>OY856409.1:133237721-135637721 GCA_963693085.1 Alisma plantago-aquatica
AGATCAAGGTAGTCAATCACCCCAAAAAAGAATCTTTAAGGGTTTCTTTATATACTTCCACTTGATTTTAGGAATAAGGAGCATACTATTAATGTGGTATTTATTTTATAAGTTTGGGGTAAACATGTACAATCTTCCTCATACTAAACTATGGAAAAGAACCCATAAAGTTGCATATTTTTAGTATTTAGATTTATAAAATTGTAAAAACTATGGTTTGAGTATGATTTGTATGAATAAGAAGCTATTATATGTTGTAAAACTCCACTCATATGGAGTAAAAATAAGTCTCCACTGATGAAAATACACAAAATCAGATTCTCCACCAGTATCAGCCCCCCTAGCACAAGTTCCACGTCAAACTAGGGCAAAATAGTAGAAAAGAAGGTCCTTTTAAGAAGATAAGAAAGTTTCCTACATTGAAAAACCATGGATTTTAGACAAGGAAGAAGAATATTTGAAGAAAAGAAATATACAAAAATTATGATAGATTGCATTAGACTTTTAATGTAAGGAACAAGGTTATGATGCTTGGAAACACCTTGGAGAAGCTTAATCAACAACATGCATCAACAAGGAATCATTGATCCAACTTAAAGAAAGGTATCCAAATTCCATAAGGGCCTATTAGTCTTTTGATCATCAAATTTTTTATATGAAGTGTAAGAAGTCTAAGAAGGTAAGGGGGTCAAGAGTTTGTTGTATATATAGGAAAACAACTCAAATGTGTAAATCCGCCCCACTTCATGTGTAACGACCCCGCCTCCCAGTAACCCCCAATTAAGGGAGAACAAAATGTCAGTGTCATTATCCCCATTAATAAGATCTAAGGTTTGACAAATAATCAATAACAATTATCAAATTCTACCAACTATTCTGAAATCTGGTATAAATTAAAAAATTTTACATACCTTTGAAAAACTTGGATTACTATACTTCTATCCATATGATAGAATATTCTAACTAATCCTCCTTGATCGTTAATCCCCATTTAATTCCACATATGCCCCTTTACTATTTTTTCTTTTCACTTGTACCTAAAAAGCCGACAAACAAAACGTCAGTCAGCATAAAGCTGGTATGTAGGGGAAATAATAATCATGCAACTATGATAACAATGTAATCAGTTAATTATAATTTAACATCCAAGATTACATCTTAAGCAATACTACTCAATTTTTATCTATCCCCTATCTCTGTGTTGTCCCTACAGTGGACCTGGATGCTACCTTCCTCATGGTAGATCCCCATTACACCATGCATGATCCTACCTAACAGGTAGATCAATATCTAGGTTTGAGTCGCATGGCACTACCCATAGGTAGCCCAATCCCTAACTCATGGTGTGCTAAAGAGTCTCATGGCACTACCCATAGGTAGCCTAATCCCTGACTCAAGGTGACTTTATGGACCTACCCCATTGGTAGCCATGTACTAAGTCATCCAATGACCGGATGGACCTACCCTATAGGTAGCCATGTACTAGGTCAAACTATTAAGCCACAGAGGGGCTAGGATGTGAGCTAGTAGGTACATATCTTAAGTGATAGTCATATCCACATTATAGTTTGCATGAATTAAATTCATCCAACAATTTAATTCAAGTCATAGAGGAAAACTTCGGAAAACCTCGAAAAACTAATTCGAGATATTCATAAGCGTAACCACATACCTGTCAGGCAGATTTGAGACATAATCAACCAAGAAGGGAAATCCAATCAAGCAAGCACAAGAATCCTGAAATCACATCCAATTCCTTTTTATCAAAATATATCCAAACCATCTTGCTACTTAAGGTTTCTATTCCTTTTTAGGATTTCTACCTCTTTTTAGGGTTTACTTTGCAATTAGGGTTTTTACTTCATTTTACTCTTTTAAACCCTAATTTCTCATCTATCCTTCATGAAAGTTATTAAGGTTGCAACATATAACCTTAATTTTAGAAACAACACAATTAATCATCAATTAAGTCCATTAAGCCTCTTTTACATTAAAGTTACCATTTTTATCCTTTTAATCCATGACAAGATCCTGATGCTCATTTATCATCAATTCATAGTTCATTATGGTCTAATTCACATATGAATTCTAATTTTCATTAATCCTTCCTTTATTCATTAGAAAAACCCTAATTACTACATTAAGGGTATTTATCCACAATTAGGAACTCTAATACTTAAAATAGCTTGGAATTATCATATCTCAACATTATTCATGATTTTGAATAGTTAAAACCATTATGAGTCACATTTACTAATATTAGGGTTTCAAGGCCCATTAAAGCATATTTATGCACATGAAACTCTAAATTAACCAATTACGTGAAAAGTTCATCCTTTTTGTGTTTAGTGTACCTTTTTACAAATAACAGGTTAATATCAACTTTAATCATCCATTAAACCCTACTAAATACATTAATCATCTCCAAATAGGGTTTCTTAATCTTTAATTCATTAAAGTTGATAAATTACACTACTTTTCGAATTGCTAGAGGAAATAGCCTTCAAATATATTTTTAATGAATTCCTCTCGTTTTTCTAAACAAAATTCATATATTATTTGCTATCATCGGAGTTACCAACATTTAGTTATGAATTGTACAATAAAACTTTACCTGGGCCAATCAGGAGGCGCCACGTCTCCTCAATCAAGCAACGTTGCTTTGCAAATTGGAAAACATTTCGAAAGGTCATTTTTACCCCCAGTTAAGTGGGATCTTCTTCAGCCCGTGGAAGGGCATATCCGTCCAATGCCACTTTACCCTTCTTCAACGTTGAGCAACCCGATCAATGTCGCCCTAGCCACCGAGCGCAGCCCTAGGCACGACTCTTACTCCCAGTTCCGGACCCGAAAGCCAAGACGGCTTCTTCCCTTACCTTCGTCCGACCTGTGCGCCCCTCTAGGTGCTCTCAGCCTGTAGCCACGGTGGTTGGTTCAGCTGGGCATGCCTACACTATGTGGCTGTCCAAAGTAGTTGATCGTGGGGTTGTTTCCCACCTCTCCAAGGCCGAAACTCCACGGAACTTGGCGCCCCACCTCCACTGTTCCTCTGTGCATAGGGAGGTACCCCTTGGGTCGCAGGTAGCGTGGTGGTTTGGGCCTGCTTGGTTCCGCAACCCATGGCTGACATGCAACCATAAAATGGTCGTGTGCAAGGTTCAGAGCACGGGGAAGATGACTGTGCTCTTCTATGGTGTTGTGGAAGCGTCAGGTCTCCACCGTAACCTCTTCACGGTGCTTGGTTGCTTCATGCTGATGATGCTACTTGGGGTTAGGGTTTGAAGAAGAAAACAAAGAAGAAGAACGATGAGTGGAATCCTCTGGACTTGTCCCAGGGTCGTACCCCTTATATAGGGGAGGGTAGATAGGCCCTAGGTTGCTTATCCACGAGATCCAAGAGGAAACCAGTCCCACACTTAAAGGAAACCTATTACTTCATTAAGAAGCTAGTTCCTCTCTCTCTCTCATATTTCTTTAATATTCGTTATTCTTTTGATATTAGGATTTCGAAAAACATCCCTCTTATTCTCTTTGTTCTTGCTTTATAATCCATTGGCACGAAATTCTACTTTCCTTTAGTAGAAAAATACTTTCTTTTTAACATTACCCCAAAATCATTCATTATGCATCATATTATCTTCTTATTTGACATTATTGGTAATTTCTCTTTCCTCTTTCTTCATTGGGGCTCCTTGGACCCCAAGAAACTCCAAGATTTCGAAATTCCTTCATTAAGATACTTATTATCCTTTTAGATGCATCAATATTCATTATTTCACATTATCTTGTTTATTTCTTATTAAAATATATCTTTTTGACGATTTCTCTTTATCTTTCTTTTTATTTTCCTCATTGGCATTCCTTTTAACATTAGGAATCCATTGGATACGAAAATCCACTAAGGATAACTCAATTATACCTCTTTTCATTTATTTCCCACATTTTATCATTGTTTTCAATTTCTTTCTTAATAAAGAAATATTTAATTGATCTTTTCTTTTCTTATTGCTTTCTTTTTGCAACTTTGGACTCCTTGGAACCCAAGGAACCCAAGAGGAACGAAATCCACCTTTGAAATATATATTTCTACCTTCTAGAGGTTTCTACATTTTTATTTTCTCCATTTCTTATTAATAATGGAGTTCCTTTTGTCTCTTCCTTGTTATTGGGCCCAATAGCCAATAAATCCCACAAAACAATCATCAAGGCTATTGTAAATGAAATCCATTTATTCAAAACAAATAATATCTTGATTTGTTCAAATATCTTTAATATGAGAAATCACATTTCACACCAAAAGAACCCAAAACTGGGGTTGCAACATCCTTCCCCTCTTATGAGAATTTTGCCCTCAAAATTCTATCAGCAAACAAACATTTTAGGATAAGAGTTTTCCATGTCCATCATTGGCCCCTATGTGTCTTTACCTTATCCATATTGCTTCCAAAGAACCTTTATCATCACATATTCTTTTCTCTGAGATCTTTCACCTTGGCATCTATAAACCTCACATGTGACTCAGGTCATTTCAGCCTCCCTTAGGGCTCACTTGGTTCATTGCTCTGCACATAGTCCAGATACCTCACATAGTGCTCTAAATTGGACATATGGAACTCATCACACATTACTTTATCCCAAGGGGTAAGGGAAAACTTAAAATTCTCTACCAAACCATGTCAAAAGAACCCATGCATCGGGGACTCAACTCTCTTAGCTATAACTTAGAGGGGTCAGATTTTCATGTCACATATTCCCCCATAGTGAACTGCATGTTAGTCTGCTTTGCATCAGCTTACAACTCATGTCATCTCTGGGCTCCTTTCAACCATTGCATGATCAAATCGCCTTCATCTGCACACGCTGTGGTCCTTTCTTGACCTTCATGAGGTCCCTTCACCAACATCATCTTAATGAAGTGGTGACCGACACAACCTCCCTTCCAGAGCTTCTTTATGTCCTGATACTGGATATGGTGGTTATCATCACATCTTACAGAGGACAAGAACTATCTCTATATATCACCCTGAATGAGCACACATGATCTCATCAAACCCTCTAGTCTGGATCACACTAACCATTAGTTAGGGGTGATAAACGGTACTAACCTCGAGTTCTTCATGTACCTACTTCCATCTTATGGAAGTGAACCTTTAGGTCATACTCAAGAACTACTGAACTCACATCATGGTGTAGTTGAACCATCTCTCTCATGTATAGTTCAACCAGATATGTTCCTTGACAAAACTCTTTCTTTCTCATGTCATCAAGGTAAGGCGATCTACCATTAACCATATTGCATCTCGACCTTCCTTGGTCTAGGTGATACTTACAACATCCATAATGATGATCTCCCATAGCTTCTCAGAGATTCTTTATCCTCTATGTCAAAACACTAGGTTACCGGTGTTCATCTTTCACCTCCTATCATGCATGGCCACAAGCCACATGCATCCTCATCTTATACATCCAAAGTACTACTGTCACCTACTATCTTCGTAGTACCACGGTGTATGGTGATCTTAAAATCATGATTTCGTGTATGTCATGATTCCTCAAGATGGATTCCTTAGAAACCCTAACCACTCTAATCGGGGTTTCTACACCTTCCTTTCCAGAGAAGTGCATTTGAGGTTCTTCAACCATCCTTTTATTGCACCAAGGGAAACCACTAACTTGTTCAACAGATCTTGTTACATCTGAGTGTTATCCAAACATATCTTCTTTTTCAAACTTAGGGTTATCCTAACAACCTCTTCTAGCCTCTAGCCATACTTGGCAACTATATCTCAACCAGAGCATCCATTACTACTTCAACTTCCTAGGTATTAGGTAATGTTGAAGACATACACCTCCATGTGTTTCACTTATTATCTCATCTTAGCTCTAAGCCTATTTTCATGATGAAAACTCTGAGCTTAATTCTCTTAGTTTTTCGAACTTAACATAGCTCATGATAAAACATCCTTGTAAGATGACTATCTTGTTTCTCTTAATGTTTGTAACCATCCATGTATCATTCACTCCACCAGGGTATGTTATCATCTCTGTCCTCATACCTCATGGCAACGTTCCAACTCACATCACCTTTTATCCTTGGTTTATGGCATGTGTATTGTCCTATCTCTCACTCCCATAACAAGAGGAAATAAGCATTTGGCTACAGTCCAAATACAAAGTTCTTCCTGTTCCAAGAGTAGAGATGGTACATCCCACCTTGCCAGTACACCTTTAAATCTACGTTGAAATGTGCCACATATGTCTCTACATCACCAACATCTTGATATTAAAGTTACTTTCATGGAAAACTGGTCTCGAACCCACTTGGGTCCACACACATCCCTTGGTCATCTCCTCTAGGTCTATAGGGTGCTGACATTTTTGGGGTCATCCCTCTTCCCTCATGCATCCAGAGAGTGCCCTACTCATCTGCCATTTGGGTCTCATGAGTTCATGAAGGTGATCAACCTCCTAACCCATGGGCCTCAAACAATGATAGTTGTTACCTTATGACCCTATGGTCATGTGCATCTAGGGAATTAGTCAACTCCTACTTCCATCGGTCTTATCCCTAAATGACCCTAGGATAGACTTAGGATTCTATTATAGTACATGTCCAGCTTAGATACTCACCCAAGCCTTCATCATCTCTCTCTCTCTGCATTCATGGGCTGACTTCCATCTTTTCATAGAGTCAATGTAACCTGCCTACCTTGGTGAGGCCCCATACCGGTTACCTCCATGGTAACACATCCACATGCACTTAGAGATGGTTATCTATGGGTCTACAAGTTCATTTTCATACCATGTACTTTTCACTTAGCTTCTCAAGATCCTATGAGACCTCCTTAGGTTACTTCAAAACCAACAGAAACTAGTTTACACCTTACAAAAGGGTCCCTCTCCTAGGATGGGAGGAAACTATATCTTGACAACAAGGTCACAAACATCCTTAGGGTTTACATCCATATGAGTATGCTTAACTCAACAACTACTAAGGCACAATCAGACTACCTACTAAACCATGCTAGGTCATACTTGTTCTCATTCCTCAGCATTGGATCAAGATCATACCTTCCCTTATCATCCACTTAACTGTGAGGGGTTAATCAAACTTACCTTAAACTTAAGGGGTTTCCCTTTCCTCTAACCATGAAGAGTACCATGCTTGAATATATAGAAACTCAAATCTCGTGATGAGCATCAGGTACCCTACTTCGCCTCTTAGGCCTAGGAACCCTAGGTTAACTTTTGGATGTCCATCTGCATATGCTCAATCTCCTAACCACAAATCAAGCATGTATAAGGCATCACATGCACTCCCTGTCATCCTTCTACTCGAGCAACACTTCCAGAGTTGAGTCCTCCTCCAGGACAACCCACAAGGTACCATGCCTCACAACCTGCTACTAAACCTCTTCAGGTCCTAGGAAGTCTTCCTCTCATCTATACCAAAGGTACAAAGGTACCAGTCGACTCATCCTCTCTCTAGGGTTTGGTTCCTCTCATGGTAACCCAGACATCATCAGCCTCCAAGGATCAAGCATGAGGCAACCACTATCATCCACTTAGGTCGCATCATCCTCAACTCCCCATTTTTCCTCATATCTCAGAGTCTAGGCTTCCAACCTTCTTCCTTGGAGTCCTGCTCTTTCTCTCTCTAGAGCTAACCCTACAAATAACCTAACTACTAGAGGTCCTCTCTTCATGAAGATGGATCAAGCTCACAAGTACACCTCTACATGGTGAAGCCTATGCTCAAACTTATGTTCGCTCAGGATTATCTTTATGCTTATCTCATAAGCTATCCCTCATACTCCCTTAGCCAGGGTTTTAGACTACTAACGTACTATGGGTGTCTACTATGCCATGCTCATATGAGCTCATGGGGTTTCCATAAGTTCTTCTGTACCCTCATCAAAGAAGGAGCTATCCTTCACTCTAACATACACGACCCTTCCCAGGGTTGGGTCACCAACGACACTAGGTCATCCAACCTCTCATGGCTCGTATGGCATCCAAAGCATGTCCATCTAACTCATCATGTCATCTTTCTCTCTAACCTTTACTTAGGGTTAGGGTTAACATCATCCTCAAAGGATGTGCCAGGTCTCTACTTGTAATAGAGATCTCTACTTCCAAGACTAACTTTCTTTACTTATCCTCCTGACAAGAAGGTATAGCCTCAGGTTTCTCCAGAGGGCATGACAACGTATGTCATACGACCTAAGCATGTATCTATTCCTTTACGATTAATCTATTAAGCTTATGTCCATGACATCTTATTTACATGCTTTTTATTAATTTGGTGGAGGATTCCTTAAACCTTATCAACCTTACCCATAACTCAAGCAGGTGAGCAGAAGAGAGAAAACCATGATCCTTAAGGTCTTTAACATCATTTGAGTTGAGAAGGGATGAACAAGATGAGAGAGTCCTAAAGGTATCTTATTTCGAGTCAAATCCTGAGACTTTGGCCAGGCAGTCACACGGATCTGGGAGTCCTCATATTCAGACTAGCGGTGCGGAGGAAAATCTTGCCAGCCCCTAGGTGTGATCCTTTTCTAGACACCTCTGTCTTTCAGAAATTCCTCTAATAACTCCCTTGCATTCTACAGAATTTGTAAAATTTAATAATTATTAAAGATTAAACGAGGAACCTATGCTCTGATACCAAATGTAATGACCCCACCTCCCGGTAACCCCCAATTAAGGGAGATCAAAAGGTCGGTGTCATTATCCCCATTAACAGGATCAAAGGTTCGACAAATAATCAATAACAATTATCAAATTCTACCAACTATACTGAAATCTGGTATAAATTAAAACTTTTTACATACCTTTGAAAAACTTGGATTACTATACTTCTATCTATATGAGAGAATATTCTAACTAATCCTGCTTGATTGTTAATCCTTATTTAATTCCACATATGCCCCTTTACTATTTGTTCTTTTCACTTGTACCAAAAATGCCGACGAAAAAAATGTCGGTCAGCATAAAACTGGTATGTGGGGGAACAATAATCGTGCAACTATGATAACAATGTAATCGGCCAATTATAATTTAACATCCAAGATTACGTCTTAAGCAATATTACTCAATCCTTACCTATCCCCTATCTCTGTGCTATCCCTGCAGTGGACCTGGATGCTACCTTCCTCATGGGAGATCCCCATTAAACCCCACAAGATCCTACCTAATAGGTAGATCAATATCTAGGGTTGATTTGCATGGCACTACCCATAGGTAGCCCAATCCCTAACTCATCGTGTGCTAAAGAGTCACATGGAACTACCCATGGGTAGCCCAATCCCTGACTTAAGGTGACTTGATGGACCTACCACATTGGTAGCCATGTACTAAGTCATCCAATGACCTGATGGACCTACCCTATAGGTAGCCATGTACTAGGTCAAACTATTAAGTCACATAGGGGACTAGGATCTGAGCTAGTAGGAACATATCTTAAGTGATAGTCATATCCACATTATAGTTTGTAGGAATTAAATTCATCCAACAATTTAATTCAATTAATCAAGGAAAACTTCGGAAAACCTCAAAAAACTAATTCGAGATATTCATAAGCATAACCACATACCTGTCAGGCAGATTTGAGATAGGATCAACCAAGAAGGGAAATACAATCAAGAAAGTAAAAGAATCCTGAAATCACATGCAATTCATTTTTATCAAAATATATCCAAACCATCTTGCTACTCAAGGTTTCTATTCCTTTTTAGGATTTCTACCTCTTTTTAGGGTTTACTTTGCAATTAGGATTTTTACTTCATTTTACTCTTTTAAACCCTAATTTCTCATCTATCCTTCATAAAAGTTATTAAGGTTGCAACATATAACCTTAATTTCAGAAACAACACAATTAATCATCAATTAAGTCCATTAAGCCTCTTTTACATTAAAGCTACCATTTTTATCCCTTTAATCCATGACAAGATCATTATGCTCATTTATCATCAATTCATAGTTCATTATGGTCTAATTCACATATGAATTCTAATTGTCATTAATCCTTCCTTTATTCATTAGAAAAACCCTAATTACTACATTAAGGGTATTTATCCACAATTAAGAACTCTTATACTTGAAATAGCTTGGAATTATCATATCTCAACATTATTCATGATTTTGAATAATTAAAACCATTATGAGTCACATTTACTAATATTAGGTTTTCAAGGCCCATTAAAGCATATTTATGCACATGAAACTCGAAATTAACCAATTACATTCAAAGTTCATCCTTTTTGTTTTTAATGTACCGTTTTACAATGAACATGTTAATATCAACTTTAATCATCCATTAAACCTTACTAAATACATTAATCATCTCCAAATAGGGTTTCTTAATCTTTAAATAATTAAAGTTGATAAATTACACTACTTTTCGAATTTCAAGAGGAATTAGCCTTCAAATATATTTTTATTGAATTCCTCTCGTTTTTCTAAACAAAATGCATATATTATTTTCTATCATCGGAGTTATCAACATTTAGTTATGAATTTTGCAATAAAACTTTACCTGGGCCAATCAGGAGGTGCCACGTCTCCTAAATCAAGCAACGTTGCTTTGCAACTTGGAAAACATTTTGAAAGGTCATTTTTACCCCCGATTAAGTGGGTTCTTCTTCAGCCCGCAAAAGGGCATATCCGTCCAATGCCACTTTACCCTTCTTCAACCTTGAGCAATCCGATCACTGTCTCCCTACCCGCAACCCTAGGCGCGACTCTTACTCCTAGTTCCGAACCCGAAAGTCAAGACAACTTCTTCCCTTACCTCCGTCCGACCTGTGCACCCCTCTAGGTGCTCTCAACTCGCGAACACGGTGGCTGGTTCAGCTGGGCAGGCATGCACTGTGTGACCGTCCAAAGAAGTTTATCACGGGGTTGTTTCCACCCTCTCCAAGGATGGAACTCCACAGAACTTGGGGCCCCACCTCCATCATTCCTCTGCACACAGGGAGGTACCCCTTGGGTCATAGGTAGGGCGGTGGTTTGGGCCTTCTTGGTTCCACAACCCATGCCTGATCTGCAGCTATACAATGGATGTGCCCAAGGTTCAGAGCACGGGGAAGATGACTGCGCTCCTCCGTGGTGTCGTGGAAGCGTCAGGTCTCCACCGTAACCTCTTCACGATGCCTGGTTGCATCATGATCATGATGCTACTTGGGGTTAGGGATTTGAAGAAGAGAACAAAGAATAAGAACGATGAGTGGAATCCTCTGGACTTGTCCCAGGGTTGTACCCCTTATATAGGGGAGGGTAGATAGGCCCTAGGTTGCTTATCCACGAGATCTAAGAGGAAACAAGTCCCACACTTAAAGGAAACCTATTACTTCATTAAGAAGCTAGATCCTCTCTCTCTCATATTTCTTTAATATTCCTTCTTCTTTTGATATTAGGATTTCAAAAAACATCCCTCTTATTCTCTTTGTTCTTGCTTTATAATCCATTGGCATGAAATTCTACTTTCCTTTAGTAGAAAAATACTTTCTTTTTAACATTACCCCAAAATCATTCATTATACATCATATTATCTTCTTAATTGACATTATTGGTAATTTCACTTTCCTCTTTCTTCATTGGGGCTCCTTGGACCCCAAGAAACTCCAAGATTTCGAAATTCCTTCATTAGGATACTTATTATCCTTTTAGATGCATCAATATTCATTATTTCACATTATCTTGTTTATTTCTTATTAAAATATATCTTTTTGACGATTTCTCTTTATCTTTCTTTTTATTTTCCTCATTGGCATTCCTTTTAACATTAGGAATCCATTGGATACGAAAATCCACTAAGGATAACTCAATTATACCTCTTTTCATTTATTTCCCACATTTTATCATTGTTTTCAATTTCTTTCTTAATAAAGAAATATTTAATTGATCTTTTCTTTTCTTATTGCTTTCTTTTTGCAACTTTGGACTCCTTGTAACCCAAGAGGCATGAAATCCACCTTTGAAATATATATTTCTGCCTTCTAGAGGTTTCTACATTTTTATTTTCTCCATTTCTTATTAATAATGGAGTTCCTTTTGTCTCTTCCTTGTTATTGGGCCGAATAGCCAATAAAGCCCACAAAACAATCATCAAGGCTATTGTAAATGAAATCCATTTATTCAAAACAAATCATATCTTTATTTTTTCAAATATTTTTAATATGAGAAATCACATTTCCCACCAAAATAACCTGAAACTGGGGTTGCAACATCATGTGAGCTATAGAGGGGCATAATTGTTAAAGGCATTGAGTATATCAATCCAAAATGTATTGAATTTAACTTCATAGTTCTAGATAAGAAAACTAAACGTGTTGATTAACATCCCACCAAGTATCGAGGCATACAGTTACACCAATCAAGGTGAAAATGGCAGTGGTAGCAATGGTTGGAAACCAAGCTATACAAGTGCACCATGCAAACCATACCAAGCCTTCATATCTTTACCACCCTAGGTATCTATCTATCCATCCAAATTTTAGTTATGAAATATATATAGTTCGGGTCAACATCCCAAAATGTACCAATCCATATGGTTAGATATATTGAGGTTACATGGGAAAAGTATTGAGTGTCAACAGATAACAACTATCAAGAAGAACACATGAACATGTATCATGTTACCCTTTTCTACTATTAAATCGAAGTTCATAGTTTCATATAGAGGTAAAACCCTATACTTATTCACCAATGTACCATAAATATTGTAGTTATATAGGTTAGGAAGTGCCAAAACGTATCAAGGAATAAAATATTTTTCAAAGGTCATGCATTCATGTACACTTGGCTAGTTTTAGGGTTCGAAATTCTAGGATGGATACCTAGTAAAACAAATTTAAAAGTACATAAAATTATGACATAAGGTGAATGAAAACATGAAATTACACAATCAACGCCCAAATATACAAGTAGGCCCTAAATTGATGGTCCATTGCATGCTAGTTCAAGATGTATACGAAATTTGAAACTATTTTCAAACTAGTTGCACATGAAGTAAAATTAGAGTCACCTCTTAATCAAATGATTTCAAGGCTTAGTAAAGAATGAGTATAAATGAAATCACAAGTTTATTTATTTTTCAAATAATTTGTTATTTAGTTATCATGTGAAGGTTAATTTACAACTAGACTAAAACTTTGAAGGAAACTTGAAATTGAGGTGCAAGTAGTGCAATCTAAACCAAATTAGGGTTTGTAGTTAATCCACTGGTATGAAAATGTAATGTGTGATAATGTTATGATAATTAAGGAATATTAATATAGATTAGGATAAATCTATGTTTAGGGTGTTACATTAATAAATACCTCAAAAGGAGATCTCTTCAAAATCCCAATGTTAGGGAAGAGAATACCAACATGCAACATGTAACCATATCACAAAAGTGTGGAGGCACATGTCTTATGTTACATAATCATCACTAGTTCTAAAAAGTAATTTTTTTCTTCTAAATTATTAGAGTATTTCAACTATCAACTTCTTATGAATTGTTTATTGTTATATTGAGGTTCGATAGCTGCAATTTTATCGTAATATATTGTCCTTGCTTATTATAACTATATAATTCTTGTACTTCACCCATTATAGGTGATTTCATTTCACAAATAATTATTAGGTAATTTATTATTCCTATTATATATGTTTGGGAAGGATTTCTTGCATTAAGAAGTTAGTTCAAATGTTTTTTATTACCCATTCAATTAATTGAAATTTCCATAAATAGATACATTCTCTTCATACAAGGTAATAACATATGGCTTGTTATAGATATACATCAAACTCGTAATCACATGGATACATTCCTTGTAATCTTACTTTTCCTCACCATCTATGATTTGTTCTAAGGAATATGTATTTTCTTCTCGAACATGCCTACTCCAAAAACATTTGATTTTTGCATATGTATCCATAAACTATGTAGAGGAGTTGGAACAACATCATTGTTTGTTTCCATGTCATAATTTATTATTTTTTGTGAGAACTCGTTACACTAAATGAGATTACTCAAAACATAAAACACAATCAATCACCAATTAATCACATAACCAAAAATATGGGTAAATTAAAATTGATTTCAACATCAACACCCTCAAGAACATGTGCATAAGAGCCCAACATCTTTCTTATATCCATACTATGCCAAGAATTTGATACAAATTGTTCTATCACCTTATCTACAAGATATATACATAGGAGATAAATATTTGTATATGCCACACAACAAACATTAACATGCTAACAAAATTCTGATTCGTTTGAAACACAATATACAAACTTTTCCTTCCCGAACCTGAGAGTACAATGAAAACTCTAGGACACACTAGACAAAGATTCATTACTATAGCTCCTTTTTGCTGCCACATGCTTATTTTCATCACTTCCTATTACCTAAAAAAAATGTGGTGAACCACAAGGGTGAGACCCATATCCAAGCAAGACATATAACCTCCAAAAATGTTTATTGATTACAACATTTTTAAGTAATTAAATAGATAAGCAGTTTAATCAGATACAACAAATATGTTCAGCAACACTGGTGATTAACAAAATACATAAAGGATTAGATAATAAATATCATCATTAGCCAGACTATCATCCTTTATCTTGTTGACAATATAATAAATTAAGTAGCATATGCATATCTAGCATCATGAGCAAGTTTAGTAACATAGAATCTCTATCAATATGAATAAGTCTAGCCACATAAGCATAGCTGATGTGGTTTTTGAATGCACTAACAAATTCACCTGGGGCTTAAATCCCCGAGCTTTTACCAAAACCAAGTGCAACAATACCACCCTCAAGCGGACGAGTCTTATCGCAGTATAGTTGAGGATCGAACCCAAAGGACAACATTTTTAAGAATCCTTGTCAGTTTGATCTAGCTCTAGTAAAACTAATATTTAGAACAATAGTTTGATTTGGGTTGTTTAAACTAAATGCAGGAAAGTAAAAGCTGAATTAAAAGATGGGTTTGGATCAATGATATGGAATCGCTGGGATGGTACCGGGTTTGACCACTGCTATACACACAAACATACTCCTCTGCAAACAATCCAGGCAAGAAACAACACTTCAAATAAAGCTGTTGCAGAACCCCCCATACGGGCGTCAGGTCCGCGTAAGCATCACCATAGGCATCAGATGTCTCGTCACCATCCGGATCACATGTCTTACGGCTCTGAAGATACAACATCCAACTAAGGCTGCGAACCCCCCATATGGGCGTCAGGCACACAGAAGCGTCACCGAAGGCTAGATGGCTCATCCCCTCACGGATCATACACTTACGACCTCAAGGAATCCCATCGGAAGTTCTCATCAAGGAGTCAACCGAGTCAACCGTTAAGCAAATAAGCAATTATAATATGAGTAAACATCGACGAATAGCAAGAAGATACAAAATCCAACTAAGGCTGTGAACCCCCCATACGGGCGTCAGGCGCACAGAAGCGTCATCAAAGGCTAGATGGCTCGTCCCCTTGCGGATCATACACTTACGACCTCAAGGAATCCCATCGGAAGTTCTCGTCAAGGAGTCTAACATGCTAAACGACGTTCATACCCATGCATTGAAGTTCTCACAACATAGGGAGCACAAACGTGGAAACCAGCACATAACCAACCTACAAGCTTAACGATAAATGACAAAATGAAGAGTTATATACATTTCCATAGAAAGTTTAACAAAAGAACAGGGTTTGCATGGGCAGCGGGGCTAGTCCCCGCACCCCAGTGAAAAGGGACTACTCGCTCATGATGCGAGATATAAGAAGGATAGGAGAGAAAGATAGATCTGCCATGAGCTCGGTGCAGAGGGTGGACGCAGCCCGGTGAAGAAGATGCACTCCTTGCTCCGTCTTCTTTCTCTTCTTGGCCTCCTTGGATGCAACACCAGCAGTAGATGGAGTGGAACTTGATCGGGGTGGTGCTCTGGCAGCCTCTCGGCGTCCGGATCCGATCCCCCCAAATGGGGACCCTGGGGGTCTATTTATAGGTTCTGATCTGATCCCAAACGGTTTGGAGACCGTTTGGGCGCCAAACGGTCTTGAGGACCATTTGGGCACCAAACAGTTTGCTTCGATCGGTCCTGGCCTTGGCGTGGGCGTGCGGCTTTAGTTCTTTAATCGATCCTTGCACTTGCGTCGAACGATCTTGGGACCGCATGGGATCAAACGGTCTTGGGACCGTATGGGACCAAACGGTCTTGAGACCGCATGGGACCAAACGGTCTTGAGACCGCATGGGACCAAACGGTCTTGAGACCGCATGGGACCAAACGGTCTTGAGACCGTATGGGACCAAACGGCCTTGAGACCGCATGGGACCAAACGGTCTTGGGACCGCATGGGACCAAACGGTCTTGAGACCGCATGGGACCAAACGGTCTTGAGACCGCATGGGAGCAAACGGTCTTGAGACCGCATGGCTCTCTTTGGCAGCCGGTTTGGTCATTTGTTCTTTGTGTATTCCACCAAACGGTCTTGGGACCGCGTGGACCCAAACGGTCTTGAGACCGTATGCATGGAGTTGCTTGATTTTTCTGCATTAAATGAAAGATATTTAGTTAAAACCTTGATTATTGAATCAGCCAAGTAGTTTTACACATTATGATTCATATTTGGTTTAAAGGGTGAATTGGAGTTGACTTTGTTCCAAAAAAAGTAGTTGAATTCCATGATGAGTATGCACTCATCAAAACACCCCGAACTTAAATCGTTGCTCGTCCTCGAGTAACATAAAGTTAGAAATTGTTGCCTAATGAAATACTTTCGATCCGTGTGATTTCTTCATCTTCACATCACCAATGTTTTTCTTTCTGCTCAGTATGAATGAGCACCTTAACTTCCTGGGACCACTAAACACATCTTTCCATAGCTTCGTTCCTGAGTTCGTTTCCCAACAACGCTTCCTCCCCACCTTTTCCAACACCAAGCATGTCGAAGAGTTTTGTAGGAGTTCAGAGATACCTGCAGAATCAACAAGTATGCATCCGATCTGACACTGGTGTAGTTCAGGATGGTGGGGCATGTATTGTGCCCTTAGGTAGAAAAAGGAGTGAAAGGTGGTATGGAAAGAAGAAGTAATTTTCTCCTCTATTCGACTCGAGATTTTTATTTGTTTTGCAATTTCATTTATTGCATTTTTTTGTGCACTATGGCATCTTTTATTGCAGATCTCTCCTCTATTCGACTCGAGATTGCATTTCTTTTTGTGTGCACTTTGGCATCTTTTATTGTAGATCTCTCCTCTATTCGACTCGAGATTGCATTTTTGGTGGTACGCCCCTATTTATTGGAAGGGGTATGGAAGAAGTGGAGACGGGGGAAGAGGTGTGCTACCCCGAACTTAGGGTTTGGCACCAATTTGGCTATTTTGGTGGTATTGATGGATGGAGGGATACGAAGATGATAGAAGAAGTGTAGAAGAGAGTTCAGATCAAAATGCAACTTGATTTACAATTCAAAACCGGGTTATTCTCTTTGTCATACTCTGCTCAAATAATGACTTGATACGGATCCTGTGGGGATTCTGAGCCATTGTTCCACTAGTCAGTTAGGAAGCACGACGTGTTTGATCCCTATCAATTTGATAGATACTTATCATTTTGTAAAAAGTATTATGATGTTAGGAATCATAAGCTTCACAGGATGGTTTCAGGCAAAAGGCAAGTTTCAAAAGTCAGTCCTCTTGAGGATTCACTTCGAATAAGGAGGATGTTATGATTGAAGATGCATAGCAAAAAGGTTAGTTACATATTATCAACAAGTGTCAAAAATTCATCAAATATCTGTTCAAAAATTTTGAAAATTTTATGATAGAGACAGATTGAGTATGAAAAGATGGTGTGTATGTGGAAGTGGAGTATGTACCACCCACCCTCCACCCCGAACTTAGAAATTTGCTCGTCCTCGAGAAACCCTAAATTCAAGATGGAGGGGAAAGGTAACACTAGGTATGACTGCCGAGAAAGATTTTGTTATGATCAGTGCCACTCCGATCTCGTGTTCTGTAAGGAAAACTATCTCATAAGGCAAATTTTATTTAAGGACAATTTAACTATAAGGTAAGAAACAAAATTTGAAAAGGAGAAGTAAAACTGATTTATTGATCGGGTTGCCTCCCGACGAGCGCCTTTGTTTTACGTCGATGGCTCGACAAAGTCCTTTGTCTTCATGTGGGATCCTTTGGATCGGTGAGTTCTAGCACTGATTTGGTGTCTATGTCTGTTATGGTGAAATATCTCTTCAGGCGGTGGCCATTGGTTATGAATTCTCCTTACTCTGCACTCCATAAAGAGAAAGTGCCATGAGGAGAGATGCTTTTGACAATGTACGGTCCGGACCAGCGTGAGCGAAGTTTTCCTGGGAATATCCTTAATCTCGAGTTAAAAACCAGCACTTGGTCTCCTACTTGTATGTCCTTTCGTTTCAGATGTCCATCATGCCAAAGTTTTGTATGTTCCTTGTAGATTCGTGCATTTTCATAGGTTGTCATTCTTAGTTCATCCAGCTCGTTGAGTTGCAGAATCCTGGCTTGCCCTGCTTCTTTCATATTGAAGTTCAAATTTTTAATTGCCCACCATGCCTTATGTTCTAATTCGACCGGCAAGTGACAAGCTTTTCCATATATCAATCAAAAAGGAGTAGTCCCAAGGGGAGTTTTATAAGCAGTACGATAAGCCCATAAGGCGTCGTTGATTTTTGTCGACCAATCTTTTCAATTACGTCCAACGGTTTCTCAAGGATAGACTTTAGTTGTCGGTTAGAGACCTCTACCTGTCCACTGGTTTGTGGATGGTAAGGTGAAACCACCTTGTGTGAGACTCCATATTTTCTCAGAAGAGCTTCAAAGCTTCTTTCAATGAAGTGGGAGCCCCCGTCAGATATCACGGTTCGCGGTACTCCAAACCGTGGGAAGATGATATCTTTGAATAATTTGATGACAGGTTTTGAATTAATAGTAACTGTTGGTATGGCTTCAACCCATTTGGAAACGTAGTCCACCGCCACTAAGATGTAAGAGAATCCATTGGAAGAGGGGAATGGACCCATGTAATCCACTCCCCAAACATCAAATATCTCCACTTCTTGCCATATGTTCAGTGGCATTTCATTTCTTTTGGTTATATTGCCGGCCCTTTGACAATTATCGCAGGATTGGACAAAATCGTAGGAATCTTTGGATAAAATCGGCAAGAAGAAACCACATTGCAAAACTTTTAAAGTTGTCTTCTTTGAGCTCATGTGGCCGCCTACAGGTCCTGAGTGGCATTGTTCTAAAATAGAATGGGCTTCTTCTTTGGCGACACAACGTCTATACAATCCATCTGCGCAGAGTTTAAAAAGATATGGTTCATCCAAATAGTAATGCTTCACATCATGCATAAATTTCTTAAGAGCATTCTCGGTGTATTGGGGATGGATGACTCCGGCGGCAAGATAGTTTACGAAGTCCGAATACCATGGTTTGAATCTTGAGACCCTCATAAGCTGATCATCTGGTAGGGAGTCATTTATCGGAATCCCTTCAGCATCCAGAGTGTGGATGCGACTGAGGTGATCTGCCACGACATTCTGCGTCCCTTTTTTATCTCTTATTTCCAAGTCAAATTCTTGTAGAAGGAGTAGACATCTGATCAGCCTTGGCTTAGCATCCTTCTTTGTCATAAGGTAACGGATGGCAGCATGGTCTGTGTAAACAATAACCTTCGAGCCAATAAGGTAGGATCTGAATTTATCGAAGGCAAAGATGACTGCCAGAAGTTCCTTTTTAGAAGTAGCGTAATTCCTTTGAGCTTCGTCGAGGGTTTTTGACGCATAATAGATCACATAATGTTTCCTCTCTATGTATTTCCCTAAAACTGCACCTACTGCGTAATCACTAGCATCACACATAATTTCAAAGGGGTGGTTCCAATCGGGAGCTCTAATGATGGGGGTAGTTGTAAGGGCTTTCTTCAGCGTATCAAAACTTTTGATGCATTCTTCATTGAAATTGAAATCAGCATCTTTTAGAAGTAGGTTGGTCATCGGCTTTGTTATCTTGGAAAAATCCCGTATAAACCTTCTATAGAATCTAGAGTGACCAAGGAAAGCGTGAACTTCTTTTACATTTGTGGGAATAGCCAATTTGGATATGACTTCTATCTTGGCTTTATCAACTTCAATTCCTATGTTGCTAACCCTATGACCGAGGACAATGCCTTCTTTTCCCATAAAGTGGCATTTCTCCCAATTTAGCACCAGATGTGCTTCTTCACAACTTTTGAGAACAATGGAGAGATTCTTAAGACAGGAATCAAAGGAGTTCCCATATACAGAAAAATCATCCATGAAAACCTCAATGACAGTTTCAGTAAGCCCCTCAAAATTAGCAGCCATGCAACGTTGAAAGGTTGCGGGGGCATTACACAGACCAAACGACATCTTTTTAAAAGCATATGTCCCGAAGGGACAGGTGAAAGTCGTTTTTTCTTGATCATCTGGATGTATGGGAATCTGATAGAATCCAGAGTAACCGTCCAGGTAACAAAAATATTCTTGATGGGCCAATTTTTCTAAAACTTGATCGAGGAAGGGCATAGGAAAATGATCCTTTCGAGTGGCCTTGTTTAATTTTCTATAATCAATACACATCTGCCACCCAGTGACTGTTCGAGTGGGGATGAGCTCATTGTTTTCATTTCTTATAACAGTAGTCCCTCCTTTCTTGGTTACCACATGAATTGGGCTCACCCATGGTGAGTCCGATATTGAGTATATTATCTCAGTTGTAAGAAGTTTGATGATCTCGCGGAGGACCACTTCCTTCATATTCGGGTTCAATTTTCGTTGATGCTCGATGGTTGGCTTGTGGTCTTCCATCATGGGGATCCTGTGCATGCACAAGGCTTGACTGACCCCTGTGAGGTCACTCATCTTATAGCATATGGCTTTCTTCCTCTCCCTTACTACCTCTAGAAGTTTCTCTTCTTGTTTGGTTGTTAGATCAGAGTTTATGATCACTGGGAAAGCTTTGAGATCGTTTAAAAACATATACTTTAGCCCTTCAGGTAGGGGCTTCATTTCAGGAGGTTCTGGTTTTTCACTGATTCCTTCTGAAGTTCTGGTAGTCTTTAATTCTTCGTAAGTAGCTTCAGCATTTTCTTTAGCAGAGTTGGGAGATTCGATGCAATCCTTAGCTTGTTGGTCAATAGGTTCTTCACTAAAAAGGTCGGATAGAGAAGTTTCCGAGGGATCACATGACTCGTGATATTCTTGAGTTAGTTGTGACATTTGCTCAACACAATCTATCAGATAGACTTCCTCCTGTATACTTGGTCTTCTCATACTTTCAAAAACTTTAAATTCGAGAGTCTCTTTGCCTAACCTTAGCAGTAAGGTTCCCGCTTCGACATCAATAAGGGCTCTTGCAGTTGCGAGGAAAGGACGACTGAAGATAAGAGGGTATCTGGCGTCTTCTTTGATGTCCATGATGACAAAATCACATGGAACATATGTGTCCTTGCCTACCTTGACCGGGATGTCTTCGAGAATTCCTAACGGTCTTTTGATCGAATTGTCCGCAAGTTGAATGGTCATAGCTGTTGGAAGCAATTCTGCGAACGATAATCTCTTGCATAAACTGAATGGCATAATAGAAATACTTGCGCCAAGATCTGCCAGTCCCTTTTTGCATGATGAGTCACCAATGTGACAAGAGATTCCAAAGGATCCTGGATCTTTCTGTTTCTTTGGCATTTTGCTGAGTATGATATCTGATGTGGTCGTAGCCAGTTTTACAGTTTCATACTCTTCAGTGATGTACTTCTTAGTGAGAAGCGACTTTAGATACTTGGTCCAAGCTGGTATCTCAGCAAGAGCATCCAAGAACGGTATATCAACATGGAGTTTCTTCATAGCCTCTTTAAATTTGATGAATCTAGTATCAAGCTTGGTTTGCCTCAGACGGGATGGGAAAGGAATACGAGGCTTATATACAGGAATATCTGGCTCTGGCGTCACAGTTCCTTCATCAACAACTTTTTCAGAATTTTCCTCATCAGTATCGTTTTCCTCTGGTTGCAATTCTGGTGTTGTCAAGTTTTGGACTGTCACAGGTTCACCCTCGTCAGGGATAACCACAGTCGTGTTTGTTGGGGGGTACGAATAACCTTTCCCTGATCTTGTGGTGACAACCTTCAGCTGCTCAAGATGTTTCGGATTGTTCTCAGGTTGTCCAGCAAAAACTCCAGCTGGTGGCTTAATACTAGCAGCAAGTTGAGCCAGTTGAGTTTCAATAGCCTTCTGTTGGGCTTGTTGGTTGGCTATCATTGTTTGTTGTGATTGCAACAACTTTTCAATGGTAGATAGCTTGTCATCAGAAGGGATGGATCCTGCATGTCCTTGTTGAGGTTCTGATAATTATTGTAGTTTCTGTTCTGAAAGCTTCCCTTGAAGTTTCCTTGATTCCCAAAGTTTTGTTGTTGGTTAAACTGGTACCCTGATGGGCCTCTTGGTTGATTGTTTGGACTGAATTGATGTGAGTTCATAGCTCCTGAAGGGTTTCTGTATTGGAAGCCTGGGTGATTCCTATTTTGAATAGGAGTGTAATAGTTCTGCCCAGGGATGGTATTAATAGCATTAAGATTTTCCATCTGGCAATTATCTCCTTGTCCACAGGCATTGCTTAAAACAACATCGTAGAGAACATTGCATGACAGTGTGGAATGATCAGTGCCTTTGCATGCTTCACAAAACAAAGAAGTGTACTTGACTTGTTCTGGTTGCCTGGTAGGAGAATGTCCTCTTCCAATCGCAGCAAGGGATGATTCTATGTGATCTTGCTTTGCAACTAGGACCTTCAAAGTTTCAGTTATAGATTTGTATTCTGGGGTAGCTTCAGCCATGGCTACCTTTAAGACTCCTTTGCCAACAGATCTGCCCCAATTGGCTTGATTTTCTGCTCCCAAGGTGACGACTCTCCATGCGATATTGTAACTTTGCCGCATGAAGTTCCCTCCAGACGAGGAGTCAAGGAACATCTTTATGTCATCTTCCACACCCCTGTAGAATATCTCTATAAGCTGGTTCTTAGGAATTCCATGGTGTGGGCATTTACGTAGGAGCTCCTTGTACCTATCCCAAGCTTCGGAAAGGGTTTCTCCAGGGACTTGAGTGAAATTTGTGATACGTCCCCTGATTTCATATGTAAGCGATGGGGGGTAGAACTTTTCCAGAAAAGCGTTTTGGAGCTGCTCCCAGGTAGTAATACGTACTTCACTCTGCAGTGAATTGTACCAACTGATGGCCCTATCGGCAAGAGAATACTTGAAAAGACGGAGTCGAATGGCATCATCAGTGACTCCATTTTGCTTCGCCATAGCACAAAGGTCAATGAATCTGAGAAGATGACCTTGGCTATCTTCAGCTTGTTTTCCGTAGAAGGGGTTGTTCTGAAGCAAAGTTATCCAATGTGCTCTAATCTCAAAGTTGGCAGCTTCGATGGGAGGAGGTTGCACCAGATGATAGACATTTGCAGCTTTTGGGATAGAGAACTCTCTAAGGTCTTTCTGAAGTTCCACTGCTTGCGCTGCTGCCTGTGCTGCTAAGATTTCTTGTTGAACCGCAGCTCTAGCTTCTTGCATGAGCCTCTCTCTTTGTGCATTGATGGCTGGAGCCACTCTACGGGCTACTTCTTCTTCTTGCGCCATTCTTTCCTGATTTTCCCTGATCTGACGGTGGAAGGTTCTATCTATTTCAGGATCGAAGCTCGCTGTGAGTCTGGGACTGTCTGATCGGTGCATGCACTATGCGTTAGAGAGCACCTGAAAATTAGGAGGATTTGAAAATGAGATCCACAAAGTAGAATAAAGATCAAGTAGATAAGTGATAGTTTCAAAAAGATAAACAAAATCCTAGATTAGTCTTAAAAGAACTAGATTAGACTGAGTGATTTTGTTGTCCCCGGCAACGGCGCCAGAATTTGATGTGGTTTTTGAATGTACTAACAAATTCACCCGGGGCTGAAATCCCCGAGCTTTTACCAAAACCAAGTGCAACAATACCACCCGCAAGCGGACGAGTCTTATCGTAGTATAGTTGAGGATCGAACCCAAAGGACAACATTTTTAAGAATCCTTGTCAGTTTGATCTAGCTCTAGTAAAACTAATATTTAGAACAATAGTTTGATTTGGGTTGTTTAAACTAAATGCAGGAAAATAAAAGCTGAACTAAAAGATGGGTTTGGATCAATGATATGGAATCGCTGGGATGGTACCGGGTTTGACAACCGCTACACACACAAACATACTCCTCTGCAAACAATCCAGGCAAGAAACAACACTTCAAATAGAGCTACTGCAGAACCCCCCATACGGGCGTCAGGTCCGCGTAAGCATCACCATAGGCATCATATGTCTCGTTACCATCCGGATCACATGTCTTACGGCTCTGAAGATACAACATCCAACTAAGGCTGCGAACCCCCCATACGGGCGTCAGGCACACAGAAGCGTCACCGAAGGCTAGATGGCTCGTCCCCTCACGAATCATACACTTACGACCTCAAGGAATCCCATCGGAAGTTCTCGTCAAGGAGTCAACCGCGTCAACCGTTAAGCAAATAAGCAATTATAATACGAGTAAACATCGACGAATAGCAAGAAGATACAAAATCCAACTAAGGCTGTGAACCCCCCATACGGGCGTCAGGCACACAGAAGCGTCACTGAAGGCTTGATGGCTCATCCCCTTGCAGATCATACACTTATGACCTCAAGGAATCTCATCGGAAGTTCTCATCAAGGAGTCTAACATGCTAAACGACGTTCATACCCATGCATTGAAGTTCTCGCAACATAGGGAGCACAAAGGTGGAAACCAGCACATAACCAACCTACAAGCTTAACGATAAACGACAAAATGAAGAGTTATATACATTGCCATGGAAAGTTTAACAAAAGAACAGGGTTTGCATGGGCAGCGGGGCTAGTCCCCGCACCCCAGCGAAAAGGGACTACTCGCTCATGATGTGAGATATAAGAAGGATAGGAGAGAAAGATAGATCTGCCATGAGCTCGGTGCAGAGGGTGGACGCAACCCGGTGAAGAAGATGCACTCCTTGCTCCGTCTTCTTTCTCTTCTTGGCCTCCTTGGTTGCAACACCAGCAGTAGATGGAGTGGAACTTGATCGGGGTGGTGCTCTGGCAGCCTCTCGGCGTCCGGATCCAATCCCCCCAAATGGGGACCCTGGGGGTCTATTTATAGGTTCCGATCTGATCCCAAACGGTTTGGAGACCGTTTGGGCGCTAAACGGTCTTGAGACCATTTGGGCACCAAACGGTTTGGAGACTGTTTGGGCACCAAACAGTTTGGAGACCGTTTGGGCGCCAAACGGTCTTGAGGACCGTTTGGGCACCAAACGGTTTGCTTCGATCGGTCCTGGCCTTGGCGTGGGCGTGGGCGTGCGGCTTTAGTTCTTTAATCGATCCTTGCGCTTGCGTCGAACGATCTTGGGACCGCATGGGACCAAACGATCTTGGGACCGTATGGGACCAAACGGTCTTGAGACCGCATGGGACCAAACGGTCTTGGGACCGCATGGGACCAAACGGTCTTGGGACCGCATGGGACCAAACGGTCTTGGGACCGCACGGGACCAAACGGTCTTGAGACCGCATGGGAGCAAACGGTCTTGAGACCGCATGGCTTTCTTTGGCAGCCTGTTTCATCATTTGTTCTTTGTGTATTCCACCAAACGGTCTTGGGACCGCGTGGACCCAAACGATCTTGAGACCGTATGCATGGAGTTGCTTGATTTTCCTGCATTAAATGAAAGATATTTAGTTAAAACCTTGATTATTGAATCATCCAAGTAGTTTTACAAATTATGATTCATATTTGGTTAAAAGGGTGAATTGGAGTTGACTTTGTTCCAAAAAAAGCAGTTGAATTCCATGATGAGTATGCACTCATCAATAGCTAACAACATTAGCATGTCTAATAGGTTGAACATATCAAAATCATAAGAAGAGCTAACAACATAAGCACAACTATCTGGATAAGCATGATTAGCAGTATATGCATCTCTAGTTACATAGGCGTGGCTAGCATGCTAAACATAACTAACAACATGAGATGGCTAGCATCATGATTATAATCAGCAGTAGCAATGTAGTTATCAATATAAGCATAGCTATTGTATGTACGCATCTACAATCTTAAGCATATCTACAACCTAAGTATATCTACTATCTCTTAATTACACTAAGCATCATCTTTATGTAAAGATAACAAACAAGGGTAATCATCCAATGTAAAACATCATGTATAACCCTAAAGAAATATGCTACATGGCTGTATTACATCTTTTATTACGCCCTAGGGAATTTGAATCGTACCATTCAAAGTCCAACCGACCCCTGTGAAGCGCTATTTGGTTCCATTCAAGATCTAGGAGTGCCGATATCCTAAGATCTCTTCCCCTCAGTCAGTACGAGTAAAAAGGCAGTGACATATCAGTCAAAGCTGCCACCAAAGTGACATAGTCCTGTAACTAGCCCACCTTGGTACAGGTCATGGTGCTAACATCTAGGGTATTCAAACTCAATCATTGAAGTACAACTGCATTTGTCCTCTAATAACATCATGTTATAATCACCGAGACACAACCGCAGCCGTTCTCAATCACATCAGATTTATGAGGCATGACCATAGACAACCTTTACAATCTGCATTGTGGATGATAATGATATATCCTCAACCTACCATACCCACAAACTCAACAGTATGCACTCAGAGTTTCCCTTAGCAATACTCATTTCACCATCCAGTAAGTTCTGACTCTGAAGATGGTTCTACGACACATGGCACTACATGATTAGAGTTGCACTTGATTAGTTAGGGCAATTGGGTGAATTAAGGCTGCATCAAACAAGTGGACATACAAACCCTAATTCACTTCTAGCAAGCATATAAATTTCACAACTTTGAAAAGATATAAAACATGTGAAATATAATTTCTCATCTCATCATCACATGGTACTATTCACTTTCCATGCATAAGACCACACTAGTCATCATACTATCACAAGATATAAATACTTTTCACAATATCACATGGTATCAACCCTTATCAACATAAGAGGATTACACCTCATTCAAGGCTCAACCATGCCCAAAGTTATTAAGACCATCATACTATCACCGGATATAAATTATTTTCTCAATATCACAGGGTATCAACCCTTATCAAAATAAGAGGATTACACCTCATTCAGGGCTCAACCATGCCCAAAGGTCATTAACACCATCATATTATTCCCTATAAGATCATCATTATCTTTGCATGCCTTATAACAAGGCTCAACAACATCACTTACATATAATACACTGGATCAAAACAATATTGCATTAATGAGCTAGGAGATATTCATAAACAATCATAGCAGGGTTATATTAATGTTAAGAACATTTCTTTATTACATCAACATGCAAGGAATCTAGATAAGATTAACCCTCATCATATTCATAATGCATATGTTTAGCATAAGAAAGTATCAACCATGAAACTATGATAACCACAAATTAACATATTAAAGAGGTTATTCCACCATCATTCCATCATATAAGAATGTTAAACATGAATACTTATCTTTATCTATTTGCATTAGAGTTAGGTTTGACATGATAAATTATATCATTTTTACTAATCAACACTTATACCCAAACCCTAACTCACAAAATCCCTATTGGATCATGGATGCATAAGGTGAAGCATCACCATCACATTCCGTACTATTCTCAAGTATGAACCCACACATAAATAAAGATGTAACCATCGAGTTATAGCATACTAGGGTTTCAACAACAATAAGAGAGTACCTGATGATTGCATTAGTCATTCAAGGACTATTCATACCCAATTACCATCATTTAGTTATATTAAAGCTAGGTATAACAAGCTATACCTCATTAGGGTTACATGTCCACACAAAATGGTTATCATCCCTTCTATTCATATCAGTGAATAGGTAAGGATACCTTGTTAAGGATAACCCTCCATTTGTTTCATCATCCTTCAACCCATATCACCATACCACAATGTCACCCAGAACCATTGGATGTTTAAAAGGTAAGACCATTAGTTGTTTACATAAGTAAACACCTTGGATAAACCACCAAAGAAGTCCTTGATTTGTGCTCTAGAAATAGTCACCATTTAACCCTAGACATCCCTTGATTAACAACACAAAAATTACCATTGAGAGTAGGGTAAAACTTACAATTGATTGTTCATTTAAAACAAGCCATCCATTGTCAACAAGTAGCTCCTGAAGTTGATCATATAAAGGAAACCATCTAAATCACATTATTAGGACCAACATATTCCATAAGCCATCATTCCACTTTATTGGAGGAATAAATAGTAGATCTTGACCATTGGGTCAAGTTCATATGTTAAAACCATCAATTACAGTATAGGTACGACCATTGCATCAAGTGACCCAAAAAACCATTGGTCTAAGGCTTAATTGATGCTACAACTACAATTCGTAACTCAACATAGGTTTTAGAGACTTGATACACCATCATTATTGACCATTAAATCACCATAGGTTGTTAGATCAACACTATATTCATTAATCAACATCAAATATCAATTTAATGTCATCATTGATTGATAACATCAGTAGGGTACTTAATGGTTGATCATTAAACTTCTAATTGATCCAAAACCTGACCTAAGGGGGTGACCATAGGTTATCACCATCATCTGACACCTTTGATCTCGACCATCAGTTATCATGCAGACAACACCATAGGGTTGTTGCAATGGTACCATCATCGGGTCATGGGTTTATAGAAGAAATCAGCTTTAAACCCTAAAATTGACCATTGGTTGATAGGGGATTAGCACCATAGCTTGTCAATATAACCTGATCCAAGTCATATTATACCTTACAAATAATGTACACATGATCACAGTTTCATCTAGAACTGAAATCAGAACAAGGAAAATTATAAAAATCGAAATCCATGTCAGGCATAGCATTTAGTGCATGAATCATCATTTTCAAGCAAGAACATGATCTAGAAAGCTTTTGGTAAGCAATAAACTTAGAGAAAGTTATAAAACTTGCATATAATGAGAATATAAACTCCCACATATAATAAAACACAAGTAGTTAGGGTAGAAAATCCAATCATAAGCTGTGAACTCGTCCATCTAGCACCTTTCTTCATCAAATGAGCAAACCCTAAGCATAAGGAGCAAGAAAGGTAGGGGTTTAGAGCTTTAGAGAAATTTATACCATGGAACAGAAAGGTTCTGACCTGGATAAAGGTAGGATAAAGGATAACAAAGAAATAAATGGAGGTAAGAAGGGGATTCTTAATCTTTTAGGTCAAGATCACTAGAAGGAAGCTTTTCAAACCCAAAAAGGAAGTCAATTTCAAGCCTACATTCTTTTTCCAAGAAGATCCCCTATTTCTTCATCCTTGGATAGTAAATTCACATAAGAAAATAGGGAGGACGAGGTTTGTATAAAGATGAAAGTGGTGGAGAGAAAATGGCTCGTTTTGGTGCTTAGGGATAAGTATATGAAACTTTAAGATAAAGAAAAAGAAAAGGTTGAAGTTATAGTATCTTTCCAAGTGTCCATGGTCTTAAACTATTAACAATATAGCACACACACAAGAAGATCCTCCACCATCCATAGAGACATATTTATTCCTCATTTATTTAATTTCCAAGCAAAACAAATTCATTCATTAGTTGATAGCTACTAAAGGTAGCTCATCCATGAAGGGGTAAATCCTAAAATACCCTTGAAGAAAACACCTTCAAACCAAGGATTAAATAGGTTCCCCATGGCTCAAAAAGATAAATAATGTTGATATAATATCCAAGTAACATAATGCAAGTGATAAATTGCAATGAAAACATCTAAATTGGGTAAATTGCATAATAGTCCAAAATGTGCAGAAAATTGCATAACTTGCTCAACCAGTGTCCAAATTGGACAAAATTTGAAACTTAAGCTTGTATTTTTATTTCAAATCATATCACAAGGTTATATAAGGGTTATAAGAATCCAATTATGATAACTAAGCTTATTCAACTCATTAAGTAAGTTTAGGGGCCTTACATTTTTCATCATACTATAATCTCATATTATATATAATTATAATATCAAAAAGTCGTAGTTACCCCTTTTTATGTAAATAAACCTAAAATGACATCTTTATGGCCATGACATTTATTGACATGAGTATGATCTTATAAACATTAGGGTTTTAGGACCTATATCCTTCTTGATATTTACTTCTATTCCTCATGATTAATAACATTAGTTAATCCACAACACATAAATTTACAAGAAACTTCTAATATTTCCCCATTGTATCATGATTATTTACTTCAACCCTTTCATTAGACATATTGCTTTTGTCTAATATTAACTCAATATCCTCTCTTATTAACAATCACCCTACAACTTTATCTCTTCAAATCATGCTCATCATCTAAATTGTCTTGTTCTCATATGAAATTTTAATCACATGTTCTTCTTATAAGATATATTTTCCATGATACTCTATGTACAATTTTGTAAATTATATACACTACATAATTTTATCCATTGCCATGTAATTGTCTTTTATTTTATTATTCTACTATTTTTATAAGGTAATTAGCTATCTCTAGGATTAATTATCTTCTCTTGTCCTTAGTTACTTGTTATAGGGTTTTATATTTAGTTCCTTAGTATAATATTTTCCTTCCTTCTTAGTGTAATTCCTAGTCTGGTATAGTTTGTTTCTCTCTCTCATTATTGCTATTTTAATTTAGTCTAATTGTTCTCCTATCATGTTAGTTAGAATTAATTGTGTAGGAATAATCTAGGTTGGATCTTTTTCTTCCTTCTTGCATGTCCACCTTAGTTTAACTCAATATCCTGAGATGTAAGCATTCAAATCCTATAGTCCACTGTAGAAACCTAAAGAAGAAACTATTTCTACCTAGAATCCTCCTCCACTCCCTAAGGATCGACCCTGTACTTTCTACATTCTCTATAATATATCCCAAGTAGTGCACTTGTGGGTCTATTATTAAGAGTGTAGTATCATATTCTAGTGTTATCCCACCTTGAAGGTGACACATCAAGCTTTATGCAAGGGAAGCACATCCAGCTATCTAGTATTGTTTATGTCGAGTAGGAGTGGGTTTTTTTTCCTAATTCAATGATTGTGTATCAATTTCTTTTATTATTCATGTTACAATTGCATCTGAAGAAAGGATCTTTTCTATATTGAAGTTGTTGAAGTCCTACTTGTGTTCAACAATGATATAAGAAAGGCTTAGTGGATCGACTTTGAATGCAAATAGAAATGATATTTTTGAAAAAAATATGAAGATTTGGTCCATGATTCTATTTGAAAGAACGCCAAAAGGATTGGACCTTTTATGTAAAATTTTAATATTATTTAGTGTATTGCAAATAATAACTTAAAAATTATTTTAATGGAAATGATTTTTGTTATATTATAGTTAATATTTTTTTAGTTACTTGGGTGCCTCACTTTGAAGTTTATCACATGGCCTCCAAATTGTTTGAGACAACCCTATGAAAATATATGATAGTTGTCTCTCATCAATCAGAGTAAACTGTGGATGATAAGAATGATAAAATTCTAAGATCTAATTAGGTTTAAAATGGATGATATAAAAAATGGATATGCATACGAATATATCTCCATAAATTTCTTTCAAGTCTTGAAGGAAAATGAAATCGTTACCCTTTACAAACACCCTCGTTTGATCTGCCTATTTAAATTATTCTATCCTTCTTTGAATGCCTCCAAGTGGTGGTGTTTTACTTATAATGGATTTGGGTTAGCATATATTTGGGAGAAGTATGTGTTTGAGAGGGAACCACAAGCTACAATTTCAAATGAAAATGAAAAAAACAAGTTGTGGAAGTGCGAGATGGGGTGTAAAAGGGGTTTCAAAAGCAAGCTAGGAGTGAATGGTCAAGGAAAAGTGGTTAAAGGGGTTTGGGACATAACCACTCGTGGGAGGTGAATTTTCTATAAATAGAATAAGAGGGAGATGATATATCTGTAGAATTCGCTATGACCTAAGGTATATATGAATTATCAAGGGAATCATGTCAAGGAAAATATCAGAAGAAAAATATTTTTAGGATCAAAAATATAGATTTTTAGAAGAAAAAAAAGTTGTTTGACATCTTTAATATCTTTTTCAAGTACCATATATTGGTTGGGGATGAAATAAAATATAGGTCAAGGATAAGACCTTAGAATAAATTATAAACTAGATTGGGCTGATGTCCCTGGCTACTTGGTCATGACCTTTGTCTGATTTTATTATAGTGTTAATCTAACAAAACAAAATTCAACACACATATAAAATTTATAATATAATAACAGTCTAAAATAATAAGAAAGGAATCACTCATAGGCGAGGAGGGCGAGTGAGGGGGTGCGACAGATGCGGAATCCCTAGTGGATGAGGAGGTGGAAACGGTGGGAAGGCAGTCGATGAGTCGATGTCGACTCCTCCAGGAGGCTCAAGGGTGGCCGAAGGAGAAGGGGGAGAGCAAGGGATCCCCCGTATTCCTCAAATCCTAGAGATCTCTGCGACCCTAGTTGCATCTTCCTCGACTAAACCTAAATCCCCACATGCAGGATCTTTGAAGGATGACTCTGGAAGCGATTCGACATCCTCCTTTGTGGATCGGCTTTGTGCAAGCCATCAAGGCAGATCGATTGCAGACGTCTCGGTTGTCAACTTTGTCAAGCCAATTATTAGAGATGGAGCCAAGTGCGGCTCGATCTCTAGCCAGGAAGGGGCATCTCCAAAATGGAATTTATATTTGTATGTCAGATTTGCCAGTAGGAAGCCCTTCAAAGGTCAGCTTAGTGGTTGGATCAGAAGATAATGGAAACCCAGTGGGACCTTCAAAATCATAACTGAGGAGAATGAAGGGTTCATTATTAAGATTCCATCGGCCATAGAGAGGGATCGTATCCTTAATGAGGCACCGTGGACAATGGACGGATCTCTCGTCATTGCTCAAGCTTGGGAACCAGGGTCTGCACTTCAGCCCCTTTCCTTTGCTTGAGTCCCAATCTGGTTGGAGGTTGGACTTCGTGGAATCCTCACTCACAGCTGGCTGTATGGATTCTATCACCTTGTGCGTGGCAATCTCATGCTCAGACAAGATCCCCAAGACTACCTTAGTGGAGGTTGATGGAGCTACCAAGTAGCTGAAGGTTAACGCTCTGTCGAAGCCTCTCTATTGCTCAGGATGCAAACAATTTGGTCACAAATAGGGATTGTGCGCCTGGTTAGCAGACGCACGATTCCTACCAAGGAGGCCCAGTTCCATTTTGGGAAGCAAGGTGCTCGACGTTTTGCCAAAAACTTCCAAGCACCTGATGTTGAACAAAACAAAGTGGATACTGACCAGGAGAAGGATGACGCGGTCGTGGCTGAGATTGCACTTCACGTGACGAACACAGTCCTCGATGCCGCCTTGGAGAATCGCCAGATGACTTTCCCCCCTCGTTTAAGGAACCTGATATGTACGGTGCCTCTCCAATCTTCAATGCAGGCAGTCTAAACCTGGATTGGGAGTTGGAGCTCTACAGGAGAAGTAGAAAAGAAGCCTCAGAATCTTGGAAAGTCAACAAGGTATGGCAAATCTGTGGTTTCTCTGTTGATTATAAATAGAGAAAGGTTAACCTGTTTGATGAGTTGTCTCAGGAAGACTCAAACTCAGAGGTCGACTCCGACCACTGGGGCTCTGACTCTGCTGTTCTTGGACACCCATGATCCAGGAAAAAGAAAAAGTCAGGAAGGAAGAAGAGGGAGGACTAATCAAGTCTTTTGCTTGCGATTATGCTATCTAAAAATGAGATCATGTTGCTCTTGACACATGGGGCTAACAAACACATTCAATGTTTTGCCCCCGTTTCCACACTTTGAAGGTGAATTTATTGCTAGTGGTGATGTGGATGGAATAGAGAAGGCGTGTTGCCATTCCTATTTGTCTTGAACAGGGGTCCTGTTTCTGGTTTGCATACAATGCTAGCTCTGTTAGCAGTGGAGTTAGTGATCGCCTTTTGAGGATTGTTGTTCTTTCTTAGGACTGATCTACTCAAGCTAAATTTTGGTTATTAGCTTTGGCTAGTGGAGTTATAGGAGTCAGTTTTGCATAACTCTCCAATTGGGACACCTGAGGCGGTTGTACTCTTATTGACCCGCTTGACAACTCTCATTTTTTGTGGATGAGTTTAATGCACATGAGGTGCTTGAAAAGTTGGATGGCTCTTGTACCCAGTCTTGTGTGTCTGTAATTGTTTTCTTTATGTTTCTGTTACTCTTTGGTAATGGCTTCATGCGTGAAGCCTGGTGCTGGTTTGTAAGTGCTTATAGCACAGGTTTGAGGGGGCGTAACTATTATGTACCCAAAGTTTTTTGGCACAAGATATAGTAACATGATTTTTTACCGACAAAAAAAAATACTAATATCTCTTTATTTTCCTTTATAATATGATAACCAACTATATATAAGAAATAATCATATAACCAGATTTCTAGGTAAATGTTATTTTTAACATGCTTGACCTAGCCATCAGTCACTTATGTAATCCCAAACCAGGAACTTACATAAACTTTTTCATTTAATAAATGAAGCAATTTCGAAACTTAACATCTAGATTTAAAATATATAATCTCAAATAAATCACGGAAAATTAAAACAATATTCGACAACCATATTCTCCTCCTATACAATATATCGCTAATACAGAATGGAAGCCATTTAAATACATCCGTTTACATGTACTAGATCGAAGTAAAGCAATCATATATCCTTGCCTTTACACCTTACTCCAAGGAAATTGAGAGTATATAAAACTTTTAAAACTAGGTATCCACTTTATTAAATATCCTAAGATCAGCATGAAAATATGTGTAATAACTATATGATACTTATATAGTGCCCGACTAAGTGAAGAACACCCAAACAAGATAGATAACATGTGTGAGCAGTATATTTATTTATCTAAGAACATCAAGAATTATATATCTCTTAGGCTCTATTATTTACATGTCATTAACTTTTTACTATATTTAGAGTTACATTGTTTCTTTACATTCAAGGGAACTTCACTTATTCTAAATTACAGAAATCAAGCTAAATTCAAATGTAAAATTCTGCATGATAACATTGCCTTATAGTACTTGATGCATTCTTACAAGAAGTTGAATGTCAACATGTCTAGTTGTACGTCCCTAATATGTAGTACTCGGTTCATGAATGTTCATTTTGTTTTACTCATACTACCCCTAAAACCATATTTAAGCCCAAACACTTGTTGCAGATTCCTTCAACCCTAACAAGTACCAATCGAAACATGTTTAACCTATCTGATTTTGATCTTGTCTAATGGAAAATGGTTATCGTTGCATTGCTTATGACGATTATTTTGTCGCTGTCTTTTCATCTTTTCATGACATTTCTGAATTTTTGATTGATCACCTCTGTGTAACAACAATTATACGTAGGAATCGAAGTGCCAAAGCCCTCAATGAACTAACTCCAACGCTATGTATGACATTATCCCAAACCCAACTCCATCCGGGCCCTCAAAAACAGACAGATTAAAACGGCGAGAATACCCACCGCTTTGTTAATTGATGGTCGTTGAAACAGCTAGACAGCACTTCAACAATAGAACACCAACTATTTATTAATGGGGCATCGCTCGTCCAAATAACAGTAAATTCTGGTCCAGAAACAGAACGTTAGGAAGGCAGAGCAGACCGCAGCAGAGCACGTCTAAAAATGTTAGTAGATAACTAGACTGCAGTAAGTTAGGATGGAGTACTTATTATCTGCGCATATTGGTCGCGAAATAAATTAGAGGCAGAGCAAATACAACCACCGACGCGGCCGAACCTCCGGTGAAAGAACCTCCCGCTCTGTCATCTTATAAATAAGTAGTTTTATCTCCCTACGTCTATTCTCGCTAACTTCACTGCACTTAGCCGTCTCGTCTCATTTCATCTCATTTCAGCTTTCGCTGGATAACTTGACGTTTCTCGGTCGTAACTTGTTCAGTATACTTGCCTTCAGGTTATGTAACCACAGGTTCATATCCTTCCTCTCTCCCGCTTGTTTGTGTTCTTCTTTTCTTAAGTTCTAAATACGTAGACCGGACTTCTAGTAATTAGCTTCCGTCAAAGTTCACGATCTATTCCGCTGAATGATTATTCCAAGTTTTCCTGTTTTCTGTTCCCTGATTTACACCCTTGCTCTTTGATGTCCAATTTCTGCCATTGCGGACTTGTATCGAAAATTTTCAATCATCTCACGTATTCCGCATTTCCTTATACTGTTCTTTATCATTTATCTGCTTCGTTGATTCATTGGCATGTCCTCTCAAAACCAGATCGGGATTCGCCAACATGGCATCTTCATCTGCGCGTAGATTGAAACCACCATACCCTGAGGAGGCTTTTGCGTACATGAAGAAACTGAAAGAATCATCAGCTTTGCTGGACAACGGTCAATCATACAAGGAATTCCTAGAACTCTTGAACAGTTTCCATGCTGAGAAGTACAAGTCACCCTTTACAGTGCGGTCATTTGCAAATTGCTAATTTCATTTTATTTCAGTCCTGATCATGCCATCTTTCCTCTCTGGTGATCGCAGAATCAACTACTATGACTTCGTTCAAGGAGTGATAGGTTTACCCATCTCGGACGACGTCAGCATAATTCAGGAATTGAATACATTCTTACCCGAAACATACGAGACCGACCTAGATGAAGCCTTGGCTATCAGGTCGATGAAACCCGAAGTTATTGCTAGTGCTAAGAACTTCGTTGATGAGATTAAGGTACCACAATACTAACGAGTAGCTCACCATATTTCAATTAGACCTTCTCAGGCACTAGTATTTGTTATATAATGTCCTTTGCCTACGTCTCAGAATCGTTTCCCAAAATATACCTACACCCGCAAAAGGTTTCTTCAGCTCTTAATCTCCCACAAAAAAGACGCCACCAGTTATCAGGAAACCAACTTTCAGGCATGTTCTTCAAATTTGTTTCCTTTCGCTGGCAGATGAGGGTGATAACTTTCTTACAATGTATATTGCAGATTTCTCTGCTCTTTCAAAATGATAGAGATTTGGATGAGAAGTTCAAGGCATTTCATCCGGAGAGCTTCAAGGTGGTTTCAAATCTGATGAAGAGTATGGAGTCTGAAGATGACAGATTTGGTTTGGTAATACTATCGAATTATGCAAAGCGTATCAAGTGAAGGTGAACCTGAGGCCCGAGCGAATGGATTAATATCCAGTACAGATACAACACTTAACTATTTGAAGTGCAAATAAAGGATACGCGAAAGCTAGATGTTCACTTATAAACGGAAGGAGGAACTGGAAAATAGAGGCAATGATACTAGAATGAAAAGGCAAACATGCTTATAAAATAGAATTCTACCCATTTCTTATTAGACACGGTGTTTTCACCGAAATATGTTCTGAAAACTTTAATAAAAATTCGTTGGTATATTTAATGCAAGAACTCTTTTCCGAAAGTCAAGAACTGATTGTTAATATATATTAAGCTCGAAAAGCGCTTGCCATTTTCTCAAAATCATACCGTCTAGTTTCATGGTCTAGCTATATATTCCACAGAAACCAAAGAGGCCGCCCATTGGTTACACACAAAGTATATTCCACATATAAGAGGACGATGATCATGAGTATATTATTCTGCACCAAATATACAAGGTGACCCTGAATTCGTATCGCATAAATCAACTTTCGTTATATCTAACGTTCCCCAAAAAAAATTCCTATCCTTTCATTACTATAGAAGTCTTTGTATGGAAATTCCTTTAACAAACGAGTCAAGAAAGATTTGTGCCACAAATTTATTGCCTAGTAAGATTTCCGTCACAAAATTGATGCCTAATCAACGAGAATCATATCTACTATATAAGGAGGATAAACAAGGCATACAAATAAGAAGATAATAATCGATTAATTGTCACCTTATGGCTCAGTTTGGCCCCGCCTTTTTAACTATTGGGTATTTATATGTAAAATGAATCTCGATTTGACAGTCGAATATTAACTTAGTATTTGGTATGATATTCATCTTAGGGCATGTCTTGTTGTGTGTAGATCCAACCAACACCGATAATTGTAAAACAGGAAAACCAAAAGGATGAGTTGGAATTCAACTATATCTGTCTGATTCCAAGTAGTTCAAGTGTGACGATTTAATTTGCAAATATTTGGTTCCAAGTAGTTCATAAACTCTAGCTGTTCAGATACGTTGACAATGCATGCATCTACAGCGACACCATACAGTTGTATCCATGTATACAATTGTCGTTCACGTTGACAACAGAAGGAATCAGTTGATAATATCACACGAAGATGATGGTTGGAGGCCAGTTGTACAAGCCACAGGTGTGAGAATTGGAACCGTGCCCGAAAACAGTGCAGTCAGTTTTCCACATTTTCTGTAGGGTTGAAAGTCACCGTGCAGTTTATTTTCCTAATATGAGTTGAAGCTACATCCAACCAAACACTTGGAATTAGAATTCTCTTGTACTTGCAACTCCATGGGTTTGTTTGCAGCTCTACCAAACGAGCCCTTAATTAAATTGGCGAGATTCAGAATCACGTTATGTTTAGCGTGACTGAAAACTGCCGTCTGGGTGTCCATCGTCAGCTTTTCCACGTAACTGCAGTTTACCGCTTAACTATTCTGACAACACGATCTCACGGCTCCCAACTATGATGATGGTTAAGAGCCTGTTTGGTAGGGTGTAGCCGGATGACAAAGTGTGTGTTTAATGTACATTTTTACATTGTGAACTCACACAACTACACCCTACTACACCCAACCAAACTAGTCCTAATTTAAATGCCACAGATGTATAACACTATCGGGCCGTTCGGCCCCGACTTTGCAAATCCCGGCAGTCCGCTGCATGTTAAGTTTTAATTTTAGAGCATCGCTGTGGTGAGTGGTGGAAGTCATACAGCACAGCAAAGCAAAGCGGCATGGAGAATACGCTGATGCTGGGCTGGAAGCGGCCGTTTTCAATCCCGACGTATACAGATAAATACCGATCGAGCTACAGTAAAAAAGGCTACAGATCAAATCAACCATCCTTTTACGTATAAAATACCTGTAGTGATAATGTTGGCGGCCGAATGGCCCCTACTTGTATTTTTAAAGACATGAGCCGAACGACTCCTAAGAAAATTACCTTACAAAGGCATTAATGTCACTCCATAAACTGTATAATAACGATAACAACATGTTACAAAAACCGTTGGATGAACACTAATTGTCCTCGCATTGTGGGTTATCACATTAGGCCGTAAGTTGCTCTTCGGCGGGTGACTATGCCTGTATTCCTTCTTACGGTAGGTGACCACGGAATCGGTACGTGTCATTTTTTTACTATACAAAGACAAAAAGCTCACATCACAATGTGGTAGCTAAACCGTTATTCTTGAATATGGATTTGCTACGAGAAAAAATGTCCCATTCAACGGAGACACAATGCTCATAACAATTAGACAATAAAATGATTTTCAAAATGTGCAACGAAAATAACAATATTAGAAATATCTACGACGCAAACAAAGACATGGTTATGGATCATAGCTTATAATAAGAGTTTGCCTTATCAGTATAGTTTGTAGCTGTATCATGGTAAAGGTACAAATGGACAATAACGGGTTTATGGACCACCACTTTACGCGTGTGTGTGTGTGGGGGGGGGGGGGGGGGGGGGGGGAGATAAATAATAACCACTAGAATATCTACCGTGACAATATGTACTATAAAATGTACAATTCAAGGAGAGAAGTTTTTCATATTTCTTTGATAAAATATTCATATTTTAGGGTTCTTAACCCATATTTGCACATCTAGATTAGAAGAAAAGTCAAATATAAGTAGGCAAACTTAAATTTAGTTGAAAATGAATCATGAAATGTTAAAATACAAATGAAAATGTTTTATTGAATTGTTCGAAGTTTGAACTAACTAAGATAGTGATCAAGCATTGAAATCAAGATAATGCTAAATTGATGTTCCATTATTGATGAAAATTTATTTATATTTAATTGAAAATATATATTCATGTTGAATGTGTTATTCTTGAAACTCACTACTTAGTTTCATATGTACACAATATATAAAAGAAGGATTTTACTTTTATAAAAAATTGTAGTCAATTTAAAAATAATCTTAAACAGAATGGAAGAGTATGTATATTTGAGACTATAAACTTGGACACAATACTTGAACAATAAGCTAAATGAGTGATAATCTAACAATACCAATCATCACATTAAAAAAATATATGATGAAAACAGTTAGCAACAACCCAAGATTTAAAGCCTTAGTTTGAATGATCTTAAAAGCAATAATCAAATTGGCAATATAAAAAAGGAGCACCTCCTTTTCAGACAGTCCAACAATAGGTATTGTAATGACCCCGCCTCCCGGTAACTCCCACTCAAGGGAGACCAAGAGGTCAGAGCCGTTATCCCAATAAATCGGATCAAAGGTTCGATAATTAATTAATAATAATTATGAAATTCTACTAACTAAACTAAAATCTGGTATTAAAATAAAACTTTGCATACCTTTTAAAAGACTTTAGAAATCTATCTATCCACAGCTTGGATCTACTCTATCTAATCCACCTTGTACTTTATTTCTTATTTTCACAATGTGTCACTTTACTATTCATTCATTTCAGGGTTGCACCTAAAACACCGACAAACAAAATACGATCAACATACGGGAATATGCTGGTATGTGGGGACAACTAAAAGTTCGCTAATAAGGTTAACAATTTAATTATCACAATTAGGGTAATTTAGCAAACCAATTTACATTTTTAATGTGTCATTCTCCACTACTTTTACCCTAACCCTGGAATATCCCTCTAGAGTTTCTCTTTTGCCATTGACTTAAGGCCACCTTCTCAATCCCGAGCTTGGTGCCTGGGGGTCACCTCTCATGGTGCCCCATAGTCATGTAACATAGACCACATTCTCATTCCCGAGCTTGGTGTCTGGGGTCACCTCTCATGGCGCCCATTGGTCTACCCTCTTGGGCCTGACCTTTATGGCATCTTCCATCAGGGTGGCATGTAGGTGCAAAAATACACATATATTTATAATTGTGATAACCATAATGACCTTATAAAAGCAGTATGAACATCCAAACTGTTTAGTTTCAATCAATGCGATTAACCATCCGGGAAACCTTCAAGAAAACTAATGTGATTAATCATAATTAACCACATACCTGTCAAGTTGTGTTGAATGCAAAATTAATCCAAACAATCCAGTAATCCAGAATCAAGCAAGCAAGCACAATTCAGTCCTAAAATAAACATCCAATATTTTCTATGATGGATCATGGTATCCAAGTCTAATAGACCTAATCGTGCCCTAGGGTTACTAGCCCTTTTAAAGGTTTCAACCATAATTAGGGTTTCATTTCCTTTTTACCACTTTTATTTTACTTTTATCAAAATATCCATCAAACCCTAACTATCTTGTCTTATTTTCCATTAAGATCCTTAAGATCTGGTTTGGACCACAAAAACCCTAATTTTTAGATTACTATATCTTTTCTTCCCATTTCCCCACTTAGGGTTTCTAAGGGTATTAATTACAACATTAGGTTTAAAACCCTAATTCTTGCAATTCCATCATCAAAACAGGTTAAAATATAATTTTATCATTAAACAAGTTAACCATGCTTGAATTATCCTAATTGCAATATTACACCTATCCTTGATTAACAATTAGGGTTTCTATCTACAAATTAACACCCTATTTATCAAAATAATACACTTTTGTTAAAATAGGCAGATTTAGGCTTTCAAACCATTTTTAATCTATTTTTCGTATTTTTCTGATCACTTTTCATGTATATACTTTTCCCATCTGAGTTTTCTAGCAAGAGTTATGATTTTAGCAAGAAAATTCCTTTTAATTGATTTATTGGCAATTTTTAGAAAAATATGGACCGTTTGATCCATGGTCCGCTGGTCCACTGTGATAACCTAGATTTTTTAGTTTTAATAACTAATACAATAATTGAGAGACAATCATTCTATGTAGAGGACAAATACCAAATTGAGTAATTGGTAATACAATCATGGATTCCTTCCCCCGGATTAGGTGATTGGAAATATGATGGAGGACTATGATGCCTAATTGAATTCAATTGTGAATGAATACCCTTTCGGATTGATTAAGTCCTCATGAGACAAATCATTCATTTAGAGATATGTTGAGTACAGAAATAAATTGTTTTGAGGGATCATATATATGAACCAATGTTGAAGTTCTGGAGTCAACCTTGACTAAATGGCCTATCATTTTGACATAATGTAATACCCTAAGTGTCACATGATGGTGAACTTTAGGTATTAATGTGCTTAGTCCATAACCATGCCTAACCTTCGAATTTCATTCCCAAACTTATGCCACAGCTACATCATGACCTTATAGAGCTACGCCTAAAATTTCATTTCAAATAGATTATCCAATTAGGAGATATAGCAGTTGAATTTTGGTGCATATATTCATGAACATTGGACCCTAGGACCTAAGTTTCTGTTTAAATGACCAGGCCGTGACACATTTATGTGTCACGCGGCTTCTATGGATGCTCCACCCGTTTTTGACCCTGGGATTCTTCCCCTTTGGATCGCGCGGGGATCCAAGGACTGGGAATCCGTCTTCAACCTCCCGCAAAGGGCGGGGAGGTGAGAACAAGGCCGATCATCATCGAGTCGCCACCTCACATCAAATCCCGAAGATTCATCCCTTTAGACGACCTCGTCTCCCCAAACTGAACCTAACTAGCCCTCACTCACCCCCCCTCGCCCTCAGATCAGGGAGAATGAGCCCTCCGTTGCCAGCGCCTCTCCACCACAGAGAGCAGGTGGTGGCCGAGGAGATAGAACAGAGAAATAGGGCTCGCAGAGGAGAACCGAGAAGGGGAAAAGAAAGGGCGAGTGCAAGGGAGTCCAACCCCACCTTTTTAGTTGACCCGCAGGGTGGCGATGGTAGTAGACCAACTCCAGTTGGCCGGAGAGGAACTCAGGGCTAGGGGACAAGTGCGGAGTGCTTCTTGCCATGATCGTTGGTTGTGAGCAAGTTCGTGGAGGCCTAGGGAAGCTTTCTGGAGCTTTAGATCGATGTGAGGATGAGCAGAGGCAAGATGCCTTATCTGCTCCGCCGCGCCAGCAGCTATTGCCGGCGAGCTTGCCCAGATCGTGAGCTGAAGTTGAAGGCAATGAGTTCCAAGGACGACGGCGTGGAGGAGGAATCACCGGATCTGATGGCAGTCTTGGAGTTTGATGGAGGCCACGGTGCTACTGGCATCACCTCGCCGGAGCGTCTCCCTCACGGCGGTGCCCTGCAGATCGAAGTCCCACTTGGGACTGATCGCGTGGACCAGGGAAACGAAGAGAGCGAACTGGGTTCAGACGAGTCAGACCGGCCGACCCAACATAAGTCAACCAGCAAGAACCGCCCGCTCAACTGATCCTAGGAGGCATGAGCTGCAAGCTGTAGCGGCCACGTGGCAGATCAGGATTGGTCCAAAAAGGTATTTTACTCCCAGAATTCCAAGATCTTGTATAAATCATATAAAATAGCTCGTTTATCTAAAAAAATACAAACAAGGTACCAAAACGTTCAAAAAAATTAGTAGAACAACATGGAACCTTTATATCAGTCTTTTGATGCATGAATATCAGTGATATCTTATTAGTTGTGAAATTCTTAATTGATAGATAATAAATATCAAATAGTGACCCAAAATTATGAGAAAATACCAGTAAATCATAATTTATGTTTATAATGCATATGATGCTAGTTATGGTCATGTTGATGTACGAAATCATGTAATTTGCTTCATATAGCTATCTAGGGCTAATAACCCTAAATAAAATGTAATAATTGCATACACGCTCAATAAATGATGAGATTTACAGAGTAAGCTCATATCAGTATATGGAACCTCAGTTTTAATTATGAGATCATAATGATAAATAGAATCCTTGTTATATGAAGATGAATCTTAATACATGTTATAAAATCCTAATCTAGGTTAATGGTGTAACCTAGGGTTATTATGTGCACCAAAAAGGATATGGAACCTAATATTCAGATAATGAATCATAATCTGGAAAATGACATCAGTAAGATAAATATAAGACAATAATGCAAGTAAACGTTGGAATATCCTAATGAGATAATATGAACCCTAATGAACATGACTAGGGTTAAGATGATGAGAATCTGATGATAGTATGTGGTCTTGTCTTAACCAGGTGATGACCAGATATCTAGATGAGCAAGAATGATTATAAATCTCTGAACTCAGGTACGTGGGATTTATTAAGTATAAGACTAGTTTTCTGGTTGCCTATGATATGCAATATCTTGAATGCTCGTATTTGAATATGATTGCTTGGTTGAACTAGTATGTGTTATACTTTGCCAAATATAATATAACATAAACGAGTATGATGGGTTGTAGCTACTAGAGCACATAGCCTGGTGTGGATGTATGTTGCCTAACATGGATGTATGATTCCTTGGCCCATGTTAGATGTATGATGATACTATATTGCCCACACTAGATGTAAGTCAAGTGCAAGTATGTGTAGTACAACCACATCAAAGTGAAAGCAATAAAAGGAATGTTTACCTGATTATCACTTTAAATAATGTTTTCTTTTATTCTTTCTTTCTCAAGTTATTTCAATTATGCAAACATATTAGTATGTATCTTTCTACCCACGTGCACAACACATTGTGTGTTGATTCGCTGTTTCATGTATGTTTTAGGTTTAGAGCTAGCTTGGGATAAACGACGAGAAGTGAGCAATTGTCCATGTTGTACATATTGTGTTAAGATCCTGTTAGCATACATGTTATTAGACTTGTAAATCTTCTTTCAATATGTAAATTTAATTCATGTTGTAATATACATATGTTGAAGGTTGAGAAATGTTATGGTTGTATGTTCATGTATGCGTATTATGCTTCCACATCGCTCTCTGATATGATTGGATGATGTTTTCAGATTCTGACCTCTCATTCCCAATAGGGTTTGGAGAAGCCAAAATCTGGGGACGTCACAGTTGGTATCAGAGCATGAACAATAGCTACACCTAACAATTGCTCACCATGAAACGTTAAACCTAAATATCACCTTTCACTTTAAACCCTAGAAACCTAGTAAGTTGTTCTATAGGAATAAGGTCTGACTTAGCCTCTAGGTTAGAACCTAGATGTTCGAGAACTAGGTTTAAACAAGTGTATGAGACCCTTTCCATATAGAGCTCATATGTATGGGGTCGCTACACTAGTCTACATCTCGTTCTCACCATTTCACTAGGTTACATGACACTAGACTATCTACTGTGTGTGGGATACTCGTTTTGCTGATTTGGTTTTGTTTTCCCAATCGGCTCGCACCTCGACAGTTTTCTCTGACGTCTTCATTCTCGGAGAAAAACTGTATAATATTTTATTATATATGTGTAAATATAAAAATGTGTCCCTCACACTGGAGAGTAGTTAGTGTTCATGCAACCTAAGTGAAAAGGAGTGACATCAGTCTAGAAAAGAGAGTAGTCTAGATTAGATGTCTAGAGCCTTATCAGATGTTTGAAAGTTAGAGTAGATGATATATTGATAGATGATATAAGAAAGGATGATTAATATAATCTTGATACTGATGATATATGTCGTGTCATATTGGTTTAAGTTGTATATGAGGCTTGAATCCAATTTTGGAGAATTTAAGAAAAATCTTGATGATGAAAGTACATTCCCTTTTCCTACTTAAGATAAGCTAAGCTAAGATAGAGATGAGTGTGCATGAGCCTCGAGCTCTTATACAAGGGGGATATATAGTGGTAGGATGAGATATGTGGTGAACTCCAGAGAGAGTAAGACCCACAAGGAGAAGGTCATAGGACCTAGCCTCCAATATATGAGATATGTGTTAAAAAAATGTCCTACACTAGATTACTCTCGAGTGTTGAGTTGATTCCTTATGCATGATTCAAATATATATGTGAGAATTGGGTAAAAGAAAAGGATGGGTAGATGACCCATACGATAAAGCCAATCCTTTGGCTGAGTTAGGTCCTAGCTAGAGTGACATATTTTGTGAATCTCATCATTAGTTGCAAGTGAGGTAATATATGAACTTTAGTTATGAGAGTATGATGCTTTGTGCAAAAGATACTCAAAAATACAATTCCTCCTTCTTTTATTTCTTGATATATGATAATAGAAACCTCACTTGAGCTGTATGGATGATTTATATATGAGGAGTCACTCGTATAAGCTTGACCTATTCTATATTTCCCCCCATATCATACATGTAGTACCCAAGATTGAAATCATGATAAGTTTGACTTTAAAATATTCTCTCCCCCTTCATATGAAACAGGAAAGATATGATGCTGAGATCATGGGATAAACCTAGCATATTCTCTCTTTCCCTTCACATAATACATGCAAGACATAAAAATTTGAACTCATGAACTTGATATAAAGATATATTTGGATCATAGGATATATGATCAGAAATATAGTTCGTAACTTTGATTCTCCTCAATGTATCCTTCTAAGTTGAGTATGAATATCACACCATAGGGTGAAACCCTAATGGTCAAACATGTTACGTTATCCCTTATTAAGTAGAAAAATTCTAATATCAAGGATGAAGATAAATCTCCCCTAATGCTGAAATCATTGTAAGATGTTAATGATGTTAGATTTGAATGATCTGAATACCATGGCATATAAATGAATTTCCTCTTGGACTTTAAAGGTATGAACAGAACTCGTATCCTTAGGGGTGATACAATCCTAAGATATCATAATGTCATGTTATGGTTAAGTGATGCTTCTATATATATATATATATATATATATATATATATATATATATATATATATATATATATATATATATATATATATATATATAAGGTGGGGTGGACACACCCAAGAATCGCTAGACCCTAAGTTGACAACTTAGAGTGCATGCGAGTACGGTAACCTCAGAACCTAAGAAATAATGATGTATATGAAGTTCGACCCCAAAATAGCCTCTTAAGGATGAGATTAGTTGAATTTCGAGGACGAAATTACAAATAAGGTGAGGTGAATGTGATAACCTGGATTTTTGAGTTTTAATAACTAATACAATAATTGAGAGACAAGCATTCTATGTAGAGGACAAATACCAAATTGAGTAATTGGTAATACAATCATGGATTCCTTCCCCCAGACTAGGTGATTGGAAATATGATGGAGGACTATGATGCCTAATTGAAATCAATTGTGAATGAATACCCTTTCTGATTGATTAATTCCTCATGAGACCAATCATTCATTTAGTGATATGTTGAGTAGAGAAATAAATTGTTTTGAGGAATCATATATATATGAACCAATGTTGAAGTTCTGGAGTCAACCTTGACTAAATGGCCTATCATTTTCACATAATGTAATACCCTAAGTGTCACATGAAGGTGAACTTCAGTTATTAATGTGCTTAGTCCATAACCATGCCTAACCTTCGAATTTCATTCCCAAACTTATGTCACAGCTACATCATGACCTTATAGAGCTACGCCTAAAATTTCATTTCAAATAGATTATCCAATTAGGAGATATAGCAGTTGAATTTTGGTGCATATATTCATGCACATTGGACCCTAGGACCTAAGTTTTGATTTAAATGACCAGGCCGTGATATATTTATGTGTCACGCGGCTTATATGGATGCTCCACCCGTTTCTGACCCTGGGATTCTGCACCTTTGGATCGCACGGGGATTCAAGGGCTGGGAATACATCTTCAACCTCCCGCAAAGGGCGGGGAGGTGAGAACAAGGCCGATCATCAGTGAGTCACCACCTCACATCAAATCCCGGAGATTCATCCCTTTAGACGACCTCGTCTCCCCAAACTGAACCTAACTAGCCCTCACTCACCCCCCTCGGCCTCGGATCAGGGAGAATGAGCCCTCTGTTGCCAGTGCCTCTCCACCGCAGAGAGCAGGTGGTGGCTGAGGAGATAGAACAGAGAAATAGGGCTCACGGAGGAGAACCAAGAAGAAGAAAAGAAAGGGTGAGTGCAAGGGAGTCCAACCCCACCTTTTTAGTGGACCCGCAGGGTGGCGATGGTAGTAGACCAACTCTAGTTGGCTAGAGAGGAACTCAGGGATAGGGGACAAGTGCGGAGTGCTTCTCGCCATGATCGTTGGTTGCGAGCAAGTTCGTGGAGGCCTAGGGAAGCTTTCTAGAGCTTTAGATCGATGCGAGGATGAGCAGAGGCAAGATGCCTCTTCTGCTCCGCCGCGCCAGCAGCTATTGCCGGCGAGCTTGCCCAGATCGTGAGCAGAAGCTGAAGGCAATGAGTTTCAAGGACGGCGGCGTGGAGGAGGTATCACCAGATTTGATGGCAGTCTTGGAGTTTGACGGAGGCCACGGTGCTTCTGGCATCACCTCGCCGGAGCGTCTCCATCACGACGTCACCCTGCAGATCGAAGTCCCGCTTGGGACTGATCGCGTGGACCAGGGAAAGGAAGAGAGCGAACCAGGTTCAGACGAGTCAGACCGGACGACCCAACATAAGTCAATCAGCCTGCTCAACTGAGCCTAGGAGGCGTGAGCTGCAAGCTGTAGTGGCCACGTGGCGGATCAGGATTGGTCCAAAAAGGTATTTTACTCCCAGAATTCCAAGATCTTGTATAAATCATATAAAATAGCTCGTTTATCTGAAAAATACAAACAAGGTACCAAAACGTTCAGAAAAATTAGTAGAACAACATGGCACCTTTATATCAGTCTTTTGATGCATGAATATCAGTGATATCTTATTAGTTGTAAAATGCTTAATTGATAGATAATAAATATCAAACAGTGACCCAAAGTTATGAGAAAATACCAGTAAATCATAATTTATGTTTATAATGCATATGATGCTAGTTATGGTCATGTTGATGTATGAAATCATGTAATTTTCTTCATATAGCTATCTAGGGCTAATAACCCTAAAAAAATGTAATAATTACATACATGCTCAATAAATGATGAGATTTACAGAGTAAGCTCATATTAGTATATGGAACCTCAGTTTTACTTATGAGATCATAATGAGAAACAAAATCCTTGTTATATGAAGATGAATCTTAATACAAGTTATAAAATCCTAATCTAGGTTAATGATGTAACCTAGGGTTATTATGTGCACCAAAAAGGATATGGAACCTAATATTCAGATAATGAATCATAATCTGGAAAATGACATCAGTAAGATAAATATAAGACAATAATGCAAGTAAACGTTGGAATATCCTAATGAGATAATATGAACCCTAATGAACACGAGTAGGGTTAAGATGATGAGAATCTGATGATAGTATGTGGTCTTGTCTTAACCAGGTGATGACCAGATATCTAGATGAGCAAGAATGATTATAAATCTCTGAACTCAGGTACGTGGGATTTATTAAGTATAAGACTAGTTTTCTGGTTGCCTATGATATGCAATATCTTGAATGCTCGTATTTGAATATGATTGCTTGGTTGAACTAGTATGAGTTATACTTCGCCAAATATAATATAACATAAACGAGTATGATGGGTTGTAGCTACTAGAGAACATAGCCTGGTGTGGATGTATGTTTCCTAACATGGATGTATGATTCCTTGGCCCATGTTAGATGTATGATGATACTATATTTCCCACACTATATGTAAGTCAAGTGCAAGTATGTGTAGTACAACCGCATCAAAGTGAAAGCAATAAAAGGAATGTTTACCTGATTATCACTTTAAATAATGTTTTCTTTTATTCTTTCTTTCTCAAGTTATTTCAATTATGCAAACATATTAGTATGTATCTTTCTACCCACGTGCACAACACCTTGTGTGTTGATTCGCTGTTTCACGTATGTTTTAGGTTCAGAGCTAGCTTGGGATAAAAGACGGGAAGTGAGCAGTTGTCCAGGTTGTACCTATTGTGTTAAGATCATGTTAGCATACATGTTATTAGACTTGTAAATCTTCTTTCAATATGTAAATTTAATTCATGTTGTAATATACATATGTTGAAGGTTGAGAAATGTTATGGTTGTATGTTCATGTATGCGTATTATGCTTCCACATCACTCTCTGATATGATTGGATGATGTTTTCGGATTCTGACCTCTCATTCCCAATAGGGTTTGGAGAAGCAAAAATCCGGGGACGTCACATCCACTTAGGATCCAACGGCCACAAACACGCACGTCTATCTTTTGTGATTAGAAATAGGTGAAAGACCGGACTAACCTCAATGTGATTGCAAGAGGCGAGGGGCACTTTGGTAAAATACAGTGAGGTCTTCTTCTTCCTCACACCGAGGTACAACAAGCCCACGATGGTCAACCTTGGGGTTGACTTGGAGCTTTCAGCCACCAGCGAGCGTGCCAAACTTCCAGGAAGCTCTGCCTCCCTCAGCCGAACTTGACTGCAGGCTCAATTGCAGCCGGAATCATGTCGTGAGTCTCCCTTTCTCACAGGACTCCGGCGAGGTTTGTAGTGGTGAAGAGCGTGAAGTTTAGGATGAAAAGGCCAATTGGACGCATGGAAACGTTCCTTGCAACAATCCACAGTGATTGGGATAGCAAACAGAGGTGTTGGTTCCCTCTTCATCCCTCCCTATATATAGGGTCGGGCAAGTCCCTGCCGGATTGGGTACTTTCCCAATTGGCAACCAATCCTCATCAAACCTGGGATGTTTCCCTTCGGTTTCCTTCCCTGAGTCCAACAGAATCATCATCCAATTTGTACATTCAGTTGATCGCGAGGAATCCAAGAGGGAAAGTCCCTCTATCAATCACAGAATCACAGTCCCAGTGAGACTTGGATGATGAGCATCCAACGTTGGATCAAGATCCAACGGTGCTTATTGCACCCGATCAGACACAATGGAAAATATCTTTTTCAATTGCCAATTAATGCCTTATTTTGGAGAATTCTTGAGAAATTGATATCTCCTAAACCATAACTTCTTTTTGCCTCAAATTTTAAAGGAATGTTTGTCTTTACATTATCTAGTTATGTACGAAATTTGGGAAACAAATTCCAATGGATGAGAAGGCTTCCTTCTCTCCCAAGTTGTCTATTAATTAATTCAAAATTAATTAGCAATTGTTTTTCCTTTGCCATTATCTTGTTATCTTGGGTCCCTTGGACCTCAAGAAATCCTAAATACATGAATTCCCATATTGGAGAATTTCTAATTGCCTTTATCCTCTTTTAATTGTCTATTTCTCATATTTCCCTTTTATTTATTAAACCCTTTTCCTTTTTATTTCTCTTTTCTTTTCAATTGGGCTTAATGGCCAACAAGGCCCATTATCAATCAATCAAAACCATTTCACACGAATTCCATCACAAATCAAAGAAATAGATTTCATTTATTCTTTTAAAAGAGAATTACATCTTTTACTACATTCTTAAGAAATTGAGGTTATAACAGGTACTCTAGAGTTAAGTATGTTGAACCCATAGTAGTGTAATGATTATAACATGTTGGGCAAGCAGAAATTCTGAGCTTGAGTGGGGACAAGCATAAAACAAAAACTAATGTTGGTTTATGGGGTAAGTCATCATTCTCAAAACTTTAGTGAAGCATTAAGGTTGTGGGCCTAAGCATTACAAATGGTTTTAGAGGTAGTTCTCACTCAGTAGGTGAGAGTCACATGGACATGTGGCACTACAATCTTAAGTTGTGCAATCCATGTACGAGGAAAGGGCTATTACTGAGGAAAGATGTTGACACTTTTGGGTGTTGATAGCCAAGTATGGGAGGCTGATGTCAATAAGTCATTCTGAGTCTATTCCTAAGTGTGGAAGTGTTATGAGGCCATATTGTAGAGCCTTGACGGAGATGTCAAGAATATAAATGAGAGATATGATATCATCATTGTATTTTGAAGCTTGAAATAGGATAATCTAAATAATAATGATCATACTACCAATATCTATAAGGTATTCCTCATTTTTAGTTATCCCCTCAATATGTACTCTGGAGTTAAGCATGCTCATCCTAGAATGATACTAAGATGGGTGGTATTTTGGTAAGTAGAACACGTGCTGAGTGCTAGCGAGGGAAAACTATACAACAAGGTTGTTGATAGGTTTTGAGTCTAATCATAATTTTAATATTCCACTATAGTCTAGGCTTGAGAGCTTGGGCGTTGTAATTCTTACAGTAGTCTTCATACATGATTGAATAAATTTACTAAATTCACTTAATTAGTACTGACAAAATTATTTGCACTTCATATATGATAAGAGGTCCTAGAAATGACCTCAATGATTTTTTGTTGCAATATATTTAATAAAAATAAAACTAAGATTAACAATAAAAATAAGAATAAGAATAATAGTTACAAATTATTATTATTGTTATTATTACTATTATTATTATTGTTGTTGTTGTTATATTACATCATTATAATATTTGAGGTTGGATAATCAACTTAACTATAATTTTAAAACCCATCCAATAGGAAACTATACTTAAACATGTAATATGTTTAGGTTGATGTCCAACTCCTCTAGTCTAAAATATATACACATCTAGAAACTTGAGAAAGAAAATAAATATTTAAAAAGTGTCCTTAATAAATCCATATTGGAAAAATGTAATGAAAAGAAATATCCAATCACGAAAAGCAATAAGAAAAATTCGCTAGTATACTTATTGTTCCAAGTTAATTTGGTTGTGATATACAAATACATAGAATGAAACACCTCACAAATCTAGGATTTTAAATATAACTAACAAAAGTTATCAAAACAACCACACATTATCATGATACTATACAATATGTTTTCTACCCTCCAACGTGCATCATTGGGAAAAAAATAGAGGCCACACATACTAGTTTTTAGTCCAAACTATCAATAGAAATAGTTTGACATTTGTAGTGCTAGATCCTGAGATGGTTACAAGGCATAGAGTTTCTATCCTTGATAAATACTAGGTAAGTTTTGGGTATTAGGCACTATTTAGGCTTGTAGTTCATGAAACATCTTGAATGCAAAATTGTATGACATGTTTGTTAAAACACAACAAAAAATGAAATTACATTTTTTACAAATGAAAAAGTTCATTATATCAGTAAAAACTTATATGGTGCGTGAGCAATAGCAAATTGTAGAATAGAACTTTTCATCATTATATATATAGGATTATGTATATGTATATGTATATATATAAATATATATATGTATTTATGTATGAATATAATAAATTTATTTTAAGCTTTACAAACATAGAAATATTGATAACATCCAAATTTGTGGCTATTTGTGTGCCTCTTTTATCCGCATAATGTCATCTATTTTATGATTTATCTAATAAATTCTAATTGCTTTTGGCAAGACTTGATATGACTACCTAAACTCACCCTTCCTGTACTTTACATAGAATACAAATCTCATCAATTTCTACACCTAAAGATAGCTTAGTGGTTGATGAAAATAAAATAGAGTCAACAAACACTAATGATTTAGAGCCTATAAATAGACCCCCAATTCATCCATGAAGGGGGTCGCGACATACGGGACACAAAAAAGTGTTGTTGCGTTCCATACTTACCCATCATTCATCCCGTTGATCTTGGATCTCTAAAGACGAGAGTCAGAGGAGGGAGAAGATCTGCATGACAGCCATCGCCCTCTACTCATCCCTTAAAAGAAGGAATACATGTTCACCATCATTCATCCCAGATCCAGATCCATATCTAAAGACAACATGCACCAACCGTGGTTATTTGTGATCATAGATGGTGTATACCTCTTATTCCCTTCTTCATCTATTCACCTATGTATATCCACTTTGTTGTTATCCACAATGTCTTTCCATGTTTGTAAATCCATAATGCTACTCATTACCATGAGTAGCTAGATCCATAGCTTGGGTTGGGAGTATGACATGGTATTTTAAATACACTAACAAACTCACTCGGGGTTGAAATCTCCGAGCTTTTACCAAAACCAAAGTGCAATAATACCACCCGCAAGAGGATGAGTCTTATCACAGTATAGTTAAGGATCGAACCCAAAGGACAACATTTTTAAGAATCCTTGTCAGTCGAATCTAGCTCGAGTAAAACTAATATTTAGAACGATTGGTTCATTTGAGGTTAATTAAACTAATTGCAAGAAAGTAAAAGATGAAACTAGAGTAGGATTTAGATCAATGATATGGAATCGCCGAGATGGTATCGGGTTTCACCACCGCTACACATGCAAACACATTCAATCGCAAACAATCTAGACAAGATATATCAATCCAAATAGAGCTGATGCAGAACACCCCGTTAGGCTGTTAGGTTCGCGTAAGCATCACCTTAGGCATCAGATGTCTCATCACCAACCAGATCACTTACTTACAGCTCTGAAGAAATCCCATTCTATTTCTAGTTTGGGAGTCAACCGCATTAAATGATAGGTAGGCAGGTGATAGATCTACAAACTAACATCGATGATAAACAAGATGATATAAAATCCAACTAAGGATGTGGTCCTCCCTGAGGGATGTTTAGACCACAGAAGGGTCACCGTAGGCTAGATGTCTCGTCCCCTCACGGATCATACACTTACGACCTCAAGGAATCCTTTCAGAAGTTCTTGTCAAGGAGTCGAACTTGTAAACCACCATTCAATCCAATACATAGAGGATTTCACAATATAGGAAAGAAAAAGATGAAAGCAAGGAGATAATCAACTACGAACATACCAATTAACAACAAAATGGAAAGTTATATATATTTCCATGGAGAGTTTAGCAAAAGAACATGAATTGCATGGGCAGCGGGGCTAGTCCCTGCACCCCAGCGGAAAGGTACTACTCACTCATGATGCGAGAAATAAGAAGAATGAGAAAGAGAGAGAAATCCGCCATGAACTCAGTACAGAAGGTAGTCGCAGCTCGGTGAAGAAGATACAACCTCCTACATCATGTCGGAGCAGATCTGGACGCGAACGGGAGGTGCCAAGACAGACCGCACAGTCTCCCTCGCTCCGTCTTCTTTCTCTCCTCAGCCTCCTTGGTTGCAACACACGCAGTAGGTCGAATGAAACTGGCACAGACGATACTGGATTTGGATCAGACCTGTGTACAGGTAGCCTGTCGGCATCCCATAACTGATTGCCTGAAAAGGGGACCCTACTGGTCCTATTTATAGGCACGGGGCAGGTCTTCATGTTTTGGGTCCATTTCCATTCCAAGCGGTTTGGCATATATTTGTGCCCAAACGGTCTTGTAAAACTTGGGAAAATGGTATGTAAACCATATAAGACCAAACGGTCTTGAGCAACAAATGGTTTGGAAACCGCACGAGACCAAGCGGTCTCACAGACCATTTGCTCTTCTCCAAATGATCTTGTGAAAACGGTACATAAACCGTATAAGACCAAATGGTCTTGAGCAGCAAATGGTTTGGAAACCGCACAAGACCAAACAGTCTCACTGACTGTTTGCTCTTCTCCAAACGATCTTGTGCAAACGGTCTGTAAATCATACAAGACCAAATGGTCTTGAGCAGTAACCGATTTGGAAACTGCACGAGACCAAACTGTCTTGGATACTTAGGCACAAATGGTCTTCAGATCTGCTACAAACGGTCTAGATCGTGTAGCTGCTGCTCCGCCGGCGGATGAGCTTGAGAAGGAAGACAGAAGGTGAGGGCGGTGGGGCTGAAGGCAACAAGTGCGACAGAGTCTGAGCTGCTACTTGGAGGGGTGGAGCTCTAGGAGTGAGGCACCACCGAAATCAAAGAAAAGATGTGCTGCTTCGGCAGAGGTGTAGAGGTAGACGATGACGCAACACGACCGTGGTGAGGTACCATGGTCGTGGAAATGTTGCGGTCCCACGGCTGTGCCGCCTTGCACGGGTGTGGTGAGGGAGTAATCAGGCTCTGATAGCATTGTGCCATAGTCGTGGCGTGACACCACGGTCGTGGTGAGGCTATTGCCCCGCTACCGTTCTGCCTCACACGGGCGTGGCAGGAGAGAGAGAGAGTCGATGTAGGTGGGGTGCCACGGTTGTGGCGAGTGAGAGCTCAGGCGTCGGGGTGATCCACCATGGTTGTGGTGAGGAGAACACAGTCGTGACTTCACCTTATGGTCATGGCTTCACCACACGGTCGTGGTGAGGACAGTGGACCACGGTCGTGGTCGTGGATTTGCTTCAAGGCCTTGCACTGCTCGATTCCTCACAGCTGGGTTATGCTTCCAATCGGCCTCTTCTGGTCCATCGGTCTTGAGACCGAATGGGCTCAAAAGGTCTTGAGACCGAATGGGCTCAAATGGTCTTGAGACCGAATGGGCTCAAACGGTCTTGAGACCAAATGTGCTCAAACGGTCTTGAGACCGAATGGGTGGAATTGTTTGGATGGATTTATGGATCAGAGCTAGAAATGAAGGTGGACCCCAACTACTTGTTCAACTTGTCAAAACCTGTATTAAATCAACAATATTTAGTTAAAACCTTGATAATCAAATCAACTAGGTAGTTTTGCATATTATGATTCATATTGAGTGAAATAGTGTATATATAGAGTTGGATTTGTCCCAAGGTGATAATTGAATTCCATGACGATTATGCATTCATCAAAATACCCCAAACTTAAACGTTGCTCATCCTCGAGTAACACAAAATATGAAACAATCACCAAATGGATACTTTCAATTCATGTGATTGCTTCATCTTCACATCATGAATGTTTTCTTTCTGCTCAATATGACTCAGTATCCCAACCTCCTGAGACCACTAAACACATCTTACAATATCTTCGTTCCTAAGTTCACTTTCCAATATCACTTCCTCCTCACTTTTTCCAACAACAAGCATGTCAAAGAGCTTTGTAAGAGTCCAGAGACGCCCGTAGAACAACAAGTGTGCATTTGATATGACACTGGTGTTTTTCAGGATAGGGTGGGCATTCATTGTACCATTAGGTAGAAAATGGAGTGAATGGTGATATGGAAGGGAATAAATCTCCTCTATTCGACTTGAGATTTTTATTTATTTTCTTTGCAATTTCATTTCTTGCATTTTTTGTGTAAAAATTTCTCCTCTATTCGACTCGAGATTGCATTTCTTTTGTGTGTGCTGTGGCATCTTTTTGTTTGCAAATCTCTCCTCTATTCGACTCGAGATTGCAATTTTGGTGGTACGCCCCTATTTATTTGTTAGGGGTATGGAAGAAGCGAATAAAGAGGGAGGTGGCGTGCCACCCCAAACTTAGGGTTTGACATGAATTTGGCTATTTTTATTTCTTTTTGATGAATGGAGGGGTACGAAGAAGGTAGAAGAAGTGTAGAAGAGAGTTCAGATCAGAATGCAACTTGATTTACAATTTAGTGCACCGGGTTGTTCTCTTTATAAAACTCCTCTCAAATAATGACTTGATGAGGATCCGGTGGGGAATCCATGCTATTGTTCCAAAAATCAGTTAGGAAGCCTGACGTGTTTGATCCCTATCAGTTTGACAGACACTTATCATTTTTGCAAAAGTATCATGATGTTAGGAATCATAAGCTTCACAAGATAATTTAAATCAAAAGGCTTGTTTCAAAGAGTGGTCCTTTTGAGGATTCACTTCGAATAAGCAGGATATAATGATTCAAAAATGCATAGCAAGTTAGTTAGATACTTTTAATAAATCCAGGAAGTGTCAAAAATTCATCAAGTATATGTTCAATTTCTTTGAAAAACATGAAAGAATTTTTGAAATTTTTAAATTTTTTTTATCAAGAATGTGATAGAGAAAACTTAAGTATGAAAAGGATGGGTGTAGGTGGAAAGTAAGATACATACCACCCACCCTCCACCCTGAACTTAGAAATTTGCTCATCCCGAGCAAACCCTAAATCCAAGATGGAGGGGAAAATTTATGCCAGAATGACCACCAGATGTGGTTGTGTTCCAATCAGCGCACATCCTTTTATCTAAAAATCTTAAAGGTAAAGACAATTAGATCTTAAAATAGCATCTTGCGATGCTAATTTTATTTAATGAAAAATTTACTAGAAGGTAAAAATAAAATTAAAGAAACATTCTAATTTGAAAAGGGAAGTAAAACAAGTTTATTGATGGGGTTGCCTCCCGACATGCCCCTTTGTTTTTATGTCGATGGCCCGACTGAATCCTTCAGCTTCACGGTGGATTCTTTGGATTGGTGAGTTCCAGCGTTGCTTCAGTGCCTATGTCAGTTGAGGTGAAATATATCTTTAAGCGGTGACCATTTGTTACAAATTCACCTGACTTTTCACTCCATAATGAGAAGGCACCATGTGGAGAGATGCTTCTGACAATATAAGGTCCAGATCAGTGAGAACGGAGTTTTCCTGGGAATAACTTCAACCTTGAGTTGAATAGCAGAACTTGGTCTCCCACTTGTATGCCTTTTGTTTTCAGAAGTCCGTCGTACCAGAGTTTTGTGCGTTCTTTTTAGATTCGTGCATTCTCGTAAGCTATCATCCTGAGTTCATCCAGCTCTTGGTGATGCAGAATCATGGCTTGGAAATCTTCTTTCATATCAAAGTTCAGTTGTTTAATTGCCCACCATGCCTTGTGTTCCAGTTCGACTAGCTGGTGGCAAGCCTTTCCATATATTAACCGAAAAGGTGTAGTCCTGATGGGAGTTTTATAAGCAGTTCGATAGGCTCGTAAGGCGTCGTTGATTTTTGTTGACCAATCCTTTTGATTGCATCCTACAGTTTTTTCCAGAATAGCCTTTAGTTGATGGTTAGAGACCTCTACCTGTCCACTTGTTTGTGGATGGTAAGGAGGGGCTACCTTATGTGTTACACCATATTTTCTTAGTAAAGATTTAAAGCTTCTTTCAAGGAAGTGGGACCCTTCGTCAGATATCACGGTTCGTGGTACTCCAAAATTGGGGAAAATAATATCCTTGAATAATTTGATGATGGGTTTGGAATCACTAGTGACAGTTGATATAGCTTCAACCCATTTTGAGACGTAGTCTACCGCCACTAGGATGTATCAAAATCCATGAGAAGATGAGAATGGACCCATGTAGTCCACCCCCCAAACATCGAATATCTCTACTTCTTGACATAGATTCAATAGCATCTCATCTCTTTTTGTTATATTACATGTTCTTTGACATTTGTCACATGATAGGACAAAGTCGTAGGAATCCTTGGATATGGTTGGCCAGAAGAATCCACATTGCAAAACCTTCAAGGCAATCTTTTTACAACTCATATGTCCTTCCACTGGTCCTGAATGACATTGTTCCAAAATAAGTTGAGCTTCTTCTTCGGTAATACATCATCTATACAGACCATCAGCACATAGTTTAAAGAGATATGGCTCATCCCAGTGATATTTCTTCACATCATGCATGAACTTCTTCAGTGCATTCCCAGTGCATTGGGGATGGATAATCCCAGCAGCAAGGTACTTTACAACATCTGAGTACCACGGTACAGCTTCTGAGACTTTCATTAGTTGATCATCCGGAAGGGAATCATTAATCCGAATCTTCTCAATATCCAGAGTGTGGATGTGACTGAGGTGATCTTCTACAACATTTTCTGTACCCTTTTTATCTCTTATCTCTAAATCAAATTCTTGTAATAAGAGGATCCATCTAATCTGGCTGGGTTTTGCATCTTTCTTTGCCAGAAGGTAATGAATGGCAGTGTGGTCTGTGTAGACAATGACCTTCGAACCAATTAGGTAGGATCTGAATTTGTCAAAGGCATACATGACTGCTAGAAGTTCCTTCTCGGTAGTTGCACAATTCCTCTGGGCTTCATCGAGAGTTTTCAATGCATAATAGATCACATAGTGTTTCTTCTCTATATATTGCCCTAAGACAGCGCCCACAACATAGTCACTGGCATCACACATAATTTCAAAAGGGTGGCCCCAGTCGGGAGCTCTAATGATGGGGGTGGTTGTAAGGGCATGTTTTACTGTGTTGAAGCTTTTGGCACATTCTTCGTTGAAATTGAAATCAGTATCCTTTAGTAATAGATTCGTCATTGGTTTCCTTATCTTGGAAAAGTCCTTTATGAATCTTCTGTAAAATCCTGCATGACCAAGGAAACCATGAACTTCTTTTACATTTGTAGGAATAGCTAGTTTAGCAATTACTTCTATCTTATCTTTATCTACTTCAATTCCTCCATTGCTGACCCTATGGCCGAGGACAATTCCTTCTTTAACCATAAAATGGCACTTTTCCCAATTCAGCACAAGATGTGCTTCTTCACAACGTTTGAGGACTAGGGAGAGGTGCTTTAGACATGAATCGAATGAGTCTCCATATACAGAAAAATCATCCATGAAAACCTCCATAATTGTTTCAGTAAGACCCGCGAAAATGGAAGCCATGCAACGTTGAAAAGTTGCGGGTGCATTACAGAGACCAAACGACATTCTTTTAAATGCATATGTTCCGAATGGGCAGGTAAAGGTTGTCTTCTATTGGTCATCTGGATGTATGGGTATTTGATAGAATCTAGAGTAACCGTCAAGATAACTGAAATATTCTTAGTGAGCCAACCTTTCTAGGATTTGATCAAGGAAAGGCATTGGAAAATGATCTTTTCGAGTTTCCTTGTTTAATTTTCTATAATCTATGCACATCCTCCACCCTGTGACTATTCGAGTGGGGATGAGTTCATTATTTTCATTCCGTATAACAGTTGTTCCACCTTTCTTCAGGACTACATGCACTGGACTCACCCATGTCGAATCTGAGATCGAATAGATTATTCCAGCTGAAAGCAGTTTAATGACCTCGCGACGGACCACTTCCTTCATATTTGGATTCAATTTCCATTGATGCTCAATAGTAGGCTTGTGATCTACCATCATAGGGATCTTATGCATGCACAATGCTTGACTGACCCCAGTGAGGCCACTCATTTTATAACTGATGGCTTTCTTTCTTTCCCTTAATTCCTTCAGGAGTTTCTCTTCTAGTTCAGCTGTAAGGTCAGAATTTATAATAACTGGGAAAACTTTAAGATCGTCCAAAAACACGTACTTCAGTACCTCGGGCAGGGGCTTCATTTCGGGAGCCTCTGGTTTTTCACATGTTTCCTCTGTAGTTTCGATAGCTTTGAGTTTATCTACTACTGACTTCGACATCTTCTTTAGCAGAGTCGAGTAATTCGATGCAATCCTTTACTTGTTTGTCAATTGGTTCATCAACTGATGGTTTGTTAGAGCAACTTCTAAAGGATCATTTGATTCATGATGCTCTTGAGTCAGAAGTGACATTTTCTCAATGTAGTCAATCAAATATACTTCTTATTTCATACTTGGTCTTCTCCACTACTACAGAACCTACCTTTAGTGTCGGTTTATAAGAGACACCTATGTGGGCGACACTAAAAGCTCACCCATTAGGCATCGGTTCCAAAACCGACGCCCACACTCTTCGCGCGCCACTGAAAGCGCGCCATTAGGGGACTATAGGCGTCGGTTATTAGATAAGAAACCGACACCCAAACTCTTCGCGCGCCACCGAAAACGCGCCATCATGGGACTATAGGCGTCAGTTATTAGTTAAGAAACTGATGCCCAAACCCTTCGCGCCACAGAAAGGGCACAATGTTGGGCACTATCAGTGTCGGTTATAAGTAAAAAACCGACGCCATATATCTTCGCGCCACAGCCATGCTGGCCAGCATGGCCGTGTTGTTAAGGGAATAGACGTCGGTTACGAGTAGGAAACCGACACTGTAACTACGTGTTGTATGGTCAGGTGCCACGACAGTGCTGGCCAGCACGACCGTAGTGTTATGGAAATAGACGTCGGTTATTGGATAAGAAATTGACACTATAACATTATGTGTCGGTTATTTACAAATAACCGACACCTATTGTTTTTTTTTCTAGTCAGTATGCAGACCTGCTGTGGCTGGTCACAGGATGAGAAACCTGTTCAGTTCAGTTATGAACTGCAGGTTTTACGACATCCATTGATATCAGCCGACAACAGGCCGCAAACCTGCAAAATTAACAATAAAAAAGTAGCACATGCATTTAGCAATGCAACCTGTAGTTCCATTTTATTTTCACACATTTATAAACATTCACACATGCTAGCAATTTGTAGTTCCATTCATTCACATTCACACATGTAGAAACATTCATATAGCAACCAACACTTTCATTCATTTTCACTCAGACACATGTAGAAACATCAAGACATGTAGAAACATTCACACATATATTATAATTCAGAAATTCATTTACAAAATATCATTGTTTAGTCATTATTCGCTATCAGGATCCTAATTATATTTTAAAGCCCCCAATATTTGTATGGTTGTTGCCCAATCTTCTCTTACTTCATTTAATTCTCCCATCGTATAGGGAGAATTAACATTTGGTAAGTCCTTTCTTATAATGGGGTCAACTTTAAACACCTGTAAAGAGAATGATGTATATATATAATTAATGAGCTATAAATAAGATTGATATATTTCGATCATATTATCTAATGAGACTATATAATACTTGAGCAATACACTCGATATCCAGTGCGGCATGTTTGATAATCATGTGCATATATCGCATGACATAGTATCCACATGCCCATCCGTTGTCTTGTGTAGCACACTATAAATTCAAACATACAAAATATTAAAAAATACAACTAGTTAAGCATTGTTAACATAAATAATATATACATATATTGCAGTCGGGAACTTACTTTCACGTTCTTCCAAATTATTGGCTGGTTCTTTTTCGTGGGGACCTTTCCTCCGGCCTTTTTTTACTCCTCAAAACCCCTACATGTTAATGTAACACAGAACATTGCAATTAAATAGTAATGTAATAACATATGTTAACGAATATGAAAAATGAAATATTTCTCACCGGAATATTGACATTTTCATTATGTGTCCAAATCTTGTATTCAATTTACCCCCCCCCCCCCCCTTAGGATCTAGATAATACACAGTGAACGTCTCGGGGGCAATAACCAGTAACTCCCAATGCCTACCCCTAGAGGAAAAAAAGTTAAAAATTAATAACTCAAAATCCACAATAAAATGTAATTTTCTTAAGTCCAAATTATAATAAGCAAAGTAAACTTACTCTACATTGAATGGAGCCATTATCACCGTCTTCTTTTTTACAGCAAAATTTGAAAAAGCCTCACAACAATATTTTTGAACTGATGTAGGGTCTTTAGCTACTAGACTAATCAAAGATGGAATAAAAAACCCTACATGTTCGAATCCAAAATCTGCACATATGTTGTCTAAGTAGCTGCAAAATATGTATTAATTACGCATGCATTAATAAATAAGAAACCAGATCACCAGATCATACACAAGGTATATGGATATATAAAGAATATCTCACCTTATCCATAGCTCTATCACAGATGTATTTAGCCAATCATATTGAAACAACTCCAAAATATCTTCTATAAATAGTTTTGTTTCGTATGACTGACATGTAGAATTTGAATAGGAAGAAACAGTTATAGGGGAGTTTATATCATGTTCCCCTAACCATATTGCCATACCCCTATAGTTAGGACCTAACAGGACAGGTAGGTCCTGTGGAACCCAACTAGGTAATGTAGGAGGTGGAAGTGGAGGCCTAGATGATGTGGGTGTCTTCTTTTTAACCTGTATATATATATAATTTCATATCAACTGCCATCATATACACACACTAACAATTGAACGTAATGTAAATTTACCATACCTTTTCAGTAAAGAGGACATCCGCTTTTAGCCACAATATCACTTCGCCTACTGCCTCACCAAGCGTTTCACAATCTGGGTGGGCATATGGCAGTGGAAGATCCATCCACTGGGGGAATATATGTATCAGGCTCACCCGAATCCAACCAGCTGGTACTGGAGACCCGTGACACGTTTCCCCTGGTAGGGGTGGGTAAGCCGACGCCTCTGCAATGACATATTCTTTACTTTTTAGACGACATGGCTTCAACCCCTACAAATTTTTTTGTAAAGAATGTTATATACATATATACATATCATCTTTTTTTGAAACGACTACATTTTCATATATACGTATCATCTTGAATTAAAAAACTAGTTACTATGTCATAAAAATACGTACAGTGGATGTGCTAGGTGGTGGTTCTACAAGATTACTCCCAACCTCTGCAGTAGGAGTAGGAGTAGAGTCTGCAGTAGGTATTGTCTGGTAAGTAGCAGTATGAGATGCCTGCCACTTTTTCATTGCTTCTTCGAGTTTTTCTTCGAGTTTCCTATCAAATAGCTTATCTACCTATACATGGATAAAAGAAACGTCAAATTCTAATTTTTGAATTCTCTTTTACAGTAACATTATAAAGAAAGAATATGTTACCTCTTCTTGTGAAAGTCCCACTTTTGGGACATGTTTGCGCTGGGATGACACAAAAAAAGATTTGATGCCCACACCAGCGCCTGCAGCCCTAACACGTCCAGGATGCTCTGGGTTACCCAGAGCAACTGTCAATTCATCCTTTGTTCCCTCAGGGATGAAATTTCCTTGTTTCCTCAGCTCGTGCAGCTCCCGCTAATCGCCAAAACAAAAATTTGTACTTAAGTAAACAACACAGATAATCAATATTCGAATGATTGCTGTAAGAGTTGTATCTTACCATTTTTGCAGCCGCCTCAGCAGTTGCGGCCTTAGTTATTTCTCCCTTCTTATTTTGCCTCCCAGCTATCCAGACATCATGGCGAGGCAGAGGTGTGCTACCTATGGTAGAGGACTCCTGAGTAGCAGCAGACTGAGCAGTAGCCTCAGACTGTAGTCTTTGGCAAACGCCTGCATACCCCTTTGGACCCATTTTGTGGTCATGCACATTCAGTGCACACCTTGATCTTTGTGCCTCACTGAGGGCCTAGTTAGTATGCAAATTAATGATTTGATTAGTAACACTAAATGTTAATCTTGACTAGGTGAATACAACATATATTAATTAATGAGATTGAGACTGACGCCTAATACCTTGAATTCATCAGTTTGTCTTGAAGCAACAAACGCGTCCGATTCTTCTTTGTCCAGGAAGTTCCACTGTTCAGTGGCTGTCTTCTTCCTCTTGTCAGCTTCTTTTATGTATTCTCTGGTGAGATTTGTCCTATAGTTCCTTAGGACTCTCCCACAGCGTTGCATCACGCATTTACGATGTAGCTTTTCATCCAATTCAAATATACTCTGCAAAATAGAATTGCTATTAACTAGTATCCAAAAATTTAGTAATCTACAAAATAGAATTGCAAATTAATAAGAACTCACGCATAAATCCCTCCATATTAAGTCTTTCTTCTCCTTAGAAATGTTATGCCAAGAATCTAAGCGACAACCGCAATGTCTACGAGTAACAAACCCAAGATATGAAACAAATGAATTGCGATTCACACCACATGCATTTCCTGCATTATCAAAATCCACAACAAGTTTGGGTCCATTGCCCTTTTGCGCAATTAACTTCTTCATCATAGTGATGCCCTATCTCTTGTCAACTTTTTGGTTCTCTTGATCAAGTGCCTCAAGTGCTTCAGATGGTACCTATGCATCATCAACCTAAAATTTGACAAAATAATTCACATTTAAAAGATATAACTATAAATGGACATATAGATATAAATATATGATATATTTTTAAAACTTACATTGTGAGGAGACGCATTGATGTCCTCACCCTCACGATAGTCATCAGTACGGTCATCAGGAGAATGGTCAGCCATCTACAAATTCACATTCAAATGGTAAAGTTCACATTGTAAAGTAGTAATTCAAAGTGTAAAGCTCACATTGTAAAGTAATTCAAATTGTAAAGCTCACATTGTAAAGTAATTCAAATTGTAAAGTTCACATTGTAAAGTAATTCAAATTCTAAAGCTCACATTGTAAAGTTCAGATTCACATTCAAATTGTAAAGCTCACATTGTAAAGTAATTAAAAGTGTAAAGCTCACATTGTAAACCTCTAATATTGCGATTTTTTATCAATTAACAATCCTTCATTGTGATCTCCGCGCACATACAAGTCATCATTAGCTTCAATATTTGTTGGTGTTGGCAAACCAACTGAGAATGGACTGGATTCATCATACTTATCATAGTACTATTCTTCATCTATAGGATCTTCAATGAACTGTCTTTTACCATGAAGAACAACCGACCATTTATCATTTGCAGGATCATCAATATAAAATACTTGTTCCTCCTATGATGCCAATATGAATGGTCCGGCCTTCTCGCCAATCTTTTCGAAGTTCACTAAAGTGAAACGCAATTCATCCACTATAACTCCTTTGGTGTTATCAACCCAATTACATTTGAAGAGCGGAATTCTGAAATCTATGTAGTCAAATTCCCATATCTCTTCAATGACACCGTAATATGACATTTTAGCTTCACGTGGACTCTTATCCTTTGCACTTGCAAAAAACATAGTCGATGCTTGAAGGGTGACCCCACTGTTTTGGACGACACTCTTATCATCTTGGCGCTTTGTGTAATATGTGAATCCATTAATGTCATACCCTTCATAAGACATAACAGTAAACTTTGGTTTAAAGGCGAGGCATTTGATAGTTTCAGTAATATCATCTGGTGTTTGAGATAGTTGATGTAAGACTTTATCTTCAAACCACTTAATAAAAGTCTTGTTATGCTCTCTAGAAAGCCACATTGTATTGGCTCGAGGATATTGTCTTTTGATGAAATTGGTATGTTCCTCGATATAAACGTTCACTTCGTCCATGTTGTGTAAAATATACAAATGACCTTGTTCCAACTGCTCACGGCTGATTACTTTCACACGTGATCCCAAAATTCCTTTGCCAAATAGCTCGTCAATATTCTTGTCATTATCAGGAGTGTCATTACTACTGAGAAAGTCATTGCAGAAATCCATAACCTCTCTCGCCACATAACCTTCAATAATACTCCCTTCAGGCCGATAACGGTTTCGAACATCACCTTTAAAAACGCTCATGTATCGTTCAAAGGGATACATCCAATGCAAGAAAACCGGTCCCAAGATTTTCACTTCCCTAGTCAAGTGGACAACAAGATGCACCATGATATCAAAGAACGAAGAAGGGAAATACATCTCAAGCTGACATAGGGTAACAACCACTTCTCTTTGCAAATTATCGAGAGTCTCAGGGTCAATAACTTTGCTGCAGAGACTGTTGAAAAAGAAACAAAGTCTGGTGATTGCAAACCTTACATGCTTCGGCAATATAGATCGAATTGCCACAAGCAATATTTGCTGCATTAGAGTGTGACAATCATGAGATTTAAGACCTATCAACTTCAGATCTTTAATTGATACCAATCTACGGATGTTGGATGAGTAACCATGTGGCACCTTAACATTTACCAAGCATTCACAAAAAGCTTTCTTCTCCTTTCTAGACAACATGTAACAAGCGGGAGGTAAGTATGTTCTTTTATTACCCATTTCACGTAATTCTATTAATTCTGACCTTATTCCCATTTCACGTAGGTCCAGTCTGGATTTTATCCCATCTTCAGTCTTATCTGGTATATTTAACAGAGTACCAATGATGCTATCACAGACATTTTTCTCAACGTGCATTACATCGATACAATGTCTGACTGTCAAAGAACTCCAATAAGGAAGATCCCAAAATATTGACTTCTTCTTGAATGAAGAATTGTCACCCCGTGTGGTACATTGTGATCTCTTACCAAATTCATTGACAAAGTCTTTTACTCTTTCATAAACAACCTCCCCTGGTATAGGTTTAGGAGCACTGCGTTCCTCATTCAATCCATTGAATGCTTTGCGCTTCCAACGATACAGATGGAATTTTGGAAGAAACCTTCGATGACCGAGATATACATTCTTACCGCCATGTTTTAGTCTTGTTGAATCAGTGTTCTCTTCACATAAAGGACACACTTTAGCTCCTTTGACACTATATCCAGACAAATTCCCATATGCTGGAAAGTCATTAATAGTGCAAAACAACATAGCATGCAAACGAAATGTCTCTCTTCGTGAAGCATCATAGGTCATCACATCTTCACCCCAGAGTTTCTTTAAGTCATCAATCAGAGGTTCAAGATAAACATCGATGTCATTTTCAGGTTGTTTAGGGCCCAATATCAACAACGAAATCATTACATACTTATTTTTCATACTCAACCAGGGAGGAAGATTGTATATAACAAGCATGACTGGCCAAGTGCTATGTTGGCTGCTCAATGTCCCGTACGGATTCATCCCGTATGTACAAAGCCCATGTCTTAGATTCCTGACTTCTTCACCAAATTCAGGGTACAAAAGATCAATCTTCTTCCACTGTGGGGAATCAGACGCATGTCGTAGGATCCCATCATTATTTTTCTTAACATCTGCATGCCAGCTCAAATTCTTCGCATCTATCGGATTGGCAAACAAGCGTTGAAACTGTGTTATTATAGGTAGATACCACATCACCTTTGCAGGAGAACCAGTTTTGGACTCCCCCGAAGTCGTCAATTTATACCGTGACGCACCACATTTGGACAATCTTTCAAATCCGCATAGTCCTTTTGAAATAATACACAATCATTCGGGCATGCGTGTATCTTCTTGGCATCCATTCCCATTGGGAACAACAATTTCTTTACCTGGTATGTTGAGATTGGCAACTCGTTTCCTTCAGGAAGCATTTCTTTCAACAAAGACAGCAATGACGTGAAGCTTTTGTCGCTCCATCTATTGTTAGCTTTCAACTTATACAATCTCAACACAGCGCTAAGCTTCGTAAACTTAGTACAACCTTTGTATAACGACATCTCAGCATCATGCACAATGTTTCTAAAAATGGGAGGTGGATCGGTGTGCTCTACCCCACAACTATCCAGCATCACATCAACGATGTCTACTGGAACTGGTTCATTCACATCTACGTCATCGTAGGCAATTTCTTCTTCCACACAAGCACTACTATCGACATCCACTGGTTTCGGGTTTGAAATCTCTCCATGCCAGTGCCATTCTGTATAGCCTTGTATAATCCCGTTGCACATGACATGAGTTTTGATTTCGTCACCAGTGTTGACTTTCAAGTTGTTACCGCAATGCCTACATGGACAGTAGAACCTATCTCCAGGTTGTTTCCTATGTTCCTCGGAAAATCTAATAAACTGGTCAAGACCAGAAATAAACTCTGGGGTGCAGCGATTGCGAATGGACATCCATGATCTATCCATTCTATGATCAAAGAGAAAACAAGTATATATTAGGACAAGATTAGGGTCTAGGGTTAACAGATTAGAGTTTTTGCATGGTTCAAACTTTAGGCCAACAAATACATGTGATGTCATTCTTATATATAATAAATGTGTACCACCTATCCCATTCTTGACCACCTAATCTCACTAGTAAATGTATAATGTGTATTGGGTTTCAAGAAAATTTCGGCAGCATTTCCCCGTTTGTTCTCTAATTACATACCAAAATTTTCTTGAAAACCCAATACACATTATACACTTACATCCTAAGTGAGATTAGGTGTTCAAGAACAGTCCCAAACCGAGGACTATCCAAGATTTACTCCTAATGAGTAAATCTTGGACGGGGTTCTAGGCTAATGAGTACATATCCACTACATGTATTTGCTCACTTACATTGCATCACTCACAATTAGAGCATTATTATATAATAAATCAAGAATTCAATAGTTTCAAACATGCAATAATGCCCAATCATGTTTAAATCAAACAAAATATCCTAAGTCAGATTAGGTGTTCAATAACAGTCCCAATACATGTATATTGTCATTCCAATACCTACAATCGAACTTTCATCACAATTGATGTTAGGGTTTCATCACAATTTTAGGTATCATATAGAGTATGTAGATGTTAGGGTTTCATTATGCAACATGGATTCATGTAGATGTTAGGGTTTCATCATGCAACTCGGCCAGATGTTAGGGTTTCATCATGCAATAGGGATTTCATCATATAATTGATTTAATCACAAACTCATAATTGATTTCATTTTAGTATATATATATTATTCTTCTTCTTCCTTCTCCATCCTTACCAACATCAACCACGGTCGTGTGGGCTGGCACGGTCGTGGCTGTGTTGGCCAACCACACGACCGTGTGGTCGGCCGACACAGCCACAGCCGTGCCAGCCCATATGGCCGTGGTTGCTGTTGGTAAGGAGAGGGAGAAGGAAGAAGAAGAGCAGGAGAAGGAAGAAGAAGAATGGAGGGCCTACTGTTGGTAGCAGCGTGGAGCCAGAGGCGGCGACCGTGGTGAGGACACAGAGCAGCGGAGCAACGGCTAGGGAACGGACGACCGTCGGTGAGCAGGAGCACGACAGCAGGAGCAGGAGCACGGCCGCCGGTGAGCACGGAGAAGCGGCGAGGGCAGGAGCAGGAGCACGGCAGCGGCGGCGGAGAATGGAGCAGCGACGGAGAGCACGAAGCAAAAATCACACGGAGCAAGAAATCGGGAATGCAACAGGGAAAGGGGAAGAATCGGTCGCACTGGTGAGCTATTAAGTTGACAATAAGTGTCGGTTATTTACAAAAACCGACAACTAAACCTACAGTGTCGGTTCTTTTCAAAAAACCGACACCTATACTACATTATAGTCGTCGGTTTTTAACTAAAAAACAATCGACAACTATTCCTGTCTCGCGAATACCCTTTAGGCGTCGGTTATTTATTTATGAACTGACGCCATATGTCAAATTTTGGAGGCAATATTTTCACTGGAATTTTGGTTTTGGCGGTTGATTTTAGGTGTCGGTTTTTTACTAATTAACCGACACTTAATAAAAGTGGTACCCGTGTCTGGTCGACCTTTAAGATTGGATGTCAGTTTATGTTATCAACTGACACTGTAGAGTTTAGGTGTCGGTTTTTGTATACAACCGACACCTTGAAAAGTGACTTTATATAGCATTTATGTAGTAGTGCTCATACTTTCAAAAACTTTGAATTCGAGAGTTTCTTTGCCTAATCTGAGCAGTAAGGTACCAGTTTCAACATCAATCAGGGCTCTTGCAGTGGCAAGGAACGGACGACCAAAGATGAGAGGATATCTGGCGTCTTTTTTTAAGTCCATAATGACAAAGTCGCATGGAACATATGTGTCCTTGCCTACCTTGACCGGGACATCTTCGAGGATTCCTAATGGACTTTTTGTCGATTTGTCTGCAAGATGTATAGTCATGCAGTAGGAAGCAATTATGCAAATCCAAGCCTTTTGCATAGGCTAAGTGGAATAATAGAGATGCTTGCACCGAGATCTGCCAATCCTTTCTTGCATGATGAGTCGGAAATGTGACATGAAATTCTAAAGGATCCTAGGTCTTTTTGTTTCTTGGGCATCTTGCTTAGTATGATATCAAATGTAGTTGTCGCCAGTTTTACTGTCTCATACTCTTCAGTTATATATTTCCTTGTGAGGAGTGACTTTGAGTACTTAGTCCAAGATGGTATCTCAGCCAGTACATCCAAGAAGGGTATATCAACATGAAGTCTCTTCATAGCCTCTTTAAACTTATTGAATCGAGTATCAAGCTTGGTCTGCCTTAGATGAGTTGGGAAAGGTATACGAGGCTTATATACAGGAATATCAGGTTCTGGTGTTTCAGTTTCTTCATCAGTTGGTTTCTCAGGATTTCCCTTACCTGTTTTATCAACTTTTGATTGAGCCTCCTGTGTTGTTGAGTCTTGGGGAATCATAGGTTCATCCTCATATGTAATAACCATATGTGTCTTCACAGGGGGATCTGAATAGTCTTTCCTTGACCTAGTGGTGACTGCCTTCAACTGTTCAGGATGCTTATGATTGTTCTCGGGTTGACCAACGAAGACCCCAGTAGGTGGCTTTATGCTAGTTGCAAGTTGAGCTAATTGAAATTCAATAGCCTTCTACTGAGCTTGTTGGTTGGCTATCATAGTTTGTTGAGTTTGCAACATCTTTTCAATGGCTAATAGCTTGTCATCAGGAGAAACTGGACTTGCTTGCTGACCTTACCGTTGATTAAGATTATGGTACCGAGAGTTGTTTTGATAATTACTATAGTTTCTACTCTGAAAGTTTCCCTTGAAATTTTCTTGATTCCCAAAATTTTGTTGTTGATTATACTGGAATCTCGGTGGGCCTCTTGGCTGATTGTTTGAACCAAATTGATGTGAGTTTACTGCTCTAAAGGGTTTCCATATTGAAAATCGGGATGATTCCTATTTTGATTCAAATTGTAATAACTTTGACCAGGAATGGTGTTGATAGCATTAAGATTTTCCATCTGACTATTATCCCCTTGGCCACATACATTGCTCAGAACAACATCATAGAGAACATTGCATGATAAAGTGGAATGATCAGTGCTCTTACATGCTTTACCGAATAGGGAAGTGGACTTCACCTGTTCCGGTTGTCGAGTGGGTGAACATCCTCTTCCGATAGCAGCAAGAGATGATTTAATATGGTCTTGCTTGGCAACGAAGAGTTTCAAGGTTTTAGCGATAGATTTGTACTCGGGAGTAGCTTCGGCCATAGCTACTTTTAGAACTCCTTTACCTACAGATCTACCCCAATTGGCTTGATTTTCTACTCCCAGGGTAACGATTCTCCATGCGCTGTCATAACTTTGACGCATGAAGTTTCCTCCAGATGAGGAATCTAGGAATCTCTTAATATCATCATCCAAACCCCTATAGCATATCTAGATGAGTTGATTTTTGGGAATCCCATGGTATGGACACTTGCGTAGAAGCTCTTTATATCTATCCCAAGCTTCAATAAGGGTTTCTCCAGGAACTTGAGTGAAATTTGTTATTCGCCCTCTAATTTCATAAGTAAGTGATGGAGGGTAGAACTTTTCTAGAAACACATTTTGCAGTTGTTCCTAGGTGGTGATGGGTATTTCACTTTGCAGCGAATTGTACCAACTTATAGCTCTATCAAAAAGGGAGTACTTGAAGAGACGGAGTCATATGTCATGATCTGTGACTCCATTTTGTTTCGTCATAGCACATAGATCGATAAATCTCAAAAGATGTTCTTGACTATCTTCTCCTTGCTTGCCATAGAAAGGGTTATTCTGAAGCAGAGTGATCCAGTGTGCTCTTATCTCGAAATTAGTGGCATTGATAGGAGGAGTTTGTACTGGATGATGAACATTCGCAGCTTTCGAGATTGAGAACTCTCTAAGATCCTTTTATAGTTCATCTACTTGTGCTGCTAGGATTTCTTGCTGAACCGTAGCCCTCGCTTCTTGCATGTGCCTCTCTCTTTGTGCATTGATGGCTTGAGCCACCCTTCGGGCTACCTCTTCTTCTTGAGCCATCCTTGCTTGATTTTCTCATATTTGACGATGAAAAGTTTTGTCTATCTCAGGATCAAAGCTTGTTGTGAGTCTGGGGTTGTCCGAACAGTGCATACACTATGCCTTGGATACCGTTTGAGCTCAAATGGTCTTGAGACCAAATGGGCTCAAATAGTCTTGAGACCGAATGGGATCAAATGCTCTTGAGACTGAATGGGTGGAATTGTTTGGATGGATTTCTTGATCAAAGCCAGAGATGAAGGTGGACCCCAACTACTTGTTCATCTTGTCAAAACCTGTATTAAATCAACAATATTTAGTTAAAACCTTGATAATCGAATCAACTAGGTAGTTTTGTACATTATGATTCATATTGAGTGAAATAGTGTATATATAGAGTTGGATTTGTCCCAAGGTGATAATTGAATTTCATGATGATTATGCATTCATCATAGTAGCCTCTAAGGCTCTCCTAACATGTATATACTTACATCCATTTGAATATATATACTCCTAGCAAAGATAGTCTCCATACTCTTATTCTTAATGCTTTACTCGCATAATTAGCTACCATCTTGTGATGTTTGATTGTTAGTGTCTCAAAATAATAGTGCTAACATTATCCAAGTGTTGTGGAGTTGCATGAGTTCATGATAATTTTGGAATACTAAAGCTAATGATCGTATGCTTATCTTTGTGATTGTTGTGCCATCTCGAGAGAGAGAGAGAAACTTATAATCTAGATCTATTGTAAGCTCGAGAGAGGAAGGAATAGACATTTATGATGATTGCTTGTAATCTTGGTAAGGGTATACAATGGTTGTGAGTATTGCATGTTGATGAGAGATTTAGCTGGTGAACCCAATCCAAGTTCCCATCCATATTTGTGACAACACACGTGCTTGCATTTGTCCTCTTTTTTTGCTCTCCTAACTTTGCTTTTACTTATTTTTCTCGGTTGAATTAGCATCATTCCTTAAGAAACACCATCTTAATCTACCTTCTTGGTTGATGTAACTGAGAAAAGTCTCTATGTTCTTAGTTCTCATCGTTACTTGTCTCTGTGGTTCGACCTTGATCTACTACATCAACCCCATATAATAGTTGTGGGAGCCTAAGCATTAGGTTACAAATTTGAGAGTCTGACTACTCTAGATCCGCTCATTTTGGACATGTGATTTAGGTCGATCACATATCAATATAAACATATGTACATACATAGATAAATATTTATGTATGTATATATATGTGTGTGTGTGTGTTTGAGTTAATGGGAAAAACTAAATTGTGTTCCAAAATCAAATCTAATAAATATCATCCATTGATCATATTATATCTTATATGCCAAGATATGCTAAGCACATAGGGATGCTCAAGCTTGGTACAACTTTATTAGACTGTCAGATTCCAATGATGTTCATTAGACTACAATAAAGAACGTCCTTAAGTGCTTGAGAAGAACTAAACGGTTCAATTTGTATATCATTTTAATAAGGAATAATTGGGTGTAAAAGCTTCCAAATTGTCAAATAAAATTAATGATACAATCTAAATTTGTGTTTGACCTTAAAACTAGAACTATAAGCTAGAAGAGTTTAGAGCAAGAGATTGTTGTTCCATAATAGAAGTTGAGTATCTTGGTGTTATGTGAACAACAAAAGATATTGTATGGATCAAGAAGTTCATAGAGATGAACTTATGGCAGGTTGCAACCATTGACGACATAGTAGAAATATTGTGACTATAATAGCTACTAGATAGGCTAGGAATCTCATATAGCATACTACGACTCTTGCATGTCATGTGAAAGATCACACAATGAGGAGATGTGAAACTTGCAAACACCAACTTGATGAAAATGTTGCTAACCTGCTATGGAAGCACTTGCACAATAGAAACATGATGGATATGTTAAGATCACTTGAAAAAAAATCATGGGTGATTGTCTCTAAGTGCAAGTGGGCATTTGTTGGTATGTATGACCAGAGAGCAAATCATAGCATGACTAAAATTTGCATTAGATACCTAATTTGATAATAATAAAGGTAATTTTGTCTATTATGTTTGTCTCAACATGAGATGATGACACATACGTAGTATATGTCTAAAAAATGATATTATTCAATGACGTATGTCTTCAGGTGCGTGATCTGAACAATGAGATCATACAAATATTAAGAGTGTATACATTCTTGTTATGTCCCTAGTCGGATATTATTATGGAAGCAAAATAGACAACAATAATACATAAGACTAGAGTGTGTTGACTGAAGACATAATCTCATCAGTCATGATATGTGATATCAAGTCAAGAACACATACACATGTTACAGAATAGTGTATCAGATAGACCCACAATGAGTTTGATACATGGATACCATGGAATTGTAGTGAGAATCAACTCTCATAGTGATAGTAGTGATTGTGCTTCTTAGACATAAAGTCACTACATTCATAACATGTCATTCATATACTTTGACATCATCCATTGTGATCCTGAATAAGGGTTGCCATAAAGGTGGTGCTTGGATGCATTGTTACACATGAGGATTGAGTGTGAGTGATGTAGATAGGATTTGTCCCTCCTACATGAGATTGATATCCAGACCACTTGATAAGAGGGACAAACAAATGTAATTCCATACTCCTGTGATTCAATATGTGATATGTGAACTCACAAGCATCTCAAACTGTCTACTCTAGTACAAGGAATATGGATTGAACATTGAGAGGATGAAGATTCCATGCCTCGAGTTCAACGTGGATATCAGAGAAAAAATAACTATACGATCTGGCAACACTGATCATGGATTGTAGGTTGAAGTTGTTCTCTAACTTTCTAAATTACTTGCATAGCAATGATGAACTACTAGATGCCTCTCTTTGCTTATGATATTATAAGTTGGTTCTAGAGATTCACTACCACATAGTTTTGGACATATAGGGTCAGACACATATGATACACTTGGTATAGGAATTTATTCATGAATGGTGTTTAACTTGATTACTAAAAGTGTTTAGGTATTCAACTTAAACAATTGAGGTTCAAAGTTGACTAACTCGACCCTGAACCGATTTATTCAAGTGCTTAACTGATTGGTTGGAGCGTCATGTCAATTGAAATCAATATTGGCTGATCAATGGCTCAACCAGGGTGTGAAATGATCGATTCCCATAGTGAACCAACCAGTTCACAGGTCCCAACTGACTGGTTCATGGGATGAACTATCTAGTTCAATGGTCAATTGAATTGGATTAAGGATTAGTGTTGATGTCATGAATTTGATTAATCCTGCATTGAATACAAATTTGATTTAAAATAGGAAACTACACGAACCGACCAATTTGCAGCAGGAACAAACTGGTTCAAGCATGAACCGATCGGTTGGGTGTACAAACCAACCGGTTCTCTGCTCAAAGTTTCCAAAAAAAATCATGAATTCCATCCTTTTGACTCCCACACAAATTGGGAACCCTGACCCTGACCTCTCCTATAAATAGAGATATATTGAGGGCTTTCCAATCATGACAATTAGCTTTGATAATTATTGTTCTATCTATTTTTGGTAACCAATAGAGAGTCCGAATAAGTCCTACCTAATAAAGGGAGGGACAATACAGGAGAGACAATTTTGGGAGAGAGAATCAGTGCTAGTACATTGATGTTTGAAGGGATAACTTCATCATGTTGGCTCTAGTAATCCAACATGGAGTTCCAAGTGGTCCACGTGGAATACTTGTATTTTTTATATTTTGTATGTTTCAATTTATAGTGTGCTACACAAGACAACGGATGGGCATGTGCATACTATGTGATGCGATTTATGCACATGATTATCAAATATGCCACAGTGGACATCGATACCATTCCTGTGGTATTATATATAGTCTCATTAGATAATATGAAATATATCACTCTTATTTATATATTATTAATTATATATATACATCTTTCTCTTTGCAAGTGTTTAAAACTGACCACAATACATGAAAGGCCTTACCAGATGTACATGCTCCCTATACAACGGAAGAATTAAATGATGTAAGATAAGAATGGGCAACAACCATACAAGTAGTGGGGGTTTTAACATATAATTGGGATGTTGATAGCGAATAATGACTAAAGAATGATATTTTGTAAATGAATTTCTGAATTATAATATGTGTGAATGTTTCTACATGTCTGAATGTTTCTACATGTGTCTGAGTGAAAATGAATGAAACTGTTGGTTGCTATATGAATGTTTCTACATGTGTGAATGTGAAAATGAATGGAACTACAGATTGCTACATGAATGTTTCTACATGTTTGAAAATTGAATGGAACTACAAGTTTCTAAATGTGTGAAAATTTATGTTGTTAATTTTGTAGGTTTGTGGCCTATTGTTGGCTGATATCAATGGATGTCGTAAAACCTGCAGTTCATAATTAAACTGCAGGTTTCTCATCCTGCGACCAGCCACAGCAGGTCTGCAGACTGATAAAAAAAAACATAAAATAGGTGTCGGTTATTTGTATAAAACTGACGACATATGTTTACAGTGTCGGTTGCCCTACTAGTAACCGATGTCGATTTCCCTAATGAGGCCAGACACCATGGCCGTGCTGGCCAACATGGATGTGGCAGCAGGCCAGACACCACGGCTGTGCTGGCCAGCACGGCCGTGGCAGCGGACCAGACACCACGACCGTGTTAGCCAGCACGGCCATGGCAGCGGGTGACATGGCGTCAGTTATCACTAATAAACCAATGTCGATAGTGCCCTAGATGGCACCCTTTCTGTGGCGCGAAGGTATATGGCGTTGTTTTCAAAGCTAATAATCGACGCCTATACCCCCCTGTTGGCGCATTTTTGGTGGCACACGAAGGGTTGTGGCGTCCGTTTGAGAACTGACGCGTAACTGTTGGGCTTTTAGCGGCGCCCACATAGGTGTCGCTTAAAAACCGACACTAAAGGCCTTAAATAACCAACACTAAAGGCTGGTTATGTACTAGTGACTCTAGAGGAGGGAGACATTGTCTTCCACTAGGAGAATACTATCAACTGTTGTCTATTGTACCAGACCAGGAGGTCGTTGCTGACGATTGTTTCAGTGCTACTGCCTAAAGAAGAAGCAAGCCACTACTTGGAGAAGAAGCATGATATTGCATCAAGAGTTTTCATTAGACTTTCTCAAGGACTAGGTGTAACTTTTGTAACTTTTCTTCCTAGATACATTGTTGTTGACAAAATATTGTTGTTAAGGGGAATCAAGCTTTAAATTTTGTTTATGTTGCCTCGCCTGTCACCCGAATTTTCCTACAAGTGGATTAGAGCTACGTCAATTTACTATGTATCTGGATTTAAATTAATAGGATCAGATTTTTTTTTTGCATATGATGTGAATATTAAACTGGTTGCAGTTAATATTAGATTAAATTCTACATATGACTCCACAAACTAATATATATATATATATATATATATATATATATATATATATATATATATATATGTGTGTGTGTGTGTGTGTGTGTGTGTGTGTGTTCAATTTACATTCGTCACCCTAAATTTGATTTTGATGGTGGATATTTATCATGGTTATGACCAATAACCCAGATCTATGTGTTCATGGTTGTGGCTATTTATTCCTATTTACGTCTTAGTTTGCATACTAAACCTCTCTCCTCCTTTCCAATTGTAAATTATTGTTCTTCTTCCTATTTTCCCTTGAATGTAACTTGAGATTTTCCCTTTCACATTTTAATATGAAATAAGATAGTTTAGTTTATGTTTTTTCATACGAAGACGTTCTGTACTAGATGAACTGGCCAGATTATAGGTCGAATCAATCGACTGGAGGACTAAGGAGGATGAACCAATTGACTGGTGGCCCAGCCAACCGGATGGAGGAGTCCAGCTATCACTTGAACCTGAGACCATAAGATAGTTTCAAGAGCCCAACTGAGTGACCAGAAGGCGAGCACATCAGTTCAAGAGTTGAACTGATCAAGCCAGATTGGTTCCAACACAGATCATCATCAACAACAGGTTGCATATGATGTGGACCCTAGGTGGTAATAATTCCTTATGTCTCCAAGGAATTACAATAGTATGGCCATAACCATCACTTGTGTGTTTTATATTGCATAGTTTTCATTGTGGTTGTAGCATGTATATGATACATACTAAATGTATGTGATGAGTTGATATGTATATGTATTTGCATATAAAATCCTTCAACAAATATCATGTCTAAGATGCTTTCCTTAAGCAGCACATATGAAAAGCTTGATCGACTCAGCTTGGGCACCCCAAGGGTGGTGCGCCGTCTATCTGTGGAAATGTAATGGCAGTTATGAGTCCCTACCAACTGGGGTGCATTACTCTCATGTTGGCTTTTTGGTCAGGCTTAACTAGGTGTCCTTAAGGAGATTTCACACCTATAAGCATGCATATGGACTATTGAAAGGATTTGCACATACCATCTATCTACGAATTGCATGACATGTAATTGGCAAAAGTTTCCTACCTTAATAATTGGTTAAGGACGATGGCATTGGTGGGGTAATAATTCAATTATTTTGGATGACTCACTAGAAGATTGTACGCTACAATCTTTCCAATTGATACATGACAATTATCAACTTAAACAAAATATTGGGAGAGATAATTGATTAAAGTCCTAATTAATATCGTTAACTTATCAAATCAAACAAATAAAAAATGTTTTGAAAAGGTGCAATATTTCTTTGTAGAATCTAATAACAAACACAATTGCGATCAGTCCTTGAGTAGGATAAACTATACGAGTTTTACTTACACATATGGTTTTGGATTTTAGGAAGCATTCTCATAAATGAGTGAAAGGTCTATGTGCTTAAAAAACTAGAGCCAGAGGAACCCACTCCAAACATGCCTAATGATGAAATGGATGCTTACCTGGAAGCATGCTTATGATGCCATAGACATTTGAGTAACTTATGCTATGATGTATGAACTATGAGTTGAATGATCATCATGAATTCATGTATATTCTCAAGATGGTAACACATCTTAAGAATCATGTAAAGCAAGTAAGGTATAATGTCTCCAAGGCACAGTTTGAGTGAAAACTAATAATTGGAGATCTAGTAGAGCCCCATGTGCTCAATATGATTGGGCATGTGGAGAGACTGGGATTGTTTTCAGGTCAAGAGTTGGCCACAAATATGATTCTACAATCGTTTCCTAAATCATATATCCAGTTTATCAGGTGCTACCACTTGAATAACTTGGCCAAATAACTGTCTAAATTTCTTGGCATGTTGATGAATGCCAAAGAAAGATTGAATAAGGACAAACCCATGATGGTGATCAATGAAAGTGAATCTAACAGCAAAGGCAAGGCCAAGAAGGGTTCTGAGTCTAAGCCAAAGTCTAAGTCTTTGACACTCAAGATAAGGAGAAGGGTCAGAAGAATAGAGATAGAGATCTTTACTTCAGGACCCAATAAGAAGTAAGCTAGAACTATATGGAATAAGAGTTGTTGCCACTATAATTGGAATATGTCATTCTTGTGCATGTAATAGAATTAATGAATAACTATTATATACCTACCATTGATGAAAACATCATGTATCTTGTATGGACAAGAATATTATGAATAAATTGATGTTTCATTTTAAAAGATGAGATCTTAAATGGAACTACTCTATGTCTCATGATCTCTACTTCATAGTTGAGGAGACATATGTGTATGACACATATACTAAATGACTTGATGAATCAAACAAAAAATACCTATAGCATTGTCATCTAGAGCGCATAAATTAGAAATGCATTTCTAGACTCCATAGTGATGGTTATCTAAACTCTTTCAGATATTTAACCCATACAGGAAAGAAAGTCTTATTTATTGTGCAATATGACAAAAAATCTTCACTAGAAGTAGCGGGAGAGAGACTGTTCTATTAGGGCTCGTACATACTGATGTATATATAACTTTTAGAATAAATGCTAAAGCCAGTTACATGTACCTCATTATATTACTGATGCTATCAGTGGACATGAAAGTTTGTATTTAATGAAATACAAGTATAATGTCTCGTGAAGTATTCAAGGAGATCGTGAATGAAGTATGTAACCAACATGGTATAAGTATTAAGATACTTCAATTTGATCGATGTTGAAATATTTTAAGAAAGAGTTTGAGAACCTTTTGGGAGATCATGATAATGTATCATGATGAACTCCATCTGAAACACACTGATATGTATCATGTTGGTGTATCAAAAAGAAGGAATCACACCTTGTGATTCATGGTGTGATTATCAATAAATTTGGATAATCTTACAATTTCTTTTGGGCACATGCTTTACAATAAGACAATGTACCATCTAAATTGGTTCAAAAGACACCATATGAGATATGGCATGGGAGATTATCTGATATTTCTTTTATAAGGATTTGGAATAAAAACTTATATAAGATAAGTTTCTTGAAAATCTTTCTCCATAAATCACATAAATGTTATTATGTTAAAATACTACTCTTATCCCAATCCAACAACAAAGTTGTTTGTTGATCTAGATGGTTGTATTCCTAAAGAGGAACTTAGTTCTAAAGAAATATGTGGGAGAAAAGTAGAACTCAAAATGTTGGAGACAAATAAGAAAACATTGAACCTAAAAGAGGTACAATAAGAACATGGAGAATCACAAGATGTTGTGGACTCTCAACTTCCTTACGTAAAACACAAAACTTGTAGCTCTAGTAGAACATGACTTAAGCTTGAAAGATTATGATATCTTATGGTTCAATGAGGCGGTGATTTGATCATAGATGATGTGTCAACAACCTCTAGAATCTATTAAGGGACCAGAATCTGGAGCATGGCTTGAGACCATGAGATTCAAAATGGACTCCCATGTACACCAACAAGGTATGACATTTATGGATCAACTTGAAGGGGTAAAACCCATAAGGTGCACTTGGGTCTTCAGGGAAAAGACCGACATGGAAGGGTATATTGGTTACAAAGAGTCTCAAACAAGTTCAAGGTGTTGAACATGATGAAGTCTTTCACTAGTTACAGTGGTTAGATCCATCAAGATCGTGCTTGTTGTTGCAGCTTGATATGTGTAAGGACCCTGACCTCCATTTTGGGCTTACCTTGTTTGCTTTGCCTAAACCCCATGTTTAGAGGCTTGCCTAATCACCTGAGTTATGATTAGAGCTTGTTTGTGCTTTGTTGAGAGGCTGAGGTGGAACTTGCAAATTACCCAGGTTCTAGGGTTGGTGTGCAAGTTTGTCACATTGAGAGATATCTTTCTCTCTCCTTGCATCCTCTATGGTTTGTTGGATCCTAGATGGGTGATTAGATGCTCTAGAGGGGGGTGAATAGAGTTGAATGCACTTAAACAAAATTCATTAGACCTTCAAGATACATCACAAGATATGGTTGCTAAATAGGAAATTTGTGTGCAACTAAAACATGCATAGAAAGGATGGGAGAGATTGAACATACACAAGTAGACAATCTATTTAGAGTGGTTCCACACTTCAAACTAGAAGTATGTAAATCCACTTACGTAGAAAGGTCAACCTCTAGGATTTCCTAACCATTGCATTCTTATATTCATTCATAAGACTTACAATACATGACCAAATAAAGGACTTACCTATCCAATACAAAGAGTCTTCAACCTTACCAAGGACTTACCCACTTTGCAAGGAGTCTTCCACCTTCTTCCAAGTACTTAACTACTCTTGTACAAGTCTTCAGCCTTGTAGGAATTATCCACTCTTCTTGGATCTTCCGCCTTTGACTTCACCTTCACTCAGAGAAGCTTCCACCAAGGACTTACCCACTTGAGCAAGGAGTATTCTGCCTTCACCAAGGGCTTACCCACCCTAGCTCCAAGTCTTCAGCCTTGATCTTCACCAAGGGATGCCTTCCCTTGTTCTTCTTCACCTCTCATAGCTAAGAGAGAGAACCTTCATCTTCATGATTGAAAGAGAGATGGGGAGATGCTGGAAGTGAGAGCCTCACAAGATATACATGTAGGACTAGCTCTCTTACAAATTTCCTACTCACTCTAATGGATGTAGCAAGTGATTAAGCTTAGAGAGAGAGAGGAGGTTGTAGGAAGCACTCAACTATAGAATAGGAACCTCACATAGAGTTTTGTAATGAATTTGCAACCTTGGAATGAAGCCCAAGGGGTCCTATTTATAACTGGGGATGCCTCTTAGCCTTTGGGAACACTTGAGAATGAAAAATAGCCATTTTGTGGCTTGCAACGGATATATTTTCACTTGTTGCAACTACACAACGGCTAGAAGCACTTTTCCGTACACTACAATCGGTCGAGTTTCTATAAGGGTAACCTGACCGATAGAGTAAAAGACAAAGCTGATATTCAGACCATCGGTCGAGTTTGACCTGGGGAAACTCGATCGACCAAAGAAAATCGAATTGGTCTGGTACTCCATTGATCGAGTTCTGTGTAGTGTACACTCGACCGATCAAAAGTCATTTTCAAGATCCAATCAGGATCGGTCGAGTTTGCAACTCACAAAACTCGACCGATGAACAACCTGATGTGAAATTTGGAAAATGGCTTTTGAGTGCTTAAACATTCGATCTAAGTGCTCCTGATTTTTTCTAAGCTTAATTACAAGTCATACAATCATTACAAGTGATTTACAACATGATTCTAATGGATTTACATCATATTACAAAAATGTGCACTTGTTATGACTTTGACTTGTCTTTTCTCCTATTTGAGATGCGCAAGTTAGGGCATTTGGAGTGTGTCTATACCTAATCTGAAATCACTCAAGTAGAGACATTAGACACCAATATGTGGAATGGTTAGTCATAATCAAAACATTGGTTTAGTCAATTTAGACGTGAGTCAACATTGACCTAATTGACCTTGAGTCAACAATCTCCTACTTTTTGAAGATGACAAACCATTCCATAAATGGATTGAAAGCATTTAAGTAAAGCCATACCTTTTGAGAAACCTAGGGGTTTCAATAGGATTGAGCTCATATGCTCCCCCTCAATTGATGCACATGGAGTTCTCATACTCCCCCTCTATTGATGCCATTTCTCCTGCATGGTTATCTTTCATAACATTTATAGAATACTATGTCTTCTACTCATATATGTTCTACACATATATGCCTTCTCCCATTTACCTTCTCCCCTTTACATGAACATACTTCTCCTCTTCATGTAAGACATACCTTCTTCCTCTATTAAAAGAAGACATACATTTCTCCCCTTTGTCATTTCAAAAAGTGGGGTTATGAAGAAATAAGAAACATCACTTGTTAAAGAGAAAGGAGATAACAAAAATATTTATAAGGAGAGTATAAGAGAACAAATAGGGGCTTGTCCAAGTATAGAAAGAAAAGCAAGTTAAAGCATATACTTGAACAACCCAAAAAGCAAGATAAAGTGCTGCAGAAAAATAATAAATCGCAATTTTGACCCTCAAGATGACAAAATTTATCCAAAAAGTGCCAGGGCTCATGACACAGCCATGAGCCTTGCTCAGAAAGTCATTTCTACATGTAAAACACTAGTCTTGCACCAAAAACTAAAACTGGAGCAAAATCTGCATAAAATCCAAAAATACTCCAATTTCTACATGTAATGTAGATCTATGTAACCTGCATCACAATGTTATGCAAGCAACTCAAGATAGTAGATATGCAATTCAAGGAACAAGCTTGAGCATGTATGAGACAAGATACAAGCATAGCATATATATGAGAAAAGATGCCAATTATAAACAAGGTTAGAACTACATGTATATGAACTACTAGTAGATGATATCACAAGTTAGGACTACTAGTAGGATCTAGATCATAGCAAGAGATACCAAAAGATACACAAGATAAAGCAAGTTATGAGTAGATGTAGAGATATATCCAAACAAAGAGATATGGAATTTTAGAAGCATGAAAGTATATAACTCACATACAAATATGCATCCTTACCAAAAGATGATCACCACTAAAAACCTCAAGGTTGTATCAACATAAGATATACACCTATAAATGTAGCAAGTTAGAGTACAACGGAAGAAATTTTAGAAACAACCAAGAGATCCAAAGAGATCATCATCAAAACCTGCAAAATAAGTCAAAGCAAGTAATTGCAAGATATTGGTATACCAATTTAGAGCAATTAGAGAGATAGAGTTGCAAGCAAGATAGGCAATTTAGAACATGGCAATATGTATATATAAAGGTACCAAATGAAAGTGCCAAAGAATAAGGATATTGGTTGATAAAATCTAGTTGAGAGGGAAATTCTCATTCAATAAGCCAAATGTATATTTTGGGCATAGTGTTATCAGTTGAGTTCTGTGCATTGACAACTCGAATGATGAAAACTACTGGAAACACCCATTGGTGCCTATCAGTCGAGTTTCAAATAGGACAAACTCGACCTATAGAGTTGTTGTCAGAAAGAACATATATTTCATAAAAACATATTTAGAGGCAAGCTAAAAATACAATCCATATCCAAACATGTCTAAGCAAGTTAGTAATGCACTATAGAAGCATTAGAGACCGTTTTTGAGCAAGAATGTGAAGCGAAACACAAAATACCACTTTTGACTCAAAAACCATATGTATAGTACACACTAACTTGACAAAAACAAGTTAGAAATGGTTATAAGCAATAAAACCTTTACCTTTTTTTCTTACTATTCCTTTTCCATTTGTTGTCACCCTCTACACATCTCACCTTTCTATTTTCATGTGGATTGAGAAGTCAATTTGCAATTCAATAGCTCAAGTCAATGCATTTCCATGTACCTACAAGACGAAAGATGAAATGGTCCCCAATCATATTTTTGGGTCCGGAGGGGTTAGTTTAGCAACCCAAGTCCTATTTCTCTTGGGTGCTTTCCTAATAGGACAACAAGTAGAATAATGACCAAAATCATTGTAATAGTTGCATGTGCCCATAGTCTTGGAACTAGAGGATTCTCCATGGAATATTGGAGGTCCTTTACCTTTGTTGTTCCTTTGACTACTTTCATACCCTAAACCATGTCTACCAATTTGTTTAGTAGTATGGTGTAGGATATCATTAAGGCTCTTCTTACCAACTAAGAATCTTTGCAAAGAAGATCTAAAACTATCATTACCATGCATAAGAGAGGTAATAGTAGAAGATAATTGATTAATGTTATCTCTAGCATGCAAAAGATCATTTTCAAAGAAAAGAGCTTTAGTTAAATAAGAATCTCTATCAATATGAAGAGCAACAACATCATTTTCTCTACTAGTAAAACTAGAACAAGATTCATGCACATTGATTTTAGCAAGCAAGGAGGCATTTTCTATTTCTAGTTCTTGCAAAACAAAATCTTTGTCCTTGTTTTTAGATTTAAGAACATCAATATCATGCATGAGAGAATCAACAATTAAAGTATGATCTTCATTAGAACTAGGCATAAGAGGTTGAGCTTCTAGAAATCTAATCTTATCAAGCAAACTAGCATTTTCAAGTTTAAGAGAGTCCACGTGGCTAAGACAAGCATTTTTATCATCAAGCAAGCAAGAATTAGCATGTTCAAGATCATCTAGTTCTACATGCAAATTATCAACAATTCTAGCAAGCTTTTTCCTTTTCCTTTTGGAAGACTTAAGAGAGGCATAAGTATCATGAATAATAGCAATCAAATATTCTTTATCTAAAGAGTTTAGACTTACCTCACTTGAGTCCTTACTTGTTGATGCCATAAGAGAAAAATGGCATTCTCCTTCATCACTAGAGCTTGAGCTTGATCCTTCACATGAATCTTCACTTGAGCTTGAGTCAGAGGAGCCACTTGAGCTTGAGTGGCAATCATCTTCACTTTTCTTGTGATGATGGGTCTTCATAACTTGTGGGCAATCTATCTTGAAGTGACCCTTCTTTCCACAGTTGAGGCACCAGATGGAGGAGGACTTGCCTTTGTAGAGTTTACCCTTGGAGTACATGGCATCGTCTTTAGCTTGAGTGGATGGAGAGACTTATTCCATGATAGCTTCAATTTGAGCCTTCATTTCATTCTTCTTCATTCTCTTTAGCTCTTTCTTCCCTTGTATTTCTACTTCCTCCCTCTTATCAAGTGTGGCTTCATGTGCATGTAGATTTCCAATGAGCTCTTCAATAGGAATATCCTTAAGAGACCTTGCTTCTTCAATGGAAGTCACCTTGGGTTCCCACCTCTTGGGAAGAGTTCTAAGGATCTTTGAGTTGATCTCTCCACTAGACATAGGATGACCTAGAACCGCAAGACCATTCACAATGGTGTTGATCCTTGAGTACATGTTGTCTATCCTCTCCTCCTTTCTCATGTTGAAGTTTTCCAGCAATCCTTTGAGCATGTAGACTTTGCTTTCCTTCACTTGATATGTCCCCTCATAAGTGATGCATAGCTTTCTCCAAACCTCATAAGCTGTTTCACATGAATAAATCCGATTGAACTTGGTGGGGGTTATGGGGGCATAGAGGATGTGCATGGCTCTAGCATTCAAGGTTGCTTTCTTCAAGGTAGCTTCATCCCATTCTTCAATCTTTGTCTTTGGTAGCATGTATGGGATGTTCACCATTTACCACATCTCAAGACTTGATCCTTGGATGTAGAATTGAATCCTTCTTCTCCAATAGAGGAAATTGCTCCCATCAAAGATTGGTAGGCTGATCAAGTATCTCCCCCCTTGGTTGTCACTCATCTTCTCCTACTTGTTGAAGTATGCTTGTAGAAGACCTGCTCTGATTCCAATTGTTGGATCCTAGATGGGTGTTTAGATACTCTAGAGGGGGGGGGTGAATAGAGATGAATGCACTTAAACAAAATTCATTAGACCTTCAAGATACATCACAAGATAGGGTTGCTAAACAGGAAATTTGTGTGCAACTAAAACATGCATAGCAAGGATGAGAGAGATTGAACATACACAAGCAGACAAGCTATTTAGAGTGGTTCCGCACTTCAAACTAGAAGTATGTCAGTCCACTTACCTAGAGAGGTCAACCTATAGGATATCCTAACCATTACATTCTTATATTCATTCATAAGACTTACAATACATGACCAAACAAAGGACTTACCTATCTAATACAAAGAGTCTTCAACCTTACCAAGGACTTACCCACTTTGCAAGGAGTCTTCCGCCTTTTTCCAAGGACTTATCTACTCTTGCACAAGTCTTCAGCTTTGCAGGAATTACCCACTCTTCTTGGATCTTCTGCCTTTGACTTCACCTTCACTCGGAGAAGCTTCCACCAAGGACTTACCCACTTGAGCAAGGAGTATTCTTCCTTCACCAAGGGCTTACCCACTCTAGCTCCAAGTCTTCAACCTTGATCTTCACCAAGGGACGCCTTCCCTTGTTCTTCTTCACCTCTCTTAGCTAAGAGAGAGAACCTTCATCTTCATGGTTGAAAAGAGAGATGGGGAGGGGGTGGAAGTGAGAGACTCACCAGATATACATGTAGGACTAGTTCTCTTATAGATTTCCTACTCACTCTAATGGATGTAGCAAGTGATTCAGCTTAGAGAGAGAGAGGAGGCTATAGGAAGCACTCAACTATAGAATAGGAACCTCACTTTGAGTTTTACAATGAATGCTCAACCTTGGAATGAAGCCCAAGGGGTCCTATTTATAGTTGGGGATGCCTTTTAGCCTTTGGGAATGCTTGAGAATGAAAACTAGCCATTTTGTGTCTTGCAATAGATATATTTTCACTTGTTGCAACTCCATAACGGCTAGAAGCACTTTTCCGTAAAGTGCAATCGGTTGAGTTTCTATAAGGGTAACTCGACCGATAGAGTAAAAGACAAAGCTGATATTCAGACCATCGGTCGAGTTTGACCTGGGGAAACTTGATCGACCAATGAAAATCAAATTGGTCTAGTACTCCATCAGTCGAGTTCTTTGTAGTGTAAACTCGACCGATCAAAAGTCATTTTCAAGATCCAATCAAGATCGGTCAAGTTTGCAACTCACAAAACTTGATCGATGAACAACCTGATGTGAATTTTGGAAAATGGCTTTTGAGTGCTTAAACATTCGATCTAAGTGCTCCTGATTTTTTCTAAGCTTAGTTACAAGTCATACAATCATTACAAGTGATTTACAACATGATTCTAATGGATTTACATCATATTATAAAAATGTGCACTTGTTATGACTTTGACTTGTCTTTTTTCCAATTTGAGATGTGCAAGTTAGGGCATTTGGAGTGTGTCTATACCTAATATGCAATCACTCAAGTAGAGACATTAGACATCAATATGTGGAATGGTTAGTCATCATCAAAACATAGGTTTGGTCAATTTAGACGTGAGTCAACATTGATCTAATTGACCTTGAGTCAATAGGGTTGAGAGGATGGGGTGGGCACCTTGCTTGAGTTGCTTTGGGCCTCATTTGAGCTTGTTGAAGCTTAGTCTTGTTTTTGGGCTTTCTCGGCCCTTTTTTGAGCTTGGTGCTACCTCCTTGCTTAGTGTATCACGCAAGGGTGTCTCGGCCAAGAGTGTGTCAGGCAGTGGTGTATCGGCTAGGGAGGCATATCGGTGAGAGGATAATGGTGGGTGTGACGGGTTGCCATGTTGGGAGACACACACCCCTCCACCTAGCATCGTTTGTGTCACCCCTTATGGACACTTGGTGCTTGTTGCTAGCAAGGTGGCAAAGGCTTTGGACATGTGGAGGTGGACAAGCTAGAGGGTGGCTTTGCTCCATGGACACGTGTTCTTAGGGAGGGCGACACCTTGCTTGTTCCTATCCTTTACCCTCTTTTATATATCTCTCTCTTTTCTCTTGCTTGGGATATCTTTGCCCCTTAGCCGTTTGCTCTCCCTTGTTGGCCGAGAATGAGAAGAAGGAAGGAGAGAAGGTGGTCGATATAGCTACTGCTATTGTTACTTTCTTCTTGGTGGTAGCCAATACATCCTACTGGTTTTCTTCTCTTGTTGGTGGTCGAAGCTTGGATCTTGGAGTTGTGTTTAAGGCGGGTTACATAAGTTCTAACCCTAACTATACTACTTCCTTACCATGTTGTTTTGTTATATTCTATCTTGATCGGCCATGTTATCTTGCTAGATATTTTCTTGCTCCATTATGTGCCCTTGACGTTGTGGATATGATGATATGGTTATATGCTTCGATGTGTTCTTGGACTTTGTTGGTTGAACTGTTGGATTAGGGTTCTTTGGGATAAACCCCTCTCTCTTAGTTGTTGAGAGGTGAGCCTAGGGTTCTCCTAAATCCATGGTGTGTGTGGTGTTTTCTTGGGGTAAGATCCCTTTCTCTCCCTTTGGTTTTTAGAGATGAGCTTGAGCTCTAGTGGTATAGGAAAAACCCCTCTCTTCCTTAGTCATTAAGAGGTGAGTCTATTCTCTAGTTGCTTGGGCAATCCCATGTACTTGAGAGGTGAGCCTTTGGTTGGTCTTGACCTAGTTGAGGTTGGTGGGTTGGCTGATATGGGATGACCCACCTTACTGCCTGATATGTGATGGAAGTTGTACAAAACCCCTCTCACTTGGTTTTTGAGAGGTGAGACAACTCTCTTGATCTTTAGGGTTTAGTGGTTGTCTTGAGGTTGAAGACGAACAACCTAATATGGCCTTTGGACCCTTACCCGATATCCCTTGCTACCTGATATCTTTGACAACCCAAGATGTCCTGCCGATATCGTTATGTGGAGGGTGGTGCCCGATATCCCTCTCCTAGGGTTGAGCTTGGACCATATGCTAGATGGGTGTCTTGTTGACCCCTTTGACCATTATAAGTCTTTACCCCTAGATGTCTTGCTGCCCAATATGATGGGCTGACTGATATGCATTGTGGTCGTTATCGACTTGATGAGGTGACGCAGTGTTAGCCGTTGTCTTTGGGAGAGGTATCCCATTATGAGTGATAACCCGGGAAGGGTGTTAGCTATAGTGTCAGTCCCTTGGGCTTGAGGTGGTCTGTGTTCAGTGTCGTGGCATGTTGGTGCTTTGCACGACATCCTCTTGGATGGTGTTTACCGACACCTTACTAGATGATGCCTTGCCTGATACAAATGCTTATGTTGTGATGACGTTGTTGATAGGGTTGTATCCCTTGGCCATTTTACTCCTTGTGAAGTGATCCTATTGAGCGTTATGGTGCTGCCCGACAAGAGGTGTTGCTCGTTATCATCCTTGTGGTGCTTCCCGGAAGTTTGTTGCAACACGTTTCCCATCATGGGGCATTGCATGCCTTGGGCGTCACATGTTGTGTGTTGCCCGATACCAAGGTGAAAGTGGTTGGTTGATATGGTTGCATCCGAGATGGATGCTGGCCGATACAACACGTGGTGAAGTGTTTCCTGCATAACCGATATAGTGTTGGGCGTCACACTCTTTGGTGAGAGACGTCGTGTTTTTTGTAAATGTTATGGTATAACTTTGGTTAGGGTTGTCCCTTATCTAATACATTTATAGTGAGGGTTGTACCTTGTGTTCAGTTGGTAACCTTAATGCTTGTTATGCTTTGGTACATGATGTTGTTATGCCTTGATATATATATAAGAATGCTATGCTTTGATACATTCATCTATGTTGCATGGCTGATTCTCATATTAAAGTAAGGAGTTGTAAATGTTCCTTGTACAAGTATCATTTCTCCTTTGTGATTTCACTAACCATGTAGGTAATAGTTGCACGATGAGGCCATGGTAATGGAATAATAGTAACATGATGTGGAACATCAAGGGTTATAATGAACACATTGATATATGATGGGTGTACCCATGGAATGGCAATGTGTGTCTTCATGATGGGATTGAATCCCTGTAATGTTGATCCTTGAGATCGATCTTGATGATTGGCAAGAGGCCAAGTGGTAACATGTAATGTTGGATCCTTGTGATGGATCAGGATGTTGTTGATGGATTTGAGAATAAGAGTGAAAATGTAACACATGATAATGAGATCTATCTTGTTTACTTGTATTTTAGTTTACATGTTACATAACTTGGTTGAATTTTGCAATCCACTTAAAATGCAATAATTAATTACAGAGGAACTTTTCATGTAGTTTTACTTGGCCATAGATCCATCATCGTTAGGAGTTTGGTGATGGTGAAACAAGTTTGCCTAAGGGTTAACTTGGAATGCATATTGTTGAATATGCGGGGTGCGCCTACGCCGTAAGTAGTAGTGCATGTTTAGAGCACGATTTCAGGCCCGTGGCTCAGTATGGTTAGAGCATGGTGAACATGACCATGGCTCAGGATATGTGAGAGAGCATGGTGAACAGGCCCATGGCTCAGTGATGATGGACCACGATGAACAGGCCCGTGGTTCGGTTTTCTAGCGTCGATACCTGTACAAAGGTGGGCTAGGCAGAGGGTAACCTGACCCTGTGTGGCTGAGGCCACTTAAAGCATGAGACTGTGGTCCTTCTTGTTGGTTGTCGTGCACTGACCATGAGGAGGTGAGGTCATGGAGTCTGAATCTCCCATAACCTTGTATGGCACCAGTTTTGGGCTTCGTAGCCAAAGGTTGGATTTGAGCGGTACGACTCACTTCCTCATGGCATAATAATTTTTTAATCTAGCCGTATAGTATGTATTGCTTAGGGCAAAACATGGAACATTGGTTGAGGCCTTACTTGTATAGTTGCCCTAGTTATATCTTGCAGCTAATTATGTGTTCCCCATATCTTATGATAAGTTCTTATATAGCTTATCTTGTCAATCATGTTCAATAAGAAATATCTAGTTATATGCCTCTCTGATATCTTGGTAAGTTGTTAATAAAGTTAGTTCTGTTCAGTATTCTGAATATACGATATGCTTATATCAGTTACCTGCTTTATCTATTCTATCTCTCCTTCGAGGGTTTATAGTTTCGGCTGAAGTTATCTTTCTCATTGGGACTGTGTGTCTCACCCCACTGGTTTAAAACCTTTTTAGGTGATCGATCTAGACGTGGTGGTGGTTGTGAGGTTGCGGCTGAGCAACAAGAAGAACAATAGGAGACAAGAGATGGATATGTTGTTGTTTTGGTTGTTTTGTAGTAGAGTCCTAGAGTCATCCTTGTACTCTCAGGTGCTTGGAGTTGTTTTGATGAGGTTTCACAATGTATAGCTGATGTAGCTTGTTTATCCTGTTGTTGGCCTGGTATGGCCTGTTCTGTATTTAAATAGGTGGTGAACTCTGGTTCTTATGGGATAGATGGATCCTATGAACTGTGGACATGTATCAAGTTTATGTATGTTTATATAGCGTGTTTCCTTGCAGGATAAGGATATGGTTGTAATAGTTTCGTTATTATCTGCTTTCCGCAATTGGTTTTAATTAACCCGTGTTTTTGGTAATACGATGTTTATGACAATTTTGCACATTTTCACATGGCATTTCATTGTTTGTGTGATAGCCGGATGTCACAATAAGTTTTGGTATCAGAGTTCTAGGTTCGCTGAGTCTATAGGGTTTTAGGACTAGTTTTGTGTCTGTTTTTGTGATTTTCTCCAGATTTTCACATAATAACCTTATGCCCCCAGTAGAAGATAAAGCTAAAAGATGTCTGGAAGTCACGAAGAACATGCTGTCGAGAGCAGTACTGCTGCATCAGTTGATGGAGTGAGTGTGCAGGCACATGAAGATCGGGTGCTTGAGGTCCCCCAAATCGACCCAGCCATTCTTGAGAATCCTATCTACCAGCACCTTATGGGATAGGTAATGGCAACGATGAATCACATGGGGGATAGATTTCCAGTGCCTCTACCAAGAGCACAGGCTCCCCATGGTGAATCTTCAGGTATTGGGAAGACGTTTGAGCGGCTTCGCCGAGTCGTAGCTTCAGATTATGCTAGAACGGTTGATCCAGTGGACGAAAATCTGTGGGTGACAGGTATTGAGAAGGCCTTTCGGATTCTCGACATCCCCGAAGTAGACAAAGTGTAGCACGCCGTCTACCTTCTAAAAGGTAGTGCTGGCCACTAGTGGGCCATCGAGGAGGAGAAGCGACCCGATGAGGTGATCTATTGGGACGTCTTCTGGCGGGAGTTCATGAGTCAATACTTCCCGAAGACTTATCTGGATGAGAAGATCAATCATTTTGAACATCTGTGCCAAGGATCTATGAGCATCATCGAGTATGAAGCCAAGTTTATGGAACTTCTGAGGTTTTATCCTCACATGATGGCAAAAAATGATGAGAGGATCAGACAGTTTGAGAAAGGTTTGAGTGCCAAGTTATCGACACCTACTGTTGCTTTAGAGAACTGAGAGAGGTTTTCCACATTTGTGGAGTCTGTATGAAGGATTGAACGGCCAGTCTGAGAAAAGAGGGAGACTATGTCCAAGAAAAGGCATGCTCAGTTCCAGAGACAGAGGTTTGATAGCCATAAGAAGTCGAGGTTTTCTACACCTTATGTGAGGAAAGGTTCTAGTGCACCATCACAGTGGTCACGAAGTAAAGGAAGAGGGCGTGGGTTATTCGCCATCCAGAGATTACAACATAGTTTCAGTAGCAGTGATAGGGCCATCTAGGCCGTAGTTAGAGGACATGTCATGCTATCTCTGAGGACAGACAGGGCATTTGAAGTCAAATTGCCCAAGGAGAGATGTCGAAGTGATGCAGCAGCCGAGGCAAAATCAACAGGGGTTAGATAGATAACAGTTTTGTGTCACCAGAGGGCGAGGACGCGGCCAAGCGTATCAAGTAGGATCATCTGCTCAAGGAAGCAGAGGACGTGGATAGGAAGCAACGACTCGATTCTATGCTATGAGTCAGTCGGAGGAGATAGTCAACCCGCGAGTGGTGGCAGGTCAGATGGAATTATTTCATTCTAATTTGTCTTCTTCTTGCTTTAAATCTGTTCTGGTTGACCCAGGTGCTACACACTCTTTTATCACTCGTAGTATGCTTGATAGCTGTCTTTTACCTATTAGTTGTAAGAAGGATAGCTTGTTGTTAGAAACCCCTCTTGATGGTTCCTCGATGCTTCCAGAAGTTTGTCCATCTTGTATTCTATCCTTTTCGAGACACAACTTACAAGTGGATCTCATACCACTTGATATGCATGGATTTGATATAATCCTTGGGATGGATACCTTAGAAAAGTATATGGTTGTGTTGGACTGTGGTTCCAAGCAAGTGGTGTTTGCTGATGATGGTGAGAAGTGGGTCTTTCAGGGAGATAGGAAGATTCTTCTGATGTGTTTGGTATCATCTATGGTGGTAGAAAAGTTGTTGTGGCATGGTTGTAGAGCGTTCTTAGCTCATGTTGTGGATACCAAAGCAAAAGGTTCTAGTCTTGAGGATGTGTCTGTTGTCTGAGAGTTCATGGATGTGTTTCCTGATGAGTTTCCCGGGGTTCCCCCACCTCGAGAGATTGACTTTGAGATCAATCTAGTATCAGGGACACAACTAGTTGCTCAAACACTGAACATGATAGCTCCAGCTATGATGGAAGAACTAAATAAGTAGTTATAGGAGCTGCTTGATAAAGGTTTCATCAGCTGAGCACATCGTCGTGGGTTTCTCCAGTTCTGTTCGTAAAGAAGAAGGATGGATCGATGTGTCTGTGCATAGATTACCGACAGCTGAACAAGTGACGATCAAGAACAAGTACCCTTTACTGAGGATTGATGATCTGTTTGATCAGTTGTGTGGTGCTACAGTATTCTCAAAGATCAATCTATGATCTAGATATCATCAGTTGAGGATCAAGGAGGATGACATACCAAAGTCAGCTTTTAGGACGAGGTGTGGTCCCTTTGAGTTTGTGGTTATGCTGTTCGGGCTAACCAATGCACCTACTACCTTCATGGATCTAATGAACAAGGTGTTCCATCCATTCCTAGATTAGTTTGTTGTGGTCTTCATAGATGACATCTTGATCTATAGTCGGGATAGTCAACAGCATGAACAACATCTTCGACAAGCGTTGACTCTCCTTCCCCAGCATCAGTTGTATGCCAAGTTCAGCAAGTGTGAGTTCTGGCTGAAGGAAGTGACTTTCTTGGGTCATGTGATATCTGCATAAGGAGTCAAAGTGGACCCCAAGAAGGTGGAGTCAGTTGTGGAATGGGAGCAACCGAAGAAGTTGACAGAAGTTCATAGTTTTGTGGGTTTGACATGATACTACCGAAGGTTTATAAAGGACTTTAGTGTGATCACGTTGCCATTGACGAAGTTGACTAGGAAGGATGTACCTTTTGTTTGGGATGATTGTTGTCAGCAAGCTTTTCAGATCTTAAAAGAGAAGCTGACTAGTGCTCCAGTGCTAGTGTTGCTAGAGCCTGGGAAAGGCTATGTGGTTTTCTGTGATGCTTCCAAGAAGGGCTTAGGATGTGTGCTGATGTAGGAAGATCATGTGGTTTCTTTTGCTTCACGACAACTTAAGAAATATGAGGAGAGTTATCTGACACATGACTTGGAACCTATAGCAATGGTTCATGTGTTAAAGATTTGGAAACACTATCTTTATGGGGAAGTGTGTCAGATCTTTACATATCATAAGAACATGAAGTATATCTTCTCGTAGAGTGAGCTGAACATGCGATAGTGTCACTGGATGGAGCTGATCAGTGATTACGATTGCACCATTGAGTATCATCCTGGTAAGGAGAATGTGGTAGCTCATGCGCTTAGCAGGAAGTCTTCTTCTCTTCCTACGAAGAAGGCACCATTGATTTCTTTGATATGCCATAGGCGGGATATGTTCGTCTCTTTGCAGAAGATGAATGTGCAGTTGGAAGTATCCTTGTTGGTAGGACTGTTGGCACAGATGCAAGTGAAGCCTACATTGAGGCAGCAAATCAAAGAAGCACACCAAGCAGATGCTACAGTTCAGTTGATCATATCAGAGTTTGGCAATGAGAAGCGTGATGGAATCCATGAATCTGAGGATGGACTAGTTTGTTATCATAACAGGATGATGGTTCTCAATGTGGATGGTCTGAGGAAGTTAGTGCTCGAGGAAGTGCACAGATCGATGTATGCTATGCATCCAGGTGTCACCAAGATGTATCACAATCTAAAGGACTTGTATTGGTGGTTTGGCATGAAGAGATATGTGGCCGATTTTGTGGCTAAGTGCGCGGTATGCCAGCAGGTTAAGGCTGAGCATCAAAAGCCAGCAAGTACATTGCAACCCATGCTGATTCCGTAGTGGAAATGGGATCATATAACCATGGATTTTGTAGTTGGTCTTCTGAGGACAACTAGAAATCATGATTCCATTTGGGTGATAGTGGACAGGTTGATGAAGACGGCTCATTTCATACCTGTGAAGACAACATATATAGTAGAGAAGCTTGCTTAGGTGCACGTTGATGAGATAGTGCTTTTGCACAGTGTGCCAGTAATGATAGTCTCTAACATAGGTTCTCAGTTCATGAGTCATTTTTGGGAACAATTGCATAGAGCGTTGGGAACAAAGTTGAGATTTGGTACTGTCTTCCACCCACAGACAGATGGACAGTCTGAAAGGACTATTCAGACTTTGGAGGACCTTCTCTGAGATTGTGTTTTGTAGTTCCTAGGTAGTTGGGACGTGCATCTAAGTTTGATAGAGTTAGCCTACAACAATAGTTACCAACGGAGCATCGACATGGCACCTTATGAGGATTTATATGGAAGGAAGTGCATATCTCCTCTATGTTGGTAAGATTCTGGCGAGTATTAGCTTTTGGGTCCTGAGTTAGTGCAACAGACAACAGAAAAGATCAAGGTGATACAACAACAGTTGAAAGCGACACAGGAAAGATAGAAGTCATATGCAGATAATCGTCGATGACCTCTGGAGTTCCAGGTGGGAGACAAGGTATATCTCAAGGTCTCTCCATGGAACGACGTGCTGAGGTTTGGCCAGAAGGGCAAGTTGGTTCCCAGGTATATGGGGCCATATCCGGTGATAGCACATGTTGGCAAAGTGGCTTAAAGTTAGAGCTACCACTAGAGTTGCACAAGTTTCATCCAGTGTTCCATGTCAGTATGCTGAAGAAAAGTCATCCAGGCATAGAGACAATGATACAACTAGTTGAGGTTGAGCTTGATGGAGATGTGACCTATGAGGAAGCTCCAGTGTTGATCCTTGACAAACGAGTGAAGAAGCTGAAGAGGAAGGACCTGGTTCTTGTGGAAGTTGTTTGGCATCATCGTGGCATTGAGGAAGCCACGTGTGAGCTAGAGGAAGAGATGAGGAGGAAGTATCCCTCACTTTTCTCTTTGGATTTTGGGGACAAAATCCTTTTGTAGGGTTTATGACTTGTAAGGACCCTGACCTCCATTTTGGGCTTACCCTATTTGCTTTGCCTAAACCCTGTGTTTAGAGGATTTCCTAATCACCTGAGTTGTGATTAGAACTTGTTTGTTCTTTGTTGATAGGTTGAGGTGCAACTTGCAAATTACCCACATTCTAGGGTTGGTGTACAAGTTTGTCACCTTGAGAGATATCTTTCTCTCTCCTTGCATCCTCTAGGGTTGAGAGGATGGGTTGGGCACCATGCTTGAGCTGCTTTGGGCCTCATTTGAGCTTGTTGAAGCTTAGGCTTGTTGTTGGGCTTTCTTGGGCCGTGTTTGAGCTCGGTGCCGCCTCCTTGCTTGGTGTATCTGGCAAGGGTGTATCGGCCAAGAGTATGTCGGGTAGTGGTGTATCGTCCAGGGAGGCATCTCGGCCAGAGGATGATGGTGGGTGTGTCGGGTTGCCATGTTGGGCGACACACACCCCTCCACCTAGCATCGTTTGTGTCACCCCTTATGACACTTGATGCTTGTTGCTAGCAAGGTGGCAAAGTCTTTGGACATGTGGAGGTGGATGAGCTAGAGGGTGCATTTACTACATGGAAAAATGTTCTTAGGGAGGATGACACCTTGCTTGTTCCTATCCTTTACCCTCTTCTATATATCTCTCTCTTTTCTCTTTTTTAGGATCTCTTTGCCCCTTAGTTGTTTTCTCTCCCTTGCTGGCCGAGAACGAGAAGAAGGAAGGAGAGAAGGTGGCCGATATAGCTACTGTTGTTGCTGCTTTCTTCTTGGTGGTGGCCGATACATCCTGCTACTTTTCTTCTCTTATCCGTGGCTGAAGCTTGGAGCTTGGAGTTGTGCTTAAGGTGGGTTACATAACTCCTAACCCTAACTATACTACTTCTTTACCATGTTGCTTTGTTATATGCCATCTTGATCGGCCATGTTATCTTGCTAGATATGTTCTTGCTCTAGTATGTGCCCTTGAAGGTGTGGATATGATGATATGGTTATATGCTTAGATGTGTTCTTGGACCTTGTTGGTCAAACTGTTGGATTAGGCTTGTTTGGGAAAAACCCCTCTCTCTTAGTTGTTGAGAGGTGAGCCTAGGGTTCTCCTAAATCCATGATCTGTGTGGTGTGTTCTTGGGGCAAGATTCCTTTCAGTCCCTTTGGTTTTGAGAGGTGAGCTTGAGATGTAGTGGTATAGGCAAAACCACTCTCTTCCTTAGTCGTTGAGAGGTGAGTCTATGCTCTAGTTGCTTGGGAAATACCCCTCTCTTACCATGGACTTGAGAGGTTATCCTTTGGTTGGTCTTAACCTAGTTGAGGTTGGTGGGTTGGCCGAAATGGGATGACCCACCTTGTTTCCCTATATGTGATGGAAGTTGTGCACAACCCCTTACACTTGGTTGTTGAGAGGTGAGCCAACACTATTGATCTTTAGGGTTTGGTGGTTGTCTTGAGGTTGAAGACGACCAACCCGATATGGCCTTTGGACCCTTACCTGATATCCCTTGCTACCTGATATCTTTGACAACCCAAGATGTCCTGCTGATATCGTTCTGTGTAGGGTGGTGGCCGATATCCCTCTCCTAGGGTTGAGCTTGGACAATATGCTAGATGGGTGTCTTGTTGACCCCATTGACTGTTATAAGTCTTTACCCCGAGATGTGTTGCTTCCTGATATGATGGGCTGCCTGATATGCCTTTTGGTTTTTATCAGCTTGATGAGGTGACACATTGTTAGCCGTTGTCTTTGGGAGAGGTGGCCCGTTATGAGTGATAACCCGGGAAGGGTGTTAGCTGTAGTGTCGGTCCCTTGGGCTTGAGGTGGTCTATTGATGTATGCATAAATCGTCATTATTTTGGTATCTGATTTGGTTATTTTCTATGTCATTTGTGCTTAATTGAATATCTTTTTAATACATATTTTACCAAATTAGTAAAAATCACTTGTGCATCATTTCTTATATTTTTACATGTATTTTACATGCATTTTACATGTTTTAATTATTATAATAATTATTTGATTTTATTCATTGATTATTCTGTTGCAGATAATTATTATTTACTGGAACAAAGTCGATACCATCGACTTGCAACTCGATGGTAGCGACATGGCATCAGAGTACAAATATTTTTTTCTCCAAATTAAAAAGGAAAAGGACATTTTACTATGACAAAGTCGATACAATCGACTTTCAACTCGATACCATCGACTCAGACGTTGCGGACCAAATTTTAATGTGTTAAATATAACACATATTGTATTAAAAATTATATTTTTAGGTTTCCTCTTGACCTAAACATGTACGACGGTTATAAAAGGCACCATTAGAACCACAATTGGGAGATCTATCATGGGGGGACGATACGGCAGCCGAACGGAGAGAGAAAAGTAGAGGAACCCTACACAGAAGACCTCAGAGGCGTTTTGGCGGCGGAAACGACGACAAATTCTCTCCATCTTCTCCAGATCCACTCTTTAACCCTTTCTCCAATTTACTGTATCTCGAAATTCATGTTTTACATCTTTTCGACTTACTGTGATACCATGTCGTCTATTTTCGGCTAAAAACCGTAATTCCTTAGGACCCGGGAGTAGCCCGGGTAATCGTTGTATGATACTTTTTACATAGTTTATCATAATTTGTCTCTCAAATCCGTCGTATGATTTCATTTTCTCCATTATATCATTATGATTGATCACCCTAATGATAGTCTAATACCTTTAATTACTTTGAAAGAAAAATTAACGGTTGAAAAGAGACGATAATCACATTAACTAATAAATCCTTTGAACAAGGTGATGTACAATTATTGGTGGAAACCCAAAGTATGATCTTCATGAACCTAGTTTAGGGTATAGGTTACTACTACCGTGGAACTGACCTAGATTTAGGTAGTGAATTGTATCGCGAAAGCGAACAATTCTGACTACAGGCCACTACCCGGATTAGGAGACGAATTAGGATAATTGTGTAGGAATTAGTACAATGATAATTTGCGGTGAAACCGCAATCCTAAGGATTCCATTTTTAATTGATTAAACCAACCATTTAATCGATTGTTTTGTTTTCTTTTATTTTTATTTTCTTTTTCAATCAACTCTTGTTTTTGGCTTAGCTGATTAATCCTAATTAGTAATAGTCTTTAACCTCACAACTCCCTGTGTTCGATAACTCGGGACTCATAATCCCATATTACTTCGACACGTACACTTGCGTATTACACGCACGTTATACGCGTGTCAAGTTTTTGGCGCCGTTGCCGGGGAGTTGGCATGGTTAACAATATAAAAAGTTAGGATCGGCCACTCTAAGCCATTGTATTTATTTTCTTTTTTTTTTTAGTTTTTTTTTCTTCCCATTTTTCATTACATAAAACTTTACTGTTATTTTAGGCATTGTACATATTCATCTAAATATTTCTTTGTAGTTAGTCTTTTTTTCATTTAAAAAAAAGTGAATGACCCCTATTTGTTTTGAGTGTGGAAGTACACATGTAGGTTATAGATGTTTGAGTCCACCTTCATTACATTATGAGAAAATCTCAAAGGAAATTCATCATGAGCATATTAGGATTTTGGTTCAATATGTTTTAAATCGCAAAGGTCCTATTTCTAATGGAGGATGGGGTAGAATAGAGAAAATGGAAGAAGTTGAGATTGAGGATAAGGAATTAGAGAGTGAGGATAACATACTGGAAGAAGTTTTAGAATCACCTCTACCATGTCTTTCCATTGAGACCACACCCACACCCTCGAATCCTAGGATTGATTTTGAATATGATTGGGATCTGATGAGGAAGATGAGAAAAATGATGCAAATAAGGTGGAAGACAATTTTGATACATGTGTTTGGGATATGAGTGAAGGAGAGGAGGATACAGAAGGTGCTTTATTTGATAGTGATCTTAGAGAAGAGGAAGAGAGTGAGGAAGAGGATACTAAGAATGAAAAGGTGGAGGAATTTCCCATTACCCATCACATAATTCCTTCACCACAAGACCCATCTCTTCATTTCCTTATTGAGGATCCTATATGGGATATATATCCAGATGATGATTTTGAAAGTTTTTGTGAGGAAATTAATGAATGTGGGGGAATTGAATTATTAGAAGAGGAGGAGGCACAAAAATTCACCTTTGATATAACCCCTTCATTATGTGTAGATAGGAGTGATCCATTGGGGATGGTCATAGAAATTAAAGATCAATCATCATTATACCTTTCACCTCATGGCTATCTATTTCTGCATGTGCACCCACATCAAGACTTGATTGTGAGTCGTGTTCATGTTCATGTTCATTGCAGTGATAATTTACTGTTGAAATGGAACGTCAACCATACATGCTGGTCTTCTGACTATTATTTGTTTTTTTATCATTGTTGCAAGGAACCAGATGTTTAGAAGGAAGAAGCGGAGAGAGCTTCACCCTCCTCCTCGACCACCTGATTATTGTTGATTGACATGTGTTCATCCTAGGACGTTAAATAAGGGAGCTTGTGGGAGGCAACCCACCAACTAGGTTTATTTTGTTAAACTTTCAATTCTACTTTTACATTCATATTTGTAGATTGATATATCTATTTTTGATGCAAGTAAAAAAGGTGCCTTGATATGTGTATTCAGTGTGCAGGGACGCATTGAGTCGGTACCACCAACTTCACTGTCGGTAGTGTCGAGTTTTCATTAATGACTTCTCACAAGTTGAGCAAGCATCGACACTTCACCGAGATTGAGTGCTTATTGGAGGGCATGTCTTAATGTGGATCCCTCCCACTCGTCTTTTATCCTGAATCTCATCTCACATATCGGTAAATCTGTTCCATTTATCTTTCTTTTCTTTTGACATTGGGGACAATGTCATATTCAAGCTTAGGGGGGAGTAATGGAATAGTGTTTCTATATTTACCTCTTACATCTTTTCTTTATATCATACATCTACATGTTTTTGTTTCAAAAAAAATTAGATTTTTCATTTTGTTTTTAGAGTCCACTTCTATCTAGTTTACTTGTGGACAAAAATATAAAATTTTGTTTAGGATTAGCCATTTGTTGATGATGTGGTATCAATTCTGAAAATTCTAAGTAAAAATTTGAATGTGCTCTTATGCTTTGCACTTTAAGCTAAATTTGCTATGTTTAAGAGTACATAACTGGAGGAATTGTTTGGATTAGTCAGCTTGAAGACATACTTATTGAATGAAAAACCTAACTTAACCCTATGGCTTGTGTTATGACGATGATGTTTGAGTCCAAACCAACCAAACAGTAACGTGATCTTTAATTGTGAATTCTAGAAATAAACTCTAAGGTTACCCTGTTATACAAGTTGATAGAAGAGGGAAATATCATGGTTGGGAAAGACATTGTCTCTTATTCATGTGATCTCATCCACCTTCCATTCATCTTCATTCACCACCATAGGATGATCAAGTTTAATCCAAGTTATTTTCCTCTTCTTTGCAATACATGGCATGATAGGAAGCATATAGTTAGTTCATTTTATTATGCATTAGAAAAAGAAAAAAAATCATATAATCTCTTTTGAGCACTTGTACTTTGCATAACAAAATTTCATGTAGTTGCATTTGCATTGCATATTTTATAAGGTGTTACATATTTGTTATCTTCTACCATCTTCTGTCATGAAAGAGTGTAAAAAAAAAGTTGTATCTCCTTACTCCTCCAAATAAAAAAAGCAAAAAAAAACCCGAAGCATGAACTGTTCATCTTGCTAAAAATAGGGCAAGAAAAAAAAAGAGTTATTGAAAAAGAAAAAGAAAAAATAGGAGAAAAGGAGGAAAAGGATTTCAAGTTCAATGACATATTCTCTCTAAGCAATAAATAAGGGAATTATGGATCTTTTTTTAAACAACTTTCCACTTATACTCATCATTAGGATGAGACATTCATTGCATGCATCATTCCACAAAAAAAAATAGTCATTAGAAGTCATACATTCACATTTTATCCATCATACAGGTGCATCATATTTTTACTTTTTGCATAAATTATTTGGATTATTCTTGTGATTCCTGATTTCATAGCCACCCATTTTTTCCACCCATTGCTCTGTATGGTAGGCCACCATCACAATTAATCCCCTCATCCATTTTTATTTGGGGATCTACTTCTAAGTAGTTTATTTAGGTAGATCAAAGCAATGTAGATAGGGAGATCACATGGTGCATCAAGCATGTGTCCTACTGACCATGATATTAACTGCTTCATATTGATAGTGTTTTTCATTAATCTTATTGTGGACATCTATTATGAACATGATTGATCGCTTTAGAGTAGTTACTTGTTCAGTGGTTGGCAAGGACCAGTTTGGGACTGAATGGTGGAGGGTGGTTAGGAAAAATAATTCATAGGTACCTGTCTTCTTGCTGACTATTTCAAATAAATCCAAGAGTAGTGTTGCTCGAGGACAAGCAATATTCAAGTTTAGGGGTGTGATGTATGCATAAATCGTCGTTATTTTGGTATCTGATTTTGTTATTTTCTATGTTATTTGTGCTTAATTGAATATCTTTTTAATACATATTTTACCAAATTAGTAAAAATCACTTGTGCATCATTACTTATATTTTTACATGTATTTTACATGCATTTTACATGTTTTAATTATTATAATAATTATTTGATTTTATTCATTGATTATTCTGTTGCAGATAATTATTATTTACTGGAAGAAAGTTGATACCATCGACTTGCAACTCGATGGTAGCGACATGGCATCAGAGTACAAATATTTTTTGCTCCAAATTGAAAAGGAAAAGGACGTTTTACTGTGACAAAGTCGATACAATCGACTTTCAACTCGATATCATCGACTCAGACATTGCAGACCAAATTTTAATGTGTTAAATCTAACACATATTGTATTAAAAATTATATTTTTAGGTTTCCTCTTGACCTAAACATGTACGACGGTTATAAAAGGCACCATTAGAACCGCAATTGGGAGATCTATCATGGGGGGACGATACGGCAGCCGAACGGAGAGAGAAAAGTAGAGGAACCCTACACAGAAGACCTCAGAGGCATTTTGGCGGCGAAAACGATGACAAATTCTCTCCATCTTCTCCAAATCCACTCTTTAACCTTTTCTCCAATTTACTGTATCTCGAAATTCATGTTTTACATCTTTTCGACTTACTGTGATACCATGTCGTCTATTTTCGGCTAAAAATCGTAATTCCTTAGGACCCGGGAGTAGCCCGGGTAATCGTTGTATGATACTTTTTACATAGTTTATCATAATTTGTCTCTCAAATCCGTGGTATGATTTCGTTTTCTCCATTATATCATTATGATTGATCACCCTAATGATAGTCTAATACCTTTAATTACTTTGAAAGAAGAATTAACGGTTGAAAAGAGACGATAATCACATTAACTAATAAATCCTTTGAACAAGGTGACGTACAGTTAATGGTGGAAACCCAGAGTATGATCTTCATGCACCTAGTTTAGGGTATAGGTTACTACTACCGTGGAACCGACCTAGATTTAGGTAGTGAATTGTATCGCGAAAGCGAACAATTCTGACTACAGGCCACTACCCGGATTAGGAGACGAATTAGGATAATTGTGTAGGAATTAGTACAATGATAACCTGCGGTGAAACCGCAATCCTAAGGATTCCATTTTTAATTGATTAAACCAACCATTTAATCGATTGTTTTGTTTTCTTTTATTTTTATTTTCTTTTTCAATCAACTCTTTTTTTTGGCTTAGCTGATCAATCCTAATTAGTAATAGTCTTTAACCTCATAACTCCCTGTATTCGATAACTCGGGACTCATAATCCCATATTACTTCGACACGTACACTTGCGTATTACACGCACATTATACACATGTCATCTATGTTGGGCGTCGTGGCATTTTGGTGCTTTGCACGACATCCTCTTAGATGGTGTTGACCGACACCTTACTGGATGATTCCTTGCCCAATATGGATGCTTATGTTGTGACGACGTTTTTGATAGGGTTGTATCCCTTGGCCGTTTTACCCCTTGTGAAGTGATCCTATTGAGAATTATGGTGCTACCCGACAAAAGGTGTTGCTCGTTATCAGCCTTATGATGCTACCCGACAGTCTGTTGTTACAAGTTGCCCATTATGGGGCGTTGCATGCCTTGATCGTCATAGGTTGTGTGCTGCCTGATACCAAGGTGATAATGGTTGGTCGATACGGTTGCAGTCGAGATGGGTGTTGGCCAATACAATAGGTGGTGAAGTGTTTCTTGCCTAACCGATATAGTGTTGGGTGTCACACTCTTTGGTGAGAGATGTCATGCTTTTTGTAAGGGTTGTGGTATACGTTTGGTGAGGGTTATCCCTTACCCGATACACCTATAGTGAGGGTTGTACCTTGTGTTCGGTTGGTAACCTTAATGCTTGTCATGCTTTGGTACATGAGGCTGTTATTCTTTGATATAGATATAAGAATGCTATGCTTTGATACATTCATCTATGTTGCATGGTTGATTCTCATATTAAAGTAAGGAGTTGTAAATGTTCCTTGTACAAGTATCATTGCTCCTTTTGGATTTCACTAACCATGCAGGAAATAGTTGCACGATGAGGCCATGGTAATGACATAATAGTAACATGATGTGGAACATCAAGGGTTATGATGAACCCAGTGATATATGATGGTTGTTACCCATGGAATGGCAATGTGTGCCTTGATGATGGGATTGAATCCCTATAATGTTGATCCTTGAGATGGATCTTGATGATTGGTAAGAGGCCAAGTGGTAACATGTAATGTTGGATCCTTGTGATGGATCAGGATGATGTTGATGGCTTTGAGAATAAGAGTGACAATGTAACACATGATAATGAGATCTATGTTGTTTACTTGTATTTTAGTTTACATGTTACATAACTTGGTTGAATATTGCAATCCACTTAAAATGCAATAATTAATTACAGAGGAACTTTTCATGTAGTTTGCCCTGGCCATAGATCCATCATCGTTAGGAGTTTGGTGATGGTGAAACATGTTCTCCTAAGGGTTAACCTGGAACACATATTGTTGAATATGCGGGGTGCGCCTATGCCCTAAGTAGTAGTGCGTGTTTAGAGCACGGTTTCAGGCCCCTGAATCAGTGTGGTTAGACCATGGTGAATAGGCCCATGGCTCAGGATATGTGATAGAGCATGGTGAACAGGCCCATGGCTCAGTGATGATGGAGCACGGTGAACAAGCCCATGGCTCAATTTTCTATCCCCGATATCTATACCAAGATGGGCTAGGTAGAGGGTAGCCTGACCCTGTGTGGCTGAGGCCACTTAAAGCATGAGATTGTGGTCCTGCTTGTTGGTTCTCCTGCACTGACTACAAGGAGGTGAGGTCATGGAGTCGGGCTCTCCCATTGACCTTGTATCACACCGGTTTTGGGCTTCGCAGCCGAAGGTTGTATTTGAGCGATATGACTCACTTCCTCAAGGCATAATAAATTTGTAATCTAGCCGTATAGTATGTATTGCTTAGGGAAAAACATGAAACATTGGTTGAGGCCTTGCTTGTATAGTTGCCCTAGTTATATCTTGCAGCTAATTACACGTTCCTCATATCTTATGATAAGTTCTTATATAGCTTATCTTGTCAATCATGTTCCATAAGAAATATCTGGTGATATGCCTCCTGGATATCTTGGTAAGTTGTTAATAAAGTTAGTTTTGTTCAGTATGCTGCATATACGATCTGCTTATATCAATTACATGCTTTATCTGTTCTAGCTCTCCTTTGAGGTTTTATAGTTTCAGTGGGGGTTATGTTTTTTGCTGGGACTGTGTGTCTCACCCCACTAGTTTTGAACCTTTTTAGGTGATCAAGCTAGACGTGGTGGTGGTCGTGAGGTTGCGGCTGAGTAGCAAGAAGAATAGTAGGAGGCAAGAGATGGATATGTTGTTGTTTTGGTTGTTTTGTAGTAGAGTCCTAGAGTCAACCCTGTACTCTCAGGTCCTTGGAGGTGTTTTGACGTGGTTTCATGATGTATAACTGATGTAGGTTGTTTATCTTGTTGTTTACCTGGTATGACCTATTTTGTATTTAAATAAGTGGTGAACTCTTGTGCTTATGGGACAGCTGGATCCTATGAACTGTGGATATGTATCAAGTTTATGTATGTTTATAACATGTTTCTTTACAGGATAAGGATCTGGCTGTAATAGTTTCTTTATTATCTGCTTTCTGCAATCGGTTTTAATTGACCCATGTTTTTGGTAATACGATGTTTATTATGGTTCTGCCCATTTTTGCGTGGCATTTTATTGTCTGTGTGATAGAGGGATGTCACAATATGACTAATGAGATTTGGCATATGGATGTTAAAGCCACATTCTCTATTTGGAATAATTATGAGGATGTGTACGTGACACAACCATAAGTTCTTATAAATAAAATAATGTGAATAAAGTTTATAAGCTAAAAGGTCAATCTTTGGATTGAAGCAAGCATCTCAGAGTTTGAAATCTTCTATTTGACAAGATAGTCAAACAGTTTGACTTGAATCAGAATGAGGTTGAAATATGTGATTACAAAAGATTTAGTGGGAGAATATTCATATTCCTCATAATGATGGGGAATAATATCCTTATACTACATATATTAAAACCTGGTTGGAAAGTACCTTCTCTATGAGGGGTTTAGGTAAAGCATCCTATGTGATACGAATTGACATCTATAGAGATACATCTGGAAACCATCCCAACCTAAGAAAAAGAACATACATTGGCAAGATGTTGAAGGGGTTCAGCATGCAAAAATTAATAAGAGAAAACTCGTCCATGTTCCATGGAGTTAGTATCTCAAGCGGCAAGTGTCCCAGTTCTTGTAAAGAATGGAAAAATATGAGCCAGATTCCATATGCAATCACAATTTGATCTTTCATGTATGCAACATTGTGCACTTATCCCTTGTCTCATATGTATTGCACATGATAAGAGGATTTCTAGTTATCTCATATGAACCAGACATGCCAAGTGGATATATATACTCATCCAGTTATCTTGTATGAATTGGACATGATGAGCAAATCATTGTTAGATTCCATTGAAGGTCATTGGGCTATCATAAAGAATGTCTTTAATTGCTTGAGAAGCACTAAAAGGATCAATTCCTAAATTATGGTAATATGGAAGAGTTGGGTGTAAAGGGTTACACCGACGCAAGCTTCCAAAGTGCCAAATAAAATTTAATGATCACAATCTAAATTTGTGTTTGACCTTAAGACTAGAACTATAGGCTAGAAGAGTTCTGAGCAAGAAATAGTTGTTCTACAATTGAAGCCGAGTATCTTGGTGTAATGTGAACAACGGACAATATTGTATGGATCAAGAAGTTCAAAATGGTAAACTTATGGGAGGCTCCATTCATTGATGACACAGTAGAAATATTGTGACAATAAAGGAGCTACTGGATAGACTGGAATCATAGAAAGCATTCCGCGACCCTTCCATCTCATGTAAAAGGTCGTATAATTAGTAGATGTGAAACTTGCAAGTACCGACTTGAAGAAAATGTTGCTAATACACTATAGAAGTGCTTTCACAACAAAAATATGATGAACATGTTACGATCACTTGAAAAAAGATTTGCGGGTCATTGGATATAAGTGCAGGTGGGATTTTGTTGGTATGTATGCTCAAACAGCCAGTCCTATCATGACTACAATGGGGCATTAGATACCTAATTTGATAATAATAATGGTAATTATATCTATTATGTTTTCTAGGCATGAGATGGTGACACATACATATTATATGTATAAATAATGATATTACTCAATGACGTATGTATTCAGGTGTGTGACCTAAATAATGAGATCATACAAATGTTAAGAGTATATACACTCTTGTTAAATTCCTAGTAAGATATTACTACAGAAGTAAAATAATCAAAATCAATACATTAGACTAGAGTGTTTGTTGATTGATGGCATAATCTCATTAATCATGATATATGATATCAAGTCAAGCACACATGTACATGTTAGATAACAATGTATTAGATAGACCCACCTTGAGAGTGATACATGGTTTACATGGAATGGTAGTCAGATCAGTTCTCATACTGATAGTGGTGATTGTGGTTCTTAGACCTGAAGTCACTACATTCATCACATGTCATTCATGTACTTTGACATCATCCACTATGATCCTGAATAAGGGTTGCCATAATGGTTGTGCTTGGATGCATTTTGACACATGGAAATTAAGAGTGAGTGATGTAGATGGGATTTGTCCCTCCTACAGGAGATTGATATGCATGCCATTTGATTAGTGAGAGTGAGAAATGTATGACCATACTCATGTGATTCAGTATGTGATATGTGAACTCACATGCATCTTAGATAATATGCTCTAGTTCAATGAACATGGATTGAACGTTGAGAGGATGACAATTCCATGCCTTGAGTTCAATCTGGATATTCGAGATAAATGAATTATATGATCATGGTAACACTGATAACATATTGTAGTTTGAAGTTGTTCTCCAACTTTCTAAATTACTTGGGTAGAAATGATGTGTTACTAGATGCCACTTTTTGCTTGTGATGTCATAAGTTGGCTATGGACATAAACTTCCAACATGATTTTAGACCTATAGAGTAGCACACATAGGATACACTTGGAATAGGATTTTATTCATGAATGATGTTTAACTTTATTACTAAAAGTGTTTACGTATTCATAATAAACAAATGAGGTTCAAAGTTGATTGTCTGGACTGTGAATTGACTGGTTCAAGTATTGAACTGAATGGTTGGAGTGTCAGGTCAACTGGAATAAACATTGGTTGATCAATGGCTGAACCAAGGTGTGAAATGACTGGTTCACATAGTGAACCAACCAATTTATGCAATAAACTGCCTAGTTCAATGGTCAATTTGATTGGATGAAGGATTAGTGCTAACGTCATGTTTTGCATTAATTGTGCGTTGAATACCAATGTGGTTCAGAACAAGAAACTACATGAACTAGCTGGTTCACTGCACGAACCGATCACTGGATGTGCAAAGTGATCAATTTTCCACTCAAAGTTTCCAAAAGATTCATGAATTATGTCCTTTCGACTCCTACACAGATTTAGAACCCTAACCATGACCTCTCCTATAAATAGAGAGGTTTTGGGGGCTTCCAAGACAAGACAATTATCTATGACAATGGGTGTCCTCTCTGGTTGTGGTAACCAATAATGAGCCTGAGAAAATCTTACTCAATAAAGGGAGGAATGGAAAGGGAGAGACAATGATGGGAGAGCAAATCAGTTCTAGTACAATGGCGTTCGAAGGGACAACTCCTTCCTATTGGTTCTGGTAGCGCAACGTGGAGTTCCTAGTGGTCTGTGAGGGCTACTCTTGATGTTGGAGGTCGTTGTCTACCGCTAGGAGAACATTTTCAACCTCCATTCGTGGTTCCAGATCATAGGCCATTGCTGACGACTGTTTGAGTGTTTCTATTAGAAAAATAAGCAAGTTGTTGCTTGAATAAGAAGCACGATACTACATCAAGAGTTGTCATTGGACTTGCTCCAAGATCAGATATAGTTCTTGTTACTTTCCTTCCTAGATAGCATCATTGTTGATGCGATCTTGCTATTAAGGGCAATATGGCTTTAAATATTTTTTTTATTGTCTTATCTGTCGTTGTGATTTCCCTACAAATATATACATCAATATCATCATATACCTTTCATAAAATATTGGAATCTACATTTTAAGTACATCTATGTTATTTACTCCAACCACATTGAAGTATTATTTGATTTCATGGTTCCTAATGGGAAGAAACATATAAGAAAGAATGGGGATCATCAACATTACTTAAGAACAAATCAAGTATGCTAGATTTTAATGTTTTCTCCTAATATTACATATTTTCTACTTATGTTTCCCTATTTGATGCCTACATGTGGACATTGTATGATTCATAAGATATTTTCACCTTTTGTATTTTCATAAGACATTGTATGCCTACATCTTGCCCACATCATGCAAGCGAGAACAAACTAATGTTACATATGTTGGTTAGCTGCATTGAATGAAACATGGTAGTACTACTACCATTAAAATGTGGTGCCTGACCAATATCAAGCAGAACTTTAGGGGGGATTTATAGTGGGTGTTGCCATTGCTTTGTTGGAAGTGGTATTTAGCAAGGGCGTCGACCTGCATATTGTTCTTTCTGTTCGTATAGTTGATCGCAGTAGTCTCCTCCTTTATCAACTGTATTCCTTTGATTTTATTAGCAAAATGGGGGTGTTTCCAATAATCTTCCTGGATCATAACAAATGCTTGGAGGCTATCTGTTACAATCTCAGCTTCAACCATGGAGCTCGCCTTGATGATCTTTACTGCCAATGTGATTGCCATATGTTATGCTTCCAATGGGCTCTCCGTTGTAATCAATTGTCCAACTCCACTCAACCAGTGGTCATTAGAATCATGAATGACAATGGCAACTACTCCTTTCCCCTTTCTCCAAGCAGCATATGTATTGAATTTAATAGCTCTTGGATTGATTTTTTTGTTTGGGGCCTTTTGTTCTGTGCAGTGTTGTTTTGCACGACAGTCCAGGATCTGGAATTCATGATGACCTCCTAGTTTATGAGATTAATTTGATGTTGTGGGTAATTTTATTTGCCTTCAAAAGTCCACAGGTTGCGTTGTTTCCACATACTCCAGCATGCAATTCAGAATAGATGTTTATGGTTATCTGGGGCCTCGATGTTATGGCTGATCCACTGGTCAAAATTATCTGTTGTCTAGAATTGATGAGATGTATCAAATCTAAGCAGTGTTTGCCACACACTTTTAACCTTTGGGCAGTCACAGAGAGCATGTAGGAAGGTCTCATCCTCTTCATTGCATCTGGAATAGGTTGAAATTGCTATCATGTTCCGACGTTTCCTGTTATAATTGGTAAGGAGAGCTTTGTTAGCTGCTATCCACATGAACATCTTGATGCATGCCGCCACATGTCCTTTCTAGATAAGCTGCCAACTTCCTTGTCTTTTGATCTTCGTTTCATCTCACAATGCATGATATGCAGTTTTGGTTGTATAACTACCTCCCTCGTTAAGCTTCCACACTCGAACATCCTCAACGTCTGGGTCAATAGGAGGATTCCAGTCACATAGCTTTTGTGATATTAGGTGGAAACCAATGTTCCAAGAAGCTCTGATCCCACCATCCTTCCATATTGACCAAGATGCTCACTCTCAGATCATCCAACTCTTAAGGGATGGGAAGTAATGCATGGTTTTTCAAGATGACTCCATTGGGTATCCACTTATCGTGCCACACATTTATGGACATTCCATTCACTGGACATAAATAAGTATTTGATTCCATGAATGGTTTGGTGAGGATGATGCTCCTGGATAGTTGAGAGAGGTTCTGATTTGATAATGGCATGTCCTTTAAGATCTTCTTTGTCATGGCTTTGCTCCAGATGGTTTTCCTTTTGTTGTAGATGTCCCAACTATTCTTCATGAGGAGGGCTTGGTTCCATTCTTTCATAGATTTTAGCCCAGGCCTCTATGAATCTTCCTGCTAGTAAGGCGATTCCAGGATATAAGGTGTGTGCCTCTCTTACTACACCCAGCATTCCATATGAATCTCTTTATTTCCCCATCAATTCTGTCATATAATTGTAGAGGTAGTTTAGCCGTCTGCATAACATAAGTAGGTATAGAGGTTAAGGTACTCTTGGCCACGCTCACTCTCCCCGCCATAGACAAACTTTTATCAGCCCAGGAGTTAATTTTACTCGTTACCTTCTCCTGCACTTCATTATATGTTTTCCTGTTAACCCGGTTATGTATAATAGGCACACCTAAGTATTTACCTAGATCTTGAGTTCTTTGTAGGCCACAACTGCTACAAATAACTTCTTCTTCCTGCCAAGTTATACTCCTTGAGAAGAAGACTTTAGTTTTCTTGATTGAGATGGCTTATCCAGATGCTTGTTTGAAATCATTGAAACATTCCATGATGATGCGGATGTTAGATTCACTTGCTTTTGAGAATAGAATGATGTCATCGACAAAGCATAAATGAGCTATTTTAGGTCCTCCTCTCCCTAACTGCATAGGATTCCATTTCTTTTCTATAAGAAGCCTATCAATTAACTGACTTAACCTCTCAATACATAGAATAAAAATATACTAGCTTAGGGGATCTCCCTATCTTAAACCTCTGGATGGTTTGAAGCTCGGTGTCATCGCACCATTCCAGGCTATTTGCGAGCTTCCAAACCTAATGGAGTTCATAATGCAGTTTTGTATGTTGGTTGGAATATCCGTCTGCTCCAACGTATCCTGGATGAAGCTCCAAGCCATCTTATCATAAGCTTTGGTAAGATCAACTTTTATGGCCATGGTCTTGCTTGAATTCTTCCTTTTCATTGTGTGAATAGGCTCATGTACAACATTGATGTTGTCAGTGATTTTCCTTCCAGGTACAAATGCGCTTTGTGCATGATTGATCCATTTTGGTAACCACTTGTTTAGACGCTCGACAATAACTTTCACTCAAAGTTTGAGGATTGTATTATTAAGTGAAATAGGCCTGAATTGACTTTGACATAAATGTTTCTTTTCTTTGGGTATGAGCACAATGGTGGCATTGCACAACTTATCATCAAGGGTGGGAGAGTTAAGTGCCTCCTAGATCGTTCTTGTGACTGTCTCCTTCATAGTAGACTAGTTTGATTGTAAGAACTGTGTTGTTGTTCCATATGGACCTGCCGCTTTGAACGGATGCATAGAAAAGAGAATATCTTCAATTTCCTCCACTTGAGCCTCCCTGGCGAGATGTTGTTTCTGGGCTGCAGGAATGGCTTCAAAGTAGCCTAGAATTCTCCTCATGGCCGGATGGCTGACACGGCTGGGAGAGGTGAAGAGGTCTATAAAATACTATGTAACCAGTTTGAACACTTCCATAGTTTCAGTAGACCATCCTCCATCAGGTCTTTTGACCGCCTCACATCTATTCATTCTTGCCCACTGGTTGATAAAAGCATGGTAGAAGCAAGAGTTTGAGTCTCCATCCTTCATCCAATTGATATGGCTTTTCTATTTCCACTCTTCCTCCTCCTTCTTTAATAATTCTCTTAGTTTGACCTACATTGTCAAACACAAATGGTCGGTTATATCATCGTACCTGGTTGCCAGGTTTTTCTGCAGGGTGTTAATGTTGTCCAATAGGCGGTCTTTGTGCACTCTTTTATTCTTCTGTAGCTCATTGTCCCATGCTCTTAAGTGCGGGCTGGCTATGGCGAGGGAACTTTGGAAGTTAAGGTCTCTGTACCAGTTGTCTTCGATACAAGGCCTGAACGACGTCTCCATCTGCCATGAAGCTTTTTTCATGAAACACCCTTGATGGTTAGTGTGTTTAGCCAGGTTGATCAGAAGGGGGAAATGGTCAGTTTCGACCCTCACTAGGTGTAACATAGAAACAATAGGAAACTTATTAACAAAAGAACTATTTGCTAATCCACGGTCGAGTCTACTTTGTTTTAGGCCATGGCAGAAAGTAAAGAATTGGCCAAAGAAGCCGAGGTCAGAAAGGCCTGCCTATAGCATTGTTGCAGTGAAAATTTGTGCTTCCGTATGATTGAAAGTGTGGTACCCAATCTTTTCAGCCATAGTTGTAGTAGTATTGAAGTCACCGACAGCGATCCAGGGATCTTTATATCTATTCCCCAACTCACTGATGTGCTTCCAGATCAAATGGTGTATATGTATATGTGGATTTGCATATATAAAGGTAGCATAAAAGGAATTATTGATTATGTAGGTTACGAATTGGCGATGAGTGTTGATGTTCTCGAAGGTGCATATAGCTGAGTTCCAGCATACCCAAATCCCCCTCGAGTATCCACGAGCTTCAGATCTATGGGAGTTCGAAAAACCCAACTTTTGGATTGTATCTACTGCCTTATCAGCACTAATTCTTGGCTCAAGAATTGTAGTGACCATGGGCTTATGAATATAGATGTACTCTTTCAGAATTCTACAAGTATCAGTGTTTCATATTCCTTTGGTATTCCAACACAAGATCTTTGTCATAGCAGATAGAGGTAGGATTGAGAAGTGTGGGTAGGTGGTCCTCTCACAAGGGTGGTGCTTCATTCTCCTTATGAGCAGCAACCTTCAGAGCCTCTAGTATTGCTTCAGAGTCTTGAGACCCTCTTTGTCGAGGACTTCTTTGTGTACCCTCCAAATTTGATTTTGTTGAGCCAGACCTTTTCATCCTCGTGCCACTTCCTTTGAACATCTTCCCGATCTTGGACTTTTTGGGGTTTTTATTATTCTTTGTAGATGTTTTCATAGCGGGGGTTTCACTTCCAGCTTGACCCCCTGGAGTAGGTATATCTTCTATAGATGAGTCTTCAAGTATTGTGAATATTTCAACCACTTCATTGATATCCGGATTAACCATTGTATGATCTTTTTTGTTCTTATCCTGCCTATCTATTGCCTGACTTCTACTGTGAGTCTTTAGTACGTTTGTAATGTCTATGAGTGCCTCAACCTTTTGCTCTATAGTTTCTATATTTTTTGAGCTTGTCTTCTTCCTCCAGACTTTGGTTGTTCTGTGTGCTTCATCATTTCTCATTCCAGATACGTTTTGCAGACAGCTTCTTAATTCAATCCCTTCATTTCCATGATCTTCTAGAAGATTTCCATATCGATTCCTTGTAGTTATTGGTATGTTAGGAGGTTTACCAACTGCTTGTTCTTTTCCCTGTCGTCTGTGCCTATTTCGTTGAGTTTGCCACGATGGCTCTTCAGAATTTGTAGATCTGGCGTCATGGTTCTTAGGTTGCTCAGTCTTCTCAGTTTCTGCCTGATCTTGGTCACTAGCTGATTCACAATATTTTAATATATGACCCTCCTCCCCACACTTGGCGCAAGCGTATAGCAAGCCTTCATATTAAATCTCATAATCGATGCCATTAATTTGTATATAAGGTGCCAGTTGTTTCGTGGTATCAATCTCTATGGACATTCTTACAAATTTACTTCGTGTCCTCTTGATCGTGTGCTCATCTACTTTGACCAAGCGGCCCAGTGCCTTCCCTATACATTCGAACATGGTCTGCACATATAGATGAAGTGGGAGATTAAGTATTTTCGTCCAACATACAATTTTCTATGGAAGATCATTTGAAGGGATGAAGGATGGCTTCCAATCCCAAACTAATAGATTGTAGCCAAAAACTTTCCAAGGCCCTCCTGTCATGGCCATCTCGTAGTCTGTTACAACCCCACCTCCTGATAACCCCTAATTAAGGGAGACCGAGAGGTCGAAGCCACACCCATGACTTCCAGATCAAAGGTTTAGCAATTAACCAAGAATAATTATCAAATTTTAACAGACTATACTGAAAAGATGTAAGAAAAATAAACTTTTGCATACCTTTTTGAAAACTTGGATGTCTAACTTCTATCCACTTAAGGATTCTACTCTAACTAATCCTCCTTGTATTTTACTTTATGTATTTCACAATATGATGATTTACTTTTTTTCCTTTTGGCTTGTTCCTAAAATGCTGACAAACAAAACGTCGATCAGCCGAAGCTGGTATGTGGGGGAAACAATAAACATGCAACTATGATAACAATGTAATCATTCAATTAATCATTTAACAACCAATATTACGTTTTAGATATAACTCCGCGATCCAAGAGTACCCTATCCTCTGTGTTGTCCCCATGAAACCCCTCATGATCTACCTATAAGTGAACCAGTTTCTAGGGTTGAGTCACATGGAACTACTCATAGGTAGACCACTCCTTAACTCGGGGTACGCTAAAGAGTCTCATGGAACTACACGTAGGTAGCCCAGTTTCTAACTCACGGTAACCTAGACCTTGCTCTAGGATTACCCCCTTTTTTAGCCTTTTCAAAGTAACAGAGGTGGACCCGGATCTAGCCAGCTATATATGCACATTTATAGTGATAATCATAGTCACTTTATAATTGCATGAAATAAATAAACATCCAACAGTTTAGTTGCATTCAATGTGATTAAACATCTGGGAATCCATCAGGAAACTAAAGCGGTTATTCATAATCGTAACCACATACCTTATTTGATGAGTCATGCAGATTATTGAATATATACTTCATGTATATACAATCAAGCCAATCAACAGATCCAATCAAGTAATTCAATCATCACATAATTCCTAAAAAGAATATGTACTTTATTTATTACACACATTATCAAGAATCTACTTTATTAACTTGGATTCTCTTTCTAGGGTTTCCAATCCACATTAAGATTTCATTAATATTCATTAGGGTTTCTTAGATCAATTTCTCAAACTTTATCCCTTTTAGGTTAACAAACCCTAAAATACTCTTTTCCATTTATATGAACCTTAATTGCTCAATTATCCATTTTTAATAGTCTCAAATTGACTTAGGATCCTCATATCCCTATTTATTTATTGATTTGATCAATTAAACCAATTAAAAGACATATTCACCTAAATTAGGGTTTTCAAACTCATTAATGCATACTCATGCACTAAACCCTAAATTAAGCCAAATATATAAAAAGATCATCTTTTTAGATCCTATTTTCACTTTTATTAACAATAGGTTAATATCAACTTGAATTATCCAAATAACATCATTAAGTCCATCTATCATCAAATCTAAGGGTTTTTCCTTAATTAAATCATTAAAGATGATAACTTTATGCACTTTTCCAATTTCAAGCATATAAACTCTAAATTAGACTAATCATGTGCAAAGTTCTTCCTTTTTGAACATAATGTATCTTTTTACATTTAACAAGTTCACATCAACTCTAATGATCCATTAAACCCTATTAAACACGTTAATCATATCAAAATAGGGTTTCTTAATCTTTAATTTATTAAAGTTGATAACTTACCCTACTTTTTTAATAGCATGCAAAATAAAGATTTAAGCATAATTTCTTTGTATTCCTCTCATTGTGAGGATAAATTTTCATATATTACTTGTCCTAATCGGAGTTACGGTTAAATATATATGAATTTCGCAATAAAACTGTACCTGGGCCAATCAGGAGACGCCACGTCGCTCCTTGCCATGCAACTCGGATCATTAGGAATTATAACCAAATTACATTATTACCCTTGGGTAAGTTGCTGGCTTTTAAAAATGCGGAGGGGCACTTTCGTCCAGATGACCCACATGTCGTCTTCTTCCTTGCAACGGCGTGACCAGCCGCCCTAGACGAGATTTGCGAAGCTTCTCATCTCCCTCTCTATCCATGGTTATATTCTATTATATAGATATTAGGAAATTCGAAATTTCCCTTTCCCTTATTTAATTTATGGTTGCTTTTTAATTCCTTGGCACGAAATTATATTCTCCTCAAGTAGGAAATACTCCTTTTTACTAAAATCACATAATTCCATTAATTATGTAGTCCCATTATCTTTTATTTTGCAAATTTGGCATTTTCTTTTTCTTTCCTCTTTTATTTTCCTCATTGGTATTCCTTTTATCATTAGGAATCCTTGGGATACGAAATTCCACAAAGGATCTCCTAATTACACATTTTCCCACTTATTTCCAACATTTTAACATTATTTTCACTCTCTTTCTTATTAAAGAAATACTTAATTAAACTTTTCTTTTCTTATTGCCTCTTTATGCAACTTTGGACTCGTTGGCACCCAAGGAACCCAAGAGGCACGAAATCCTCTTTGGATTTGCCTTCTAGATATTTCTACATATTTCTTTTCTTCAAAATTTAATTATCCATTTACTAATTGAATTTCATTGTTATCTGGGCCCAATAGCCAATAAAGCCCACAACACAAGCATCAAGGCTATTGTAAACGAAATCCATTTATTCAAAACAAATTATATCATTATTTGTTCAATTATCCTTAATGTGAGAAATTTCATTTCTCACCAAATGAACCCAAAATTTGGGATTGTAACATAGTCTCTTCTGCAGGATAGATGTATAACAAAGGGGTTTAGATCTAACTCATATATGTTGCATTTACCAACCAAACTTCACATGGCTCTCAATCAGTCTCGTAGGGTCATGTAGCCAACCTGGGTTCCCATAGCCTTCACTATAATTGCATATTGCCAAGGCATGATAAGGAAAGCTTCCTCCATCGGATCGATGATAATATCGGGCTTGTTATCAAGAAAGCTCAGGCTTACTACCTCCAGATCTAGATGTTCCTCAAATAACTTGTGCAAGAATAGATCTGATGTGCGTTGTTCAGTAGATCTGTGTACAGACCTTATGTTGTTTGTTGCCCATCCATTTCCACTTGACTGGCATTCGTGTTGTCTGGTTGCGTGAGTGTGTCCATGCAACAGTGGAAAGGTTTCTTCCAGAAAGATATTCCCATATGTCTGCCTACCTACCTGCTTAATGGTTTCACTTGAAGATCCCTTCAATCCGCCATAAAGAAACTCAAATCCCACCTGTGGTATGATTAGTTTTTCCACACCTGTCCCCTTTAGGGTTGCCGCATCTGATGCGACTGGAATCCTAGGGTTTTTTATCGTCCCCTTTCCTCCCCTCCATCGTGGTATCTATGTCTTTCTCTGCCCCGATCGCCTAATGTATCTTCTACTTCTATGGTACATGCGCTTCCATGACCCCCATGATCGTCCGCCACTGCCTCTCTCCCCCCATCCACCTCTCTCCCCCCGTCTGCCATAACCTGATAATTTTCTATACCTTTTGTATTTCTTTAGTATTACGTAAAAAGGGATAAATATCTATATTGATAAAGAAAGAAGTGTTGATTGTGCATTTGGATCTATTCCAATAATCTTCAAGTGTTTCCAATTAAAATACCATCAAGAACATCTAGTATATGTGTTTCCCTACCCTCAAATCACATGAGGAACTTGAAAATACAACAAACATCTAATATTGAAAATCTTTTCGTTCTTAACATTGTCTTAGGAAATAATTATCTTAATAAGTGATAAATGGTAATAATAAAGGTTTAAAGAATGGAATTTCACTATAAATTTTATTCAAAGTTTTGAAACACATTTGCTTATTAGTTGTTATTAAGAAAATACTTATTATAGTGTATCAAAGTGATTCTCATTGAATTTTCATGAAAGTGGAAATAAAACTATTATATTCATGATTGAATATATCATGTCCAAATATATGATTATTACTTATGAATAACATTTTTTTTGGATTTTTTTAATTCTATATTTTTAATGGTTAAAACTAGAAAATCCAATTTACGTTTATGTTCAATGGTTAAAACTATACAAAAAGAGTGACATAATTGTGATAGTGGATACATATTACAATAACAAACCGTAAATGCTTACTAGTGGAAGTTCCTCATCCATCCCAAGATGTCAAACTTCAACACAATTTAAGGTAAAAAGGACACATTAAACGGTAAAAAAGTTATTATGAAATTGGAATATAATGCATGAACACGTAGATATTTTCTTTGCAAGATTCATAAATGGAAGAAATGGAAACTTTTCCATGCATTTTGTAAAGACTAATATGCAGTAAATTTTATTGAAAATACCAAACTAAGCTAGAAAGATATGGATCTCTCGTTATCATATAAATTATATATTAATAAAATATCTACCTTTCAATTTTAATTCATTTAGAGGTAAAAACTTTAAATTTGGATGCTTTTGTGACAATGTGAGTTTTATAACAATTATGATATAATACTCAATTACCTCAATTGAATAGAGTTTTCTCACTCCTAAATTTCCAATGATAAGCGATCTCTAGTGTCAAAATTTTCATATTTTGAATCAAATTGATACACCTATATTCATAAAATCCTAGTTTTGAAATACTCTTTTATCCTTTGATTAATATATTTACCATCCTTTCTCTTATTGATTTGAAATTTTGTACATGTGGTCTGCACTCTAATATGGAGTGATGGTAAACATTTGGGAGAAAAATGAATTTTGTACAATTTTTATGAATGTCAATGTTTTTACTCCATTGTTAATCCTAAAACCCCCTATTTTCTATCCCTTTTTCTTGTCAGGAATGGCCCATTTTTTCCTCAACCCACCCACTCCCCACTCTGACCCGACCACTCCCCACAAAATAGAAAATCATACCACAATGCCTTCTTTAGCTCGTTTCTCAAGACCCTTATCACCCTAAACTTAGACTTGGCCCCCGAATGCTCCATGTCGAACAGACAACCAATCTTGGGACAATCATTTTTCTCTTATTTTACTTTCCTATATTTTTTCCTCCTCCCTAGACAATAATATTATAACTTCTCCAAACACCTAAATATCATATATTTTATATCCTTTATCCATAAAATGTGATCCAATAGTCCATTATAATAAAAAAAACTCCAATGAATCACTTAAAAATTGTTTCAGCCCTTGATTTGACATGATCTTCCTCTGATATCCATAAAACTCAAATCTTTATATAATCTAAAATTATTTAATTACATAAGAATGTTGATTTGTCTCTAAATTCCTACAAATTTGACTATGGTTGTTTTCTTTGACACTCTAAACTATATTGACATGACTTTACTAATGAAGGGACAAAACCCTAAACTTTTTTAACTTTAATCTCAGGGAATATGATTTATGTACCTAAAAATAATGATGGATCTTGATCCTAGGTGATAACCATAAAATTTTTATATTTTGTATTCTAGGGTATCAAACATTTTAATATCCCTCTCCAAATTGGGAATTCCAAGATTTTGGCCCTTGAACTTCACCTTTGATGAGGATTAAGGGATTAAGTGCACATTATGGATTAGGTTTGGACCATCCTTCAGTGTTGATAATGATGATATTGGAAAATTATATTGGAATCAAAAAGTTGGTAAAATCGAATATTGGTTACTAATGGATTACGAGACCAAAAAATAGTAATGATACTTATGAAACCTAAATCTGGTCCTTGTGGCCCTACATAATGAAGACTAGAATTTAAATGCATGTTGCCCATTATTCTTCTAGGATTTGTCTGTTACCTACATCTTACTCACAAAGTTCTTATTACTCTGAATTTCTTGTGAAGCTACACTTATTATCCTCATTGACATACATATGGTAGTGCTTTCTTGTATCATATGAGTTATTTCCTTTTTCTTGGTATATAATAGTATTTTATTAATACAAGTTTCTATCAATGATACAATGTTCTTATTTTCCACTATAAGTATATTCTAAAAAAATTGAAGATTTATACATTTATATCAAACCTTTAAATTCAAACATAACCTTGTTATTTGTTGTAGCCGAGTTTAATGCATAGATACAAATAAGCCCTTTCTTTTGGATGTTGACAAGGCCTAATGTACATCGATACATACATAACCCCAACTATGGGTAATGTAAATGAATTAATGTGGAGGTAAGCAAACCCTCACCTTAGTGTGTAGATAGGGTATAATACCTATATCCTCAAACCCACGTGGCAGAGGACAATTATGCCCATATATATTGTATGATAATAAAATGGGATAAATTACATGGTATCTTCTTGAAATAATTTGTTGATTAAAATTTTTGTTCTCTTTTATTTTGTAAGATGTCAAGATCCTATTTAATATGAAATTCCCATTATCACATCCACTTAAGAAAAATTTTGTCTACAAAATCCAATATTGTCAAAAATATCTATTATTTCACATCACCATTTTCAATATCATTATCATCTTGTCACAACTTTGGCTACTGATATGGTAAGGCACTCAAGTTACAATAAAAGAGATGATAAAATTGGTCCAACACATATATCAATTTTAATATCCAATTACTTGATATGTTCTAAATCATAGATAAAAGTAGCAAGCCAGGCACAATAAGTCATCAACACTCAAATCTGAAGATCATTGACCATTGGAAATAATTAGGAGTGAGAAAACTCAAGTCAATTGAGGTTATTTAGTATTACATCATAATTGTACAATAATTCACATTGTCACATCCTTCCTTCCTTAAGAGGAATTTTTTCACCATAATTCAATATTATCAAAATTGTCCATGATCTCACCACCATTCTTAGTATCATTATCATTTTGACCTAAATCATGCCATGATCACTGATTTTCTCAAGTTGAATACAAAATCATTCTATGGTGAAGACAAGGAGGATGTGTTGTACAAAGAGGTGTACATATGGATAATTTTAATATAAAATACCTTCAAAGTATTAGATTGTCCTATAAATATTGAAGTGACTTTTTCCACCTATCTCCTGAAGGGAACTGCCAAATTATGGTGGGAAAATTATGCAACTCCCAAAAAATCATATACTAAACTAGGAAGCCTTTGAACCTATCTTTATAGCTCACATATTCCTATAAATGAGTCAAAGGCAAAGAAGAAATAGTTCATGTCCCTGACTCAAGGTGACTCCTTTTTGTTTGAATATAGTCTTAACTTGACTCTTGGATTGTCATGCTAATATGCTTTCCTCAAGAAGAGAAGATGGAACTATATGTTGAAGGACTGAATGTGTCTTTACAAACTATAGTTGCATCTAGACCTACCACTTTCCAAATTTCTTTTGACCATGTTGTGAAAATGGAAAGAACCTTGGGGGTCAGGAGAAGAGAATTACTAGATATTGACCCATCTAGGACTAACTAGTGTTGTGATTGCCAATCCTAAGCAAGGAAAGGACCTCAAGACAACACGTATCCCACAAACCTCTTAGATTAGGGCTACCATATCTGAACTAAACAGAAAAACAATAGAGGGCCAAAACTAGATAGGTGTCTCAATTGTGGAGTCAGACACCCTAGATCATGTTGGTATTACAATCCACATTAATTTTATTGAAATAAGGAAGGACACATAAAGAATCAATGCCCCAACACACCTCCTCCATGGGATGCCAGTTCCAAGCATATAAACAAATAAGAAGATAACAATGGGAATCATAAATAGTTTACGAATCTCTTTTAGAATTTTGCAACAAACCTTGTGATCACTATATCTTTGCATTTGAAATACGATGCACTATTGTTCTAGGATAGATACCTTTACTAATGAACCATAACCTATAGTGTAATTACGTTTCAAAATTAATATATTTGTTTGACCTATTCCATCATCTCTATTTTTGTAACCCAAGCCCTCAACCATGTGACTAGCCAATTTTGCAAAATAATGATAATGATACTAAGAATGATGAAGTGAGATAATGAATAATTTTGACAATATTGAATTTGGGGGATAGAAACCCTCTTAAGAGGGGAAGGATGTGACAATGTGAATTTTGGCACAATTATGATTTAATACTCATTACCCTTGAATGGCTTGGGTTTTCTCATTCTAAATAATTTCCCAGAGATCAATGATATCCAAAGTGAAGATTCCATATTTTGATCAAGTTGATACACACCAATTCATCAAATCATAGTTTGAAATGACTCTATAATACTTTATTTAGAATATTTATCATCCTTTCTCATGTTGATTCAAAATGTTTGACATGTGTTCTGACATCTAATATGAACTCATAGTAAAAATGAAGAACAAATCCATGTTTTGTACAATTTATATGAATTCACAATGTTTTACTCTATTTATATCCATAAAACCCCCCTTTTGCTATTATCCTTGTTGGGCCTAGTCATTTTTTTCTCAACCCAACAACGACCCACTTTGACTTGACCACTCGTAGTGAAATGGAAACTCACGTCCCCTATTCCTTTTAAAACTGGCTTCCAAAGACCCTCAACACCCTGAACCATGCCTTGACCCAGACCGCACAATCCTTATCTGGCGATCATCTATTCATATTCTACCTCCTAAATGTTTTAGGAACGTAGGTATCTTGGGCCCTCTTATCGTTATCCACTTCTTGCCAACAAACACAATATTTCGCCACCTTTCTGTCTTTATTTGACTTTAATTCACCAAATCAAACCATTTCTACACCATCTTGGGCCATGATTGTGCCTTGGGCACCAAGTAGAAAGGGTGTGCCACACCTCTTGACCTCCAAAACCCTAACCCCCTATCATCCCGACAATGACACTCATGTCCTATTTAAACCCCACATACCCCCATGATCTTGAAAGGATCCTTTACACCCTCCCTCACTCTCTCTTTCTCCTTTCCCTCTTTAATCTATCTATCTCATTACCATGGCACCACTTTGCCTTACCAACACATCACTGATCAAGGGAAGCATGATTGTTGCTCTTGATTTTAGTTTGCAATCAAATCTTAGATCAGATCCCCTAGACAAAGTTTTTCTATTATTTTCAATTTTGGTATTTTGTATCCTCTCTTCCTAATATTCTTATAATTCCTCCAAACACCTAAACTAATTTCTTTTTCATCCTTTATCTAGAAATTATGACCAAGTAATCCATTTATATCAAAATAATTCAATGAATCACTTAAATTAGTTTCAACCTTAGATAAAAGATGATTTTCCTATGATATCCCTAAAATGTAATCATTTTTCACAAAAACTAGAGACAACTTTTTATTCCTCCAACTCTCTATTACAGGTAAATAATGAATTAATGTTTACATTAGTAATCTCAAGGATCCAACTAGGTTTTATAGTAGAAAAAGTAAAGGAGGTACTACATTATTGTGTGTTCTTAGCTAAAGCATCAACAACATGGTTTTTTCTCTATGAAGATGGATGATCATTTTTCCTTGGCATCTCATCAATAGTTCCTTGATCCTACTAACATAGGGTTTATATGTTAGGAGGGAGGCACCCTCATGTTTGATTAATGAGACTGCATGTGCCATGTCAGAGAAGAGGACAGTGTTGTCCAGGATATGTGTAACTATGATCTCCATCGCTTTGATAATAGCTTGCAATTCCTCCTCTAGTGCATTGAAGTTGCAAGAAGAACATCCCCCACCAATGTAGTAGGAATTCAGATTATTGACAATGTGAAAGCCAAGACCAGTAAGGCTCAAATTTGTTCTAAGTGAGGCATCTAGCATCACAAAGAATTTGGCGCCCACTGATACATAGAAACTAGAGGCGTGAACATGCAAATGTTTCTCAGATGAGCTATTTATGCTGACATTTCTAGAATAGAGGAAGCATGATTTCATATGAAGGCAACTTTTGTGGAAGTATGTTTCAGAATTCTAGTATGAACTTTATCATTTTGATAGGTCCAAGCATGCCATCATGCTACTTGGTAGATTGGGGGTTCTTCGAAGCTTTCCTTAGGGAGCTAGATAATGGAGGATACCCGACATCCTCATCAAGGTTGAGAAAGACAGTGTTTGAGACAAGTTCGAGCCATACTGGCCTATTAAATTTACAATCCCATAAAGCATGCAACAAGGTATCCTATCCATTATTTTATAGTTGGCATACATCACTGATATCAATGTTGGGATATTGCTTCTCTAAATTAGGGAGAAGGGCTTTGTGTCAAAGGATCCAGAGGAATACCCGTAGTCTAGCTGTTAGTTTCCACTTCCAATCATCCTTCCACATGCCAGGACTTTGAAGCTCTTTATGTTCACAAATCCTTCTTTAGGTTGACCGAGAAGATAGATGTCCCTTATGCTCTAGTGGCCAGGCCCAAAGGTCGTGGCCATAATTAGCATCTAGGAAAGGAAAAGATTGAATAATCCTCCAGGTAGAGGCAGGAAGGTACTGGTGTATGAAGTCGTAGTTCCACTCCCCCTGGGCAAGTTGCATATAACCAACCTTCAGCGTCTCTAGGTCACTTGGAATTTGAAATCAGGTTGGATATCACATATTGATTTACCGAGAAGCTACCCATTAGTCCAGACATTCATAGTCTCGTCGTCATTAACCACTTTCTAGAAAAGGTTCTCGATATTTGGGATGTTTTCTTGATAAAACTCCATGTTGGTGAACCATGCTTCTTAATGAAATAATCATTTCTAACATATTTTTCCTTCATAACCTACACCCTGGTTCTAGAGGGCTGACTGAGAAAGGTCCAGATATTCTTCAGCATGAGCGCTTGGTTCTGGTCGCGTGCATCTTTGACGCCTGACACGATTAAACCGTGTGTAAAATGCAAGTGCACACATCAATGTAATATAGGCCTTTGTGAGGCCCGAGTCGAACTCAGGGAACGTAATTTCGGTAGACTACTACTAACTACTTGCAATCAGCTAGACCAATTATAAAAGTTTGAGAGTTGTATTGAAAAAGGAAATAAAAACAAAAGAAAGCAAAGCAATCGATTAAATGGTTGGTTTAATCAATTAAAATGGAATCTTTAGGATTGCGGCTTCACCATAGATTCTCATTGTACTAATTCCTACATAATTATCACAACTTGTCTCCTATCCCGGGTAGTGGCCTATGAATAGAATTGTTCGCTTTCTTGATACAATTCACTACCTTAATTTAGATCGGTTCCACATCAGTAGTAACCTATACCCTAAATTAGGTGCATGAAAAATATATCTCTAGGTTTCCACCATTAACCGTACATTGCCTTTTCCAAAGTATTTATAAGTTAATGTGATTATTTCATCTTTTGAACCATTAATTCTTCTTCAAAAGCAATTAAAGGTATTAAATTACCATTATGGTGATCAAGCACAATGATAGAATTGAGAAAACAATATCATACCATGAATTTGAGAGACAAATTATGATTAACTATGGGCACATTTGTTTTCCTGTAAACTGTTGTGTTGGACTGCAATCATAGATCCATCAACACAAAATTTAGGTTTGTTTTGATGGAGCTGGAAAATGAGTAGACTCCAACATTTTTCTAACATAAAACAACTACTGGATATACTATTCCATTTCAAAATGGCGGGACACCGAGTTGCAGCAAAAGAGTCGAATGTTGTATATCCCGCGGTCATCTTTCGCGTAACTCTCAGAGGCTGGTAATCACAGTTACAGTCTGCAACAATGGTGATGGTCCCCACCTATGTGAACAATACAGAGAGTTCGTCCATCTAAACCAAACAAAAAGCCTTTCATTGCTGGATTATTAGAAATCAGGGACCAGGCGAAATCAGGATCAACAAAACTTGGTAATCCTCAGAATCTGACTAGATCCAACAAAACAAACATGCCCTATGTAAAAAGTGTCATACAATGATTATCCGGGCTACTCCTGGTCCTAAAGACAAAGGGGATTAGCCCTGCATGTTCATCTCAATGAGAAACGTGATGAAAGGGGAAGAAAACATAGGGGAAACGTGGATGGAGATGGTGTAACCCCTGAAAGAAGGAAAACTGGATGATTCTCGGCATGGGATGGCCGTTCTGTAGCCTTCCGGTGGTAGAAAACTCCGTCTGCAGCTCTGGAAACATCCGAGGTGTAGCTCTGGTCTCCGTTCTTCATCTTTTCCTCTTCCGAGACTTGTGTGGCAGCTAATGACGTGATTGTATGACTTGGGCCATCTTTCCTAGGTATAGGGATCACTTACGGCTGACAAAATATCATGGCCATTTGATTTAGATCAACTTAGGTTGTTTCTTGATCTGACGGTGTCGATACCATCGATGGTGGGTCGATGGTATCGACCCCCGTAGGATATCGATGCTCCTTGATTTCTGGCATTCTTTCTGATGGAAGATCGATACCATCGACCAGACATGTCGATGGTATCGACTTGTTGACCTTTGGCATGCTGATGCTATCTCGATACCATCGACCATCCTGTCTATGGTATCGATAGGTTCTGCTCTTTCTCTGGCTTGTTGTTGTGGCCATGTCGATGGCATCGACGGCCGTCGATGGTATCAACGACCTCATATATGCAAATTCCCTAAAATAAAGAGAAGAACACTAATCAAATACGAGAAATATGTTCTTTTATACAAAATAAGATGAAATAAGACAAATTTGATGAATAATGAGATTGTAGGCTAAAGGAAATGAATCATGTGATATTAACCACAAATATGACCAACACACACACAAAATGATTATAAAACTAGCCTATAAAAGTGACTCAAAACCCTTGCATCAAACTCCCCTAAGCTTGACTTTGCTCGTCCTCAAACAACAAAACTACAAAATATAATTGCGAGGGTCAACTAAATAACATATTAGCATAAAAGACATCTCAGAATGATTCCCTCCTGCAAGGCACATACCGACCCTCACTGACCATAGAATGGTAACTACTCTAAAGGTGACAATAATTGTCCATGAGAGATGCCCACCCCAAGACCAACGAATAGTATCAAATAAGACAATTGATATAATAAATTCCTCCGGTTCAGGCTTGGTGCATCTTGTGATCTCCTATCTACATTGTTCATATCCTAACTACCATCTACATTGAAGCAAATCTCCTGATATATAAGAATGAGGAGATAATCATGGGTAGCCTACCGTTTTGATCAACAGGTGGATGAAATGGACGAATGTGGAAGAAGAGGAAGCACAATACAGTTTAATATGCAAAAACAATAAAAATGACCTAAATGATGCATATGCATATGGAAATGACCTAATGCCTACATTTTAGGTGGAATGATGCATGCTCTACTATTCCGTCTCAATGTGAGATGGAATGTCTACAAAACTACATCATGTGCTTATTCTTTTTAATATACAAGTGAAACAAGTTCTTTTCTCCCTCTAATTTTTGCTTAAATTATTCTCTGTCTTTTTTTTTCAAGCCCTTCTTCTCCATTTTGACTAGAGAAACATTTACAATATATATTATTTTTTTAGGCTTATTTTCACATAACTACCACAATTGGTGCATTAAAATTCACTTCTCAGAGAGTATATAACATGTTCCCCGCATTTCTTATTTTTCAGAATAAGTAAGGCACATAATGTCCTATATGCTCAAGAGTATGCAAAATGCAACTATATGAAAATAATTATACAACTACAATGACATGCACTCTAGAATGTGTGCATGCATGACTAATCTAAAAATCTCTTTTCATTTTTCATTTTTATGCAAAATCTAGCTAGAATGCAATCCAATCTAGTTGGCATGCAATCAAGAAATGAAAAACTGTAATGTGCTCTCAATTCTTATGGTGGAGTGTGAATGAAGTGGGGTGGATAGATCACAAGACTAATTGACAGAACCATTGGAAAAGATTGTATGTCCCTCCTTACTGGCATGTGTACCAATCAATCAACAGGTTTCTCTCTCTCACTTTTGATTAAAGTCCCATTACCGTTTGGTCATTTTAGGTTCAACATCCAAATCCGTCCACATTTCTTGAACCATAAGGATGTACAGTTATAATCATATGTTTTAAAGTTGACCTACCCAATTATTTTCATAAGTTATGTGCTCAATTTCAAACAAGTCCAACTTATAATTTCTTCGAAAATTTTCATTAATGCTCAAATTTCAGACAACTGCACACATTACCCCCATATGAAAAACATTGAGATGACATGCAATTTACATTTAGACATCCACTGAATACACTAGATAGAAAGTGGATCCTAGAAAGCTATAAATAAAGAAATTGTGCAACTAGAAGAAAAATTGCAAAAAGCTGAGAAAAATGCTAAAAGGAAAGAAAATGAAATAAAACTAAGATTGCAGTGAATGTGGCGAACGATACTATTCAGGATTTTCCCAAACATGCCAAGGCTATCACACAGATTCAGCATTTCAAGAGAGTAGGCTGGAAAGTGAGATACATTCCTAGGGAAGCCAATGTAGTGGTGGATACACTTGCTAAACTCCATCGCAACCGAGTTGGGCAAGAATGGTACGCCATCCCCCCTATTGAAATCCAACCCCAATTAGCTAGGGATATTTGTAAGGGTAGTAGTACTACCTTGTTTCTAGTTAATGAATTGATTAGTGAATGTAATTCTAGTTTTAATGAAGGTCGCAAGAGGAGGGCGAGATGAATACGATAGCCTCCTGACTTTCTTTAAAAAAAACTAAGATAGAAATTGTTTGATCCCCCCTAAGCTTGAATTCAACTATGGCTTCATAGTCAAGAACAAACTCAGAAGGTGGAACAGTGATACCCTGCTACTGCTCAGGTGGTGGGTACTGTGGGTAATGCTGACCACTGGGATCCCATGTAGGATATTGCCCATGAAATGAAGGATCAGATGGGGGCATCGGTGGCGTCTGTGGGTAGCCTCCAAAGTAGTCCCGACTCCAGTAGTGGTCGTAGAAAGATTGCTACTGTATCTCCATCCTATGCAACCGGTTGCTTATGTTCTCTTGGTTGGCGAGGAGAAGGTGCTCATTCTCGTAAATTGCTTGTTGATTCACAAATAGCCGATTCATCGTGTCTTGAATATCGGTGAAAGACGCAGTATGTTGTTGTTGCATCTGCTGGATGGCCTGGAGCATGGTATACATGTCCAGAATGGAATAAACATCCTCTCCTTCCTAAGAGGGTTGTGGTGGAGGTGGCTGAGAGGAAGATGAAGCACCCAGATAGAAGTGTGGATGCTTCCTCGGGGCTACTCGTGACCGAAGAGGTGTGAGAGTCTCCTCTTCCTCCTCATCGTCATTGCCTGCATCGTTGTCGTCTGTAGCTTCAACTTCTTCCTCAGACTTGTCAACAGGAATGATTGTCCACCGAAAATGCTGGCCTAGTTGGATGTTGAAAATGGGGTCTGGCAGTGATAGCTCCAAGTACTCCTTTCCTATGTGGCAATGAGCATATACCATCCCGTCATGGAATGTAAGAAGGTTTGAGCGGTGGAAGTGGGCAAGATTGATAGGGTTCTTGTTGACCAGTGGAGGGAGTGTGGATAGGTCTAGCCCAAGGTAGAGGGCTAGTGGCATGATAAGTCCCCCAAAATGAATAGGGGCTCATTTGGTGCTCCTCTTCACTACCATCACGTGCATCAAGAAAAATGCACCCCCGTTAATATTTTCCCTCGTCAGCAGCTTGTAGAGGAAAAATAGGTCCAACTCCTGGAACTTGCTCCGCTACAGTTTGCCTCGAGCAAAGAAAGTGATTCATAACATGTGATGCAAAGCCCGCAAGAACGGGTGCTCAAAATCAGCCACGGTCGTGTTGCGGTAGCTGACCATCTTCCCTGCCAGAGTGGTCACCAACTCCGCAAACATTGCGTCATAGTCATCCCGACTGTCTAGTCGTTTGTGCTGCTCGGGTGAATGCCACCAATTGTAGACTGAGTTGAACTGGTCGAGCATGATGGTGTAGTTGTGGTTGAAAAGCTGAAACGAGACTCGGCCCTTTTCCACTCACGGTTGGTGGCGATGAGGTCGTTGGGAACGATGCAAATGTTGAGAGATGCCACAAACTCCGCCATGATTTCCTTGTATGGTGTCCACTCACCAAAGAAAGGATGGCCTTCAACGTGATAGGGAACTCGTTCCTCACTCAGTGTCAACGTCCCAACTTGGCCACAGAGGACATAGTTGAGGTTGTCCTCAAAGCCCAGGTCTTAGATCATGGCTTGATCAATATAATGAATGGGCTCAATTGGCCACTTCATTAACTAATCGAAGATCTTCTTCATATCCTCTGAGGGATGTGCAAGCCTCAGACGGGGAATGGAGCCCGAAGATGGTGGTACGAATGTATCGATCTCCATTGGGGTAGTGTGCGAGGAAGATGAAGTTGTGTTCCTCACCATGATGAATAGAGAAAAGATAGAGAAAAAGAGCTCAGTGAAGGTCGGAGAAGATGATCTCCGCAGTCGATGATAGACTCGGGGAAGATTTCTCGCTCACTAGATGCTCGTTGTGTGCCTCTAGTTGCTCGCCAATGCTCAAGGTTGAAGTTGAGGAAGAATGATCTGAAGGTGTGAAGAGAAATAAACTATAATCCCTCCTTTTATAACTGAGTTCGATGCCCCTAGTACCCCCTCAATACCATTGATAGTTTGCCAATGGTATCGACATCTACAACATGATCTATTTCTTCGCTGGTATCGACGGTCATCGATTGTTGGATGTTGGGGCCCGGATCGGTGATGCGTCGATATTATCGATGAGGGTCGATGGTATCGACCCATCCCACAGATCGACCTCTCTGATTTGGCATGCTTCATTGATGGCGACTTGTGGATCACTGACGTGGCCCGTCGATACCATCGACAGGCGTCGATGGCATCGACAGGCGTCAATGGCATCGACTTTTGTATGCATCCTTTGTCCTCGCGAGGCCTTGGTGTTGAATTTCCCTGAAGCTGGGTCGATACCATCGACTCGGTGGTCAATGACATCAACTTCTCTGAGAAGAAATCATCTGAACATCTCCAGAGATCTCGCGAGCATCGACCTTGGGGTCGATGATATCGACTTGCTCCAGAATTTGAATCGATCAACATGTTGTGTGGTAGTTGCTATCGACGAGGTCGTTGATAGTATCGACATAGCAAATTTTTTGTAGCTGCTGCTCATCACCCTCATCGCTACCATCGACACAAGGGTCGATGGTATCAACTTCCATACAATTCTGCACACTTAGCAAACCTATCAGGGTATCATTTTTAAAGATTAAGTGCTAAATTAATGAAAACTACCTAGGAATGTTAAAAATTAAAAGAAACAAACATGTACACTAACAAGGTTGGGTTTCCTCCCAACAAGCACCCTTCTTTAATGTCTTAGGCTAGAAAATACATATACTTTAACCTGGGTTGTCAAAAGGTGTCTCTGATAATTCATTTGGCAATTTTAATTCCATTCTATCATTACCAATCCCCAGCGTCAAGTAGTCTCACCCAATGGTAGTGATTACATCAGTTGTAGCTTGGAACGACCTTCCCAATAACATATCACATCCTTCCAGCTCATGCATGTCCATTACCACAAAGTCAATAGGGAAGATGAATTTTTCGACTTTGACTAGCACATCCTCGCATATACCTTGTGGCTTAACGATGGATCCATCTGCCAACTCGATTGTCATGGAAGTTTGTGTCAGCTTCTTCAATCCTAGATTTTGAAAAGTGGCAAGTGGCATAAGATTAATGCCTACTCCTGAGTCACATAGTGCCTTTGGAAATTGTCAACTACCTATAGAACATGGAATGTAGAAACATCATGGATCCCTCCTCTTCTTTGGCAGCCGTCCTTTAGTTATAGAACTCACTGCTTCATTGACAAATACAACATCTGTCTCTTTGATCCGCTATTTCTTGTTGATGATGTCTTTCATAAATCTTCCATACGAAGGGATTTGCTCTATATCCTCCACCAACGGAATGTTGATGTGGAGCTTCCAGAAGATCTCAAGAAATTTCTTGAAATGCCTTTGTTCTTTCCTCAGCTTCAGACTATCCGGGAATGGCACGCTTGGCTCCTTAATGCACTTGTATGGTGGAATATATGTAACTTTAGGGGTCTCCTCCCCTAAGATTGCTTCAACGCCACCTTCTAGGATAGGACTCAGTACATCATCCATGGATGTCATGACTTGTGACTGCTTCTCCGAATTGTCGGTGGATGCTCACCTATAAAGTATAGCTTTCACCTGCTCGTTCGGCATAGGAATCTCCTCAACAGTCTGATATGTGGGAACGGCAGTGGTGGAATCTTGGAGTGATTTGAATGGTGTCCTACATCCTCCTGGAAATCCATACAAACTATGAGGGTATGGAACTTTGGGTTTATCCTCCAAGTCTATATGCATGGTACTCTGCTCATTTACCTCCTCAATAAGAAGCTCTGATGCTTTGCAGACTGAAATATATTTAACCTGTTGATGTGGCTGAGTGACCTCTGCATTTCCGACTGGTTTTTGTTGAATGATTTGCTTCATCACAGCCACCTTAGTTGAAATTTGACTCATGGTTGTCTCTAGAGTCCTTAGTTGCACACCATGACTCTGCAGAGTCAGCCCGAACTGATTCATAAACTCTCCTTGTGACTTAATTTGCTTGCTGAATGTGCTCATCAACTCTTTATTTTGCTTTATGACTTGATTGAGCAACTCATTTATCTTCTCCTCTGTAGTGGGTTGTGGTTTGGCATCCGGATCCTACAAAAAAATATTTGGGTCCTTCCATGAGAACTTCTTATCCTTCCTCCAAGAATACTCATTATTCCCGTAGCCCTATTGTTGGCGCATTCATCATCAGATCCTTCATCATCTTTTACTAGCAGTCTTTTTGCTATCAGGTCCATATTATCATTTAACTCTTTAATTGCCTTTGATTCCCCTACAACTCTAACTTGTTCTGGCACAACTCTATCACCCCAGGACTGTTTCTTGGCCATGTTCTTCAATATCTCCCAACACCTTGTGCATGTGTTGTTCAAGAAGAAACCCAAGCCTACTGAATCCAAATTGCTTCTGTCATGCTCATTGAGAGCAAAATAGAAAATGTTTACTTGTTTTTCCTTGTCCAGCCCATGATGTGGGCACTTCCTCAACATTATCTAGAAGCACTCCCAAGTCTCTAAACAAGTCTCTTCGACCTTTTGACTAAAATTGTGTATCTTTCTCAAGAGGTCATTTGTCTTCTCTAGTGGGAAGAATCTCTCGAAGAAGACCTCTATCATCTGGTCCCAAGACTCGAATTACTCGTCATCAAGGTTGTGCATCCATTCTTGTGCATTTCCCTCTAGAGACATGGGAAAAAGCTTCAAGTAAAGTGCCTCTTGTGGAAACCTGTCAATCTTTATCATATCACAGTTTTCCACAAATTGGCTGATGTGGGCCACTGGATCTTCATTCTTCAGTCCATGAAATGCATTGGACTTGACCAGATTAATCAGTGCGGGATCAATCTTGTATGTAGGAATGTTGATTGTTTGCCTTTTGATTGGCCCTTTTGACTTAGATGAAGACATAGCCTTGATCTTCTCCCATATTTTCTGTTCGTCAGCCACTGCTTCTTGTTTTTGTTCAATTTTCTCAGTTGGTGGATTTGTCAACTCGACTTCTTCACCCAATGGAGGAATTTCTGGTAATTCTGTGTAGTCTGTGCTACACGTCTTTACCATCAACTAGCACCTGAAAAGATGGAAATTATTTCAGTACAGTGCTAATTTGAAATAAGTAATTTAAAAGATATGAAAATAAATTTAAAATTTTAAGAATTATATAAAAAGTGGTCTAGTGTGTCCGCTCACAACACTCATAGTGCCAAAAATTGTTGTTTCTCGGCAACGGCGCCAAAAACTTGGCATGATTAAACCGTGCGTAAAACGCAAGTGCACGCGTCAATGTAATATAGGCCTTTATGAGGCCCGAGTCGAACTGAGGGAATGTAATTTCGATAGACTACTACTAACTACTTGCAATCAGCTAGACTGATTATAAAAGTTTGAGAGTTGTTTTCAAAAAGAAAATAAAAACAAAAGAAAGCACAACAATCGATTAAATGGTTGGTTTAATCAATTAAAATGGAATATTTAGGATTGCGGTTTCACCACGGATTCTCATTGTACTAATTCCTACATAATTATCACAACTTGTCTCCTATCTCGGGTAGTGGTCTGTGAATAGAATTGTTCGCTTCTGTGATACAACTCACTGCCTTAATTTAGATCGGTTCCACGTCAGTAGTAACCTATACCCGAAATTAGGTGCATGAAAAACATATCTCTAGGTTTCGACCATTAACCGTACATTGCCTTTTCCAAAGGATTTATAATTTAATGTGATTATTGCATCTTTTCAACCGTTAATTCTTCATCAAAAGCAATTAAAGGTATTAAATTACCATTATGGTGATCAAGCACAATGATTGAATTGAGAAAACAACATCATACCACGGATTTGAAAGACAAATTATGGTTAACTATGTAAAGAGTGTGATACAACAATTATTCGGGCTACTCCCGATCCTAAAAACAAAGGGGATTAGTCCCGCATGTTCATCTCAATGTGAAACACGATGAAAGGGGAAGAAAACATAGGGGAAACGTGGATGGAGATGGTGTAACCCCTGAACTAAGGAGAACTGAACGATTCTCGATGCGGGATGGGCGTTCTGCAACCTTCCGGCGGTAGAACACTCCGTATGCAGCTCTAGAAATGTTTGGGGCATAGCTCTGGTCTCTGTTCTTCATCCTCTCCTCTTCTGAGACTTATGTGGCGACTAATGATGTGATTGTACGGCTTGGGCCGTCTTTCCTAGGTATAGGGATCACTTACGACCGACAAAATATCACGGTCGTTCGATTTAGATCGACTTAGGATGTTTTCTGATCTGACAGTGTTGATACCATCGACGGTGGGTCGATGGTATCGACCCCCGTAGGGTATCGACGCTCCTTAATTTCTGGCATTCTCTCTTATGGCAGCTCGATACCATCGACCAGACACGTCGATGGTATCGACTTGTTGACCTTTGGCACGCTGACGCTATCTTGATACCATTGACCATCCTGTCGATGGTATCGACAGGTTCTACTCTTTCTCTGGCTTGTTGCTGTGGCCATGTCGATGGCATCGATGGTCGTCGATGGTATCAATAGCCTCAAATATGCAAATTCCCTGAAATAAAGAGAAGAACACCAATCAAATACGAGAAATATGATCTTTTATACCAAATAAGATGAAATAAGACAAATTTGATTCATAATGAGATTGTAGGCGAAAGGAAATGAATCTTGTGATATTAACAACAAATATGACCAATACACACACAAAACGATTATAAAACTAGCTTATAAAAGCGACTCAAAACCCTTGCATCAATGCCCAATGAACTGAAGTCATTGTTTGTTGTTACCTTCTTCTACGAGACCAGAGATAACTTCCTCTTCTCCTAATTTTCAGACTTGATGAACTTATGAACATGCTTGTTGATATTGTAACACAATGACAGAGAGAATTGAACTGATTCCATGGTGTAGCTAGAAATTTCTTGGAGGGTACATTTCACCATATTGATCCTTCCACCAAGAGGAAGGTGTCGCATGGACCAACTATTCATGGTAGCACGAATGGAAGAGATGATATGTGCATGAGTGTCCTTGTTGACTCTGATGTAGGATGGGAGTACCCATATATTTCCCAAGATCTAGTGTTTGATAGATTCTTAGCTTTCTATTTATGGCATGAACCATGGGCCTTGGGGTGTTAGAACTGAAGAAGAATTTTTATTTTTCAAAGGACACTTCCTGTACAGAGACAAGGGAGAATCTCGAAAGTGTGTCTTTCATAGTCTTGGCATGGACAGTGAGGATTCCCCATAAGAAGAATATTGTCTGCAAAAAGAATATGAGAGAGTTTTATACCTCCCCTTGATATAGTAATAGATTTCCATCTACCTTTAGGTAGTACAATAGAAATATCCTAACTGAGTCGCTCCATAGACAACATGATGACATAGAGGTTGATTGGATTACTCTGTCTAACTCCCCTAGACGCCTTGAAGGCCTGATGGGGTGATCCTTCCCAAAGTATCAAACTTGAGCCTTCGGTAATGATATGCATGATGAAGTTATAAATTTTATGAGGAAGTCTAGTCCTGCTGAGAGTGTCACTGATAAAGTCCCAACTGATTCGATCAAAGGCCTTTGAAAGGTCAAGTTTGATGCACATCTAATTTATTCTTGTTGCTTTAGACTTCATGGAATGGATAACTTGAACTAGTAATATGCTATCGATGATGAGTCATCAAGGAATAAAGGCCGATTGAGATGGTGAGATTCAATCATTCAATAGAGGTTTAATGCGATCAAGGAGGGCTTTTTAAATGATCCTAAAACATCCATTGTTGAGAGAGATAGGTCGCAGATCGCTGCAAGATTTTGGGGCCTTCAATTTGGGAATTAACACCATGAAGGAATCTGCGAGGGAGTGTTCAATTAGTTCTGAGGAGAAAACCTACATGAAAGTTTTTATTATAGATTTACCAATTGTATTCCAATTGGTTTGTAAATACTTCTTATAAACTCATTCTGGTCTAGGTGCCTTGGATTGGCCCATCAGGAAAGAGTTCTCTTGATTTCCTCAGTTGTAGGTGTATCAAGAAAGTTGTTATACACCTCTAAGGGCATTGTAGGGAAAACTCTAGGATATTCAACAATAGTTGTTGTGTTCGGTCTTGTAGTAGAAGTGGAAAGTCTAACAAAGAATTTGAGAACTAGATCTTGAACCTCCAAACAAGATGTCACCCACTCGTCAGAGTTATCCTTCAATCTGGTTATCTTGTTGTGGTGGTGTCGAGCATTGACATAAATGTGAAAAAACTTAGTGTTATTATCACCAAGATTCAACCAATTTATGTGAGCCTTTTTCTTCCAATCATCTTCCTCTCTAAGAAGTAGCCTATTGTAGTGTTCATGTAATGTAATAGACTCGTCGGAAAAACTATATATATTCAACATTTGAGAAGCTATCTGGTTCTGATTTTTGCATCTAAGCAATGAGTTCTTCTCCTTGTGATGTTGATTCATTCATTTTTTGTCCCATTTGAGCACAACAACCTAAAAGATCCATAGAGCTTCAGTGAAAGGGCCTGACTTTTCCACATGTGGTAGGATATCCTTGTGAAAAGAGGGTGTAAGGTGCCAACTAACCTTAGTTCTAAAAACATGCTTCTTCTTTACTTTGGAGACACAGTTATAGAGAAGAAGAGGATTATGATCCAAATCTATATGATGGAGGACAGCCATGGCGACATTTGGATAAAGATGGAGCCAAGCATCATTGATGATCACCCTATCCAAGTGTTCATGGACTTGTAAATGATGGAAAGTGTAGAGTTATCCCTGGCTTATACTGTCAGAAAGATCATTATTTAACATAGACTCATTGAAACAAGTAAATGCCTACCTATCAAAGAAGGTGCTACCCTTCTTTTCATAGAAATCCAACAAGGTGTTGAAGTCCCCCATGACAACCTAGGTCGAGGAGACATTGGCAATGAGATCTTCCAATCTATTCCAGAGAAACTTCATCTTAGTCAGATTTGGGTTGGCATAGACAATGGTTAAGAACCAAGCATCATCTACTTTGCAATGGATGAACTGATTGTGGTTGCAGAGGATTTCAATGATGCAACATTGATTGTATCATAGTAACCATATTCCACCAAAGAACTCAATGTCTTCAACCCAATGAGAGGAAGGAAAGCCAACCTGGTGGATCATGCCATCAACTACATTACCACTGCATCTAGGCTCTATGATTGAGAATAAGTGTAGGTTGTTAGAATTTCCAATCCTTCATTAGACGAACTTTATGATATTTGCAAGAACCTTGAAGGTTACAAATATAGATCTTAATTATATAACTAAGGGAGTGGGGTATGGGGAGAATCAATTAATCATGGCGCACAGTCCCGCAACCTGTACATCGTCGTTTGTTGCAGCAATCATGGAAGTGTCCCCCTGTTCAGCCCCCTCGTAATCATGGAATGTTAGGGAGAGAGAAAATTTATGTAGCTCTGCGTTTTCCTATTCCTCTCCTTCAGGTTTAGGGGGTCTTTCATGGAGTCGACCCTTTTTCCTCACACTGTTAGGTCTTTGGACCTGATTGAAAAACAATTTTCAAATTTCTATGAATAACGAATCCACTACCACCTTGACCTTGTCAAAGTAGTAGGGCTCAATGCTTAGGGGTGTCTCTAGATACATAGTCTTAAAACCAATAGGAATCATTTGTCTGAGAAGGGCCACACCTTCCTTTACTTATCAGATCCTCATGGAGGAGGATAATTGTATTTGCTTGAGGTTTCATGACCTTGGAGCTGGAAGTTTTCTTGTTTTTTATATAGTTATCTTAGAGGTTTGCAACTTGTTTCCTCACTTCTCTCTTCTTGTTTTTACCCATTGTTGTCTCCCAATCTCCATTGTCATTTCAATCTTCACTATCAAAGATGGGGATAATGTCACTATCTCCTTGGATTCTCTTACTGCCCTTGAAAGTAGATTCCTATGAGGCTTTTCTTTGTGGATGGGGCTTACACATTTTGGGTTTCTGGGCATGGATCACCATGGTGTAGGTGACAAATGGCATGGGAATTGGTATTGAAGTGGAAGTACCCTTAGTTTTTCGAGTAACAAACTCACATTCATTGTCAGTATGACCAAGTCTACCACACTTCATGTAGATGGATGGTAGATTTTCATATTACAGAAGGAAGTCTTTGTTGTTGATGAAGATGATACGAAGGAGAGGCTCAGAGGCTTCTACTTCCACAGTGATCCTAGAAAACTTGCCCCTATTTCCCTAGGAAGTGTTTGAATCAATCTTGATTGTTGTTCCTACAAGGTTACCAATGCTATAGAGTAATTGATGTTGATAGAGAAAGATTGGAAGATCTAGTACCCTCACCCAAACTACAAGTTTCCTGGGTATTGGGTCTGATGGCGGAAGGAAGGGGATGAAGATTACATAGAGATATCAATTGAAGACATAGTCCAAGGTCCTCCCATCATCCCTACTATATAATCTTCTTGATTTTCAATTTTGTATGATGTAGTATCTTTGATGAATATAGATCGCTCTGAAGGATTCAGATGGATGTCACAATGTTTGGATCTTACTGACCAAAGCTTGGAAACCTTGATTTATGCCAATCGCCTTCGTTATGATGATGTGCTGCTAGGGTTCTAGAAGTTGTTGTATTACTTCATGCTGGACTAGGTTCAAAGGAAAGACTCCTAATACATCAATATATATGTTGGTATCATTGATAGGATCTAGTGAAATAGGATCATGGTACATCAACATCCCACCTGCTTTGCTAGTCATCACCTCCTTGTAGGATAGTTTCGCTCTATCCTGGGAGTTAACCATATCCATGACATCCATGCATGGAGAGTCAGAGACATCATCTATCTTCTATTCAACCACCACATCCACGTTAATGGGAGTATCCGGTGGGCGATTCTAATGGGAAAAACCTCTACCTCCGTGACCTCTACCATGACCGCCACAAGCACTTCCAGAGCCCTATCCAAACACTAAAACAAAATATTTTGACTATTAAAAATTAGCTAAGGATTTGACTATGGGGATGGATCTAAAAAAATCCTAAATATTTGACTCTGATGGTAAGCTTTGACACTCAAAACTAGAATCACATAAAATGAGTAATGATGGAACTAAACCCTAACTTTGTTGATGATCGCATTGGATATGATTTATGTAACTAAAAATAATGATGGAATTTGATCGTGGGTAATATCCCTAAATTTTTGATATTGTGTATATAAAGGTACCAAATCTATTAATTTCCCGCTTCAAAATTTTTTATACCTAGATCTGACCCTTGCACATCATTTTTAATGGGGATTTAGGGTTTAAGTGCACATTATGGGTTAGGTATGGACCATCCTTCAAGATCAATAATGATTGTGTTGGTAAATGATATTGGTATTGAAAACTTCATAAAATGAATATTATTTATTGGCGAAGTACCACACCTAATAACAATATTGAATCTTAATAAACCCTATTTTGGTCTTTGTGACTCACATATTGATGACTAGACTTTTATAACATGTTATCCACTGTTGATCTTGGAATTGGCTCTGACCTACTTTTTGCTCCTAAAATATCTTATTACTCTAAACTCTAGTGAAGGTATGATTATTATCCTCCTTTACATCCATATGGTTTTGCATGCTTTTATTGTAAGACTTATTTCCTTTTGTAATAATATTTGTTTAAAATAAGTGACTACATATGATGCGATGTTCTAATTTTCTAATATAAGAATATTATGAAAACTTTAAATACAAAATATATTAGAAATTCATTATACATTTTTTTTTACTTTGAAATCCAAACAGACCCTTGCCATTGGATGTAGCTTGGATTTAATGCATAGGTACAAACAAGCCCTAACCTTTACATGTTGAAAGGGCCTAACATACATCAGCATGAATACATCCACACTTACGGTGTTGTAAATGGATTTCATGTTGGCATAGAAACCCTCACCTTTGGTTACAAAGAGGGTTTGATACTAATATCCTAGAACTTAGGTGGTAGAGAACAATAATATACATATAGTTTGTAAAATCAAAAAAGGAGATTAAATGCATGGGGTTTTCTTGAATTAATTTCTTAATTTTTAGTTTGTTTTTATTTATTTTATTATATGCCAAGAACCATATTATTATGAAATTTCTCGTTTCAACAGCTATGTACCTATCAATTTGCATGTCATGAAATTTCCCTATTAGGAAAACTAGATGAATTATAAATACATGAAAAAGATTTTCTTCCAATCTTGACTACTATAATACCAAGGAAAAGTTCACTAAATCAATAATTGAGTTGATTAGTTCCTATAAATATTTTATATTTTTTTTATTATTTCTTACTGTATAGTCCAATGTGTTATTTCCTTTGGGCTTCCTACGTATGAACTCTTCAACCCCTATACCATTGTCTAGACACTAAGATTGGGATTGGGGTAAAAATAGTTTTGTGACAACTTATGACTTGTCAATGTATATAGGCCAATAGCTTAATCTAGTGAAGAGATGGATAGTGATCCTTTATCCGTAGCACATGTCTATTCATATATATAAGTACTACCTATTATGGTCTCATAATGTAAATTTCTTACAAATATATTTCTTACAGTTATTTATAGTCAAAGGTGGCATCCTCATTGCAGGTCATTGCATCATAAGGTTTGATATAAGATGTAGGTTTTAAGGGTATAAAAATGAGATGTATGATGTGATATTGATAATATAAATATAACAGTAAATCATATGATTAGTCTAATTTATGATAATTTTATAAACTCAAAATACCATGTTGGTTAGTTAGGATGTTTTAAAAAATATAAAAGGAGTGTACATGTTACAACCTCAATTTTGCATTTGTTTTCATAATTGATATGTAAAGATTTTATGAATTGGACTTAATTAAAAAGATTGTATGCTTTGCTTCAAACAATTGATTACTTTGCAAATATCCCTTTTTGATGGGAATTTCGTGACTCCTATTAATATATTAATCCAATAATGGATATAAAAGAGAAGAAAAGAGGAAAAGTCGAAATAATGGTAAAAGATAAAAGATAATGGATATTAAGCAAAGTATTTATGGGAAATACTTCGAAATACCTAGAAAGTTACATTAATGACCACAATTGAGTAAAATTCGTTTACATATGATTCCTAATAAAAGAAATATGAAAAGAGGAAAAGGGAAATGAAAGATAATGAGAAATCCTTGAAAAATAATATTTTAATAAAGAAAAAAGAAGATAATGCAATAAATAAAGAGAAGAGTGTGGGTTTGGTCATAATGAGAAATATTTCGAACCCCACTTGCTTTCATGGATTGCAAGGAATAGAAATAATGGAAATAAGAAAATAAGAAAGAGAAAAGATATGAGAAATAAGCCTAAAAGAGTAATATCTTGCACCTAAAGAAAAGGCATGTTTTCTTTTAGATAATGACCAATTTTAGTAGAGAGGTAGATTAAGTCTTTATAGACTTTTCTTTAAAATTTAGGATTATTTGGATGTACAGTTTAAGAGATATGGATTTTTTGAAAATCCCTAAAATGAATGGACAATCTTTAAATGTCACTTGCTATTGTTCTAAAACGCGACCTGCTAGCCGTTGGATGATGATCCTACAGTAGTTGCTTTTTGATGTCAATTAAGAAATCTGACTCCAAAGGAAGGAGTTTCCCTCAATCTCTCTTTCCATATTTGGACTCTGATAGTTTTTGGTAAGTGTTCCTTTGGAATCACGAGAAGGAAACGAACTGAACTATCTGTTATTCCCGCTGTGATTGTGAGAATTGGGGCTTTCCCCAAACTTACGAGGATTGGGACTTCATTAATGCTCTATGGCACCTCCCTTAATACCTATATAAGGGGCTCTATGGACACCTTAAAAAAAGTGCAATGGAGGGGAAGACCACCCTGAATCCTTCTGCGAGTTTGTCTACTCAAGAGTGGTGCATCTGCCTTCGATCCTCCTTCTGGAAACAATGCCCAGTGGCTCAAGTTCAGAGCAGGACAAAGGGGTCCCATGGACTATCCTCACCCCGAAGCTATCTGGCATGAAGATCCTTGGGTACGGACCACCGGAGCAAGGCAGGTTGTCAAGCGTTGCCGTGAAAGATGGCTACTGGGAGGGACCGGAGTTGGGTCACGTCGGTGCTGTATTTACTCTGTTGAATAGAGTATCCACGAGGGCTCTGCGCGGAGAGGGGTAGCTGATGAAGCAGGTCGCCGGGTCAAGGGGAAGCCAAATCCAGTGCCCAGATCCATGAGCCAAGGGAAGAAATAGCTAGAAAAGGAAAAATAAAAAGGATGACGCTGCCATTGGCAAAAGTAAGTTATTTTTGCAAAATTCTTAGAAAATAAATGGTAGCTCAGATTAATACATGTAATATATGAATTTTTCTCTGGAAAATGCGAGGAATCCAATAAAAATAGGTTTAGAGCCTAACTCCTCTTTGAATTAGAAAAGTAGTTAAAGTTGTCAACTTTAATACATTAATGATTAAGAAAACCTAATATTAATGTTAATAAGATTAAGAAAGGTATTATGGGTGTTTTTAATCAATATTAACCTATTCACTATAAATGGACACATTAGATCTAAAAGGATGATATTTATATGTAGTTTGATTAATGTAGGGTTCCATGTACATGAATATGCTTTAATGGGCCTTGAAACCCTAATTTTGATAATTATGACTCTTAATGGCTTTAATTGATCAAATCCATGAATGAAGTTGACATATGATGATTCTAAGCTATTTTGAGTATAAAAGTTCCTAATTGTGGATATATACCCTTAATTTGGTAATTAGGGTTTCCTAGTGATTAATGTGGAATTAGTGATGAATAGAGTTCATATGTGAATTAGACCATAATGAATTATGAGTTGTTAATCCAGAAGAAACCAAAGATGATAATGGGCCTTAAGATCATGTCATAACTTAAAAGGATAAAGATGGTAGTTTTAGTGTAAAAGAGGCATAATGGACTTAATTGAATTTTAATTGTGCCTATGATGTTGAAATTAGGGTTTGTGAACTAAAAGAGCATTAAAAGTGATAAATGCATAATGAAGGATAAAACCCTAATAAAACCTTAAAGTTGGCCTAGAAATCATAAGGTGGAATCCAAGTCGATCCTGAGAATGTTTTGAATAAAGCAATAACACTTCGATGTTATGCATTATTTTTAGGATATTGTTGATTGCTTGTTTGATTGTATTGAATATTAATGCTTAGAAATCAAGTTGTTGTGGATAAGGTATGTGGTTACACTTATGGTTAATCACTTTAGTTTCATGACGATTCTCAGATGTTTTATCGATTGCCTAAAAATAACTGCTTTGATGACTTTTTCATGCAACTATAAAGTGACTATGATTATCAGCATAAATATGTATACATGACTGGCTCAGATCCTGGTCCTCCTCTATGGCTTTTCTAATGATGAAAAGGGTAACCTAATACAGGGCCTACTTGTTAAGTAGGACATCAGGTTATCAGGAGTTAGAAATTGGGCTACCCATGTGTAGTGCCATGAGGCTCTTTAGCACACCATGAGTTAAGGAGTGGGCTACCTATGGGTAGTGCCATGCGACTCAACCCTAGAAATTGATTCACCTATTAGGCAAGATCATGAAGGGTTTAATGGGGATCTACCATAAGGAAGGTAGCATCCATGTCCAATGCAGGGACAGTGCAGAGGCTAGGGTATGTATGGATTGAGCAATTATGTTTAAAATGTAAAGTTGTTTATTAAATCATAATTGACTACAATATGTTGTTACAGTTAATTACACGTTTATTGTTCCCCCACATACCAACATATTCATTTATGATGACCGATGTTTTGTTTGTCGGCGTTTTAGGTACAACATTGAAAAGGACAAATAATAAATTGGCATATTGTGAATACATGAATTAAAGTACAAGGAGGATTAGTTAGAATAGTTTCCGTATGTGGATAGAAGATTAAAAATCCAATTTTTTTAAAAAAGGTATGCAATATTTTATTTTATTACAACTTTTCAGTATAGTCTGGTATAATTTAATAACTATTACTGATTATTTGTCGAACCTTTGATCTGGGAAATTGGGATAACGGCTTTGACCTCTTGGTCTCCCTTAAATGGGGGTTACCGAGAGGCGGGGTCGTTACATTTGGTATTAGAGCCTTGGTTCCTCATTTAATCATTAATAATTATTAAATTTTACAAACTGTGTAGAACCCGAGGGAGTTATTGGAGGATTTTCCGAAAGACAGAGGTGGCTAGAAAAGGATCACGCCCAGGGGATGGCAAGATTTTCCTCCACACCACTAGTCAGAATATGAGGACTACCGCATCCGTGTGACTTCCTGGCCAATGTCTCTCGATTTGACTCGAAATAAGATACCTTTAGGACTCTCTCATCTTGTTCATCCCTTCTCAACTCAAATGCTATTAAGGATTTTAAGGATTAGGGTTTTCTCTCTCTTCCTCACCCACTTGAGGTATGGGTAAAGTTGATAAGGTTATGGAATCCTCCACCAATATTAATGAAAAGCATGTAAATAAGATGTCATGGACATAAGCTTAATAGTTTAAGCGTAGACTAAAGAATAGTTGCATGCTTAGGTTGTAAGACATATGTTGTCATGCCCTCAGGAGAGACCTGAGGCTAGACCTTCTTGTCAGGCAGATAAGTAGAGAGAGTGGGTCTTGGAGGCATAGATCTCCATTATTAGTAGAGACTTGGAGCATCCTCTGAGGATGATGCTAACCCTAACCCTAAGTGGTGGTTAGAGAGAGAGATGACACGATGATCTAGATGTCATGATAGACCAGGTGTGTGGGTGGACATGCTTTTGGATACCCATGACGATATGAGCCATGTGAGGTTGGGTGACCTAGTACCTTTGGTGACCCAACCCTGGAAAGGGTCGTGCATGTTAGAGTGAAGAATAGCTCCTTCAATGATGAGGTTAGTGAAGAACCTATGGAAACCCTATGGGCTTATATGAGCATGGGATAGTATGCACCCAGAGTATGTCACTAGTGCGGGCAGTAGGTTGAAACCCTAGCCAAGAAAGTATGATGAATAGCTTATGGGATAAGCATAAAGAGCTATGGATAATCTTGAGCGGACATAAGTTTGAACATAAGTTTCACCCATGTAGGGGTATGCTTGTGAGCTTGATCCACCTTCATGGAGAGAGGACCTCTAGTAGTAAGGTTGTTTGTAGGGTTAGCTCTAGAGAGAGAGAGCATGACTCAAGCAAGAAGGTTGGAATCTAAGACTTTGAGATATGAGGAATAGTGGGGAGTTGAGGATGATGCGACCTAAGTGGGTAGTTGCGGTTGCCTCATGCATGATCCCCGGAGGCTGATGATATCTTGGTTGCCTTTAGAGGAACCAAACCATATAGGGAGGTTGAGACTGTGGGTACCTATGTTCCTATGGAATAGGTGTTTACCTTCTGAGAGGGGAAGAAGAGTTCCTTAGACCCTGAAGAGGTTAGTAGCAAGTTGTGAGGCCTTATACCATGTTGGTTGTCCTTGAGGAGCACTCCACTCTGAGGTGTAATTAAAGTGGAATGATAATAGGAAGTGCATGTCATACCTTGTACATGCTTGGTTCATGGTTAAAAGGTTGAGCATGTAGTTGGACATCTAAAAAGTGTACCTAGGGTTCCTAGGTATAAGAGGGGAAGTGGTGTACATGATGCTCATGATGAGATTTGAGTTTCTAAAGATTCGAGCATGGCACTACTCATGTTTAAAGGAAATGGAAACCCCTTAAGATGAAGGTATGTTTGATGAACCCCTCACATCTATGTTGGTGACATGGGCAGGTATGATCTTGGTCTAATGTTGAGGAATGAGAACAAGTATGACCTAGCATGGTTTAGTGGGTGCTCTTCTTGTGCCCTAGTAGCTTGTTGGGTTAAGCATACTCATGTTGAGGTAAACCCTGGCCATAAGGACATTTGTGACCTTTTTTTCTATCAAGAGATAGTTTCCTCCCATCCTAGGAGAGGGACCCTTTTATAGGATATGGATCAACTTTAGTTGGGTTTTCGGTCACCTTAAGAGGTCTCATAGGATCTTGAGAAGCTAAGTGAAAAGTACATAGTATGAGAATGAACCTACAGACCCATAGATAACCATCTCTAAGTGCATGTGGATGTGTTACCATGGAGGTAACCAATATGGGGCCTGACCAAGGTAGGAAGGTCGCCATGATTCCTATGAAAGGATGCAAGTCAGACCATGAATACAGAGAGAGATGATGGAAACTTGGGTAAGGTTTCAAGCTAGATATGTACTATATTAGAATCTTAAGTCTATCCTAGGGTCAAGTAGGGATAAGATCGATGAAAGTAGACTGCCTAATTCCCTAGATGCATATGACCATAGGGTCGAGAGGTAACATCTATCATTGTGTGAGGGCCATAGGTTAGGAGATTGATCACCTTCATGAACTCATGGGATCCAAAGGGCACTCTCTGGATGCATAAGGGAAGAGGGATGACCCCAAAAAGTGTCGGTACCCTATAGACATAGAGGAGATGACCAAGGATGGTATGATGACCCAAGTCTATTTGAGACCCATTCTCCATGAAGGTAACCTTGATATCAAGATGTTCACGATGTGGAGACATGTAATGCACGTTTCAAATTATATGGTAGGTGTACTAGTAAGGTGGGATGTACCATCTCTACTCTTAGAATAGGACGAACTCTGTATTTGGACTGTAGCCAAATGCTTATTTCCTCTTGTTATGAGAGTGAGAGATAGGGCAGTACGCATGTCATACACCAAAGATAAAGATGATGTGAGTGGAAACGTTGCTATGATGCATGAGGATAGAGGTAATAATGTACCCTTGTGGAGTGTACAATATGTGGATGGAGAATGAAGGTAGTCATCTTATGAGGACATTTTTATCGTAAGCTATGTGGAATAAATGAGATATACAAGGCTGAGTTTGATAACCAAGAGGATGAGCTCTGAGTTTTCTTGATGAATATAGACTTAGACTTTGAGATGACATAATAAGTGGAAACGTTAACATGAAGGTGTATGTCTTCAACATTACCTTATACATAAGGATGTGAGGTGGTAATGGATGCTCTAGTTGAGATGCAACTATCTAGTTTAGCTAGGGGACATGCCGGAAGAGGGGGTTAAGTGAACCCTAAGTTTGTGAGATATGAATGGCTAACACTCAAGTGTAACGAGATCCATTGATCGAGTTAGTGGTTTCTTAGTTAGCCAGCCTAGGACTGGTCACGATGAAAGGATAGTTGTAGAACCTCGGATGCACTTCTATGGAAAAGAAGGTGATGAAACCCCGACTAGAGTGTTTTAGGGTTTCTCAGGAATCAACCTTGAGGAATCGTGACATACAAGAGCTCATGATTTTAATATGTATCACTCTCATAGTGGGTCTGTCTGATATATTGTTCTCTAACATATATCTGTGTGCTTGACTTGATATCATATATCATGACTAATGAGACTCTATCATCAGTCAACACACACTCTAGTCTTATGTATTACTGTTGTCTATTTTGCTTCCACATTAATATCTGACTAGGGACATAACAAAAATGTATGTACACTACAAAAAACTGGGCCATTATTCACGGGAGAGTCCTGTCACAAACCCCTCTCTACAGGCCCTCAGAAATAGGGACGGTTGAGGGTCTGGCCCTCACAAATGGTCCGTGAAGAGAACTCACGTGACAAATACCAGTGGCCCTCACGAATACAATTGTGAGGGACTATTTAGCCTTCATAAATACATTTTTGAGGGACAATTTAGCCTTCATAAATGCATTTTTGAGGGACTATTTAGCCTTCATAAATACATTTTTGAGGGACTATTTAGCCTTCATGAATACATTTTTGAGGGACTATTTAGCCTTCATGAATACATTTTTGAGGGACTTGATGGTCCTGGAGAATATATTTTTGAGGAGCTATGTGGTAGTCATGAATGCAATTTTGATGGTCAATCTAGACCTTCATCAATATATTTATGAGGGACTACTGTAAATGATTTGGTTATTGATTATTGAATGATTTATTAAATGTTAATTAATTGTTACTATAGTGAATATCAAATTTTAAATGAAAACTTTGTATACATAACCTCAAGCAATATTTTTATACTAATTCACATGACATCATAAGAAGATTCAACATCAAAATGACACATAAAAATGTTAAATCACCTCAAACCAATTTTTGATATTGAAGCAAAATATTATCCATACATTGCGTGCTCAACGTTGATATAAATAAAGAGTACATATGGTTTTAAAATTTGAGATTGATGACAATGAACATATCATGCTAGAAACTCTTAAGATCTATAATGTCTCCATATTCCTTCAAATGGTGTGGTGCTCTTCATCAATTCCAGGCCTCATACGGTTAGGTACTTGACTATTCTTCTCCTAAAAATGACAAATCATTATATTCATAGAATTTAAAGTTAATACATAAATCATGGTACAACAAATAACTTACCCTTATATTTCGGTTTTGGTCTACTCCAAGGCGCATTGTCGGTCGAAATGCATCATTAAAAGCAATTCTACCCTATCAATATAAATACAAAAAAGAATCAGAGCGAGTGCGAAGTAGAGAAAAATGTAAGTGAACCAACATAGCAGCAACATGCACCCGTAAACTAAAATTATGGTTGAGCTCAGTAACTAATACATAATTAAAAAAACTCAGTGGGTTAGTTAAATAGTACATGCCTATATCTCTGTTGACTGCACTTAGTTTCTTTCATAAGTGAGATGCATCTACACATACAAAAAGAGGACGATCCTCTCATGATTAACCACATGAACATTATTTTGCAGAAAAACTTCACATTATTGATGAGCATGAATAAAACTCTATCTATACACAAGCCTATATCTCATTCCAACTTCCATGCAGTTGGATCGTAGAGTTTAAACATTAGAACAGACTCCAGTAGATAATTTAACATTAGAACCTCAATTACTGCAGCAAGTTGCTGCTTCCACTCTAGCAACCACCCCCTCTCTCCCTCCACAACCACTTAACACCTACACATTCTACTCTTGAACCATCTTTAGCATAGCAGCAAGCTGATGCTTCCACATCAGCCAACAACCATCCCAAGAAACCACCTCCACATCAGCAACATGCTACTACTTCCTCCCATCTCCTAGAAACCACCTACAAATCTACAGACCACCCAATCTTCCATCATAACATCATCATCTCCTAGCAGCATGCTACTGCACGCCACCACCAGCCCACACCATCAGCCACCACCAATAGCCTGCACCATCAGCCACCACAAACACCTACACATCAGCACTCCCACCCACCAGCCAACACCACCACCACCATCCAACATCCACCACCACCACCATCCAACATCCACCACCACCACCATCTAACATCCACCACCATCAATCCTAAGGGTTTTTGGAAACCAAAGGGAGGCTGCAGCTTTATCCTCAATTGAGATGTTAATTGAGAAGTTAAAGGAATTTCACAACCACGAGCTATGAGGATAAGATATGAAGATTAATAATATGTAGTAGGAATTGCACAACCACGAGGACAACATAACATACCTAGAAGAGTTGAGACCTAACGAACTTGTATCATCAGTGTGCTTACATATATTAGAGATATTAGCAGCATGAAGTATATGAAGAAACTGACTAGGTTTCCTGAGAGAGTTTCTTGATAAATTTGACCCCACCCCACCCTTTAGAGAACACCATCAACCAGCCTCTCATCATCTCTTACACCCACCCTTTTGTCATAGACTCAAATGCAGTGCCACTTCCACACCTTATCTATAGCCAAGCAGCAGATGTACTAAAAATTTGAGGATATATTTCTGAAGATCTATGCCTCTTAGAACTAAAAGGGAGTTTTGTAGCAAATGTAGAATTTAGCTATCCTGGTATGTAGCTTCCATATGGGACCATCACTATTTCTAGCAGGGAACACAAAGATTTGGAATAGTTCAAGAACATATAAGATTTGGAATAGTTCAAGAACCAGGCAGTTCCTTGACTGGACAAGCAGGGGACAAGGGCATCTGGAGCAGAAATAGTAGGCAATAACAATATTCATCATCACAATTACTGCCATCTTTAATTTGAATTGATAACTATAGGAGAATCAGGGACAACAAAATTAACATGAAGAAAATGAAACAACAGTAAGAGGAAGACAAGTACGAATTGGTGAGAGAAAATGGGATAAAAAGAGCATGCAAATGGTAGAAGTTCTGTAGGAAGAAGTCAGAATAAGACAAACCAAGGGCAGTAAAAGGAGATTGAAAGAGGAAGAATCAACAAAACAAAATAAAAAACAGCAGCAGCAGGTGCTGAATTAGAAAATATAGAGGAAGGAATAGGTCAGTGAAAATAAATGGAAACATGCAAACAACAGTGGCTAAGAGAGGAGATTTAGGAGGAAGAAATCAGAAAAAGAAAATTAGATATGTAAATAGTAGTAGTAGATTTCATAGCAGGATGTATAGGACAAATTTGAAAAAGAAAATATGCACATGCTTGCATAGTAGTAGGAGGGAATATAGGATGAATAACTCAGAAAAAACATAGCAGCATGACGCAGGAATAAGATGCAAGAGAATGGATAAAAAAAGAAAAGAGAAAGAAGCAAGAACAATAAAAATATGAAAAAGTAGAAAAAACTTAACAAACAACGCTATGAGGACATACCAATTTGGCCCAAATCAATCCTCATTTCCCCAAATCAGACCTGATTTTCCTCAGACCACACCTAATTTGCCAAAATTTGACCTGATTTACTTTAAATCAGACCTATATCAACCATGCAATGACTGAAGGTGATATAATTTGACCAAATCTAGACTCGATTCATGCTAGTTTAGCCTTTAAATTGCATAATTTGGGCCTAAAACGCCTTAAACGCCCACTTCATGTAGATAAGCTGAAATGAATTACTTACAGGATTTAAACGCTGATTTCTTGGTGTGAAAGACACCGATGAAGATGTGGTTGGTGTGTTCTGCATTTGAGGATAACTTTGTCGATTATTACCAGAAGAAGGGGACCAACTTTCAAATGCAGCCTTTAATAAAGTGTACATGTTAATATTCTTATGTGTATGAATATTGAAAATAATCTATATCTGTAATGAGTTACCTGTGGCGCAAAGATCCGTGGATGTACATTGCCTTGTATGGAAAGCCTGCCTACTCCATTCTCTCTTGAATTGGCTTGTATGGAAAGTCTGCCTAAATCAAAGTATTTTTACAAAAACATAGAAAATATTACTTTAGATATAACAATCATACAATTTGTTGGTCTTTTTATGAAAACGATTACCTCAATAAATGATTTTCTATCTGCAAAAGCTTGTTCTGGTTGTTCATTCCACTTCAAGTCTAGATGTCATATGTGTGGTTTCCTTGCTAGCATATGACAATAACGATTCAATTTGGCACCATTCTCCCCAATAGTATTTCCTTCATCATCCCATTGGACCTTATGACGTGGCTGCCCTTGCTTAGGAAGTAGGCTTTGCTCACTTGCAGGCCCACGTCCATACTTCCTATTCTCCTGTTCATCCTCAACATTTTCTTCAACTATTACATCATTTTCAATATTGTTGGACAGTAGAGTAGGTTCATCCTCACAATTTTCTTCAATTGTGGATGGAGGGACAGCAATAGGTTGACTATGTGTGTTGTTACAACTAGATCTAGTGAATCTTCTTCCTGCCATCCTTCAATTGACAAGGAAAAAAAATTAGATTATTAGTGCAGAAATGTCAGTAACAAAAGTAGTAGCTACATTTGAAAAACAAATAAATTGCAGAGAATATGAGACACCAACATATGAATACTCAGCATTTGAAAAATATATAACTTGTAGAGTACCTTGGTTTCATATCCCAAAAAAGAATAATGATGTCCTACTTGCTAGTATATGAAACAAGACTAAATAAATTGCAAAGAATATGCCATATAGTAACAGTTTGCCAAAAAAATGCAATACAACATATTCCCCAAGTAAATTATTCTAGACTTGCAAACAAAACAGACAGATTAATGAACTAGACATTAGCCCCATCATTCTTTTTTTTAGTTCTATCAACAAAAGATCCCCCGGTGTCACTCCTCGTCCAAGACACATCACTAGTTACACCACCATCAGATTGTAAACCAGTCAAACAATTCTCAATAAGAGGTACTTCAGAATAATCTTTAGGAGGATGCTTTAGCACTGTGCACCAATCATCATCATTAGGATCCTTCACATAAAAGCATTGCAATGCTTGAGAAGCCAGGATAAACAGTTCCTCCTTTTTTTTTATCCTTGAAGTGTTGATTTGTGTGAACCCATACTCATCAATTCGCAACCCGTTAGAAGTGCTTTCATCATACCAAGAACATCTGAATAACGGAACTTTGATTCCTGGACCATAAGTTAGCTCAATAACCTCCTCTAAGTAGCCATAGTACGTGACTTCAGCATTTATAGGATTTCGATCTCTACCACTTGAATAACTTGAAGTGTCAGCACACAAATACACTCCACTATTTTGTGTAGTACATGTACTTTCAATGGGCTTTGAACGGAAACGATATCCATTGACCAAAAATCCTTCATAAGACATTCCCTCAACACAAGGGCCTTGGGATAACCATCTCAAATCATCGCTAATACTGTTCGGCCTAATCTCTCGCATTTGCATTACCTTCATAAAAAAGTAAAACATTAATGTAATCTACACTAACTTGAACATTAAGAGTGACAACAATATTTATGTTTGAGACTTACATGCTCTTTCAACCACTTAGAGAACTCCTTTGCATGTTTTGTTTCTAGGGTCCGTGGGGCAATGTTGGGTTCCATATCTTGAAGAATACACATGTGTTCACTGCTTTATAAGAAGTGTCTAAATTAATGTACAACATATATACAAATATCAGCAAGAATTTTAGGACGTAATTAAATCTTACCTTCTGTAAACATCCAATTCCTCTTTATTGAAAAGGGCATAACGATGGGCTTGTTCCAAAGTGTGGATGTCGAAATTTCTTGACACTCCAACTCTAATTGGAGATCCATCAACATTATGACGAGTGTGGATCCGTTTTGTCTCAAAATAATGCAAGTACCTACCACAAAATGTCAAACTTTCTTCAGCTAAATAGCAACTAGCAATACAACCAGCCGGTTTAGCTTTGTTTCTTACATACTTCTTCAATTTCTTCAAGTATCTCTCTATTGGGTACATCCACCTAGTTCAGACAGATCCGGCTTGCCTGGCTTCATAAGATAAATGAATGGGCAAATGCATCATGATGGTGAAGAAAGAAGGAGGGAAGATTCTCTCCAACTGGCAAAGAGTGACAGCAATTTCTTGTTCCAATTCTTTGAATTCCTCCACATCAATAATGTTAGAGAAAAGCTTGTTGAAAAATGAGCACAAATTAGCAATAGGCTTGTACACATCTAAGCTTATGCAATGTCTCAAGGCAACAGGTAGAAGTTGATGCATAAGAACATGACAATCATGACTTTTCAGCCCAACAAGTTTTCTATCAGATTTGCTAACACACCTAGATATGTTAGAAGAATAGCCATCAGGAACTTTCAACTTTTCTAACACAGATAGGAACTTATCTTTCTGCGCATTTGTCATGGTGTAAGATGCTGGAGGCAAGTAATAGCGGTCACCTGCATCTACTGGCCATAAATCTCTTCGAATGAACATTTTCTTCAAATCTTGACGAGCTTGTAAGTTGTCTTTACTTTTCTTAGAATCACCCAATAATGTGTTTAAAATATTCTCGCACACATTCTTTTCTATGTGCATCACATCCAGATTGTGTCTAACAGATAAATACTTCCAATAAGGTATCTGAAAAAAGATGCTTATCTTATTCCAACCAGGAGGTAATGGTTGAATTTGATCTCCAAGCCTCTTGCGCTTATTCATTTTTCCAAATGTGATATTTTCATACCCATCAAATTGCCTCAGTATATCTTCTCCAGATAGTGGCTTAGGTGGAAGTCGAAAATCTTTTTCACCATCAAAATTTTTCCTATCACGTCTATACGGATGATTCATTGCAAGAAAACGTCGATGGAAACCATAGCATTGCTTTTTCCCATACTGTAACCATTTTGATACAGTCTCCACATTACAACAAGGACATCCCAAATCTTTCTTACCTTTAGTGCTCCAACCAGATAAGTCACCATATGCTGGGAAATCATTACTGGTCCATAAAATCATTGCCCGCATAGTGAAGTTCCTTTTTCTATATGCATCATAAACTTTGACTCCAAGCTCCCAAAGTAGTTGCAACTCCTCAATTAATGGCTCCAAGTATACATCAAGGTCATTGCCAACCATATGTGGACCTGGGATTAATAGGGACATCATAATAAATTGTTCTTTCATAAGAAGCCAAGGCGGAAGATTGAGAGGTGTCACCAACACAGGCCAGATGCTATGTGATGCACTCATATTGCCAAATTCATTAAATCCATCTGTTGCTAATGCCAATCTAACATTGTGTGGTTCAGCAGCAAAGTCTGGATACCTGGCATCAATAGACAACCATTCTGGTGTGTCTGAAGGATGATGAATACGACCATCCTTGCCTTTTACTTCTGATGGCCAAATCATGTCTTTAGCAATAGATGAAGACATATAGAGCCTCTCTAACCGAGGTATCAAAGGGAAGTGATACATGAACTTAGCAGCTACCTTCTTTCCCTTTGTTTTGTATTGCTTTTCATTCCATCTTGAAGCACCACAAGTATCACAATTTTCTTTTGAAGCTGCATCTTTGCAAAAAAGCATGCAATTATTTGTACATACATCTATAGTAGAATGATCAAGTCGTAAATCCTTCACGATCGCATTTGCTTCATAGTACGTCTCCGGGAATAGACAATTTTCTTCCGGAAATCCTGAAACAATCAACTGTAACAACTTTGTGAAAGAATCGTTGGACCATCCAGATTCCTCCTTCATAAATAGCAAGGCAACCAAATACGATAGCTTAGAATGACTTGTGCAACCTCTATAGAGTGGTTGATCTGCCTCTTTTAGTAGCTTGTAAAATCTTTGTGCATCTACATTTGCAGGTTCCTCTGTAGCTTCAGTAGAGTGGTCATTTGTTGTGTCACCCATACCAAACAAATCCTCCAACATCTGATGCATATTGTCGGTGCTAGGAATGTTTGGTGCCACAACATGATTGCTCCTACCAATCACCTCCCCATGAAACGTCCAAACATCATAGCTATGCACAAATCCTTTTTGTAATACATGTGAGAATACCTCCTCCTCTGTTTTAAGGTATATGTTCAAACATACCTTGCAAGGACATATTAATTTCCCCTGTCTAGTTGGTCTCTGATGGATAAGAGCAAACTCAATGAACTTTCGTAACCCTACCTTGAATACATCACTGCGCACTCTGTTCCCAATATACATCCAACTCCGATCTATTAGAAAATCCATCTACATGAAGGAAAATATATAATAAGTAGAGGAACAACTGTTTGAGATGTAGTCATGTAGGATATGTAGTCATGTAGGAGCAAGAATAAGTAAGAAAAAGTAGCAATAAGAGGGGACATAGAAGTAACAAAAATTTAGATGCAATAGCAGGAACAGGAAATGAAGGAGAAATTGCAAAAAAAGAAAAGAAAAGAAGCTAGAATAGGAGACACAAGAGGAAATAGAAAAAAATCAAAGAAACAGTAGTATAAAAGGACTAATTTTTTTTGCAACAATTGCAGCAAAAGGGGGTCGAATATACAACATGAAAAAGGAAAAAGAGAAAAGGGGAGGGAAGGGAGAAGACATACATGAAGTCTATCAATATACAAGAAGCAAAAAAAGAGGCAAAAGAAACATCCTTCAAGAAAAATCCTTCAAGAACTGCAATAGCATAGGTACCCACCTAATGAATAATAGTTCACAGATCCATCCATTAACTTTTTCTCACATGTCTCAACATATACTCGATTATAGGGGCTACTTATACTGTCAAACTAGCTACACTGCTTCTCTTCTCAAACTAGGCGATCTCTCTACTACAAAGGAGTATTTTGACGCATGGCTATTTAGACTCTACCAAAGGAGATTCAAAGCTGTGTGTGGTCCTGATGCTATGGGTTATGTCCAACATATCCCATAGAATCTCAATATTGTAGCAGATCTCTATGCATAAAGGCACTGACAGTCTATTTCTTCTTAGATCTGATATCAACATATTGTTATTACTTATAACAAGCATTATGAGACAAATACCTAACTGTCCCTATAAGTCAGTTGAAATACTTAAACATATAAGTATATGATATCATGTATAACATCTCATAAAATTAAGAACTGAAATACTTAAAATAAGTCAGCTGCATAAGACTTAACACCAACCAAGATAGAACATATGACATGCAGACCAGGACAACAGGGACAATTTCATTGTTTGGTATCTTGTTAATAACACAACACTCAAATTATGATAGTAGGAGACTGTAAACCAGCAGAACAATAGACTAGCAGAAGAAAATAGTTCATATATACCAACCACTACAGAAGAAAAGAAGTTTCCTCCCAAGAGAAACATTGTAGAAGTGTCTATCCCATCTAAAAAGATTACTTTCATTGATAGCTGCTAGATATCAAAAGAGGAAAATACCCACTTCCGAAAAATGGCAATTTGGATACAGAGATGAGTAGCAATAACCTCCAACCTGGGAGTACAATAAATACCAAGAAAGTTGACCATAGATATCAATATTTTAGATGGAATCCTTAAGAAGGTATTTCTCATGGATCAATTTGATCCATACACTACCTTAAGAAGATGGTTACATCATCCCACTTAAGAAGATGGATATCATTCTTGCCTTCACACTATCCCCACAAGAAATTTATAATAATTATTTCCACTTCATCACAGATAGAAGTAGGAAGTGAAAAGGAAGAGGACCATAATTTTTTATTGGCGGACATAGTAGAATTACAAAGTTCTAGTCTCCAATGGTAACTGAAATGATATGTAAATAAGTTTGGTATCTTTAAAAATCAAATGATGGGCATAGAAGCACTAAAGCATGGGCGTGAAATGAATGTAACTTCTGGTTCACTTGTATGATATGTATCATTATAAGTTAGTAGCATACCATCTTTGTGCACGCTTAGCATCAATAGAATGTCTATCATGACCATGGAAAGCTTCAGACATGCATTCAACAAAAGGTTTGCTCTGGTTGAGAAGTCTAGCCAGAAGCCTCAAGAACGAATGGGTGTTCTTAGTAATGTGGGTTCCTCCTTGATCCCTTTGTTGTTAAAACAACATTTGTATATTTGTCTTTTTTCGTTTTCCCCCTCCATCTAAAATAATTCCCTTTCTTTAACATGTGGTTGTGATGCAGGCCCTAAAAGCCAATAACTATGATAATGATCCTCTGCTAAGTGCAGCTCTGTACCTGGAGATTAATTAAAGGCCGACTGCCCAGGGCTCCCATGGCACACATCCATTCCTAATATAATAGTTGGCTCTTAGGAGATCTTTGGCATGGATGGAAGATGCAGAGAAGTTCACCACAGCTGAGCATCCTCCATCCATGCCAAAGATCTCCAAAGTGCCAACTATTATATTAGGAATGGATGTGTCCCATGGGAGCCCTGGGCAGTCGACCTTTAATTAATCTCTAAGTACAGAGCTGCACTTACCAGAGGATCATTACCATAATTATTGGCTTTTAGGTCATACATCACAACCACATGTTACAGAAAGGGTATTATTTTAGATGGAGGGGGTAAAGGAAAAAAGACATATAATATATCCAATTGTTGTTTTAGGAGGAACCCACATTACTAAGAACACTCATTCGTTCTTGAGGCTTCTGCCTAGACTTCTCAACCAGATCTGAGATGTTGACAATGACTTAGTGTGCCTCTGCAAAATGCAAAAACACCAGGCTATATTATACTTACAACCAAAAACAAAATTAAGTGGTGACTAGACTTTTACATATTCCATTTGACCCATATAATTTTAATAAATCATTACACTTAGCTTACTACATGTCTATTTTTAAACATCAACCCATTCTCAGTCCATAGTAATATTACCCATTTATCAAACATCACTATGTGAGTTCCGAATGAAGGCTATAAGGTTTGAGATTTAATTTATATGGCTATTTTATGTAAAGAGGAGATACGTTATAGGAAACTCAAAATTTGGATACGCAAATGAAGAAAGAAGCAAACACTGGCAGTAATTAACAGATTACAGTAAACTATTGGGATACACATATGAAGAAATAAGCAAGCATTGGCAGTGAACAGTACATTACAGTGAACTCAAATCTGGGATACACATGAAGAAGGATGCACATTGGAATCGTTACCTAAAACTAAATGACCAACACATGATTGAATCAAACAGCATAACAACAAGCAAGCACAACAGTTGCAAGAGAATAATAAAACAAGTAGCACAGAAAAAAGATGCAGTTTTAGTAGCAGTACCTTTTCCCACGCTTACGGTCAATGGACAGAAGCAACGAGATTAAAACTGAAGAAGAAGAACAATGGACGTTGCAATAGAAGAACTGGAGCAGAGGCGGTTGGGCAGCTTATGGGCGTCAGATCAAGGAAAAGAGACCAGTAGCTTGATCCAAGGTTGAAGTATTCTTCAGAGCTCCTGCTGGGCACCGCTGGTTTCGCTGCGATCCGGCACGATATGGCTACTCCTGGCCGTGGAATTGGAAGTCGGCCGACGATTGGAGTTACGACCTGCTGCAGTTGGGGTGGCAGGAGCAGTTGGGGCGCCGTCCGGGAGGTAGGCGCGGTTGCAGCTGGGTGCGACCGATGGGATTTGGGAAATGCTAAGCGGCTGGGGTCGTGGGGTTGCTGAGGCTGGGCGGCATTAAGCTGGAGCAGACCCTGGCCGTGGAGTGAGCGAGGCCAGGTCAACGGACTAAAGGCGTGGTCGATGGAATCAAAGAGGCATCGAGGATGAGGGCAGGTGATCAGTGCTTCCCTAGTTCGTCATTGTGCAGAGGGACGAGTGGGGAGGGTTTTTCTTTTCCTTTTTAATTTTGATATCCAAATGTTGTATTTTAGAATGGAGGGAAGGGAAATGAGATGGAGGGAAGGGATATGAGATGGAGGGAATCATTTGTCATGGTATTTTTCAAGGAATGATTAGTGACTAATGTATTTGTGAGGGATTAGTATTTGTAAAGATGTTAAAAAAATGGTTGAGGGATTTGGTCCCATATTTGAAGGATGAGCCCTCACAAATAGCCATCATTATTCACAATCTATGGTTCCTCACAAATGTTCTTCAACAAAGGCCAAATTTTTTGTAGTGGTACTCTTATCATACATATGGTCTCATTGTTTAGGTCCTCAACCTGAAGACATATGTCATCAAGTCACATCATTCTTTAGACATCTATCATGTATGTGTCATCATCTCATGAGTGAGACAAACATAATAGACATAATTACCTTTATCATTATCAAATCAAGTATCATATACCTCATTGCAATCATCATATCATTGAATCTCTGGGCATACTATATCAACCAGACTCCCACTTGCACTTAGAGCTAATCACCCACAAATCATATTCCAAGTGATCTTAACATGTCCATCGTGTTTCTTCTGCACAAGTGCTTTTATAGCAGGTAAGCAACATTTGCTTCAAGTTAGTATAGTGCATGTTTCACATCCCCTCATTGTACAACAACTCATATGAGATGGAAGTGTTATAGTATCATATGCCTCATTGCAATCATCATATGATTGGCTCTCTGGGCATACTATACCAACAACATACCTAGGAGGTTTCTCTATATAAACTTTTTCAAGAAGATCACCATGAAGAAAAGCATTATGAACATCTAGTTGAAGAAAAGACCAGTCATAATGAGTAGCAATAGAAATAAACAATACTACCATCCTTACTCTGTTTTAACTTTTAACTATATTATAAATTATTGGTTCAATCAATATTAAAAACACAACCTCACTAAAATGTATTGTTGTGAAAATAGTTTTAATATATCAGACAAGTGAACTTCTCTTTGAATCTTTCATTATAATGTCTAACATTTTTCGTATACAAATTAATAGTATATTTGTAGTTTTCAGTAATGATAGTATATAATAGTTGTTGTCAAATATGTTGCGGTCTAAATTTTTTTAGTGTGTTATGACCAGGCCTTACCCATCTTAATATTCTTGGTCTACCACTGCCCTTGCAACACAACATGGAAGATTATAATTATTGTAAGAACCATATAATGAAAACCAAGTCTTACAAGCAAAGATACCATCAACTAGTTCTTCCATAATTAAAAATGCAGAAATGAGATTTCAAAAGCACTAGGAAATAGAACATAGATGTTGAGAGTCACAAGAACTCCAGCCTTCCTACCATTTGCACACTATAAAATCTAAAACTCCTACTTCACCATCATATCACAAAGTGTCTGCATTATGAAAAAAAGAATCAACAAACAAATGCCATGGAAGCCTAATAAAATAGTTAGAGAAGCAAAAAATTGAAATAGTCCCAAATAATTACTAAGATTAAAACATTCTTGATAGAAGGACGAACTAATGTGAGAAGATTAGGCACCACAATGACCAAAACCATAGTAATGACATCTTCTACAGAAGTGTCTTCTTATTGAATTCTCTGCACACATCCCAACAAATACAAACATATGTTGAACCAAAATAACTACAAAGTTGATTGTAGACAAGTTGAAATCAAAGGCGGAAGTGCTACTACAACTTACAAATTTGTATTAAATGTAGCTCGGGCAAAGATGACACCAAGCATGCTGACATTGACTAGTTTCTAGATGACTAGGGCAGACACCATGAGAGAGATAGAGAGAGAGAGCGTAGATGAAGGTCATGAGAGCAAGAGACATGACATACGATGATCGCGATAGACATAAGATAGACAATGACTATGCGAGGGAAGGTTAGATAAAGACGATGTGAGATTTGGACAGACATGACCATACGATAGAAGAGAATACAAAAATCTTTAGTGATTTTGAGAGTGGGTGGGACATCAGGGACATGGGCAAGGTGAAGATATCAACAAAAGACACATGATGGCATACCTACGAAGAATTTTAAATAAAAAAGGAACAACAGACTCATTTTTTTATTTTTAGTTTTAATCAAGGGATTTTGTCCATTAATGAGGATTTGTCACATGATAATTACTTTAAACACTATACTTTGTGTTATAACAATCTAGTCCCCTCATATGTTAGACCAAGTTTATCCTTTTGTACATTACACGATTTGTATTATTTTTTTTTGAAAGAGGGATGGGAAACCCTATGATTGGGGCTCCCCGTTGCTACTATTAACTAATCAAATGAAGGTTTACAAGAGACTGCAAGACACAAGTTTTATTAATTATTGAATTAACAACATATAAATAGACTTTTTGTCCAACATACAACAATTACAATAGTAATGGAGAACGTCATAATCTTCAAGTTGGCTAGATAGTGGTCTGTCCAGGATGGACACTTAGCCTTCCTAGGAGAGTGTATGGGCACGGTCCTATATTTTTATTTGTAGCATTATTATATATACATGTATAGCATATATCACATATATAAGGTATTTACATGTATATTTTATGATCTACATCCTAAATAGCAACGTAAGAGTGAGATAGTAGCTTACAAATGCATAAAAAGAAATTAGAATGTCAAATAGATTTTAAAATGGCATTATCCAAAATAAAAAATCTAAAAAAATCTGTCTAATTAGTCTCTCTAGAGATTCTAGGCAATTCTAGGTGTTGACCCCAGAGACCCACTTCTCATTTCATGTATGACAGGGACTAGGTGAAAACCCCTTGGGCACCTATCTACCCAAGCTGCGCCTGAGTGGACGTGCCTCAACTACTATGGCAGAAATGCTGTAGTCTTCTTGTCTTGATTGATTTATGTAAATAATGTATTTTAGTTATGCATGTATAACATGTATGCCTAACGATTTCACAATTTGACAATGTTCATCATTCTTAATATTGCGTAATGATTCATTAAAAAATTGTAATATTATCACTTTCTACTTTTAAATGAAAAGATGTGCATATTATATGTCATCCAATTAAGAGATAAGATACATCAAAATCCTACTAAACTAGCAAATACAAGAAAAGAACTAGAATTGAATGACACGTACTCCCTTCTTCCTACCTTTTAAAATTTCAAACTCAAGTAGAAATTTTCCTATTTCTTTGTTCCAACTCTGTCAATATAATAGCAGAATTTTTTAAAACACAAAAAGTAAAATTTTATATTAAAGCTTCTTCTTTTTTAACAAGTTTCCCAACTAATGAGAAGAAACATTTCATCAATTAATACATTTCTTCATATGGGTACAAACTACATTTTGTAGGAGTAGAACTGATGGAAAAATGACGTGCGGCACGGATATGAGAAAGGAATGATAAGAATGATTAAAGACTTAATTATAAGAGGAAAACCACCATTAAAGATAATATTATATAGGAAACACAACGGTCTTAGTTAAGGACATATTTCAAACTTATAAGATAAGCAAAAGAAGGGTGAAGTTGGCTACTTTGAAGAATCTTAATGGGGTGAGTTTACAAATTTTTCAAAGAAATAATATGGCAAGATTGAGTATAAAATATATTATGTGGTCTTTAGATTTGTTTCAAACTTCCATTGTGTGTATATGGGCATAAATGCTTGTAGTATTAGGATTTTTTACCTTTTAGTCATGATAACCACATTAGTTCAATGCTTACTATAAAATATTGTGCAAACATTTTATCCTAGCTCCACAACAATTGGTGCCAAGATCCACAATTGACGCCTAACGTTATGTTATGCCAAATCTATAACCAAATCTATTACAATTATAAAAGTCCAATTATGTATAGCTAAGAAAAAAAATGCAATTATGTCATGTCTCAACTTAGAAATAATGCACATATGCAGATTACTAGTCATATACCTTGCACCTCTTTAAGATGATTATTCAAGAGGAAATGAAATCCAAGCAAGGAAACAGTCAGGACCTTTTGAAATCTGAATACACATATCAAGATAAAAAAATGAAACATTTTTATGGCTTGGATGAACATGATTAGGGAACCAGAGACCATTCTTCTATCAAACACGATGTCGAGATATATATCAAAGAATGTCAAAGAAATGAATTGACATATTGAATAAGCCACTGCATAGGCACCGCTTAAAAACCTTCCACTACGGTGATTCATTCAACATCCTATAGAACCAGCCCCGTACCGTTCACTTGCAAAATCATTAGATGTTGATTAGTACTCATCTGGTTTGTTTGACGCGAGCACTAAGTGGTGCCAATAAGATAGAATTTGTACCAGGATACTCATATGTAGTGGGCGGAAGGCACCGTCTTGTTTTCTAAGCAAAAAAACTAATTCCTTCTTAATCCTAGAGCCCCATTCTATTAAGTTTTAGCCATTTGACTGGTAGAATAAGATAATATGGTGATAGGTATAAGAAAAAGTAATGAAAAGTATACTACAAAATTTGGGTGAACCTGACCGGGTTCATTCCTCATCTTCGTCGACCACTGGGTCTTCCTCGGCGACTGACAAGACCCGACTGTTTTCAAGTAAAACCGATCGGGTTCTGGTGAATGTGACCGAGTTTGTCGGGTAAAAATTTAGGAGAATCAATGTATTATTGAGTTCGGTGCATGCAAGTCCCAAAATTTTCTAGTTGAGCAAATTAATCTTCAAAAAGATATATATTACAAAAAGAAAAGTATGTTGAATTATTCTAGGCATAATAAGGATATAACAACATGAAACTATAAATAAATACTTATCATAAAAGCCTAAATTTGGATTTTATCAACCTCCCAAATCTTGAACTTTATTTGTCCTCAAGCAAGACTATGCTCAAGGAACTAAAGGATAACATCCATTTTAAAGTTGGAGATAAATTCTAAGGTTAAGAAAAATAGTTTAAAACTGCAGTTCTCATGATCCAGGTTATTTTAGAACAAACCCCCACCATTCTAGCAAAACCTACAAGTGTAAGATCAAAGAGGACCTAGGCTAGATTAAGCGAATTCAATGCAACCTGTCAATACTCATGATGGTTTGAATCACAATAGTTTAGAATTAAAGTACTATCACATAGGTGATCATGCAGGTAATCAAGGTGAGTAATGAGCTATCATCATGTATTCATGTTTACCGATCAAGAACAACATGCCTCCCACTTATCGGGTCCTAAGAAGCAATCAAAAGGATAAAGACTGTAATGACTTCTCAGGAACCCGATCTAAGTCAGGATGGGCCATGTAATGAGCAACATTCCCTACATTATATGCCAATTGGACCAAAGTAGTGAGATGAACTCCTCGTACCACACTCGAACCAACCCTGCTACTCAAATGATCTCATAGGTATCCTAGGGATTCATAAGGACTCTATAATGAGCTTTTGGGGTGGTACTACGAAGCACGCCATATACACATTCATGAGCGCAATTATACACCTGCTAGGCACCTTCCTCAACTATCTTGAAAGAGAAAGCAAACACTCATATTTTTATCCATATTCATGATTTTATTCTCTGAATTCTAATTTGTTGGTTTAGATGAGAACTAATTTGAATATTTATGGGCGGCCAAACCTCTTTTGCATATTTTTAATTTTCATCCATTTGACTCGATCTAAGTGAGAGGGCACCTTGACCATCAAAAGGAAGACAATCTTACTTGATTATAGCTCAAAAATCATCATTTCTCACTTGATACATTTGCGAGAAAACAATTATTGTGATTCAAGGATCCTTAGAGTAGAGACAAGTCCGTGAATAATGTGGCTTGGAGTTTTAACCAAACTATGTCTCATTCTAACAATCTCATATCTTGGGTTTTTCATTTACAAAATAGATCAAGGGAATGATGTTTTAAACTATTAATAACCTTATGTTGATTGACAATCTTAAGGATAGATTTAATGAGTTAGTCAAGAAAGAGACCAAGCAATTACGATGACAATTGGGCACTTAGGCACATAGACAAGCATTTAACTATAATATTTGCATTGCATATCCTTAATTCCAAAGCTGAATATTACAAAAGGGAGTCCTACAAAGCAATAAAACTAGGCTAAAATTTTCAAAAATATTAAAATTTATGCCTAACTGTAGGAAGTAATCATGCATGCGTAAAAAGGAAGAGATAGAAGGGCAACAAACCTACCATTCCAAGCTTAAAACTTTTCTAGTTCTCGAGCAAGACCTAAATGAGGATAGTAGGGAAGGAATGCAAAAAATTATTAAAGTCCTAAACAGATGCATGTATGCAAGGATATAATTAAGCAGTTATAGGAAAGAAACTATCTAAGAATGGAAGTGAAAAACATAATTTATTATAACAAAAAGAGAAAATAAAAATAGGGTAAGAGAGAGGGGGTGGTTGCCCCTCGATAGCGACACTGCGATCCCAGATCCCAAGTTTTAGGACTAGTGTCACTTGTGTCTTGCCAATTAGGTACACCATCTATGAGTAGAATAGGTAGATATATGAGCCCTTTCGAGTCTTGAATAGAGGAATAAAATCTAGTGACTCGATGAAGTCATCTCTGTGATGGAATTGATTTTAACTGCACTAAAGTGAATTCCTCGATAGAGCATACTCATGGTACCCATCAGGGTATGAATTTGAATAGGAAGACCCTAGTATGTTGAAACATGATGAGATGAAGGAGAGAGGCTGAATGTTTTCTTGAGGACTCTTTTCTTCTCTCTACACCTCTAGATTTGAGGTTGGATACTCAGAGTAATCTTCATTGTCAATCTGAGTCATGTAATTATCTTCTGAGCAAGAAGTATCCCCAAGTGATTCTGTTCACAGTTCTAATACCCCAATCTTGTCATGTTCTATGGGGTTTGGGGTATCTTCATGATCAACACCCATGTTATGATGGATTGTCCATCCTGCTCCTTCAATGCCTACCAATCCTTGTAAAGAAATGGTAGTGAATGTCGGCTCATGTTGCTCCAGATCATTATCATCATATACTCACTTCGCATATTTGGGAAATTATTGTCATCCTCTTCGAACAATTTATTCCAAATCATAGTAGTCATTCTGTATGAAACCAAGTGACAAGTCTCAATTTGAGAGGTATCACCCCGGTCTGGAGTTGAAGTTGAACTGGGCTTCTTAAAGTAAACCTCTAGTTGTGAAGTGCTTTAGATGCCTTGAGAAGGGTGGAAGCCATTTTCATCAAACCATTCATGTAGAAGATGTGTATCCTCCATTGGTTGCTCAGATGAATCATCTAGATTAAATGAAGATCTTCCCTGAATGGGTGAGTCTTCACAGAAAAATCTTGGTGAATCGAGTTGATAGCTCAAATAGGATGGTGAGACATGTTCCACATCAGGCTAAATGAAATGGTTTCGATGACTGATGTCTTCATGATTGTGCTCTGGTGCTTATAATTGTGCGGTAATATATTGATGAGTTCTTGAACTCTCCTACCTTGTTCAACATCTTCTTCATGAGGTTGTTGGACTTGGGCAGAAATGCTTTCAAGATTTGACAATTCCACCATGCACCGCTATTGAAAATCCATTGTATCAAAACCAATGTACTTGGATAGATCCTTCTTCAATAGTTTTAAGCATATATCTACCGCAATTCTTGATCTTGGTGGCTACTTGAAGTTGATAATCTTGCCTTTTTAGTATCTCTAAAAGTGGATCAACTTGGTCTTGGAAATGAGGTTCTAGGGGAGATGTGAGTGTATGTGCATTTTATTTTGCTAGCACCACTACTCTAGTTAGTTCTTGATCCCACAATGAAGTGGAGGTCAATGGATGATTGTCAATCTCTGTTTTTGGAGCATCTGCATATGAAAATGGTGGGGGAGAATATAGCTCGACTAGTTGCAGTGCACAACTTTCAATTATTTGCTAGAAGTCAGACCTATAGAAAAATTTAGGAGGATAGGTGGACAAGATAACCTATCTTGCTGAAGCAAGGTCCATGGATGAAACGATGAGAGAAAAATTGAAAGTATTTCAGTATGTATGAATAAGTATGTGCAAAACAAAAGAGGAACTTTGCATATATATTCAAGCTTATGCAGACATAACAAAATCTTTAGGTTGTAAACATGGAAAACCACATCCCCAACAACAATGGAAAAAGTTGATCAGACCTAAGGTTGATTTTTCGTGTCCACATGAGTGATATAGATATCTTTCTTGGCAATGTGGTCATAGAGGAAGTTATGGCATACCTCTATATGTTTAGTTCTACAATGCAATATATGATTGAAAGAAAGATTGATTACAGTAGTATTATCATGAAAAATAGGAGAAGCATCATAATGAACATTAAAGTCTTGAAGCATTTGCTTCATACATGGGACTTGGGCACAACAACTCCTAGCTACAATGTATTCAGCCTCGGTAGTTGATAGATCCATTATGCCTAGTTTCCTTGAGAACTAAACTAAGCATGGTCTTAGGAGGAAGCAAGTGCCACTTTTCATTTTCTATCAATTAAGCACCCTTGATAATCCACATTACTATAAGTCATAAGAGTAAGGTCCCTTGACTTGGGATACCATAGTCCCAAACTTTGGTGTTTTCCTAGGTACCTTAGAATCCTCTTAAGCTGCTAAAAGATGATATCTTCTAGGGTTTGATTAAAATCTAGCACACAAGCCAACACTAAACACATTATCAGGTCTAGAGGCAGTCAGATATAACAAGCTACCAATTATACCTCTATAGAGCTTCTCGTGTACCTTCGAACCTTCCTCATCTCTATCAAGTTTTGTGGTGTTTGACATGAGAGTGTCCATTGGTTTGGTATTCTCCATCCCAAAGTGCTTCAAGAGTTCACTTATATACTTGTTGTGGTTGATGAAGTTTCCTTCCTTTATTTATTTGATTTGGAAACCAAGGAAGAAAGTGAGCTTCCCCATCATACTAATCTCAAATTCACTATGTATAAGAGAAATAAACTCCTTGCAAAGATCAAGATCAATTCTACCAAATATGATATCATCAATATATATTTGAATAATAAAAAAATTACTAGAATTTTGTTTAAGAAAGATGGTAGAATCAACTTGGCCCATTAAATAGCCATTGTCGAGCAAAAATTTCTTTAATTTGTCATGACAAGCTTAGGGGTTTGTTTGAGTCCATAGAGAGCTTTTGTAGAAAATAAACATGGTTAGGAAGCTTGTCATGTTCAAAGTCGGGAGGTTGAGCCACATAGACTTCATCCTCTATTCTACCAATTAGAAACACATTTTTAACATTCATTTGGTATAGCAAGAAACTTTTATAGCTAGCAAAGGAAAGTAACATTCTAATATATTCAAGTCTAGCAAAGGGAGCATAAGTTTCATCAAAGTCAATACCTTCCTAATGATTGTATCCTGGAGAAACTAGCCTTGATTTGTTCTTTACCACTTCGCCACTTTCATCTAATTTGTTGTGGCAGACCCACTTGGTGCCAATGATCATCCTATCTTTGGTCTTTGCACTAAGATCCACATTTTGCTCTTTACAAACTGCTCTAGCTCATCTTGCATGGCTAGGATCCATTCATCATCTTTAAGAGATTCCTTCATATTCTTTGGCTCAAGTTATGAGATGAAGGCGTTGTCGGCTTGTTCATTGTTGAAGGTAGTCTGCGTCTTCACCCTTTCAAAAGGATTGTCAATTATGATCCCTTTACGGTGATCTTTAGCAAATTAGGAAGTTAGATCATTTTTTTCTTCTTTCTCTTCTTCATCTACTACCACCTCTTTCCCTTTGTCAATTACATTGAGTTCTTTTAGTCTAGAAATCACCTCATCTACAACAACGTCAGTTATAAAATTCTTAGAAATAGAGGGGTTAGTTTCAACAAATTTAAACATTGATAGATTCTTCTACTTTAGACAATTCAATGTTAAATACTCTATATGAAATACTAGTAGTGCAATAACTAAGAAAGAAATCCTTGTATGATTTCACATCAACCTTAACGACAGAATCCTTAGTGTTCAAAACAAAACAAGGACAACTGAAAACATGAAAGAAATCAATGGAGGGCTTTCTACCACACCATAACTCATAGGGGATTTTCTTTAGGGAGGGATCAGTGAAAATTTCATTTTGCACAAAACATGAAGTACTAACGGCTTTGGTATGAAACTCCTTTGGAGTGCCATACTATAGAAGCATGGTCCTAGCCATTTCCTATAAAGATCAATTCTTTCTCTCTACAACCCGATTTTGTTGAGGTGTATGGGGGGGAAAAGTTGTGTGAATAACCAGATTCCTCACAAAACCTTTCAAACATATCATTTGTAATCCCTCCCATGATCACTATGGATATAGATGATTTGAAAAGAAGCTTCATTTTCAACCCATTTGCAAAATATAGAGAAAACATCGAGAGTATGATTTTGTGAAACTAAGAAGAAAGTCCAAGTAAAGTGAGAGAAATCATTGACAATCACGTGGAAATCCTTGCTATGAGTAAGTGATTGATTTCTCATTGGTCCAAATAGATCAAAGTCAAGGAGTTCTGGAGATCATTTGGTACTAAGGACTCCATTGGATCTAAAGGAGTATTCAATTTTATTTTCTTGTGTGCAAGGTCAGCATTCGTCATCCTTCCTAAGATCGAATTTGGGAAGTCCTTTGACCAATTTATTTTTGCTCATTTTTCTTCAATTGATGCATATTTACATGACCAAGTCGTGCCACAAAGATATATCACTTTTATCAACAACAAGTCACTTACCAAGAATAGGCTTAAGAGAATCAAGAACAATAACATAAAGTTTTGCATTTCTAGTTCCTTTATATATGACATTGTAGGAGAGGAAATCTAGAAGAAAGCATTCAAGAGAAGTAAATAACACAAGATATCCATTGTCACATAATACTAACACTAATAAGATTGTGATGTAGTCCATCCACAAGAAAAACATTCTTGATGCACAGTGAATCACCCATATCACCCTCATCTATAACTTTACCTTCGTTGTTATGACCAAAAGTCATTGATCCTCCTTTCTTCTTTGTGAAATTGTTGAAGTGGCTCATATCACTTATCATACGCCTGGAGCAACTACTATCAAAAATACAATTTTCTTTTACCTCACATATGTATTCACTAGTTGAGTTCATCAGAGAAAGGTGGCAATCTCCCTCATTGGAGCTAGAATAACTACACGAAGACTCCTTCTTTGTAGTCCTCCTTTTTAGAATCAACATGTTGTATCTTTTTTTCTTATTTCCTTCTTGTCTTTCCTCTTGGACTTTCTCTCCTTCTTGTAGTCCTCCTTTTTGGAGATACTCTTGTGGTAGGACTTCTTTGCCTTGGGTAAATCATTCTTGTAGTGTCCCTTTTGGTCACACTCATAGAACCTTGGAGTAGAGGAGTAGGAGGAGGGCTTTACTTTGAAGTGCTTACCCTTATAGTAGTTAGATTAATGATCACTAGGGGCTTCATCTTCACTTTAGGAGGGAGTAGCCCGAAAACCAATTGTTGTTGACGAACAATCACATCCACTTGATCTTTGAAGGAGTTATCATTCATCTTCTTTTACTCCTTCTCTTCAATCTTTTCTTCGTCTTCTTGCTTTTCAAGTCTTGGCTCACAAGCTTGAAGATTTTCAATGAGCTCTTTGGTAAAAATCTAACCAAGTCTTCTTATTTGTTAAATGGAGGTCACCTTGGATTTCCACCTCTTAGGAAGAGACCTAAGGATCTTGGAGTTGATGGTGTCTTGATCCATGGGTTGGCCCAAGGAAGAAATTCCACTTACATTGGTGTTGAGTTTTGAGTACATCTCATCCACTCTCTCTTTCTTCCCCATCTAAAAGTTCTCAAGGAGCCCTTTGAGCAAGTAGACCTTAGACCCCTTGACTTTCTTGGTCCCTTCATAGGTGATGTAAAGTTTGTTCTATATCTAATAGGCGGTGTCCCAAGGAGAGATTTGTTTGAATTAAGAATAAGTGAGGTATGCATAAATGATGCTAATATCCTTTGCATTCAGCTGGGCCTTCTTCAATGTAGATTCATCCCAAGTAGCCACATATCCTCTTGATTCCTTATAGGGAATGATGACCACTTTCCACACGTCGTATCTCATTCCTTGCAAGTAGAACTACATCCTTCGCTTCCAATATAAGAAGTTTGTGTCATTGAAGATTGTAGGTCTCATGGAGAATCCACAATAACGTCGTCAGATTTTGTCATCTCGAGACTTAGAAGGCCTGAGAGGACAAATATGAAAATGTTAGACAATCATATCAGAGAGCGATGTGGAAGCGACATACGCATGCATGAACATTCAACCATAATATACACCATAACATTTCTCAAAATTCGACATGTATATATATTACAAAATGAGTTATTATTGAATGGTTTTCAATTACATATCGAATGAAAATTCTATAGTCTATTAACATGTATGCTAACTAGGATCTATACAATAGGTACAACTTGAACATCTTGCTCACATCCTGTCCTTTTGACCCATGCTAGCTCTGAACCTAAAACATACATGAAATAATGAATCAACACATAAGGTGTCGAGTACATGGGTAGAAAGATACATATATTTATGGTTTTCATAAATTGGAAAGCTTTGCAGAAAGAAAGAAAGAAAATCATAGAAAACATTTCATGATTAAGAGTAATACACCAATTTTATTCATTTTTTCTAGATGAGTTACATCACCAAGGTGGACTAGTAGCAAAACATATATATTAGGCCCATCCCCATGTATCAATTACTCTAAGGAAACTCCTCGTATGTTGTGTGCTCTAGGGAGGTGTACTAGTCAACATTAATCCATCCCCTCGTAATGGGGAAAATGAACACCTTAAATAACTACAAAACATCAACTCATTGTGTATGTTTTCAAGTGATAAAACATCGAGTATTGTATAGTGATACTACATCTAATATTTGTAAATAGAAGAGAGCAGACATACATATCATGATTACAACCAAGAAAACCATAGTCATATACTTAAATAAAAACCCACGTACCTGAGTTCAAAAATTAGTAATGTTTTTGTCATCTTCTACTATTTTAGACACCACCTGATTAATAACAATTAATCATCATTAATACAAGGTTCATTATAATTAATGGTATTTTAGGTCCAAATTAGGGTTTGGCCAAATCTCGGTTCAAACAACCTATAACTTGTGTTTGATATTTTTCTACTGATCAGGAGGTCATAACAAGGGTCTAGTCCAATTTTTTTTTCTTATGATGACTGGTCTATGTTCTAGAATAAAACTTAGGTTTGAAGCATTTAATCATGCATTAATAGAGAAAGACCTAATACTTTAAAATTAGAATCAGATCAGAGTCCACATTATGTATCCTCACATTATAATGGTCCAACACAATTTTTTTGAGAATGTATCTCAAATAGATAGTATTTATTATATCACATACATCCTAAAATGAAGCATCAACTTGTAAATTAAAACCCATAAATATTACTATTTCAAAGGTTAGATCTATGGGTCCTATAAGAAAGAGGTTGTTTTTTTAGTCCAGGGACATTTTTGGCAGATTATTTGGCTAAGAGAGCTATTTTCTATGAATTTCACAAGATGCCATCATTTTCTATAAATTATGATGGCATTTACCTACTAAGGAATCATCTGGGTTGTTGATCTCATCTATGGGATCTCCTGGATGCTCACCACTTAAACATCAGAGTGGGACGCGGCTTAGCAGCTTGGTCTAACTTGGCCAGCCAATTTTCCCTGGTTTGCTTGGTTCAATTGAAGATGGACCAGATGATGTTCTAGTTTCCTTGATTGGACCACTTGGTCTTCTCCTCCCTCTCATGTTTCATCATCCACCTCCTACTACATGAGAACCCAGTTCTCATGAGTGTGCCTGCAATGTGAAGGTTGGCATGTGTGATGATGAGCGAGAAACATACATATCGATAAAGTTTTGTCCTCGCTCGTCCTCATCTACTCAAGCTTCACAGTGGTTCTTAGAGCTCAGGGTTGCTGACCTCGCCGCCCATGACTTCCGTATGTGAAGGATTTAGAAGGGGAAAATCAACATCATCCCTTCCCTCCCCCCTCACACGGTTGAAATGCTCGAATAGCTTCATCTCCCACTGACAAAGATGAAGGTGTCGTCTGCTTGGGGTGATAGTTCCCAAAGAGGGCTCCACAGTTTGTTGGGGGTTCCCATGAGGAGACACATCAAAAGATGGTGAGAAGATTGGGGGTCTGCTACTTCTGTACTTGCCTAGCCCATACATTGAACCAAGAAGGTCCACTGACCTCGTATGAACTTGCAAGTGGTCTTCAGGGGTTGTGGGGAAGGCTTTAAACATATCTCTGAGATCACCCCTCATGGCCCGAGAAGACAAATATGAGGAGCTTCCAGATATTCTCTATGTAGCTTCATGCCTACCCAGATGACCTCGTGTCCTCATCCTTTACCTTCAGTGGTACTTCCCGCAGGACAAAATAGCTGCCTTTTTGGCCCCTCAACCCCTCGATTGTTCCTATTTGGTTGATGTGAGCATAGATGGAGAAGGGGTTGAGAGGAGTAGGCTATAGTATCTCAGGAACTTGGTATTCTGGTCTCGAGTGAGGGGTCATACCATTCAAAATGTTCTATAGAATGTGGTTTTCCCAATGAAATTTTCTTCATTTCCCCCCACCTTCATCAGATCAGGGAGACACCTCACCGAGTTCTGTTCCTCCCTTTACGGAGGTTAGGGATGATCGATTCCCTGGATCAATTTCTTGCTGTAAAAGGCCATGTGACATTAATATGTCAGAGAACTAAGTACTGGATACCTAATGGACCAAAGTCCAATCAAAATAATATCATCAATGTCCTCAATTTCAAATATTTGCATCTCTTTGTAGAAATCTCCAAACATTTTGAAATTCTTGATATAGGTTCACAAAATCCTAAGGTAGCTTCTATTGAAGTTTGAGACTTAAAAGTCTATTATTTATACATGTGAATAAATTCTTCAAACAACATCATAAATAGGTGTACTAACCTTGAATTCAATTCAAAAAATTATAAGAACTTGATCATACAAGTCTAGAAATACTTGTTATGATACTATACCTCAAAGATTACTAATATATCACTTGAGTCCATTGGTACTATTAAATGGGTCCCTTAGACTGATATGTGCACAAAGCAATTAAGTAATCTTATTCACCATACTTGAACTCAATTAATGTTTTAATCACCAATTGCATATCTAGTTACTCTTTCTAAGTGAAAAGAGTCAGTAATTAAATAACCAAATTTTCAATTTACCTCTACTAGCATTATAGTTATACTTATGGGTTAAAAGAGTCAATTGTTCAATAAAGGTCACCCTAATTTGCGTTTAACCAACCAAGATTATCCTTGGACCTCAAATATTGATGAAACGAGAGGGACCCAATAGTGGGCCCACTCAATGGTACAATATAAGAGCTTTGTAAGCTTAAGAAGTGGAAAACATAACTATTTATAAAGTTACACAATATTCCATGTATATAACTCTCTCACCCTAAAGGTGATACATAAAAAGGAAATACTATAACTATATTTCATAAGAGCCCCAGATGCAGAGGGCAACCTGGATATTCCAAGCTATCCTTAAATCAACTTCATATGTGCGACCTTCATGTGTCCACGTCCTTCAAAGCACCTATACGTGGGTAGTTTTGGGAACACCCACAAAAATACAAAATCAAGGTATAAATCAGCAAAGCTGAGAATGTACACTAGAAAATTAACTAGGCATTATTTGATGCATAAGTAAGTGAATGTTCGCATCAAAAGGGGGACTATTAAAATTAGGTAAGCTTCAATGAGAAGTAACAAGAGAAAGAATTTTCAAAATAATGAGGCAGTATAAATGAATACTTAATATCACAGTTCTTGTCATAATCAACAATCCAATCACAAAAAAATATTTGCATGCTGATACATTTGACTAAAGTAACTAAGGTAGGGTCATGACACCACTGAGTCAATGGCCTAAGTAAAATGAGTGGAAGTAGACGCACCCTGAGAGGAAGTAGACACACCCCTTTATAAAAAGAGGTGGAAAGACGCACCCCAGGCGGAAGTAGATGCACCCTAATGGTTACGCATAAGCATCTATGATAGTTAAACTAGTCGAATTATCCAACATGCATAAATAGAGTGGCAAGATTCACTTTTTACCAACATACATGGCATAATTCAGGTACAATAGTAGGTGGGGTCATTGACCCAATTCAACATGATTAAAGTAATTTCAAAAGAATAGCAATAAGTCCAATTGAGAGTATATGATTTGTCCAACAACTGGAACAAGAACAATTATTTCAAAAATTGCCTCATTATGAGAAAATTTAGTCATAATAATGTCCGATTATAATAGAGAGGAGTACATACCTCCACTCATGTTTAAGTCAAAATACATGTCACCTAAGTCTGAGCCAAGTTTACTATCAACACCTAAGCATAAAATGATACTTAGTGTTAATTTTGTTCCTTATGCAATATTTAACTCAAATAAATACTCCCTTGGAAGATTCGATATTAGGCATAGAGACCTGTGCTAAATACCCAGAAAATAACTTATGGATTTCGAAAGCACACCCAAAGTATTACCGTGACTTTCGATTTATTTAGGACTGTAATGCAATATCGAGTTGGCTTAATAATTAAACAATTGCTAACGTCATTTTTGCCTCTGATCTCATTAGTAGGTTCACGATCAAGCGACGCAGTTCAATAATGAAAACAAAAGGCAACCTGCGGATAAGTTAACTCGTGACCAGTAGAGCCCCAATACAACAAACACGACTGATTAGTATTGGCTTATCAAATCATTACCACTGTTGCGGTTATAAATTAAAGATGCGTTTAACAATAATGGCTCTTCAATTGATTAGTTAGGAAACGTGTCTGGGTTGCGGCCATTGATCCTGGGCGACAGATATGAGAATATCCCAAACATCTATCGCCCATCGCTCCCTAAACACTATTAAAATGACACGAGAACCGTCAATTTCAACAACAGGAAGTGGCTAACTGCCTTCCCTTGCCACCGCAGAAAAAGACGCTATGGAGATGAGCGGTGCGTTTGCAGCTTCCTTGTTCCCCACAGATGCATACGTATTCTAAACTCTCAAACACGAGCACAATCAGTCAATCATGATGATTTTATACGAAGGCAATTCAACCATTCTCACACACAATGATGCTTTTAGGAGTTTGAGAATGCATCAACAAAAGTAATCTCCGTCTAGAATATCCGTATTTTCTTCTCTAGCTGTGTAGAGAAGAGAACAAGGATGGAAATATGTCGGGTCAACAAGTTTATGAAAACATCAGCCCTCGGTAACTACCTTGGAAATTAATCATGTGGCCGATAAATATATATCCTATACCAATTGGGAACTAAATATACTATACCAATGGACAAATATCCTATACCAAGAGGGAAATAAATCATGTGGCCGATTCTCTGGCCAAGTATCACCAAAAACACCACACAGGGGTAAAACACTATGTTAGACCCCATGAGGAACTTATCCAGGCTCTCCTAAAAGATTGTAATGGAAGTAGTACTGCCACAGTTATTTCTAAGAATAATAATGTAGTTTGTAACCCCTTTGATTATCAGCTCGCAAGAGGATGAACAAGAGCACTTCCTGACTTCTCCCAAAATAAATTAGAGGAGGGGGCATGGCCCCTGTTGGCCACCATATGGCTTCGTCCTATGTTGTGGACACAACTAACATATATGGAATCAAACCACTTAGTTGAACAATATATGCCCAAATATCCATTACATATATGGTTTTGATGATGTATATTGACTCTATTACTTTCATTATAATCATTTTGATATGGTGACATTCATTGAGTACATATATTTTAATTTTTATGCTTTGACTATAAATATTCTGTTGGGTACATATGTACACATAATGCTAACCTTTCTCCTATATTGTTGGACTACATACTGCTAGTTGAACACATTTTTCTGATAACTTCATAGATATTTTTTTAACTAAGAGACCTTCTAGAAATTATAAGACGATAACAAGGATCTAGCTCGCATGCACCATGAAGACATTTTCGAATATGTTCTCTACACACAGTTGTTTATCATGACCTGTATGACATGATTTGTTATCGTACTAAAGTATGTTTCTGTTGAAGTAAATGAGCCACAGGTACTCGACAGTTTGCCTAAGAGAGTGTCAGTTCAAGCACAAAGAAGCATGCACACGATCTGTCCTTGTGTTTAACTTGTCGTAATTCTTGTCGTTACCTTTCTACCCCTCCTATCACCATGTATTCCCCTATGTCTGTCCATTGCTTGGGAACCAAGTAATGCCTGGACTTTGTTAACCTGTTGTCATATAAATGAATAAGCTGATGTCAAGCACTGAGAAGAGATATAGAGTGCGAGACATCCTTCCCAATCCCGTCTCATTCAAACATGGTATCATAGCTGTGAGAGTCTCTCTCTCTCTCATCGATCCAAAAGAAGGGAAATCAGATCTAGGGCTTCACTATCTCTCCCTCAATCGACTGTCTCACACTCTTTCTTCCTCTACCTACTTCCTCTATCTCGCTCTTCTCTATCGGATCTCTCCTCTTCATCTTCTCGAGCGTGATGGCAAGGATCTCGTCCTCTTCCCCCTAGTTCCTCTCTAACGGTGACTCAAGCATCGTCCTCCAGAGCGCGCACAACGGTGAAGATCTCTGTCTGATTGAAGAATGAAGCCTAAGGTTCCTATGATCGCAATCTGCTTGCTTCTCGCCTGCCTGGTTCTCGAGACGTATTCATCGTCTCCTTCTGGATATCCTCTGTTCTCTGTAAGGCACTTCTTCTGGTTTCCGCTTCACGTCTGGTACCTTCTGTTTCTTCCTGTCATCTTCTCAATGAGTTCTGAATCAGCATCAACTATCTTTTCACCACTAGTCAATTCTACACTGGCTTTTCCTTATCCAGTTGGCCTTAATGTGTCAAATTTCCTCACTATCAAACTCAATCTCGATAACTATCTTCTATGGGAATCACAAGTGAGAACCCTAGCCGAATCTTGTTGTTTAGAAGGATTTCTCGATGGTACTGAATCTCAACCGCCTCTTATAATCCAAGATGAGTCAGGAATTCCTGATGCTAATCCCAGATACAAGGCTTGGCTTCGTACAGATAGACTCCTTATGGGTTGGATATCCGGATATGTAACTGAGGAAGTGATGGGAGAAACAGTAGGGTGTAGAACCTCTACTGAAGTCTGGTCAACCCTGGGAAAACGATTTGCTGAGTCAACTCAATCTCATGAGTTTGAACTAAAGTCACAGTTAAGAACATTTTCTAAGTCCACTGATGCTCTAGATGTCTATCTACGGAAGTTCAAAGGAATTTGTGATCAACTCAATGCGATAGGTTGTTCTGTACCTGAATAAGAGAAAGTGTTCACTCTGCTGAACGGGCTCGACAGTCCAGAATATGAAGATTTGTCATAGCTATGCTAAAACCTCCCATACCTCAATACACTGATCTAGTATCCCTCCTGCAAGACTTTGAAAGAAGGAAGTTACGAAGAATAGGATCTTCTCAACCCCTAGTGTTCTATGCTAACAGGAATGAGCCTAACTTGGCCTTTCAAGGATACAACTATAGAGGCAGAGGTGGATTCCGAGAAAGAGGAAGAGCACAAAACTCTAACTACACCCAAGGAATACTTGGCAGTGGTCCCACTCAGAATGTTACTCAGTTTACCTCATAAGGGAGAGGTTTCTCTCAAGTCACTCAGCAAACTGGAGGTGTGATCAACAATAATCAAGAAAACACTATTCATCCTCCTCTCTTCTGTCAAATCTGTGGAAAAAGAGGACATGATGCCCTGAGATGTTGGCACCGATTTGACAATGCATATCAGAACACTAGTTCTCCAAAAGGTCTGACTAATACATCTGCTATTGCTCTTGCTGCCCTTAGAATCAATGAGAATGACTTTGCTGAGTGGCATGTTGACTCAGGAGCAACATACCACATCATGCAAAATGCAGGTAATCTACACAATCTAAAAATCTATCAGAATGGGGATACTATAATGGTCGGGAATGGAAGTCTCATACCTATCACTTTCTCTGGTGACAATTATCTATCTCAGTTTAAGTTTGTACATCTATCAGATGTTCTTGTTGTTCCTGATATCAAGAGGAAGCTTCTTTCAGTTTCTAAACTAACCTCCACTTTTCCTTGCTATGTTTTATTTACTAACAACATGGTTTGCATAAAGGACTTAAAGACACACCAGATCCTGGCAAAGGGGCAGTGTAGAGATGGAGTCTATCTGATCCCTGACATCAACCACAAAAGCACTTCTCTTATCAAGGGTGATAGAGCCTCGTTCTTCTGCAACAGGTTTAATAAAGCTTCTAGAGATATCTGGCATAAACACCTTGGTCATCCCAACAATAAAGTTCTTCAACAACTTGCGAAGAATGATATGATACATAGTACCTCCACTGTCAGTAGTATATGTAATAGATGTGAGCTGAGTAAAAGTAAAAAATTATTAGTATCTCATGTTCATGTTAAAGCGAATAAACCATTTCATCTCATTCACTGTCATGTATGGGGCAAGGCTCATGTAGCTTCTATTCATAATCACCTATACTATGTCCTGCTTACTTATGATTGTACACGCTATAGTTGGCTCTTTCCTCTTAAATCCAAAATTGATGTAACTGTTGTTATCAAAAGCTATTATAATATGGTCCTCACCCAGTTTGGTGTTACTGTTCAAATGGTTCAGAGTGATGCAGGTGGAGAGTTTATTAACAGAGACTTACAACAGTTCTTCACTGAGAAAGGAATAATACATCAGAAATCATGTCCTTATGACCATGCTCAAAATGGCTCTGTTGAACGCAAGAATCGACACATAGTGGAACTGGGGCTAGCTATGATGATAGAATCTGGTGTTCCTAAACCATTCTGGACGGAAGCCTTCAACACTGCAAATTACTTAATAAATAGATTACCCTCGGTCAATCTTGACAACAAGTCTCCCTTTGAACGACTGTACAGTGAAAAACCTATCTATACTCATCTTAGAGTGTTTGGAACACAGTGCTACCCATATTTGAGGGACTATTCTAAAGATAAGCTGGATCCTAGATCTTTTCCATGTATATTTATCAGTTACAGCTCACAACATAAAGGTTACAAGTGTCTACATCTTCCTACTAAGTGCATTTATATATCTCAACATGTTGTATTCAACAAAAACCTCTTTCCTTTAAAAAATGAACAAAGGGTATCATCACCTGCTCATCTTCATCTATGTACCTTTGAAAGTGAACTATGGAATCATTCTTTCACCAGCCATGTTTCTGTAAATCGGGAATCAACAAATTCAACTTCTAACAAACCTTATCCTAAGAATGTTGACAGTGTTGCAATCCAAGATGTATCTGAAAAAGTTATTTGTGATACGTTTGTGAATACTATTGCTGAGAATGTTACTTCCACTGATGAACCAAATTTTCTTGAAGTGGTAACTGGTAATCCTACGACCAGTCATTCACTGGATGTCCTGACCACCACCCTGGACAATGGTGAAAGCTCTTGCCAACAACAAATCACTCATCACAACATCCACCCAATGGTCACAAGAGGTAAAAATGGAGTCCAAATCCCAAATATGCCATGATGAGTCTAAATATACCTTTTCCACCAAGGAATGTCCAAGCTGCTGTACAACATGCAGGGTGGAGAAATGCTATGATAGATGAGCTTGATGCGCTTAATAAGAATAACACTTGGACTCTTGTCCCTCGTCTTCCAACCATGAACATAGTAGGCTGCAAATGGGTTTTTAAAACTAAATTGAAATCTGATGGATCACTGGACAGACTAAAAGCAAGACTTGTTGCCAAGGGTTTTCATCAAGAAGAGGGCATCGATTATCTAGAAATGTTTAGTCCAGTTATAAAAGCTCCTACTATTAAATCTATTCTGAGCATAGCTATTTCCAATCACTGGTCAATTCAGCAGTTGGACGTTTGCAACACCTTCTTAAATGGGCTTCTAGACATTGATGTTTTCATGTCACAACCTCCTGGCTTCTCTGATAAAGATAATCCCAATCATGTTTGCAAACTGAACAAAGCTCTATATGGCCTGAAGCAAGCGCCTAGAGCCTGGTATAACAAAATTAGCTGTTTTCTTAATGAGATCGGGTTTCTTGCAAGTATCTCTGATTCTTCTCTCTTTGTCTTCAAAGAAAAGAGTGTTCTAGTATATCTACTATTGTATGTAGATGATATTTTAATCGCAGGCAATGATCAGTCTACTGCTAACAAGTTCATTGTTGTTCTTGAGACTGAGTTCTCTCGTAGAAATTTGGGCACCATTCATTACTTTCTTGGAATACAGGTTGAACACAACAATTCCGGTACTCTTCTACATCAAGCAAAGTATGCTTATGATCTTCTTCATCGTGAAGGAATGCTAGATTGCAAACCTATTACTTCACCTGTCAGCCCTTCATACCTACGTGAACATATCAAAAGTCAAGGTGATGATTTATCTGACCCGAGAGAATACCGAAGAATTGTTGGTTCCTTACAATATCTGACTTTAACAAGACCTGACATTACCTATGGTGTTAACCTAGCTTGTCAGTTCTTGCACTATCCTACCACTATTCACATGCTTCTTGTTAAAAGGATATTGCGATACATAAAAGGAACCACTCATCTTGGACTTCAGATCTATGCTGATGTTACACCATCAATCATGGCCTACTCTGACGCCGACTGGGCAGGTTGCCCCTTAACCCGAAGAAGCACAAGTGGATATTGTGTCTTTCTAGGTCGCACCTGTGTATCATGGTCTTCAAAGAAACAAAACACAGTGGCTAAGTCCAGCGCAGAAGCTGAGTACAAGTCTTTATCTCAGACAGCCGCTGAATTGACCTGGTTTTCTCAGCTTTTTAGAGATATCCATTACCCTCAACGAATTCCAGCAGTATTATATTGTGATAATCTAAGTGCTCTATATCTGACTGTAAATCCCGTTCTTCATGCTAGAACTAAGCATATTGAGATTGACTACCATTACATATGAGAAAAAGTTTCTCTTGGTCATATCACAACCAAGTTCTTCAACTCACAAAACCAATTGGCTGATATCTTCACTAAGGCTGTGCAGAAGAAAACCTTTCTTCTACTTATTCACAAGCTTGGGCTTCGATTCTCTCAACACAAGCTTGCCGGGGGGGGGGGGGGGGGTGTTGAAGTAAATGAGCCTAAGAGAGCGTCAGTTCAAGCACAAAGAAGCGTGCGCACGATCTGTCCTTGTGTTTAACTTGTCGCAATTCTTGTCGTTACCTTTCTACCCCTCCTATCACCATTTATTCCCCTATGTTTGTCCATTGCTTGGGAACCAAGTAATGCTTGGACTTTGTTAACCTGCTGTCATATAAATAAATAAGCTGATGTCAAGCACTGAGAAGAGATATAGAGTGCGAGACATCCTTCCCAATCCCGTCTCATTCAAACAGTTTCAACTGGTACTTTTCATTCGAATAACCATTTTACCATTCAGCAACATTATTCCTAGTGGTTCATTAGCGATGCGCACCATTATATACGGCAAACAATTGTGTATAACTTTTGCTCAATGGAAAATGGAGGGTGCTATAATAGTAGGAATTGTACTAATAAAGATTTCACAATGGTTTTCAAGCTCATGTATTTTGTTAGAAAGCTCGTGTACGACACTGATTAACAAATGAATGCTTCCAAACGTATCGCAGATGAAATTTCTCTGTTCAGAAATCAATGAAGTGATCCCGCGGAATTGCAAGGCCTGTTTTTGTTAGATAAATGACTTTTGATGTTACTGTAGCAATACGTAATTACTGTAGTAAATAATTACTGTAGTGGCATTACTGTAGCAAAACATTTATTTAGAATGGGTTAAGCCCAATGTAGTGCAACAAGTACATATGAGAATGTAGTGTTGTTTCTAGTAAAAATGGCAAAAAAGTTTTATCCCATATTGCTCACACCTAGAACTTTTGTTGTCCTCATATGTAGGATAACATGGGGCACTAGTGTCCAAAGGAGTCCTAGGAAAGAGGTATGCTCACCTCCTTGGTGGGTGGGATTGACACATCACAACGTACGCACGCACGTGCGCCACGCCACGCCTTACCTAGCTAGGCCGGGTCGGGCCGGGCTCGGGCTTGTGGATTGTGGAGAATGTCTTCCTTCTTCTTTTTGCACTAGAATACGACTAAGTAATTAATTACTCGTGTAATTAGTTATTGCTTTCTTATTCAGATTTCTTAATCCTAATTAGAAAGTGTTTCTCTTTTACGGATTATTCCGTATTGTGTACAAGAACAACCGAGTGTTTGCGTCTTACTGGGAATAGGATTAAGGACGTGCGTGGCTATATATACACATCCGATCATTAGGGTTATACACACCGAAAAACAGTCTTCAGCCGCCGTGTGTTTTGTGAGCCCTAAACCTGAGTGCGAGAGCTTCGTCCCGGAGTTGCTTTGTGGAGTTGTCCTCCTGAGCAAAGTGCGGCTCCTCCTTCTTGTCGTCAAGACGCAACTGTCAGGCGGTGGTACCTGCGGTTGCTGTGCTGCACTGGTAGCAGTGCGACGCGACTACGTCGAGCCCGAGCGAGACGTGCAAGTTCCAGGTTCGTGCCGGATCGCGTCTGGGAGAACGGTGCCTATCCGCGAGGATTGCCGGGCACTGATTTCTTTAAGTAACACGTTCGTTTCTCAATGAACGATCTGGTTTGCGAATCTAACTCCTATTTTCTGTTCTCCTGCTTCGTTTGTTGTTTGATTCTTATTTTGGATCTGCCTGAATTGTTAATTAAATTGCACATGTCGCTGTTGCATGAACGACAATAACAAATATAAACAACAGTCTTAAAGAAATCAATATCTGTCATTAATTAACTATGGCCGGTCAGGGTGGTTCGGGATGTAAGATTGATACAACTAATATGCCTGAAAACTTTACTGGTACGAACTTTGCCCGTTGACAGAGTTGTATGGAAATTTGGTTGAATATTGCGGGTTATGATCAATATTTAGTTGAAACTGAACATGTATCTGATGAAACAATTCCTGATAATGCAAACATTATTGCTAATTGGAAGAAGGGTGATAAAACGTGTTGCGGTTTGATTCTGTTTGGTTTAAATAACAAACTGTATGATTCTTACTCAAAGCCGCTAGTCACTACGTCCAAGGTTTTATGGGAATTGTTAATTAAGAATTTTAGCACTGAAAATCAGGGTGTTGAAAAATACTGCGTGTCTAACTTTCTTAAGTTTCAGATGGTTGAGGGTAAGTCAGTTTCTGATCAAACACACGATCTACAACTCCTAGTTCATGAACTCTCAGATGCCAAGATGGTGTTGCCTGAGATATTTGTTGTTATGTCTATCATAGAAAAATTCCCTAAGTCATGGGAGTCGTTTGGTATGTCTCTGAAGCATCGCAAAGGGACACACATCATGGATGAATTAATGATGGATATTAATATACAAGAAGAACACTTAAAGGAGAAAGGGGTCAAGGTGCCTACTGATGCTAATCCAACTGTTAATCTTACTTCTACAAAAAAACATCAAAGATAAGAAATCTAAGAATGCACATAAATCCAAGGCAAAGATCCAAAAGAAACCGAAGAACAAACCTTGTTGGACTTGTGGACAGGTTGGCCACTGGAACAAGGATTGTCCTACTAAGAAGGCAAAGAAAGTTACCGCATCTGCAACTGAGGAGGCTGTGGTCAATATGATGACTGCATCCTTGAACCTCAATGATGGGTATGTGTCTATTAAACCTAAAATTCTTTCTATATTTGAACCACTTTATTGTATAATTGACACTGGGGCTAATGTACATGTGTGTGCTGATAAATCCCTGTTTGTGTCTTATCAGGCCTCTCGAGGTCGGTCCGTGACTTTGGGTGATTCCAGATCTACAGAAGTCAAAGGCGAAGGACGGGTGGACTTGAAGTTCCCTTCGGGGAAGGTTTTGACTCTTAACAGGGTCAGACACGTTCCAACCATTCGACGCAATATCCTTAGTGGCATCATATTAGTTAGAGAAGGTTATAGAGTAGATTGTAAATGTAATAACTCTATTATTACACGCCTTCGTGATTCTTTGTTTTTCGGCAAGGGTTACTTATGTGATGTGGAGAACTTGTTTAAGATTCATGTTGAACCTGTTTCAAATTCCGTTTTAAATTTGAATGATTATAGTTCTGTTTGCATGAATCTTGTTTCATTCGATGCATGGCATTCACGTTAGGGACATGTTAATGTTGCCTCAATGAAGCGTATGATGAATCTAGATTTGATCCCTAAATCTGAAATTAGCAACAATAAATGTGAAATATGTGTACAAGCTAAATTGCCTAGGAAGCCTTTTCATTCTATGAATAGGAATTCAGAAATTTTGGATTTAGTGCATACAGATATCTGTGAATTTAATGGTGTTGCTACGAGAGATCAAAAGCGTTATTTTATAACTTTTATTGACGATGCGAGTAGATACTGTTATGTCTTTTTACTTAGAAGTAAAGATGAGGCATTAGATAAATTTCAAATTTATAAGAAAGAAGTTGAAACTCAAACCGGTAAAGTACTTAAGCGATTAAGGTCTGATAGGGGAGGAGAGTATACCTCGAATTTGTTTTTGGAGTTTTGCCAATTACATGGTATAGTTCATGAGGTCACTGCTCCATATTCACCACAATCAAATGGGATAGCTGAATGTAAAAACCGAACATTAATAGATATGGTAAATACCTTACTCCAAACATCTGGATTACCCAACTTTATGTGGGGGGAAGCTTTGAATACAGCTTGCCATATTCTGAATAGAGTTCCCCATAAACATTAAGTAAGTAGTCCATTTGAGTTGTGGAGAGGAAGGAAACCGAGTCTTAAATATCTTCGAGTGTGGGGGTGCCTTGCAAAGGTACTTGTCCCTGAACACAAAAGGAAGAAATTAGGACCGAAAACGGTTGATGCCATATTCTTAGGTTATGTAGAGACAAGTTATGCTTATAGATTCCTGATTGTAAAATCAGATATCTCTGGCATTGAGGTCAATACAATTGTGGAATTACGTGATGCAACATTCTTTGAGGATGTGTTTCCTATGAAAACGGGTGTGCCCAATGAAGTTTCTCAAGAAGATTCATTTACAACAGGTTCCATTCCCGAGTACGTGGAAAGGATGACAAATGTGGGGGGTGACTCAGAACATGCTATTTCTGAATCCGATGATTCTGAAGAAATAGTTGAACCAAGGAGAAGTAAACGACCTAGGACATCCAAACACTTTGGAAGTGAGTTTCTTACTTACAATGTTGAGGATGATCCTGTTACTTTCAAACAATCTATGGAATCTCCAGAAGCTAAGTTTTGGAAAGAAGTCGTTAATGATGAAATCCAATCAATTCTCTCGAATGGAACTTGGGAATTGGTGGATTTGCCTCCTGGTTGTTCTGCATTTGGTTGCAAATGGATTTTTAAGAAGAAACTTAATGCAGACGGGACAATCAATAAGTATAAGGCTAGGTTAGTTGCTAAGGGTTACACACAAAAGGAAGGAATCAATTATTTTGATACCTATTCACTTGTTTCCCGTATGACCACAATCCGAGTGCTTTTAGCATTGGCTTCCATTTATAATCTCTATATCCACCAGATGGATGTGAAGACTGCGTTCTTACACGGTGATCTTCAAGAAGAGATATATATGGAACAACCTGAGTTATTTGTGGGTCGTGGGAATGAGTCCAATGTGCGTAAACTTGTTAAGTCATTATATGGCTTGAAACAAGCCCCTAAGAAATGGCATGAGAAGTTTGATTCTGTGATATCATCGTTTGGCTTTATTTCTAATGAATTTGATAAGTGTCTCTACTGCAAGATTGTCGATAATGGATTCATTTTGTTATGCTTATACGTCGATGATATCCTACTTTTTGGTTCCGATATGAAAGTATTAAAAGAGACAAAGTCATTCTTGTGTAGCAAGTTTGAGATGAAAGATATGGGTGTCGCTGATGTGATTTTAGGGCTTAAAATCATAAGGTCTACTGATGGTATAACTCTCTCTCAGTCTCACTATGTTGAGAAGATACTAGAGAGGTTTGAGTACACATCACATAAACCTATTAAGACTCCATATGATTCATCCAAGCCCTTGTTCAAGAATGAGACTGGAGTTCCAGTATCTCAATTACGATACTCTCAGATTATCGGAAGTTTGATGTATCTTATGAACTGTACATGTCCAGACATTGCGTTTGCCGTGAACAAGTTAAGTAGATACACCAGTTGTCCCGACAAGACCCATTGGGAAGCTCTTGACAGAGTTCTGAGGTATATCAAAGGAACACATTCCCTTGGGCTGCATTATGGTAAACATCCTTCCGTAGTCGAAGGATATAGTGATGCAAGCTGGATTGCCGTGAATTCTGGGAGTAATGGTGTCTCAGGATATGTATTCCTGTTGGGAGGAGGAGTTGTTTCCTGAAGGTCTAAGAAACAGACCATATTGTCTCGGTCCACTTTTGAAGCAGAGTTGTGTGCTTTAGATGAAACTGGATTGGAAGCTGAATGGCTACATGGACTTATGTCTAGTTTACCTATGGTAATAAAGCCGCTTCCTGCAATTTCAGTTCACTGTGACAACACTGCAACTATTGCTAAGATAAAGAGTTCCAAGTACAATCAACAACAGCGTAGACACATCCAAGTCAGATTGAAATCTGTAAGGGAGTTAGTGTCTAATGGGTTCGTGGTTGTGGACTACGTCGGTACCAAAGATATTACAGTTGATCCTTTCACTAAAGGTCTTACCTTGGCTTTAGTGGAAAAATCCAGGTTGGGAATGGGACTGAAACCCCTATAGATTTGCAGGCAGTAGCAACCCAACCCGAAAGAGTGGAGATCCCACAAATTGGGTTCAATGTGGTAATAACAAGCTGTCGGGTAAATCGGATGACACTATGTATTCTTATTTGATGCTTCTTGCATCTGTGTGTCTATTCCCTGGGAAACCTGTTAGTGTCATGACTACAAGTTAGTAAGAGAGTAGTCTCTTAATGGTGTCAAGTCTTAGGACAGGATGTTAGCAGTACATCCTTAGAGACTCCAACTAAGTGATTGATGTTGTGTAGGCCGCAACAGGAGAATTGGGTTGTTCTCTTTTATCAATCATGATATAAAGTTTTGTATGCATGGCCTTAATGCATTGTTTTTCTTTACTACCATGTCTTTATTGTGTTGTTACCAACCTATACTCTTGTACCCAAGGTTCAGGTTCAAGACTTTTGTTCACCTAGTTCCTACAGGGGTCACAGTTGGATAACTCAGGTAGATTCAAACCGAAAGGTATCTGCTGAAAGCACAGTATGGAGGACTGAATGGTAGAGCACACTACACATTGGACTTTGTGGGGGATTGTTAGATAAATGACTTTTGATGTTACTGTAGCAACATGTAATTTGTTGTAGCAAGTAATTACTGTAGTGTCGTTACTATAGCAAAGCATTTATTTAGCATGGGCTAAGCCCAATGTAGTGCACCAAGTACATATGAGAATGTACTGTTGTTTCTAGTACAAATGGCAAAGAAGTTTTATCCCATATTACTCACACCTAGAACTTTTGTGGTCCTCATATGTAGGATCACATGGGGCACTAGTGTCCAAAGGAGTCCTAGGAAGGAGGTATGCTCACCTCCTTGGTGGGTGGAATTGCCACATCACAACGCGCGCGCGCGCCACGCCACGCCTGGCCTGGCCGGGCTCGGGCTCGGGGATTGTGGAGAATGTCTTCCGTCTTCTTTTTGCACTAGAATACGACTAAGTAATTAATTACTCGTGTAATTAATTGTTGCTTTCTTATTCGGATTTCTTAATCCTAATTAGAAAGTGTTTCTCTTTTACGGATTATTCCGTATTGTGTACAAGAGCAATCGAGTGTTTGCGTCTTACTGGGAATAGGATTAGGGACATGCGTGGCTATATATACACATCCGGTCATTAGGGTTATACACACCGAAAAACAGTCTTCTGTCGCCGTGTGTTTTGTGAGCCCTAAACCTGAGTGCGAGAGCTTCGTCTCGGAGTTGCTTTGTGGAGTTGTCCTCCTGAGCAAAGTGCGACTCCTCCTTCCTGTCGTCAAGACGCAATTGTCAGGCGGTGGTACCTGCGGTTGGTGTGCTGTACTGGTAGCAGTGCGACGCGACTACGTCGAGCGCGAGCGAGACGTGCAAGTTCCAGGTTCGTGCCGGATCGCGTCTGCGAGAACGGTGCCTATCCGCGAGGATTGCCGGGCACTGATCTGGTTTGCTAATCTAACTCATGTTTTCTATTTTCCTGTTTCGTTTATTTTTTTATTCTTATTTTGGATCTGCCTGACTTGTTAATTAAATTGCACCTGCTATAGTTGCTGCATGATCGACGATAATAAATATAAACAACAGTTTTCTGGATAATGCGCGGAGTTCCAATTAAGCTGGAAGAACAGATAGTGAAAGCGCTTTCACTACATCGGGAAGGCCAGTGAACGCGACGTGGGCGTCTTGAGGGGAAGATGACTCGAATGCTAATGTTCTTGGGGAGTCTGCAGACAGAGCTTCTTCGCTATCTACTTCGTCAAACCGAGGGGGCAGCGGGCGATGAAATTGCCCACCTGCGCACACCGGCGGTTGTCGTCAGGCCGGCGTATGGTGCCGTTATTAACGTGTCCGCATAAAGGGCACGCCGTCACACCAATCCAATCGCAATCTGCGCATAAGCACAGGTGATTGCAAGGGAGCACAACGAAGGAAGCTTCCCACCGCGTTTCCATTCTTCTGTCAGGTCATGCACTGACGCCGCTCGCTTCGGCACCGTTGCATGTTTACCTTCAACGTATGTCGTCAGAGCACCACGACTGGCCGGCGTCATCTGCAGCCCGCCCCGACCCGTGCACAGACGTCCTTGCTCGCATGTCTAGGCTGGAGTGGGTTCTGATCGACGAGTGCCAGCGTCTACTCGAGCTCGAAGACAGTGGCATCCTTCTTACATCCTGCAGCAGCAAGCCATCCCTGCTACTCGGTGACGAGCTGCTTGAGTCGAGTATCCAGAACCCGTTCCCCCGGTTCGGGGCGGCCTCTATCTCGTCCTCCGAGGACTTGTTCTACCTGAACGGGTACCTCGACGACGCCCAAACATGGGGCGTTTGATGCCGCACATCTTCCGGCTGGGAGCGGGAATCAAATGGAGACTGCACGCGAGACTGTGGCAAAGTCTCTTGGAAAGCGAAGTGACGGCAGAATGTGCTGGAGAAGAACAAACAAACTCACGGTGCGAGACCTACTTTTATAGGCCGACCGAGCAGAAGTATCAAGTTTTAACTACCAAGTTTATTCATTGAAGTGGAATATTCGCATTCCCCGACGCAGAAGTATTACATTTTTGTAAAAACAAATTTGGCACTCTGTAGAACTAAAACCAGCCGTTATTTCTATAAATTTTAAAAGCCTAGTTGTGGTTCTATTCTGAGTTTGCATCTTGGCAAGCCGAATCCAGAATATATGTAACTGAATTTCGAATTCTGTTTTTGCTGTTCCTTTATGTCTTTTAACAAGTTATGATCAACTAGTTTGTTATTAGTAGAGTTTTTTTTATATTTAAATTTACAAGCTGGTCGATGTTCTCTCAGCTGTACTCTACCATTTTAATTTATCTGGTGTCCGAGATAAATCCTAGCATTTAACTATGGCAAGCACACCGGTTGCTCGAAATATGCTTTTGGAGAAGATAGTTGTACGCCCTTGCCAATGCCGAGCAGAGTGAAACTACTATGCACATTTTCGAACAAGTGTTGCAGAATAGAAACGCCATTTCTTCTTTATTTTTTGAGGCGTCACACAGAATTTCCATGAATAGCATGACACATTGGGCGCAGAAGCACCGAATCATCACATCCATGGGTTTAGTTCACCATTCCTTTCTCTTGGCACGTTTGTTTAAAATCTCCATACCTAACGAAAGGGAAAACCGTGACTAAAGACCAAAAAGGGGAAAATATTAGAGACAAATTGTTAGGTGAAACCAGGAGGGATTCAAAGTCGAAACCCCATTCTATATATGTTAGGTGTGCCTAGAACATCGTAAATTCTATGAAGGATAACAAAATTAACTATTGTCTCTCACGTGAACTTCAAAAAAATTGATCAAAAAACTTCAAATGTACATATAATGAAATTTACATAAATTGCTATATCTTTGACTTACGATTTTCAAAGCAATATTCCAAACATTCATAAATGTCTTTTGTAACTGATGCATAGAGTATAGTAAAATGACATTGAATACTTGATTGAACTTCAAGAATACAAAACTTTACGTATATGAACAAGAGAGTAATTCAAGAAAATATAGCATGAATTTAACAAATGATTTAGGCTTAGTAACCAATACATATGAAACATTAGTTTAGGGGACATTCACACAATAGCCCCAACTTTGATGTCTTACATATGAAAATTTTCACAAAACAATCCCAAGGTCCCAACACCGATTAGAAACAATCAATTGAAACCATGTTAAAAAGCTTCATATTTTTCATAATGGATAAATATCACATATCCAAGAAATATTTAACCTATTAGTATACACTTAGACATGTAAGTTATCAATTTCAAATCTTATCAAGAGGTATCCATCTTCATACCGTAGTCCAGAGTTCATCAATATATCACCTAGAGTAATCTTCAGCCCTAGTCAAAACATGGTTAAATAGATACAACCACATCACTTGGTTTGAACATCTTACATTTGGTTAGGGCTAACTACAAGCTTCATGCTTCACTAGGACAATCTAAAATTCGAACACGTCATAAAAAGATATCTAGTGACTATATCATCATTTCCGTTTAAAAAAGTTCAATTTTTTTTGTTTCTAGTCTCTTTTTGTTTTGTTGATTTTATTTTAATTCATATGTCAAATCCATCTTTTCTTTCTTATATATCATATCTTGATATGGAGTTGATATAAGATGCATTTATTACCACCTTATGTTTTCCTTTCTCATTTTTAACAAGATATAGGATGCATTTATAACCACCTCAAGTTTTCACTTCTCATTTGTAACAAGATATAAGATGCATTTATAACTACTCATGTTTTCCCTTCTCATTTGTAACAAGCAATTGTTCTATATATCAACAAAATAGAGAATACAATTTTCAAGCGCATAAGATACGAAAATCAAGGAAATAAAACAAGATATTATACTTTGTTTAGTCTCTTTATATAGAAGAAAAACTTGACTATCTTATGAATGCAATTGTCTCCTAATGCATTTTTGATGCTTAATGATACAATGTTACTGCATTATATTATTGGCATCTTTTGATCAAATAATAATACTTTGATATATAGAAAGCTAATTCAAAGTAGAGCCAAAATATGTTTAGAATATTTTAAAGAGGTTGATTGAATTCCAATAGAAGAATAAAAACATATAAAAGAGAAAAAATGACTTGCGTTGGTAATCTAGCATAAGACTGTAGAAAAGTAATTGGTCGTTGTGAGCTCCAACACCCTAGACACCTTATCAAATTGCAAAAATTCTTAAAAAATAAAAAATTCACAGATTTTGAATTATGACAAGGATTCACTTATTCGTTAGATAGTGAACACAAACCCTTTGTTCAAAATTGATGGTTTTCATGGTCTTAACATATTCTAATCCTTGGGAAATGAAAGATTATTACTTAATAGAATTGTTTATTATCTTAAGTCCACACTCCTAACGACTACATAGACAAAATCAAGTGGACTTAGGCGTTCGTCCCTATAATGGTACATAGTTTAGCACAAGCAATATATATGAAGATGGAAATATCTAAACTAAAGAGATAACAAGATATTAAAATTGGAGAAAAGAGACATGTATCCATTTTTACATCAAAATACCTATGGGTGTTTCATTTCAGATATTGGAGTCTTGAAAACAAAGGACCATAATTTGACAAAAAGAATTTTTTTATAAATGAAATATATTAATGCTAAAGAATTAAGTACACTATGAAAGGGGAAAAACATAGTTTTAGAGTATATAAAACTTGCTTGACTAAAAATATGATAATTCACAAGAAGTAAAACAAGGTGAGAACATTTACCATCATTCTTTTATATAAAGCATATTTTAGAGTTCTTTATCCATTGTATTAGCATTAAGCCATTGACCACTTCCAAATGAAGGGTCTATGAGGGGCATGTGAGGCTGAAAGCCTATATGTCACCCTATATATACATGAGAGACCTCAAGAAAGAATTCAATGAGCTAACACTTTTATAAAAAATGCCTTGTGTCCTTTTTTGGTAATTATGGCATCAGATAAGGCAACAAAAAAAAAATTTAACTTGTCATATTCTCCTAATACAGTAGATTGTGTCAACAACTATGTAATAGAAAAGAGGGTTTGCAAGGTTTATACATGGTCCTAGAGCAAATCTAGCGACTACCCCTTATAGTAGCATGCACATTTATTCAAGTTGCACGTGGATAATGTCAGTAGTGGCCTCCTAGTTGATCACCATGGATGATAGTTGAATTCATCCTCCTAGCAGTAGGCAACAACCTCCTCACCTATGTAACAATTTAGATGGACCACTGAGAACTCATGCTTCTACATGAACTTACATGAAGTAGTTGTCTCTCCTAAATAGTGTGCTAGCACCGACTTACTCTCCCAATTGTCTTTGACTTGTTGTTCCTCCCTTTGACGGGTAGAACTTACTTGGGTTCTCACGTTACCACAAATGTGAGTAGAGAATAATTGTCAAATCTCATTGGTGTCTCTAGAAAGCCCACAGTACCTCCTATTTATAAGAGGGTTAGGTTTAGGGCTTCCAGTTCATATGGGAGTTGAAGAGACAAAATTTCATGAATTTTCCAGGACCTGCAAATGTTGAACTGGTGAGTTCACTATTGAACCGGTCGGTTCACATGTGAGTCGATTGGTTCAACCCTTGAATCAATTGTTTCCCAATCGTAGTTGTATTGGTAATTAATATTTGATTAATGAACAACATGACATGAACATCAATGATCAACTAAATAGTTGGTTCACAACCTGAACCAATCGGTTGACAGACCTGAGTCGATCAGTTCACTTGTTGAACTGGCAGTCTCATGGATCTGATTACCAATGTTTGTTCAGTTGACCTGACACTTGAATCGATCGGTTGAACACTTGAAGACGTTGGTTTAGAATCTAGTCAGTCAACTTTCAACCATTGTTGTTTAAATTTAAAATCTGACACTTTAGTAATCAAGTTTAAACTACATTCACGAATAAAATCCTATTCCAAGTGTATCCTATAGGTGTGACCCTATAGGTTCCATGTTACATCAACAATGAATGTTCATAATTGATTTAGAACATCACAAGTAATGAACGGTATCTAAAAAGACATCATTTCTACCCAAGTAATTGGAACGCTGGAGAACAACTTCAACCTATAATTTGTGATTGGTGTTATGGTGATTGTATAGTTCCTTTGTCTCTGATATCCAGACTGGATTCGAGGCATGGAATTGTCATCCTTTTCAATGTTCAATCCATGTTTGTTGAACTAGATTAGACTATCTAAGAAATGTGTAAGCTCAATAGCACATAATGACTCACACCAACATGGATATGCTTTTCTTAGTCTCACTTATCAAGTGGCCAGGATATCATATTCTTGTAGGAGGGATAAATCCCATCTACATCACTCATAGCCATCCTCATGTGTCATAATGCACCTGAGCACCACCTTTATGGCAATTCTTATTCATGGTCATGGTGAATGATGTCAAAGTACATGGAGAGACATGTGATGAGTGTAGTAACTTCAGGTCTAAGAACCACAATCACCACCATCACTATGAGAGATGACTCTGACTACCAATCATGGTTTCCATGTGTCACTCTCAAGGTCGGTCTGTCTTATACACTTTTCTCTAAAATGTATCTGTATGTTTTGTTTGATATCACATATCATGACTAATGAGATTCTGTCATCAACCGACACAGACTCTAGACTTATGTGTTATTGTTGTCTATTCCCTTCCACAATAACATCTAACTAGGGACATAACAAGAATGTATATACTCTTGAAATCTGTATAATATCATTTTTCAGGTCCTCAACCTGAAGGCATATGTCATTGAGTAATATCATTCTTTAGACATTTATCATGTTCCAACATTATCTCATAACTGAATAAAACTAAATAAGTTGGAAGATTGCCTTTCTTATTAATCAAATCATTTACAAGATATGTCATTACAATCATCAATTATTGGCTCTGGAGCCATACATACCAACAAACTCCCACTTGAACTTAGAGCCAATCACCCATGAATTTAATCCCAAGTGATCTAACTTGACCTTCATGATTCTTTTATGAAAGTACTTTTATCAAGGGGTCAACCACATTACTCTCAGTTGGTACTCTACAAATCTTCACATCTCCTCATTGTATGATTTTTCATATGAGGTGTAACCGCCTTAGTATATGTTTAGAACTATAAAACAGTGAAATCACCCCTTTACAAAAAATTTGAAGAGTAAAAATCCATCCCAAAAATACTCAAAATGTATGTTGAAATAGGTGTAAAATTTTCCAAATTTATAATATTGGTATGAAAAAGACCAAAGTGTATAGTAGAGGAACAAAAATCATGACTATATTCAATTTTTTCAAAAGATTACAAAATTCCAACATATATCCCATTAAGGGTTTACATTTAAGGTACATCAAAGGATCTAAGATAGAGGGAAGTCTAAATTACTTCAAGTCTTATCTCCGAAGCAACATCTCCAAGAGCTAGGTCCATGCCAAAAGTTGTGTTCTTCTTGATCTTGTTCAACACTTCGTGCCTTACCTGGGTGGTTGGGAAGTAACCCAGTAACAGAGATAAACAAGGTATGTGTCAAGAATATGAACATGAAACAAAGACAATAAAAGTAATGAAACATTAGGATATAGATTCATCATAAGATGAGAAGGAGAAGAGAATAAGGCATATAACAAAAGATTATTGCCAAAACTAATAAATAATAATGAATTTCCATGAATGACTAATATTGTACTAAATTAACCAAGCAGGGTTGCGGCACCTACCGGACCCCAACCTATATATGAGGGGAGAGTAATCAGATTCCCAATCACCTATCAAATATTATATATTGGGTAGATATAACAAATCCCCCAGGGGAGAGTAAACACATTCGTTATCAAAAAATAACACATGCCCTAACTATGCGTGGTTGTACATAAGTACCACTACTATAGCAAAATAGTCAAATAAAACATCATGCTCAAGCAATATTAAAGTGTCGAGATAAATCATCAAATAGTTTCAACATGGTAGTGAGGTTCCCAGACCCAAGAAATAATATATCAAACTAATATTTGAAGCAATTTGAACAACAGAAACAATAATAAAGGAAATAGGATTCATGCCTCATTATGGAAAATAAGGTTGGTTCACAAATATCCCAACTTAAGGGCAAGATTTTCACATACCTCTCTTATTGATTTTAATTATTCACTTTCATCACTTTAACTGAGTTCAAGGTCCACTTTTCCTATTTTCAATGTATATTCATGTATTAGGGTTTTTCATATGCATTAATAAAAAGGTAATTTTAGGGTTTTGAAAACATAATGATAAGTTTATCCTAGTTCTTATCTATAAGTTAATAGGTTCATTGTGGTCACAATTTCACAAAACTTTTATTTAGACTCTAAAAACATCACCATTGATCTTATTAGGTTTTCCTGATCAAGAAAACATATTTATTTGTCCAATTTGGAGTTTATATGAATTAGCTACCAATTTTAAGGTTTTCTATATTAATTAATTAGGTTCACAAAAAATTACCCATTGAAAACATGGAAATTAGGTGTTGAAAACTATTTTATTAGAAAGAAGATATTTTGTCAATTCCAAAACATATTTATTGATTAATTTTGGACAAGTGAAACAAAAGTTATGATTTTTATAAAGTTGACCAATCAAAAGAAGCCAAAAATCCACGCCATCAGATATTCTCCAGTCAGCTATCAAACTTGGCAAGTTGGCCCAATCAGAATTGGCCAACTCAGCCAGGCTATTGCCAACACCATGAAAAAATACATAGTTGGAAAAGAGTATAAGTAAAGGATGAAAAGACCAAACTACCCATGGCCAGCGTGGCAGAATATAAATCAAAATAGGGATTGTATTGTAAAACCGGAGTCATTCATGTCCTTCACTGAATCAAACCCGACAAGAATACAAGAAGCACAGAGCTTCAACAAGCTCTACAATGAGGGATAAACCCTGAGCTACACACCCTAAAGCATAGAGGAAACATGACCAATGAATCTGTGAGATTCAGAGGAACCCCAAGACCTCCAAAAGTAGGATAATTGGGCCATAGTCCTTCAATCTTAGGCTCTCCTCCATGAGAGCATAAGAGATAAGGACATGAGCAAGAAAAATCATAAAGTATTCTAGGAAAGCCGCAAATGGGGATATTCAGCACACCACTGCAAACTTACACACATCACACAATAGAGAAAATACCCAGCTCATCACCCAGGCACCGCTAATATTGGAAAACCAAGAAACTTGAATCAGAAAGAGGGGAAATGGATGCATACCGCCTGGGATGAAATCTATGTTATAGAAAGCTTCCTCAAGGCACAAGTAGCGATCCCAGGCTTTTGCGCAGGACCTTAGGGCACTGAAGTTTCCTAGTTGAACCATCAGTGGTCGCCACATGCAACCCAAGTAGGGGGATGGGTTCTTGGTGTGATTGGGGAAGAACTGGCAACTTATATAGTCTTCACATACTCTGAGGATGGTGTAGAGATGATCATATAGGGCCTTGGAGCCTTGGGACTACTGAGGATTCCAACAGAGATGGGAAATAGAGGAACACTGCAACCCTTAATTGACTGGGTTTTGAAGAGGGAAAACCCTATCAAATTGGGGCTCAAGATGTGTGGAATCGATAGAGGAAACTACCGGAACAAAAATCTCAAAAAGCCATAAAGCAAAGAGAGAGAAATAAAAAGATAAAGGATCAAGGAACTATTACTGTTATTTCCTATTCAGTAGCGAGGATGAAGACGTCACCTGAGCTGTAGGATTTGGTATTTGACAGTCTGAAAGAATTCCTCCATAAAGCTAGGTGTGACAAGCATTAAACTTGAGATACTTTGAAAAAAAATGATATTATAAATGAAATTGATTTATGTAACTTATATATTTCTTTCCCAAGTTCATTTTAGGGATCAAACAAGTCCCAATTAATGCCAAATTTTGCAACTAGACCAATTTGGACACATAGAATCCGAATTTTCCATTAGATTTTAGTTTTGGAGATTTTAAGTATTTTATTTATTTATTTTAAAGAAATTTATGTTTTCTCTTTCCTATCACATTATATGCATCTAGAATCCACCAATTAATGTGAAACTTCAACATCAAGTGAACTAAAGCGTATGCAACACAAATTGTCCATTAACTTTATCCTTTGAAGTTATTTATCACATTATCTAACATTTTGGTCTTTTACATATTTTCTCTCTCCTGATCTACACATGTATATTAAAGATTGTCCAAATCACATGAAAATTTACCCAAAGGCTAGTTTTAGTGTGTATATTACGAATCAATGATTATTTTCTACTTTTTGAGTCATTAAATGATTTATCTCATATTTTCGAGAAACATCACCTTTTCTTTTCAAATTAAAATAGATTTAGTTATTAACATCCTAAAATTATGAAACTTGGCCTTCAAGACAAATCAAACCCAAGGAAAATGAATCTCAAGGTATTTTTAACCAATTAGTCTTCCCTTTATAAATTTTTACCCATTATCCAATATTACCACTATTTCTCTTATTTAATAATTCCATGTCATATGAACATGTTTAAAGCATTATTATTCATTCCTTTTCTCTTCTTTGCTCCATAATGCTAAGGAATGGTATAGAACGAATTCCTTTTATTAATATGTCACATAAGTGGTCAAATTGCACATTAGACCCTGATTAAAGCATTCACTGAGGTATATGTGCATAGACCCATTTGTTGGCATAAATAATGAACAAATGTTCACCAGACCACTATTATTACCACAAATGGAACATCAAGGCCAAAAAGGATAGATAAGAAAGGAAAATCTTAGGAAAAGGGTCAAAGGATAATAAATCTAAGATTTCAGTTCTTTACAACACTCCACCCCTTAAAAAGGATTTTGTCCCCGAAATCTCAAGTAAAGAAGGAAAGGGTGAGTAAGTAACATCAAAACACTAAACTTTAGGTTGTTCCTCTAACCATAAAACTTCCACCAAAACTTTCACCAACTCAAACTCCTTATACTTCAACTTCTTAACATGGGAGTTTAGAAACTTCACATGCAACTCCTCAAAGGTCAGACTCGCAAGGATCGTCTAGGGTTCCACTATTAAGATTTCTTTTTAACATTTTTGGCTTATTAGCATTATATTTATTAGGATATCACATTATTATTATTATTCTTTTAGTTGTGTCTCATTATATTCACTTAGTTGCCAAAAGAGTTACATTTCATTATTATACAAAAATCCTTTATTTATATTTCTTATTTATCTTATGTAGAGTTTTAGCACAATTAGGGTTTACTTAATTATTTCAATGTCTATTAATGTGTTAGATCATTATCCTTGATAATTTGGATCTAGTCTCCATTATAACCTTGTTATCACCATATTGAATTATATATCAAATAAGACATTTTATCCAATTTGTTATTAAGTCTACAATTAATCCAATTAATAGGACATTAATTTGTTATATCTATATTACACATTTCTACATTACCTTTCTTACTCACCTTAATGTCCTCATAAATTATTTGGTCATATTTATTCACTTCTAATTATTGATTATGCACATTTATATAAATCATGTTTACTTCTTGTCCATATTTGAGTCATTATATGTATTTTAGTGAACATGGTTGGACACATTACAAATTAATGATTTGATTCACATACTAAGTCATGATTATATGATTAATTAGGTGTGTATTAGAGAACAAGGTGATATGCATTACATATTGATAACCTGATTAATCTATGATTAGGCGATTATATACCATTTATGTGTACCAAAGTATGTTATCTGATGAATGTCATTAAGGATGCATATATTAGGGTTAGATGATCACATGTTAGGGTTTAGGTTAACATGATCATTATACTTCACATATATCTTCTTAGCATGTATTAAGTCCAATATTAGGTTATGATTATCTTGCTCATCATATAATTAGGGTTTATTGGTTGATGTCATGGTTAACATCATTTGTATCCATAATTAGTATTAATATGTGAGTTACTCTTATTAGGGGCATTAAGTATTCATCAGAGTTCAAACATATGAGTTATTCATTAGATGACTATTGTATGTTCATTAGTATATAAACATGCATGTTAGGTTATAACTATAACTAGTTTGGTCGAAACCAAAGATCCAAGCACACTATCCTCCCATTCATGGACTTAGGGTTTCTAGATTTAGTGTAGCTACATTTCAGAATGTCACAGGGCTCCATCCCCTTAAAAATGATTTTGTTCTCAAAATCTAACCACCCACGAATCAACAACCAACTACTCTCCACCCCTTAAAGAGGTTTGACCTACCGAGACAAACTAAATTATAGGTAGAAGGGTGATTCTAACTAAACCGTGTACAAGAACTATCATGCTTGCACTGTGCACTCTGATAGCTTACAAAACATCAAAGTCTAGGTTTCATGGTTAGGTTAACCAAACATGTGGTCCTAAGGGACATAAGGAAGTTATATTGGTATCCATCCTTAAACAAGTCACAAGGTAAACTTGTTAAGGTTCCCAAAGATATTCAACATAGATGTCTAAGGTTACTATTGCCTAAAAGCATGCTATTTTGGACAATCCATATCAGCTGAGACTAGGAAGGTATCATATGGATCTAGGAGTCCTCGTAAACCAAGCTAGTAGTACAAAGGAAAATCTTGCCAGCCCTCGAACCCTGATCCTTTCTAGACACATTTTCTTTCAACTTCATGTCATAGTAGCTACCTAAGAGCCAAACTAAACAACCTCAAGTTAGTATGGTTACTTACACCTTTTAGTTGTGAGTATTTAAGGGGTTTATTCATCATGATTCTAATGTGAAACTCATAGGATCCTAAATAAACCTTTCATCATCTATAGATCAACTCTAGGGAAAAAATGTCACTTAAAGGGGAATTATGTAAGACAAGGGTTCTAATTTCGGAGACAATTTTGAAAAAGTCATATTTTGACTACCATGGACTCTGATACCATGCTATCAAAGAGAGAAATCACCCTTTTAATAAAAAATTGAAGAATAAAAAATCCATCCCAAACATACTCTAAAGAAATGTTGGAACAGGTGTAAAAATTTCCAAATTATAATATTAGTATGCAAAAGACCAAAGTGTATAGCAGCGGAATAAAAATCATGACTATATTCAATTTTTCAAAAGATTACAAAATTCAATCATATTTTCTCTCTCCTAATCTACACATGTATATTAAAGATTGTCCAAATTACATGAAAATTTACCCAAAGGCTATTTTTAGTGTGTAGATTATGAATATAAGATTATTTTATACTTTTTGAGTCATTAAATGATTTATCTCATATTTTGGAAAAAAATCACTTTTTATTTTCAAATTAAAATATATATAGTTATTAACATCATAAAATTATGAAACTTGGCCTTCAAGCCAAATCAAACCCAAGAAAAATGAATCTTAAGTTATTTTTAACCAATTTGTCTTCCTTTTATAAAAAATTTCCCTTAATCCAATATTACCACTACTTCTCTTATTAAATAATTCAATGTCATATTAACATGTTTAAAGCATTATTATTCATTCTTTTTTCTTGTCCTTGGTCCATAGCACTAAGGAATGGTCTAGAACGAATTCATTTTATTAATATATCACATAAGTGGTCAAATTTCATATTAGAGCCTGATTAAAGCATTCACTAAGGTATTTGCGTATAAACCCATTTGTTGGAATAATAATGAATAAATGTTCAGCAAACCACTATTATTTCCACAAATGGAACATAAAGACCAAAAAGGATAGATAAGAAAGGAAAAGAATGTAAAAAGGGTCAAAAGAGAATATATCAAAGATTTCAGTTTGTTATAAGAAAACTAATGTGATCTTGGTTCCTTAACTTGTGTAATAGCCCATTGTTGTCACAATATAGCCCAATTGCATCATTGATGCTTTGAACCACCCCAAGTTCTGAGATGAACTTCTTGATCTAAAAAAACTCCTTTGTCGCATTGGATTCAAAAAACTTCTCAGCCTCTATTGTCGAATCTACAACTGTCTCTTTCTTAGAACTCTTCCAACTCACAGCTCTATTGTTGATGAAAAACACAAATCCAGACTATTATTTGTACTCATCTTTGTTAGTTTGGAAGCTTGCATCAGTCTAATGCTTTACCACCAACTCCTCCTCACCATTGTGAATAAGGAACTTATCCTTTGTTCTTGTCATGTAATTAAGGATGTTCTTCATGGTAGTCCAGTGACTCTCATCGGGATCTGACTGATATCTTCATGTTATACTTAAGGCATACAAGACAATTGAATGAGTACATAACATTGCATACATGATAGATCCAATTGCATAAACATATGGAATCTTACTCATGCAATGTTTTATTCCTATCCTAGAATAACTTTTATGGACTTTTCAATTCATTTGAGTACCTTAGGGAAAACTTTTGAATTCATACATTTCTTGCTCAGTGCAGGTTCATGTTGTGTCACAACCGCGACTACATAGTCCACTAATGTCACGATCGTGAAGAAGCCTTTTCTCTACAACCCCACACCTTGACCGCAGCCCCCTTCCAACCGAAATAAAGAACCGTGACTACAATGGGATGGGAGTCTTCCCTGACCATAGTAGCTATGATGACCATAAGGAGGAGATCATCGCGACTGCGAGTACAAGACCCTTACTAAAAATTGCAGTGGCAACGATGACCTACTGTCACTACCACGAAACAAGCCACAACCGAGACCGCTTCCGCGACCGAGGCAAACTCCCCAGAGCACTGTGACCACGATGTAGGTCGCAACCAGCCCATACGTCGTGACTATGACCAGAAGTTAAGTCTGTGGGTAGCGCCTATAAATAGGCCCCCGCCTCCACCCATCAAATCATCAAGTCATCAAGGACCATGAAGTGCTGCCAAACTCCAGTCATTCATGTTCATCCCATTGGTTTTAGACCTCCAAATATGAAAGTTAGAGGAGTGAGATGATCAATCATCCCCTTCTTCAAAAGGAGTAGTTACCATCATCCACGCTAGCTCCAGATCTTGATACATAGAAGTACAATTGGTGTATCACTTTCTCACTTCTCTAGATCTATCATCTACTTCACATTGTACCCTTCACCCCTTCGTTATTCTTGATGTATCTATCTTTCTTTAGCGTCGTTATGCTTCTCGCTATCATGTGTGGCTAAACATTTAACTTGGGTTGGGAGTTGCCACTAAGGCTCTCCCAACATGTATATTCTTTCCTCCCTTTGAATATATATATATATATATATATATGTATGTATATGATGTTATCAAGATTATGTCCATACTCTTGTTCTTAGCTCCTCACTTGTATGCTTTTCTACCATCTTGTGATGCACGATTTTTGGTGCCTCAAAAGAGTACACTAGTACAGAACCGACCTTTAGTGTTGGTTATTTAAGGCCTTTGGCGTCTGTTTCAAAGTGACACCCAAGTGGGCACCGCTAAAAGTCAAAACCTTTAGCATCGGTTTTAACACCGATTCCATAACCCTTCTCGCCACCAAAAATGTGCCAGCAAGGGCACTATAGCCATCGGTTACTTAATAAAACCGACACTAAATCAAGGTCAAAGACGTCGACGTTTCATAAAAACCAACATCATAACCCTTCCCGCCACCAATAAAATGCAATAGCAAGGGCACCATCGGCGTTGGTTTGTATATATGACCGACATTATATCAACATAGACGTTAGTTTTTTGCTAATAACCGATGATGTATGTCTTTGTTGTTAGTTTTATACTAATAACCGATGCCTATGTTCTAATTTTATTTTTCTTATCAGTTTGTAGGCCTGCTGTATGGCTGGTCAGTAAGATGCAGAACCTATAGTTCAGTTCTAAACTATAGGTTTACAACATCCATTGATATCAGCCAACAACAGGCCACAAACCTGCAAAATCAACAAGATGGACAATATTATATATGGATCATGTGATTCACACACATGTATAAGCACATCTAATTCATATTATTTTTCATCACAAACATGTAGAAACCAGTAGTTCCATTTCAAATTTTCTCCACTTTTACACATATTTAGTAACCTGCAGTTCCATTCGTTTCATCTCTTTTCACATTCAGACACATGTAGAAACATTCATGTATTGATCATCATCACATTCACACATGACAATTTAGAAAAATTTATTCACATTCACACAAAAATAGTTATGAGAACAAAGTTTATAAATATCATTCTTTATTCATCATCGTCATTATCCCCATCAGTATCTCAATCATATTTAAAAATTCCCACTACTTGTAGGGCTTTTGCCCATTGTTCTCTTACACCATTTATGTCTTCCATCGTATAGGGAGTATGTACATCTAATAAATTTCCACGTATAGTGAAGTCAGTTTTAAACACCTACAAAGAGAATGACATATATATAATTAATAATATATAATAAGATTGATATATTTCATATTATCTAATGAGACTATATATAATACCTTATGTATGGTATCGATTTCCATTACGACATGTTTGATAATTAGGTCCATAAATCGCATCACATAGTATGCACATGCCCATCTATTGTCTTGTGTAACACATTATGAATTGAAACATACAAAATATTCAAAAATACAAATAAGCACAGTTCACATAAATAATATATAAATTGGAGTCGGGAAATTACTTTCACATTCTCCTAAATTAGTGGCTGGTTCTTTTTCTTAGGGACCTTTCCTCCAACTCTTTTGAACTCATATAAAGCCCTACATGTTAATGTAACACATTAAATTGCACAATTAAATAGTAATGTAATAACAGATGTTAACGAATATAAAAATATGAAATATTTCTCACGGGAATAATGGCTTTTTCATTGTGTGTCCATATATTGTATTCAATTCATTCCCTGTAGGATCTAGATAATAGACAGTGAATGTCTTGGGGACAAAAACTAGTAACTCCCAATGTCTAACACTACAGGTAAGAAAGTTAAAAATTAATAACTCAAAATCCACAATAAAAATATAATTTTCTTAAGTCCAAATTATAAGCGAAGTAAACTTACTCGACATTGAATGGAGCTGTTATCACCGTCTTCTTCTTTTTTACCAAAATATTTAAAAGCAGCACATCAGTATGAAGTAGCTGAAGAAGGGTCTTTATCTACAAGACTAACCAAAGATGGAACCAAAAATCCAACATGGAAAAATGAAAAATATATACATATCGTGTGTAAATGGCTGCAAAACATGTATTACCTACGCATTAATATATAAGAAACTAGATCCACCATATATAAAACAAGGTATATGGATGTATAAATAAGATCTCACCATATCCGTAGGTCTATCATAGATGTATTCAGCCAATCATAACAAAACAACTCCAAAATATCTTGTATAAATAGCTTGTTATCGTATGATTGACCTGCAACATCTTCTAGAATAGAAACATTTATAGGGCAATTTGGATCATATTCGCCTATCCATACTGCCATACCCCTAGAATTAGGACCTAACGAGGCATGTAGGTCCCTTGGAATCCAATTTGGTACTTCAGGAGGTGGAGGTGGAGATCGAGATGTAGCGGGTGTCTTCCTTTTGACCTGTACATATAAATTCAAATCAATTGACTCATATATACACACTAACAAATTAACGTAATGTAAATTTACCATACAATATTAGTATAGACGACATCCTCTTTGGGCCACATTATCACTCCGCCTTCTACCTCACGAAGCATTGCAGAATCTGGATGGGCATATGGTAATAGAAGATCCCTCCAATTGGGGAGTACATGTATCAGGCTCACACGAACTGCACCAGCTGGTACTGGAGTCCCATGAAAAATGTCCCTTAGAAGGGTTTGGATTGGTGCTTAATACCTTGAATTCATATGTTTTTCTTTGGGTAACAAACTCCTCCCAGTCTTTGGGGTCCAGGTAGTTCCATTGCTTAGTGGCTGCCTTCTTCCTAAATTTATTTTTTAAAGAGAATACAAACAAAAATTATTAGTGTAGAGTTAGTAAAAAAGTGATCAATGTCTAGAATTGGAAATCAATCAAGAACCTCTTCTCTGCATCACGTATGTATTCTCGAGTGAGATTTGTCCTATAGTTTCTTAGGACCCTCCCATGGCGTTGCATCATGCATTTTCGATGCAACTTTTCATCCATATCAAATATACTCTGCAAAATAGAATTGCTATTAACTAGTATCCTAAAAATTAGTGATCTACAAAAATAGAATTGCAAATAATAATAACTCACGCATAGTTCCTTCCATACTAAGTCTTTCTTCCCCTTAGGAACTTTATGCCAGGATTCTACATTAGGACTATAATGGGTGTAAGTAAGAACCCCAAGATATGAAATAAATGAGTTGCGGTTCACTCCAACTAGATTTCTTGCATGAACAAAATCCACAGTCAATTTACGTCCATTGCTCCTTTGCTGTAGTAACTTGTTCATCATTGTGATGCCCCTCACTTTCTCAATTTTTTTGCTACTCATCAGGTGCCCCAATCTCTTCAGGGGGTACATCACCAACCTAAAATTTGACAAAAAAACACACTTACATGATATAACTATAAATGAACATATAGATAGAAATATAGGACATATTTTTAAAACTTACATTGTGAGGCAGCGCATTGATATCCTCACCCTCACGGTAATCATCATCACGGTCATAATTCTCATGCTCAGCCATTTGAAAGTGTCATTAAAAAAATCAAACATTTATCATTTGACATAACTAGAAGATAATAAAACATTGTAAAGTTCACATTCATAAAAATAAAACATATAAAAAAAATATAAACATGCATGCCTCTAATATTGAGATCTTTTATCAATTAACAATCCTTCATTGTGATCTCCACGCACATACAAGTCATCATTAGATTCAATATTTGGTGGTGTTGGCAACCCAACTGAGAATGGACTGGAGTCATCATACTTATCATAGTACTCTTCTTCATCTATAGGATCTTCAATGAGTTGTCTTTTACCATGAAGAACAACTGACCATTTATCATTTACAGGATCATCGATATAAAATACTTGTTGCACCTATGATGCCAATATGAATGGTTCACCCTTCTCGCCAATCTTTTCAAAGTTCACTAATTTGTGAAACCCAATTCATCCACTATAACTCCTTTGGTGTTATTGACCCAATTATATTTAAAGAATGGAATTCTGAAATCTACGTAGTCAAACTCCCATATGTCTTCAATGACACCGTAATATGACATTTTAGCTTCACGTGGACTCTTATCCTTTGTACTTGCAAAAAACAATGAAGACGCTTGAAGGGTGACCCCACTATTTTGGATGACACTCTTATCATCTTGACGCTTTGTTTAATATGAGAATCCATTTCTGTCAAACCCTTCATAGGACATAACATTCAATTTTGGTTTAAAGGCAAAGCATTTGATAGTTTCTATAAGATTATCTGGTGTTTGAGATAGTTAATGTAAGACTTTATCTTCAAACCACTTAATAAATGTCTTGTTATGCTCTCTAGCAAGCCACATTGAATTGGCTCGAGGATATTGTCTCTTGATGAAATTGGTATGTTCCCCGATATAAATACTCACTTCATCTATGTTGTGTAAAATATACAAGTGACCTTGTTCCAACTACTCATGGCTGATTACTTTCATCCGTGATCCCAAAATTCCTTTGCCAAAATGCTCCTCAATATTCTTGTCATTAACAGGAGCATCATCACCACTCAGAAAGTCATTGCAAAAATCCAAAACCTCTCTCGCCACATAACCCTCAGTAATACTCCCTTCAGGCCGAAAATGGTTTTGAACATCACCTTTAAAAATGCTCATATATCATTCAAAGGGATACATCCATTGCAAGAAAACTGGTCCCAACATTTTCACTTCCCTAGTGAAGTGGACAACAAGATGTATCATGATATCAAAGAACGAAGGAGGAAAATACATCTCAAGCTGACATAGGGTAATAACCACTTCTCTTTACAATTTATCAAGAGTATCAAGGTCAATAACTTTGCTGCACAGACTGTTGAAAAAGAAACAAAATCTGGTGATTGCAAACCTTACATGATTCGGCAATACATATCGAATTTCCACGAGCAATATTTGTTACATTTGAGTTTGACAATCATGAGATTTAAGACCTATCAACTTCATATCTTTCATTGATACCAATCTAAAGATGTTGGATGAGTAACCCTATGGCACCTTAACATTTACCAAGCATTCCCAAAAAGCTTTCTTATCCTTTCTAGACAACGTGTAACAAGTGGGATGTAGGTTTGTTCTCTGATCGCTACTAAATACTTCTGTTAATTCTATCCTTATTCCCATTTCAGATAGGTCCATTCCGGATTTTATCCCATCTTTAGTCTTACCTGGTATATTCAACAAAGTACCAATGACGCTATCATAGACATTTTTCTCAATGTACATGACATCGATACTTGCCTGACTGCCAAAGAACTCCAATAAGGAAGATCCCAGAATATTAACTTCTTCATGAATAAATATTTGTCACTCCGTGTGGCAATGGTACATTGTGATATCTTACGGAATTCATTGGCAAAGTCTTTTACTCTTTCATAAACAACCTCCCCTGGTATAGGTTTAGGTGCACTCCATTCCTCATTCTGTCCATTGAATGCTTTGCACAACCTAGGATACGGATGGAATTTTGGAAAAAACCTTCGATGACCAAGATATACAGTCTTGCTGCCATGTTTTAGTCATATTGAATCAGTGTTCTCTTCACATATAGGACACACTTTAGATCCTTTAACACTATATGCAGACAAATTCCCATATGTTGGAAAGTCATTAACAGTGAAAAACAACATAGCATCCAAACGAAATGTCTCTCTTCATGAAGCATCATAGGTCATCACACCTTCACCCCAGAGTTTCTTTAAGTCATCAATCAGAGGTTCAAGATAAACATCAATATCATTTCCAGGTTGTTTAGGGCCCAATATCAACAACGAGAACATAACATACTTATTTTTCATACACAACCAGGGAGGAAGATTGTATATAACAAGCATAACTGGCCAAGTGCTATGTTGGATGCTCAATGTCCCGTATGGATTCATTCCATATGTACAAAGCCCAAGTCTTAGATTCCTGACTTCTTCACCAAATTTAGGGTAAATTTAGGGTATAATAAATCAATCTTCTTCCACTGTGGGGAATCAGATGCATGTCATTGGATTCCATCATTATTTTTCTTAACAGATGCATGCCACCTCAAATTCTTTGCATCTATCAAATTGACAAACAAGTGTTGAAATCATGATATTATAGGTAGACACCACATCACCTTGATAGGAGAACCAATTTTGGACTCCCCCAAAGTCATCAATTTATACATTTACGCACCACATTTTGGACAATCTTTCAAATCCACATAGTCCTTATAAAATAATACACAATCATTCGAGCATGTGTGTATCTTCTTGGCTTCCATTCCCATTGGGCACAACAATTTCTTTAACTGGTATGTTTAGATTGGCAGCTCATTTCCTTCAGGAAGAATTTATTTCAACAAAGACAACAATGACATGAAGCTTTTGTCGCTCCATCTATTGTTAGCTTTCAACTTATACAATTTTAACACAACGCTAAGCATCGTAAATTTACAACCTATGTATAATGGTATCTCAACATCATGCACAATGTTTCTAAACATGGGAGGTGGATCGGTGTGCTCTACCCCACAACTATCCAACATCACATCAACGCTATCTATTGGAACTGGTTCGTTCACATCTACATCATCAGAGGCAATTTCCTCTTCCACAAAAGCACTACTATCGACATCCACTGATTTCAAGTTTGAAATCTCTCTATGCAGTGCCATTCTGTATAGCCTTGTGTAATCTCGTTGCACATGACATGACTTTTGATTTCGTCACCAGTGCTGACTTTCATATTGTTACCACAATGCCTACATGGATAGTAGAACCTATCTCCAAGTTGTTTCCTATGTTCCTCAGAAAATCTAATAAACTGATCATGACCAGAAATAAACTCTAGGGTGCAGCGATTTGGAATGGACATCCATGATCTATCCATTCTATGATCAAAGAGAAAACAAGTATATATTAGGGTTTAGGGTTAAAATATTAGGGTCTAGGGTTAAATGTTTAGGGTTTAAGGTCTTATATATAATAAATTTGTACCACCTATCCCATTCTTAAACACCTAATCTCATTAGTAAGTGTATAATGTGTATTGTGTTTTCAAGAAAATTTCGGCAACATTTCCCCGTTGTTCTCAAAGTACATATGTACTTAGAGAACAAATGGGGAAATGTTGCCGAAATTTTCTTGAAAACCCAATACACATTATACACTTACATCCTAAGTGAGATTAAGTGTTCAAGAACAGTCGCAAATTGGGGACTATCCAAGATTTACTCCTAATGAGTAAATCTTGTACGGGTTTCTAGGCCAACAAATACATGTATGTTGTCATTCTTATACCTACAATCTGTGTACCACCTATCCAATTCTTGAACACCTAATCTCACTAGTAAGTGTATAATGTGTATTGGGTTTTCAAGTCATATTTCAAGTCAAGACTTAGGCATTTAATCACCTTAGGGCGCATACATGATTCACAAGGTATTTGGGTGCACAAAGAATAATATATGTTACTGATTTAGGAGTTCACATAATCATTTTAGAAATAGAAGACCCACATGTGAGTTAAGTTTGAGATTCAACATCAATGTATCTTTAACGTTCATGTTTCAAGGTTAAAAGCACATAATTAAATAAAATTAGGATGCTAGAATGGACAAGTTTGAATCTTTTTTAAACATGCATCAAAATTTACTGAATTAGGTCAAGAATGAGGATTAGAAGCACAAATGTATGCAAGCACAAGATTTGTTCATATCCTAGGTTGATTTACAATAGCAACATCTTGTAATCTTAATCATACCCTAGTCTAGGTATCATATTCTATAACATTGATTTCAACATCTCCAATGTACATGCATGTTCATCATGAAGATAATCATTACACACAAATGTAGGTATCCTATCATTCATCATTTTTTCAAAATTTCAAACTAACGTATCTTCTCTGATTTATTTTCATATTTTCATGACACAAAATCTGAAAATATGTCTCATTTCATATAACTTACCTACCAAAATTGAATTTTTGTATGTTCCTAACATATATGATTGACCGACCAAAAAAACATATATGATTGACACCGTCACATAAAAAAATGGGAAACTCACAGTAGCAACATGAACGTCATCTCCAAAGTTTAAATTGATGACAAGTATATAAAGTTACAAACTTGATGTTGTTGCAAAATTTTGAAGATACGAAAAAAAGAAACCATATAACAATCATGTACTTCTTGCAGTAAATTATGAACAATTTATCGATATATCCTTCACATACATTCACAGTGTTGGACCTTACTTGGAATTTAGCGAACTCCTGCAAATTGTAATCAGGTTGACACGTCGAGCGATCCTCCTCCTACTCACAACTGCTTGCACGCAGAGGGCAACCTGATAATATCTGGTTTCACCAGTGAGCCTTATCAGCTCTCATTCTAGTTCTCATTCACGATTTCCTTACCTATAGCAGTAGGGGAAGCAGTCCGGTAGCGTTGAGCACATGAGCACACAGCGGCGACGTTGAGCACATGAGAAGGCAATGATGTTGAGCACATGAGCAGGAGGCGGTGGCAGACGAGTGGAAGTTTGACCAAGCTCCTTGTGACAGCGGCAGACGGCGGCGGCCGTGCAGACGGCGACAGGCAGCGACAGCGTCAGATGAGTAGAATCACCAGATACCTAGCGGCGCTGGTGAAATCATGATGAAATAGAGAATGGGGAAGAGTCTCTGTTTCACAGGTGCTATTAAGTTTACCATCTTCGTCGCTTGTTTCAGAAACCTACACATAAGTTTAATAGTTGTCGGTTTCCATAAAAAACCAAAACCAAAGTGGGGTAAAATATTTCGTGGGGACATTTCCCGAACACACACCGGTGTCGGTTATTGTAACTAAACTGATGACAAAAATGGGGCCAATTTCTGTCTCACGAAAAATCTTTAGTCGTCAGTTATTTGGTAAACAACCGACACCGTATGTGTAATTTTGGAGGTAATTTTTTTGCACTGAAAAAATTGGATTTGGCAGGCGATTTTAGGTGTCAGTTTCTTATTGATCATCCGACGCTAAATAAAAAGTGATACCCATGCCTGGCCAGTCTTCACATATAGATGTCAGTTTGTGTTTTCAGCCGACGTTTTAGGGTTTAGGCATTGGTTTTTTGGATACAACCGATGCCTCTAAATGTGACGTTATAAGCTATTTCTGTAGTAGTGGTAGTACTAATCTTAGACAGAGTTATGGAGTAGTATGAATGCATGAAAGAGTTGGAATATTAAAGCTTATGGTCATATGGTTTGAATTGTGGTTGTTTGGATGCCATCTTGGGAGAGAGGCCACCTTATAATCTAGATCTATCCTAAACTTGGGAGAGGAAGGAATAGACATAATTGATGATCACTTGTAATCTTGATAATGGTATATAAAGGGGCATGCATTTTGTTTGTTGGTGAGAGATCTTAGTAGGTGAAACCTGATCCAATTTTCCTTCCATACTTTTTTTCTTATTTCTTATTTGATTGTGTTCTCTTGTTTTATTTTCCTTCTTTTACCTTCCATTGTTTTATTCAGAGAATCATCATTCCTTAGGGAACATCACCTTGATCCACCTTTTTGTTTGGGGTGTAGGAGTGTTAGGCTTCACATCCTTAGCACTTACCAACCTTGTCCCTATAGTTTGACCTTGATTTACTACATGGGACCCCATATAATAATTGTGGGGGCCTCAGTGTCAGGTTATAAATTGAAGAGTCTGACTACTCTAGATCTGCTCCATTTTGGATGTGTGATTTAGGCCGGTCAACTTTTTGGCACTGTTGCCAGGGACAAGGAAGAATGACACTTTTAAGAACATGACTCTACTCACTTTACTCCCATGCCTCAAGGTAAGCCATAAGCTTGACAGCACAAAAACTTTAAATCTGCTACCCTGCGATTACATAGAATAGTTCATTTTATCATGTCCACTTTTCTAACTTGACTGTGTGGTCTATTCAGGAAGCTAGGAGCAAAGTAGATTTATTCAACTCTTCACTTTAACTACAAGCGGTCATGCCACCTCAGGTGGACGGTGGTCTTATTAGAGAAGATCGAAATGTAAGGGTCTAATACAATTGACCGCCACATGAGACGGAAGAAGAAAGAGAAGACCGTCAATCAGATGGTTGCCACCATGAAGAAGAGTGACGTGAGGAAGATCATCATAACAACCATCACCACCACTGTAGAAGGCACCATAGGAATCACCATGAACGTGAACATGATAATGAATGTTAACGTGATAATGAACGTGAACGTGATGACCAGAACAGTGACGGTGAAGATGATGAGGATGAGAAAACTCTTAAAGAGCTAGCCACGACTAGATCCAATGACTCAAGATGCCCAGTTGTCATCCTGCATTTCAATGCGGCTAATTTTGAGTTGAAACCTGTTGTAATCTTGATGATCCAGAACAAGTCCTTCAGAGAGAATTCAAAGAACAAGAATCATTACCATCATCTTGACGCCTTCAAAAATATCAGCGATATCATTAAGATGAGGGGAGTGCCTCAAGAAGTCATATATTGCAAGGGATTCAATTTCTCTCTTGAAGACAAAGCTCTGTCTTGGTACCTTAACTTACCCCATCGGTCCATAGATGGATGCAATCCTCTTGCAGATGCTCTCATCACTAAATTTTACCCCACTGATAGAACTATTCAAAATATGCAAAAGATCACTTCTTTCGTGCATAAACCTGGGGAAAATACCCACGAAGCATGGGAGCAATTTCAAGAATACCAAAGAGATTGTCCCCACGATAACTACCATAAGGGATTTCTGGTGACAATGTCTTACAATGGGCTAACCTCCATGGAACAAACTTCACTGAATGCAGCCGCCGAAAGTGATTTTCTTGGAAAGAAATTGAGCAGAACTAAGAAAATAATCAATAACATGGCTACATTGCAAGCAGGTATGGAATATGACAGAAGTGATAAAAGTTCAGCCAAGAAGGTTGGCTTCGAAGGACCGTCAATCGAAGCCAAGGCTCTGGAAACCATTACAACATAGATTTAGAAGATTTATATAGATGTTAAACAACTAAAATACACTGGAGGCAAGTGAAAGAAACACGTCAAGAAATTCATTAAATGTGTTACGTGCGGAGAAGGTGGGCATGGAGTTGACAATTGTATCTATACACGACCGGAAGAGAGTGAAGAAAGTAAAAGTGATGAAGAGACCAAAAAAGTCTCTTATGCTAATTTTAAATGACCAGACCATCCTGGATTCAAATATGGCAACAAAGAAGCTACTAAAAACTATCATCAACTAAGTAATTTGTCTAAACCATCTCTAGGATTTGAGAAAAAAGGAGGACCAACTCAATATACTAGAACTACTAGTTATCAGACAAACAAAAATAGCTATCACAGTCAGAATAAAAATACAAGTCAACGAGGTGCAGGACAAAGTCATAGATAGAATCATAACAATGATAACAACCAACCAGACATGATTACTCAATTGTTTGACTTTGTAAAGAGGAAAGCTTCGGTGAACGACCAACTAGCTCAGAGGGTCATCACTAATTAAGGAGTGTTATCCACAATGCAAACTCAGATGGTCGATATGCAAACCCATCAAAGGCAAATTGATCAACAACTTGCCCAATTAACAGAGCTTGTTAAGAACCCTTCGGGAAAGATTCCATCGAATACGGAAACAACAAAGATGGCCACACTTAGATCAGGAAGGATGTTAGAAAATCTTAGGACTAAGAGCACCAAAAGGGAAGAGATCGTGATGAGCCACAGTCTAAAAAAGTAGTTGTGTAAGGAGAATGCGGGAGAAAAGAATTGATTGAGAAAGACAGAGAAGAAGATAATAGAAAAAAGAAGAATGACAAAAGGGTCAAGAACCTAGATCATGCGGGAGAACTTTTTACACAGAGAAATCCCTATGCCCCAAGAGTCTCATTTCTCTACAAACTGGTTAAGGCACATCTAAATAAGAGATACGAAAAGTTTTTGGAAGCAGTAAAGAAATTACACCCAGATATATCATTTCTTGATGCAATTTTAGAGATGACAATGTATGCAAAGTTCTTTAAAGACTTGATCATAAAGAGAAGGAGACAAGACCATGTCGAGACCATGTAATTGGAAAAACTGTCAAGCGCCTTTGTTCAAGATGAGTTACCTACCAAAAAGAAGGATCTAGGAGCGTTCAATAATCCCTTTTGCGTTGGAGATAATGTGGAAAGGAAGGGATTGGATGACTTGGGAGCAAGCATTATCCTTATGACCATGAACTAGGCTCAAATGCATTGACTGACAGATATGGCGAAAATAAGCATGAGAATTGAATTAGCTGACCACACCTTTATAAGACCCGTGGGAATAGTAGAGGATGTCCTGATATGGGTTGTGTGATTCTTTATACCATGCGATATTGTGGTGATTGACACAGTTGAGGACCCAAAGTGTCCAATGATATTCGGAAGATCTTTCCTTGCTACTGGAAGGGATCTAATAGATGTAGTAGAAGGAATTATTACTCTACGTGGTGGTAATGACCACATCAACTTTCGAGTACAAGACGCTATGAGAGGACTATCTCTGTTTGAGTCAGCTTACTTCATGGACAGCTACAATCAATATTGTGAAAAACTACAAGAGGATAAGGTGATTGTCGATCCTTTTATGCAAGCCTTGAATAACCCTGACCTTAGTGAGGAAGACCCAGAAGTTGTTGAAATTTTGGATTACCTAAATCAACCTGAAGAAGAGCTCAGTGATGATGAAGAAGAAACCATCAAAACTGCAAAGTACACATCCCTGAGCAAACCCCTAAAGAAAAGGGAGCACAGAAAAAAAAAGCTGGAATTAAAACCTCTTCCCGAAGGGTTGAAGTATGAATTCCTTGATGATGAGGAGAGAAATCATGTGATCGTTGATGTTAACTTGACAGATGAACAGGTAGAAAGGTTACTAGAGGAACTCAAATTACATAGAAAAGCTATAGGGTATTCAGTTGAGGACATCAGAGGTCTCAACCCTGCCTTATGTATGCATAGAATCAATGTTGAGGAAAAGGCTAAACCTCTAGCTCAACCACAAAGGAAGTTGAATCAAATGCTAAAGGAAGTTGGGAAGAAAGAAGTAATTAAGTTATGGGATGCCAGAATCATTTACCCCTTAAGTGACAACAATTGGGTAAGTCCTATTGTTGTGGTACCCAAGAAAGGTGGAATGACAGTGGTAAGAGGTGAGGATGGAGACGATGTAGCAACGTGAATGGTAACATGTTGGCGTATGTGCATTGACTATCAAAAATTGAATACTACTAGAAGAAAAGATAATTTCCCTCTGTCATTTATTGATGAATTCCTAAAAAGATTATCTCATCATGATTACTTATGTTTCCTAGGTGGTTATTCATGATTCTATGAAGTTCCAATTTTTCCTGATGATCAGGAAAAGACAACCTTCAACTGTATCTATGGCACGCACGCTTTCAGAAGAATGCCATTTGGGTTATGTAATGCACCTGCAACCTTCCAATGCTTCATGATCTCTATGTTTTTAGACTTTCTAGAAGACATAGTGGAGGTCTTCATGGATGACTTCTCTATTTATGGCATTGATTTTGAGGCATGTTTGAAAAATCAATCCCTAGTCTTGCAATGCTATGAACAAAAGAACCTAGTTCTGAATTGGGAAAAATGCCATTTTATGGTCCAAGAAGGCATCATCTTAGGACATAATGTTTCCAAGAAAGGAATAAAGGTTGACCTAAGTAAGATCGAGGCTATATCCAAGCTTACACCACCTAAGTCTGTCATGTGAGTAAGGAGTTTCTTAGGGCATGCATGATACTACAGAGTATTCATAAAAGGCTTTTCAAAGATCGCTAAGCCCCTGTCAAATCTCTTGATTAAAGATGTTTAATTTGAATTCACTAGTGAATGTTTGGACCCCTTCAAGGCCCGTAAGAAGGCCTTCACAATACCGCCAATTTTGCAAGTTCAAGATTGGGAACTACCATTTCAATTTATGTGCGACGCAAGTGATTTTGCCATCGGAGTTGTCCTAGGACAAAGGAAGGACAAAAGTCACCATGTGATTTGCTACACAAGCCGAACGTTGGATGAAGCCCAAGAAAATTATACCACCATTGAAAAGAAAATGTTGGCTATCATATTTTTGTTCGATAAGTTTAGATCATACTTGGTGGGATCGAAAGTAAAAGTATACACTAATCATGGAGCTATAAAATGCCTCATGCAGAAGAAGGATACAAAGTCGAGACTACTGTGGTGGGCCTTATTACTACAAGAATTTGACCATGAGATCATTGATAAGAAAGGAAAGGAGAATGTGGTTGCGTACCACCTATCAAGGATAGTTTTTGATGAAGAAAATAAGCTACTTGTAAATGACAACTACACTGATGAAGATTTGTTAATGGTTCAGTCAACTGAACCAACCCTATCCTGGTTTGATGATATTTGTAACTATCTAGCTTGTGGGAAACTGCCACCCAAGATCACATGTAATCAGAAGAAGAAGTTGTTCTCCAATTTGAAAAATTACTTCTGTGTTGATCCCCTTCTATTTAGAAGATTCTCTGACAATCTATTTTGTCATTGTGTAGCAGAAGAAGAAGTACCTCAAATCCTCAAGGAATGCCATTCATCACCTTATGGAGGTCACCATGGAGGGGAAATAATAGTTGCAAAGATTCTACAATCGTGATTCCATTGGCCAACACTCTTCAAAGGCCCTATGTTAATTGTAAAGACTTGTAAAAAATGCCAACTCACAGGAAACATTAGTAGAAGAAATGAGATGTCGATGGCAGACTAGGTAGAAGTAGAAATCTGTGACGTCTAGGGGATTGATTATATGGTATGTTTCTCATCATAAAAAAGGAATTAATATATTCTTGTCACTATAGACTACATCTCAAAATGGGTAGAGGTTGTTGCTACCCAGACCTGTGAATCCAAAGTAGTAATCAAGCTATTCAAGAAAACTACCTTTTTGAGATTTGGTGTCCCAAGCATTATTATAAGCGACGGGGGATTTCACTTGGGAGACAAGCAGTTTGAAGCTCTATTGAAAAAGTATGGAGTGAAACACGAATTTTCTACACCCTACCATCCCTAAACATCAGGACAAGTCAAAGTGTCTAACATGTAGATCAAGTAGATCCTAGAAAAGATTGTAAGTCATATAAGGAAGGATTGGCATATGAAACTCGACTATGCATTATGGGCTTGCCACACATCGTATAAGATGCATATAGGTACAGTGCCCTGTAGAATAATTTATGGGAAGTCTTGTCATCTCCCTATCAAATTAGAGCACAAAGCCCTTTGGTCTATCAAAATTTTGAACATTGATCTTGACAAAGTGAGCAAGAAAATATTTCTCCAACCTTAGGAACTTGAAGAGTTGAGGCTACATGTTTATGATAATGCAAGGATTTATAAGCAAAGAACTAAGGTATGGCATGACGCCCACCTGAAGAATAAGGGTGTACATGAAGGATACAAAGTTCTTTTGTTTAATTCCAGTATCATGTTTTTTCATGGGAAGCTAAGAACAAGATGGTTTGGTCCCTTTTCAGTGGTAAGAATATAACCATCGAGAATGATGAAAACAACCAGTGATAAGACTGGCCCTTTCAAAGTGAATGGACATAGGGTAAAAAGGTACGATGTGACGAGGCTTTTGTAAGAAGGTCCGAGCTAAGTTTGGGGGAACCCAATCCTGCAACAAATGAAACATATGATCTAGTACCAACACCAATTGAAGGAGGATGAAACTAGAATGAGAGAATCAAGATAAAGACTTTAAACTAATGCTTCTTGGGAGGCAACCCAAGCTTTATCCTACTTTCTTTAATAACTCAAGCTTTCCTTTATCTCATGCTTTTAGTCTAAGAGTTGTGTATATATCTATCCCTAATCTCTCTCACACTCTATCTAAGTATTTTGGTCTTCCCCTCTAAAGTAAGTGTAGTGTAGTAAGTAACTTGCTATATCTTCACATGGGTTTTTAATGAAATACAATGGAGGTGTTTTAGCTTAAAAATCTTTATTTCTATCAAAATGTTTTTTTGTGTGTATCGCGGTCACAGTACTTGTCACGTTCATGATTGCTGAATTACATGTTTGAGGTCACGATCTAGGCAAAGATCGCAGTCGTGGAAACCCGCCTGGTCACAGTCACAATGATAGTCACGGTCGCGACACCCACCAAGTATAAAAGCTGGGTGTTCAAGATGTTGTGTCTTTTCTTTACCCCCTTTTCGATTCTCAAACATTTGAGGAGTCGGAGTGTCCAAAAGGGAGGCTGATTCAGAAGGAATCAAACTTTTAAATTTATAACACAAAACCTTCAAGGACCCCCACAACTTTATTACAGGGTCGAAGTAAATATGGGGTTGAACACAGGGACGTGGTGACATTTAGGACACTTGAGATTTCATTCTTAAGTCAGATTAAGCCAAGATGATAGTTAAGAGAAGTATGGAGCTAGCACTAGTCAAGTAGGTTGTCATGAATTAAAAAAAATAAAGAAAATAAAATAAAATAGAGTCTGTCAAATTCTACTAATCCGAGAGAAGGAGTTCTCAGCCATGCAACCACAAATTAGGAAGTCCATGTACTCATTCTGGGGCATAGACAACCCTCGAACACCTCAGCAAGAAACCTACATCCAAACATAACTCATATTGTGGGACTTGTTCCTGTGGGGTCATCCCACTCCCTCTCTCGTAGTGTGACTAAAACCCATTGATGATATGAAACCTCTCTCGAGGATGACAAACCAACATCTTAGAATATTCTAGATACCCTCTCAGTTCTAGATTACTCTGGGATGTTAGGAATAGATGACCTTGAATTGTCCTCCATTCAGAATTTGATCCAAACTATCTTCTCTTGTCTATTTCTTTAACAAATCTCTCGATATAGGCAGAAATAGAAGTTCAAGCAAGAAAGAGATCCACCAAACGCACAATCATAACCAGAAAGAGGAGATAGAACATAAAACGTGCTAGATATGAAATAAAACTACTTGCTTAAGGTAAACGTACATAAATGTGCCCAAAATGGGCTACATAGCCAAGAAGGAGCTCAACTAGCCATGGAAGAGCATAGTTGGCACCGAACAAAGATGGAAGAACATGATTTGTACAGAAACAAAGGAGAACAATAGAAGAAAGGAGAAGAAGACAAGATTTATCCTGTACAGGAGAGGTGGCTCTCGCTCCCTAACCTCCGTATAGGTCAGATCTTGTCTTTTGGGTCATCCTCCTTGATCTTCTAGACTCCTTGGCCTCCTTTCTATCTAGATCCACCCCAAACAGTAGCTTTGTTGGTGGATGCAGGTGAAAGATGATGGTGTGGACGTTCTCCTTCTCTCAAAGAAGATGGATCCTAAGTCTTCTCTCTCCTCAGCTTCCACCTTTGGAGATCTAAGATCGAAGGTGAAAGATGGTGGGGGATGGAAGCATGCTGAGAAGACGGGTGTAGAATGAGAACTTCGGTCTTCTCAGACCTCTAAACTCTCCCATGAGGCTCTGGGAACCTCACCAGGTCTGAACCAAAAGGTGGAAAAACTCCCCAGATCGACACCCATTTCTTCAGGTGGCGAAGGGTGGGTATTTATAGGCAGGATCATCATAGTTCTAATCTGGATCGCGGCTCCAATCGCCACGGTCATGGTGAGGACCACGGTCATGGTCCTCCCTGGTCGCGGTCTGTGGCCGAGGTACCTCCCACGATCACGGTTGAGGTTGTGGAATTACCATGGTGGAGGTCGGATCTGCAGTCGAGCTGTAGGCCACAATCGCGATTAGTCAGAGGTTGCAGCGATGGCTAGGATCATGGTCGCGGTCTCACCCTAGACCACAACCTCGGTAGACATAGACATCACGATCACTATTAAGGTGAACACGGGTACCGCGATCGCGGTCGAGGTGTCCTGTTGGCCGTGACTATGGTGTAGCTTAGCTTCTACAAAAACAAATGCATTGGGGAGAATCTATTTGAGAATAGATGTTTTTTCAGGTTCGGTGTCTGCAAGTCCCAAAATTGGCTAGTTGTGCAACTTTATCTAAGAAAAGACAAATTACTAAAAGATAATAAACATGGGTTATTTTGGGCAAATTAAGGCTATAGTGACATAAAACCATAAATAAATGCTTAGCAAAAATGCATAAATTTGGGTTTATCAACTACCCCAAGATTAAGCCTTTGCTTGTCCTCTAGCAAGACTGTGCTCAAAGAATGAAAAGATAACATCCAAATTAAGCTTGGAAAAAAATGCTAAGGCTAAGAAAAATAGTTTAAAACATCAATACTTTTGATCCATGTCGTTTCAGAACAAACCCCCACCAATCGAGCACAATCATGCCAAAGTAAGATCAAAGAGCAACCATGTAAGATTAAGCTAGTCACTGTAACTTGTCGATACTCATGAGGGTTTGAATCATAATTATATAGCATAAAAGAATCGTCACATAGATGATCATGCAGGTGATGAACAATGAGCAAACATCACGTATCCATGTATACCAATCAAGGACAACACGCCTCTCACTTATTTAGGTCCTAAGAAGCAAAGTGAAAAGACTCTAATGACTTTTGAGGATCTTGATCTGTGTTAGGCTGGTCCACGTAATGAGCAACAGTCCCTGCAGTCCGAGCCAGTTGGCCCCGAGCAGTGAGACAAACTCCTCATACTGTGCTCGAACCAACCCTGCTATTGGGATAATCTCATTGGTCTCCTAGGGGTTCCTAGTGCCTCTATAATGAGCTTTTAGAGTGATACTACCAGGAACAACATACTTGTGTTCATGAGCGCAGTCGTACACCAGTTGTGCATCATCCTCAACTCTCTTGATTTAGGAAACAAGTACTCATTTATTCACACTCAGGCTTTTATTCTTAGCATTCTAATTTACAGGCCTGGGTGAGAACTCTATTGATGATTTTGGGATTTTGTGGGCGGCCAAGCCTCTTTTGTAAATTTTTAATGTTTCATCTTTTTGACTCAATCTAAGGTGAGAGGGCATGTATTCCATCAAGGAAAACACTTCAACTTTATTATAGCTCAAAACTCATCATGATTCATTTGACACATTTGTGAAAAGTAGCAATTATGATTCAAGGATCCTTAGAATATAAGCAAGCTTGTGAAACCGTAGCTAGGAGTCTTTGATCGTGCTTTAGCTCATTCCAATGGTCCTATACCTTGGATTTGTAATTCACACATAGATCAAGGGAATAATATTTTAAGCTATGAAAAAGGAAATTAACCTTAGATTTATTATCAAACTTAAGGAAAGAGTCAATGAGCAAGTCAAGCAAAAGATCAAGCAGTTTAAGATGAAAATTTTTAGGCATAGAAATAAGCATTTAGTTCTAAAATTTGCATGGCATAGCCTTAATTGCAAAGCTACAAATTACAAAACAGAGTCTTACTCTAAAATTTATGCGAAATGGAAGGAAAAAGAGGAATGCATGCATTCTATGGAAGAAATAAAAGTGAAAAGTAGCAATACACCCTGACCACCACCCCAAGCTTAAAAACTTTGCTCATCCTCGAACAATTCTTCTGACTTCGGAAGGAATGGGAAGCAACTTCTATTGGAAGTCACTATTTAGATATTGATCCAGGTTGTCTAGACTGCTCGATGGATTCTCAAAGTTCTGGTTTAGGACTTGGTGAAAATGAACTGCCTGGTCAAAGCTTTGGATCGGCTGATAGAAGGGCCTGGGAGTTGATGATAAAACAGTTGGAGCTCTGGAGAAAAGACAATGTCAAATCTCTCTTTGAGGTAATGCACGTCCTGCTCCAATATATCAAACTGTCTTCTAGAGTCAGCTCTGAAACCTATCATGAACTCATAGAAGGTCTCGTGATTAGCATTTGGCATGTATCGCTCCATTGGAGGGGTTCGTAGATAATCTATAGTAGGCACCTCTTCGTAGGGCCCTCCCTAATAATGTATGTTGTAGAAAGTTGTAACCATCTATTGCTCGCCCTCTCGAGCCTCTGGCAGTAGTGGTGTAGGAGAAGAAGCTCATATTGCTCCACCTGTATGATGAATGTTACCCTGAGCGCCCAAAAAAGAGATGTCCATGAACGACGTTCGACATGGGAAATCTGCATTTGCTGGAAATAATATCTTACGCTTGTAGTGACCAAAGATATATAGATAGCCATTGTTGCACTGTGTGATCACTCCTGAATGGATCAAGTGGTCTAAGTCTAACTTGGACCACTCAATAGTTTCTTTCATGAGTGCCAACTTTTCTTCTCTAATTCCCAAATGGCGTGCCATAAAAGTTATAATTCCCGCCATTGGCATGAATTGGACTTGTTTCTTGAAAGAGTTGTGGTTGTGGAAAATTATGAAATTCCCCACATTCACTTTCTTTCCTACTACCGCACACCACAAAATGTAGAGGTCAGCTGAACTGAGCGCTCCTTGACTGTCTTGTTTTTCCAAGATGCAGTTTGCTATTTCCCGTTGTAAATAACGAATTGTCGGGTTGTGGATGTGCGAGGCTGTAGAGCCCTTAGTGACGTACTTGTCTTACCCCGTAAGTATTTTCCATGCTTGGACTGGGTTAAAGCTATGGTCCCATGTCTCCAGCCGGCCTCTAGACATCTCAACATAATCTTCAGCAGACCGTGACAACTAGTTATTGAGTTGTTCCATTGTAACCTCACAGGGCTTGTTAAGGAGATGAAAATGTAATGCAGTGTGTTGGTGGTCCTTGGATGTCTCTAGCATGGAATAAAACTCACAAGTGAGTCTATGGTAAGAATTGCACTATGTGTATGCGAGAACATCAAGGCCAACGACTGCTAGATATATGTTTACCTGCTCTTGGATCCCTAGTCTAATAAGTGTTCTTGGATTGAAATATCTCGGGCCTGCAAGTCTGCGTTTGTCTCTAATAAGAGTATCCAAATTTTACTTTTGCTTTATGCTCTGAAATAAGAGAGAGGGGAGAGAGCTTTCATTGACATCACTATTAGTTGTGTGGCGTCTGTTCCCCTGGAAAGAATCGCGTGAGGAAGTTGACCGTCGTAAGTATGTTGAACGTTCTGTTGACCGTCGACACTGGTCTCCTGCAGATGAAGCTTTGTGAAGAACTGACGGGCCTTCTTGATACCTGATCGAAGTTTGGAGCTCAGAGTCACGACGTTCTATCAATGTCCTCTCAGTGGAGGCTTCTTGCACTGACTCACCACTGTAGGTATCCATAGGAGTTCCGACCAAGTTGCAGTAGTCTGAGATGAACTCTTGCGACCTGAACCCTGATGCATAAAGCATAACTTCATCTTCATATATCAGGTTCATAGTTCGGGAGGTGTGTTGTGGGTAGGGGCTCTTGTAATTTGATGGTGATGCAGAGATTCCTTCCCCTTTCTTCCTTGTAATGGACTTTTTGAGCTTTTTGAAGCTATTCTTCATGGCGTCCACGGTGTCGATTCTTTCGATAGTAGACTCGATAGACTTTACTATGTCGAAGGTCAATGCAGCTGCTCTAAGACCCACCAAGTCCGTATGGGGTCTGGATTGTGACCACGGTGAAGATCACGATCATGGTATCGGAGACCGCAACCTCTATGACTAGCCTTGGTACCATGACTTATGTGATCGCGATCAAGTAAACCACGATCGCGATGTAGGCTAGGATTCCGCGACCTTAACTTCTTGATCACTGTGACCGTGATTAACTAGGTGAGCATCGTCTGAGGGATCGTGACCGTAAAGCAAAACTTGATACCTAGGCCTGCGTATGTTGGACACCACGACCTAGTGTACAAAGTGACTTCAATCTACGAGACCGCAATCGTGAAGACCGTGACCGTCCTCACCAAGGCATCCTGAGCACCGGTCTACTTGCTACCAAGGAGACCTTGATTGGGACCGCGGAACTTGGTGTTGCCTGAGGCGTGTATCTGGCGAGCTGTTGGGGCACTACTTAACGACCGGGGTCGTGGTCCAGCTGTGGTTGAAGTTGCTGGTGTCGAGGCGCTCGCTCCTTCCCTATTAGCCTACAACGGGGACACGAGAAGCGGGAAAAATGGATGGAGAGCAGCGTGGAGATGGAGGGAACTCCGCAGTTAGGAAAGGAGGCGACGCTTCAACCTGGGGGTATTTATAGACTAGGCACCCAACCCAGCCCACACATGAAACGCGTGAGCTTGCGAAAAAATGCCATAAAAACTAGAAAAAAGGTGAAAACGCTCGGTCAAAAGAGCAACAGTCGATCAAAAATGGCGGAGACAACCTGACATGTTGGTCTGTCCAGGCCGAAAAAGCTTTCCCAGGTCTTACGAAACCGCGGTCGCGGTCTCACTTATACATGACCGCGGTCGTGGTCCTGGCTTTCAGACCGTGGTCGCAGTCTTGCTAACAAGTTGCGGTTACAGTCCTTGTCTTGAGACCGCGGTCACAATCCCAGCTATACCACACTGGGAAGATGAGGGTGTGGAGTATATAGAGGACAAAACCTGGATCGAACACCAAGGAGGGGCAATCAAAGGAAAGATGATTAAGATACGTACCAAAAGTAGCTATTAGGGTGCTAAGATGTAAATGCATGAAAAATTAGAAGAAAACTGGATGATGCAAAATAAACTATATTTCTGGCAGTTAGGGGAAAGATAAAAATTAAATTGGATTTATTTTTATGTGAAAAGTAAAGTAAAGATTAAAGAAAAATTGTGTAGGAAATAGGGGGTGGCTGCCCTACAACTACTCCACTAGGATCCCAAATCCTTAGTTTTTTGGTTCCACTTACATGTGTCTTGCCGAAGGGATCCGCCAAATAATAGGAGTATAATAGGTGGAGATGTGGGCCCTTCTGGGTCTGAAGAAGAGGAATAAAATCTGGTGACTCATTGAAGTCATCCCTATGTTGGGGTTTTCTTGAACTGCATTGGGATGAATTCTTTGGAAAATCATATTCAATGTACCTTCCAAGATATGAATATGAACAAGAAGGCCCTAGGATGTTGACATAGGATGAGATGGAGGGGAGTGGTTGAATGTCTTTTGAAGGACTCATCTCTTCTCTCTCCATCTCTAAACTTGAGGTTGGATGCTCAGATAAACTTTCATTTACAATCTGAGTCATCCAATCATCTTCTGAACAAGAAGTATCCCCGGAAGAATCTGTTTGTGGTTATACCACCTCATGCTTGTTTCCTTCTGTGGGGTCCAGGATGTCTTCATGCTCAACAACCATGTTGTAGTGGATTGTCCATCCTTCTCCATCGATATCCACCAAGCCTTTTAAGGGAATGGTGGTAAATGTCATCTCATGCTGCTCCAACTCATCGTCATCGGTATATTCACCGCTCTAATTTGAGCAATTTTCATCATCATTGTCATCGAATAAATTGTTCCAAACCGTGATTGGCGTACTGCTCAAGGCTAAGTGACAAGTCTCAATGTGAGAGCTATCACTCTGGTCTGGATCAATGTCTGACTCTGGTTCCTCAAATCAACCTTCTAGCCGCGAGTTTGTTTGGCTAGACAAGAGTCTTCATCATCGTCATCATAAAACCAGTCATGTGCATGGCTTGTATTTTCCATTGGTTGATCAGCTGAGTCATCTGGATAGAATGAAGGGCTTTCCCAGGTGGGTTGGTCTTCATAGAAAAATCTTGATGAATCCACGTGATGTTCTGAATTGGATGGTGAGGCATACTCCGCTTCAGACCTAATGTAATGATCTTGATGATTAAAGTCTTAATTGTAAGGCGGTGACACTTGCAACTGCGTGGTAACCAAATTGATGAGCTCTTGAAGCTTCTTGTCTAGTTCAACAACTTTATCATGAAGTTGTAGGACTTGGGAAGCCAAGCTTCCGAGATCTGTCAATTCTGCCTTGCACTCCTATTGTAGACTCATTGTATCAAACTGATGTGCTCGGATGAATCCTTGCTCAGTAATTTAAAGTAGATTTCTACTGCGATCTGCAATCTGGATGGATGCTCGGAGTTGATGATCTTGCCTTTCTAGTAGCTCTTGGGGTGGATCAACATCTTCTTGGAGATGAGGAGCTAAGGAGGTGAGTGTGTTGACACTTTCTCCTATTAACTCCACTTCCTTAATCAGTTCTTGATCCCATGATAGCACGAAAGTCTCCGTTGTTGGAGAATCTACATATGACAACGGTGGGGGTGAATATAGCTCAACGAGTTGTAAGGAACGACTTTCAATTACTTGCCAGCAGCCTGAACTGTAGAAACAATCAGGAGGACAAGTGGACAAGCTGACTAATCTTGCAGAAGCAAGATCCATTGCTGTAAAAGTATAAGAAAAAGGAAAACTATTCAGTATATATGGACAAGTATGTTTAAAATAAAAGAAAAACTATGCATATATGTACAGGCTTAAAAGTGACACAAAAAAAATCTTTTAGGTGTGTAAACGTGGAAAACCGCATCCCCGACAATGGTGCCAAAAAGTTGTCTGCCCGAATCGTGTGTCCGGAAGGGAGGCGGATTCAGAAGGAATCAAACTTTTAAATTTATAACCCGAAACCTTCAAGGACCCCCACAACTTTATTACGGGGTTGAAGTAGACATACGGGGTCGAACATATGGATGTGGTGATGTTTAGGATGTCTGGGATTTCATTCTTAAGTCGGATTAAGCCAAGATAATAGTTGAGAAAAGTATGGAGCTAGCACTAGTCTAGAGGGTTTTCACGAATTAAAAAATAAATAAAGAAAATAAAATAAAATTCAGTCCATAGGATTCTACTAATTAGAGAGGAGTTCTTGTCTATGCAATCACAAATTAGGAAGTCCATGTACCCATTCTTAGGCATAGACAACCCTCGAACACCTCAACAAGAAACCTACATCCAAACATAACTCGTATTGTGGGACCTATTCTTCTGGAGTCGTCCCACTCGCTCTCGCGTAGTGTGACTAAAACCCATCGATGATATGAAACATCTCTCGAGGATGACAAAGCAACATCTTAGAATATTCTAGATACCCTCTCAGGTCTAGATTACTATGGGATGTTAGGAACATATGACCTTGAATCATCCTCCTTTCAGAATTTGATCCAAACTATCTTCTCTTGTCTATTTCTACAACGAATCTCTTGATATAGGCAGAAATAGCAGTTCAAGAAAGAAAGAGATCAACCAAACTAGCAATCATAACCAAAAAGAGGAGATAGAACATAAAAATGTGCTAGATCTGAAATAAAACTACTTGGTTAAGGTAAAAGTACATAAATGTGCCCAAAACAGGCTACATAGCCAAGAAGGTGCTCAAATAGCCATGGACGAGCATAGTTGGCACCAAACAAAGATGGAAGAACATCATTTGTATAGAAATAAAAGAGAAAAGTAGAAGAAAGGAGAAGAAGAAAAGATTTAGCCCATAGAGGAGAGGTGACTCTTGCTCCCTAGCCTCCATATAGGCCAGATCTCGTCTTTTGGGTCATCCACCTTGATCTTTTAGACTCCATGGCCTCTTTTCTCTCTAGATTCACCCCAAACAACATCTTTGTTGGTGGATGGGGGAGGAAGATTATGGTGTGGACGTTCTCCTTCTCTCAAAGAAGATGGATCCTCAGTCTTCTCTCTCCTCAGCTTTCACCTTTGGAGATCTAAGACCGAAGGTGGAAGATGGTGGGGGATGTAAGCACACTAAGAAGACAGATGTAGAATGAGCACTTCAGCCTTCTCAGACCTCTGGACTCTCCCAGAGGGCTCTGGGAACCTCACCAGGTTGGAATCACAAGGTGGAAAAACTCCCCAGATCAGCACCCTTCTTCACGTGGCGAAGGGTGGGTATTTATAGGCAGAGTCATCATAGTTCTAATATGGATCGCGGCTCCAATCTCCATGGTCATGGTGAGAAGCACAGTTGTGGTCCTCCCTGGTCATGGTCTATGGTCAAGGTACCTCCCGCGATCATGTTTGAGGTTGTGGAATTACCATAGTCGAGGTTGGATCTGCAGTCGAGGTGCAGGACACAATCGTGATTAGTCAGAGGTTGCGGCGATGGCTTGGATCGCGGTCACGGTCTCACCCTAGACCACGGCCTCAGTGGAGATAGATACTGCGGTCACGGTTAAGGTGAACACAGGTACCATGATCACGGTCGAGGTGTCCTGTTGGCCGTGATCGTGGTGTAGGCTTAGCTGCTACAAACACACATGCATTGGGGAGAATCCATTTGAGAATAGATGTCCTTTCAGGTTCGATGTCTGCAAGTCCCAAAATTGGCTAGTTCAACAACTTTATCTAAGAAAAGACAAATTACTATAAGATAATAAACATGGGTTATTTTGAGCAAATTAAGGCTATAGTGACACAAAACCATAAATAAATGCTTAGCATAAATACATAAATTTGGGTGTTATCAGGATCCCTAAGCGAAGAACCATGATGATGTGAGAATCGTGATGATGCAAAAGCACCAATGTACATTCGTAGTGATGATGCAAAACCACCTCTGTGATACCCTCATTGTTGTTGTACCACCTTTCCCCCCAACCTACCTAATCTTCTGATCTCTCTCGCTCTCTTAGCTCCACGAAGGTACCAAACCCCTCCTTATTTATCATCTTTTTCTATTTTTTCTCTATCGACTCTTCATCACCATTGTTCCCTACTCCTGAATCCTAGATAATGGTTTCCCGACTATGCACCGGCTGCATAGCACTGTAGTCCCTTAAGTTTTCCTTGAGGTTTTGGTTGTCTTGCCGACCCCTTTTTCCCATATCTCTTTCTCTTTTCCCGTCAATCTGTGATTTCCTTCTCATCTACCTCTATGTTGGTGTCACAATCATGGCTGGGTTTTGGTCGAGAAATCTACCGTGACCACAACACCCTTTTTCCCGCGATCATCATGGTGATCACTACCTTCATAGTCATGGTCTCGACGATGGTTGCGGTCGTGACGCCCTTCTTTTCCCACAAACCGTAACACCCACCTTTCTAGCATAGAGGGGGAGGGAACCTTCTTTCCACTTTTGATCAATGGCTTTGTAACACGGTCCCCTCTGTTTCCTTTCCTTGGTATTCCTTCTAGTTTTTTCTCATAATCTAGTGTGATATCCACACAGTTGAGGTAGTAACCGTGAACGTCGTAGTCACGACGAATGTCATGGTCACGACAAGCACCCCAGTTGTGACATATCCCCTTCCTTGTTGCTTGTCTACCACGGTCGCGACTCCCTTCGTGGTCATGGCACTCTCTTCACCTTCTATCGTAGTTGTGACAAAACATATGATTGTGATCAAACAAGCTTAATTCGAACTGAAATGAACAATAATCTCATGAATAAATTGTAATTACAATCTTGCTGACAACAATTTCAATGCGAAAATTTTAGAATATTGACCTCAACTAATGACAAGCTGATGAAGAAGGAAACTTCCCTGAAGGGTGCTAAAGAAAATCTAGAAAAGATAACCAAATATTTGAAAGATCACCCTGATCTTTCACCAATGAAGAAGCTTCAACTGCAAATAATGAAAAAGAAGAACGAGTACATCCTAGCCCACAAGACGCCAGAGGATTCTGAAGAATTTTAGGAAACTTCACAGACAAAAACCTATGAGTACCAACTATCTGAAGGAGAACTCAAAAAGCTGGGGAAACACAAGTTGGAAACCAAGGATGCCAAGGACACCAAAAAGAGAAAATTGGCTGCTGTGGGAAAACCAAAGAGTCTGGAAAAAGAAGCCGACCTCGAAGTGGTCAAGGAAAAGGAATAAGAGACCACAAACCAGTATACATCAACATTCATACCAAGAGACCAAGTGCACTAGTCACATTTCTACTGGGTAATGAAGACCAAAAGCTTCAAGACAACACAGTATATAGATGTCAATGACTTCAAAAGGATGGGAATCTAGGACATAGTGATAAAGTTCTTGGAAAGGGCCAACCTGCGTACTCTATGTACATCAGAAGCCCCTTCACTCACTAAATTAATAGAAGAATTCATGACATCGCTAAAGAGACTACCTGTAAGCAATGTCAACCACAAGAATGGTAGTGCAGAGTTCAAGCTTGAAGTGAGGATAGGGGAAAAACCACATAATAACTGAAGCCATCATCAATGCTATCTTCAGAAAGACAAAAAAAGAAGCACAAGCTTGCTTAGTCGTGCAAGGTCAGAAAGAAGTTGTTGGCTACAACAACCACAAGATGTGGGAAAAGTTGATAGGAGAACACGAGAACAACTCAAAAATCTCACAGGAGACACTCATCACTTCCTGTTTCATTAGAGTGATGCAGAAGATAACATCCAATATTGTTTTCATGAGATCAGAAACTGGATGTGTTTCTAAGGGTGACGTAGTCTTAATATGGTCTATGCTGAATAAAAAACCAATGAACATCGGAAGGCTACAGATAGAAAGGATACAACTGTTGTAGGAAAGGAAGCAAAGCAGACGAAAGAATTATGCATCAGAAGCAAAATCACCCACGTCACTTATCATTTCTTTGATACCAACCAAATAATGAAATATAAGCACACCAAGGGACATACCAAGATAGATATCAAGTCTCTAATAAACATGGGTATCCTGGAACAGAGGGGCAATAAAATCTTCTAAAAATAGAGTTTCTCTAAAGTCCTATTTCCCGTACCTGAAATGGTGTACTATGACACCCATAAGTTGCGGCCTACAAAAAGGAGGTAGATAAAATGTACTCCAGCACCATCAACAAAGTTCCAGACTCCCTATCACCTACTGGTGAGAAGAGCATAAGAGACAGGATGCCAGAGGTAGAGATGCAAAAGCCAGAAGAAAGGAAGAAGTTGGCAATCAAGAAGCGTAGAGAAAACCCTATAGATGCTTTTGGTGTCCCAAGTATCCCCTCTCAGCCCACCCCGATGGAGGTCGACCACCAATAGAATGTACAAATAAATGACGGGAGCGACCTAGCAAATATTGTTGTTGCTGAAGAGGACCATTGCATAGAGGTCAAAACTGAGCCAAGAAAAGGCCCCAAAGCCTCCAAGGTTACACCAAGCCCTCCAAGGAAAGATGTAGTGCTGCAAGTACATGAGGAACATGACGCAGCCACATCAACGTAAGCAACCATTGCTGACATTGAGAAAGATAAGTCATCCTCACATCCCACACTCCGTGAAGCATCAAGGACACCATCATCGACTCCTACTGAGCAACAACATCAATGCCCATAGTCCTTCGGTGATGTACTAGGGCACAAATTTGATGCCATGTGGGTACACATGCAACATACTTCTGAAGTTAACTTTAATATTACTTCTATCATGTACACACTGACAACGTAGGTACAAAGCTTAAATGTGCGAACTGAGGAATTCACTCAGTTCATGCATGAGGTCATAAGCAACCAAAATATGATGCTAGGAGCTCTGAAGTCCTTGACAGAAGAAATGGAGGACCTCAAAAGAGAAAGGGATTCCATGAGGGTTGATAAAGAAATGATGTAGAGGGGAGGCATTAGAAAACCTAAAGAAAGAACGCAAATGCTTAGAAGAAGATCGCCAACAACTAGTTGCATAATGCTAAGAGATGGACAACTGGCGTCAAAGAAAGAAGTCAAGGCATGTAACCAACCCCTCCATATCACAAGCTTCCTCAAGCCCCTTGAGCCTAGACAAGGATGATGATGATGTAGGAAGAGTGGGTGCATCCACAACATCAAAAGATGAAAGTGCAAAATGTAAAGCCTACCACAAGGAGGAACCTTCTATGAAAGAGGCGTCGCAAAAACTAGATTATCACCAAGGTGCCGACAAGAAAAAGATAAGTACCTTAGCACAAGTGTTTGATTTGAACATCAACCTAGATGATGACAAAGCTATATATGAATAGCACCAACATAAAGTTGTTATCCAGGGGGAGAGTACTAATATGGAAGAGCTCACATCAAGAGAGATGAAGGATAATAACAAATTACTAGATGACATGACTTTTAGCATGGACATCTGCTATGACTTCCTACATGATCCTACACACAATGAGTACAATGACACCATCTATGACAACAAGAAGGTTGCAAAGTTGGTTGCACTCAACACAGTACAACTAGAGTAGCTGTTAGAGGAAAATAGGCTCCTAGAAGAGTTTACTAGAGAAATAATTGATAACAATGAGAAGCAAGTAGCTAAATCGGTGTAGATCGGTGATTCAGCCCTATTTTAGGGCTTCATCTTGTGTCATATTGCATTTCAATCACATATATACCTATTAGATTACATGTTATTTCCCTCAATATGCATATTTGTATAAAATGCACTCGTGGATATTATTTGCATGTTTTTCAGGCATTTGGACCACGCTTGATGGGAGAGAGAGGAGTGATCCTAGGGTTTCTCTACCCTTGGAGAGACCTAAAGTGAATTATGATGCTTCCTCAACCTACCCTTAGTGGCCAAAGATCCATTGAAGAAAATATGTCGAAGAAAATCCAAAGAATCAAGTCCAAGTGCTGATCCAGAGACCAACACGGCTGTGGTACCACAGAACGGCCATGCTAGGACACTTGCAAATCAACATAGTCATCTCCAAGCAAAGCTAGAATCACCACAGTCGTGCCACATAGAATGGCCATGGTGTACTGACCCAAAATAGTCATGCCCCCTTGCACGGCCATGTAGTAGTAGAGGTAGAATGGTTGTGGAACAGAGAACATGTTATGCATCTCGAGCCACCACGGTCCTATTGCCCTAGCCCCACCATGACTGTGCTACAATCAATACAAAACTAACCTATTCCCTGTGATTTTTCACCATTTCTCACCATAGTCATTTCCATCCACAATGACCATTCTCACTCCTCCCCACCACGACCATGGTGACCACCACGACCCTACTACTTCAAAAAACCGAGCTACTTTTGCACTATTTTTCCCATACTACCCCTACTTGACCTAGTGCTTCCCCCACACCTATAAATACCTAGGTGGCGACTCCATCATGGGTTACCTACCTTCTACCACCTCTTAGCTCCCCATTTTGACCCTTAACCATTCCACCTCATTTTCACCTCTATTTCACTCCATTTCTCCATTTCCACCACCAAAACCCTCATTTCAAAGCCTTCCATCCACTTCCCACCATCATTCCACACCATTCCATCCAAGAAGAAGGAGGAGGTCGATCTTGCAGCAGATGTAGAGGAGGATTCACTCATCTACACTGAGCTCCATGTCTACTTTCCTCTTTCTCCTTTCTTTTTGTATTTTGCATTGTTATGAGTAGCTAGTCCCCTTGGGTGGGCTGTTAGGGGTGAAAAATGTTACTTTGATACCATGTTGGCGGAAAATGATACGTAAACATTATAATTTTATTTTCTAATGATTATGTTCTATTTCTATCTCGATGTTCATAAATTGCTTCTTGGTTTGTGTTTGAAATCACATAGGAATTTAGGGCAGTTGCTTATATGTATGCATTTTGGGATTTGTTCCTAGGTACAATCCTTGGATCTCTAGCTAGCTACCCATCAAATCAATTATCCTAACCCTAGTTGAGAGATCTAAGTTGCTAGTTTAGGAATTTGGTGTGCTTAGCATGGAGCTTTCTCAAGGCTAGAATGTGTGTGATGGGAACTTGTCCTTAACACTCCCTACTATCCTTGCAAACCTCAATTGGGTTAGGGCTTGGGTGTAATTCAATTAGAGTCTAAACAAGCCTAGGTTTCTAGGTTAGATGATCTTAGGATGATTAGGGGCTGAGATTAGTAATGGGGGTGGAAGTGAGGTTTTAGGCCTCCCATCACCCACATTCTAACATTGACAAAGCTCCATGCTAAACATACCAATTTCATCTAAACTAGCTACTTATGTCTCTAACCTAGGGTTAGGATAATTGATTAAAATGTAGGGGGATGGGTAGCTATCTAGGATCCAAGAATTGGACCTAGGAGCAAATCCTAAAATTCATACATATATGAAATTTCCCTAAATTCCTAATTGATTTCAAGCACAAACAAACAAGCAATTCATGTAGAATGAGATAGAAATAGAACATAATCATTAGCAAATGAAATTACACTGTTTACATATCATTTTCCCCCAACATGGTATCAAAGTATCATTTTACACCCCAAACAACCCGCCTAAGGGGCCTATCTACTCATAATAATGCAAAATACAAAAAGTAAGGAGAAAGAGGAAGAAGTAGCCATGGAGCTCAATGTAGATTTGTGAATCCTCCTCTCCAACTATTGCAAGGTCAGTCTCCTCCTTCTTCTTAGATGGAATGGTGTGGAATGATGGTGGGAAGTGGATGGAAGGCTTGGAAATGAGGGTTTTGGTGGTGGAAATGGAGAAATGGAGTGATATGGAGGTGTAAATGAAGTGGAATGGCTAAGGGGGAAAATGGGGAGCTAAGAGGTTGTAGAAGGTAGCTAACCTTGTGTTGGAGCTGCCACCTAGGTATATATAGGTGTGGGGGAAGCACTAGGTCAAGTAGGGGTAGTATGGGAAAACAGTGCAAAAGTAGCTTGGTTTTAGTAGGTAGCACGACCGTGGTGGTCACTAGGACTGTCGTAGGGAGTAGTGAGAATGTTTGTGGTATTTGGGAATGACCGTGGTGAGAAATGGTGAAAAATCATAGGGAATAGGTTGATTTTGTATTGAATGTGGCACGGCCGTGGTGGTCACCACGGTCGTGGTGTGGCTATGGTAGCACGGCCGTGGCGGTCAGCACGGACATTCTGCCTTTGCTACTACACAGACATGCAAGGGGGAACGATCATTCTAGGTCAGTGCACCACGGCCATTCTATGTGGCACTGTAACGACCCCGCCTCCCGGTAACCCCCAATTAAGGGAGACCAAGAGATCAAAGCCATTATCCCAATTACCAAGATCAAAGGTTCGACAAATAATTAATAACAATTCTCAAATTTTACTAACTAAACTAAAAACTGGTATAAAATAAAACCTTGCATACCTTTTTAAAACTTTGGTAAGCTACTCTATCCACAGCCTGGATTCATTCTATCTAATCCTCCTTGCACTTTATTTTTTATTTCCACAATGTGTCACTTTATTGTTTGTTCTTTCAATCTTGTACCTAAAATGCCGACAAACAAAACTTTGGTCAACTTATTAGAATATGTCGGTATGTGGGGACAACCGAAATTTCACAAATATGGCTAACAATTTAATTATCACAATCAGGGTAATTAGCAAACCAATTTACATTTTGAATGTGTCATTCTCCACCGCTTTTGCCCTAACCCTGGAATACCCCTCTAGGGTTTCTCTTTTGCCATTGACTTAAGGCCACCTTCTCAATCCTGAGCTTGGTGCCTGGGGCTCACCTATCATGGTGCCCCATAGTCATGTAATATAGACCACCTTCTCATTCCCGAGCTTGGTGTCTGGGGTCACGTCTCCTGGTGCCCATGGGTCTACCCTCTTGGGCCTGACCTTTATGCCATCTTCCATCAGGGTGGCATGTAGGTGCGAGAATACACATGTATTTATAATTGTGATAACCATAGTGACTTTATAATAGCAGTATGAACATCCAAACTGTTTAGTTTCAATCAATGTGATTAACCATCTGAGAAACCGTTGGGAAAAGTAATGTGATTAATCGTAATTAACCACATACCTGTTAGGTTGAATTGAGATAGAATAGTCCAATCAATCAAGATATCCAATCAAGCAAGTACAAGAGTCATGAAATTACATCCAATTCCTTTTTATCAAAAACTATTCAAACCATCTTACTACTTAAGGTTTCTATTCCTTTTTAGGATTTCTACCTATTTTAGGGTTTCCTTTGTAATTACGGTTTTTACTTCATTTTACTCTTTAAAACCCTAATTTCTCATCTATCCTTCATGAAAGTTATTAAGGTTACCTTTTATCAACATATAACCTTAATTTCAGAAACAACACAATTAATCATCAATTAAGTCCATTAAGCCTCTTTTACATTAAAGCTATCATTTTTATCCCTTTTATTCGATGACAAGATCATTATCCTCATTTATCATCAATTCATAGTTCATTATTGTCTAATTCACATATGAATTCTAATTGTCATTAATTTTACCTTTATTCATTAGAAAACCATAATTTCTACATTAAAGGTATTTACCCATAATTAGAAACCTTTATACTCAAAATAGCTTAGAATCATCAAATCTTAACTTTATTCACAGTTTTGAATAATTAAAGCCATTAAGAGTCACATTTACCAATATTAGGGTTTCAAGGCTCATTAAAGTATATTCATGCACATGAAACTCTAAATTAATCCAATTATGTGCAAAGTTCATCCTTTTTGTTCTTAATGTACCTTTTTACAATTAACAGGTTATTATCAACTTTAAACATTCACATAGCACTTCCCAAGTCCTTAATCATCAAAGTTTAGGGTCTTTCATTAATTAAACCATTAAAGATAGCATCTTTACATACTTTTTGAATTTCAAGTATAATTAGGCTTGCAATACATTTTTACTGGATTCCTTGAGTTCTCCTGATCAATTTTTATGTATTACTTGCTATCATCGGAGTTACAGATAATTAATTACAAAATTGTGAAGAAAATACAATCGGCCCCTTCTTCGTTTGCAAATTAGTTAGGGTGTGAAAGGACCTCCATGTCCCTGTGATAAAGCGGTAGCCGGTCCACACGCTTGGGGGTATTGTAGTAAATGCGTCGGTTATCATATTCAAGCTAGCGATCCACCTGGTTCATGATCCAGGTTCCTGGCTTGGTCAACTGGAGAGTTGACCACGAGCATCTTTCTCCCTTAGCTGTCGGTGGATACCGCTACACCTCCGCCGAGCCCCATCGAACTCGAAGGTATCTTTGGCTTCGCCAGTTCTGGCTGGAGATGATGGGATGCAGAAGCTCTTCTTTGGCGAGAAGAAACTTTGATTCAAAGGTTGAAATCTCGATCCATCTCACAATTGACCCTTCGTGCTTGCTAGCCTCTCCCATCCGAACTCAAAGGAAATATTTGGGATTTCGCAGAGGGTGTGTAGCCCCTCATATAAATAGGCAGGGTCGATGGTGCCCCTCCCTGATTTGGGGAAATCCCGCATACGCCATGCCAGGTCCCAAAACCTGGTATGGTTGGGATCCTTAGGACTTCCCGAACCTAATGGACTTATCCTCAGGTCCTCTCATGCCCAGAGTCACGAGAACTTCAAAGTACAAGGTTCCCAAGAGTCCTACTCGGACTGTGATCTACATAATGACCCAACATTATTAGATGCGAGATCTGCGGTCCAGATAACCCGCGTCCAAGATAACAGAGCTTTATTTCTTTGTAAATGAATTGTGACATCCATTTTATGGATTTTCAAAAATCCATCTCTTAAAATGTACATCCAATTAATCCCAAAGTTTAGGGAAACTTTTCTCTTGACCTTATCTACTCGTATACCAAGTTTGAGTCCCAAACTCCAAAGGAAAATGGTGTTTCCTTCATATGCAAGTTACTCATTAATAAAACCAAAATAATTGATATTTCCTCTTTCTTTTTCCATTATCTTATCATCTTGGATTCCTTGGACCTCAAGGAACTCTAAAGGCACAAAATCCCATCTCAGGGGATATTCCTTTACCTTTTCTTTTATCCTTTCACCCTTTCTTCCTTATTCCTTAATTAAGATATTTCTTTTCAAGGATTTATCTTTATCTTTCATTTTCTTTTCCTCTTTTCATATTCCTTTTATTAGAAACGATATGTAAACAAATTTTACTCAATTGTGGCCATTAATGCCACTTTCTAGATATTTCTAAGTATTTCTCATGATTACTTTGCTTTATATCCATTATCATGTAATTTTTTCCATTATTTGGGCTTTTCTTCTCTTTTATATCCATTATTGGATTAATATATTAATAGGAACCATGAAATTCCTCTCAAAAGGGAGATTTGCAAAGAAATCAATTCTTTGAAGCAAAGCATACCACCTTTTTAATTAAGTCCATATTCACAAAATTATTCATTTCAATGAAAACATATGCAAAAATTGAGGTTGTAACATCCTTCCCCTCTTATAGGAATTTTGCCCTCCAAATTCCATCAGGCAAACAAACAATCAGGATAAGACTTCCTCATGTCTATCATGGCTCCCATGTGGCTCTACCCTCTCCATGGTGCTTCCCCAGAACCTTCATCATCTTGTATTCTTTCATCTGATTTCTCTCTCACCATGGTATGTTTTATCCTAATAGGTGACTCAGGACATTTCAACCTCTCACAAAGCTAAAAAGGTTCATGGCTCAACACATGGCTTGGGTACCTCACATAGTGCTCTAGATTGGACTCGTGGAACACATTATTCATCATGTTATCCTGAGGGATAAGTCTAAACCTAACCATCTCCTCCAATCCATATCAAATGGACCCTTGTATTGGGGATTCAGCTTTCTCAACTATAGCTCAGAGGGGTCAGATTTCACATCAATGCTCTTCCACAATGAACTGCATGTCAGTCTGCTTTGCATCAGCTCACGAATCATGTCACCCCTGGGCTCTCTCTCAGCCATTGCATGATCAATGCGACTTCATCTGCACACCCTGTGGTTCTTTTCTGACCTTCGCGAGGCCCCTTCACCAACATCATCTTAAGGAAGTGGTGACCGACACAACCTCCCTTGCATAACTTCTTTTCATCCCGATACTGGCTATGGTGGTTAATATCACATTTTTTATAGGTCAAGAACTATCCCATTCACACATGCTCTCATCAGACCCTCTAGTCTGGATCATACTAACTATTAGTTAGGGGTGATAACTGTACTAACATTGAGTTCTTCATGTCCCTACTTCCACCTCATGGAAGTGAACCTTTAGGTCACATTGAAGAACCTTTAAACTCACATCATGGTGTAGTTGAAACATCTCTCTCTCATATGTAGTTCAATTGGATCTATCCCTTAACAAAATTCTTTCTTTCTCATGTCATCTAGGTAAGGAGATCTACCATAACCCATATTGCATCTCGACCTTCTTTGGTCCAGGAGAGATTTACCACAACATCCATAGTGATGAACTCCCATTCCCTCTCGGGGACTCTTTATCCTCTTTACCAACACACTGGGTTACTGGTGTTCATCCTTCACCTCCTAGTTTGCATGGAGACAAGCCACATGCATCTTTGTACACTTTTCATCTTAGGCATCAAGTATTGCTACCACTTAATATCTTAGTAGTACCATGGTGTATGGTGATCACGATCTCTTGTATGTCATGATTCGTCAAGATTGATTTCTCAGAAACCCTAAACCACACTAGTTGGGGTTTCATCACCTTCCTTTCCAAAGAAGTGCATCTGAGGTTCTACAACCATTCTTTCATTGCATTAAGGCCTAGGCTGGCTAACCAAACAACCACTAACTTGTTCAACATATCTCATTACATCAGAGTGTTAGACAAACATATCTTCTTTCTCAAACTTAAGGCTAACCTAACAGCCTCATCTAGCCTCTAGCTATACTAGGCAGCTACATCTCAACCAGAGCATCCATTACCACTTCACATCCTTAGGTGTTAGGTAATGTTGAAGACATACACCTCAGTGTATTCCACTTATCGTCTCATCTCAAACTCTATGTCTATCTTCATCAGGAAACTCTGAGCTCATCCTCTTGGTTTTCAAACTCAACCTTGTATTTCTTGCAAATTCTACACATCTCATGATAAAACATCCTCACAAGATGATTACCTTAATACTCTTAGCATTTGCAAACCATACACATACCGCTCACTCCATAAGGATATGTTATCGTCTTTGTCCTCACATCTCATAGCAATGTTCCAACTTACATCATATTTATCCTTAGTGTATGGCACGTGTATTGTCCTATCTGTCACTCCCATAACAAGAGGAAATAAGTATTTGGCTGCAGTCCAAATACAAAGTTCTTCCTTTTCCAAGAGTAGAGATGATACATCCCACCTTGCCAGTACACCTTCAAATCTAAGTTGAAAAGTGCAACTTATGTCTCTATACCACAATCATCTTGATATCAAGTTTACTTCCATGGAAAACTGGTTTCGAACCTACTTGGATCACCACACAATCCTTGGTCATATCCTCTAGGTATATAGGGTTTCAGTACTTTTGGGGTCATTCCTCTTCCCTCATGCATCTAGAGAGTGTCGTACTCATCTGCCCTTTGGGTCCCATGAGTTCATGAAGGTGATTAATCTCCTAACCCATGGCCCTCAAACAATGATAGTTGTTACCTCCCGACCCTATGGTCATGTGCAACTACAGAATTAGGCAACTCCTACTTCCATCGTTCTTATCCCTACCTGACCCTAGGATAGACTTAGGATTCTAACATAGTACTTGTCCAACTTAGAACCTTACCCAAGCCTTCAATATCTCTCTCTCTACATGCATGGCTAACTTTCATCTTTCCATAGGGGTCATGGCAACCTGCCTACCTTGGTCAGGCTCCATACCGGTTACCTCCATGGTAACACACCCACATGCACTTAGAGATGGTTATCTATGAGTCTACAAGTTCATTCTCTTACCATATAATCTTCACTTAGCTTCTCAAGATCCTATGAGACCTCTTTAGGTTTCCTCAAAACCAACCAAACTGGTATACACCCTACCAAAGGGTCCCTCTCCCAGGATGGGAGGAAACTACAACTCTTGACAACAAGGTCACAACATCCTTAGGTTTTATATTCATATGAGCATTCTTAACCCAGCAGCTACAAAGGCACAAACAGCCCACCTACTAAACCATGCTAGGTCATACTTGTTCTCATCCTCAACATTGAATCAAGATCATACCTTCCCATGTCATCCACTTAGCTCAGAGGGGTTCATCAAACATACCTTTAAACTTAAGGGGTTCCCTCTCCTCTAACCATGAGAAGTACCATGCATGAATCTATAGAAACTCAAAACCCATCATGAGCATTAGGTACACAACTTTCCCTCTTAGGCCTAGGTTCACTTTCTGGGTGTCCAACTGCATGCTCAACCTCTTAACCACGTATCAAGCATGTATAAGGCATGACATGCACTTCCTGTCATGGTTCTATTTGAGAAACACTTCAGAGTTGAGTCCTCCTCTAGGACAATCAACAAGTTACAAGGCCTCACAACTTGTTACTTAAACCTCCTCAGGGTCTAAGGCACTCTTTGTCTCATCTCCGTAGGTAAACTCCTATACCATAGGCACATAGGTTCCAGAAGCAGCATCCTCTCTTTAGGGTTTGGTTCCTCTAAGGCCACTAAGATATCATCAGCCTCTAGGGATCAAGCACAAGGAAACCACTATCATCCACTTAGGTTGCATCATCCTCAACTCCCCATTGTTCCTCATGTCTCACAATCTAAGCTTCCATCCTCCTTGTTTGGGTCCTACTTTCTCTCTCTAGAGCTACTCCACAACTAGAATTATTACTAAAGGTTCTCTCTCCATGAAGGTGGATCAAGCTCACAATCATACCCCTACGTGGTGAAGCCTATGTTCAATCTTATGTTTGCTCAAGGTTATCCATAACCCTTTATGCATATCTCATAAGCTATCCCTCAACTCTGTTGGCCAGGGTTTTAGCCTATTTCTCGTACCACTGACGTACTCTGGGTGCATGCTATGCCCTACTTGCATAAGCCCATAGGTTTTCTATAGGTTCTTCTCTAACCTCTTCATTGAAGGAGATATCCTTCTCTCTACCATGCACGACCCTTTCCAGGGTTGGGTCACCAAAGTCACTAGGTCATCCAACCTCATATGGCTCACAACGTCTTGAGAATCCAAAAACATGTTCACCCACACGTATGGTCTATCATGACATCTACTCATCATTTCATCTCTCTCTCTAACCAAAACTTAGGGTTAGGGTTAACATCATCCTCTGAGGATGTGCCAGGTCTCTACATGTAATGGATATCTCTACCTCCAAGACCAACTCTCTCTATTCATCCTCCTGACAAGAAGGTCTAACCTCATGTCTCACATGAGGGTAATGACAACTCATGTCATACGACCTAAGCATGTATCTATTCTTTAGTTTACAGTTAACCTATTAAGCTTATGTCCATGACATATTATTTACATGCTTTTCATTAATTTTGGTGGAGGATTCCTTAATCCCTATCAACCTTACCCATCCCTCAGGAAAGTTTGGAAAAGAGAGAAAACCCTAATCCTTAAGGTCCTTAACAAAATTTGAGTTGAGAAGGGATGAACAAGATGCGAGAGTCCTAAAGGTATCTTATTTCGAGTCAAATCTTGAGACTTAGGCTAGGCAGTCACACTAATACGGGAGTCCTCATATTCCGACTAGCGGTGCAGAGGAAAATTTTGCCAGCCCCCGGATGTGATCCTTTTCTAGACACCTCTGTCTTTCAGAAATTCCTCTAATAACTCCCTTGGGTTCTACAGGGTTTGTAAAATTTAGTAATTATTAAAGATTAAATGAGGAACCTATGTTCTAATACCAATTGTAATGACCCCGCCTCCAAGTAACCCCCAATTAAGGGTTACCAAGAGATCAGATCCATTATCCCTATTAATAGGATCAAAAGTTTGACAAATAATCAATAACATTTATCAAATTTTACTAACTAAACCAAAACTGGTATAAAATAAAACCTTGCATACCTTTTTAAAACTTTGTTAATCTACTCTATCCACAGCCTGGATTCATTCTATCTAATCCTCCTTGCACTTTATTTCTTATTTCCACAATGTGTCACTTTACTATTTGTTCTTTCAATCTTGTACCGAAAACACCGACAAAACAAAATGTCGGTCAACATATCAGAATATGCTGGTATGTGGGGACAACCGAAATTTCACAAATATGGCTAACAATTTAATTATCACAATCAGGGTAATTAGCAAACCAATTTACATTTTCAATGTGTCATTCTCCACTGCTTTTGCCCTAACCCTGGAATACCCCCTCTAGGGTTTCTCTTTTGCCATTGACTTTAGGCCACCTTCTCAATCCCGAGCTTGGTGCCTGGGGGTCACCTCTCATGGTGCCCCATAGTCATGTAACATAGACCACCTTCTCATTCCCGAGCTTGGTGTCTGGGGTCACCTCTCATGGTGCCCATTGGTCTACCCTCTTGGGCATGACCTTTATGGCATCTTCCATCAGGGTGGCATGTAGGTGCGAGAATACACAAGTATTTATAATTGTGATAACCATAGTGACGTTATAATTGCAGTACGAACATCCAAATTGTTTCGTTTCAATCAATGTGATTAACCATCTGAGAAACCTTTGGGAAAACTAATGTGATTAATTGTAATTAACCACATATATGTTAGGCTGAATTGAGATAGAATAGTCCAATCAATCAAGATATCCAATCAAGCAAGTACAAGAGTCCTAAAATTACATCCAATTCCTTTTGATAAAAAACTATTCAAACCACCTTTCTACTTAAGGTTTCTATTCATTTTTAGGATTTCTACCTCTTTTAGGGTTTACTTTGCAATTAGGGTTTTTACTTCATTTTACTCTTGTGAACCCTAATTTCTCATCTATCCTTCATTAAAGTTATTAAGGTTACCCTTTAACAACATATAACCTTAATTTCAGAAATAACACAATTAATCATCAATTAAGTCCATTAAGCCACTTTTTCATTAAATCTAACATTTTTATCCCTTTTATTCCATGAAAAGATCATTATACTCATTTATCATCAATTCATAGTTCATTATGGTCTAATTCACATATGAATTCTAATTGTCATTAATTCTACCTTTATTCATTAGAAAACCCTAATTTCTACATTAAAGGTATTTACCCATAATTAGAAACCTTTATACTCAAAATAGCTTAGAATAATCAAATGTTAACTTTATTCACGATTTTTAATAAATAAAGCCATTAAGAGTCGCATTTACCAATATTAGGATTTCAAGGCCCATTTAAGTATATTCGTGCACATGAAACTCTAAACTAATCCAATTACGTGCAAAGTTCATCCTTTTTGTTCTTAATGTACCTTTTTATAATTAGCATGTTAATATCAACTTTAAACATTCACATAGCCCTTCCCAAGTCCTTAATCATTAAAGTTTAGGGTCTTTATTAATTAAACCATTAAAGATAGCATCTTTACATACTTTTTGAATTTCAAGAATAATTAGGCTTCCAATACATTTTTATTGGATTCCTTGAGTTCTCCTGATCAATTTTCATGTATTACTTGCTATCATCGGAGTTACAGATAAGTAATTCAGAAATTGTGAAGAAATTACATTTTAATCCAATCACTCGCCGCCATGTCAGCCAATCGGCCCCTTCTTCATTTGCAACTTAGTCAGGGCGTGAAAGGACCTCTGTTTCCCTGTGATAAAGAGGTAGTCAGTCCATGCACTTGGGGGTATTTTTGTAAATGCATCGGTTATCGTCTTCAATCTCGCGATCCACCTGGTTCACGATCCAGGTTCCTGACTTGGTCAAATGAAGAGTTGACCCCGAGCATCTTTCTCCCTTAGCCGTCGATGGATACTGTTGCACCTCAGTCGAGCCCCATTGAACTCGAAGGTATCTTTGGCTTCTCCAGTTCTGGCTGGAGATGATGGGATGGAGAAGCTCTTCTCTGGCGAGAAGTAGCTTTGATTCAAAGGTTGAAATCTCGATCCATCTCGCAATTGACCCCGCGTGCTTGCTAGCCTCTCCCATCCGAATTCAAAGGAAAGCTCTGGGCTTTCGTAGAGGGTGCGTAGCCCCTTATATAAATAGGTAGGGTCAATGGTGCCCCTCCCTGATTTGGAGAAATCCCACATACGCCATGTCAGGTCCCAAAACCTGGTATGGTTGGGATCCTCAGGACTTCCCAAACCTAATGGACTTATCCTCAAGTCCTCTCATGCCCAGAGTCAGGAGAACTTCAAAGGACAAGGTTCCCAGGAGTCCTAATCGGACTGAGATCTACACGATGACCCAACGTCGTTAGATGCGAGATCTGCGGTCTAGATAACCCGCATCCAAGATAACAGAGCTTCATTTCTTTTTAAATGAATTGTGACCTCCATTTTAGGGATTTTCAAAATTCCATATCTCTTAAACTGTACACCCAATTAATCCCAAATTTTAGGGAAACTTTTCTATTGGCCTTATCTACTCATATAACAAGTTTGAGTCCCAAACTCTAAAGGAAAAGTGTGTTTCCTTCATATGCAAGTTATTCATTAATAAAACCAAATTAATTGATATTTCCTCTTTCTTTTTCCATTATGTTATCATCTTGGATTCCTTGGACCTCAAGGAACTCTAAAGGCACGAAATCCCATCTCAGGGGATATTCCTTTACCTTTTCTTTTATCCTTTCTCCCTTTCTTCCTTATTCCTTAATTAAGATATTTCTTTTCAAGGATTTATCTTTATCTTTCATTTTCTTTTCATCTTTTCATATTCCTTTTATTATAAACCATATGTAAACGAATTTTACTCAATTGTGGCCATTAATGCCACTTTCTAGATATTTCCAAGTATTTCTCATGAGTACTTTGCTTTATATCCATTATCATGTAACTTTTTCCATTATTTGGGCTTTTCTTCTTTTCTTCTCTTTTATATCCATTATTGGATTAATATATTAATAAGAACCACAAAATTCCTCTCAAAAGGGAGATTTGAAAAGAAACCCATTCTTTGAAGCAAAGCATACCACCTTTTAAATTAAGTCCATATTCACAAAATTATTCATTTCAATGAAAACATATGCAAAAATTGAGGTTGTAACTGGCACGGCCGTGGTGATTCTAGCTTTGCTTGGAGATGACTCTGTTGATTTGTAAGTGTCCTAGCACATCTGTTATGTGGTACCACGGTCATGCTGGTCTCTAGATTAGCACTTGGACTTGATTCTTTAAATTTTCTTTGACATCTTTGCTTTAATGGATCTTTGGTCACTAGGGGTAGGTTGAGGTAGTATCGTACTTCACTTTAGGTCTCTCCAAGGCTAGAGAAACCCTAGGACCACTCCTCTCTCCCTTCCATCAAACATGGTCCAAATACTTGAAAAACATGTAAATAATGTCCATAAGTTCATTTTTAACAAATATACATATTGAGGGAAATAACATGTAATCTAACAGGTCTAGATGTTATTGAAATGCAATATGACACAATATGAAGCCCTAAAATAGGGCTAAATCACCACCCCAAACTTGAAACATACTTGTCCCCAAGTATGCTCCAACTCAATCTCTCTACAATTTTTCCACAATCAAAAAATGAGAAATGCAATACAAAGGATGATTATGGCTGAATGGGATAAAACATGACTATGTGCATGCATTCCACCTCTCTCCTCTCTTTCTTTCACAAATCAATCATGAAAAGAGCACAAAGCATATGAACTTCACATATAGTACATAAAACACACAAGCTATCCATATTTCTTTCATGTAGTTCTGGGTAGACCGTTTCATGATGTCATTAATCAAAGATGACTAGGAGTGTTGTTTCACCTTCATGCATTCATCCTTATGTTTCAAATCACACCAAATGATCCACATGGCTGTGGAAAGGGAAAAATGAGCTAGGTTTGATGTTTCCTAGGTCAATGGGTATGACAATGGAAGAAAGGATTGCAGTAAGCTTTTGGAGTGATTTTAGAAACTCATTTTTTCTTTATTTATATTCTCTTAAATAGGAGCATATTTTTATTTTCTTTTTACATTTTCTTTTTCTTTTTCTTTTTCTTTTTCTTTCCATTTGGAGTGGATAGGGCATAGGGTGATGAGAGTGAAGAGGTGAGATGTAGGTGTGGCCACCTCAAACTTTTGGAGGTGGCCACGGCTGATATGTGCACTTTGGCATCCTTTCATGAGGTGGTTGGGTAAGAAGATAGTGAGTGAAGAGTTGGGTCAAAGAGGGGCCACTGGCATGATTCTCAACATAAAATCTCCTGCATGAAAATTAATCCAACACTTCATCCAACAATTTCACACCACATGAATGAACAACCTAAAATTGATACTTCAATCAAGTGATTTCATAGGCACTAAGTGTTCATAGCTTGCTCAAGTCACAATTCAACCAAAACATTAACTAACACAAGAGAGGTGTTGCACATGTAAAAAGTCAAGAATTGATACCATTTAGTAATAAACAATGATATTTCACTTGCATTTGTCAAAGGTCATCATTTTTAATCCAAAGTAGAGATTGGGTCAAAACACAGTTTTAGGCAAGAAATCTCAAATTTGGAAAAAATTGGCCAAAATGGTGCCCAGTGCCTTCAATCATATCTAAGCCTATATTATTGAACTTAAAGCAGTAAATAAGCAAATTCCAGCTAAAACATGCAAAATAAAAAAATATACATAATATGCAATGCATGGCAACCAGAGCACTTTTTTTGAAAATTACACAAAAATTGCAAGAAAGGAACCACATGGCATGAAAATATGCAAAGAAGGTAAATTTTAAACTAAAAAAACAAAAGCAAACAAATAAAAGTAAATGGTAGGTGAAATGCAAAATGAGAGTGAAAATGAGAAAAGGGTATACCACCCTACCACCCCAAACTTTTGAATCATGCTATCCTCAGCATGACACTAAAATCTAGGAATGATAGGGTAGATGATCACAATGGTGGTGGTGCTCCTCCCTGTGGTGGAGGATGCTGGTAGTAGGAACCCAATAGTCTGACTATGGAGGCATGTAGTTGTCTGAAATGCTGATAGTAGACTCCACCAATCTTCGCCCCACTGGGGGTTCCTCTAGGACTGGGCATGCTGGAACTGATATAAGTGGTTGACCTAATAATGCATCTACTGATGGTCTAACCACATGGCATCCTGGGTGCATTGAAAGCCCTCCTGTGTCCTCAAAAAACCCTCATGGGTGCTTAAAATGTGATCCTAAGTGCTCTGAATACTCTCCAGATGTGCATGTATGGTGGACATTTCATATGTGTTTATTGTAGGTTTCTATTGCTACTATGATGTCTCTACCTCATGATTCCTCACCCTATAGTTCTCTCACTCCTCGGCTATCCTCCTCCTCTAGGCAACTGCCTGTGACTCTCCAAGCCCCTTAGGTAGATCTCTGGGCTGCTGCTGCCATGTATCTCTAGGATTCTCTTCTTCCCATCTCCTCAAGATGTCCAGTAGAAAGGTTGGTGTGTTTTGTGCACGCATGTATGATATTTCAATATTTATAGGGTTCCCTAAACTAGTTTCACTCGCAACACTAAAGTATGCTCCCACAAGCACACAGGGTCATGCTATAGCATAGATGAGAGGCAAGCAAAGGGGTTCGAACCATAGGGTTGGAGGGGGCACTAGAGCTTAGTTGGTGTTGGCTACATTCCTAAAGAGGAGACTATGGTTGAAGGGTTTAAAAGGGGTTTTGGTTTGATTATGCTAAGTAAGTAGGAAAGTAAAGGCAGTATGAAAGCTAGATTACCACAAACTAGATTATCCTGGGCAATTTAGATCTAAGCAACTAGATTAAGCAATCAACTAAACAAGAGCAAGATGATCTACACTACTCTTAACAAGGCAATTAGCAACTAAAAACTAATCTAAACACTAGATCAAGCAAGAATCTAGGTTAACCCTAACTGTTAAGACTAAGCAATTGACTAGAATGAACAAAGGAAATTAATCTAAACTAGCATTAACAAGCCAGAAGGCTAAGGTGGGTTTCAAGTAGCGGATTGGGTAGGTTGGCCATTTGGGAATTCTATTTGATATTAGTTTAGAGGTTTCAAAATGGCATGCAACTCTAATAATTCAATCTAGATTACCAAACCAAACAACAATGCAAGTGTTATTAGCATATACCCTATACTACTAGTTGGAGAACTAGAGTTAGGTGTAATTCTAGTAACACTTGGCAAGTCTAGGTTTCTAGGGTAAGTGATATTTGGGTAATTGAGATCCAAAGGTAGCAATGGGAGTATAGATGAAGGTTTTTCACCTCATGTTACTTTCCCTCTAGCCTTTAGGAAGATCTAGGAAATTGCACTTATCACACTTACACTAGCTACTTAGATCTCACACTCACTTGTAGAAGAAGGGATATGTATGTAGAACAAAGGGGGATAGCTAGGGATCCACTAATTGGACCTAGGAGCCATTCCTAAGGTTTCTACATACATTCCAATTCCACTTAGAAGCTAAGTGTCATCAAACATCACAAAGTAAGCAATTTATGTTTAAGAGAAAAACCACATGCAAGGTAATGGGAAATGAGATAGAAGAAAAGGCAATCATCATAGAATGAAATTATGTTCATTACAAATTATTTTCCCCCAACATTGTATCAAAGTAACATTTTAACCCCAAACAACCCACCGCTAGGGGTTAGCTAGACATAATCAAAGAAAAGATAAATGAAAGGGGAATAAGGGGATAAGACTCAATGGAGCTCGAAGTAGATCCTTTTCCTTCAACTCCTAGTTACTGTAGGGTGACCTCCCTCCTCCAAGGTAGATGATGGGCATGAAAATGAAGGGGATTATGGTAGAAAACCTAGAAAACTAAGTTTCTACGGTGGAAATGAGGTGGAAATGGTGGGTGGAGAGAATAAATGAAAGGGGATTGCAATGAATGCTCAAGAGTGGGTGGAGAGGAGTAATGGACGCGAACCTAGTGTTGTGGCCACCACCCATGTATATATAGGTGGTGGAAGCACTAGGTTAAGTAGGGGCATTGTTGAAAAAATTGTGCAAAAAATGGTAGGGTTTAGGTTGTGGCACAGCCGTGGTGGGTGGAGGTGGGAACGGTCGTGGTGGTGTGGAATGATTGTTCTAAGAAAGTGGAAAAATCACAGGTTGAAGTGGTGAAATGGAGGCTGGTAGAACGGCCGTGGTGGAGGCTAGGTAGAATGGTCGTGTTGGGTAGCACAGCCGTGGTGGTGGAGTTGGAGGTGAGGTCGTTCCCTTCATCATGCCCATTTTGTCTTCAGCTAGCACGGTCATGCTGGGCAGCACGTCCATTTTGGGGGCTACATGGAACAACCGTGCTGGGTAGCATGGACGTGGTGAATGAGTTGTTGTAGCTTAAAAAGTTTGGAATTTTTCCTATAACTTGTGCATTGGCCAGCACAGACGTTCCTTGGCACAACTGTCGTGCTGGGGCTTCAGTAGAAAAACCATCTTCAATCCCATGATAAATAGACTTCTTTTCTTGATGTCAAACCTTGGCCATTAGGAGTAGGTTGAGGGAACTTTGGGGTCTTCTTTTGATCCCCTCCATGAGTGTATGAACCCTATAACTCCTTCCTTCTCTCTCATCCATCCAAAGCATGGTCCAAGTACCTAAAAAGTATGCAAAGAACTTCCATAAGTGCATTTTACAATAATATGCATATTAGGTAATTTAACTTGCATTCTACTATGTTTAGATGTGATTAAAGTACAAAATGGAACAAGATGAAGCCCTAAAATAGGGTTGTATCACCACCCCAAACTTAAAACATACTTGTCTTCAAGTATGCTCCAACTTAATCTCTCTCTTTAGTTTTCTTTCAATAAACAAGAATGAAAAATGCATAGCAAAAGATGATTATTGACTAAATGGTCTTGGAAGTGACTAAGTGCATGTGTTCCATCTCTCTCATTTCCTCTTTCACATACCAATCATGAAATGAGAACTAAGCATACAAACTTCAAATATTAAGCATAGAATACACAAGCTTTCCATATGTCCTTCATATCATTCTGGGTAAACCGGTTCATGTTGTCATTAAATAAAGATGACTAGGACTGTTGTTTTACTTTCATGCATTCAATCTTATGTCTCAAACCACACCAAATGACCCAAATGGTTGTAGAAAGGGTAAAGTGAGCTGGATTTGATATTTTCTAGCTCAATAAGTATGAAAATGGAAGAAAGGATTGTGGTAAGATTTTGGAGTATTGCTTTTACACACTCATCTTTTCTTTATTTAGATGCTCTTAAATAGGAACATCTTTTTATTTTCTTTTTGCTTTTTTCTTTTCTTCTTTTCTTTTCTCTTGCCCTTGGTGTAGGTAGGTCATATGGTGGATAGAGTGAAGCAGGGAGATGTAGATATGGTCACCCCAGACTTTTGGAGGTGGCCAAGGCTGAATATGTCGTCTAAGGCATCCTTTCATGAGGAAGAGGGGTACGAAGATGGTGAGAGAAGAGTCGGGTCAAAGGGGGGTCATTAGTGTAGTCCTCAACATAAGATTTCCTATATGAAAACTAATCCAACACTTCATCAAATGATATCACACCACATGATTGAACAACATGAGATTCACATTTATATCAAGCGATTCCATAGGCTCTAAGTGTTTATATCTTCCTCAATTCACAATACAACCAAAACATTCATAAACTTGAGAGAAGTGATGACCATGTAAAAAGTCAACAATCAAGCCCATGTATCAATAAACTCTAAGAAAATGGCATGCATTTGTCAAGGACCAAAATTTTCATTTCAAACAGTGGAGATTAAGTTAGAACATGCTTTTAGGCAAGAACATTCAAGTTTGGGCAAAATTGGCCAAAATGGTGCAAATGTGCATTTAATCACATATAAGCCTAACTTTAGGGAAATTAACATAAAGAAGTAAATCCTACAAAACACACAAAAATTACCAAAATGTACATGAGAATGCAATGCATGACATGGAGGAGTAAAAAGAGAAAAAAAATTAAAAATTATGCAAAAATGCATGAAATTGAACTACATGTATGTATGGATGTAGGAAAAAGGAAATATATATTAAAAATAAAATCAACAACTAAATACATATCAGGTGAGACAGACATCAACAAAATAAGCTAATAAAAAGGGCATACCGCCCTACCACCCAAACTTTTGAATCATGTTGTCCTCAGCATGAAACTAAAGCTTTGGAATGATAGGATAGACATCACTGCTCTAGAGGTGTGGGGTCCTATGGTGGTCTTGAATGCAAAGGTGGATTCTAGTAATAGTGGCCCCAATAGTCCGCCGGTGGAGGTGGGTATGTCTCCTGGTAACCTGACAGTCCTCCCCAGAAATCCTCCATCCATTGGGGTTCCTCTGCACCTGTGCATGCTGATATTGGCACATGTGGTTGATCTAGTGATGAATCTGCTACTGATCTAACAACATGGTTTGTTGTGTCTACTGAATCACCTCCAATAGTGCATGAATGGCTGACATGTTGTATGAATTTGTGGGAGGTGTCTGTGCATCAAAATCCTCAAATCTTGGTCGTGTGCGGCATGGGTGCTCAATAATGCATTGCTGCTTAGGCACATTTGTCTCTCCTCCTTCTTCAGGCAAGTCCACATTTGGTGTTCTAAACACCTCTCTTGGATGCTCCTCCTCACGCTGTGCTATCGCCTCAAAATAGTTCTCTGATGGTCCCACATCCATGATCAGGGGGTGGTGTGGTATGGGAGTTCCAAGGTGATTCTTGGGTACCCAGGATTTAGAACATAAAATATTTTTCTATCTCTGAGGGAGATCATTTGGGACCTATCAAGATAGCTTAGATCAACATATTTTTTTCCTTCTACCTTGGTAAGACCATCTAGATTCTAGCCCACTGCCTTTGCCATTGTGGTGATAATCCCCCCCATGATGAATGGATTTTCACTTTTAGAGGGGATTGTCTTCAAGTGATCAATCACCATGGCTCCAATGTTTAGAAATCCCTTACTTTTTACTGTAGCCATCTCATATGAATATTTTTGTGAAGAACAACCTTGATTGTCATAACGGCCAAACAAGGTGTTTGCTAGGCCTTCTGTAGGTATCTCATGAAGGGATTGCAAATCTTGCCGGTCTTGGATTTTCTTATAGAAAACGTTGCTTGACCAATAATAGCCTTCCACATCTTGGAGTAATATTCCTTCACATTGTTGTCAAGCCTTCCCTCATTAAAATTCTTTTCCATTTCTAGATCAGGGGCAAAGATAGTGTTGCTTTGGGAAACCTTGAGCACATGTGTTAAGCCATTCAGCTTGAACCTGATGGCATCTTTACCTTGGTATTGTACTTTTTCCAAAGTTGCAAAGAACTCATGAGTCAACTCCAAGTAGATTTATTCAACCTCATTCAAGATCTTATAGATCCCACATCATTTCACTTTGTCCTGATACTCATAGTTGATCGTTACAGCTTGCATGGTAGCCATACATGCATATCTAGTGGGCATCACCCTCCTTGTCAAGCACTCGGGGTGGAGGGGTCTTGAGAACACTTTCCTTGTTGTGCCTCTCCCATAAGCACTTTCCTCGAGTTGCTTCCCAACCCAATTCATCTTGTCCTCCTCTAGTTTGGACAAAAAGTCCACTGGCTTATCTTCCATCTCCTTACTCTCGGTGTCATCTACCTCCTCCTCCTCGTATGTGTGTGGCCCTGAACTTGTGCACACGTTGAAGGGCACCATCTGGACCGGTGCATTTTCAACCTCTTCCTCAATCACCAATCATCGTCTAATGGGTTGTTGAGTGGAATGTTGTTGTTCCGAAGATGTGGAGCATCTTGCCAGAGCCAGGAATGGAGGTCATGAAGATGATGGGTCAGTAGCCATCTTGGCCCTCCTCTCTCAGGCTGGTGCATCGATGCCCACCGAATTAATGACATTCTCCATCTCTTCTTCATCCTCCTCCTCTTCTTCTTCAGGGTTGTTGTAGCTAGGATGCGACGTGTGGCTGATAGAGGAGGATTGGTGTCATGATGCACTTATCGATATCGACCTTCGAAGTGATTGTGAAATCAAATTTGACGGACACGATGTGGTGTGGGACTACTGTGACACATTGGAGGTCCGCTTGGTGTGACGTTTGCCTCATGAGAGGATTTCCATCGTCTTCTCTCCCCCCTTTATGATTGCCTTGCCCATGCTCTTCATCTTTGTAAGGATCATTGGTTATTAAGACCAAGAACAACACTAAACATGCTTCTGGGTTGTAGGTGCAGATTCTCCTTGGAGATGGAGAAATAGATGGTAATGGAGGGTGGAAAATGGAGATTGAGGTTTAAGGAAGGTGATTGGGGACCAAGGGGAACTCAAATCTGAAGTTTGGGAGTAAGAGGAGGTGATTTGGGGGTGAACGGAGGTCGCCCTAATCGCCACTTGCGTAGAACGGCTATTCTGGGTCGCAAGAATGAGCTTTGGGCCCTGTTGGCTTGGGGCCAAGAAACAAACACCTACACCTTCGGTACCAACATTATCAACGCAACTGGAAGGAGATGGAGCTTTGAAAGACGGTGAAGGTAGTCTTTCCTCCTTCACAAATGAGCCAGTCCAAAAGTGAAGCATACCTATTGATACTAACGGATTAGGTTTTCCTCCTCCTCTACCCTGCAAAATAGTAGACATGGACATGGTCTCCTTATCTAGAATCACATGCAGGGAAGTCCATGTCTTAGAAGACATACTCGATGACAGTCTTTCAAGCACATACGTATTTACCACAATAAGGGCATGTCCCTCAATAGGGACCATTTTAGAGGAATCTTCCTAAAGAAAGTGTGGGTACACAGAAAGCTATTTGAAGCACTCTACACAACACATTTGGAAGAATTTCTTCACCCCGAGAAGGTGCAACCTATTTTCAATGGTACTACTCATCTAGTAGGGCAGCGTTTTCATAAAACGTTTGAGTATGCCGATGTAAAAGAAGTACAATAGGCCATGAGAAGTGTTGAATCAAATTTGTAGTTATGCCTATCAGAAATGTCTAGCATTGGTCTCTCATTATCGTTAACCTATATGAGCGACATACAACAATGTTCAATTGTTGTGCTACTGAGTTGGACAACACTTCCTTAATTTACAAAAATAAGGAAGAAAGTGATATAACAAAAAGTGTCGCTATGTCTGCAATGTGCTATCCAGACAGTAGATGACCGCCACCAAGAGATATGAAAATAGTTCTCCATTTAAAAAAAGGCCCCTCAAGAAAAGGCAGGGTTAGGGGATTGTGCCTTCATAGTGCTAACAATGATGGAAGCCATCAACAAAGGAATCCCACTGGAATACCTCTATAGAGAAGACTTGCATGGCTTACGTGGTGTTTATGTAATGGAAGTTATCTACGATTGTCGCTTCTTCAATGACCCTCTGATGCCCTCAGACGCAATACGACGTAGAATTCACCCTGAAGTACCCCTACCTAAAAAGAAGACATGGAGGGAATGTCTGAGAACCCTGTGGGTCTATCTTAAGATGCTTGGAATGAAGGATGGGTGACAGACACTCCCGAAAAAGTACAACATTAATCTAAAAGCAAGCTAGAAACCACCCCTTAGCCGAAAAAGAAAAAGAACAAACTCCCGTAAATGAGCCAGAAGAAGGGGAGATAAATGAAGATGATATGCCAGAAATAAAGCATGATGGGCCAGCAAGAGAGAAAGCCACCCATCCAGGAATTTAATAGGTGGGGTTGTGAAAGCTTATCATTAGAATCTCTAGAACTGATAATGAAATGCTTAAAGGAAGGTGATGCCATGGATGAAGTTATCTTTGAAAGGGATGACATTTATGTACTAAAGGACAATCTCAGAGATACTCTAAAAATAGGAGGGTACCTTTCAGTAAGCACTATGTCAGCCTACCAAACACTATTGGGCAACAACATGCCAAACATGCACATGGCTTATTTTCTACTAGTTGATGATATCTTGAAAGACAAAAGTTTTGGAAAAAAAGACTACCTACAACAACGTCTGAAACCTCTCTCCCTAACTATATATTCCTTCCTATCCTTCATGATAGCCATTGGACTCTGGTAGTAGTCAGTATTATAGCAAGGACTGCGTTTTTATATAACAGCTCTGATACAACCTTTGCACTGAACAAACGCACTAACATGACTACTACAAAGACACCTACAAAAGAGAAGGCAGTCACGTGCACTGAATCAATCATCGAAATGATCAAAAATCAAGGAAAATGGCACAATACCACAATGATTTTGAAGGTGGAGAGCATACAACATGAACAATACCACCCACTACGTGGAGTATATGCCAGCATGCTCCTCGAATCAAAATGGGTGACAACAGACAGCCATTAGTAATAACAAAAGCATGTTTATACCTATAACTCTATTTTTGACACCCCAGATCAGGGTGAATGATATGTTTGGGAGAGGAGTTATAAATGGGTGTGAGAGGTACAATTTTGTCACTAAAATTTAACTCACGTTTTTACATATTCCCACTCTTATTGGAAGTAAGCATAAAAGATTTTGAAATGGTTTTGAAATATTTTTTAAAGTCCTGAACAAACTTTTGCTATAGTTTGCAATTTTTTCTTAGCCCTTTATCATCCAAATTGTCCTCTACTTAGAATTTTTATTCCTCTTGTTGTATGATGTAGTGAAATCATTTCTAGAGAGGTGCAAATGAGCTGCCAATTCACACAAAAGTAAAAGAAAGATGCCCAACAATATAGTTTTATCACATTCTTACGAAAAAACGTCATGTGTGGAACAATCCTAAATCTATGGAATCCTTGGAAACTATAGGACTTTACCAACCATACTCCTGACCAATCACGCAACGTGATGGTTCTAGCTAGAAAGTCTTCACCTCCCTTGAGAAGGAAATAGTTTCCCCTTCTAGTTTTAATTATCCCCACATTCGGATGAAAAGAGGCTCGACCGCCCAGAAAATCCTTCAAAATGCTTTCTTGAAGCCAAAGAGAAGATATGAAAAGTCAAAAATAAGAAAAAAAAATATGAGAGTTGTGCCAAAAAGATGCCGAAGGATCCCATACGGTCGGTGTATTTCTGCACTCGTGAATACATGTATGTCATGCCCGTAAGTGGAATCTTAAAGACAAGTTTACCCACCTCCACTCCCAAGCAACCCTCACACAACCACCTGACTTAACATCAGGGGCCCTTGGGGTAACAATGTCTTTATGACATCCTATGGGTGAGGGAAATTTAGGAGTGTAGGAAAAACACCTAAAGCTTGAAATCCACCTAAGCACATTTAGAATAGGCTCAACTAAAATAAAGGTAGGGTGTGACAGCTACCCCTCGTGGGGACAATGAACAAGTATAGCCAGCAACCTAGCACAGGGGTGGGGGTCATTAAGAGGGAGAGCCCATTACTACAAAAGGCATTGGAAAGGACTCAAGGTCAATCAACTCTGGATACAAAAGGGAGGAAATAAAATTTTAGGAATCAAACCAAGCATATCACGAGAGTTTTGCTGTAAGAATGAGATAACTCTATAATGATGGTTTTTTTGAAAATTTTGTTATCTATAGCTCATCTCTCAATTATTTTGATCCTACCCATTAGCCTGAGGATAGGCTAAGTTCTATGTTTGGGGGAGTGGATAACATCTCATTTTGTGAACTTTTCTCATATGTTTTATTCCTCCTAGCATAACTTATATGTATTTTTTTATTTATTTGAGTACCATAGGGCTAAAATCTTGAATTCTTACATTTCTTACTCAATGTAGGTTCATGCTATGTCACAACTGCAACATGGGTCATGATCATGACTACATAGTCCACTAACATCACGATCGTGATGGAGCCTTTGCTCTACAACCCCACACCTCGACTGTGGCCCCCTTCCAACCAAAATAAAGCATTGTGACTGCAACGGGACGAGACTCTGTAATGACCATGGTAGCTACCACATCGGTAAGGAGGAGATATTCACAACTGTGAGCATGCGACCCCTACTAAAGAATCACGGTCACAATGGCATCCTACTATCGCTACCACGAAACAAGCCGCGGCCGAGACCGCTTCTGCAACTGAGGCAAACTCCCCAGAGCACCACGACCACGATGGAGGTCATGACCAGCCCATGTGTCACGACCGTGACTAAAAGTTAAGTCGGTGAGCAACATCTATAAATATGCCCCAACTCCACCCATAAAATCATCTGATCATCAAGGACCACAAAGTGCTACCTAACTCTAGAGTCATTCATGTTCATCCCATCGATTTTGGACTTCCGAAGACAAAATTTAGAGAAGAGATAAGATTGGTCATCCTCTTCTTTGAAAGAAGGTGTTGAAATCATCCACACCTGCTCTAGATCTAGATCTGGAGAAGAATAATTGGTGTATCTTCTTCTCCCTTCTCTAGATATATGATCTCCTTCATGTTGTACGCTTCACCCCTGCATTATTCTTGACGTATCTATCCTTCTTTAACGCTGTTATGGTACCCATTAACATGTGTGGCTAAACATTTAACTTGGGTTGGGAGTAGACACTAAGGCTCTCCCAACATGTATATTCTTGCCTCCCTTTGATTATATATATGTTGTTATCAAGATTATCTCCATACTCTTGTTCTTGATGCTTCACTTGTATGTTTAGCTGCCATCTTATGATGTATGATTTTTGGTCCTTCAAAAGAGTAGTACTAATATTATCCAGAGTTATGGAGTAGTATGAATGCATGAAAGTTTTAGACTATTAAAGCTTATGGTCATATGGTTTACTTTGCAATTGTTTGGCTGTCATCTCGGGAGAGAGGCCACCTTATAATCTAGATCTATCCTAAACTCGAGAGAGGAGGGAATGGACATAATTGACGATCGATTGTAATCTTGATGAAGGTATACAATGGCGCGTGAGTTTTGCATTTTGGTGAGAGATCTTAGTAGGTGAAACCCGATCCAAGTTTCCATCCATACTTTTGTTTCTTATTTCTTATTTGACTTTTTTCTCTTGTTTTATTTTCCTTCTTTTGCCTTCCATTGTTTTATTTGGAGAATCATCATTCCTTAGGGAACATCACCTTGATCCACCTTTTTGTTTGTGGTGTAGGAGTGTTAGACTTCACGTCCTTAACACTTACCAATCTTGTCCATATGGTTTGACCCCAATTTACTACATGGGACCCCATATAATAGTTGTGGGGGCCTGAGTGTCAGGTTATAAATTCAAGATTCTGACTACTCTAGATCCACTCTATTTTGGACGTGCGATGTAGGCCAGTCATGCACTTCCTTTCTTCACAAGAATTAGGAAATTGAACTCTAGGGATAGTAACACCATGGGACATGGACATTTTATGTCTCTTTGAGTTCTTCATGCTGAACCTCTCAACACTTTGTCAATGTATGTGCTTTTGAATTATCCCAAGATGCATCTTGGATCTATATCTATAGATCTTGATTCCTAGAATATAGTATGCTTCGCCTAAGCCTTTCATAGAGAATGTATTTCCTAGCTAGGTGTTTACCATTTGAAAAGTATGAATGCCATTCCTCATCAAAAGTATGTCATCCACAAACAAAATGAGGAATACAATCATGCTCCCACTAACCTTATTGTAAACGCATGGTTCATCTTAATTTTGACTTAAGCCAAACTCTTTGACTGTTTTATCAAATTGATGATTCTAGCTCTGAGTTGCTTGCATCAATTCGTAGATTGACCTTTGTCTTATAGACTTTATTTGCATACTTTAGATTTATAAAACCTTTAGGTTGTTTCATGTACACATTCTCAAGAAGATTCTTGTTAAGGAATGTAGTTTTAACATCCATCTACCAAATCCCACGGTCATTATATGATGCAATGGAAAGCATGACCCTGATGGACTTATCCATGGCAACTAGAGAAAAGGTTTTGTCATATTCAACGCCTTAAACTTCTTTGAAACCCTTTGCAACCAATCAACCTTTGTAAGTTTGTACATTACCGTCCATGTCAGCCTTCTTATTGAAGACCCACTTGCACCCTATGGATTTTACCCCTTCAGGAGGATCCTCGAAGGTCCATACCTTGTTGGTGTACATGAGTTCCATCTCAGATCTCATGGCCTCAAGCCTTTTCTCATACTATGGACCCTTAACAACTTCTAGGTAGGTAGTTGGCTCATCATCTATGACCGACTCATTAGTAGATAGCCTAATCTATCTTTCTCAAGGCATATCCAACTAGATCTGTGAGGTTCCTGTGTCACATGTGGAATTTTAGATAATAGTTTATGGCTCTCAATTTTCCTCTTGTACCTCTATAGGTTCAATATTTTCTTATTGGTCTCGAACCTCTTCGAGTTCTACTTTCCTCCCACTGATTCCCTTAGAAATGAATTCCTTTTCTAGGAATTCAACATCTCTAGTGACAAACACTTTGTTGTCAGAAGGGTTGTACATGTTGTTGGTATGTATGCTCTGAGAGCCAATCATATGATGATTTCAATGAGGCATTAGATACTTGATTTGATAATGATAAAGGTAATTCCATCTATTATGTTTGTCTCAATCATGAAATGATGACTTAAACATAGTAGATGTTGAAAGAATAATGTTGATAAATGATAAATGTCATCAGGTTGAGGACATGAACAATGAGATCTTATGTATGTCAAGAGTATATACATTCTTGTTATATTCCTAGTAAGATATTATTGTGGAAGAAAAATAGACAAAAATCATACATAAGACTAGAGTGTGTGTTGACTGATGACATAGTTTCATTAGTCATGATATGTGAGATACCAAGTCAAACACACAGGAGTGAACATGGAACAATTGCACACACAACTAGAACGACTACTCGGCGGCGAAAGGGGCGACTAGGGCTTGCGGCTCCTGGGAGCGGCGACTAGCTTGGGGGAGGGGGTCGGGTTGCTGTTTGTGCGCCGGCCACTCCCCCCGGGCTTCCTCTTCGCCTGGGTCGCGCGGATCCGAGGTCAGGGGACAGCTGTGGCCGGATCGACTCCCATTTCCTCTCGCTCTAACGATGTTGGCTTCGGTCCCGAAGACCTGAGTCTCGACGGTGGTTCACGAGAGAGGAGTGGATGCGGTCTAGGGGTTGTTGAGGTTCCCTCGACTTCCCCTGTTGCTTCTGTTGTACCTCCAGTTTTCTCGCAACCCAGGCTCCCCCACCCCACCTTCTTCCTTTCCGTTCTGTTCCTGTCTTGGTTCTTTTCTTTTTTTGTCTTCGCAGGTTTGTTGGTGGTGGCAGGTTATCTGCCTGTGTTTGTCGCCGCTTGTCGGCCTTTAGTTTGGTTTGTTCCTCCAGTGGGAGTGTTGGTGTCGTTTGTTGGTCGTGTCGTGCCTCGGGTTCCTTCTTTGGCAGATGGTGAGCTCGGGCACCCCTTGGTGCTTTAGGCAGAGGAGGAGGAAGCTGGGTTTTGGGCTTCGTGCGGGTCTTCCACCCCCTGTTCGCAGTGGTGGTCGGGAGTGGTGGTGGAGTTCCCGACACCCTCTACTCCCCACCTTTGTACCCGCATGAGCCATCCTTCCTCTGTATCTGCATCACTGGGGTTTGGCCTCCTTCCCGAGTCTGCTGGTTGGGAACCTTAGTGTGTCGCTAGTAATTGTGTTTCTCATCCTGTTTGGTGGGACGTTGGGTCTGTGTTGTTAGTTTTGTGTCGTGTGGTTTGTGTCCTCCTTTCATGTTAGGTCTTTTTTTGTTTCTTTGTTATATGGCAGCAAGTGCGAAGGTGATCACTTCTTCGGTCACTGGTTTGGAGCATATACCTTATATCAGATATAATCTCAGGTTGAAGGAATCTCTCATAAAACGTTGTTTTGGTCAGCGATATAGAAGAGAGATCAATACATCATTGTTCTTATCACGTTCTGATATGAGTTTCTGGTTATTGTATCTGCTCTTCACTTTTTGTGTTCGGTTGGTGTATCTCCCTTTACATGTAGATGCCGTATGGCTTTAATGTAATGAATGTTGTGTTTTAAAAAAAAAAGTCAAACATACAGGTGCATGTTAGAGAACAATGCATCAGACAAACCCACCTTGAGAGTGATACATGGAGACCATGGTATGGTATTCAGAATCAGATTTGATAGTGATATGGTGATTTTAGTTCTTAGACTTGAAATCACTACACTAATCATATGTCATTTGATGTACTTAGACACCATCCAATGTGACCTTGAATAAGGGTTTCTGTAAAGGTGATGCTCCGATACACTAAGACACATGGGGATTAGTGTGAGTGATGTAGATGGGATTTGTCCCTCCTATAGTAGATTGATATCCCGACCACTTGATAAGTGAGAATATGAAATGTATGGCCATACTCATGTGACCCAATATGTGATATGTGAGCTCACATGCATCTCAGACAGTCTGCTCTAGTTCAAGAAACATAGATTGAATGTTGAAGAGGATGTCGATTCCATGATTCAATTTCAATATGTATATTAGATACAAATGAACTATATGATCACAATAACATTAATCACATATTGTAGGTTTAAGTTGTTCTCCAACTTTCCAATTGCTTGGGTAGCAATGGTACCTTGGTAACCCTCATTTTGACTCTAATTTAGTTTTAAAAATAACACTTGTCACCATCCTTTCTTTTATTTTGATTGGATATTTTAATACATAATTTCCCTATCCTCATTCTAATAATGTAGATCTTATTCTCATAATTCCAATGCACCTTTTCTTGCTCTAATCGGAGCTTGCATGAGAATTTTGTGACCTTTTGAATGCCCCTAATCTCTAACTCATTTCTTGAGTTTTTCCACCCATTTTGGGTATTCGACCAGCTACTTTGGGCCAAGAACCAGGCACTAGAATGCCAACCTAGCCGACCCTCAAGAGAGGGCGGCCCCATCCACGCCCCTTCCTCCTCCCCTTCTTTTTCTTTCTTTTTTGATTTTCCCAATTGTATGTCCTAGCCCCTAGCTGAATGTGAACTGTTGGATCTATAGTGCCACAGATCATGATGGCATCATATGGCCACAAGGCCATTTCCCTCCCCAGTTTTGTGTTGCCATTGCAGCAAATAGGATACCTGAAGCTCCTTTTTCTCCCTCCTTATAGAAGGCTCACATCACCGACTCATCCTTTGTGGCTACTTGATCAGCCCTCATAGCTAATAGGGCTCACACAAGGGTAGGATAAGATACTAGAGAAACCACAACCCTTTGGCCATCAAGATTTAAACTCTTAACCCTAATACTTCCCTTTCACACCCCTCTTCAGCTAAAAAATCAGCGTCCAACTTCACCAAATCCTCCATTTTGTTTCCCAACCTTTCCCTAGTCACACTGCCCCTGTGATCCCTCCTCTAGGTGGCATCACCCTCTCCGAAAACCCTAGCTCAATCTAGGTGATGATGTGGGAGGCGTAGGATCAGGCATCCATAGCATGAGTGCTTCCTTGCTCATGTCGTCCATTCTCTCTCTCTCTTTCTTACATAGTTATTATCCCCCCATCTCACTTACCTACTATGCCATTCTGGAGTCATGCAGCCACTCCCAGCTCACCATGAAGTCCTTGGGCCTGCGAGTCCCCCTGCGCACATGGTATCGCCACATTCGGCTCAGCATCACCAGCCATCGCATGGGACCCTCTAATCATCACCTGGAGTCACACGTGAGAACCCTCACACGTTAGCCATCACTGTTGATCTAGTGCAAACACGACCCAACGTGCACCTGATGCACTCTGCATGGGCCACATTGCCCAACAGGCCATGTTCTTGGCCCAATCTCGAGGCCTTTTTGGGTAAATCCCCTTAAAAATCCCAATAAAATGTAAAAACTTCATTTCCTAATATCTTCCATACCCTTTAACAAAATACCTTGTTGTGATGTACCATTTTGATTAAAAAAACTTCACCTATCTAATGACACCAATATTTGTTGCTAATTTCATATATTTTTTCTCTGATTTGTTGAAAAATGGTGTCTTTGTGATCTTATGCTTTTTAATCAACCCTAAACATGCACCACTTGTATATTTAATGATCCTGGACCTTATATTCATACAAAATTGTAAATTCTAGCGCTCTTTTACTGTAAATTCTAGCTCTCATTTATATGCTCCTTGATGCCTTGTTGATCTTTTATGAACTAATAAGGGTCCTTTTTGGTGTTTATATGTTACAACTTGCTCATATAGGCACCTTTGGCCTAATCTATCTTTATGGAATGATTGCACTTCGAATTCAGTACATGTTATGATACTTTGTGACATACTTAGATAAGATCTAAAGACTTTTTACATGATGTACCCCTTATGACTTGGAAGCCTTGCTTTTTTACTCATATATAAGCCCCAACATGTGATGTTTGACACATATATGTTGAACGGTTAACCTATGTGCAAATATTGATACTTGATGATCAAACTTTGATGTTTAACCCTCAAATTGGTCCCCTTTAATGATTTGTGACACGAAATACTATGTGAAACACTCATGCACTCTTGGATCTTTATGGTCTACATATGAATCCTAGCTTGACCTAATGACACTTATGGGTTGTCTGAACTCTATTCTTGTAAGAAAAATGATCAATTGTTACATATGTATCTTATATCATCAAATTTGTAGTTTTATCATGCTTGTACCTCTATTTATCAATTGCATTTACCTAAGGCGCATATGACTTTGAAATGTACCAATTTTGCTTGAAAATGATCTAATATGACTAGTTATATTTTGTATGATCAAATCATGACAAGTACTCAATTTTGATGTTTCCCATGACCCCAAATCTGTTATGATCTCACCTTATATCTGATCTAAAGTGGATTTTAACCCTATAACCAAAGTAGCTTTGGTAATACTTGAAACTATGTTGTTAATTACATGCTTGGATGACATGATGTGTGATTTCCCCAGATTTTCTAAAACTTAATCTTATGTGTGACATATAAATTGAAACCTCACCTCAGTGAGACTACAATTTAAACACCCCACACTAGGCTAAGAAGAAGAAAATTAGAGGAAGTCAGAAGGAAGAATAGTAGCACATGCACATGAACCATAAACAAACCACAACAACACAAGCTCACCCTTCAACTTATAATTACATAATGAATTGTTACAACATTTCATATTACATATTGAATAGTAAACTTTTACATATGCATGTACTACATCTACAATAAGATCTAAAGACAACATGTCCACATATACATCAGCTCTCCACACAACTCACAACTATCCACATCCTTCAAGATCATATGTCCACAACCTAAATAGAAGATTACATGTGGTACACGTCAACACAATATTCAAGAATATTGCACAAAGTACACCTATGTGTCTTTTTATATACCTCTCATTATTATCAATACACTATTCTATCAAAGATATTTAGTTCTATCATATAATAGATCACATATCTTATGTTTCATGTGTTCATGGTCATATAAGTATGAAAAATCAAGAAAGATATCATACAAGGACAAACATTTCATCCAATACCATATTCCAAGTATTTTACTGCACATATAATACAAGCATATTGCATAATAATCCAAGTAAGAGGTAAGGGCATACCTTGATCAAGATAATATAATCATTCCTCAGGTAAAATGTGAGACCCCTAACCTTGCTTAAAGTGTTGAACAAGCTTAATTATCATAATTGAATTCTTATAACCTTAATATAACCTTGTTATATGCTTTGTAATCATAATATAAGATTAAATTTCAAGTTTGGTCCAATTTGACATTGTTTGTGCAAGTTATGCAATTTTATGCACATTTTGGATTTTTCTACAATTTACCCAATTGAGAGGTTTTCTTTGCAATTTGTCACATGAATTATGCTTTTTAGATGTTATCTTATCATTCTTGATCTTTTTTAGCAATGGGACTCCTGGTTAAACTTGAGTTTGAAGGTGTTTTCTCTAAGGGTATTTTAGGGTTTACCCCTTCATGGATGAACTACCTTTAGTAGCTATCAACTAATGAATTATTTGATTGTCTTCGAAATTTGAAAAAGGAGAGATAAGAAGATCTATATGGATGGTGGGGGAGCTGGTTGTGTGTGTGCTTGTATATTCCTGATAGTTTAAGGCCATGGACACGTGGGGAAGCTAGTTTTACACCTCATGTTTGCTTCCATCCTTATCCATGTGCTATATTTACCTCTTCCTTGCCCAAGTATGAAACTTTGCTTTATTTCTCTTTCCTCTAACCTGGATCAATGACTCACTCTGTTGTTTTTGTAGAACCAAGTGCTCTAAGGTAGAAAACAACCTCTTTTTGGAGAAGAAGGTCTCCTAGAGCTCCATCTAGCCCTACCTAGGGTTTCCAAGGTCATCTTCTAGGGATTCGACCAAGGCAAGTTGTTTTCTTCCTTTCTTCTCAATTTCTCTTGCTCTTATCCATCCTTAGACCTTCTTTCTCTTAATCTTATCCTTCCTTAGACCTTCCTCCAGGTCGAAACCTTGTTGTTCTATGGTAGAAATTTCTCTAAAGCACTAAAACCCTACTTTTCTTTCTCCTTATGCTTAGGGTTTGCTCATTTGATAAAGAAAGGTGCTAGATGGACGAGTTAACAACTTATGCTTAGATTTTCTACCCTACCTGCTCATTTTTTCTTCTATTTGGGATTTTAACTTCTAATTAGAGGTAAGTTTTATAACTTACTCCGCATTTATTGCTTACCATAAGCTTGCTAGTTCATGTTTGTGCTTTTAAATTTTGATCCATGCACTAAAAAGCTATGCTTGATTCGGATTTTGATTTTTATAATATTCCCTATTCTCATTTCAGTTCTAGATGAACATGTGATCATGTGTACGTTATTCCTAAGGTATAATATGACTTGGACCAGGTTGGTTTCATAACCTATGGTGCTAAGCACCTATCAACCAATGGTCCATTTTAGGGTTTTAAGTTGATTTCTTCTATAAACCCATGACCCAATGATGGTACCATTGCAACAACCCTATGGTGTTGTCCTCATGACAATTTATGGTGGTGACCAAGGTTGTTAGCTTAATTTTTCCCCTTAGGTCATGTTTTCGCCTAATTATAAGCTTAATGATCAACAACGAAGTACCATAATGATGCTATCAGTCAATGGTGACATTTGCTTGATGTTCGATGGTGATTAATAAATATAGTGTTGATCTAACAACCTATGGTTTCTTAATGGTTACTAGTGATGGTGGATCAGGTCTCCACAACATATGGTGAGTTAAGCATGTAGTTATAGTATCAATTAATCCTTAAACCAATGGTTTCTTGGGTCATTTGATGCAGTGGTCAGACCTATACTGCAATTGATGGTTATAATATATGAATTTGACCTACTGGTTAAAATCTAATGTTTCTTCATCCAATAAATTATAATGATGCCTGAATGTAATATGTTGGTCCTAATAAAGTGATTTAAATGGTTTCCTTTATAAGATCAACTTAAGAAGCTCATTTACTAATGGCTTGTTTCAAATAAACAACCGCTTGTGGGTTTTACCCTACTCTCAATGGAACTTTTTGTGTTGTTAATTAAGGGATGTCTAGGGTTAGATGGTGACATTTTCTAGAGCACAACTCAATGACTTCACAGGTGGTTGGTTCAAGATGTTTACTTATGTAAATTACCAATGGCTTTACCTTCTCAACATTTAATGGTTAGAAGTTGATGCCTCAATATTCCCATTGTTTTGGGTGAAGTGTGTAATATAATGTTACGATTCTAATTATGAGAATTTGATGGTGGAATGCCTTCAACTTTTAGTCTTACCCTTTCCCTCATATGATTATGATTGATAATCACCATAATGAATTAATGGGTAACCCTAATGAGGTATAGCTTGTTACACCTAGCTTTAATATAACTAAATGATGGTAATTGGGTATGAATAGTCCTTGAATGATTAATACAATCATGGAGTACTCTCTTATTATTGTTGAAACCCTAGTATGCTATTACTTGATGGTTACACCTTGATTTATGTGTGGGTTCATACTTGAGAATAGTATGGAATGTGATGGTGATGCTTCACCTTATGCATCCATGATTCAATGGGGATTTCGTGAGTTAGGGTTTAGGTATGAGTTATGATTAGTAACATGAATATAATTAATATTATTGAACCTAACTCTAATGCAAATATATAAAGATGAGTATTCATGTTTAACCTTATTATATGATGGCATGATGGTGAAATAATCTACATAATATGATCATAACCTTAATGTGTTAATTGGTGGTTATCATAGCCGCATGGTTGATACTTTCTTATGCTAAACATGTGCATTATGAATATGATGAGGGTTAATCATATCAAGATTCCTTGCATGTTGATGTAATAAAGGAATATTCTTAATGAACCCTTCTATGATATTTTATGAATATCTCCTATCTCATTCATGCAATATTGTGTTGATCTGGTGTATTATATGTAAGTGATGTTGTTGAGCCTTGCTATAAGGCATGGGATGATAATGATGATCATGCAAGGAATAGTATGATGGTCTTAATGACCTTTGGGCATGGTTGAGCCCAGAATGAGGTGTAATCCTCTTGTGTTGATAAGGGTTGATACCCTATCATATTGTGAAAAGGATTTATATCTTGTGATGGTATGATGACTAGTGTAGTCTCATGAATGATAAGTGAATAGTACCATGTGATTATTAGATGAGAAATTGTGTTTTACACATTTTATAACTTTTGAAGTTGTGATACTTATATGCTTGCTAGATGTGAATTATGGTTTGTATGTCCATTTGTTTGATGCAGCCTTAATTCACCCAATTGGAGATAACTAATCAAGTGAAACTCTAATCATGTAGTGCCCTGTACCATAGAACCATCTTCAGTGTCAAAACATGATGGATGGTGAAACGAGTATTCCTAAAGGAATTTCGGAGTGCATACTATTGAGTATGCAGGATGCTTGTCATCCTGACACCAAGTGTTTCAGGAGGATGGCTGCGGTCATACCTAGCCTGCTTTCTGAAAATGACTTTGGTCGGGTCTCAGTGATTATAACATGATGTGATTAGAGGACAATCGTGCTTGTACCTATGTGATTGGGTTTGAATACCCTAGATGTTAGCGACGTGACCTGTACCAAGGTGGGCTAGTTACATGACTACATGTTGCTATTTTGCAGTTTGACTATATCTTACTGCGGTGCAGACTCGTACTGACTAAGTATGGAGAAGATCTTGGAGTCCAACTCTTCCTAGATCCTATATGGAACTGACTACGACCAAGCGGTGGTCAGTTGGACTTTGAGTGCCATGACTCAAACTCCCCAGGGTGTAATAAAAGATGTAATACCACCGTGTAGCATATTTGTTTAGGGTTATACATGACATTTCACATTGGATGACAACCCTTGTTTGTTATCTTTACATAAAATGATGCTTAGTGCAATTCATAGATAGTAGATATACTAAGGGTGTGGATATGCTTAAGATTGTAGATGCGTACATACAGTAGCAATGCTTGTATTGATAACTATACTGCTACTGCTGATTACAATCATGATGCTAGATGTCTCATGTTGTTAGTTATGTTTAGCATGCTAGCCATGCCTTTGTAACTAGAGATGCATATATTGCGAATTCTACTAATCCAGATAGTTGTTCTTATGTTTTTAGCTCTTCGTATGATATTGATATGTTCAACCTGTTAGACATGTTGATGTTGTTAGCTATGCATATGATACTATATTTATTCATGATGTTAGAGATGCTCATGCTACTAGACTCCTTATACTGTTAATAGGGATATGAGAAAATTCTGACTAATGAAGATAGTTATTATTTGCTCCTTTATGTATTTTGTTAATCATCAGTGATGTTGAGTGATAACCTCCCATTTTGTGATGTTATCATACTAGTTTTCCTCAATTTCCATACTCTTTCTTAGATAAATTAGATAGAATCTTTTAACTTTCCTCTTCATTGTAAATATACCATCAGACTAACTTTTCCCCTTTTATTTCTTAAAAAAAAGCACAAAAAAATTACAAAAGCTCCAAATGGTCCCAAGACCGAATGGACACCAAATGGTCCCAAGACCGAATGGACACCAAACGGTCCCATGACCGAATGGACGCCAAATGGTCCCAAGACCGAATGGATGCCAAATGGTCCCAAGACCGAATGGACACCAAACGGTCCCAAAACCGAATGAAGACCAAACGGTCCCAAGACCGAATGAAGACCAAATGGTCCCAAGACTGTGTAAAGTCAAATGGTCCCAATATTGAATAAGGGCAAACGGTTCCAAACCATAAGGACTCAAACAGTTTCCAAACCGAGAGAGTCCAAACGGTCTCCAAACCGAGAAAGAGTCCAAACGGTCTTCACGACCGTTTGGGCCCAAACTGTTTGAGTTCCACTCAAAGCCTATAAATAAGACCCAAAGGTTCCTCACAAGTCATCAAGTTTCACACATACAGAGGTTGCCTCTATTGTTCCAGAGCCATTCCATTCTTTGCCCACTTCCCCGAGGCTGCCGGTCTGATATCCATACTCCATCTCCAAGCTACTTTCTCTCTCACCGACAAAGAAGGTGGGAAGAGGAGGATTCTTCATCAAGCAAGCTACAAAGTGTGAAGATCATTGCTCTCTCTCTAGGGGGTCGACCTTCCTCCCTCCTTCATGGAGATGACGCTTTCTCTCTCTCTTCTCACCCCCTTCTTTGTTCTTGCCATGAGTAAGTATTCTTATACACTAGGGTGCGGGGAGTAGCCCCACTTCCCATGTTTTCATTTCATGCATTGTAATTCTTGAGTTTGTAATAGAAAAACACAATCTTTCCAGTTCAACATCAATCATTTAATGAATGCTAGTTGCTTGATCACCAACTTGTGTTATCTATTATCTTTTAGTGCAAATTGTCTATGTGTGTAGTCATCATACATTTGGTTCAATATCTAGGAATGTTTCTCAAGAAGTGGAGTAAACTCACCTCCATCATTGTACTTTCATACTATGAAATGGAATCAGTTGACGTATGAAAGTACAACCTTGACAGGTCGAGGAACACACTTTGCGAGGGGAGTGATGCAAAGTAAGTGACCATTCGTCTGGGGATGGTTGGCATTGCAACACTTCCATGTTTCTCGTAGTTGGTTATCTGAAAGGAGGCTAAGCCTACAAAGACACTAACTGTTTACACTCTTTTCTTTGCAAGCCAAGTTATTGTGATGTATGTTTTGATCCATGTGTAGTGGTGGCGAAAGCCGATCACATCCTAGTGGTTTCTGAACATTGTTTACAACCTTAGATTTACTTTCCTCCTTTTACTTAATCACACTTAGTTTAAACAACCAAACCAACTCTTGATCTAAATACCGACTTTTAAGAAGTTAAATGAAATTCTAATGTTTTCCATCTTGTTGATCTTAACGAAGAGTGTTGTCTTGTGGATTCGACCCTTAACTATACTATGATAAGACTTCCACGTATCCTAGCATACGTGGGTGGAGTTTTTAATCTAGAATAAGCAAGGCTAAACCTAAAGACTTACTATCTTTAGGATTTTTAGTGGTGCATGCAATTCCATGCAAGTGGAAGCTCCATCAAAAATTGGTGCCATTGCCGGGGACAACGGAACATTTTAATTTCATTTATCATCTTGCTAGTTGTCTAGGGTTTTTTTTCTTTAATATTACTCCATATTCTCTTGATTTCATCATTTCTCCTGCATCATCTGAAAAGTGTGTTTCTTCCTCTACTCAGGTAGAAGACGTGTATGCAACCATCGCATAATCTCAGATTCTCCATTGATCCAAAGTACGACTCTAAGGTAGAGAGAAGTTTCCATTGCCACATTAAACTTAATCATCAAAGAGCTAGACAAATGGCGGAAGATCAATGCCAAGCTGCATTAGTGATGGAAAGCGTCAACGCTGCCATAGCAGCCCAATGAGCGCAACTCATCATCGACACGTTCGCCCAAGTTCAGGCTGACGGGCTGAAGAACAAGCCTGCACCCGTGTCAAGAATGAAGTTGCCAAGGCTGGTGCGCAACTGTTGATAAGGAGCAAGAAACTAAGGGACTACGCTATTCCCAAGAACTATAAAGACAACCATCCAGTCCAACCACCACTCATCGACACTCCTAATTTTGAAATTAGGACACAATGGATCTAAATAATGCAGAGCATCTCATTCTCTGGAAGTGCTGGAGATGACTGCATGGACCATTTGAAGCGGTGCAAAGCTCTTTGCAGGCTGGTATCGCAAGCTGGAACAACCATGGATGCAGTCATGCTTAGACTCTTCAATTTCACCTTGTCTGGAAGAGCACTAAGCTGGTACAATTCTTTAGACGGGGAACCAATCACCACTTGGGCTCCCTTAGAAGAGAAGTTCTTGGAGAAATTCTTCCCACCTTCACTAACCTACCAAATCAGAGGACAAATCAACCAATTCCTTCAACTACTGGGAGAGTCACTGGCTGACTCATGGAAAAGGTTCAAAGAACTCTTGAGGAAATGCCCTCACCATGGAATCTCACAAAATCAACTCATAGAAACTTTTTATAGGGGAGTAAGTGATGAGATTAAAAAGTTCTTAGATTCCTCATCTGGAGAAAATGTTATGAGACAGAACTACGAAGACGCCTGGAGAATCGTCACTCTCGGAGTAGAAAATCAATCCAATTGGGGGAGGGTGACCACATGAGGAGTTCTAAAGGTTTGTCAAGCTAAAGAATCTACGAAAATGAAAGGCATAGTCGAAGCTTTGAAGACCATAGCCAACAAACAACAAGCCCTCAAAGCATCATATGGGGAATATGACAAAAAGAAGAACCCCCAACAAGCTAAAACAGCCACAAGAACTTGTGAGGCATGTCATGCATTAGATCATCCCACATTGTCATGTGGTCTACTATACAATGTGATGATGGATTTGCAACCACCTCAACCACAATATGAGCCGATTATTGAACACCTTGAGGATCAAATGCCAAAACAAGTAAATTCCATTCATTCCATACCAGGACAAGCTTACTACAATCCAAATCAATTGAGAAATCATCCTGGTTTTCAATATGGAAATCCTACGGGGACTGCTAACCCACAACATCAAACACAATGTGGATCCTCCAACGGACTACCACCTCGATTTCAAAGCAACTACAACCAAAATCAAGGGAATCTTAGAAACAATTTCCAAAGATCCAACTACCCAAGAAATCCCTCTGCATACTACCAGTATACTCACCCTGCTCTACACCCGCAATTACAACAAACTCAGCTGCAATAGTCGCAGCAACATCAGTTGTCGGCACCTCAACAACAACCACATCAAGGGCAGCAACAACTCACTCAATTTCCATAGAAAAATGCCCCGTCGTAGCACACTGATGAACTATCCCTGATAAGGAAAATGCTGCAATCACAGCAAACCATGCTGGCTAACCAGCAAGCCCAGTAAAAAGCAGTGAAAACTCAGTTAGCACAGATAGCAGCTCAGCTAAAACCTCCAGTGGGCACTTTCGATGTCCAGTCAGAAGCAAATCCAAGACACGACCAACATAGACCAGAACAATTAAATGTTGTTACAACAAGGTTTGGTCGTGCTCTCATGGAAGCCATCTCAGTTAATCAAGAAGACAAGGATGTAACTAAAATCATCCCTACAAAAGAATCACGTCAAGATGCTGAAGAAAGGAAAGACAAGGAACTAGCTCCCAAAGAACAAGGGATTCCACAATACAAGCCAAGGATACCCTATCCTGGAAGGCTGAAGGAAACCAGACTAGACTCTAGATTCCATAAATTCAAAGAGGCAATGCAGTAACTTTATTTTGATATTCCTTTTCTCGACGCCTTATCTGAAATCCCATCCTGGTCCAAGTATCTAAAGACCCTATTGTCAAAGAAATATACGACAGAGGAGCATGAAACTCTCAAACTAGCCCAAACCACTTCTGATATCATTCTGAATAAAATGCCGAAAAAATAGAAGGACCCTGGCTCCTTTGGAATACAATGCTCTATTGGGAACACTTCTTGTAAAAAGGGATTGGCCGACTTGGGAGCTAGCATATCAATTATGTCATTTTCCATGTGTAAAAGATTGGGGTTTATAGACTTGTTGCCTACAACAATGACCATCCAGCTTGCTGATTCCACCATTACTGCACCCCTGGGAATCATTGAAGATATTCCAATAAGAGTGGGAAGGGACTCTTACGTCCCTTGTGATTTCGTCATTATGGATATAAAAGAAGACCTAAGGTACCCGATAATTTTCGGTAGACCCTTCCTCGCCATAGCTAAAGCAATAATTGATGTCAAGGCTGGCACAATTACCTTGAGGCTGGGTAAAGAAATTGTTCAATTCAGGGTTTTCAACAGCCTGAAAAGCCCTAGTATCCATGAGGAGGTTTTTTTGCTTGAAGCTATTGATAAAATGTCTCGACTCAAGCAAGCAAATCCAAAACCAGCAGATGCCCTAGAGGACACTCTAATAAATCTGGAAGCTAAATTTTCAACCAACGAGTTAGTTCAGCAATGCCTGCAATACTTGGAGCAGGCTGAAAAAGCCCCTGAAGCCACCTTTGAAGAATTGAAATTTGTCTCTATGTTAGAGACAACAAAAGTACCCAAAGCCTCGGATATGAAAACTCTACCAGCTGGGATCAAACATGTCTTCCTAGATGAAGAAAAAATATGTCCAGTTATCATTAGCTCCTCTCTGATTGATGACCAGGAAGAAAGGCTTCTCACTGAACTAAGGAAGCACAAGAAAGCAATTGGGTACAAAATGACTGACTTAATAGGCATAAACCCAGCTCTATGCATGCATAAACTACCCATGATAGAAGAGTTCAAACCCTCGAGGGAGCACCAAAGAAAACTGAACCCAAATCTGAAAGAGGTAGTTCGCCTCAAAGTTCTTAAACTCTTGAAAGCGGGTATTATCTATTCAATTTCTGACTCTCAGTTGGTTAGTCCTGTCCAAGTGGTCCCTAAAAAGGGGGGAACAACTGTTGTCCTAAATGATAAGAATGAACTAGTACCTACAAGGACCGTTACTAGTTGGAGAATGTGCATTGATTATAGAAAATTGAACAAATCAACAAGGAAGGACCATTTTCCCTTACCCTTCCTTGACGAGGTCCTTGAGCGGCTAGCCCACCAAAAAATTTCTGCTACCTCAACGGATATTCTGGATTTTACCAAATCCCAATTCACCCCGAAGACCAAGAAAAAATGACATTTACTTGCCCTTTTGTAATGTACGTCTTTAGAAGGATGCCCTTCGGGCTATCCAACACACCTGCAACCTTCTATAGGTGCATGACTACTATCTTCGCAGGATTAACTGAAACCATTATGGAAGTGTTCATGGACGATTTTTCAGTATACGGAAACTCTTTTAATAATTGTCTACTCAACCTATGTGAAGTCCTACAAAGATGCAAGGAGACAAACCTTATCCTAAACTGGGAAAAATGTCACTTTATGGTGACCGAAGGTGTTGTCCTCGGACATCCAGTAAGAAAAAGAGGAATTGAAGTAGATAAGGCAAAAATTGATGTCATCTCAAAGTTTTCATCACCCAAAGACATAAGGGGTGTGCGATCCTTCTTGGGTCATGCCAGGTTCTACCGAAGATTTATCAAAGACTTCTAAAAAATAGCAAAACCTATGACATACCTATTGACCAAGGATGTTGATTTCAACTTTCACCAGGAATGCCTGCATAGCTTTACAACTCTGAAGAATGCTCTAATCTCATCACCCATTCTAAGAGCGCCTGACCGGTCACAACCTTTTGAAATAATGTGTGATGCTAGCGACTATGCCATAGGGGTTGTGTTGGGGAAGAGAATGGATAAAAAGCCATATGTAATATACTACACATCCAAGACGTTAGATGAGGTGCAAAAGAATTATACTACCACTAAAAAGGAATTCTTAGTCATCATCTACACTTTCAAAAAATTTCATTCTTACCTAATTGGATCAAAGGTCATAGTATATACAGACCACTCCACCATCAAATATCTTATTCAGAAACAGGATGCCAAACCCAGACTCATCTGATAGGTATTGATGCTGCAAGAGTTTGATCTTGAAATAAAAGACAAGAGCAGAGTGGAAAATGTCATTGCTGACCACCTAAGTCGCATTGAGTCACAGGAGGATGACAATGTACCTATCCAAGACTCCCTCCCTGACGACCAGCTTATGAAAATTACCACTGAATTCCCCTGGTATGTCGACATAGTGAACTATCTGGCTACAAGAATTGTGGGCTCTGATCTCCAAACCATGACATAAACACGATTAAAACTTAGCGGAAGCGAATCGGTAATCAGCGGAAGACAAAAATCACGGGAAATTAAAACTTTTCGAGATAAGAACTTGTATCCATAAAAACTCCTTTCATAAAGAGAGGTAACTGTTTACATCTCAGGATAATTACTTCTTGAGTAATTATATACATCAAGATACAAAATCTCAAGATCACATAACACAAGACTCCAAGACCTGAGAGTACAGAGGACACATAGGACTGACTCTAACTACACCACATGGCAGGACAAATCTCCACCTGAGATTACTGCTGCCCCTGGTGCTGCTGCTGCTGAGACTGATCACCTGTAGGCTGGTTTCTTCGTCTCCGACGTCCACCTAAAAAGTTGAAGTCTACGGGGTGAGACAATTATACATAATTGTCCCAGCGAGAGTTATAACTCTTCGCCAGAAGCTTTATTATAACATCAAAGATTATTTTAAACAGTAAAGCCTTCAAAGCATTCCATAACAGTTGCAGATATAACAAGATCTCTACAAATTAGGAGATATGGAGAATATCAACATTATTGCAATGTAACATCAATCAACTAACTTGGAGTCATCTCTAACAAGTTATACTACATGGTTGATTATGTTTTACAAACAACATTATGCCCTGTGGAGATGAGGCTTACCACTCATACTCCAACTGATTGCTGAGAAGCCGCATCAGTATCATACATAGGTCATTAAGAGAGCCGGATTCTCATGACCTTCACCTTCCTCAGTCAGTAAGAGGATCACTTGTAGGACATCTCATGTCTCTACTACTATAGCTCACCAGGGTAAACTGGTCCTTCGCTATTCTAGAGTCACAGTGGCGTTCTGTACTCTCTTCGTCATCAGGAGGTTTCATATTTACCTACCACTGATACGGATATATGTGCTATCTTCGTCATCAGGAGGTTTCATGTTTACCTACCACTGATACGGTATGGAACTATAGTGAAGGATGGATGGATTACACATCTACATCACTTTCCTACACTAGGATGTAAGGTTCTACACATCCATGTACCCCACATACTCAAAAGTATGTGCTCCAGGAGTTCCCTAAGGAAAACATGTTTCACCATCACTTAATTTCTGACAATGATGGATCTATGATCAGGGCTCTACATTATACTTGATTAGTTAGGTACATTCAGTATTCTTTAACAGCATACATTGTCCTTCAAACAATAACAATAACATAGTAGCTATAAAAGAAGGATACTAAATGTAACAAGCCTAACTCATATCAATCATCATTTCTCATTATCCTCATCACAAGTCATCTCTAAGGCATGACCTTGATGGTATTCATGGCTCTCATAGCCCAGTACCAGCATAGGATGCCACTGGCAAGGCATCAGATTACATTACTTATTCATAAGGCTAACAACATGCCGTTAATGAATATAACATCAACATCCATACCTGGATATGATTACCTTCATATCAGAACATGCATGGTTAATACATCTGATAAAGGTAATACAACAATAAGGAATGTACTTCCTACTTTTGTCATAAGAGTTAAATCTTTACTTCTATTCAAATAGAGTTTATTGCTCAAAAGCATGCCATTACCCTTGAATTAGGGTTTACTATTCACATCAAGGTGAATTAAACTCATAACATCATCATGTATGAGTAACATCTTCATTGATGCTCTTGGATTAGTTAAAGGTTCATCATTTATCATAATTAGGGTTTCTATGATTTCACACAGGTGGATCATACCCTAATTATGCTCATTTCTGTGTATTGGAGGTACTTTAGTTGAGTTTCTACTTAAAAAGGGTACTTTCTCTCTCTAGAAGTACTTTCTCTCTCTAGAAGTACTTTCTCTCTCATCATAAGGGTAGGTGATGTCAACATCACTCTAAAACATGTTGGGTTGAGTCATCATAGGCTAACATAGCCAAAAACATCATCATTATATGATTAGAGTTACTTTCTCTCTCTAGGTTACTTTCTCTCTCTAGAGTACTCTCTCTTTCATCATACTAATGGTTGATGGTAACATTACACTAGATCAAGTTGGATAGAGTCATGATGACTAAAAACATCATTCTCATGTAATTAGGGTTTGAATTGAGCAAGGTATAACTTAATTGACCCTTCAGGGGTATTTTGGTAATTCACCCCATTGATCATCATCCTGGTCAAAAACCTTAGTCAAATAACCCCTTACTATCCTAGATTATCATTAGTGTTTGATTTGGGCAACATTGAACCATCAAATGATTGAATGTGGTCAACCATGAGTCACATTGATTAATTCCAATCATTAATCATTAATTGAATTGAGATCGGTTGAAAGTGTTGACCGTTTGCCCACTTTGACCCTCCAAGTCCGTGAGCCCCTTTCTAGCTCCAAGACCGTGAGCCCCCTTAGGCTTCAAGAGCGTGAGCCTCTTCATGGTCTTGAGACCGTGAGCCCCCTCATGGTCTTGAGACCGTGAGCCCCCTCATGGTCTTGAGACCGTGAGCCCCCTCATGGTCTTGAGACCGTGAGCCCCCTCATGGTCTTGAGACCGTGAGCCCCCTCATGGTCTTGAGACCGTGAGCCCCCCTCATGGTCTTGAGACCGTGAGCCCCCTCACGGTCTCAGCCGCTTGGTCCTTCAACAGGGCTCAAAGATGCAACCGATAATGTCAACCCATGTTGAAGCCCTCAAATGGTCAAAGCTATGTTGACCACTTATGGGTTTAGTCAATTAAGGTTATGCTTGATCACTTGGTCATTCAATTGACCCATAATGGTTAACCAATTATAGTTGAAATCGATTCAATTAGGGTCTATCAATGTTCACCCATCAGCACTCAACAGTGTGCATCAACACAAAGTTGAACCCTTCAATTGAGCTCCAATTGGGCCCAAACTTGGCCCAAATGGTCTTGAGATCATGTGGGTGGACCCCACATGGTCTTGAGACCGTTTGCCCAAGATTTCATCAAAGTCTAAGGTGATTTGATAGGGGTTGAACCATGATTGAACCACAAAACAGAATTTTGATTAAATTGATAACTTATTTGCAATTGGGTCCTCAATTGGTCAAATCACTCAACCCTAGACCTTCAAACGGTCTTGGTTGATTGCCCTCACGGTCTTGAGACCGTTTGGTGACCCCCAAACGGTCTTGAGACCGTTTAGGTCAATCAACCCTAAAAACCCTAATTAGGTCACCATAATTTCAGTACTGATTTTATCTAGGGTTAGCCCTAGTATTCACCCTTCAACTCTTAGCCCGTTTGGAATTAGACCATCAAACTTGGTGAGTTGTTAATTAACATAATTTTGAACAGTAATCTCATGGGGTCAACGCTTAGTCAACGACCTTTCACGGTCTTGAGACCGTTTGCCCAAAAAGGCAATTTCAGACGGTTTGAAAATCAGCAGTTAATTCATTTAAAGTTGTGACTTAAAAAGGTCATATCTCCCGATTCCTTTGGAGTTAGTCTCCCATATTTTGAGGGTAATTATCCTATATAATTAAGAACAGGTTTCTTATACGGTCCATGCTCGGACAACGGGGCCAAACGGTCTTGAGACCGTTTGCCCTGTCGCGGTCTCGAGACCGTTTGCTCACCTCGCGGTCTTGAGTCCGTGAGAGCAAACTGTTAGGACCGTTTAAGGAAAAGAAAAGCGGTGGGTTTTCCTTGGAAATCACGCCTTCATCTTCTAGCTCAAGAACAGTACAGATATTCCACGGGTTTGCTTGCAAAATAGCAGGGAAAAGTAGGGAAATACTAAGAACTATCATTAAAACGCATACAAAGATGCACATAGTAAAGCATGGGTTTAGAGTTATAAAACCCGCCTAAAGCTTTCTTCTTGAGCTCCAAGCTTTCAAGCTCCAAGCTCTAATGGCGTCCTTGAGTTCCCACAAGTTGGCCAAGGTGAAAACTCCAAGGAAGGATGAAAAGAGACGGCTAGAAAGATAGGGTTTCGAGAATTAGCCATGAAGCTGACCTTGAATTCGAATTCTAACCATGGAATTAGGCAAGAAGAGGGGTTTAAACCTACCTTGCACCCCTTGTTCGTCCTCCTTAGCTCCAAGGCAGTCCTTGGTCGTCTTTGGTGAAATGAAACAGTAAGGGAACGAAGGTTAAGTTCCCTTGCAACTAAGGGAAGGAGGGCTTATATACATGGGGTAGGATTTTCAACATTAGTTCATAAGTTTCCCTTAATTCCAACTAAGTCCTTCCTTTATTACTTGCTCGTCCCTTCCTCTTTATTCTAAGGACAAACCTTATCTTAATGTTATAGAAAAGAAGGCAAGGAAGAACAATCTAATAATAAAGTTCATACTTAAAGGGATATTACACATATACCCTGATTATTCGATCACAAAGCCTATTTCTTAACTTGATAACTCAATTGAGGTGAATTCCTCATCATTTCTTCTCTAAATGATGGCAAGAGTCTAAAAAGATACTTTAGATGACATTCTTTACAAATTGCATCCCATCATTTGGGTAAATTGCATTTTACCCCAAATTAGGGTTTCAAGCCCTGGGATTGCTTCCACAGCTGCACCTTGGTGCTCTAGCTTGGGAAATCCCTCAAACTTTGCCAAAGAGATTCTCATGATGTCTCAACATCAGAGGAACATCTCATCATGTGCAAATTGCAAGCTAACCCTTTTAACTGGGTAAATTGCACATAGGTTCCTGTATATCAAAACAATGCTACAACTTTAAATAAAAAGGAGCAAATACTGAAATATACGTTTATGAGAAACTTAATTACATGCTCAGAGTTAATAACAAGGATTTAATTACATATTTAGGCAAAACACCTAGGGTTGACTCATAACCCAGGTCAGGGATGTTACAAATTATCCACCCCTTACAAGGATTTCGTCCCCGAAATCGATAAAACATATTACGAGAAAAGGGCAGGATACTTCCTTCTCATCTCATCCTCTAACTCCCAAGTGGCTTCTTCAATACCACGATGATTCCAGAGGACTTTCACAAGACTTATATCTTTCTTCTTTAACATTTTAATTCGTTTATCAAGGATTGACACTGGTCCCTCTTCATAGGATATGTCATCATTCAATTCTACTTCCATAGGTTGTAGAACTGACTCGGTGTCTGGGTGACATTTCTTCAACATAGAAAGGTGAAACACAGGATGTAACCTCTGTAATTCTGGGGGAAGCTCTAGTTTATATGCTACCTTTCCAATCCGTTCAATGATTGGATAAGGCCCCATATATCTAGGAGCTAACTTCCCCTTCCTTCCAAAACGAAGGACCCCTTTCCAAGGTGAGACCTTAAGATACACTTTGTCTCCAACCTGGAACTCTAAGGGTCTACGACGTTTGTCGACATAAGATTTCTGCCTATCCTGAGCAGTCTTAATCTTATGTTGTATAACTTTAATCTTTTCCGTGGTTTGCTGCACCAGGTCAGGACCTAACAACTGGTGCTCACCAGTCTCAAACCAACACAAGGGTGATCTACAACGTCTACCATATAAGGCTTCATAAGGTGCCATATCAATACTATGCTGATAGCTATTGTTATAGGCAAACTCTATCAAGCTTAGGTGTAGATCCCAACTTCCGGTGAACTGGAGAACACATGCTCGCAATAGGTCTTCTAAGGTTTGTATGGTCCTTTCCGACTGTCCATCAGTCTGTGGATGAAAGGCCGTACTAAACCTCAGCTTAGTGCCTAAGGCACTGTGCAACTGTTCCCAAAAACGACTTGTAAACTGAGGGCCTCTGTCCGAAACTATTGTGACAGGAACTCCGTGCAAACGCACTATTTCTTGAACATACAACTCTGATAACCTTTCAGCAGAATAGGTTGTTTTGACAGGTAAGAAATGTGCTGTCTTAGTCAACCTATCAACAATTACCCAAATGGAATCATGTCCTTTGCTTGTCCTGGGTAGGCCAACAACAAAGTCCATGGTCACATGGTCCCACTTCCACTGTGATATGGGTAAAGGTTGAATTGTCCCTGCAGGCTTCTGGTGTTCAGCTTTAACTTGCTGACACACGAGACACCTCAGAAAAAACTCTGCAACGTCCTTCTTCATCCCAGGCCACCAATACAGATCCTTCAAATTCCGATACATCTTGGTGCTCCCTGGATGCATAGCATACATGGAAGAATGGGCTTCTTCCAGGACTAACTTCCTTAAGTTGTCCACATCCGGCACTATCATTCTTTCATTATAACAAGCTACTTGATCTTTTGAGTCATGAAACCCATCTTGCTTCTCATTTCCATACTCAGATCTTATATGTTGAACTGCAGCATCATCTAGCTGTGCTTCTTTAATCTGCTCTCTTAGGGTAGGTTTAATATGCATCTCAGCTAACAAACCGGCTAGCAATGACACCTTCAACTGTACATTGTCTTGCCTTAAAGAGATAAGCATATCTCTTCTAGAGCATACTAAAGAGTTTAGTTGTGCTCTATTCATGGTTGATGTTGCTGATTTCCTACTCAAGGCATCTGCAACAACATTGGCCTTACCTGGATGGTAATCAATTGTACAGTCGTAGTCCTTGATTAACTCCATCCAGCGACGTTGCCTCATGTTGAGCTCATGCTGAGAGAAGATATACTTAAGGTTTTTGTGGTCTGTGAAAATCTGGAATGTCTCTCCGTAGAGATAATGTCTCCAGATCTTCAAAGCATGAACCACAGCTGCTAACTCCAGATCGTGTGTTGGATAATTCTCCTCGTGTTTCTTAAGCTGTCGGGAAGCAAAAGAAATCACTTGTTTATCCTGCATCAACACACATCCTAGTCCATTTTTGGAAGCATCACAAAAAACTACATATCCTTTTCCTTGTTCAGGTAGCACTAATACAGGTGCACTTGTCAACCTCTCCTTCAGCAACTAGAAAGATTGTTGACACTTATCACTCCAAGAAAAAGGAACATCTTTCCGGGTTAACTTGGTCAAAGGTAAAGCTATAGAACTAAAGTTCTTAATGAACCTTCGATAATAGCCAGCTAACCCCAAGAAACTTCGAATTTCCGTCGGTGTCTTTGGTTGTTCCCATTGTAGAACAGATTCTACCTTTGTAGGGTCAACACGAATTCCCGAGGCGGATATTACATGTCCAAGAAAAGATACCTCCGGCAGCCAGAACTCACACTTGCTAAACTTAGCATACAACTTATGTTCTCTTAGCAAGGTCAAAGCTTGGCGAAGATGCTGCTCATGCTGCTGAGCATCTTTACTATAAATCAGTATGTCATCTATGAAGACGACAACACATTGATAAAGGAAAAGTCGAAAAACTCTATTCATGAGTTCCATAAATGCAGCTGGCGCATTGGTTAGTCCAAACGACATAACCGTGAACTCATAGTGTCCATATCTTGTCCTAAAGGCAGACTTGGATATGTCACTATCCTTAATGCGGAGTTGGTGATATCCAGACCTCAAGTCTATCTTTGAAAAGACTGTTGCACCACGCAACTGGTCAAAGAGATCATCAATCCTCGACAGAGGATACTTATTCTTTATTGTCACTTTATTGAGTTGTCTATAGTCGATGCACAACCGCATTGACCCATCTTTCTTTTTAACAAACAAGACCGGAGCACCCCAAGGTGAAGTACTCGGTCGGATAAAACCTCTCTCAAGTAACTCTTGAAGCTGTTTCTTGAGTTCTGCCATCTCGGCAGGAGCCATTCTATACGGAGTTTGAGCTATGGGTTTCGTATCTGGAATCAGATTGATTTCAAAGTCAATCTCCCGAGGTGGTGGTATACCAGGAAGTTCTTCAGGAAACACATCCTCAAATTCCCTGACTATGGGAACTTCAGCAGGGTTGGTCCTTTCCTTGGTAACATCTACCACATGGGCTAAGAATGCATAACATCCTTGCCTCAACAGCTTATCAGCAACCATAGCTGATACAAGACAGGTGGGCAGAATCTTTCTTTCACCTTGAAAGTTCCATGTGTTGCTTTCATCAGCAAACACAGCCAACTTGGACTCACAATCCAAGACAACTCTATACCTTTCTAAGGTATCCATCCCAAGGATTATATCAAATCCCTGCATATCAAGTGGTATAAGATCCACTTGAATGCGATGGTCAGAAAAGAAAAGGATGCAGGGAGAACATACCTCCTACAAAACGGCAGACCCACTCAACGGAGTCTCTAACAACAAACTATCTGCTCTATGACTAACAGTCACATTACAGTTACGAATCACTTCACGAGTGATGAAAGAGTGCGTAGCACCCGGATCAATCAGAACAGATACATCACAGGATATAGACATATCAGAATATAAAAGTTTCATCTGACCTGCCACTACCCGTGGATTGACCACTGCCTCAGGTGGGTTCATAGCATAGAACCTCGCAGTCGCCTGGTGTTGAGGTGGTGCTGATGATCCAGCTTGAGACGCTTGTCCACGTCCTCGAGCTGCTCCTTGATGTTGTCTATTCTGAGATCCCTGTTGATTCTGTCTCGGAGGTTGTTGTGTCACACCGATAGGCCTAGAACGGCAATCCTTCATCAAGTGTCCCACCTTACCACAGTTGTAGCAACTCTTCTCCTGTTGCTGTGGTCTGGGTGGTCCAATAACTGACACTGATGCAGAACTGTGTGTCCCTTGAAGCGGTTGACTCCGCCCTCTACCTCTGCTTGGTGTCCATTGAGTTTGAAAACTTGATCTGGGTGGTGGAGGGTTAGGTGCAGAGAATCTAGGTTTCTTGGAATCCCTAGATGAAGAACCCTGGAACTGTGGATATCTTTTATGGGTTTGTCTTTTCTCAACCACAGATCTCTCTATCCTTCGGACTGACTCAACGAAGGTAGAGAATCTCTCTCTGTTTTCTAAGGCAGACACAGGGGTTGACATATCAGAATTCAAACCCTTCTCGAATCTTCTGATTCTTTCCTCATCTGTAGCAGCCATGTGTGGACAGAACCGCAACAACTCCATAAACTTAGCTTCATACTCACTAATGTTCATCATACTCTGCCTTAGTTTCTCAAACTGAGAGATCTTCTCATCTAGGAAGGTCTTTGGAAAATATCTATTGATGAATTCTCGACGAAACTCTTCCCATGAGAACTCTACTCCAGGTCTCTTCTGCTCTTCCATGTTCCACCAGTGACCAGCACTGCCTTTGAGAAGATAAACAGCATGTCTAACCTTCTCAGCTTCCGGAATCATAAGAATCCTGAAAGCCTTCTCTAACTCTGTCAACCATAAGTCAGCATCTGTAGGGTCGGCAGTTCCGAAGTACTCGGTAGCTCCGACACGACGAAGTCGTTCGAATGTCTTACCAATACCTTGTACTTCAGGCTGGACAGGTGCCCTAGGTGCAGGAATGGGCATCCTATCGGTTATATGTGTCATGGCAGTCATAAACTGCCCAAACATCGTCTGTACAGCTGGATCACTCATGTCAGCTGGGTCGAACTGGGGTGGCTCTCTTGGCGACTCAGGTGCAGGTTGTTCTATTCTCGGAACTCTTGCACCGCCTCGAGGTGCACTAGCACTACTCTCTGCCACGTGCTCATCATGATGTTCTGACATTCTTATGTATCTTCTTCTCCTGAGGAGCAGAAGATTCTATTAGATAAGGAAGGAGTACTAAAGGTAGACTCGACATCCTAAGTCCTATGCCTCTGTAGACTCAACTGAACCTGGAGCTCTGATACCACTAATTGTGGGCTCTGATCTCCAAACCATGACATAAACACGATTAAAACTTAGCGGAAGCGAATCGGTAATCAGCGGAAGACAAAAATCACGGGAAATTAAAACTTTTCGAGATAAGAACTTGTATCCATAAAAACTCCTTTCATAAAGAGAGGTAACTGTTTACATCTCAGGATAATTACTTCTTGAGTAATTATATACATCAAGATACAAAATCTTAAGATCACATAACACAAGACTCCAAGACCTGAGAGTACAGAGGACACATAGGACTGACTCTAACTACACCACATGGCAGGACAAATCTCCACCTGAGATTACTGCTGCCCCTGGTGCTGCTGCTGCTGAGACTGATCACCTGTAGGCTGGTTTCTTCGTCTCCGACGTCCACCTAAAAAGTTGAAGTCTACGGGGTGAGACAATTATACATAATTGTCCCAGCGAGAGTTATAACTCTTCGCCAGAAGCTTTATTATAACATCAAAGATTATTTTAAACAGTAAAGCCTTCAAAGCATTCTATAACAGTTGCAGATATAACAAGATCTCTACAAATTAGGAGATATGGAGAATATCAACATTATTGCAATGTAACATCAATCAACTAACTTGGAGTCATCTCTAACAAGTTATACTACATGGTTGATTATGTTTTACAAACAACATTATGCCCTGTGGAGATGAGGCTTACCACTCATACTCCAACTGATTGCTGAGAAGCCGCATCAGTATCATACATAGGTCATTAAGAGAGCCGGATTCTCATGACCTTCACCTTCCTCAGTCAGTAAGAGGATCACTTGTAGGACATCTCATGTCTCTACTACTATAGCTCACCAGGGTAAACTGGTCCTTCTCTATTCTAGAGTCACAGTGGCGTTCTGTACTCTCTTCATCATCAGGAGGTTTCATATTTACCTACCACTGATACGGATATATGTGCTATCTTCGTCATCAGGAGGTTTCATGTTTACCTACCACTGATACGGTATGGAACTATAGTGAAGGATGGATGGATTACACATCTACATCACTTTCCTACACTAGGATGTAAGGTTCTACACATCCATGTACCCCACATACTCAAAAGTATGTGCTCCAGGAGTTCCCTAAGGAAAACCTGTTTCACCATCACTTAATTTCTGACAATGATGGATCTATGATCAGGGCTCTACATTATACTTGATTAGTTAGGTACATTCAGTATTCTTTAACAGCATACATTGTCCTTCAAACAATAACAATAGCATAGTAGCTATAAAAGAAGGATACTAAATGTAACAAGCCTAACTCATATCAATCATCATTTCTCATTATCCTCATCACAAGTCATCTCTAAGGCATGACCTTGATGGTATTCATGTCTCTCATAGCCCAGTACCAGCATAGGATGCCACTGGCAAGGCATCAGATTACATTACTTATTCATAAGGCTAACAACATGTCGTTAATGAATATAACATCAACATCCATACCTGGATATGATTACCTTCATATCAGAACATGCATGGTTAATACATCTGATAAAGGAAATACAACAATAAGGAATGTACTTCCTACTTTTGTCATAAGAGTTAAATCTTTACTTCTATTCAAATAGAGTTTATTGCTCAAAAGCATGCCATTACCCTTGAATTAGGGTTTACTATTCACATCAAGGTGAATTAAACTCATAACATCATCATGTATGAGTAACATCTTCATTGATGCTCTTGGATTAGTTAAAGGTTCATCATTTATCATAATTAGGGTTTCTATGATTTCACACAGGTGGATCATACCCTAATTATGCTCATTTCTGTGTATTGGAGGTACTTTAGTTGAGTTTCTACTTAAAAAGGGTACTTTCTCTCTCTAGAAGTACTTTCTCTCTCTAGAAGTACTTTCTCTCTCATCATAAGGGTAGGTGATGTCAACATCACTCTAAAACATGTTGGGTTGAGTCATCATAGGCTAACATAGCCAAAAACATCATCATTATATGATTAGAGTTACTTTCTCTCTCTAGGTTACTTTCTCTCTCTAGAGTACTCTCTCTTTCATCATACTAATGGTTGATGGTAACATTACACTAGATCAAGTTGGATAGAGTCATGATGACTAAAAACATCATTCTCATGTAATTAGGGTTTGAATTGAGCAAGGTATAACTTAATTGACCCTTCAGGGGTATTTTGGTAATTCACCCCATTGATCATCATCCTGGTCAAAAACCTTAGTCAAATAACCCCTTACTATCCTAGATTATCATTAGTGTTTGATTTGGGCAACATTGAACCATCAAATGATTGAATGTGGTCAACCATGAGTCACATTGATTAATTCCAATCATTAATCATTAATTGAATTGAGATCGGTTGAAAGTGTTGACCGTTTGCCCACTTTGACCCTCCAAGTCCGTGAGCCCCTTTCTAGCTCCAAGACCGTGAGCCCCCTTAGGCTTCAATACCGTGAGCCTCTTCATGGTCTTGAGACCGTGAGCCCCCTCATGGTCTTGAGACCGTGAGCCCCCTCATGGTCTTGAGACCGTGAGCCCCCTCATGGTCTTGAGACTGTGAGCCCCCTCATGGTCTTGAGACCGTGAGCCCCCTCATGGTCTTGAGACCGTGAGCCCCCTCATGGTCTTGAGACCGTGAGCCCCCTCATGGTCTTGAGACCGTGAGCCCCCTCATGGTCTTGAGACCGTGAGCCCCCCTCATGGTCTTGAGACCGTGAGCCCCCTCATGGTCTCAGCCGCTTGGTCCTTCAACAGGGCTCAAAGATGCAACCGATAATGTCAACCCATGTTGAAGCCCTCAAATGGTCAAAGCTATGTTGACCACTTATGGGTTTAGTCAATTAAGGTTATGCTTGATCACTTGGTCATTCAATTGACCCATAATGGTTAACCAATTATAGTTGAAATCGATTCAATTAGGGTCTATCAATGTTCACCCATCAGCACTCAACAGTGTGCATCAACACAAAGTTGAACCCTTCAATTGAGCTCCAATTGGGCCCAAACTTGGCCCAAACGGTCTTGAGATCATGTGGGTGGACCCCACATGGTCTTGAGACCGTTTGCCCAAGATTTCATCAAAGTCTAAGGTGATTTGATAGGGGTTGAACCATGATTGAACCACAAAACAGAATTTTGATTAAATTGATAACTTATTTGCAATTGGGTCCTCAATTGGTCAAATCACTCAACCCTAGACCTTCAAACGGTCTTGGTTGATTGCCCTCACGGTCTTGAGACCGTTTGGTGACCCCCAAACGGTCTTGAGACCGTTTAGGTCAATCAACCCTAAAAACCCTAATTAGGTCACCATAATTTCAGTACTGATTTTATCTAGGGTTAGCCCTAGTATTCACCCTTCAACTCTTATCCCGTTTGGAATTAGACCATCAAACTTGGTGAGTTGTTAATTAACATAATTTTGAACAGTAATCTCATGGGGTCAACGCTTAGTCAACGACCTTTCACGGTCTTGAGACCGTTTGCCCAAAAAGGCAATTTCAGACCGTTTGAAAATCAGCAGTTAATTCATTTAAAGTTGTGACTTAAAAAGGTCATATCTCCCGATTCCTTTGGAGTTAGTCTCCCAAATTTTGAGGGTAATTAGCCTATATAATTAGGAACAGGTTTCTTATACGGTCCATGCTCGGACAACGGGGCCAAACGGTCTTGAGACCGTTTTTCCTGTCGCGGTCTCGAGACCGTTTGCTCACCTCGCGGTCTTGAGTCCGTGAGAGCAAACTGTTAGGACCGTTTAAGGAAAAGAAAAGCGGTGGGTTTTCCTTGGAAATCATGCCTTCATCTTCTAGCTCAAGAACAGTACAGATATTCCACGGGTTTGCTTGCAAAATAGCAGGGAAAAGTAGGGAAATACTAAGAACTATCATTAAAACGCATACAAAGATGCACATAGTAAAGCATGGGTTTAGAGTTATAAAACCCGCCTAAAGCTTTCTTCTTGAGCTCCAAGCTTTCAAGCTCCAAGCTCTAATGGCGTCCTTGAGTTCCCACAAGTTGGCCAAGGTGAAAACTCCAAGGAAGGATGAAAAGAGACGGCTAGAAAGATAGGGTTTCGAGAATTAGCCATGAAGCTGACCTTGAATTCGAATTCTAACCATGGAATTAGGCAAGAAGAGGGGTTTAAACCTACCTTGCACCCCTTGTTCGTCCTCCTTAGCTCCAAGGCAGTCCTTGGTCGTCTTTGGTGAAATGAAACAGTAAGGGAACGAAGGTTAAGTTCCCTTGCAACTAAGGGAAGGAGGGCTTATATACATGGGGTAGGATTTTCAACATTAGTTCATAAGTTTCCCTTAATTCCAACTAAGTCCTTCCTTTATTACTTGCTCGTCCCTTCCTCTTTATTCTAAGGACAAACCTTATCTTAATGTTATAGAAAAGAAGGCAAGGAAGAACAATCTAATAATAAAGTTCATACTTAAAGGGATATTACACATATACCCTGATTATTCGATCACAAAGCCTATTTCTTAACTTGATAACTCAATTGAGGTGAATTCCTCATCATTTCTTCTCTAAATGATGGCAAGAGTCTAAAAAGATACTTTAGATGACATTCTTTACTAATTTCATCCCATCATTTGGGTAAATTGCATTTTACCCCAAATTAGGGTTTCAAGCCCTGGGATTGCTTCCACAGCTGCACCTTGGTGCTCTAGCTTGGGAAATCCCTCAAACTTTGCCAAAGAGATTCTCATGATGTCTCAACATCAGAGGAACATCTCATCATGTGCAAATTGCAAGCTAACCCTTTTAACTGGGTAAATTGCACATAGGTCCCTGTATATCAAAACAATGCTACAACTTTAAATAAAAAGGAGCAAATACTGAAATATACGTTTCTGAGAAACTTAATTACATGCTCAGAGTTAATCACAAGGATTTAATTACATATTTAGGCAAAACACCTAGGGTTGACTCATAACCCAGGTCAGGGATGTTACAAGAATCATCCACCCCTCCGCCTCTCACCATGATAAAAAGAAATTTCTCCACGATGATAAACAATAATACTGGGAAGAACCCTATCTTTTTCGTTTATGCGCAGATAAACTTTTTCGTCGCTGCATACCAGAAGAGGAAATTACTCCTGTCTTAGAGCATTGTCATTCTGGCCCCACTGGGGGACACATGAGTTCGAAAAAGACCGCTCTGAAAGTTCAACAATCGGGTTTCTTTTGGCCAATAATAGCAAGATATTCCTATGATTTTGTAAGATCGTGCAATAAATGTCAGCTTTTTGGCGGTATAACTAAAAGGAATGAAATGTCTCTCACATTGTGGCAAGAAATCGAACTTTTTGATGTTTGGGGAATAGACTATATGGTCCCCTTCCCCTCATCCTATGGATTTTATTACATACTGGACATTGTGGATTCTGTCTCAAAATGGGTAGAAGCTACACCCACCATTTCCAGCGATTCAAAGCCAGTCATCAATGTTCAAAGATATCATTTTCCCCAGATTCGGCGTCCCCCGAACTATCATATCCGATGGAGGGACCCATTTTCTGGAAAGAAGCTTCGAAGCCCTCCTAAAAAAAATATGGAGTCAACCATAAGGTCTCCACACCTTAACATCCACAAACTAGTGGCCAAGTCGAAGTTTCAAATAGACAACTAAAAGCAATTCTAGAGAAAACAGTCAATAGACATCGTACCGACTGGTCCACCAAGCTTCCCGATACCCTTTGGGCCTACCGCACATCTTATAAAACACTGATTGGAACAACCCCATTCCGACTGATATATGGGAAATCATGCCATCTTCCAGTTGAACTGGAACATAAGGCCTGGTGGGCCATTAAACAACTGAATTTTGATTTTAAAAGCGTTGGTGAATACAGACAACTCCAGTTACAAGAACTTGAGGAGCTTAGAGTGACAGCCTACCATAGTGCCAGAATCTATAAAGAACAAACCAAGATGTGGCACGATGGCCACCTCAAAAGAAAAGACATTGCTATCGGAGATAAGGTCCTCCTCTTCAATTCCAGACTTAAGATGTTTCCTGGAAAGCTCTGCACGAAGTGGTCTGGACCATTCACAATTAAACACATCTACCCCATTGGAGCAGTCATCATCCTTGACAATAATGGGGGAGAACGAACCGTTAATGGCCACAGATTGAAGAGATACTACACACCAGCAGACAAAATACCAAGATAAACTATCGAGATCCACGATCTCTCAGCATCGACATAACCAAACCAGAATTTCATCGGGCGAGTGACATAAAACCCAAGTGCTACTTGGGAGGCAACCCAAGATCTGAGTATCACTATTTTTATTTCACCTAGTTTTTTCTAATGGCTTCGTTTGATTTAGGTTTATCATCTTTAATCTGAAAATATAAAAATTCACATAAATAACCAAAACAAACATAAAAATACCAAAATCCAATTAAATCTTAACCTAACAGTTTTGAAACCGTTTGAGATCAAACGGTCTCAAAACTGTTTGGTCCTAAACGGTCTCGAAACCGTTTGAAACCCAAACACTCTCAAAACCATTTGGAACCCAAATGGTCTTGAAACTGTTTGGACCCCAAACGGTCTCAAGACCATTTATCTTTGGGAATTCGTAACGCCCCCCCCTCGAAATCCTAAAAATATAACCCCATCCCCTCCCTTTTTCCACTTCTAAAATCTCGAACTCCCTAAACTGTCGCGCGAGCACTGTTTCATCCCCTCTATTTCTCCCTCCCACACATTTCGTGATGCCTACTCTCTCTGCCACCTTCTCTGACGACACCGTCATCTTCCCTGTGTGTTTTCACAGAGTTTCTCACCATCAACCTCGCCGTCACATAGCAAGGTAAGCCAGCAGTTTGACACCATCTCTACTGTCGTCTTCTCCATCACCATCCACCTTGTTTTCACCGTCGCCAACATTGTGTCGCTGATGGGGTTCTCGTTAGCCACCGACGTGCGCGTCAGCTTTCGCCTCCTTTTTAACCAACCATTGATGACCACGATGTTCCACCTTCCTCGTGGTTTCGACCGTTTGGCTCCAAACGGTCCTGAAACCGTTTGGAGCCAAACGGCCCTGAAATCGTTTGGAGCCAAACGGTCCTGAAACCGTTTGGGTTCCACTAAAACCTAAAAACATTAAACATACATAATGTCACTTTTTCTTATAATAAACTTGTTATCTTTGCAAATTCAAACTCTTTTTTAACTCATGATTTTTTGCTAATTTTTCAGAAATAGCCTCCCCTGCAAAAGAAGCCACCGGAACCACTGACACTCCCTTCTAGACAAGGGAGCAACTGATGGAGGACCGCGCCAACCTCCATAAGGTCATAGACATCTATGACAAGACTGTAAAAATCCCACCAAAAGTCAACCTGCTCATGGTCATGAACAAAATTGACAGTCTCAACAGGTGCTTATCCGAGGAACCTGTCCAAGATATAGAAGAATCTTCTTCAAGTGATGAAGGCTCGGAATATGAGCCGAATTCTGAGGATGAATCCTCGACCACAAAGTCCAAGGGGAAGAGGAAGGCCCAGGAAGCTGTCAAAGAACAACCTACAAAGAAACAAGCAACGAAGCAGGTCCATCCCGCCACTGTAAGGGAACAAATCCTGGTGGGATACATTCCATCAACCACTACCACCACCGCCATTACCACTCCCGCTACCACCACTATTCCTGTTTTCTCCACCATCGCCACTACAACACCACCACCAGCAAGCCTATTCATCCACACCCTCCCATCTTTCGACAAAATGCTGAATCTGACAAAGTATGTCTGCTCCAACATACTGAAAAAGATGGGGATTTATGACAGAATCCTCACCTTGCTCGACAATGCCAACCTTGCAAGACTCTGTTTTGTCACAGAGAATTCTTATATTGAGCCAACAACTGAATTTTTCACCTTCCTCCACAAAGAAGCAGTGGACATAATGGACAGATCAAGAGATGGAGGTGACTGCAGGCTGGTCACCAAACTCTTTGGCAACAAAGTTGTCATAACAGAAAACCTACTCAATGAAATATTTATAGACAACAAGGAGCAGTTGGAAAAAGCCAAATTTGTAGGCGTTGATAGCTCCCATTTCAACAAGCACATCTTTTGGAAATCCCTGACAGGGATCCCAACCTTTGAGACTAAGACCTGCAAGGCCTCCAATATTCATTCTAGGTTAGTGTGCACTCTACACAAAATCCTCACAGGCGCACTCTTCCCTAGGATAGAGGGTGGAAATGTTAACATTTCCGATCTTTTCGTCCTCTGGTCCATCCTTAATGGGCTGCCGGTCAACATAGGACGACAATTGATACACAAGCACACAGCTTACGCCCTAGGGAAAGAAGTATGTGTTGGAGGACACATAACCTCAATTCTGAATTATCTCAAGAGGGACAGACTACTGTCTAGATGCACAAAGATCAAGGGCAACATCCTTACCACTGAGCAGACTTTAAGGAATTCATACATCATTAAGGAATAGGATGCTAAGCTACATTACATCTTTTGTCCCATAGTAAAATCCTCTAGGACAGTGGTTCCTCTATCAGAGCTCACAGATTATGACAAGGATAAGCTTCTCTTCACCAAAGAGGAGCTTACTAACCTCCTCGCCTCAGTCCAAGTAGAAGAAAAGAAAGCAAAGGCAGGTCAGATGGAGCATAGCATAACCGCCCCGAAAGCTAGAATAAAAAAAATCCCAGTGAAACGACCATTAAAAGGATGCTTGCAAACACAACAGCTTTCGGGGACGTCGACATCAAGACCAAACCCAGAAGCAGAACCTCCTCTCCCTGAAGAACACATCACCACCTCATCACTAGACTCCTTCATCATGAGTCTAAATGTTGAGCTTACCTCCACCACCACCCCCACCACACTAACATCCTCCACCATTCCACAATCCACCACCCTCCCATCATTCTCCATAATAATTCCACCAACAAATCCCTTCCCCACATCCGTTGTTACAACCCCAATTTTTGGGTTCATCTGGTGAGAAATGTAACTTCTCATATTAAAGATAATTGAACAAAGAATGGTATAATTTTTTTTTAATACATGGATTTTGTTTACAATAGCCTTGATATTTGTGTTGTGGGCTTTATTGGCTATTGGGCCCAAATAACAAAGAAAATTCAATTAGTAATTGAACAATTGAATATTTGAGAAAAGAAAGAAATAGAAACCTCTAGAAGGCGAATAGATGTAATCCAAAGAGGATTTCGTGCCTCATGGGTTCCTTGGGTTCCAAGGAGTCCAAAGTTGCAAAAAGAAAGCAATAAGAAAAGAAAATATTAATTAAGTATTTCTTTATTAAGAAAGAAATTGAAAATAATGATAAAATGTGAAAAATGAGTGGAAAGAGGCATAAATGAGATTTCTTGGTAAAATTTCGTATCCATGAGGTTGCTAATATTAAAAGGGATGCCAATGAGGAAAATAAAAGAGAAATAAAGAGAAATCCTCAAAAAAATATATTTTAATGAGAAATAAACAAGATAATGTGAAGTAATGCATAATGATGCATCTAGAAGGATAATAAGTATCCAATAAAAGAATTTCGAAATAATAAGAGTTTCTTGGGATCCAAGGAGTCCCAATAAAGAGGAAAGAAACAGAAAATACCAAATTGAAAAAATCGTATCTAATAAACCGTAGCTCGGATAAATACAAATAATATATGTATTTTGATCAGAAGAACACAAGGAATCCAATAAAAATAGTTTTATAGCCTGAATCTGATCATAGTTAGAAATGTAGTGTAAATTATCATCTTTAATAAATTAAAGAATAAGAAACCCTATTTTCAAATGAATAAAGTGTTTAATAGGGTTTAATGGATCATTAGAGTTGATGTTAACCTGTTAAATGTAAAAAGGTACATTACGTTCAAAAAGGAAGAACTTTGCACGTGATTAGTCTAGTTTAGAGTTTAGGTGCTTAAATATGCTTGAAATTTAAAAAGGACATAAAGTTATCATCTTTAATGATTTAATTAAGGAAACACCCTTAGATTTGATGATAGATGGTCTTAATGATGTTATTTGGATAATTCAAGATGATATTAACCTGTTGTTAATAAAAGTGAAAATAGGATCTAAAAAGATGATCTTTTTATATAATTCGCTTAATTTAGGGTTTCGTGCATGATTATGCATTAATGAGCTAGAAAACCCTAATTTAGATGAATATGTCTTTTAATTGTTTTAATTGTTCAAATCCATGAATAAATAGGGATATGATGATCCTAAGTCAATTTGGGTATAAAAGACTATTAAAATGAATAGTTGAGCAATTAAGGTTCATATAAGTAGAAAAGAGTATTTTACGGTTTGTTGACCTAAAGGGATAAAGTTTGAGAAATTAATCTTAGAAACCCTAATGAATATTAATGAAACCTTAATGTGGATTAGAAACCCTAGAAAGTGAATCCAAGTCAATAAAGTAGATTCTTGATAAAGTGTGTAATAAATAGAGTGCATATTCTTTACAGGAATTATGTGATGATTGAATTTCTTGCTTGGATTTCATTCTTAGTTGGGTTTACTTAATGCTTGTGAAATCATCAAATCAGGTATGTGGTTACGCTTATGAATATATAGAGTTATGTTTTCCGAGGTTTACCGACGTTTTCATCGATGAAATGAATTAATTGTTGGATGATTTGAATTCATGCAAACTATAATGTGGATATGACTATCACATAAGATATATGCCTATTAGCTCAGATCCTAGTCCCCTCTATGGCATATTAGTTGACCTAGTACATGGCTACCTATGGGGTAGGTCCATCAGGTCATCGGATGACTTAGTACATGGCTACCAATGGGGTAGGTCCATCAAGTCACTTTGAGTTAGATATTGGGCTACTACTGGGTAGTGCCTTGCGACTCTATTACCCTATGTATTGGCTACCGGTAAGGTAGGACCATGGGGGTAAGGATCTACCTAAAGAGAGGTAGCATGTAAGGATACCATAGAGTTAGGGATAGATAAGGATTGAGTAGTGTGGCTTAAAAACGTAATCTTGGCTGTTAAATGATTAATTGAAGGATTACATTGTTAACATATTTGCATGTTTAGTGTTTCTCCCACATACCAACTTCGGTTGACCGACGTTTTGTTTGTCGACGTTTTAAGTACAAGCCAAAAGAACAAATAGTAAATCGTCATATTGGGAAATACATGAAGTAAAATACAAGGAGGATTAGTTAGAGTAGAATCCTTAAATGGATAGAAGGTTAGAGATCCAAGTTTTCAAAAAGAAAAAAAAGAGGTATGCAAAAGTTTATTTTCTTGCAGCTTTTCAATTTAATCTGTTAAAATTTAATAATTGTTCTTGGTTAATTGCCGAACCTTTGATTCAGGTTATTGGTTAACGGCTCTGTCCTTTCGGTCTCCCTTAATTGGGGGTTACAAGGAGGTGGGGTCGTAACATCTGCACCTCCACCCGCATCCTCTGCCTCAATCCCCTTCTCATTGGGCATTCCATTCACATCAACGCCCGACCTCGCCTTCACCTCGATCGAATCCACCTCCACTGCTTTCCCATCGACATTTATGGATCAACCCTTTTCTCCCAGAATGTCGCCACCCTTCGCATCCTCCACCACACTGACACCGCTGGTGATTCCATCTATAGTTACCACGCAGTTCACAGAACCATCATTAGTGTCTCTGTCACAAGACACTACCACCCTTCGACCCCGACCCCAGCCATCCCACCCATCCTTTTCTGGGGTCCCTTTCATAAATGTCGGTGAGGAATTCAGACGTCAATTTGACGCCATCTGAAACCTTCTCACTGACCCTTCTAACATAATGCAATCTATATTTTCTTGTGTGAAGGGTCTTACTAAATAGGTCGCCAAGATCGATGAGCAAAACCGCGCCTTACCTGGCATCCTCTCAAACATCAACCAACGTCAGGAAGCAGTGGCCACACAAGTTGAACACATCGAGGACCGCCTACAACAATTGCCACAGTTGGTGCTTGAGGTGAAAAGCCAGCAAGCAACGTTGGCTCAACAAGTCGATAGGATCTCTACGTAAACTCAACCTCTGCCAGAGAGCCTTCGTGAGCTTAAGCAGCAACAAACTGCTTTCAGCACGCATTTGGACACCATCACTAACACCCTTGCATAGCTCAATATCCGCCAAGAGGAGTCATCAAATAATGAAATCAATCACCTACGAGCCCACGTCACCGACCTTTTTACACGACTCCTCTCTACCAAGGCATGATACTCTGATCTCAAGGAAACCCATGACGCACTGCTTGAGACACACAAGCATGTACAAGTGGCTCTTGATGAACTACAAGCACTTCACTGACAGTGCAAGAAAACAATGCCAAAACAAATAAAAGATAAGGCGGCAGACGACACAGAAGAAAGGAGAAGAGGAAGATTCTGACTCCTCCGCTGACTCCAACAATGACACCTCCTCTTCAGATGACAAACCTGATGACCCATGACATGCTGGGGAGGGGACCAGCCAAGGAACAAAACCTTCAAAGAAGACAGCAGACAAAGACCACCAAGAAGGTGGACAAGATCCCAAATCCCCCGATCACACTGACAACATTAACATGTCATATGGGGATCAGTTCCTCAACTATTCTGTCATGGGATCTATGGGGGAAGCTGCCAAAGAAGTGGCTTTTGCTGAGTTTTAGCAATGTATCCTAGGAACCAACATTAGTACACCAACATCAATAACTCATCATTACTCCGCACCAGAAAAATCGGTGCCTTTACCCCCAGAGCAAGAAGAGTCAGACAGAGTGAGTCTAGACACAGATGATGAACTCGACTCTAATTCTAAATCAGAATAAGATGAAGTTTTGTGGCACTATAAGGATGACCTAGATCAGACTTCTTTTCCGTCGCTGCAAGAGCTCCCCCTAAGAAGATGCACAACCTAGACATGGCATCCATCTCTACCCTAGATGTCTAGAACATCTTCATCCTGAACACTATCGTATACGATGCCAAAGAAGGGGGGGACATCATCTACACAAATATAAAGACTAAGTACAAGATGACATGTGAAGATTTCTGCATCATCCTTCGACCTCAATCAAAAGTGAAGATGGCAATCTTCTGTGTCCTTCTTGCCAACGCTATTGAAACATATAGAAGCTCAACAATGCTACAGCCAGTTCTCAATGCTTCACCTGCTTTGACTCTAAGTCTACTGTACAAGGATTTACACAACAAGACTATCGAGCAGCTGTGTAGGGGGATTGAACGGAAGGTACAATATATCACAATACCCTTCCAAGTTTTTGGCCACTGGCTGCTCATGATCGTCGACACCGAGGCTCGCGATGCCAAAGTGTACAACTTATGCGCCAGTGAGCTTAAAGCCAAACTCATCAATTTTTCCGGTCTAGGAGTCAGGGAGAGCAAGATGCATCCCTTTTCGGCTCCTAAAATTAATTTGGGCTACAAAGTCATCACTCTGACAGGGTTGGAACCAACCATGGTTCCGAATCATAAACCCACAAGTCCAAACGCAAGAAGGATTCGGGGATTGCGCTTTCTGCACTATACGCTACATACAAGCGCTTAATCAACAAATCCCCTTCACCGAGCTGGCCGCAGAATATTTCCACTCTCTCTGAGGGCGTTACGCCATGGAGCTCATATGTGACAGAAGGTTCTTCAAGGACCCGACTATGGCACCAGCCAACGTCCCTCACTACCTCTACTCGGCTATCCAACATCCATAGAAATAGTCATTCTGGCAAACATTACAGGAGTTGGAGAAACAACAATCCGCCATGATCCTCAAAAACAGACTATGGGACCCTTACACATTTGATATGGCAAATGATAAAGGGGACATCGATTTACTAACAAGGGTCCCTATCAAAATATCATATCCTCAAATGGTTCCGCTATCTTCCATTGAACCAACATTTCCCAATTTTGACCTTACAGCTTGCAAGAGTCTTTCCGACAAAGAACTTCAACTCATCATGTCTAGGCTATATGCTGAAAAAGATGATCTTGTTTTTCTAGCCGGAGATATTCTGGTTATGGCATATACGTTCTGTGAAACTATACAATTGAAAGGGTCTCTATCTGTGAGTTTGATGACCACCTATCAATATCTCCTCAGACATAATTACCCCACAGTTTATATGGCGTCATCATATATGAAGCATGATCTCCTAAAGCTAAAGAACTTTGGAACCACGGAGGCACTCATATCTTGCCTCCAACATATGAATCTGAAGTTCATTATGCTTCCTTTCCTTCACTCAGAGCACCAGATGCTACTGGCAACAAACCTTCACGAAGGAACAATTATCATCTATAACAGTTCTGATAGCCAGTTTGATGCAAACCATAGGCAGTATGTTGTGACAGCTAACACGCCCACAGAGGAGGTGGCAATGGAGTGTGTTGAAAAACTACAACATCTTTTAAGAAAGCACACAAGGGCGTACGATAAAGAACACTTTCATCTCCCAACCTTCTACTACAAATGTCCCCAACAGCTCCAAGAGTCAAACGACTGTGGCTTCCACGTCCTCTACTGGATGTACACCATCTCTATTCTTGGAAGACCAGTAGAGGACATGACAGACGTGGATTACCACACTCCACGTGGAAAGTTCGCTGCTAATCTTCTCCAAACGCATGGAGCTAACAATGGACTAAAAGAAGCCTAATGCCCTTGTCCATGTACTTCTCAACCTATCACTTTGACACTCTGAGGACAGAGTGAGTGATAAGTTAGGGGGGTACACTGGAAAAGGGCGAGGTATCATTTTTTAACCCTTCTCCCTCTGCTCTTTTTATTCACTTCTGCTTTTCTATGCACTGCTTTTATTTTTATTTTTTCACATTTTAGCATTTTTCAGTAATTTCTTTGATTAGAATAATTCGTGTACATAAGATAAAGTCACCCCCAGCTAATTTCAGAATCAAAATAGTCCTCAAACAGCAATAACAGACATAGAATTTGGGCATATAATGGCAAACTATCATTTACTTTCACATTCAATTTTCATGCTTCTACTACAATTCTATTTCAGACCCTCCATAAGTTAACATCATAGCCAAAGCCAGCCAAACCTCTCTCAAGGAAGGGAGGGAACCGGGTGAAATCCAAATCAAGGAACCTTGCAAGTGGACCACCAAGTACGAAAACTAAAATAAGTGCATGTCGAAAGACTCCAAGAATAGCTTTCTTCTTTTCAAAAAGAGGCCAGGCAGCCCAAACAAAATCCCTAAATATCCAACTCCTAAGCATGTGAGTATAAGAATAAAAGCCAGAGTGTTGAATAAAAACATGAGAGTTGTGCCACGCCTAAGGACCTATATGAAGGACCAATAAAGGTATCACCTGGACGGTACATTCAGCTTCCCTCATAAAGGCATATGTGTCGTGCACGGTAATGAGATCCTAAGGTCTCTAAATATATGAAAAAGCTGATAAAGGACTCGCCCGGCCGGTACATTTAGCTTCCCTCATAAACGCAGATGTGTCGCGCCCAGTAGTGAGATCCTAAAAGTTTAGATAAACCCTCCCCCACTAAAATGGGGAGTTACACATCGGCCTTTGGCCAACCCTCATGCCTATCTTAGTTTCCAGTAGTTTTTTTAAAGAAGTATAAAACTGATTAAAGTTGAAAACATGCACGGAATTCGATTAAGGAAAAGTTGGTCCCAATGTGAGCTACGCGATATGGAAGAAACCTGAGATCCAAGAAACTCCCGATACCTAAGAGAGTCAGCACAAGCAGAAGCCTGATAAAACTTCAGGAGATCTCTGGTTCAGAATTGAAGCAGGAGTATGGAAATCTTCACTAAATAAAATTGCCTCACCACTACATGCCTCAGCTCTATCTAGCTTGAGGACAAGCTAGACTCTAAGTTAGGGGGGGGGGTGATAACCTCCCATTTTGTGATGTTATGTTACTAGTTTTCCTCAGTTTTCATACTCTTTCTTAGATAAATTGGATAGCATGTTTTAACTTTCCTCTTCATTGTAAATATACCATCAGACTAACATTTCCCCTTTTATTTCTTACAGAAAATCACAAAAAAATTACAAAAGCTCCAAATGGTCCCAAGACCGAATGGACACCAAACGGTCTCAAGACCGAACCAAATGGTCCCAAGACCGAATGGACACTAAATGGTCCCAAGACCGAATGGACGCCAAACGGTCCCAAGACCGAATGGACATCAAACAGTCCCAAGACGGAATGGACATCAAATGGTCCCAAGACCAATTGGACACCAAATGGTCCCAAGACCGAATGGACACCAAACGGTCCCAAGACCGAATGAAGACCAAACAGTCCCAAGACCGATTGAAGGCCAAACGGTCCCAAGACCGTGTAAAGTCAAATGGTCCCAAGACCGAATAAGGGCAAATGGTTTGGAAACCGTAAGGACTCAAACGGTTTCCAAACTGAGAGAGTCCAAACAGTCTCTAAATTGAGAAAGAGTCCAAACGGTCTTCACGACCGTTTGGGCCCAAACCGTTTGAGTTCTACTCAAAGCCTATAAATAAGAACCAAAGGGTCCTCACAAATCATCAAGTTTCAGAGATCCAGAGGCTGCCTCTATTGTTCCAGAGGCATTCAATCCTTCGCCCACTTCCCCGAGGCTGCCGGTCTGAGATCCATACTCCATCTCCAAGCTACTTTCTCTCTCACTGACAAAGAAGGTGGGAAGAGGAGGATTCATCATCAAGCAAGCTATGAAGTGTGAAGATCATTGATCTCTCTCTCTCTTAGGGGGGTCGACCTTCCTCCCTCCTTCATGGAGATGACGCTCTCTCTCTTCTCACCCCCTTCTTTGTTCTTGCCATGAGCGAGTAGTCTTATACACTGGGGTGTGGGTAGTAGCCCCGCTACCCATGTTTTCATTTCATGCATTGTAATTCTTGAGTTTGCAATAGAAAAACACTATCTTTTCAGTTCAACATCAATCGTTTAATGAATGCTAGTTGCTTGATCACCAACTTGTGTTATATATTATCTTTTAGTTCAAATTTTCTATGTTTGTACTTCTAGATTTGAATATCGACTATTTTTTGGTTCCAAATTATGTGTAGTCACCATACTTTTGGTTCAGTATCTTGCACTGTTTCTCAAAAAATGGAGTAAACTCACCTCCATCGTTGTACTTTCATACTATGAAATGGAATCAGTTGACATATGAAAGTACAACCTTGACAGGTTGAGGAACACACTTTGCGAGGGGAGTGATGCAAAGTAAGTGACCATTCATCTAGGGATGGCTAGCATTGCAACACTTCCACGTTTCTCGTAGTTGGTTATCCAAAAGGAGGCTAAGCCTACAAAGATACTAACTGTTTAGACTCTTTTCTTTGCAAGCCAAGTTATTGTGATGTATGTTTTGATCCATGTGTAGTGGTGGCGAAAGCCGATCACATCCTAGTGGTTTCCTAACATTGTTTACAACCTTAGATTTACTTTCCTGCTTTTACTTACTCGCACTTAGTTTAAACAACCAAACCAACTCTTGATCTAAATACCGACTTTTAAGAAGTTAAATGAAATTCTAATGTTTTCCATCTTGTTGATCTTAACAAGACCGTTGTCATGTGGATTCGACCCTTAACTATACTATGATAAGACCGCCACGTATCCTAGCATATGTGGGTGGAGTTTTTAATCTAGTATAAGTAAGGCTAAACCTAAAGACGTACTATCTTTAGGATTTTTAGTGGTGCACACAATTCCGCGCAAGTGGAAGCTCCATCATTGAGCTTATTTATTATACATGATTAAACTGCTTAAACTGTTTAATTACCTAAAAATGTTGGAATCTATAAATCTTTTTGGAGGTTATACCTCTAGCAGGGACATGGGTCTCACCGTTGTGGTTCACCACATTTTTTTAGGTAATCAGAAGTGAAGAAAACAAACATGTGATAGCAAAGATGAGCTATAGTAATGAATCTTTGAGAAAGTTGATTAGATTTTTAGTGTGTCCTAGATTCGACCATGTACTCTTAGGTCTGGGCAGGAAAAATTTGTATATGGTGTTTCAAATGAATCAAAATTTTGTTAGCATGTTAATGTTTGTTGTGTGGCATATACAAATATTGTTCTCCTGTGTATATATGTTGCAGCTAAGGTGATAGAACAATTTGTATCAAATTCTTGGCTTAGTATGGATATAAGAAAGATGTTGGGATCTTATGAAAATGTTTCTGAGCTGGTACTGACGTTGAAATCAATTTTAATTTACCCATATTTTTTGGTATGTGGTTAATTGGTGATTGATTGTATTTTTTGTTTTGAGTAATCTCATTTAGTGTAATGGGTTCTCACAAGTTGGTATCAGAGCTTTAGGTTCACTGAGTCTACTGGGACACTAGGACTTACGACTCGGATGATGTCAAAATTAAGAATATGACATAAAAATATGGTGCATACTTCCTAATTTCTGTATTTGTGTGCCATGGCCAGGTATTCAATTATTGAAGAAAAGATAAGTATGGAACTTTTAGATTGTTATCTTTTTTATTACTCTGATCAAGTAGTCATTTTGAAATAATCTAAAGAGCATAATTAATCATAAATCATGGTGTATATAACTCAATATTACATCAAGAGAAGATGACCATTACATCATTAACTATCAAAACTTGAGCATTTGGTAACTATAAGTGAAAGACACAACACCATGAAATCAAAATCCGAATACAAATAAGAAAAAGAGGAGTTCTTAAAGATTTGATTCAAGGTGATAATAAAGTAAAACATAGATAAGTCTGTGCTTATAAGTGAATCAAGGTATGAAATCAAAATAAGATGGAGAGAACTCCTATAATAAGTAAAAATGAAAAGATAAATGGGAACAATGACAAAGGAATAAGGTGGAACCTGAGTTAACATCAGACCAACCTATGTGTGTCAGAAAGTATTAATGTAAAATCATCATGGCATGTGAAATATATTAAGGGAGATGATCACTATTTAATGAAGAAAATGAAGAATATTTACCTATTGATAAGTGGTTGAAAAACATAATAAAATAAGAGAACATACCCTAGTGGGATAAATAGTCATCAAGGAAGGAGTAATGAGATATATTAATCATGATGATTCCTATGCTAATGGCAAGGAACCTGAAATGAAAAAGGTAAAATGATACATAAGAAGTTGTAACCTACATAATGAAAAAAGAATTGGTTACCTTTTTGCTAGTGACCCTTGAACAATGTTGCTATGATGTGGAAAGTGTGTTTCCCTTTGTGTCTTTCCTTTCTAGGGCACATCTTTCAAGTGGATCATTGCCACTTGTATTGTGTGGATTCATTGTAAACATGAGGTTGGTTGGCTTATTATAGAAGAAGGTTTCTTGGACTGTGGTTCCAAGATCATAAAGTTTGTGATGAGTATGCTTTTGAGCCTTCCAATAATTAGAAAGACTCCTCTTTTATGTATTAAATTTTGATTATGTTGGTAAAATTAGATGATATAGGGACGTGAGTTTCTTATAGCACATGAGGTGGATACCAAGGTAATGAACCCTAGTATCCAAGATGTATTAACAGTATGGGAAGTATGTGAAGGTTGGAGATGTTTATTAAACGAACATTCTAAGTATTCCTCTCCCTTAGAGAGAGAGATAGATGATGATGACCCTCTAAATGTTGTTAAGGACAAACGAAAGTGATTCAATAATGTTGTGTATGGTCTAGTGATAGCTGGGCAAGACAACTATCAAGGATAGATGGTTTGTTGATCAGCAGACATGTGTTACCATGTTCCTTTAAGATAAACCTAGGATCAAAATATCAACAGATAAGAGTTAGAGTGGATGATACAAGTTACATGACCATGATGAGTTTAGGATGATGTCATTTAGTCAAACCAATGTACCAATAGAATTTATGAATAGGAGAACTAGAGTGTTCAGGTCATGTCTTACAAGTTGTAGCAAGCTTTGAATGATGAAATCTCAATGTATTTCAGAGATGGTCATTAACACGGTTAACATCTTTGCTAAACCTTAAGAATGCTGAAGCAACTATACTTATGTGTGATAATTCTAGAAAGAGTGAGTTGAGGGTTGACTAGAGTACCCTCTTGGAGTTATGATACCTCTGTTAAGTATGTTATGTGAATCCTGATAAGATGAAGACAATGGCGTTGCTCCACCACTAACAAGGTCAATCAGGAAGTTATATTTGTTAACAGTTACATACAAGTGTATGATTCTTCAACCAAATTGATGGTCATTCCACCATTGAGATGATTGCAGAATCCTCTAAAAACATATTCCTCATAGTTCTTGAAAATTAGGGGATGCCTACATGGTTGATTGAGTTTTTAATTAAAACAACCATTAAAGGAGCATAGAGATGAAACCTTGTAAAGCTACATATGATAAGAGATACATAATGTTCTATGTTTGATAAGAGCCAGTGAGTATGACTTTTGAGTAATGTGTTGATACAATAGATATAATTTTAGGATGATATCTAGAATTTAATGTTGAAAATTACTATCAGATTTGTACAGGTGGCACAACAAGTTTCTATGTTCCATTTGCAAATGTCTTCTTATGTGGGGGTTTTCGTGCTGACAAAGATAAGATATGTATGAATTAAAAGAGACTAATATGTCTTCTATGAGAACGATGTGACATCATCATGTGATGAACGTAACAATGTGGAAGTGTAACACCCCTCCCTAGGGTTTCATACGTAACCAGCGGAAGCACAACCTAATCCCCAGCATTATCCATAATGTGGGGTACTTGGCATATCAGGGAGGGATTGTCACATGCATGATCTCATATCAAGAAATAAACAACACTTGGCATTCATGGAAACATAGATTCATACATGAATTTCTTTGGAAAACTACATCATGCTTATAAAGATATACTAAACATAAACTAGATAATCATGAAAAAGATAGGATCCCTATAGATGGACGTCCCACCAGGAAACAACTCCTAAGATCTTGGATGCTTGAAATCTTATCAATAGGTCTCCTTCCCTTTAGCTCCAACGTCTGCAGACATCTCGTCCCCAGCCATGCAAAGGAAAAACAAACATGGTAAGTAAGCGGCATTGGCATGTTATAAAGCATAAAAATAACATATAAAGGTGACTTGACATAAACATGAACATGCATTAACATTAATCATTTCATGGAATCTTTTATATAAGGAACTTGACTAGAATTATATGCTCCTCTCTTAATGCCCCATAAGGAGCCCATAATGCTCGGAAAGCCCATAATTGTTCGAAAAGCCCATAATGCTCGAAAAACCCATAACAAGGTGCATATAAATCTAAATCAATTTCCATTAACCATGATCTTTCTTAGACTCAATTATCTTCTTAATAACCTAAACTTGATCTTAATTGGGATTACTCCCTCTTGAACATTATTGGGATTTCTCCCTATGACCATAATGGGGTTTCTCCCTCTTAAGCATGAATGGGAATTTTTTTCCCTCTTAACCTTGATTTCATGTATCTTGATCATAATTCATAATCTTAATGTGATTTCTACTCTTAGACTTAGATTATAACAATCAACATACAATAATCATATACATTGAAGAAAAGCATGCATTAATCATGACTTTAACATAAAGTGCTTAATGTACATCATAAACATTCAATAAACCAAGTATTATCTATGCCAAGAGCATGGCCCGCTTACCTTGAACTAAATCACCTAAGTCAAACCTTGTTTGACTGGCTGGATTCCCTTAAACACCTGAAATTAACATAATTATCCTTCATCATACTTCATTAAACCCTAATTTGTCCATATAAATATTGAGATGTGAAAACAACAAAATCAGTCGATAAAAACCACAAAATCAGATTCCTCATCGAAAATCCTTTCCAAAACATATTTTTTCATAATTTTCCGATAAACAGGCAATTTACTATGAATTTCTGAAGAACAGACCAATCAGTAAATCGAGAAAAAGCCACGTATATATATGTATATATCCAAATCCGGAAATAGTGGGCCAACATCTGACTTGGCCCAATCAGGCTTGGCCAATTAGGTCGCGATGCTTGCCCCAACGATCAAAGGAAATAGGGCATGAAATTCCTTAACTACCCTTGTGATTTAAATGCATCACAAAAAGAAACGTGAGACTCAGGGGTCATTGCACACCCTAGTTTCTTCCCTCATGAGCCATGGCACAGACCAAGGTCGAGCATCTACCTGGAACGCTATGACCTTCATTACACTTCGAACCATGTGGTCCTTTGAAGACTGGCTAGTGGTCCTTTGTCTTTGCGGTTCCCTGGAAAGCTCAACGAGCGCAAGTAGAGGCTCCCAGGGTGCTGGAGCACACTAGAGCGCGGAGCTCCTGTCCAAGGCTGGAGCAAGGTCAAAAAGGGGAAAAACCTGAGAACAGAGTTAGAAGGCCTACTAGGGAGCACAGATCTTCTCGGGGAGGTCCAACAGAGGTGCAGGCACGGTCGTTGGTGGCAAGGAAAGCCAGTTCGATCATCACGATGAGAAATAGGGAAATACCAGGGAAAACAGGGGAGGAGGCCATGTACTGGAATCCAGTGAGAGACTACCCTCCGAGGCCATCAAGGCACTCCTTGCGGCGCGTCGGAGTCCCTGGAGGTGAAATGTGGCTCGAGGGGCCACTGGACAAGGACGGCGGTGAGAAGCCCAACCAAGGTCATACATGGGGTTGTAGGTTGCTATAGGACCCGTCGATCAGGGGGTTCTCGCGGCAAACTGAAAGCGTGGAAACAAAGCTGAGGTGTTGAGGATGCTCACTTAGGTCGCGATTGGACCGAGGTGGTCGGAGAAGGTCGGACAAATCTCGGATTTCCGGAGACCAAAACCGAGTAGGTCAGGGAGATTCGGGGCTCTTGGGGCCAAATTGACAATGGAGGAGTGTCTCTTGGGGTCCGGTTGTGCTTGCAAGTTGTTTAGATGGAGATGCGAGAGGCTGGCGAGGTGTCTGTGGAAACCAAACAACGGGCCCTAAATGGGCGTTTTCTTGACAAAGAGTAAGAGGGGGTGAATGAGGGCTCTCTGGGTTTGGCTTGAGCTTGCGGTTTTAGCGATGAAAGAATCAAGGGAAACAGTGCATCGTGGAGTGAAAACGATTCAAGGTAAGGAAACCGATGGACTGGATTTAAACTGACGAAACCGTCGAGAGGTTGAAGACAAAATGAACATCGTTGGATTCTGATCCAATGGTTGTAGATGAGCGCATTTTAGAAACTGAACCAAGTAACGCGTGACACTGAATAAATGCGCAACTATGGTTCAAATCAAAGCGCATAATCAAAATTTCACTTAATTGGAAGGTTACCCTATATTAAAATCTATTTTAATTGCTTAGAGGGTCCAAACATGGGTCAAATGAGCCCAAATTTTGACCACAGGTTCATTAGAGTGTCTAGAACATTCCCATAAGGTTGGATTTTATGCTTGTACTCGTTTTAGGCCTAAAATAACAAAACCCTTATGTGCACTTAAATGACCATGATAAATGCAAATAAAGCCATTAATTCTTCAAATAAGAATTACAAAATATGAAAATGTGCACTCAACATTATTTCTTTTCAATTAACAAAATGGAGGCCATTAAGCAAACAGATAAACATGTAATTCACTAATTAGCATATGAGAGAGAAAATTTGTCATAAAAGCATTTATCCTCATTTTCTTAAGCAAAAGAGCATAAATATATATGAAAATATTTTCTTTAAATAAAACAAGGATAAGAGAGCAATTGAACATAATAAAATGATTTTGCAAAACTAGCATGGGCAAATTGCATTTAATTCCTCAACAATTATCTAATTAGAAAAGAGCATGCAGAGAGTAAAATAATTTGGAAATTTGCATAAAAGAGTGGGATGTTACAGGAAGATTGAGGATGAGGTGCATGATAAGTGTCCATCTATGTGTACCTTGGATTTTGGGGGTGAAATCCATGTTAGGGGTTTATGGTTGTGAGACTCCTATCCTTGTTTAAAGTGTTGAACAAGATTAATTATCATAATTGAATTCTTATAACTTAATATAACCTTGTGATATGCTTTGTAATCATAAGACAAGTTTAAGTTTCAAGTTTGGTCCAATTTAGACAATATTTATGCAAGTTTTGGACTTTTCTGCAATTTACCCAATTGATAGGTTTTCGTAGCAATTTTTCACATGAATTATGTTTCTTATATTTTATCTTATCATTCTTCATCTTTTTGAGCCATGGGGATCCTAGTTAAACCTTGGTTTGAAATTGTTTTCTCTAAGGGTATTTTAGGGTTTACCCCTTCATGGATGAGCTACCTTTAGTAGCTATCAACCAATGAATTATTTGATTGTCTTGTTAATTTGACAAAGGAGATCTAAGTAGGTCTATATGGTCGGTGGGGGATATTCTTCTGTGTGTTCTTGTATATTCTTAATAGTTTAAGGTCATGGACACATGGGGAAGATACTTTTACACCTTATGCTTGCTTCCATCCTTATTCATGGGCTATATTTACCTCATCCTTTCCCAAGTACGAAACTTTTCTTATTTTCTATTTCCTCTAACTTGGATCAATGAATCCACTCTATTTTTCTGTAGAACCAAGTTCTCTAAGGTAGAAAACAACCTATTTTTGGAGAAGAAGGTCTCCTAGAGCTCCATTTAGCCCTACCTATGGTTTCCAAGGTCATCTTCTAGGGATTTCAACTAAGGCAAGTTGTTTTCTTCCTTTCTTATCCATTTCTCTTTCTCTTCTCCTTCCTTAGACCTTTATCTAGGTCGCAACCTTGATGTTCCATGGTAGAAATTTCTCTAAAGTACTAAAACCCTACCTTTCTTTCTCCTTATTCTTAGGGCTTTCTCATTTGATGAAGAAAGGTGCTAGATGGACGAGTTCACAACTTATGCTTGGATTTTCTACCCTACCTGCTCGTGTTTTCTTCTATATGGGATTTTATCTTTCAAATAGAGGCATGTTTTAACTTGATCCATGTTTATTTCTTGCCATAAGCTTGCTAGCTCATGTTCTTGCTTTTAAATGATGTTCCATGCACTAAAAAGCTATGCTTGACTTGGATTTCGATTTTTATAATATTCCCTGTGATAGTCTCAAATTTTGCCTTAATTTCGAGGATGAAATTTCTCTCTAGGTGTGTAGGATGTGATAGAGTGAACTCTTGATACTCTTGGTTATTCAATTACTAATTCAATCATGGGTTGGAGATTGGAATAATCAAATTTGAGTCCTTATGTATATGAGATGACATGGTCAATCTTACTTGGGCTTACATATTATAATGACAAAATGATAGTCCTAAAGTGAGTTTCAATCATATGAAAGTACTTCAACTAGTTTGGTAAAGATTGAAAGTTGTTGATATTAATAATACAATTAATACCCTTAAGTATGTGCCACCTTGGATTAAATAGTTGATTGGTCAAGTAACTAAGCTTTGGCACCAAACTTGACCGGTGGGTAGCTCAAGTGATATAGAACCTATGGTTTGATGATCCTAATGATCAAACAATCTTGCAAGGAGATTTTTAATATCATCAAACAATGCACATTAGAATAGTCATGAAGCAAAGTTTAATACATATCTACATCTAAGTTTCTAATATGTGTTGGTCACGTGGCTTGAGTCATGGAGATGCCACAGATATGTGATGCGGTTTGTGTGAGATAGTTGGATACCCAGATTGGACGGTCTCTTAAATCCAATCAAATGGGGAACGTGTAGAATGAAGTCCTTGTCCTCCATTTTCCCCATGATGTGAACATAGAGAGACAACCGGCTTGGATGAGCAGTTGATCCCTGGATACTTGTGTAGAGTAGTCCAAAACCTCAATTAGAGAGAAAAAATGTGAGAAGGGAGAACGAGCACCAGGTTTTCCTGATGTCTTCACTTCTGAGTGCTGCTAGAGGAGGTGCAAAGTAAGGAAAGGGACGAGGTTCTGGCCGGAGACCAGCCTTGCGTCGGCGCCCAGGAGACACTGCGTCACAGCGTCGGGTGATAGGCTGAGAAAGCGTCCAGATAGCGAAGGATTTGGAGGAAGAGGAGCTTGGAGAAGCAATTTGCCATGGATTCCTCACTGGCGCAAAGCCCAGAGGAAGCTATAGAACCTCACTTGTGGCAAGCCTGAGTAGATCGAACACTGGAGCCCTTGGTGGCGGTGGCAGTTCACGAATAAAGACGCAAATCGCACAGGCACGTCATGTTCTGAGAGAGAGGGGACACTCCATGCTTCCCAGGCGACTGAGGAAGAAACCAAGAGGTTGATGGCAAGGAGGACTATCCCCCTTATCCCTGTGCCACAGTAGGAGTGGTTGTAGAGGACACTCTGAGGAGGATCGTTGGGCTAAAGACACCACCATAGCTCGACCTCACAGGGATGGACTGTGTTAGTGGTGGCGCTACCAGAGAAGACGGGAGATGTACTAGAAGCCGACTAGGTGGAGGAAAGGAGAACCTGGCCACCGAACTCACTCCACCTGAAGAGATTAGCAGTGGCATCTATTTTCCTAGAGATCCCGAATGCGTCGGGGCAGCGAATGAACGTGGGGGGTGAGTTTAGCATAGACCAGAGAAGAGAGGACGGATCGAGTTCAAACCCTAAGAACTTACTGACTCAATGTTGAACCAGACAAACCCTGAACTAGATTTCTCAATCTAGGGTGGGTCACCTTGACCAAAGAAGAGCCACGCCAGGTGGAGACACATGGCGCACCGTAATTGGCCCAAAGGTAAGAAAATTCCAATTAAACCTTAGATCTTGTATATTTCATAATAATTAGCTCGAGCATAAAAAAATACAAAAAATACATCGAAATTTTCAACAAAATGAGTAGAACAACATGGGACTATGATAACAGTCTTTTGAAGCTTAAAGGTCAGTAATATCATGTAAGATCCTATGTACTTGTTTAATGGATAATAAATATCAAATGAAGACCTAAAATTATGAGAATGCATCAAAAACTCTTAAATGTGTTTTAGAATCCATGTGACATTAGATATGATAATGTTATGACACATAATCATGTAATTTTCTTAGAATGTCTATCTAGCACTAATTACCCTAAATAAAATGCATGTTATGCATAGTCTAGCAGCTTGAGCATATCTAACATCATGAATAACCCTAATATAAGATCAGTAAGATAACCCCAAGACAAGAATACAAGTAATTATGAGAATGTCCTAATGAACTAAGTGAAACCCTAATGAATACTAGGGTTAAGATTATGAGAATCTAATGATGGTATATATGATCTTATCTTAATTAGGGGTACACATAGATATAGTTTACATGAGTAATATGTGTGATTAGGAATGTCTTGATCAAGGTACACCATTACCTCTTACTTGGCTTATTATACAATAGGCTTCCATTATATGTGTAGTAAAATACTTGGCATATGATATTGGATGAAATGATTGGTCTTGTATGATATCTTGACTAGTTTTCCATAATAATGGCTATGAACACATGAAACATTATATATTTGTTCCATTATATGAAAGCACTAAACTCTTTAGTAGTACAGTGCTTGGAAAATTGATCTCAAACTCTTTAGTAGTAGATCACATGTATAATGATCTCAAACTCTTTGGTAGTAGATCATAAAGGCCTTAATGCATTAGTGATCTCAATCTCTTTGGTAGTAGATCACATATAATGATCTCAAACTCTTTAGTAGTAGATCATTCAGGCCTTAATGCATTAAACTCTCAAGTAGTAAATGCATGGATGATATAATGGAAAATGTGCTTAAAATATGTGTTCTCTTTTGTTAATGAACATCTTTGTGCAAGTATATGTTTTTTCTGATATTTCTTTATAACTGCCAAATATTAGTTTTATCTTATTGCCAATCTTAGTAATGAGATGTATATAAAAAGACATGTAGGCATACTCAGTACAATATTCTTAAATATTGTGCTGACGTGTACCACATGTAATCTTTTATTTAGGTTCTGTCTTATGATCTTGAAGAACTTGGATAGTTGTGAGATGTGTGGTGAGCTGATGTACAAGGGGGACCAGTTGTCGTAAGATCTTGTTGTTTATTGGTAGTACATGTATATGTAGAAGTTTGTTGTTCAATATGTAATATCAAATGTTGTAACAATTCATGTTGTAATTATACGTTGAATGGTGAACATGTATTGCATGGTTTTATTATTATTCATGTGCATGTGCTACTATTGTTTCCTTCTGACTTCCTCTGATTTTATTCTTCATATCCTAGTGTGTGGTGTTTAAATTGGGATTCTCACTAAGGTGAGGTTTTAATTTGGACATCACACAACAGATTAAGTTTAAAAAATCTGGGGACGTCACATTCCCTATTCTGATTTTAGCTCTAGATGAACCTGTGATCATGTGTACGTTATTCCAAGGTATAATATGACTTGGATCAGATTAGTTTGACAACCTATGGTGCTAAGCACCTATCAACCAATGGTCAATTTTAGGGTTTTAAGTCGATTTGTTCTATAAGCCCATGACCCGATGATGGTACCATTGCAACAACCCTATAGTGTCGTATTCATGAAAATTGATGGTGGTGACCAAGGGTGTCAATTGACATTCACCCCTTAGGTCATGTTTTGGCCTAATTATAAGCTTAATGATCAACAACTAGGTACCCTAATGATGCTATCAGTCAATGGTGACATTATCTTGATGTTCGATGGTGATTAATAAATATAGTGTTGATCTAACAAATTATGGTTTCTTAATGGTCACTAGTGATGGTGGATCAGGTCTCCACAACCTATGGTGATTTAATCATGTATTTGTAGCATCAATGAAACCTTAGACAAATGGCTTGAGTCATTTGATGCAATGGTCGGAGCTAAACTTTAATTGATGGTTTTAATATATGAACTTTACCTAATGGTTAAGATATAATGTTTCTTCATCCAATAAATTGGAATGATGCCTAAATGTAATATGATCATCCTAATAAAGTGATTTAAATGGTTTCCTTTATGAGATCATTTTAAGAAGCTCATTTATTGATGGCTTGTTTTAAATAAACAATTGCTTGTGCGTTTTACCCTTCTCTCAATGGAACTTTTTGTGTTGTTAATCAAGGGATGTCTAGGGTTAGATGGTAACTCTTTCTAGAGAACAACTCAATGATTTCATAGGTGGTTTGTTCAAGATATTTACTTATGTAAACGTCCAATGGCTTTACCTTTTCAACATTTAATGGTTAGAAGTTGATGCCTCAATATTCCCATTGTATTGGGTGAAGCGTGTAGTGTAATGTTATGATTCTAATGATGAGAGTTTGATGGTTCAATGCCTTAAACTTGTAGTCTTACCCTTGCCCTCGTATGATTATGATTGATAATCACCATAATGAAATAATGGGTAACCCTAATGAGGTATAGCTTGTTACCCCTAGATTTAATATAACTAAATGATAGTAATTGGGTATGAATAGTCCTTCAATGACTAATACAATCATGGAGTACTCTCTTATTGTTGTTGAAACCCTAGTATTCTATAACCCGATGGTTACACCTTGATTTATCTGTGGGTTCATACTTGAGAATAGTATGGAATGTGATGGTGATGCTTCACCTTATGCATCCATGATGCAATGGGGATGTCGTGAGTTAGGGTTTGGGTATGAGTGCTAATTAGTAACATTAATATTATATTATTTAACTCTAATACAAATAGATAAAGATGAGTATTAATGTTTAACCTTCTTATATGATGGCATGATGGTGAAATAATCTCCTTATTATGATCATAGCCTTAATGCATTAATTGGTGGTTATCATAGCCACATGGTTGATACTTTCTTATGCTAAACATGTGCATTATGAATATGATGAGGGTTAATCATATGTAGATTCCTTGCATGTTGATGTAATAAAGGAATATTCTTAATGAACCCTTATATGATTATTTATGAATATCTCCTATCTCATTAATGCAATATTGTTCTGATCTGGTGTACTATATGTCAGTGATGTTATTGAGCCTTGATATAAGGCATGGAATGATAATGATGATCTTGTAGGGAATAGTATGATGGTCTTAATGACCTTTGGGTATGGTTGAGCCCTGAATGAGGTGTAATCCTTTTGTGTTGATAAGGGTTGATACCATGTGATATTATGAAAAGGATTTATATCTTGTGATAGTATGATGACTAGTGTAGTCTCATGAATGATAAGTGAATAGTACCATGTGATTATGAGATGAGAAATTGTGTTTTACATGTTTTATAAGTTTTTAAGTTGTGATACTTATATGCTTTCTAGATGTAAATTATAGTTTGTATGTCCATTTGTTTGATGCAACCTTAATTCACCCAATTGGAGATAACTAAACAAGTGAAACTCTAATCATGTAGTGCCATGTGCCATAGAACCATCTTCAGTGTCAGAACTTGTTGGATGGTGAAACGAGTATTCCTAAGGGAAACTCAAAGTGCATATTGTTGAATATGTGGGGTGCTTGTCATCCTGACACCTAGTGTTTTGGGAGGATGGATGCGGTCATACCTAGCCCTCCTTTTGAGAATGACTTTAGTTGGGTCTCAGTGATTATAACATGATGTGATTAGAGGACAACTATGGTTGTACCTCAGTGATTGGGTTTGAATACCCTAGATGCTAGTGCCCTGCCCTGTACCAAGGTGGGCTAGTTATAAGACTATATGTTGCTATTATAGTTTGACTATATGTCACTGTGGTGCAGACTCGTACTGACCGAGTATGGAGAAGATCTTGGAGTCTATCTCTTCCTAGATCCTATATAGAACTTATTGCGAGCAAGCAGTGGTCAGTTGGACTTTGAGTAGTACAAATCAAACTCCCCAGGGCATAAGAAAAGATGTAATACAGCTATGTAGCATATTTTTTTAGAGTTATAAATGATGTTTCACATTGGATGACAACCCGTGTATGTTATCTTTACATAAAGATGATTCTTAGTGCAATTAAGAGATAGTACATATACTTAGGTTGTGGATATGCTTAAGATTGTAGATGCATACAAACAGTAGCTATGCTTGTGTTGATTACTATACTACTATTGTTGATTATAATCATGATACTAGCTATCTCATGTTGTTAGATATGTTTAGCATGCTACCCATTCTGTTGTAACTAGAGATGCATATATTTCTAATCATGCTTATCCATATAGTTGTGCTTATGTTGTTATCTCTTCTTATGATGTTGATATGATCAACCTATTAGACATGATGATGTTGTTAGCTATGCATATGATACTAGATTTATTCATGATGTTAGAGATGCTCATGGTGCTAGACTCCTTATATAGTTAATAGGGATATGAGAATAGCCTGGCTAATGAAGATAGTTATTATCTGCTCCTTTATGTATTTTGTTAATCATCAGTTTTGTTGAGCTTATTTGTTATATATGATTAAACTTCTTAAATTGTCTCATTACCGAAAAATGTTAGAATCAATAAATGTTGTTTGAGGTTATATCTCTTGCTGGGACATGGGTCTCACCCTTGTGGTTTGCCACATTTTTTTAGGTAATCAGAAGTGACAAAAACAAACATGTGGCAGCAAAGAGGATCTATATTAATGAATCTTTGAGAAACTTGATTAGATGTTTAGTGTGTCCTAGAGTCATCCTTGTACTCTCAGGTCCGGGCAGGAAAAGTTTGTATATGATGTTTCAAATGAATCTGAATTTCATTACCATGTTAATATTTGTTGTGTGGCATATAAAAATATTGTTCTCCTGTGTATATATGGTGTAGCTAAGGTGATAGAACAGTTTGTATCAAATTCTTGGCATAATATGGATATAAGAAAGATGTTGGGCTCTTATGCAAATGTTTCTGAGCGGGTGTTGACGTTGAAATCAGTTTTAATTTACCCATATTTTTGGGTATGTGGTTAATTGTCGATTGATTGTGTTTTACATTTTGAGTAATCTCATTTAGTGTAATGGGTTCTCACATAAAATATATCCTTGGTCAAACCTTGTTTAAAAGAAGATCATGTATTATCATCAGATTCCCATCATATTAACCCTAGTTATATCCATTTTAGGGTTTACATTCATTATTATAGATCATCTCATCTTTACTTATATTATTATCTTGGATTTATCTTACTGATCATATATTCCATATTATAGCTCTTTTAATAATAATTGTGTTTCATATTATTATATGAACAATATTATCCTTAGGATACATGAATTAACCAAAATTAGGGTTTCAAACCATGCATTAGAGGTCATATTCGTATAACATGGATTCATATATAAAATTGATATCCGATTTACATATTACCTTCCAGTTGTTGATATGAGATTACTCTGTAATTTTCAAGGTTTTTTGAGCATTTTTGTAATTATTGCACATTAATTAGGGTTTTAGCCCTAATTAGCCATATAAAGCAAGTTACATGATTTCATGTTGGAATATCATCATATCTGACATCATATGTATGATACAAAAGATTTAAGAGCTACTGGTGAATTTTCATAATTTTGGGTCATCATCTAATATTTATTACACATTATATAAGTTTAAAATATCTTATATGATATCACTATGATTTAAGCATCAAAATACTAATATTAGAGTTTCATGTGGTTCTACTCTTTTTTTTTAGAATTTTGGTATATTATTTGTATTTTTCTAATAAGCAGGCTATTTTCTATGATATATTGAAGATATGTACATTATTAGGGTAATGAACTTTTTCTGGCCTATCATTCACATGCATATGTAAAAGGTTACTGTTCAATATGTAATATCAAATGTTGTCACAATTCATTATGTAACTTTATGTTGAATGGTGACCTTGTGTTGTTGTGGTTTGTTTATTGTGCATGTGTACGAGCTACTATTGTTCCTTTTGACTTCCTTTGATTTTCTTCTTCCTAGCCTAGTGTGGGATTGTTTAAATTTTAGTCTCACTGAGGTGAGGTTTCAATTTAGATGTCACACATCAGATTAAGTTTTAGAAAATTCAGGGATTTCATAGGTGGTATAAGAGCATGAACAATAGCAAAGTCTGGCATTGGCTCATTATGCAACTCAAACTAAAGAAAACCTTGAACTTTAAAAGTCTTTTCATTTAGATTAGTCACCTTTTAGAGACTAGATCTGAGTTAGCCTCTAAGTTAGCACCTAGATGTCTAAGAACTAGGTCTAGACTAGTGCTTGTTGTATAGCAAGTCCTATGATGTCATCGTTTCCTTATAATGTGGTGGTATGGGACGTTACATTATTTGGGGATGATGTGAATCTAGGGAAGAGAAACCCTAGACATATGGTGCTCATTGTCTAGAGTAGCTACACTAGCCTACACCATGTTCTCACCCTTTTCACTAGTTTTCATGGAATGTACTCTCTACTATGCTTGGGACACTAATTTTCTAGATTTGGGTTTTGATTCCAATCGATCGAGACTCGATAGTTTTCTCTGACGTTTGTTTTATTTGAGAAAAACTATATAATATTTTATTATATATAAGTACTACAAAAATGTGTCCTCACACATATACGAATAGGAGGTGGTCGCGCAACCTAAGTGAAAATGAATGACATCAATCTAGAAGAGATTAGTTCTAGATTATATGTCTAGAGCCTTGTTGGAATATATGATACATGGAATAGATGAAATATGTTTAAATGATAATATCTAAGCCTTATATAGATGATATAAAATGAATTTTGATGACATATGTTTATCTTGAGGACCTAAGTTTAGATTTTAGGATCAGAGATAAGTTTGATTATGAAAGTATGTGTGCTTTTCTAAGTTAAGATAAGTTAAGCTAAGACAATGTTGTGTCAGCATGATCCTCAAGATCTTTTAAAAAGGAGGACCTCTAGTGTTAGGACCAGTTTCAAGGTTAACTCTAGAGAGAGTAAGACCGGGAGAAGGTCAGAGAGCCTAAACTCCAAGATATGAGAGTAATGAGAAATATGTGATGATATGTGCCAAACAATACTCCTGAGTGATTGAGTTGAGTTGTATTATGCATGATTCTTGTAGTCTCGTTGAACCCTAGATGTCCTTGGGAGGACCAAACCCTAGAGTTAGAGAGAGTTTGTCTATGTGTGCATATGTGAATATGAATATAAGGACCTACCATCTAGGTGAGGGAGAGAGAGTCCCAAGACCTTGGAGGAGGTAACTGTGTTGGTTTCTATGAAGAATCATGCTCGGGTTGGTGGTTCCCATGTAGGACTCTAGTGGTGTACATGTAAGAGAGAGATGAGATATAGTATTTCATGGTTAGAGATCTATGAAAAGAGAATATCATATTGTGGTTTGGTTTGTGCTTATGTGGATAGAGCTTGTAAATCTATCACCAGTGTCAATGAGGTAATTCGAGAACCCTAGACTAAGAGAGGAAAGATAAAGTATAAGCATATGAGATACTCATAGAGTTAAGTGAGCTTAGAGAGATTGAGCATGACACTACCATCAGGATAAGAGTTGGGAGAACCTATTTTCGGTTTGGATAAAGTTTTAAGATATGTTTGTAGAGTCACTCATATAAGATCGTTCAACACATCCATGATATAATATACATAAAAAATGATCTTATCTTAAGACGTCATATACGGGTATGAGATGATAGATAACCTAGTGATGGTTTGGTAAATCTCAATGTATACATGGTAAACCATATACATGAATAATGATGATAATGTGATATAGTTTGTTAATCAAGTGATGAAGTCACTAACAATGTTTTTTACCAAATATGAAAGTGATGTGAAATCATATTAATGACATGTGACATACAGTCGGTTTGTTAGCGAGAGGTCCCAGGATCGAACCCAGGCCATGGGATGAATAGAATGGCCAATTATTATTTTTTAAAAGGTTCTAATATTAGTGCTTAACAAGTATGTTGAATATGTTGTAACTAATAACACAATAAAATGATGATGACACCTTATTATAATCTATAGGATAAATTTTTGATAGAACCTTTAATGTTGGATAAAATGTTGATGTGATCCTAAATGTCAAATATGGCATGACATAACCTAAGCATGGTAAATATGTTATATGGTGGGTGGTTCACCCTAGATGTTTTAAAATCTCCTAGAAGGTATACATATAGCTTTGGAGCTTATTTTTGTATGTTGCACATAGGGAGGTGCCCTACATGTGGATATAGACTTTTTGGTTTTTCCTGGGAGTAAGAGGATGTCTTAATTTTGAGAAAAAAAATTATTTTAAGATGTATATGATGTGATGGAATGGATTTTTGGCTTAGTTGTGAGGATGAAATTTCTTTTTAGGGGTGTAGGATGTAATGAAGTGAACTCTTAGGACTGGATATCCAATTGAATAAGTGGCATCATGAATTTGAGAATTTGAGAATTTGAGTGACTTTTAAGTCTATATACATTTATTTTATGTTGACATCATGGATCTAATGTCAACATTTATGCCTTTTGAGAAATTTAATAGAAAGTTTGAGTGTTCCTAGAAAAAGTTATAAGAGTTTGATTTTGGAGAAACATAAATGATGATATACTTGAGAAATTTGGTCGCATGTTTATTTAAGACATAGTTCTCAGCTGAGGTTATGCCACACAGGCAGAACTATCCATGAATCTGCATAGCAGAATCATAGTCATAGATTGAGTATGTAGCACTATCACAAACTCTGGATGGTCAGGTCGAATGGACAAAAACCCTTCTCCTACCTTCAGTTTGAATTGAGAATGTGGGAGAGAGTGGTTGGAACTTCCCCCACCATCACACCTCATGATCATGTGTCAAGGAGAGAAACTGAGCAAACAATTGCTATTAGGAGACTAACCCTACCGTTTGACCCTTCTGACGATTCATTTGGCGCCCTTAGAAGCGAGGACGAATGCCCCTAGTCAATGGTTTCTCCATCGGTTCTCACAATAGAGAACGAGAATTAGAAAATTGACATTGAGAGGGAGTTAGAGGAGATATTAAAGGCAAATAGGATCAGGAGAAGGAAGTAAGGTCCCCGGGGATTGAAACCTTGTTGTTCCTGCAAGCTATCAGGACGCTTCTTTTGGTTGACCAACCCCACTTTGCTAGAGAAGAAGATGGTGTTCGGGGACATGTGCAGAGTGCTCCTCATTGAGAATGGTGGTGGTGGGTGAGTTCGTGGGGGCTTCTCAGTTGTTTCTACGTCTTCCACCTTGCCCAAGGAGGATCTGGGGTGGTTTCCCTCTTTTTGCTTCGCCGTGTCAGAACCTAGAGGTAGCGAGCCAACCCAATGGGACATTGGAGGCAAGGAAGAGGATCCTTGAATCTAAGGAAGCTTGGAGTTGGAAGGTGAAGATTTTGGTGACCTTAGGAGATGAAGAAGAGAACCCCTGCACCTTCGATTGCTCACCGTAATGGAGATCTCACGGAGGTGGTTGGATAGAGTCTCGCAAGACTTACACATGCTCTAAATGTCTGAGAGGGAAGCAAATGGAATCTTAATCGATCTAGTAGATCTGTGGACTAGTGAGAGTCAGTAGCTAAAGGATATCCCCCAAAGAGCCACATGGCAACCTATGATAGGCTAGAAAAAGGTAATAACCCTAGTAATGTACAAATCTTCAATAAATCATAGAAAATAACCCGTTTATTGTAAAAATACAAATAATATACAAAAATTCTCAGAAAAATGAATGGAACCACATGAAACTCTAATAGCAATCTTTAATGCTTAATTCATAGTGATATCATATAATGGATCATATATCTTAGGTTTCATGTGTTCATAGACATATAAGTATGGAAAATAAAGCAAGATATCATACAAGAACAAACATTTCATCCAATACCATATGCAAAGTATTCTAATACACATATAACACATGCATATTGTATAAAAAGCCAAGTAAGAGGTAAGGGTGTACCCTGATCAAGATAATCTAATCATCACATGTTCCTCAGGTCAACTATGTCCTTGGTTAAACCTTGATTAAGATAAGATCATGTATTACTATAAGATTCCCATCATCTTAACCATAGTTATATCAATTTTAGGGTTTATGTTCATTATTATAGATCTTCTCATCTTTACTTGTATTCTTAGCTTAGAACTATCTTACTGATCTTATATTCCATATTATAGTTCATTATAGATAATTGTGTTTCAAATTAATATGTAACATATTATCCTTAGGTTACATGCATTAACCTAGGGATTCAAACCTTTTATTAGAAGTCATATTCGTATAATATGGATTTCATGTATAAAACTCATATCAAATTGACATATTACCTTCTAGTTGTTGATATAAGATTACTCTATAATTTTCAGGGGTTTTTGAGCATTTTTTTAATTATTGCACATTAATTAAGGTTCTTAGCCCTAATTAGCCATATAAAGCAATTGCATGATTTCATGTTGAAATATCATCGTATCTGATATCATATGTGTTATACGTAACATTTAATTTCTATTGGAGCATTTTCATGATTTTGGGTCATCATCTAATATTTATTACACATTATACAAGTGTAAAATATCTTATATGATATTATTGTGATATAAGCATCAAAAGAATGATATTATGTACTCATTTTCCATATTGGCTTGCAAGAGGAGGGCAAGATGAATAAAATAGCCTCCTGGCTTCCCTAAAAAAAAAGAATGATATTATAGTTTCATGTGGTTCTACTCATTTTTTTGAGAATTTTGATATATTATTTGTATTTTTTTGATAAGCGGGCTATTTTCTATGATTTATTGAAGATCTTTACATTATTAGGGTAATTACCTTTTTCTGGCCTATAAGAGGTCACCACGTGGCTCTCTAGGGAACGACCTTCAGCTCTTGACTTGCATTGGTCTGAATCCTCTACTACATCTACAAATGCAGAGATCCACTAGACTGGTTGAGATTCCATTTGCTTCCATCTCAAACATTCAACGCTTGCGTAAGTCTTGTGAGACTTTGTCCTTCTGCCATCGTGAGATAACCATTACAGTGAGCAATCGATGGTGCAGGGGTGCCCTTAGTCAGATCTTAAGGCCACCAAAAGCTTCATGTTCCAACATCAGGCTTCCTTGGCTTGAAGGCTCCTCTTCTTAGCCTCCAAAGTGCCATTGGGTTGGCTCGCTGTCTCTGGTTCTGACACGGCGGAGAAAAAAGAGGGAAACCACCCTAGATTCTACTTGTGCAAGGTGTAAGACATAGAAACAACTGAGAAGCCTCCACAAACTCACCCACAACACCATTCTCGATGAGGCGCACTCTGCACATGTCCCTGAGCGCCATCTTCTTCTCTAGCAAAGTGGGGTTGGTCGACCGAAGAAGCGTCCTCGTAGCTTGCAGGAACAATAGGGTTTCAATCCCCGGGGACCTTACTTCCTTCTCCCAATCCTATTTGCCTCGGATATCTCCTCTAACTCCCTCTCAATCTCCATTTTCTACTTCTCGTTCTCTACTGTAAGAACTGATGGAGAAACCATTGGCTAGGGGCATTCGTCCTCGCTTCTCAGGGTGCCAAATGAACCATTTGAAGGGTCAAACATTAGGATTTAGTCTTCTAATAGAAAATGTTTGCTTAGTTTCTCCCCTCAACACATGATCATGATGTGTGATGGTGGGGGAAGTCCTAGCCATTCTCTCCCACATTCTCTCATTCAAACTAAAGGTAGGAGAATGGTTTTGCTCCATTCGATCTGACCATCCAGAGGTTGTGATGACGCCACATATTCAATCCATTGTTATGAATTTACTGCATAGATTCATGGATAGTTCATCCCATGTGGCATAACCTCAATTGAGAACTATGTCTTAAATAAACATGTGAACAAAGTCCTCAAGTATATCATCATTTATGACTCTCCAAAATCAAACTCTTATAACTTTTTCTAGGAACACTCAAACTTCATGAAACTTTAAACATAGCTTTGCTAAAACATGAACTTCATTCTATTATTTTTGGTGTCAAAAAATAATCATTTGACCTTTCTATTAAATTTCTCAAAAGGCATAAATGTTGACATTAGATCCATGATGTCAACATAAATATAAATGTATACAAACTTAAAAGTCACTCAAATTCATGATGCCACTTATTCAATTGGATATCTAGTTCTAAAAGTTCAGTTCATCACATCCTACACACATTAAAAGAAAATTTTCCTCGAAATTAAGCTAAAAATACATTCCATCACATGGTGGGAAAATGATTGAATGCTTTGAACATCTAAGCTTAGGATAGAATCCTCATGGACTAGAACATGTTTAGTTTATCAAATCCCTATTGATCTAAAACCAACTATTATGTCTTTTTATAACTTAGGTCCATGTTGGCTTGGGCCTTCTCTAGGGATCTCACTCATGAATCATAACTTGTATCCTACTTGTTATGTATGCTTCTCTCTTGACCCTTCGATGTTATTGTCTTGTTTGTATGTATGCTTGTATGAATTCTTGGCTAGATAATTACTTGTTTTAGCTACTTGTTCCCTATAATTAGTACATTCATTTTTCTTGAAGTTATGTTGAACAAACCTTGAACATAATTAAACTTGTCCATTATACGAAGCATGTGTACCTGCCTATACTATCTGGGTAAGGGCACAAGGTTGGACATCTTACTTGAGATGCATGATAAGGTGCACCATGAAGATAAAAGGGTTATCTAATATTGATCTCCCTTTTGGATTCTTCCAATGGGAAGCTGGTCAATGGCCATAATATGTTGTTGAGTATAATGGAAATACACCTAAAACATGCCTTGTATAAAACAATGTTGTTAAGTGTTCTAGCCTTGTTTCTACTTCTTGCTTACTATGATGTTTCTAGCCAAGAAACTTTTATACTACTCTTAAACTAGGGTTACATGTTTTTCATAGTGTACTTAATGCTTTAACATGAATATGTTTTTTTAATCTAATTTGTAATTCCCAAATGAAGATCTGTTGTACTCCAGTCTCTAAGATCTGAAATGCAATACAAATGTGTATACTTGAATCTAGAAAGAGGTACATATCTCTTACGTCCATGTTTTGTATCTTGTTATCTCTTTAGTTTTGTTATTACCTTTTCATATATTGCTTGTGTGAAATATTTGTACCATTCTATGGATGGGTGCCCAAGTCCACTCTCCTTTGTCTATGTAGCCATTCGGAGTGTGGACTTAGGGTAACAAATGGTCTCGTGACAAATGGTATCAGATCCATACACACAAGCCTCTATATGTGCTTAAAGCATAGCATATCTTAAGAACCTAGGAAGGACTAAAATCCTTTCCTAAAAGATTAGAGAGTCTTCTAGTATATTAGTTCTTCTATAAGGACCACCTAAGCCACCCAAGTAGATCATGATTAGTTAATGTTCTCATCTCCTCATGTGGTTCTTCTATCATGACTATTAACCACATGATCTCTCAATTATGGGCAGCTTATGCATGGATAAACTAACATTTGTATGAAACAATGAAAGATGATTAAGATGATAATGCCATGTTATGACCTCAAATTAAAACCCTTATTTGATAGTAAAAAAATACTCTTGGTACTGATGTAATCATGTACACTCAATGTTACTAAGTTGATATAAGTGCTGTCTATGTTTGAGGTAAATTCTTGATGTGGTGAAATAAGGTGGAACTCATGTTTTACACCTCATGATTGATGAGTTCCTTACTTGTTAAACCCATGTTGCCCTATTGTTGATCAAATCTCAGACATAGTTAAGCAAACTTTTCCCCTATTTGATATATGTACGATGATCATTCCATGAAAATGACCAAGCCTTTAGAACCCTAAGTTATGATGTGAAGACTAGTTACAAAAGGAAACTTCCCGATTGACTATTAATTCTCTTTGTAGACTCAATTTGAATAATATGATGGACTTGGATATCAATATCACCCAACTATACTCAAACTCTTGAGTTCTCAATTTGACTTCTTAATTTCCAAAATCTACCCTTTCCTTGATCTTGAAAGGAAGGGAATGAAATTATTACTTTGATCTTACAAAATCTTGAAGTATGTTTCCCTGGTACGATCTTGACGTGTGACTCGTGATCTTGTGAAATATGATTTGATACTCTCCATTTTAGAGATTCTTAATGACTCATGATTAATATGGACTAATGTGCAAGATTAGGGTGGAAGTTGACTTATGTCTCCCCTAACCTAGGTCACATCTTTATTATGACCACCTCTAAATTTTCATCTAGTGGATTATTTGGAGTTCATGAAGGTAACTCCTTCCATAAGATTTTGATTTCTCAACCTAAGTCTCTAGTAGGCCAAATGCATGACGATATTGATACTCGATCTTGAATATCAATTTGATGATGATCTTGAAATATGATGATGCTGGCTATAGTTAATGGTTAACTTCCTAGAAAGGCCTAGGTTTATATCATTCATCAACGACAAATACCATGACCATGAAATTGATGTTGATATCATGAGATGTATATTGATTGTTGTTGGATTTATGAATATGGATGAATGATCACCCATAAGGTCTAAATATAATCTAAACTCTAGATAGGAAATATTTGGACCCATGACCTTGATGTCCAAACTTGAATCTCGATATGATGTACGAAATCTTGACTCATGACTAATGATCTTGATATTGATTCAACTCCTATGATCACCATATTGGATCTTGAGATCACACTCAATATATGACTGATGACTTTCATGTTCCCAAATCTTGAAATTTTGAAATAATGATTATGATGGTTTTCTCAATTTATGAATTAGGGTTAATCTCCATGTGTAGTAGGGTGGGATCTTCCATTGATTTTGAGCGTAAAATCATGATGTTGAAATTGTGATGGTTGTATCGAATTATTGAAATAGGAAGTCTCAATCATGAATTTATAACCACACCTAGGGCAATGTAGAATCTAGAACCCTAACCATTGGGAATGAAATTCATGCCCTATCCTTGAATTATCTATGACTAACTTGAAATTTGATCTCTCCAACTTTGGTAATATATAGGATAATCACTCCAAATGGTGATTCATATGATGATCTTTAGAACATGATAATTTATGTGACTATGATATGATCTCGATGCTCGATTGCTCAATTTGGAAATGAGGTTTTTATTAAAAGTAAAGATCATACATTATCGGTATTGGATGATGATTTTGATGTGTTGTTAGTTCCCAATCTAGTGGACGAGGATTGTTTTAAATTTTGGGGACAAAATTCCATTTAAGGGGCTTCTCTCTTGACCCTACTATGTAATTGGCTTGTTTATATGTATGCTCATATGAATGCTTGGATAGATAATTACTTGTTTGAGATACTTCTTCACTATGATTAGTACATTCCTTTTTCGTAAAGTAGGTTGAACAAACCTTGAACATAATTGAACTTGTCCATTATACAAACCTTGTGTACCTGTCTGTATTCTCAGGGTAAGGGCACAAGATTGGGCATCTTACTTGAGATGTCAAGATAAGGCAAACCATGTCAATAAAAGGGTTATCTAATATTGATCTCCCTTACGGACCCTTCCAATGGGAAATTGGTCCACCGCCATGATTTGTTGTTGAGTATAATGGAAATATACCAAAAACATGCCTTGCATAAAACGATGTTGTTAACTATTTTTTCCTTGTTTCTACATCTTTCTTAATATGATGTTTCTAGCCAAGCAACTTTATACTACTCTTAAACTGTGGTTAAATGTTTTTCATAGTGTAGTTAATGCTTTAGCATGAATATGGTTTGTTTATCGAATTTGTAATTCACAAATGAACATCCACTGCACTCCAAACTCTAAGCTTTGGGATACATGATAAATGGGTTTACTTGAATCTAGAAAAGGGTACATATCTCTTATCTTCATGTTTAGTATCTTGTTATTACATTTTCATATACATTGCCTAAGTGAAATATTTGTTCCATTCTACATACGGCGCCCAAGTCGACACACCTTTGTCTCTGTAGCCATAAGGAGTGTGGAATTATGGTAAAAAATAGTTTCATGACAAGTTTACTCATGAATTATATTTGACTTAGTTACTAATGTGTTTAGGTATTCAATTTAAAGAACTGAGGTTGAAAATTGACTGACTGGACTGTGAATCGACCGGTTCAAGTGTTGAATCGGTTGATTCAAGTGTCAGGTCAATTCAAACAACATTGGCTGAATATTACCTAAGGTGGACGAAATGAAATGGCCATTTCACAAGGGAAACAACCATTTCATGATATGAAATGACCATTTCAAATGTGAAATGACCGGTTCATCATCTGGATTTTTGATTAAGCCCTATTTTAGGGCTTAATCTTGTGTATTTTTTCTCTTCAATCACATCTATACCTATTAGATTACATGTTATTTCCTCTAATATGCATATTTGTGTAAAATGTACTTATGGACATTATTTGCATGTTTTTCATGTACTTGGACCACACTTGGATGGACGAGAGAGATGGAGGGGCCCAAAGAAGGCCCCAGAGCTCCCCCAACCTACCCCTAGTGGCCAAGAGTCAAGCTTTAGCAAAGAAGTCCATGGATAACAAAGTTTGAAGCTCAAAGTGCAAGAAAAGCCCCCAGCACGGCCGTGGTAACACAGAACGGTCGTGCTGCAAATGAAAAAATCACATGAAAAATCTCAGTTTTGAAGCAGCTGCAGAGCATACTCTACCACGGCCGTGCCAGGTAGCACGACTGTGCTGCGACCACCCACCACGGTCGTGCCACGCAGCACGACCATGCTACCATCACCCACCACGGCCGTGCCATGCAGCACGGCCGTGCTACCATATCCCACCATGGCCGTGCCACGCAGCACGGCCGTGCTACCAGATCCCACCACGGCCGTGCTACGCAGCACGACCGTGCTACCCTCAACCTACCACGGCCGTGGTGACCACCACGGCCATGGCCTTTTCAGCCCAAATTTGACCACCAACATGACGTTTAGCCATTTTAATTCCCACGACCGTGCCCATACACCACGGCCGTGGCCTACCCTACCCACCACGACTGTGGTGACCCACCACGGCCGTGCTACTCACAAAACTCACCTAGTTTTCATTGTTTTGCCCATTTTGCCCCTACTCGACCTAGTTCTTCCTCCTCACACCTATATATACCTAGATGGCGGCTGGGGCACGAGGTTGGCTACCTTCTACTCCCATTTTCACTCCCAAATCGCCACCCACTCCATTCCACTCCATATCCACCTCAAATCCACTCCATTTCATCATTTCCACCACATAACCCCCCATATCTAAGCCTTCCATCCACTTCCTTTCATCATTCCGCATCATCTCATCCTTGGAGGAGGGAGGAGGACGTCCTGCAGCTGCTGGAGAGGAAGATCGCTTCATCTACACTGAGCTCCATGCCTTCATCTACCTCTTTCTTCTCCCTTTTTGTATTTTCCATTTTTATGAGTAGCTAGGCCCCTTGGGTGGGCTGTTTGGGGGAAAATATGTTACTTTGATACCATGTTGGGGGAAAATGGCATGTAAACTTTGTAATTCTATTTGTTAATGATTATGTTCTATTTGCATCTCTTTCTCCATGGATTGCTTGTTGGTTTGTGTGTGAAATCACCTAGGAATTTAGGCAAATTTCTTATATGTGTGAATTTTGGGATTTGCCCCTAGGTCCAATTCTTGGATCCCTAGGTTGCCTCCCATCTTCCTACATCTTAATCAATCTCCCTAAACCTAAGTGAGAGATCTAAGTAGCTAGATTAGATAATTCTAGTGCAATTAGCATGGTGCCTTCTCAAGGCTAGAATGTGGGGGAATTGGGGTCCAAAACCCTAATCTCACCTCCCCATTACTACCCTCGGCCCCTAATTGCCCTAGGAATGCCTAATCTAGAAACCTATACTTGATTAGACTCTAATTGAATTGAACCTAACCCCTAACCCAATTGAGCCTCGTAAGGGTAGTAGGGGGTGTTAGGGACTAGTTCCCCTATACACAACCTAGCATATCCATGGCCAGTTAGTAGCTTAGGTTAATTCATTAGACTCTAACTTGTTGTTTGGTTTGGATAATCTAAATGGAATCATAATGTTCACATGTCACCCCCAACTTAAGTGATAAGTTCATACCCCTAAACAACCCACACATCTCTTTACTGCTTGAAACCCTAGTTTTGTGCTTTCTTAGCTTAGTTAGTTCTTTTCTTGCTTAGTTAGCTTCTTGCCTTGCTCTTGCCTTGTTTATGCTAGTTTAGTTCATCAATTGTTCTTTTGCTTCTCTATTGCTTGCCTTAGTGTAAATTGCCTTTTCCTACCTAGCTTAATCTTTCCTTGCTTGCTTAGTCTTATTTTAGTCTAGGGTTAACATAGATTTCATTCTTGCCTTTAAATTACTTGTTTATCCCTAGTTAACAATCCAAATCAACCTTCAAACCCTTAACCCTAGTCTCCGCAGTAGGAACCTAGCTAAACTAACCTAGCTCTAGCGCCCCCTCTTTTCCCTGTGGATCGACCCTTTACTTGCCACCTTCCTATACTACAACACGACCATGTGCGCTTGTGGGTGTAGTGTTTTAGTTCACGTAGGTAGCTAGTTTAGGTTTATAAATATTGAAAGCAAACCCCCATCCACTGTGCATTCCGACCTCGTGGGGCGCATCTATTCAATCGAGTAGTGTGTTAGCACCACTAGCGGAATCGCACCAATTTTCCGGTTCAATTATCAATTTGATTGGATCAAGGATTAATGTTGATGTCATGATTGTGCATTAATAGAATACTGAATGCTAGCGTGCTTGAAAATAGGAAAGCATATGAGTCGAACGGTTCAAGAGTTGAACTGATTAGTTCACATGTGAAACGATCAGTTGAACAAAGCACTGACTGGTACACTGTTTGTAGCTTCTAGAAAATTCATAAAATTTTGTCTCTTTGACTCCCAGATGGACTAGAAACCCTAACCATGGCCCTCCTATAAATACAGGGGTACTAGGGGACTTCCAAAACACAAAAATAAGCACTAAAAATTATTGTTCTCTTTGTTTTTGGCAACCAAGAGAGCTCGAGAAAGTCCTACCCATCAAAGGGAGGGATGCCATTGGAGAGACAATTGGAGATCAAGTCGGTACTAGCACACTAACATTTGAAGAGATAACTCTTTCTTGTTGGCTCTGGTAGTGCTACCTAGTGTTTTTAATGGTCTGTGTGGACTACTGTAGAGGTGAGAAGGTTGTTTCCACCCACTATGAGGAGACAGACAATCGATGTCCATGGTGATCAACCAGGGAGCCATTTTTGTTTCCATCCAGGTGCAACTTGAACAAAGTTGCACACTACAACAAGAGTTGTCACTAGACTTAGTCCAGGACCAGGTATATATCTTGCTACTCTCTTTGCTAGATACAATATTGTTGACACGATCTTCTGGTTCATAAAGTGGGTATTAAAATTTTTGTTTCTACTACCTTATATGTTCCCTAATTTCCCAATAGTGGTATCAGAGCCACATCAATTTACAATGTATCTGGGATATCAATCAATGTGATTAGATTTATTTTATTACATGCAATGAAAATATTAAAATGATTAATATGCATATCCGATTAAATACCATATGTAGTCCTACAAATATAAGCATATATAAATGATATGACATGTATGCAATCAATACATGTGGCCCTAAAGTAGTTTTGATGGTGCATGTAAGCATGGCTATGGCCCAAAACCCTTGGGGATTGTGTGCTTGGTTGATTGGTTTAATTCCTATTTCTACTAGGTTTGCATAGTGAGCCTATCCCCTCCTTTATTAATGTGAACTAATGCTCTTCTTCCTATTTTACCTACAATGTAACTCGAGGTTTTTCTCTTTTACAATGTACTATGAAATATGATAGTTTCAATTTATTCTTCATCATGAGAAGAAGTTCTACACTAGACGAACCGACCGACTCATGAGATGAACCAATTGAATGGAGGACCAAGGAGGTCGGACGGTAGGAGAAGATGAACTGATCAACTGGTGGTCTAACAGATCAGCTGGAGGAGTTTGGATGTCACTTGAACCAGAGAACTAGACAACTATTTCAAGACACCAACTGACTGACCAAGAGGCCAACCAATTGTCTCTAAAGTAAAATTGATTGACTCAAATTGGTTCTAGTACAGATTTCTACAAGAATAGATTGTACATATGATGTGGACCTTAGGTTGTAGAAATTCCTTGTGGCTCCAAGGAATTGTTTTAGTGTGGCCATAACCATTGATTGTATATTTCCGATTGTAAGTTGTATCATTTGTAGATATAGCATGTATACATGTTTTTCGTTTGTAGATATAACATGTATATGATATGTGCTATAAGTATCTGTGATTGGATACACATATGTATTTATATATAATCCCTCAATATAATATTAAGTATTAGATGCTTTCCATATGAAACACACATGAAAAACTCGCCAAAGCGTGGTACGTTGTCCATCTCGTGGAAGTGTGTTGGTAGATGTGTAGATCTACCAAAGTAGGGTGCATATTTTGTTGTGTTGTCTTTTAGGTCAGGCTTAACTAGGTGATCTTAATGAGATGAAGTACCTAGAAGCATGGAGATGGATTTTGACAAAGAGTTGTGCATACCATATATCTAAGAATTGCATGAGATGCAATTGACAAATGTTGTCTACCTAAATAGTCAAGTTGTGGGTGATCAGCCAAAGCTGACTCATGATTTGATGAAATATGGATCTTGGCTCACTAGAAGGTTGTACGATGCAATCATCAAAATTGATAGTGAGGGATATCAATTTGAAAAAAACAGTGGAAGCAATGACTAATTAAAGTCCTTATTAATATCATCAAACTAATCTAATCAAATTAATCAAAAGTGTTTTGACTAATGCTACAAACATTCTTTTTTTGAATCTAAAGGTAAACACAAACATGTTTTCTTTGTGATTGGTCCTTGAGAAGGACAAGTTAAATCACAACAACTTCCATGACAGATTTTGAAGGTCGAGAATCGTTCTCACTCTAGAACACAAGCTCTATGTCATGGAGACACTAGAGCCAGATGAACCTCCTCCCACTCCGCCTAGGGCTGACAGGGATGCTTATTGGAAGCACTTTGAAGATATCGTGAATGTCAAGTGTCTGATGTTGTGCTAAATGAACTATGAGTAATAGAGACTACATGCGAACATGGATGTTATTGAGATGGTTACACTTTGTAAGATCATGTACCGAGATTAGGAAAGACAAGAGAGGTATGATATCTCAAATGTGTTGTTTAAGTACAAGATGGCAGAAGTACATAACCTTGCTAGACTAGGATTCCCTTGGGTCTAGAGTTGGTAAAAAATGTGATTATATAGTTGTTGCTAGAATCAGACAGCCAGTTTGTCATGAACTACAACATGAATAATTCTTGACAAGTCATTGTCAAAATTTCTTTGCATGTTGAGGACATATGAAGTGCAGATGATGAAGGACAAACCTAAATTTGTGACAATGATCAACATAGAGAAGTCCAAGAGCAAAGTAAAAGCTAAGAAAAATTCTAAAGCTAGCCAAAATCTGAAGTCTTCTACACTAAAAGGTAAAGGAGGAGTGAATAAGGAAGTAAAGTGCTACCAGTGTCACCAGACTGGACACTAGAAAAGAAATTGCCCTATTTATATAGAGGTTCTTAGCAATAAGAAGGAGATGGATATCTCCACTTCAGTACCCTGGAAGAAGTAAGCTAGAACTATGCAGAGCAAGAGTTTTTGCTACTATAGTTGGAATTTGTCATTCATGTAATGGGCATGTGATAGAATTAGTGAATTTCTATTATGCACATGCCATTAATTAACAACATCATGTATATTCTATGAACAAGAATATTATAAATAAATTGATTTTTCATTATGAAAGATAAGATCATTTATGGGAATATCTCTAATGTCTCATAGTTTACATTTGATAGTTCTATAGATAGTTATAAATATTGAATAACTCAATGACTCAAATAATGAATACCTATAGCATTGTCATCTAGAGAACATAAACGAGGTATGGTTTTCTAGAATCCATAATGATGGTAGTCCAGACTCTTTTTGTTGTTGAACCGATAGAGACATGCAAGTCTTATTTATTGGTTAATATGACAAAAGCACATTCCACTAGATGTAGTGGCAGAGTGAATATTCTACTAGGGCTCATACATATTGATGTATGTAGACCTTTTAGCATAAATGTTGGAGGTGGTTAATAGTACCTCATTTTATTTAATGATGATCTTACTAGATATGGTAGATTGTATTTAATTATATACAAGTCTAAATCTCTTGAAGTGTTCAATGAGAGCATGAATGAAGTACATAATTGGCTTGGTAAAAGTATTATGACACTTCGACATAATCAATGTTGAAACATTTTAAACCAAGAGTTTGAGGACCTTCTTGGAGACTGTGATAGTATATCACAATGAACTCCACCTGAAACACGATGATGTATTAGAAAGAAGGAATCACACCCTATTAGTCATGGTGTGATTATAAATAAAATCTAGTTGATCTTACAAATTCCTTTTGGGGACATGCTTTGCATTAAGCAATGTACCATCTATTTTGGTTTGTAAAGACACCATACGAGATATGACATGGGAGGTGTCCCGATATGTATTTTATAAGGATTAGGATTGAAAGCTTACATAAGAAAGTAGTTTCTTGAAAATCTTTGTCAACAAATCACATTGTTATTTTTTTGAATGCTACTTCTATATTCCAATCCAACATCAAAAATGTTTATTTCCAGGATAGTTGAATTTCTAAAGGAACCAGTAGACAAAATTAGTACTTGAAAAGTTTGAGACCCACAAGAAAACATTGAACCTAAAGAGGTATAGTGGGAACAATGAGAATTGTAAATTGTTATGGAATCTCAAGTTGCTAATGTAATTCAAAACCTTACATATCTAGTAGAACACATCTTGAGTTTGAAAGTTTATGATATTTTATAACTCAAGAAGGCAGTGAGTTGGTCATAGATGATGAACCAACAACCTACATAGAAGGTATTGAGGGACCAGAGTCTGAGAAATAGTTTGAGGCCATGAGATCCAAGATGAAATCCATGTAAACCAACAAGGTATGACCTTAGTGGATTCAACTAAAGGGGTAGGACCCATAGGGTGCACTTGGGTTTTTGAGAAAAGTTCAACATGGATGGTACCGTCCAAACCTATAAGTGTAGATTGGCTATAAAGGATTTCAAACAAGTTCAACATGTTGAACATAATGAAATCTTCCCTGGTTTCCATGATTAAATCCATTAGGATCATGCTTTCTATTGCATCATATTATGACTATGACATTTGTCATATATATGTCAATACCACATTCGTTAATAGGAATAATTATGAGGATATGTGTGTGACATGTCCTGAAGGTTTTATAAATCCATTAATTTAAATACAATATGTAAGCTACAAAGGTCAATCTATGGATTCAAGAAATCTTTGATTTGACAAGATAGTTAAAGAGTTTGACTTTAGTGAAAATGAAGATGAAAACTATGATTACAAGAATGTAGTGGGATCATATTAATTTTCCAAATGATGATGGGAAATAACATCCTTGTACTACAAATATTAAAACCTAGTTGGGAAGTGTCTTCTCTATGAAGGGTTTAGGCATAACATCCTATATGATATGTATCAAGATCTATAGAGATAGATCTAGAAAGCTTCTTGAACTAAGTAAGAGAACATACATTGACAATATTGTGATAGGGTTCAACATGCATGACTTAATGAGAGAGAACTTATCCATTCTCCATGGATTTAATATCTCCACTACAAAAAATATGGTCTTTAACTACAAAAAAAACCACCAAAATTTGTAGCTAAAAGCTTTGGCTACATTTATCCTTACATTTAGAATATGAAGCTAATACCCGTGTAGCTAATTGTTTAGGATACATTTTCAAAGTTGTAGTTAGTTATTCCTCTGGCTACAAATTCATATGTAACCCTAATTGTAGGTAAAAAATGTCGTTACACATAAAAATGTAGTTTCCATTGTAGCTAAATATATGACTACAATTCAATTTGTAGTTATTAAATGTAGGAACAGATGACATTGGTTACAATTTGTATATGTAGTTCATGTATAGAAAAAATTAGCACTTACTATGCTTGTAATTATAGCTAGTGTGTAGTGAAAGACATCAAGTACTAAACATACATATGTAGTGAGAGACATTATGTATCCAGTCATTCGCTTGCCAATATAGAGGGGTTTTTTAAAAAGAAGAAAAAATGAGTAGTGATCAAGATTAAGTTGTGCTTATAATGTCAACAATGATACTTCTATTTATATTTGAACAATGAGTACACATGGGGAGGACATTAACATGGCCCCTATTTTACAATATGCATGGAAAAAAGATACATGTATACAATATCTTCTTCTGACTGCCTCTATCCATTGTAGACTCTATATGCCACATGATCTTGCGCATCTTCTTCTATCTAGAATTTTCTTTTGTATTAATTCCATCACTTGTATTATCAATGAATATGATAACATTGATAATGTTACACCCCGATCTCACAATTACCATTAATCACGAGATAAGGGCATAAATTGAGGATTTAACGTAATATAAAGATCACCCTTAACTTTTTCTTCTTTTTCAAACTCTTTGTTTTCTCACATTTCATCACATAAACTAACTTTACAAGGGAATCTAAACATTGATTTCTCTAATCTAATTTCAACAGTAAAAATGTATGTATGAAAATTCATTATGTTTCTCATACTTTTAAGCACATAAGACTGGTTGATTTGCATATATTGCTAAAAGAGGAATATTGTTATACATCATTATTTATAGCTCTATCTTATTTCTTTAAAAGGACCTAGAGTGACAAGGACCGACTGAACTTAACTATACTCAGACTTAACTCTTGTGGAAGATCTACTCTGATGCAATGATATCTTCAAGTCCATGTGATATCCCTAAAAATTGTGAGTAGAGGGGTGAGCCTACTCGCTCAGTGAATGAGTACTTCAAAGAAATAGTCTAAAGCACACATATAATTACAGATATACTTTTGAGAAACTGATATCAATTATAACAGTAGTAAGTTTTAAAGAGATTGATCATTGACAATCATAAATATGGCAAGATACTCTAGATATCAACAAGAGTACATCAATATATGAGCATGCTTGATAAATTTCAAAGAGAACTAATAATTCAGAAACATACAAAGAATAATTGCTAGGAAACTGTACTCGAATCTTTCTTAGCCTTTCTTACTTATAAGAAACTCTTTAAAACTTATACTATCATATTTTATCTTATGCCCTGATCATATGTAGTGTACTCTACATATGAAGACTCGTAGCGAACTACAATCTCATCGTACAAGACTTAGCTTAAAACCCAGGAAGCTAAGCCTAGAACTAAATCCAGGTCTACTTGACTCGAACCGTCATGTCTGACTAAGGTAGCTAAACAGCTACCCTTTAACCAGGACCTCTCCATCTAGGCTGATACACAGGTCGAGGGTTTGAGACGCTCTGTGGGCCTCATCTTGGTACACTCTGTGGGTACCTCTGGGTTACCACTAGAATCTTCGGTTCATGTTGGATAACCTATCTTCTCTTAGGAGACTTCCTCAAGGGCTTTGTCTCCCCGCATGCTCTATGGGTGCAATTTGATCCCCGTATACTGGTCACTACCATGGTGGATCGTTTCTTCCCTACAGTGCAGATATCCGTAGAGAATCTACGGTGTTCAGGGCACCTATGTCTATTATTTTATTTTTTCTTGGAAATTTCTTACTATATTGTATTTTTTCTCTTACTTATACTTGAATCTAGTATCTCTATTGTACCGTGTCTATTTATTTGAAGTTTATAACACAACATGTATATCATCCTTAACTTCGTATAGTAGTATATTCAAAACACTATAATATATTGAGAAATCAACATACTATACATGCAGGCAGACTGAAATACTTAAATAAACATAATGCATGTCCATATGGCACTTATACACTAGAATCATGCAATTAAACATCTTAATATACTGATAAGAGCTAATTACTTGGTATACGAGTAATCACCATTTGCACCCATAAATTATTTGCACTTTCTTGGAAAATGTGCACATCGACCCAAATCTTGGGTTGTGCATCTCATACTGAGAACATGGTATTCAAAATGGTTAATTCATTGAACACCCTATCCTTAGGGTTTCATTTACCTCATTCACTTATCACATGCCTCTCATAAGGATTTAATATGTCATAAACATCCATTAAATACAGATTTCTTTAAGCAAGTTATATACATTCAACATATGTATGAAATCCTCGAATTGAGAAAAATTAGGGTTTTCCATGCCATTCATTGAGATATTATTAATCAAGAATAACATTGCATAAATAGAGTCTATGATGCCAAGAAAAACACATCAAATATATTTCACCATATTTATTCACAAATTTTCAACTTTCCACTCATATAGGGATTCACCCTCTTTACAAAGATATCAAGAAAACACTATTCACATCACAGTAAATCCAAAATAGTATCTGAAATATATGTACTACACATTTTGATAAAAAAATCATTCATAACCAAGGGAATCCAGATAAACAAATTTCTTTATTTAATTATACAACAATTTCAGTCATAGACAAATTCCCTATATTTCAGTTTACTCTTATAACCTCTGAGAATACTTACGGAATTCTCATTAGAATGTATTGTATACATTTTTAATATAATTTTATCATTTGAACTTCATTCAAACAGAGGAAGAATCCATTTCATATCATTTTGCAACAACTTAGAACAAATAGACAATTTAGGATTTGTAGTGGCATACTAGAAATTAAAGATTATGAATGAATTAACCAATTTTCGTGCAATATACTACTTAAAGGAAGTTCCCACTCACCCTAAGGTGTGTAAACACCTTAAAAACGCAGCTCATCCCTGAAAATCTCGATCTCATATCAAATCCCTAGCAAATTACCTGATTCTTCTTCATTTCAACTCAGAAACCCTAAAAATGAGGAGTTATGAAGAAAGAGTGAGAAAAGGGGAAGTTTTGATACCATTTTGGATCAAATTAGAGGAGGGATGGAATTTTGACATGTGACAGAATATTCACCATGAAACTATATTGAAAGAAGCTAAATGTACATGATTTCATCATTTCTCGAACCACAAAACCCTAGGTCAGCATCTCCATCAATTTCTCCTCTCAAATCCTAACTCTCCCTCTCTCTCTAGGATTTCATTTATCTAGAATGAATCACGAATTATGAGAGTTGTTAGTATGTTAGGTTGAAGATATAGAGCAATTGAGTTGCTTGGGTCAATTCTACTTTGACCCCTTACTATACTTTTTCTTATTTCAGCAAAAACATTTCTATCATAAAAACATTTCTATAAATTTGTCTATTTCAGAGATCAAACCTCTTCCAAAAATTATGAGAATTTATCATATTGTGTATAATTGGGTTGCAAAGCTTTAGTTAAAATTTGAGATCATTCCAGGCTTCCATTAAATAGCTACAAATCGAATAGTGCACTGTTATCCATAATTCTGCAGAAATGTCAGTTACTGTAATTTGTCTACAGATAAGGTCTAAATGCATCAAAAAATTATGAAAATTTTACACGTTGTTTATGATTGAGTTTCAGATCTTCAGTTAAAATTTTAGATCATTTGGAGTTACCAATATAAAAAAAAACACTACACTATAGAAAAGCACTCTGTCAGCATTTTGGTCGAAGTATAGTTCAACAAAGAACCACATTCAAAGAACCCTCAAATATTCTGAAATTTTTCTCCAATATGCATGATTGAGTTTTCCATATCTTATCCAAAATTCAATTAAATAAAAATTTGTAGAAAATATGAAAAATCATTTACCACATTGTTATCCTGATCAAATTCTATACTCATGTACTAACAAAACCCTAATTTTTGCTGATTAGGGTTTACATTTCTCAAACCCTAATTCTTCAAACTAAAATCATAGTTAGAGTTTCTTCTTAGGTTTGAAACATCACAATTGATGTACTAGCATTATTCAAGTCTAAACAATGTTCAATCTAAACAAGCATGTAATCATTCAGGTAAACCCTAGTTTACCAAGTAAGCACAAATGTGGTCATTACAATTCTAACCCCCTTAAAATGTTTCATCCCCGAAACATAAATATGCAAGTAAAGTACATTCAAGGTTTTTTTAAGCTTCTGAAATCTTACATGTCATTATATTCTTGTATTTCATACTTGAATGCAGTTTTCAACATTAAGTTCTTTATTCCTTTACTAAATCACAACATGTTTGAAACAGTTCTCAATGATAACAAACAAATGATCTATGCCACAATCAATCATAGGATAGAGAGAGAAACAACCATTTTAATATATTCATACTCTTGAGATGTTACTTCAACATCGATAATCTAATCCAACTATCTCAATTTATACCGCTAAATATGTACTATTGTTATGTATTACCTCTAAATCACGAAAGAGAGTTCACCATGTTCTTTTGAATTTTACTATTGTGCTACTCAAATAGAAAAATAGTCTTGAGTAAAAATACTAGATTCAACAACAATTGTACATTACTACTCACAGCATCCCCATTGTATCATGGATGTATAAGGTGAAGCATTACCATCACATTCCATACATTCTCAAGTATGAACCCACACATAATTGAAGGTGTAACCATCGGGTTATAGAATACTAGGGTTTCAACAACAGTAACAGAGTACTCCATAATTGTATTAGTCATTCAAGGACTATTCATACCCAATTACCATCATTTAGTTATATTAAATCTAGGTATAACAAGCTATACCTCATTAGGGTTACATATTAATACAATATAGTTATCACCCCTTCTATTTATCTGAGTGAATAGGTAAGACTACCTTATTCAGGGTAACCCTCCATTTGTTTTATCATCATTTGAACCATATCACCATACAACTATAGTACAATACTAAGATGGATTACTAGTATGAATGACTACAGTTATCAGACACCTGGAATTAACATATTGCTTGTACATGTACATTGAAATCATATGTAAAACAAATTTACATCCCTTAATATACCTTCAACAAATTATACTTCTAAAAACAAATTCACATATTACTAAAAGCCATTATTTTCTCTTATCTCTCTCCTCATTCATTACTACTTACTTTTTTCTACTTATCCTTCTCATTTTAATCATGTAGATTAAACATCCCTAAAATTGAAACATACAAGGTATGAATAGATTATTCATCATTCTTGCTATTACTGCAAGAATTTATTTCATATCACACTTCACTCATATTGTATTTCTCCTTTTGTTCAAAACACACCTCTTATATTTCAAATCTATTTCTTATCCTTTTCTCTAAATCATTTCCATATTGTTTATCTACCTTTCATATTAGTTAGGATTACTATCAGTGCTAGTTTACTTCTCATAGTGAAAATTTCATGATCTTATTTTATAGAGATGCTAGTATTCAAGGTCAAAACACTAGTGACATCCCTAGAACTACTAAAACTCTAAACATTCTAGGGTTTGGTCCTTACTAGTAGCATGACGTTATTGTGATGTGACTTTACTCTTAATTTGACATTCAAACTTTGGATCTCACAAGTTTTACAAAAGTCTTATTTATCTTATTGATTGAGTTTCCTTTCTCTTACTTGGCCATTCAGATAGATTACATTCTCAATTACCCTGCTAGGGTTTCATCATCATATTGTGTGTCATTATTACATTCACTAGATGTCTCTACCATGGTGGATATGCATCATATATGATTCATTTTCTTATCATTTCATTCCCACATTGCTCTCATTAAGAAAGATATGAAAGAGAAGATGATTCTAAGGCTTAGAATTCTTATATTTAAACATTCCCTTAATACATTTCTCATATGTAGGTTTAATTAGTTGTCAACAAGGATACTTGACTAATTAGCACTTGATTGAATCTCCTAACCTCTTTCTTTTATAATCAATATTACTCACCATGTTTCAAACCCTTCCTTACTTTCCATAATCCTCTTACCATATACTACTATTCCACATGTCATCTTTAACTTCTAGTTTTCTCTTATGATCATGTTGCTTCTTTTATGTGTATGATCATGTATACCATGTTGCATATATTTCCTTTTATCCTTCTACTAATTAGAAGTTGAAATTCTAAATCAATAATCTTTGTACTAATTTCAACTCATGTTTAATACATTACATATCCTTCATTTTAAATCAAACGACTCATGCATTGGTGGAACATAGTTTCTCTTTCAATCAAGTTTTTCCTTCCTGAATATAGTCTACCTTTGTATGACTTACTCATTTATTAAGCTACATGTTTGTTCTTCTTTTAGAAACTAGTTTGTTGTTCTATAGAGACTTAGAATCCAAAGGTAGTAAGGTTGAATGTATTAACTTCACAATAAAGGTATACATTCCATGCTCTCAATTATATCATAACCCTCATTCCTTAATCAAGCTCATTATTTCCAACATTTATCTTTGTCTTAACTTAGTTTCTTATCCTAGTCTTATAATTTACATGTTCGTCTAATTCTCTTTACTTTATCTCTTCTGAAGACTCTTCACTTCTATGTACTTATCGTATACTTAACTCTTTTCTTCCATTTTCCCTTTTCTTTGGAGTACATAAAAACATTATAATCAGTTATATAGTTTATTCCTCATGATTGATTCTTACTATCTTGGCCCTTACATACTTTTCTCATCCGTATTTCATATTTAAAGTTCATATAATACCAATCATTAAACTTAATCTGAACCTTATGTCGTGTTCCTTTATTCTCAAATTTTTTTTTGGTCTCGTGTTCCTTTATTCCCAATTAAGGGTTTCTCATATGAGGCCCCAAAGTTGGATCTCAGATATCCGTTCCAACTAATTCTTAGTTATTCTAATATTTCCCATATGTTTCAACATCTTAGTGTATGTACATTCTCGCTATGATGTGGGTCAAATTTATCTAGAGTCTACTCTTATTATATTTTCAATTGGAGTCATTAGATCCCAGTAATGCATCCTGCCAGCCGGACTAGGCCGAACCTGCAGTCCTGAAGCCAAGAGTTGCTCAAGATTAACTAACTCCTATTAATCTCAAACATGTGGAAAGAATACCCATTTAGGAAAGCTCATTGAAAGATCATTTCTAGTCTACTTGATACAAAGAATGTAATCAATAAATGATACAAATGCATAGTGTACAACAAATCTTAAAGACCCATATATATTTCAAAATACTGAATATCTGAATTCAAACATATAAGATCATTTCTATTCATCTCCAATAAAACAACAATATGAAATGAAAGTTCTATCTCATTTTATATTTATGCTCTTAATTCATGTTACTTATCTTGTTTCTAACCCTAATATTTCTAGGGTTCCTCTCTAGCCCATCCTTCCACTATATACCTAGCCAGGGTATACATGAAAGAATAGACATAGTAGCTTGATACTAGTTGATCTAAGTACTCAGATATCGGGCCAGGATATCCAAATACTCAATTCCCCAGAGCTAACATCATAACATCTCCTATCTTCCATTTGTATGACTAACTTACTAACTTAATGGTCCTTGACAACTCGGTCTATGCTCTGATACCAAGTTATTACATCCCGATCTCACAATTACCATTAATCATGAGATTATGTTATAAATTGAGGATTTAAAGTAATAAGAAGATCACCCTTAACTTTTCTTCTTTTTCAAACTATTTTTTTTCTCGCATTGAACCACAAAAACTAACTTTACAAGGAAATCTTAACATTGATTTCTCTAATCTGATTTCAACAGTAAAAATGCAAAGTATGAACATTAATTATATTTCTCATACTTTTAAGAACATAAGACTTGTTTATTCACATATATTGCTAAAAGAGGAATAATGTTATACATCATCATTTTCAACTCTCTCTTATTTCTTTACAAGGACCAAGAGTGACAAGGACCGACTGAATTTAACTATACTCAGACTTAACTCTTGTGGTAGATCTACTCTGATCCAATGATATCTTCAAGTCCATGTGATATCCCTAAAAATTGTGAGTAGAGGGGTGAGCCTACTCGCTCAGTGAATGAGTACTTCAAAGAAACAGTCTAAAGCACTAATATAATTATAGATATACTGTTGAGCAACTGATATCAATTATAACAGTAGTAAGATTTAAAGAGATTGATCGTTGACAATCATAAATATGGCAGGATACTCTAGATATCAACAAGAGCAAATCAATATATGAGCATGCTTGATAAATTTCAAAGAGAACTAATAATTTAGAAATATACAAAGAATAATTGTTGGGAAACTGTACTTGAATCTTTCTTCGCCTTTCTTACTTATAAGAAACTCTTTAAAACTTATATTATCATATTTTTGCTTATGCCCTGATCATATGCAGTGTACTCTACATATGAAGACTCGTAGCGAACTATGATCTCACCGTACAAGACTTAGCTTAAAACTAGAGAAGCTAAGCCTAGAACTGAATCCGGGTCTACTTGACTTGAACCGTCACGTCTGACTAAGGCAGCTAAATAGCTGGCCTTTAACTGAACCTCTCCTTCTAGGTTGAGTACACAGGCGAAGGGTCTGAGATGCTCTGTGGGCCTCATCTTGGTATGCTCTATGGGTACCTATGGGTTACCACCAGAATCTCCGGTTCATGTTGGGTAACATATCTTCTCTTAGGAGACTTCCTCAAGGGCTTCATCTCCCTGCATGCTCTGTGGGTGCAATCTGATCCCCGTATACTGGTCACTGTCAGGGTGGATTGTTTCCTCCCTACAGTGCATACATCCATAGGGAATCTACGGTGTTCAGGGCACCTATGCTTATTATTTTATTTTTGCTTAGAAATCTCTTACTATATTGTATCTTTTTCCTTACTTATACTTGAATTTGGTATCTCTATGGTACTATGTCTATTTATTTAAAGTTTATAACACAACATGTATATCATCCTTAACTTGGTAGAACAGTATATTCAAAACACTGTAATATACTAAGAAATCAGCGTACTATACATGCTGGCAGACTGAAATACTTAAATAAACATAATGCATGTCCATTTGGCACTTATACACTAGAATCATGCAATTAAATATCTTAATATACTAATAAGAGCTAATTACTTAGCATACGAGTAATCGTCATTTGCACCCATAAATTATTTGCACTTTCTTGGAAAATGTGCACATCGACCCAAATCCTAGGTTGTGCATCTCATAGTGAGAACATGGTAATCAAAATGCTTAATTCATTTAACACGCTATCACATGCCTCTCATAAAGATTTAATATGTCATAAACATCCACTAAATATAGATTGCTTTAAGCAAGTTATATACATTCAACATATGTATGAAATCCTCGAATTGAGATAAATTAGGGTTTTCCATGTCATTTATTGAGATATTATGAATCAAGAATAACATTGCATAAATAGAGTCTATGATGCCAAGAAAAACACTTCAAATGGATTTCACCATATTTATTCTAAGATTTCCAACTTTCCACTCATATAGGGCTTCACACTCTTTACAAAGATATCAAGCAAACACTATTCACATCACATGAAATCCAAAATAGTATCTGACATATATGTACTATGCATTCAGATAAACAATCATTCATAACCAAGGGAATCCAGATAAACAAATTTCTCTATTTAATTATACAACAAGTTCAGTCATAGACAAATTCCCTATATTTCAGTTTACTCTTATAACCTCTGTGAATACTTAGGGAATTCTCATTAGGATGTATTGTATACATTTCTAATATGATTTTATCATCTGAACTTCATCCAAATAGAGGAAGAATCCATTTCATATCATGTTGCAACAACTTAGAACAAATAGACAATTCAGGATTCGTAGTCGCATACTAGCAATTAAAGATTATGGATGAATTAACCAATTTTCGTGCAATATACTATTTAAAGGAAGTTCCCACTCACCCTAAGGTGTGAAAACACCTTAAAAATGTAGCTTATCCCTGAAAATCTCGATCTCATATCAAATCCCTAGCAATTCACCCAATTCTTCTTCCTTTCAACTCGGAAACCCTAAAAATGAGGGATTATGAAGAAAGAGTGAGAAAAGGGGAAATTTTGATACCATTTTAGATCAAATCAGAGGAGGGATGTAATTTTGGCATGTAAGAGAAGATTCACCATGAAACTATATCCAAAGAAGCTAAACTTACATGATTTCATCATTCCTCGGACCGCAAAATCCTAGGTCAGCATCTCCATCAATTTCTCCTCTCAAACCCTAACTCACCCTCTCTCTCCAGGATTTCATTTCTATGGAATGAATCACGAATTATGAGAGCTTATAGTGTGTTAGGTTGACCATATAGAGCAATTGAGCTGCTTCGATCAATTGCACTTTGACCCCTTACTATACTTTTTCTTATTTCAACAAAAAAATTTCTCTCATAAAAAGGTTTCTATAAATTCGTTTATTAAGAGATCAAGCCTCCTAAAAAAATTATGATAATTTATCATGTTGTGTATAATTGAGTTGCAAAGCTTCAGTTAAAAATTATGATTATTCCAAGATTCATTAAATAACTAAATATCGAATAGTGCACTTCTATCCAGAATTCTATAGAAATGTGAGTTATTGTAATTCGTCTACTGATAAGGTTTAAACACATCCAAAAATTTTGAAAATTTTACATGTTCTTTACTATTGTTATTTAGATAACTAGTTAAAATTTCAGATCATTTGGTGTTACCAATAAATAAGTAAAAATAAAATACTACGCTACTGAAAAGCACTCTGTCAGCATTTTGGTCGAAGTATAGTTTGACCAAGAACCACATTCAAAGAACACTCAAATATTCTGAAATGTTTCTCCAATATGCATGATTGAGTTATCCATATCATATCCAAAATTCAATTAAATACTAAATTTTTAGAAAATATGAAAAATCATTTACCACACTGCTATCCTGATCAAATTATATATTCATGTACTATCAAAACCCTAATTTTTGTCGATTAGGGTTTACATTTCTCAAACCCTAATTCTTCAAACTAAAATCATAGTTAGAGTTTCTTCTTAGGTTTGAAACATCACAATTGATCTACTATCGTTAATCAAGTCTAAACAATGTTCAATGTAATCAACCATGTAATCATTCAGGTAAACCCTAGTTTACCAATTAAGCACAAATGTGGTCATTACAGATAAACTCATAAGAAGAGAAAGACTGCTAAGGTGTTTCTCTTATTGATTGAAAATAGAGAATTTCTCTGTGCTCTACTTTTGATTGGCCATAGGAAGCTCTTGTAGTTGATATTGATATTCATGGAGATTCTTGAAAGACAAATCATTCTCATCAACAACTGACATTTCCACCCGGTCCCCAAGTTTGAGGTTTCCATATATCTCAGCACATATTTTATGAATCTAAGACTATATATTGGATAATTCCTTTGTCCTCACTTCTTTTGTTGTGGAAGTTGTTCCTGTATGAGAGATATGGAAGCCAAATATAACTTAACCTGCAGCAATGTAATTTGTGTTATGCGGGTCAAAGTAAGAGAGTATGCACTAATTTTGTGAAAATGACGTGTATTAGAACAAACCAATGAAATTATTGCATAGTTTACCTTTCACATGTACATGAACACCAGTCTATGGTACTCCCATCAGAGTTATACAATGGGTTATTTTGTCTAGGATGAAGATGCAATCATTCTTGGCATCAAATAACCTAACTTGCAAAAAAACACAGAATCCAATGCTCAAATAGCTTAACTATGAACTAGCAATTAACTTTTATTGTCCGACTTTTAGATGAAACTTGACCTCGAGAAAGTAATTAAGATATATGTTTCAAATTTGTGACATTGTTGACTTTTTGTTACTTTTGAATATATAGTTTGACTACTTGTGATTTTTAATATATATAGTTTGACTAAATGTCATAAGTTGTATGATAGGATGTCTTCATTCTCAAACTTCTAAAAACAAGGATAGTTGGACACACAAGGGTCCAAAGCTAGCTCAATCTATCATTTCTTACGTTCCAAATAGAAGGGGGAAGAGAGTTCAAATCAAATGAACCAAAGTAAAAACTTATTATGTATGTTGAGCCTCGTCTTTCCAATATATTGGGCAGTCATCTTGTACTATCAAAGTTTCAAAATAAATTTTGCTTGTCTGATGTGGTTCTCAAGTCATTTAAGTAAATAACTTACTGGCTCTTGACTCTTGAGTTAGTTTCTATCCTTCTAGAGTCCAGACATATATGGATATTTAACCCTTTTAATTAATGACCTTTTACATTCATTGTGTAACTATATAGCTTCCAAATTTCTTACTGCTTCAGGATGACTAGCAGCAAAATCAATTGACACACAAGCACCCATGTTAGGCCCAACCAATGATATGGGTCTTCTGATATGAGACCTCCAAAGCTACAAAATTGAGTAGACCATGTTACAGTATCACACGAGAACAATAAAAAAATAAGGAAGTTGATTGGTAAGACATATACAAAAATACAAAGATTAAAGAACTAAAAAGAAAAGAAAGGGGTTAAGAACATACGGAAGCAAACTTCTTAAAAGGGGAACCTACAGGAACATGTCTATGAATAACATTGAAAGAAACATAATGTAATCAGAATGGATAATAAACAGGTAAGACTGTCCAAAGCACCCAAACGAGATATGAGTACCTTACTCCATTATTGCCTTTTTTACTGGCTTGAACTTGCCTATCGAGATAGAAACTCCATTATTTGTAGGCAAGCCACATCACTTTTCATATCTAAGTGGTATATAAAATCATGATCAAGCAGGAGCTATTCTTGTAAATCATGAAAATATGTATAGGTACATCAGCTAACTGCCCAAATAAGTGAGATTGTCCCTTAAACTTCCCTTTGTACTTATCTTCATGTTTTCTTTTCTCCAACTCAATTTCCACCATAGAGATGAGCATCTTCTCAGTTTCAACTTTAGCAACCTTCTCAGTAAAATAAATAGCAAGAGCTTCAGGAAAGTTAAAAATGTACAACAAAAAGAGGGAGTAACAAGAACAGTAAACAATAAACATAGTCCTACTATCTATTTCAAGAATTAGTGGGTAAAACGTGACCTACATGAACAGTAAACATAGTCATACTATCTATTCATGTAAGTATTTCAACCTAAGTTGACTACACATCGTCATGTTTTAATAAATTGGTGGTCTCATTATCAAACATCTACACACCGGCCTTGGATGTCTCAGGTCAGAGTATACATTTAGAGATTCCAAAAACCACATCTGATCCAGTGAGATAGTTGACTTTGCGATCTACTACATGTTCAAATACAAAGAAGTAGTTGCACCTAAACTCATTTTTATAGCTGATATAAGCACTAAATTATAGAACTATGAATAAACAAAATTAATAGATATTGATATTTATATCATTGGGATCCAATTATATTGCACATGGTGAATGAATTATGCATATCATGATTGAGGTCTAATGGCAAAGAAGAATACAGAAAAAAAATGGCTAGTGGAATACTACTCAGGGGACATACATTTCAAGAATAGGATAATGTGGACTGATTGAAGTATGATGGGCCTTAAATATTTCAGGAAAGAAAAACATATTCATAAAACTAAAGACATATAGGAAGTATTTTAGAGTATCTAGAAGATATATTTATGCCCTGGTTGAACTCAGCCACCCATCTTGCAAACTAAATGAACATTATCAATTGGAATTTACTACATTATGCTAACATTGTTGCACAAAATTGTATGTTTCATACAAGAATCATACATTAATAATATCAAGCCAATTCAGTTTTAATAAAATATGTAATTGAATTTTTGTGTTTCAAGAATATCCTTCCTATAGTTCACATGGATTGTTTCTACCACCATGCACTCCAGCACGCGCCATATAGCTCACCTACTACATTGCACCCCTCTATCCTTTCTGATGCTAGGAGAAATTGGGTTTGTGTCCCTTACTTATTAGCTAGCTATGGAAGCATCACAACAAGCCATATGACACCTACACTATAGATGGCATCCCATTCTCATACGATCAATATGGAGTATGCTCACCTTAAAGGCTCTTATTCTTATTTTCAATGTCATTGTGCTCGGAACCCTTCATTTTTCTCTTTTTCATATGATCTCATAATTTTGGCACTCGAGAGAATGCTTTTCTACTATGGATGCCTACTACTGCTTCTTATATTTTTTCTAGCCTGGAGTGCCTCAGCATAAAGGTTCCTTACATGTTAGCTTTGCTTTTTGCTCCATGGGTGTTCTGTAGAAGGCTAGTTGTGAAGTTTTTTTGGCTCTCTTGTATAGGTACTAGCATCTTCATATTTCTACTATGAGATGGATGGGAATAGTTCTAGTAGTCCTGCTATATATAACAAAATCTAGGATAGATGTTGAAAGCTAAGAAATACCTAAGACAGTAAGCTAGAACTATTACAGAAAATATCTTAAAAACTGAATTCGTTTGACTAAGAGTATTGACCAAGTGAAAAAAAAACAAGCAATGAAATAATGGTAAAATAAGACAACTACAATACATGGCAGAATATATTGTGCCATAGTTACAAAAATATTAGAAAAGATAGGGATAAATAGAAAAGTTATAGTCGTCGGGAGTCTTACTAGTAATTGCTAGAAAAAGTGCATCATGTGACCTCCTTTTTGTATTCTACATATCCTCCAAAAACCACACACACACACAAGAGGGTGCACGATTCTTCATTTATGATCACTTCATATCATGGAACCACCCCAGTCAAATGAACATCTAATGATGAGTTTATTTTTTGGCTAATATAACAACTGAACATATGTAGGTCTGCATAGATATTGAATCCAAAATAAATAACCGAACTGTAATAAGATACAATGAAATGGAAAGTTGTGTAGGTTTTCATAAAGTATTGAAGGTGACATTGATAAACAATGAGCCTGGTGTAAACATTTTCCCCCTTAAAGTAAATGAAAACCTTACAACATCCATATGTCTAGTGTAAATAATATCCTATGTCCACTCAAACTTACTATCTCAATAAGCTTAATAGATTACAAACTAAAATCAACTTCTCAAAGAAAAACTCAATGGGTGAAACAAGAGTTTGACACTCACCCTCAAGACACACACCAAACACCAAGATTCCACCCTCAGGACCTAGAACCAGAAGTTAAACAAAGAATATGAATACAACAGGCAAAATAGTGATTGCAAACCAATTTTAAGTACTACTCAATACAGGCAGCCACCACATCACATCCTCGAGCAGTACTGAGCATGGTGTTCCTTATGTGAATATGAAAAAAAATTGTTACCTAGAATGTCAAGGGGATCTACACAAGGGATTGCCAAGACAGTATTAGTATGGCACATACCCAACCCAATGAAAATGTAAAGCATGTATCTCACAAAATCCATTAATCAAGTTATTCAATTTTAGAACGATCTTCCACCCAGCAAACCCCTCCTAATGAGACCCATAGCTACACTGGCTAGAGATTCCCACCGTCCTTCTAGGTTTTGAAATGCTTATATATAAGGAGCTACAATATCATTTAAATAGTGATTTCTAAAACCTGATATCAAGAGTGAAAATGTAACCAAATAGCATTAGGAGCAGCTGCCAAGCACACAAGAAAGTTCACTAACTAGTAATACATATTTGACATAAGAAGGTTTTCAAATTCGTATACACACAAGATATTTCGTTGGACCACTTCCATAGGTAAAACAATCCTTTCTAACTTGTTATCTGGTCATTATTATAATCCAGTAGCCCCATCGCCAGTGATCTGTGTATGCTGAAAAACATCAACACTTCATATAATTTTGAAGTCACTTTAAATTTTTAAAAATATTCCTAACAAAAATATGTACAATAGCCAAAAAAATTTCATGCTACAGTAAGAAATATTGATAAATTGGAGGTTTAAAGAAATTTTAATTGGATAGTGTATTCAAACCAGAACCCACATCATAAATGCAAGTGGATCTATAAAAGACAAACGACAACATTTTATCCTCGAATAGTGGTTACTAGAATTCTAAATAAAAAATTTGTCATGGTGGGCTCTGTTTTTATATTCGTATGCATGTTATCCGTGGAAAAATATGAAAATAATAGAATACATGAAGAGAAACTATTAAAATAGAGATATCATGGTCACAAAATCCATAACACTACAATGCATTATGTATACATGGGATTGTAGTAAGAAAAGAATAAGTAAAAGATGGAAATGTTTTGTTAAAGGATAATCATTCTCTACGAATAGTTCAAGACATCATTTACTAGTTAGTGGTCAGATACCCTACCAGGACCACTGGTTAATCAGCCATGTAATTGCTTTGGAGTATAATCAAGTGCCCAACTTGTCCCTTCTCCTACAGAAGAAATCAAGGTTTAATCAACTATTCTTCCATGGAAGAAATCAAGGAACTTCCTTTAACTACATATTATGAAAATATAGCTATATTAAATGTAGTTAGTAAGGAACATCCTTTAACATACATAAGAGTAAACTTTATTTCATTGTCTTCACTAAGCTATTCCATCCTTGTTTAGTGACTACGATACTTGTTCTATTCTATCGCAAATAGTAAAATATTCTCTGCCAACCATAAAGTAGATAAGAGGTAGAATAAGTTAGTTTACAGTAAGGAACATGGAAATTATCTAAAAACAAACAAAATTTGCTTTTGGGACATCAATGCATTATGGAACCAAGTGTCTTCTTCCGCCCATCATTCCAATTTGAACCATTTCCCTAACAAGCCATATAAAACATTGAAATAAAAAATAACATTCTGCTAATAGAAAGCAACTCAGCTGAATAAGAAGGTGAGAAATTTGCCAAAAGAGATGGCACCCAGATGGTAAAAGTACTGATGTAAGACTGAGAGGTCTCAGGTTCGAAACCCCACGGCCACGGGATGAATGAAGAAGGTGAGAAATTTCATCCATAGAAGGACAAACATGCTATGAGCTCATACTTGATAGGATGTATTACCTGAGCCTAATGCTTGTAAACATGAACGATTTTCCTTAGATTACAATTAAGGGGTCTTCACCAAAAAACAATCAAGGGGTCTTCACCTTGGTCCTATGTGATCGTATTTAAAGATTACATGTTCTCTACTCATTCTTATTGTATGAGGATTTTGAAGATGAAAGATGATAGAAGATCAAAACTATCATGTGGCTTGTATTTCATGAGATCCTGATGACTAACTGTATTAGGGTCGGAAGAGGCTTTTCTAGCACAACCATTTTCTTGGGGTGACGAGTAGAAGATGAATCTATTACACATGCCTTAGACATTGAAAATTGGTAAATCCTATCTAGGATTGCATAAGAACTATGGAGTCAGTCCCAAAATTCTCAAGGTCAGACATAGCATAGTGTATCTCTAATAATATATGGACTTTGCTCCAAAGAACTGATTTGATCATTGGTTTGTCATTAGCCTATGGTAGGTCTAGATTTCTAGAAATAGTCATATTAGAAGAATCTCATACTAAATAGACTACATGATGCATCACTCGTCAGTTCTGAGTAAATTTATTTTCCATTAAGGGGTTCATTCGTAATAGTAGTAATGTTGCAGTGACACCTTTCTCTTGGGAGAGACCACCAATAGGAAAATGGAAATTCCAAATCGAAGTAACATAAGTTGATCTTGAAATGATAATATATGCATGTATAACCATTCTCCCATCTTCCTATGCATATAGAAAAATGTCTGTGAAAAAACATTGAACATGGGACATGCATTATCCCAAACCAATTGGAAGTAGTGAGCATTTCAGTAATAGAGCATTCCTATATGATTTCGTGTGTTCCATATGCTTATACTTGCTACCACAATTACATAAAATCATCCTAATTCTTCAATCTTTTACAGATGATGCTACTTTAAAAAATCATTCTAACATCTAAGTTAATCTAGCTATATCAAAAGATATTATAGTTGATGCCTAAAGGGCTTTCTAACATCTAAGTTAATCTTGCTATATAAGCACATAAAAATGAGCCACAATTCCTAAGTCTGGTTTTCTTGGTAGTGGCAATGGAGTTTTTAGCTTGAGTAATCCATTAACTGTTGAAAAAAAATCCCTTATTTTCACTGATGTTATATAGAAGCCTTCATAGAAATTTGAATAAGTTATATACCGATACACTTACTTCAAAAACTGTAAGAGATAAAACAACTCATCCCATGATGAGTACCATAGACGAGCAACCGATGAAAGTCTCTTCAATCATAGTTGGTTGAAGTCGTTGTATGGATTTGGATTTATGGAAACATATTCATATGGAACAAATACTTAGAAATGTAAAACTTGACATAATACTACTCCTAACTATAGTCAGAATGTATTCCTGATGATAAGGTAACCTTTTTGTTGCTTTCTGGATAATGACATGTGACCCCACCCATCGTCTTACATGAGTAGAAATCATGGAAGTGCTTAGAATTCTGGTAATTCTAAAACACATTCGTTCAATCACATAGGGAGACTAGGCTTATGGAACTTCCCTCGGCAAAGGAGTTGGGTACGATACTGGAGCCTCATGAGGTAGAGTACAAACATGGTAGAGCTAATGGTGCATTTTCTATTAATATTTCTATACTCCATCAACATCTCCAAGACTAAACATTCGAGGAGTTTCATTTTTCAGGTTGGGCCATTTTGCAACAACCTTTTCTTGTATAAATTTAACTACAAACTCATGACAGAGGTAGACCTATCAGCAAATAAGTATCTAAGCTATAATTTCAAAAATAAAACCATGCCTTTAATATCAACTAGAGAATCAATCCTAGACAAGATTCCTATGTCCACTACTGACTTAGTTTATGAGAAGATGTTGAGCGAACTACATCTTAATATTGGTACCAGTACCCAAGAGTCAACACTGATGCATTTGGGAAGATCTTACTCTTTGTTTTATCCTGTAGAAGAGCTTGAGGTTACAGTTGTAACAATTTATACATAATTATATTTTTTTAATGCAATTGCATTCCATTCAGTGTTTTTAGATCATATCAATATGTTTTTTTTCATATTTCCAATTCTGGTTATTCTAACATGTAATATATATGGCATAAACAGTTGGGCCTAATGGTACTTTAGTATATAGATAAATGTCTACCATCATCATAAGATATCAAAATGTGCAATGGAGGTATAAGTAGGTATGAAATATACATTAAAAAGGGGGTACGAAATAATCTCACTATGAGTGGGGAGAAGAAGTTGTGTTTTGTTTAAAGGAATCATGTAATTGATGATAGGATCTCCTATATTCAAGAGATTCACTAATTTTATCAGATAATGTAGATAGAAAATCCAAGATATTATGTGTTACTATGACACTATGTAGTGTAAGTATGCATCATAAATGAAACTTTATTAAATCATTATCAATGTATGGTTGTAAAACTCTAAGATATAATGATGGTACCGACTCACATTCATATAAGTGTTGAATGTTGCTTCTTTTGTGCGAATGTTACTATAATTTTTTTTACTAGAGTCAGAAAGAACTCCAACATTGTGAAGGATATTACAAAATCTTACCTATAGTAAGATAAAAGCAAGTTTAATGAAACTATACCAGCTCTCCCTCCATGATTTTCTCAGCACCTTCCCCAGACCTTAAAATGGTCTTTGTTAGACTTCCAAGATGCATGATCCTCTACCTAGGAACTAGTCAAAAATGGAAATGTCAGAAAATAGAAAGAAAGTAGAGAAAAAAATGATACGTACATGAAACTTCTTCATTAAAACTTGGAATTTCTTCCCCTTCATAATCACTGTAGATTCTGGTATAACATGGGGAAACAACAAAGTTAAGAAACAATCTAGGCATATCCCAATCTTCATACCATAAGTTCCATGTATGAACATAACTTACTACTTGTGGTTAGATTTACATAAGAAACAAAAAGGGGTGTGATTTGATGAAAACAATAGTCAAGAGTTTATTGTGTACCACATTCTATCAATGAACTTGATACCTTTTGGGATTCTAGACCTCCATTTATATTTCAAGTAACGAACAAACCATCATAAATAATCTTTTACGTACAACATAAGGGAATGCATATATAGCATTTCGCCATATATTCTAGTTATATGGGAGCTATCTTGGTGTAAGTGTTTCTTAGGCATGAGAAGTCTAATTAATATCTATTATATGTGGATTTCTAGTATCTTAAAGAAATAAAATACTATTAACATATTTGAGCTTCAAAGTGAAAATAAAATAAAAGACTAAGATGATGTCCTCCAATAACATAATACTTAGAGTATAAAATACAACAATCAAACCTACTATAAAAAAAATGAAAATAGTCAGCCCAACATTGGAGAATTCAAATATCTCAATTCATATTTAAATTTTGATCCAGGAATGAGTAAACATATATGATACAAGGCTTATGCTAGCTAAAAATGCTAGGAACTGATGCTTTCTAGATATCCAAACCCGCTTAACTATTGTCTTCAGAGATCCTTTAGGCTTGATCACTCATGTGGTCATTAGAATGCACCCTTTAATGTTGTATAAACAAATATACACAAGATAGGGCACGCTAATGCTCTAGAAACTAGATAATATATGAAGAACATGAAAATGGATAGTCCTGAATTGGTCATATCAAAGCCAAATGGTGTAGGAGTTAAAATGTTCTGGAATGCCATAGTTAACATTTAAGAAGTCAACTACTAAACACAGTTCTGGTTAAATAAAAAATTCAAATGCTTCTGTATTCTAAGCAGCCAGAATAGAAAAAGATAAGATGGTGGAAGCATATGCTATAAGTAATGGACATGGACAATTTTTTAGTTACCTAGTCCAAGTCATCAATGCCTACCAAGATGAGATCCAGACCAGTGATAGAACCTTGGTTCACGAAGAAATTTACATATTTACTGGATGAAGCACATTAAGAAACCTCTAACATGGTAGACAATTCATGTGATTGTCTCCAGGGTGCAGAATAAGAAGCGAACCCCCCTCAATATAACAACTAATTTTAAACCAAGAAAAAATGTATTATAGTTGAAAGGTTACCACATCCATAGAAATGTAGCCCCATCCTAGTAATCAGAATTCATACACGTTTAAGATAATAGAATCTATAGTATTTAAGGGAACAAATATCTTACCTAAAAATTCCAATAGTTGCTCGGTTCCTATCAGAGCACCTACCTAGAAGTCGAGTATTCAATCTTGACAAGCCTACATCATGGTTTTATAGTTGATCAAGATGGAACAAACATTGTGGAAGATAAGTTCTTGAGTTGCTTAGTAGGATATCTTCTAAAGTGACTTTAACATCCATTAGATCATGCATAGCAAAGTATGTTGACACTCGAGGATGCTACATAAGCTTCTTCAATATGAATATACAAAATATATGAGCAAAACTATGGATCAAGCATTAACTGTATGATCATGAACATGTCATGTTTCTATTGGGGTTCCTCATGAGAACTGAGAGACAAAAAATGGAACAAAGAAAAAATTATTCTTACATCCCTGGAATGGCTCTGTGATAAAATTGAGAGGAAAACCAATTGTGATTGGAGGATAAATGAATTTTATTTAGATTTCTAATAAAATGACAATGAATTCAACTTTAGGATAGGTAATGACACAACATAGGATGTTACTAATGGTAGTGATGTTGTCCATAAATAATTTGAATTTTGACTTCCACTAGTCTGTTAGATCACTATTACCAACCATTAATGATCTCCCAAAACTAGGAATACAAGAAAATTCCATAGCTAATTGATTTTTTTCAGGAATCCTACAAGTCATATAGATCATTAGTAGAAAGAAATAACCATATCTCTGGAGAACAGACAGATCTAATTGATTTTGTTTAAAATACCTACAAATCATATAGAGCACTAGCAGATAGATATGGCCATATCTCTGGAGAGTTTCACAAAGACAATAACACTATAGCATCCATCATTTTACACCATCACATGGAAATGGAATATGAAGAAGAGGATGATAATTCCCCAAAATCAGTATATATGACAACATGTAAGACCAACCAAGTTGCAAAACCATATGTAAATTCATTCGTATTTGTTTCTACAGCATTGTCTAAAACAAGGTATTCAATGAAAAAATATTGTAGTGATTTAAGAAACTAAAACTATGACATATAAACCAAACTAGAACTCTACTTCTTTACCCCATGAGTCCATAACTCAGATAGAATACCTCATTTTTTCGTAGTCAAGGTTGAGACACACATGGTCCCCTGAGATCATCTTTATATTCCTACACTGCCAAAAGATGTCTTGATGTGTGCTTATTGCTAATGGTCATATACGTAGCTTTTAGCTTAGCTCCATCATCGGCTCCTTATTTTGGTACCACTAAGGTTTCTACATTGGGGTCAAAGGGGGATCATAGGAAAGAATGTATAAGCAGGGGTTTATAAACTATATGGTTGAGTTAGAACAAAATAGGTTTCACACCCCTTTCCAAATTTAAGTCTATGGTGTTTAAGCCCAATGACTACTTACTGTAATGCAGTATGGACTACGTAGAAACTACAAATCGTAGTCATTGCTCACACATTTGTACTAGAAGGTCAAGAAATTCCTACTGAAATACAAAAATCCATACCAAATGTTGTTTTTTACAAGATGTTGAGATACTTGTTCTAAGTTTTTTCCCAACTCATGCAACTAGTGCTCTCTAGGTCTGATTCTGCTCACTCCTCTTACCCATCCTTGTTTTCCTAGTCTCTAAGCGTGCAAGAAGAGCTGAACAGTGTGGGAGAGAAAAAGAGGGTGATAGGAGAGAACGCAGTCCGATCAAGGGTTGTTGGCAGAGGAGAAGAGAATGAGACTGAGAGAGACGGGTTCTATCATAATGGAGGGGTGGGGAGGAAGTACAAGCACAATGTTGTGCAGTGCCAATAGAGGAGGGAGTAACGCGTGGAAAAACTTGAAACTTTGGAATTTGGTTATTCGGGAGAGGGGGAGGGAGACCAAGAGAGATGAGTAGGAAAGACTATTATTTTGTAGTTAGTTGGTATATGTAGTAAATTTTGTAGTTACTTTAATTAGCTATATTTGTTTTGGTTACATTTTTATATTTTATAAAGAAAACTATTTTTAACTACAAATACAATATTTATAATTAAATAAACTACAGCTAAATCATATGTTTTCATAGTGATCAGGAGCCTAGTATCCCAGTTGTGGTAAAACATAGGAACACATTGATAGATACCATGTGCATTCACAATTGGGTCTATCATGAATGCAATATTATGTATTTATCCCATTATACCGTACGTATTGGACTTGATGAGTGGATGTCTGTCAGAATCTAATGAAAGTCACTTGAATGCCTTAAAGAACATCCTTAAGTACTTGAGAAGAACTAAAAGGATTCATTGCTTTGTTATAATTATAAGAAAGAGTTAGGTGTAGAGGGTTACACCGATGCAAGATTCCAAAATGACAAAGAAAATTAATGATCACAATCTAAAGTTATGTTTGACCTTAAAATAAAATTATAAGCTAGAAACGTTTCAAGCAAGAGACAGTTGTTAATTCAACAATAGAATTTGAGTATGTTAGGTGTTATGAACACACCAAATTATATTATATGGATCAAGAAGTTCATATAGATGAACTTGTGAGAGGTTCTTACCATTAATGGCATAGTATAAATATTGTAACAAAAATGGAGATACTAGATAGGAAATGAATCTCAGGTACATACTATGACACTTTCATCTCATATGAGAGGTCATACAATGAGGCGATGAGAGAATTTGAAAAATATTGAATTTAAGCAGACGTTGCTAACCCGCTACATAAGCACTTGCAAAGAGGAAACATGATGGACATGTTAGGATCACTTGGAATAAGATTTGTGGATGATTGTCTCTAAGTGCAACTGGGATTTATTTGGTATGTATGCCCAGAGAGCTAATCATACAATGATTGCAATGAGGCATTAGATACTAAATTTGATAATGATAAAGGTAATTCCATCTATTATGTTTGTCTCAAACATGAGCTAATGAAACAAAAATAGTAGATATCTAAATAATGATGTTTGTAATACATAAGACTAGAGTGTGTGTTGACTTATGACGGAGTCTCATTAGTCATGATATGTGATATCAAGTCAAGAAAATAAGTGCATGTTAGAGAACGGTGCATTGGACAGACCCACCTTGAGAGTGATACATGGAGACCGTGGAATGGTAATCAAAATCAGATCTGATAGTGGTAGTGGTGATTGTAGTTCTTAGACCTAAAACACTACACTTGTCACATGTCGTTCAGTGTACTTAGACACCATCCAATGTGAGATTGAATAAGGGTTGCTGTAAAGATGATGCTCGAGTAAAATAAGATAGATGGGGATTGTGTGTGAGTGATGTAGATGGGATTTGTCCCTCCTATAAAAGATTGATATCCAGACCACTTGATAAGTGAGACTGAGAAATGTATGTCCATACTCATATGACTCAATATGTGATATGTGAGCTCACATGCATCTTAGACAGTCTGCTCTAGTTGAAGGAACATGGATTGAATGTTGAAGAGGATGATAATTCCATGCCTCAAGTTCAATCTAGATATCCGACACAAAGGAACTATATGATCAAGATAACATTGATCACATATTGTAGATTGAAGTTGCTATCCAACTTTCCAATTACTTGAGTAGCAATGATGCATTTCTAGATACCTCTCATTGCTTGTGATGTCATAAATTAGTTATGGACATTCTTTGCCAACATAAATTGGGACCTATAGGGCCACACACATAGTATGCATTGGGAATAGGAGTTTATTCATTAGTAATGGTTAACTTCATTACTAAAGTGTTTAGGTATTCAATTTAAAAAAACTGAGGTTGAAAATTGACTAACTAGACTTTGAATCGATCAGTTCAAGTATTGAAATGATCAATTCAAGTTTTAGGTCAATTAAAACAACATTAGTTGAATATTACCTGAGTTGGATGAAACGAATGACCATTTCACAAATGAAACGACCATTTCATGAAATGATATGATTGTTTCATGATATGAAACAACCATTTCAAAAGTGAAATGACTGGTTCATCATCTAGATTGTCTAGTTCAATGATCAATTCGCTTCGATCAGGGATTGATGTTAATGTCATGATTATGAATTATTATAATATTGAATGCCAATGTGTTTAAAAATAGGAATGCATATGAGCCGACCGGTTCACTATTTGTAGCTTCTAGAAAACTCATTAAAATCTATCACTTTGACTCCTACATGGACTGGAAACCCTGACCCTAGTCCTCCTATAAATAAATGGGTATTGGGGCTTCACAGACACAACAATAAGCTCTCGTAAATTTTGTCCTCTCTGATTGTGGTAACCAAGAGAGAAAATGCATGTCCTACCCATCAAAGGGAGAGACAACTAGGAGAGCAAGTCGGCACTAGCATGCTGACATTTGAAGTGACAACTCCTTCATGTTGGCTCTGGTAGCACAACATAGAGTTTCCTTTGGTCTCTTGGGAATACTACAGAGGGGAGGAGGTTTTTAACACCCACTAGAAAGACAAAGAGAACCAATGTCCATGGTGATGAACCAGGGAGTCGTTGTTGTTTTCGTCCAGGTGCAACTTGAAGAAAGTCGCACACGATAAAAAGAGTTGTCGCTGAACTTGATCTAGGATCTGGTATATCTCTTGCTACCCTCTTTTCTTGATACATTGTTGTTGACGTGATCTGCTAGTCTAGGAATCGTGTAACGACCCCACCTCCCGGTAACCCCCAATTAAGGGAGACCAAAAGGTCAGAGTTGTTATCTCAATTAACAAGATCAATGGTTCAACAAATAATCAATACTAATTACTAAATTCTACCAAGACTATACTGAAAAGTTGGAATAAAATAAAACTTTGCATACCTTTTAAAAACATGGAAATCTAACTTCTATCCACATATGGAATCTATTCTAACTAATCCTCCTTGCACTTTATTTCTTATTTTCACAATATGCCACTTTACTATTTGTCCTTTTCAATGTTGTACCTAAAACGCTGACAAACAAAATGTTAATCAGCATAAATGAATATGTCGATATGTGGGGGAAACAATAATCATGCAATTAACTGTAACAACATATTCTAAGCAATTATGATTTAGCAATCCAACTTTACATTTTAAACATAACTTCTCAATCCATACATATCCTAGCCTCTGTGTTGTCCCTACAGTGGAACATGATGCTACCTTCCTTATGGTAGATCCCCATTAAACCCCTCATGATCCTACCTAACAGGTGAATCAATTTCTAGGGTTGAGCCGCATGGCACTACCCATAGGTAGCCCACTCCTTAACTCATGGTGTGCTAAAGAGTCACATGGCACTACACGTGGGTAGCCTAATTCCTAACTCATGATAACTTGATGTCCTACTTACCAAGTAAGCCCTATACTAGGTTACCCTTTTCATCATTAGCAAAGCCACAGAGGAAGACTAGGATCTGAGCCAGTCATGTATATGTATATTTATGGTGATAATCATAATCACTTTATAGTTGCATGAAATAAAAGTCATCCAAGTAGTTATTTTTAGGCAACTGATAAAACATTCAGGAATCGCTCTGATTTAATAGAAGAAATTACATTTCTCCCCAAAAGAATCTGAAAATTGGCCTCAAAAGTGTCGGCACCCTACAGACCTAGAGGAGATGACCAAGGATTGTTTGGTAACCCAAGTGGGTTCGAGACCAGTTTTCCATGGAAGTAACTTTGATATCGAGATGATCATAATGTAGAGACATATGTTTCACGTTTCAACATAGATTTGAAGGTGTATTGGCAATGTGGGATGCACCATCTCTACTCTTGGAACATGAAGAACTTTGTCATCTCTACTCTTGGAACAGGAAGAACTCTGTATTTGGACTGCAACCAAATGCTTATTTCCTCTCATTATGGGGGTGAGAGATAGAGCAATATGCATGTCATACACTAAGGATAAAGATGTTGTGAGTGGAAACATTGCTATGATGTATGAGGATAGAGATAATAGTGTACCCTTGGGGAGCGTATGATGTGTGGATGGTTTACAAACCCCATGATGACTAAGGTAGTCATCTTTTGAGGATGTTTTTATCATGAGCTATGTGGAATATATGAGTTATATAAGGATGAGTTTGATAACCAAGAGGATGAGCTCAGAATTTTCTTGATGAAGATAGACGTAGAGTTTGAGATGAGGTGATAAGTGGAATACCTGGAGGTGTATGTCTCTAATGTTACCTAACACATAAGGATGTGAGGAGGTGATGAAACCCTGACTAGAGTGTTTTAGGGTTTATGAGGAAGAGACCTTAAGGAATCATGACATACAGGAGATCATGATTTTAAGTTCAACATACACCGTGGTACTACTAAGATAGTAAGTTGTGGTAGTACTTTGGATACCTAAAATGAAGTTGCATGTGGCTTGTCACCATACATGCCAGGAGGTGAAGGATGAACACCAGTAACCCAGTGAGTTGATATAGAGGATAAAGAGTCCTTGAGAGGGAATGGGAGTTCATCACTATGGGTGTTGTGGCGAGTCTCCCCTAGACCAAGGAAGGTCAAGATGAAATATGGGTTATGGTAAGATCGCTTTACCTAGATGACATAATCTAAGAGAAAGAGGGAGTATTGTCAAGGGACAGATCTGAATGAACTACATGAAAGAGAGAGAGAGATGGTTCAACTACACCATAATGCGAGTTCAAAGGTCCTTGAGTGTGATCTAAAGGTTTACTTCCATGTAGTGGAAGTTGGTACATGAAGAACTCGATGATAATACATCTTATCACCCCTAACTAATGGTTAGTATGATCCAGACTAAAGGGTCTGAAGGGAGTGTGTGCGCTCGTTCAGGGTGATACATGGAGATAGTTCTTGTCCTGTGAAAGTTGTGATGTTAGCCACTATAGCCAGTATCGGGATATAATGAAGCTCTATAAGGGAGGTTGTGTCGGTCACCACTTCATTAAGATGATGTAGGTGAGGGGACCTCATGAAGGTCAGAAAAAGACCACAGTGTGTGTAGATAAAGTCACTTTGATCATGTGATGGCTGAAAGAGAGCCCAGGGATGACATGAGTCATGAGATGATGCAAAGTAGACTGACATACAAGTCATTGTGGGAGAATATGTGATATGAAAAATCTGACCCCTCTGAGCTTTAGCTGTGAAAGCTGAGTCCCCGATACAAGGGTCCATTTGAGATGGATTGGTGGAGTTATTTATGTTTGACCTTACCCCTCAGGATAATGTGACGTGTGATGAGTTTCATGTGTCCAATTTAGAGCACTATGTGAGGTACCCAAGTCATGTGTTGAGCAATGAACCTGGTAAGCCCCAAGGGGGGCTGAAATGTCCTAAGTCACTTGTGAAGATTCTAGATGCCAAGGTGAAAGAACTCAGAGAAAGGAATATGTGATGATAAAGATTCTTTGGAAGCACCATGGATAGGGTAAAGCCACATAGGGGTTGATGATGGACATGGAAAAGTCTTATCCTGAATTGTTTGTATGCTTGATGGAATTTAAAGGACAAAATTTTTATAAGAGGGGAAGGATGTTACAACATGCTGGTGTGGGCATCAAAGTGTTCTTTGGGCCATCCCATCGCAAACCTGTCCCAAAAGTGGGACTTTCACAAGCTGAGGTAACCTATTATTATTTTAGAATGTTATTGCAAAAGGGAATTCAATAATCAAAAGCTAGTGTTTCTTTTATCCATGTATAGGTAGATTCATTAATTGAGAAGAAAATCCAAGAAGCAATGGCGAAGTGGTAGGCGTATCAGCCTTCCACTCAGACAGTACCTGTGGCGGGCCACTCTTCTCCTACTGTAGAAGTGGTTGGGAGCAATCATGTAGACCCACCACTGAGCACGTCCTCTGTAAGTATTTTTATGACATAATAGCTAGTCTGTTCAAGATGATATATTTATGTATATATGCATATAACATTCTTTACGTAAATTTTTAAGGGTTGAAGCCATGCCGACTAAAAAGTCAAGAATATATCGTTGCAGAGGCGTCGGCTTACCCACCCCTTAAAGGGTGCATGTTTCATGGGTATCCAGTACCAAATGGTATATTATGTGTGAGCCCGATACATGTATTCCCCGACTGGACGGATCTTGCACTGCCTCAGAAACACCCAGATGCTGAAACACTTGGTGAGGCAGTAGGCGGAGTGATACTATGGCCCGAAGCGGATGTCTTCTATACTGATATTGTATGATAAATTTCCATTACTTTAATTTGTTAGTGTGTATATATGAGTCAATTGATCTGAAATTATATATACAAGTCAAAAAGACAAGACCCACTACATCTCAGCCTCCACCTCCTCGACTACCAAGTTGACTTCCAAGGGACCTACACGCCTCGATAGGCCCTAATTGTAGGGGTGTGGCAGTATGGATCGGCGAACATGATACAAATTGCCCTATAATTGTTACTATTCCGGAGGATGCTACAGGTAAATCATACGATAACAATCTATTTATACAAGTTTAGCATACATATTAATGCATATGTAATACAAGTGCTGCATATGTACGTATTAATGCATAGGTATTAATGCAGGTCAATCATACGAAAACAAGATATTTATACAAGATATTTTGGAGTTGTTTAGTTATCAATGGCTGAACACATCTATGATAGAGCTGTGGATATGGTGAGATCTTGTTTATACATCCATATACCTTATTTTATATGCGGTGATCTGGTTTCTTATATATTAATGCATACGTAATACATGTTTTGCAGCCACTTACACAAGATATGTAGAGATTTTGGATTTTCCCATGTGGGATTTTTGGTTCCATCTTTGATTAGTCTTGCAGATACTGACCCTTCTTCAGTTACTTCATATTGCTTTGATACTTTTGAATATTTTAGTAAAAATAAGAAGACGGTGATAATAGCTCCATTCAATGTCGAGTAAGTTTACTTTGCTTATAATTTGGACTTAAGAAAATTACCTTTTTATTGTGGATTTTGAGCAATTAATTTTTAACTTTCTTACATGTAGTGGTAGGCATTGAGAGTTACTAGTTATTGTCCCCAACACGTTCACTGTCTATTATCTAGATCCTGCGGGAAATGAGTTGGAATTATATGGACATGCAACTAAAAGGCCATTATTCTCGTGAGAAATATTTCATTTTTTTATATCTATTAACATTTGTTACTACATTACTATTTAATTATACAATTTAATGGGTTACATTAACATATGTAGGGTTTTACAAGAGTACAAAAAAGCTGGAGGAAAAGTCCCCAGTAAAAAGGATCTGTCACTAATTTGGGAGAATGTGAAAGTAATTTCCTGACTCCAATGTATATATTATTTATGTAAATTGTGCTTATTTATATTTTTGAATATTGTGTATGTTTCAATTTATAGTGTGCTACACAAGACAACGGTTGGGCATGCGTAATGGAAATCAATAAGATACAACAGGTATTATACATAGTCTCATTAGATAATATGAAATATATCAATCTTATTATATATTATTAATTATATATATACGTCATTCTCTTTGCAGGTCTTTAAAACTGCTGACTTCAGCACAGGTGGAAAGCATTTCGATGTACATGCTCCCTATACGAGAGATGAATTAGATGTTGTAAGAGAAGAATCGGCAAAAGCCCTACAAAGAGTGGGAATTTTTAGATTTAATTTTATTGACAATGATGACAATGATGAATAAAGAATAACTTTGTTCTCATAATTATTTTTGTGTGAATGTGAATGAATTTTTATGAATTGTCATATGTGTGTGAAGATGATCAATACATAATTTTTTTTACATGTGTCTGAATGTGAACTGGTTTCTACATGTGTGTGATGAAAAAATAATATGAAATAAATGTGCTTATACATGTGTGAATCACATATATATAATATTGTCCATCTTGTTAATTTTGCAGGTTTGTGGCATGTTGTTGGCTGATATCAATGGATGTCGTAAACCTACAGTTCTGTTCAAAATTGAACTACAGGTTCTCATCCTGCTGACCAGCCATACAGCAGGCATGCAAACTAATTTAAAAAAATCTTAACATAGGCGTCAGTTATTTGATCAAATCCGACATCAAAGACATACGGCGGTGGTTTTTGATAAAAAAGTTGCGTCTATGTGGACAGGAACCACGGTCGTGCTGGGAAGCATTGGTCGTGGTGGAAGACAGGGGATATGGCATGGGTCATTAGCACAAAACTAACATCGGTTCAACTGATATGTCAGGAAACACGATCGTGCTGGGAAGTACGGCCGTGGTGGCAGGGGAGATGGCGTCGGTTATCTTACAAAACTTACACCTATATGGCCTTTACTGACGCATTTTTAGTGGCGGGAAGCGTTGTGACATTGGTTCTTTTAATAACTGACATCTGTAACAATTCTATAGTGTCGGTGTTCTTAAAAAACCGACGCCTATAGTCCCTTTGCTGGCGCGTTTTCGGTGACAGGAAGCTTTTTGGCGCCAGTTGGGAACCGACGCCAAAGGGGTCTACATTTAGTGGCGCCCACTTGGGTGTCTCTTGAACACCGACATTAAAACCCTTAATTAACCGACGCTAAAGGTTTGTTCTGTAGTAGTGCGGCTTACCTGCTCAAATGGATTGCCACACTCCTGTAGTTTTGAGGTGACAACCAGCACCGGCCACAAATGCCCTAAACATCGTCGTCAAAGGGCAATGTACTCCATCGTTGTACCATGACACATCTGATGGACCGGATCGACTTGAGGAAGTTTCTAACGGCCGGGATGGTTGCGGCAGGGGTGTTTACAGCAATTTGCTGCTGGAAATCTCCCAATTCCTACCCCCTCTCTCCCCTGGCGTACAGAAGTGGGTCACATCCATTTGTTGGCTAATCTCCGTCTCATATTATGCGATTAATACAACTGTTGATATATGTTTACCAACAAAATGATTTAAATGAGATAATAGTTATTATTGATGTATTTTCATATTTGCTGTTATCCAAGCGAAGCATTTAAAAACTGCAGACTTTTCCAATTGAGAAGTTTAAATCTCGTGACTTATTAAGTATTGTAATATTCAGACAAGAAAAAATAAAAAACCAAACAAGCTGCATATAAATCCAAAAGAAGCTAAAGCGGCAATCTGAGCCAGAAAGGGAACAAAGCAGCTGAAAAATATAAAATAAAAAATAAAGCAGGTGCAGCAGCTCAAAAAGCTAGCGGCACTTTTGCCCTTTTTCATATGGTTGTAAAAACTATCCAAACTACTCAGAAGATTCTACTTGTAGATATAAAATAGAAAAATTCTAGACATAGTCACTTTTCCACCCGCTTCCCCACCCAATTTTGGAGAATGAGAACTGACACCAACTGCCATGCTGTCAGCAGCAATTAAAGTAATAAAGGATGAGGGAAGTAGAAGAGAGAAAAAAATATATTTGTCCATAACTTTCAATCCGAAACGTATTTTTTGGTGAAATAAATTGTATTAGAATCATTGTAAAAATACTTTCCAACAAGACTTATATTGACATCCTTGGAAATAATGATAATACACAAAAAAATATAATATATGTATTTGAGGATACCATACATATGTTTTTGGTACAGACGTACAATACCTGTGAGTACATCACATCACCTTTGTGTTTCAATCAAATCATGTACAATAGCTACTTGTTCTTCTATGGACTCAATTGAGCTAACTATAGCAAGGAGTTTAGTATTGTATTCTTGAATGGAGGGGATCAAGGATTAGTTATTTTTAAATAATAATTGAAAGTGTTGTACTTTAGTAAAATGTGTATATTTTTAGTAAAATGTGAATTAGTTTATATAGGTATGGTATGTGGTTATCGATATTCTTTTATACATGGCATGTTTTGTACTGTAATAATAAGATCATCAAATCATGTATTATTGGTATGTCTCGTAAGGTACCTCTAGTCTTGTATGTCTAGTATTATACTTTGTATTATAAAATATGATTGTTAGTACTATACTTCTTGTAAAATGTGTGTGTATCCTGGTATACAATTTTTGTCAAATGCTACATTCTAAATGTATGCAAAAATAATATAAATGATAAAATGTACAGTACTTACAGATTTGTGACAATATTAAGTGTGGAAAATAATGAGGCAATTAGCATTGTATGTATGTACGTATTATAAATATAAATATTAAAAAAAAATAGAATGTAGTTGTTAGTACTGTACTCTTAGTAGTGTATTTTTTATTACAAAATTTGGTTGTTAGTACTGTAGTTGTAAAATGTGTGATATCCTTGTATAGACCTGTCAAACGGGAGGGTGGGTGGGATGGGTTTGGGTTGGGTCATTGCGGGTGCGGGTCAAAAAGATACACTTCTAAACGGGTGGAAGAAAAGCACACCCAAACCCGACCCAGCGGGTTGCGGGTCGCCCGCGGATGCCCATATAAAATGTGTACAATCAACAATAAGTTACCAGTTGCTTTCTTTAACACTAAAAACAACATTTGAAACAACTTGTAACTATTGTTTTTATGTCAAATATAGTGCAAAAGAACCAACCAACTACTATGTTTGACGTCAAACTATTCGATTAGTTTTTGATATATGAAAAAGTAGCAGCTAGTTGTATGTTGATATAAATTAGGAAAATCGATGTAGTTTTCACAGATAAATATCATAAGAAAAATACATAATTTTGTCATGTAACATTAGGCATTCCTAATATTACAAGTACTTGTTATAGCCTATTGCAAACACAAAATAAAGAGAATACAATTGTTGTTGGTAAAGGTAAAGAATTAGCTTGTACAAAACAAACAACATCTTTTAATAGGTGTATGCGTACGTTATGTATATGAATATATTTGCTTCAATTAATTGGGTCACCCGCGGGTGTCCGCGGATCACCCGCGAAACCCGCTTAATAAACGGGTGGGTATGGGTTTGGGTGATTTTCAGCGGGTGACAAATTTTGTCACCCAAACCCAACTTAAATGGGTCGACCCATGGGCGCCCGCGGATTTTGACCCAGTTTGACAGGTCTATCCTTGTATATGATTTTGACAAACGCTACTTTCTGAATGTATGCAAAAATTAATATAAACGATAAATGTACAGTACTTATAGATTTATGACATAATATGAAATATAAAGAAATAAAGAAGCAATAAGTACTGCACTTGAATGGTCAATCTGATACCTGAAAACATAGTGTACTTTTGTATACTTTTCTCATCTCTTAATATATTTCTAATATATTTTTTTTCAAAGTATGTCAATATTGATCTTTTATGACGATCATAATGTTATTTATTTCAGCCTAAAATTCTTTAAGAATTATGTACAAAATATTTTTTTTTCTTTCCATTTTTTTCTATTTTAGGGTGTATTTACTTTTTCTACCAGATAAGTATTGACCATTCATCTCAACCACGGGGTGGATGACCGGATAGGTAGGTGGGAAGTTTAGCGTAGCTCATAAAGTAACTCGTAGCCGGTTCACCCGTCTATCCGATGTGCGGGATTTTTCTACATGCACAAGTTGGTGAGAATTTAACTTCTACATGCATGGTCGCGGCGAGTCCTTGCTGGGTCGGGGCACCCTGCGTATTGACACAATTCCCAAATCAGTGTATTTGGATCGGCATATTTTGTCCTATATGAGCCATGCTTTTCTTATGAAAAGTAGAAGAAACAACCCGACTGGACTTCCAGAATGAACCCAACATTTAATTTAATGGGTCATTACTTGTCCAAGTTATAGAAAATTCTTAGGAGGGCAGTACTTGTTAATAATGCAGTTTGGTAGCAAAATAAATTAGTAGTATAGCAAATTCAAGAACTGTGCTGCGGCTGATCATCCAGTAAATGAAGAACTATTGACCGGACGGGGAGCCTCCCACTCCTTTGTCATAAGTAGCTCTCGCTCCCTACGTCTATTCTCCGTAACTTCAGTGCACTTTTGCCTTCTCGTCATCTTCCCTCTCATCTGAGCCTTCGTTGGAGACGTCTTGCATCGATCAGATACCTCTCACTCTAGACCGCCTGGTAAGATGGGGAACATAGTAGGCTCCGTGTACAATTTATGTTTTCGTAAACTTTTGGCACTCGCAAATGCTCGGGCGTATCTTCTCCGGTATTCTTCGACCTCCTTGTATATAATGTTTTTTTTTTATTCTCCGTACGTAGATCGCACTTTAAAGCTAAATTTTCCGTACTTTCGCTGCATGATTCATCTAAATTTTAGTAATCTTCGGTCATTGTGATGATGCTCCGTGCTATCTTGGCTAATGTTCTCGATTCTAGTTATATCCTTCAACATTGTTTACCTATTTTAGATGATTGTTCTGTGTCCAATGTAATCCAGTTGTAAGTGCAAAGGTCCGATCAACCTAGACCTTCAGTTTTCCTTACACTATTCTCAGTTACGATGGAACAACGTTCGTTGAACCGCACGAATGGGTTATGTTTTCCGTACGTCTCATGTTCCCGTTTTCTTATCGCTGATAACACCGTTTCTCCTTTTCTTTGATATCCAATCGTTACTAGATATTGAGTACTTGAATCAAATTGGTCAATCCCCTAACGGGTTACGTATTTCCTAATATCTTCTTTTTCATTTATCTGCTTCTTTGATTCAATCGCATGTTCTCTCACAACCAAACTAGGATTGGCCAATATGACATCTTCATCTTCTGTTTGGTCGAAACCCGTACCGACCACTGACGAGGCTTTGGCGTACTTGAATCGAGTAAAGCTATCACCAGTAATGCTGGACAACGGACAAGCATATGAGGAGTTCATAAAGCTCTTGAACGATTTCAACGCTAGGAGGTACGTAGAAGAGATCATAACATGAGCGATTCGGCAGATTTGGATTCCTACATATCCACTCATATGGTACTTCATCCAATCTATGGATAGAAATGCAAAAAACAAAAAAAATATAAAGGATTATTAGAGAGTTTTTTTAGCTAGTCTAAATTTTTAAGCTATCTGGCATTGGGTATATTGGGACCTAGAAATATTCTCCGATGAGGAAAATCCTCTTTGATGATGCCATGTAAATCGCTAGAAACATGTGGAAAATTCTTCCACCAGGTTTCATCAATTTGCAAATTCTATTTATATTATAATTAGAAAATCGTTCTAAAATTCTAAAAGAAAAAAAAGAAAATAAATCACTATTTTTTACGCTACAAATAAAAGTTGATTTTGAGTAACATTTCTTTTTTTGATTGACCTCCTGCAGAGAGGAGGTCAAATTCAGTGAACTTATGGATTGACCTAGGTCAGTTTGTGGTCCAATTAAAAAAAGGAGAATTTGCATCTTCGAAACCTGTTGGAAGGGGTATTGGCCGAGCCATCGTCCATAGATAATCGAACTGTCTTATGCCCTGGTTGTGTTAAGAAATGTTCAATTTTTCGTGCTCTTGCCTCGGTTAAAATATATATATATATGTCTTCTTTCAAAGCCCAAAGAGTAATTGATCAAATTCGTGGGCAAGTGAAACTACACAGATGGATCTTTTGCATATCTCAAATTACATTTTATTTCGGTCTCTAATCTAATTATTATCTCGCCTCTCTGGTGATCACAGGATCAACCTCTTTGAGATGGTTCAAGGGGTGATAAATTTGTTCATAGACGACCTCAATCTACTGATGGAATTTAATACATTCTTATCAGATTCATATGAGATCTATCTAGATGAAGCCTTAGCTATCAGAGAGTTGAACCCCAAAGTTATTGCGAGAGCTTGGAACTTTGTTCACGAGATTAAGGTAACTCAAAAACTAAATAGTAATCTGTCAAGTTTCCAGTATAGCTCCACATATTTTATTAAACCAACCTTCTCAGAGACACAAATATTGGTTAAATAATAATTAAGTTTTGCCTAATTCTCATAATCGTTTCCCCAACTATAGCGACATCAGAGAAAGGATTCTTCTCATCTTAAGATCACATGCAAAAGACCTGACCAGTGATCAAGAAATCTACTCACAGGCATGTTCTTAAAAATTTGAAGCCACAACCCATTGTTTCCTTTTCTTGACTCATAACGGTCAACCTTTTTTACAATGTGTACTGCAGATTTCGAACCTTTTCCTAAATGATAGACATTTAGATGATATGTTCAAAGCATTTCATCCTCAGAGTTTCTTCCTCGTTTTGAAATTGATTAAAAGCTTAAAGTCTGAATATGACACCGTTGGTCTGGAAATACTATGGAATGTTTCAATGCAATACAAATGAAAGTCAATGCAAGGTCCCAGTAAATGGATTAATATCCAGTACACATTCAAAGATCTACTATTTAAAGTGCCAATGATGGACAGACAGAGGCTAAATGGATGTTCACATAAAAAGGAAGGTAAAGACAAAGATACTTAGAAACTAGAATTCTACCCCTTTCATATTGGATGTAATGTTTTAACTCAATATATTCTGACAAATACTAGAATTATACCCCTTTCTTGTTGGATGTGATGTTTCAACTAAATAAATTCTGACGACATTATGTACAGAATTCTTTGTTGTATTTTATTGCAAAATCCCATTTACCAAAACCAAGAGTTAACTATTCATGTTAGCTTGAATAACTCTTGCCATTTTCTTATAACTATACCAACTAGTTTCACTGTGTAGCTATCCCACTGATACCATAATAGGCTCCACATTGGTTAGACAGAGAGTATATTCCAATAAAAAGTGGACATGACCATGAAAACATATATGCAAATGAAACTGAAATTTGTTTTCAAACTAAGCATACAAAGTAAACCTAAGGTAGGATCACATAAAATCAAATTCTAAGGCAATGTATGCTCCCCTAAATTTGTTTCTATGCATTCATTAGTCTAGAAGGCATTGTAGGGAAATTCTCTGACACATGAGTAAAAAAGTTTTTGGGTCAACATTATTGATTGTCTGATTTGGAAAAGACTATACAATTCGTAAGAAAAATCAACAAGACATGAGTAACAGTACACTAAGTGATTCTCATAATATCAAACTAACGTAGAAAAAGCATTAAGTTCACTACATAAACCGTATTACTTAATAATGATGGTGAAAATTATAAAAAACCATCAGTTTGTCACTTATTATCCTAACATAGTGGGTTAACATAGTAGGACATATGTTTCTCGTCCACACAGTTACTATGACATTATTCCGTCTCAGTGTAGGTGACAACATGATGGGTATATGCCAGTCTATCCTTATATAAAGACAACAAGTCTTATTTCGATGTTGTAGCTATAAAAGTGTTCTTGCACATGGATATGCTACTAAAACAATGCCACATATAATAGAACAATCACATTTCTCGTAACAATTAAAGAATAAAACATGATTGGAAATATTCAATTAGAACAAGAAGATAAAACATTACGATGCAAAGCATATGAAGAATTGAAATCCAACGTCTATAACAAATTTGTCTTCTTAGTAGATGTTGTAGTAGGGAAAAGGTTGAAGAGGATAGGGGACAAGTATAAGGGTCACCGTCTCTCTATGAAGGAGGGGAATTAGTTAGCTAACCCCCACAACATATAACTAGAGGATAAGCATTTTAAAATGTACATTTCTAGGAGGGGAAATTATTTCATATTTACTAGATTAAATATTCATATTCCACGGTCCATTAACATATTTGATGAAATTTACATGTAATGAAATAAGAAAGTATACTTAAAAATTATTTGTGCATTTAATTTCAGTTCATGATGAATTAAAATATTACCAAATAGATTGTATATGTTACACCCCGATCTCACAATTACCATTCAACATGAGATTAGGACATAAAATTGAGGATTTATCGTAATACAAAGATCACCCTTAACTTTTTCTTCTTTTTCAAACTCTCTATTTTCTCGCATTGAACCACATAAACTAACTTTACAAGGGAATCTAAACATTGATTTCTCTAATCTGATTTCAACAGTAAAAACATGCATGTATGAACATTCAATATGTTTCTCATACTTTTAAGCACATAAGACTTGCTGATTCACATATATTGCTAAAAAAGGAATAATGTTATACATCATCATTTACAACTCTGTCTTATTTCTTTACAAGGACCTAGAGCGACAAGGACCGACTGAACTTAACCATACTCAGACTTAACTCTTGTGGCAGATCTACTCTGATGCAATGATATCTTCAATCCCCACAGTTTTCCTAAAAAATTGTGAGTAGAGGGATGAGCCTACTCGCTCAGTGAATGAGTACTTAAAAGAAACAGTCTAAAGCACTAATATAATTAGAGATATACTTTTAAGCAACTGATATCAATTATAACAACAGTAAGCTTTAAAGAGATTGATTATTGACAATCATAAATATAGCAGGATACTCTAGATATCATCAAGAGCAACTCAATATATGAGCATGCTTGATTAATTTCAAAGAGAACTAATGATTCAGAAACATACAAAGAATAATTGTCGAGAAATTGTACTCGAATCATTTTTAACCTTTCTTACTTATAAAAAACTCTTTAAACCTATATGAACATATTTTAGCTTATGCCCTAATCATATACAATGTACTCTACATATGAAGACTTGTAGCGAACTACGATCTCACCGTACAAGACTTAGCTTAAAACCTGGGAAGCTAAGCCTAGAACTAAATCTGGGTCTGCTTGACTCAAACTGTCACGTCTGACTAAGGTGGCTAAACAACTAACCTTTCACTGGACCTCTCCTTCTAGGCTCAGTACACAGGTGGAGGGTATGAGATGCTCTGTGGGGCTCATCTTAGTACGCTCTGTGGGTACCTCTAGGTTACCACTGGGATCTCCGGTTCATGTTGGGTAACCTATCTTCTCTTAGGAGACCTCCTCAAGGGCTTCATCTCCTCGCACGCTCTGAGGGTGCGATCTGATCCCCGTATACTGGTCGCTTCCAGGGTAGATCATTTCCTCCCTACAGTGCAGACATCCGTAAAGAATCTGCGGTGTTCAGGGCACCTATGTCTATTATTTTATTATTCTTGGAAACCTTTTTAGCATTGTACCTTTCTCTTACTTATACTTGACTGTGATATCTCAATGGTACCGTGTCTATTTAATTGAAGTTTATAATACAACATGTACATCATTCTAAACTTGGTAGAGCAGTATATTTAAAACATTGTAATTTACTGAGAAATCAACATGTTGTAAATGCAGGCAGACTAAAGTTCTTAAATAAATTGAATACATGTCAACTTGACACATATACACTGAAATCATACAATTGAACTTCTTAATACACTGATAAGAGTTAATTACTTGACATACGAATAATCATCATTTGCACATGTAAATTATTTGTACTTTCTTGGAAAATGTGCACCTCAACCCAAATCTTGAGTTGTGCATCACCACATCTCATACTGAGAACATTGATATCAAAATACTTGATTCATTGAACATCCTATCCTTAGGGTTTCATTTACCCCATTCACTTATCACATGGCTCTCATAAGGATTTCATGTGACATAAACATTCACTGAATAAAGACTATTATCAACAAATCATATAAAATCAATATATGTATGAAACCTTGGAACTGATCTGAATTTGGGTTTCCATTTCATTCACTGAGATAACATGCATCAATAATAAGATCGAATAAATAAAGTATATCATATCAAGAAAATCCATTCAAAAGGATTTCACGATATCTATTCACAAATATCCAACTTTCCTCGCATCTAGGGTTTCATCCTCTTTACTGAGATATCAAACAAACACTATTCACCTTAAAAGAAATCCAAGATAGTATCTGACATATAAGTACTATGAATTCAGATCAACAATCACTCATAACCAAGGGAATCCATATAAACAAATTTCTCTATTTAATTATACAGCAATTTCAGTCATAGACAAATTCTCTATATTTCAGTTTACTCTTATAACCTCTGTGAATACTTAGGGAATCCTCATTAGGATGTATTGTATACATTTCTAATATGATTTTATCATCTAAAATTCATCCAAATAGAGGAAAAATCTATTTCATATCTTTTTGCAACAACTTAGATCAAACACACAATTCAGGGTTTGTAGTCTCTTACTAAGAAATTAAAGATTATGGATGATTTAACCAACTTTCGTGCCATATATTGTTTAAAGGAAGTTCCCACTCATGCTAAGGTGTGACAAAACCTTAAAAATGCAGCTCATCCCTAAAAATATCGATCTCATATCAAATCCCTAGCAATTCACCTGATTCTTCTTCCTTTCAACTCGGAAACCCTAGAAATAAGGGATTATGAAGAAAGAGTCAGAAAAGGGAAAGTTTTGACACCATTTCAGATCAAATTAGAGGAGGGAAAAATCTTGACATGTGAGATAAGATTCACCATGAAAGGCTATGCAAAGAAGCTAAAATTACATGATTTCATCATTCCTCATACCGCAAAGCCCTAGGTCAGCATCTCCATCACTTTCTCCTCTCAAACCCTACCTCTCCCTCTATCTCTAGGATTTCATTTCTTTGGATTGAATCACAAACTATGAGATCTCCTTGTGTATTAGGTTGACCATATAGAGCAATTGAGATGCTTGAGTCAACTGCACATTGACCCCTCACTATACTTTCTCTTATTTCAGCTGAATTTTCTATCATAAAAATATTACTGTGACTCATTTACTGATAAGGTATAAAAACATCCAAAAATTATGAAAATTTTACATGTTATTTATTATTTAGTTTGAGATCTCCAATTAAAATTTCAGATCATTTGGAGTTACCAGTAAATAACTAAAAATAAAACACTACACTGCTAAAAAGCACTCTGTCAGCATTTTGGTCGAAGTATAGTTTGACCGAGAACCACATTCAAATAACACTCAAATATTCTGAAATTTTTCTCCAATATGCATTATTGCGTTATCCATATCATATCTAAAATTCAATTAAAAAAAAATTTAGAAAATATGAAAAATCATTTACCACACTGCTATCGTGATCAAATTCCATATTCATGTACTATCAAAACCCTAATTTTTGCCGATTAGGGTTTACGTTTCTCAAACCCTAATTCTTCAAACTAAAATCATAGTTACAGTTTCTTCTTAGGTTTTAAACATCAAAATTGATCTACTATCATTAATCAAGTCTAAACGATGTTCAATCTAATCAAGCATGTAATCATTCAAGTAAACCCTAGTTTACCAATTATGCACAAATGTGGTCCTTACAATTCTCACCCCCTTAGAAAGTTCCATCCCCGAAACATAAATACGCAAATAAAGTATATTCCAAGTTTATTTTAAGCTTATTAAATTTTACATGTCATTACATTCTTGTACTTCATACTTGAATGCAATTTTCAACATTAAGTCCTTCATTTCTTTTCTAATCACAACATGTTAAAATAGTTCTCAATGATAACAAACAAATTATCTATGCCATAATCAATCATAGCAGAGAAAGAGTGAGAAACAACCATTTCAATATTTTTTATACTCTTGAGGTGTTACCTCAACATTGATAATCTGATCCAACTATCTCAATTCATACGGCTCAATATGTACTATTGTTATGTTTTACCTCAAGTCACAAAAGAGAATTCACCATGTTGTTTTGAATTTTACTATTATTCTACTCAAATAGCAAAAAAGTCTTGAGTTGGAATACTATATTGAATAGCAATTGTACAATAATACTCACGACATCCCCATTGTATCATGGATGCATAAGGTGAAGCATTACCATCACATTCCATACTATTCTCAAGTATGAACCCACACATAATTCAAGGTGTAACCATCAGGTTATAGCATACTAGGGTTTCCATAATAGTAACAAAGTACTCCATGATTGTATTAGTCATTTAAGGACTATTCATACCCAATTACCATCACTTAGTTATATTAAAGCTAGGTATAACAAGCCATACCTCATTAGGGTTACATATAAATACAATATGGTTATCATCCCTTCTATTCATATGAGTGAATGGGTAAGACTACCTTATTCAGGGTAACCCTTCATTTGTTCCATCATTATTCAACCCATATCACCATACCACAATTGTACAATACTAAGATGGATTACTTGTATGAATGACTACAACTATCAAACACATTTAATTAACATATTGCTTGCACATGTACACTGAAATCATACGTAGAACCAATTTACATCCCTTAATATACCTTCAACAAATTATACATCTAAAAACAAATTCACATATTATTAAAAGCCATTGCTATCTCTTATCTCTCTCCTCATTCACTACAACTTACTTTTTGATACTTATCCTTGTCATTTTAATCATGTAGATTAAACATTCCTAAAATTGAAACATACTAGGTACAAATAGATTATTCATCATTCTTTCTATCACTGCAAGAATTTATCTCATATCGCACTTCACTCATGGTGTATTTCTACTTTTGTTCAAAACACACTTGTTACATTTCAAATTTATATCTTACTCTTTGCTCCAAATCATTTCCATATTGTTTATCTACCTTTTAGATTAGCTACCTTTAAACTCTGGATTACTATCAGTGCTAGTTTACTTCTCATAGTGCAAATCTCATGATCTTATTTTATAGAGATGCTAGTATTCAAGGTCAAATCACTAGTGACATCCCTTAAACTACTAAAGCTCTAAATATTCTAGGGTTTGTTCCTTATCAGTAGCATGACGTTATTGTGATGTGACTTTACTCCCTTAATTTGAAAGTCAAACTTTGGATCTCACAAGTTTTACTAAAGTCTTCTTTATCTTATCAATTGAATTTCCTTTCTCTTACTTGGCCATTCAGATATATTACATTCTCAATTACCCTGCTAGGGTTTCATCATCATATTGTCTGCCATTATTACATTCACTAGATGTCTCTACCATGGTGGTTATGCATCATATATGATTCATTTTCTTATCACTTAATTCCCACATTGCTCTAATTAAGGAAGATATGAAAGAGAAGATGATTTTGAGATTTAGAATTATTATCTTCAAACATTCATTAATACATTTCTCATATGTCGGTTTAATTAATTATCAACAAGGATACTTGACTAATTAGCACTTTCTTGAATCTCGCAACCTCTTTCTTTTATAATTTATATTACTCCATTCTGTTTCAAACCCTTCCTTACTTTCCATAATCCCCTTACCATTTACTACTATTCCACATGTCATCTTTAACTTCTAGTTTTCTCTTATGATCATGTTTCTTTTTTTGTGTATGATCATTTATACCATGTTGCATATATTTCTTTTAATCCTTCTACTAATGTGAAGTTGAAAGTCTAAATCAATAATCTCTCTACTTGTAATGACCCTGACATGGGTTATGAGGTAACCCTATTTGTTTTGGGTAAGTAAGTTTCTTAGGACTTTAATATAATCCTCTAAGGTGTTTTTTTATCATTTGACACACTTATGTTCCAAGTTTGGTCCTGATTGAATGTTGTTTGAGCAATGTTTCTTTGTTTTGGACCAAAGTGCAATTTACCCAAGATGAGGGGCTATATTGTAAAATGTCACATGTTTAACATGCCATAAGTGTTTTATCATCATAAGAGAGAGAATGATGCTAAGTGGTGGCTTGTAGAAAGCCTAAATTCCATGTTTGAACATGTTTGAATAATGTTAGTACCGTGTGTGCCAATTTTGGTACAAATTCTAATTTACCAAATTGTAGGGTTAATATGAAAATTACCACCTATAGAATGTACCTAATTCCTCTATGTATCATTTAGAGGAGATAGAAATAAGTAGACACCATGTTTGAATCAATTATGAGTGATGGTACTCTTGGTGATGAATTGACCAAGAAAGGGGTTCATGTGTAACCCTAACTTGAGTTGTATCAAGTTGAAAAGCTTATATATGAGTGCCTATCAGCAAAGGAGGCATAGGAGGAGTCCCATATCGTTTTGTGTACTCTTGGTAAAGCACATGACGTGAAAAGCACCTCAAGGAGGTGAAGTGTATTGGTTTACAACTTCCTTAGAAAAGTTGTATCGGGTTGTTAATAAAGTGGTGATTTAGTTGATATATTTTATTCAAACGGATAAGTAATGGATGAAAATTCATCCCTAGATTATCCTCAAGAGTTTTTCATGTCAAGATAAATGTTAATGCATGCATGTACACGTGTTGCTCATGCATGGACACGTGGCACCTAGTAGCTCAAATTGATGACAACCCATTTTCATACTTCTAATGAACAACAAGTATATATACCCCTACTTTCACCCTTTAGTGAATTTTTTTTAATCTTACCACCCTCCTTCCATACGTTATTGTGCATAGGGTCCTTTTATCATGAAGTAGTGAAGTGGTATCGTGCATAGGGCCTTCGGTATCATCCATAGCAAGTTCATATCGGCCTAGTGAGGTGATATCGGCCATAGTGAAGTGTTTTGATGATAAGTGAAGGGGATATCAGCCAAGGGAGGTGGCATATCATGCACAAGTGATGGAATGTTGTGCATGAGTAGTGAGGTGTCGTGCAAGGTGCTAAGGAGCAAGAAGGAGCTCAATACTTAACCCTAAGTTGAGGCTATAATAATCTTCAACCTTGGATTGAAGCATGAATTTAGGGTTATGATCTTCCTTTCTTTTCTTCTTCACCAATTGCTTATCCATGGTGATTCTTTGCATATAGAGTAGTTGTGAAGTTCATTCTCAACCTTAGGAACGTGGAGCTTTGGATCTTGGAGCTTTGAATTTTTTCTTAAGGCGGGTTATATAACTTGAACCCAATTATATTATTATGCACCCTCAGTTTTGGCATACTTGTTGATTTACTTGCAATTTCGATTTCTCTAAAATAATTGATGATCCTTTTGAGTTCTAAAATCTTAATGGGACTGTTTTCCATGAATTAGAACAGTAAGAACAAAGGTCTAGAGGTTGATGGTGATGAAATCATTAAAGGTAAAGTGATATCGGGTTCAAGCACACAAGCAAGCACCTCTAACCCAATATGGTGATGCACCTACTCCATTAAAACAATATGGATATGATATTATATCTTCTTGCACGATATGGTGGTGTAGTATACACCTCTTGCATGATAGGAGGTCAAACATATACCTCAAAAATGATATTGAGTTAAACACACACCTCAAACCTGATATGGTGATGTAACCCTATATGATAGGAAAACTAATATACCTTGTAACCCCACACCGTTATTGATTTGTATAATGGGTTGACAAAGCTTGAACCAGTTGTCTATCCTATCACTTAACTCATGGTTAAGGGTAGGTCGAAGCCATGAAGTTTTGAAGAAGTATGAGCATAAGGGTATGGCCTGATATGGTCTGGAAAGCACACATACACCTTAAAACTGATACGGTGTGGCAAGCACACATGCACCTTAAAATCGATATGGTGTGGCAAGCACACATGCACCTTAAAACCGATATGGTGTGGCAAGCACACACACACCTTAAAACCGATATGGTGTGGCAAGCACACATGCACCTTAAAACTGATAAGGTGTGGCAAGCACACATACACCTTAAAACCGATATTGTGTGCCAAGCACACATACACCTTAAAACTGATATGGTGTAGCAAGCACACACACACCTCTCTTCCTGATATGGTTTGAAGCACACACACACACCTCTCTGCCCGATATGGTGTGAAGCAAGCACACACACACCTCTGTACCTGATATGGTGTAAAGCAAGCATACACATCTTGCCCGATATGGTAAGCATACATACACCTCTCAAGTGTTATGGGTAGCAAGCATACACATGTAAATCGATATTGGGTTAGGCATACACCTCTTAGACGATATGGTGTTGAGCACATATCTCTAAAATTATATGGTGGGTAACCCAATACACTAGATGACAAAAGTGGTAAGGTGGTTAATACCCTAGAACATGTGATGGCCAATACACTAAAGTATGGTGTTTTCAATATCTTTATGAGAGGTGAGGATGTTACACTCATGTATGGTGAAGTTGATACACCATATGAATGGTAAGGTTGATACCTTAATGGGTAAAGGTTTGAGGGATATGATGATGCCTACATCGATATACACCTAATCCAATACACGTGTTCAACTTGACATACATGATTCAATCCGATGTACCTTGTAAAGGTGAGGGTAAAACACTCTTAGGAGTGATGAGTGTAACACCAAGTAATGATGTGGTTTGGTTAATACCTTGATAGGTAGAACACCTAAAGTGGTTGATAATGGTATATCAACAATGCCTTAACTCGAGATGAGTCTATATCACTTGATGATAGTTGAGTAATTCAGTTGTGTGCCTTATGGCCAATACATTACAAGATAAATGTGATGGGCTAGTGCATAAAGTATTAGTATGGGAAATACCCTAATACAAGATAAGTTAATGAACTTAAGTAATTTAAAAGTGATGAGGGAAGTGATACACCAAGACATGATAAATATCACATCCAACACCTTAAGGTTGATACACCTTGATGCACCTTAAATCCAATATACTTGGATGAGAAATACATGAAGTGTGTCATGTCAATTCTTACATTGAGATGTAATGAACTTTGATAAGTGTAGGCTAATATACCTTGAGAAAGGGTTAAGCTAAGTTAATAAAGTAAGATGTAATCATACCCTAAAAGGATGAGAGAGAAACTCCTACCTTGTATTGATACTCATTCAATGATAAATGATGAGAATAAATAAGTATGGTGGAATTCTTATGATGTCAATGCATGCTCCTAGATGTGTGGAGCAATGAATTAGGGTTTTATCCTTGATAATATGATCTTGAAACCCTAAATGGTTAATAATGGAAAACCCTAACCCAAATGAGGGAATAGTCGTATTGCCCTTGTATTGCATGGTGTTGATATGTATTTGATATGGCTGTTATCATGTATACTAACCATGCAGGTATCATGATATGATGAGCATAGCCAGGTATTGTCTAAGATGTTTTATATGATAAAGATTTAAATGGGCCTTGTGAGCCATGTGAGATGCTTATGTAACAAGTATCATGTATACTTTGGTCTGAGGTCCTAGAGGTAATAGTTACTTGAAAAGTGGTAACACTGTTCAGTGATGAACTAACGGTTGAATACCCAGAACTAGTAATCATGATGATGATAATGTTGAGGGATGAGAATTCTCAGTAATGAGATAATGGATTGAGATTCTAAATGTTATATGTGTTTTAAAGATTTGAAAAGTACTTGATACATGTATTACACCTTTCTTTGTAGCATTTTTCATAATAATTCATGTTTGAAAACTTGACTGGTGCTAAAAGAATATGGTAATGTACATAATTAATCAAGTGGAATCTTTTCTTATAGTTCCCTGACCATAGATCCATCATCGTCAACAGCTGGTGGTGGTGAAACAGGTTTTCCCATGAGATCTCCTAGAGAGCGCATATTTTTGAATATGAGGGTGATGGGCGTGAATATCCTTATGCCCTAATGTGAGATTGGCATGAGATAAACACGAGATCTCTCAATCCTTCATTATATGTGCCGGGATGGATGTATCACGAATCTCCCAATGATGATAAATGTCGGGATTGATTGTAGATAAACACGAGATCTCTCAATCACCAAAGGAGTGCAGCCGCCACTGTAGCTCTATAGTAAAGTTGCCAGTATACCCTGGAAAGATATTTAAGCAGTTGACGTAGTCCTACTTGTGGTCTCGCGCTGACCGAGACGTCAGAGGTCATGGCAGTTGGCTCTCCCATATACCTTGTATGGTACCAATTTTGACTTCACAGTGGTCAGTTGGAGTATGAGTGGTATACCTCATCTCCTTAGGGCATAAGTGTGATTGTAAAATGTAATCAGCCATGTAGCATATTTGCTTAAGAATTGAATATGGAAATCATTGGATGATGTTACATTTCTTGTATACATCTTAGATGGATAGATGTTATACATGTTCTTCATAATCATCATAAAATGAATAAGATGATTTACTGCTTTATCATATAAGCTGTAATGCTTCAGAAAATGATATTGCTCTACTCTGATTAAAATAGTGATTAAATCCTTCTTATTAATGAAAAAGAATCCTCTGCTTAGTTTATAAATGTTTAATCTATTATAATAATATGGTCAGAACAGAGTTATATCTCTCGCTGGGACAATTGTCTCACCCTGTGGGATCCACATTTTTTTAGGTGGACATGCACGAGGTGGCGAAGATCTTTCTACAGAGGAGGAACAACAGTTGAGGCAGCAGTAACAACTCAGGTTGAGTGTACTGTCTGTCGTGTCTTGTAGATAGAAGTCCTATGTGTCGTCTTTGTACTCTTAGATCCTTAGAGTTGGTTCATATTGGTTTCATGAATGATTTGAGATTTTGGCTTGAATGCCTCGAGGTTTTATGTTGCTCCAGTATGTGTTTTGATAGAACAACTGTTATATGATGTCCTCAAGATCAGATGGAACAATGTTGTACAATGTAAATTATTATATGTATGAGTCTTGTATCTTTCATTAAAAGTTTTCTGGACAAGGATTTCCTAGCAAAAAAATGGTTTTAATTTTTAGTGATTTTTGTTAATATGCTATTTATGTTTATTCCTCTTAATTAATAACGATTTGTTTGTCGGTTTGATGTCGGTCGTTTTAAGTTTTGGTATCAGAGCCTAAGGTTCGCTGAGTCTACAGAGACATAGGACTAAGGTGTTGAGTCTGTTCTAGTGTCCTCCAGTACACCCTATAGTGTTTTCTATTTATGAAGAAGAAAGGGTGAAGTTTAAAGATGATTGGAGAACACAAGGAACACGTTGTTGAGAGCAATGTTGTTGCACCAAGAGAGGGTGCAAGGGATCAGGTAAGAGAAGAATGAGTGCCTAAGAATTCCCATCTTGGCCCAATCAGGATAGAGAATCCTATTTTTATGCTCTTGTTGGGCTGGTTAGGACAACAGTAAACATATAGTAGACTGGATACTAGCATTCCAACCTAGGTTACCAGTCCTTAATGCAAAAACTCTGAGCTTTAAAAAGAGATCCTGAATGACATGGTCATGTTGGAATAGTGGAAATGTGGGAAGGATTAACATATGGCAAGAAAATAGACTATGCCATAAGCATAGACAGATAGTACATATGTGATGGTAATGCCGAAGAAGGGGCAATAAGCTGAGATTTAAGGTAAGGTCTCTATAATTTTAGAGACATTTGCCTAGTTGTTATAAAAATCCAAAGTTTTCGGTGCCACCAGTGCAATAAATGTCTAGTGCACCAGGGTAGTAATCACTATGTATAGGCAAAAGTCCTAACTTTCCACTTGTAAGAAACCATGGCGTAGTTTTTACATCGGTAATAAGACTGATAAGACCATGGTACGAGGGCAAGACATTTTATAGGTATGGACATGTTGAGCATACCAAACTCTTTTCTTTGAAAAGAAGGGAGGAAATGACTCAACAATCGAGGTAGACTCGACAGGGCTTACGAAAGTTACAGCCCAATAGTGTAAAAAGGCAAGAGAAACAACATGAAATAACTAGACTCTATGTGTTGAGTCAACCTAAAGTGGTAGATGACCGTGAGGGGTAACAGTAAGATAGAGCATTTTCATTTTGATATGCCTTATCTTGATGTTATCTGATAATCATAAGAAGGATTGCTGTTATGGATTTCCCGATTGATTTTCCTATGGGGACATAGGGAAGAAATGACGAGAACTAGAATTTATATTTTGTTTAGTAGTCTTTTAAATGTTCTATAATTTCTCTTATCTATGTGAAAAAGGATGAGATATAGAAGTGATGCCTGGAGAAAATCTAAGAATGCTAAGTCCTATGTTTTTGATGATATGAAAAGTAAGGAACATGATAGTAAATAAAGTGCATACTACCTAATCTTAGTACTTGTATACCCTGCCCAGGTATTCCACTATTGAAGATAAGATGTGTATGGAACTCTTAGATTGTTATCTTTCTTACTACCCTGATGAAGTAATCATTTTGAGACAATCTAGTGAGCATAACAAAATTGGAAATATGGCATGGATATTTTTTTTATCACATCCTAAGTGCATTAAATGAAATCTGAGATGATCTCAGATCAATCTGTGTGTATAAGGAAATAAAAAGTATAATCCTCATGATAAGAGAATGAGAACAAGGGAGATGATCCCTATCTGATAAAGCTTGTGTGAATAGTAAAGATCTTTTCCCATGATGTGGAATTGGGAAATGTGGTAAAATCACAAAATGTTCATGAACATGTTAGACAATAACAAAGAAAGGAGTGATGACATGTAATCATCCTTATAATTCCTATGATGATGGCAAGGAACATAGGATGTAACAAGAGTAAATGACTCATGAATAGTTGAAAGTTCATACTATAATTAGAGGAGATGATAATCCCTTCTCTTTGATAAACAGCCCTGGGTGATGATGGGGTGATAAGAGGAATATATTTCTTTGTGTTCTCTCCTTTTAGGGACATGGCAATCAAGTGAGTACTATGACACTTGATGTGCATGTATTAGAAATAATCCATTGATAGATACTTAGAAAAGTATCAGTTCATCTTGGACTTAGGCTTTAAGATAAAGATATGTGTAATAAATAATGTCCAAAAGATGAAAGAAAGATCCTTTTATATGTGTGGATTTGGTAATAATGACAGAGAGATGGAAATGATAAGGATGTGATGTGTTTTTGACACATGTGACAGATACCAAAGTAAGAAATTCTAGTATCGAAGAAATATCAGGTGGTATGTGAAAGTAAAACATAACTCCTAATTAGATGATTTATGTTGGTTACCTGGGATGGCCAACTATGAAACCAGTCTAGTTATATAAAATAGTATGGACATCATATGTTAGGGGTTTATGCTATGCATAAACATAACATCAATAAGAATGTACTAATTGAAGGAAGAATTGTAGAATCATTTGAGCAAAAGCTTATCAAAGCTAAAAATGTATGATAAGACCTGTAGTCCCAAATGGGTGACAAAACTTAACCATAATCTCTCCATGAAAAAGAAATGTTAAAACTAAGTGGGGTTTACCACATGTATCATTCAAAATATGAATAACATTTCTTTGATATAGAAGGTGTTACCAGACACAGTATATATACTGCAAGTCATTAATGAAGAGGCAGATAAATATATATATGCCAGATTCAAATGATAACCTTGTGTGGAAGAACTTTATGCTGGTCAAAGTTTTATGGAATCTCCATGACATTAAGATGTTATGTGGAGACTTGATGATATGATGAATAAATAATATTTATCTCCCTTTACCTGGGATTTCGGGGACGAAATCCTTGTTAGGGGTTTATAACTTATAATGACCCTGACCTAGGTTATGAGGTAACCCTATTTGTTTTGCCTAAGTAAGTTGCTTAGAACTTTAATATAATCCTCTATTGTGTTTTGTTATCATGTGACACACTTATGTTCCAAGTTTGGTCCTGATTGACTGTTGTTTGAGCAATGTTCCTTTATTTTGGACCACAATGCAATTTACCCAGGATGAGGGGCTATATTGCAAAATTTCACATGTTGAACATGCCTTAAGTATTTTAGCATCATAATAGAGAGAATTATGCAAAGTGGTGTCCTGTGGAAAACCTAAATTCCAAGTTTGAACATGTTTGAATAATGTTAGTACCATGTGTACCAATTTTGGTACAAATTGTAATTTACCCAAATTGTAGGGTTAATATGACAATTACCACCTCTAGAGTGTCATTAATTCCTCTATGTATCATTTATAGGATAGATAAAGAAGGATACACCATGTTTGAATCAATTATGAGTGATGGTACTCTTGGTGATGAAATGACCAAGAAAGGGGTTCATGTGTAACCCTAACTTGAGTTGTATCAAGTTGAAAAGCTTATATATGAGTGCCTATCGGCCAAGGAGCTATAGGAAGAGTCCCATATCGTTTTGTTTTGTGGACTCTTGGAAAAGCCCATGATGTGCAAAGCACCTCAAGGATGTGAAGTTTATCAGTTTACAACTTCCTTAGAAAAGTTGTATCGAGTTTTGAATAAAGTGGTGATTTAGTTGATATATTTTATTCAAAGGGATAAGTAATGGACAAAAAATCATCCCTAGATTATCCTAAAGAGTTTTGCATGTCAAGATAAATGTTAATGCATGCATGTACACGTGTCACCCATGTATGGACACGTGGCCCCTAGTAGCTCAAATTGATGACACCTCATTTTCATACTTCTTCATGAATAACAAGTATATATACCCCTACTTTCACCCTTCAGTGAAATTTTGTGAATCTTACCACCCTTCTTCCCTATGTTATCATGCATAGGGTCCTTGTATCATGAAGGAGTGAAGTGGTATCGTGCATAGGGCCTTGGGTATCATCCATTTCAAGTTCATATCGGCCTAGTGAGGTGATATCGGTCATAGTGAAGTGTTTTGATGACAAGTGAAGGGGATATCAGCCAAGGGTGGTCGCATATCATGCACAAGTGATGGCATTTTGTGCATGAGTAGTGAGGTATCGTTCAAGGTACTAAGGATCAACGAGGATCTCAATACTTAACCCTAAGTTGAGTCCATAATCATTTTCAACCTTGGATTGAAGCATGATTTTAGGGTTATGATCTTCCTTTCTTTTCTTCAACACCAATTGCTTATCCATGGTGATTATTTGCATATAGACGATTTTTGAAGTTCATCTTCAAACTTAGGAACGTGGATCTTTGGATGTTGGAGCTTTGAAGTTATTCTTAAGGTGGGTTATATAACTTGAACCCAGTTATATTATTATGCACCTTCAATTTTGTCATACTTGTTGATTTACTTGCAATTTTGATTTCTCTAAATAATTGATGATCCTTTGAGTTCTAAAAGCTTCATGGGACTATTGTCCATGACTTAGAACAGTAAGAACAAAGGTCTAGACGTTGATGGTGATGACATCATCAAAGGTAAAGTGATATCGGGTTCAAGCACACAAGCAAGCACCTCTAACCCGATATGGTGATGCACCTACTCCACTAAAACGATATGGATATGATATTATATCTTCTTGCACAATATGGTGGTGCAGTATAAACCTCTTGCACAATAGGATTTCAAGCATACACCTCAAAAATGATATTGGGTCAAGCACACACCTCAAACCCGATAAGGTGATGTAACCCTATATGATACGAAAACTGATATACCTTGTAACCCCACACCCTTATTGATTTGTATAATGTGGTGACAAAGGTTCAACCAATTGTCTATCCTGTCACTTAACCCATGGTGAAGGGTAGGTCTAAGGAATGAAGGTTTGAAGAAGCATTAGCATAACTATATTTCCTTATATGGTGTGGCAAGCACACATACACCTTAAAACTGATATGGTGTGGCAAGCACACATACACCTTAAAACTGATATGGTGTGGCAAGCACACATACACCTTAAAACTGATATGGTGTGGCAATCACACATGCACCATAAAACCGATATGGTGTGGCAAGCACACATGCACCATAAAACTGATATGGTGTGGCAATCACACATACACCTTAAAACTGATATGATGTGGCAAGCACACATACACCTTAAAACTGATATGGTGTGGCAAGCACACATGCACCTTAAAACCGATATGGTGTAGCAAGCACACATACACCTTAAAACCGATATGGTGTTCCAAGCATACACACACCTCTCTGTCCGATATGGTATGAAGAACACACACCTATCTGCCCAATATGGTGTGAAGAAAGCACACACACTTTTCTGCCTGGTATGGTGTGAAGAAAGCACACACACACCCCTCTGCCCAATATGGTGTAAAGCAAGCATACACCTCTTGCCCGATATGGTAAGCATACATACACCTCTAAAGTGATATGGGTAGCAAGCATACACCTCTAAATCGATATTGGGTTAGGTATACACCTCTTGGACGATACGGTGTTGAGAACATATCTCTAAAATGATATGGTGGGTAACCCAATACACTAGATGACAAAAGTGGTAAGCTAGTTAATACCCTAGAACATGTGATGGCCAATACACTAAATTATGGTGTGGCCAATATCTTTAAGAGAGGTGAGGACGTTACACTCATGTATGGTGAAGTTGATACACCATATGAATGGTAAGTTTGATACCTTAATAGGTAAAGGTTTGAGGGATATGATGATGCCTACATCGATATACACCTAATCCAATACATGTGTTCAACTTGACATACATGATTCAATCTGATGTACCTTGTAATGGTGAGGGTAAAACACTCTTAGGAGTGATGAGTGTAACACCAAGTAATGATGTGGTTTGGTTAATACCTTGATAGGTAGAACACCTAAAGTGGTTGATAATGGTATATCAACAATGCCTTAACTCGAGATGAGCCTATATCACTTGATGATAGTTGGGTAATTCAATTGTGTGACTTATGGCCAATTCATTACAAGATAAATGTGTGGCCAAGTACATAAAGTATTAGGATGGGAAATACCCTAATACAAGATAAGTTGATGAACTTAACTAAGTTAAAAGTGATGAGGGAAGTGATACACCAAGGCATGATAAATATCACATCCATCACCTTAAGGTTGATACACCTTGATGCACCTTAAATCAAATATACTTGGATGAGTAGTACATAAAGTGTGGCATGTCAATTGTTACATTGAGATGTAATGCACTTTGATTAGTGTAGGCTAATATACCTTGAGAAAGGATTAAGCCAAGTTAATAAAGTATGATGTAATCATACCTCAGTAAGGATGAGAGAGAAACTCATACCTTGTATTGATACTCATTTAATGATAAAAGATGAGAATAAATAAGTATGATGGAGTTCTTATGATGTTATTGCATGCTCCTAGATGTGTGGAGCAATGAATTAGGGTTTTATCCTTGATAATATGATCTTGAAACCCTAAATGGTTAATAATGGAAAACCCTAACCCTAATGAGGGAATAGTGGTATTACCCTTGTATTGCATGGTGTTGATATGCATTTGATATGGTTATAATCATGTATACTAACCATGTAGATATCATGAGATGATGAGCATAGCCAGGTATGAGCTAAGATTTTTTATATGATAAAGATTTAAATGGGCCTTGTGAGCCATGTGAGATGCTTGTGTAACAAGTATCATGTATACCTTGGTCTGAGGACCTAGAGGTAATAGTTAACTAAAAAGTGCTAACAGTAATCAGTGATGAACTAAGGGTTGAATACCCAGAACTAGTAATCATGATGATGATAATGTTGAGGGATGAGAATTCCCAGTAATGAGATAAGCGATTGAGATCCTAAATGTTATATGTGTTTTAAAGATTTGAAAAGTACTTGATACATGTATTACACCTTTCTTTGTGGCATTTGTCATAATATTTCATGTTTGAAAACTTGACTGATGCTAAAAGAATACGGTAATGTACTTAATTAATCAAGTGGAATCTTATCATGTACTGCCCTGACCATAGATCCATCATCGTCAGCAACTGGTGGTGGTGAAATAGATTTTCCCACGGGATCTCCTGGATAGTGCATATTTTTGAATATGCGGGGGTGATGGGAACTAATATCCATACACCCTAATGTGGTATTGACGTGAGATAAACACGAGATCTCTCAATCCTTCATTTTATGTGTCGGGCTGGATGTATCATGAATCTCCCGATGATGATAAATGTCGAGATTGATGGTAGATAAACATGAGATCTCTCAATCGCCAAAGGAGTGTAGCTTCCATTGTAGATCTATAGCAAAGTTGCCAGTATACCCTGGAAAGCTATTTAAGTAGTTGATGTAGTCCTGCTTATGGTCTCGCACTGACCGAGACGGCAGAGGTCATGGCAGCTGACTCTCCCATTGACCTTGTATGGTACTAATTTTGACTTCGCAGTGGTCAGATGGAGTATGAGCAGTATACCTCATATCCTCAGGGCATAAATGTGATTGTAAAATGTAATCAGCCATGTAGCATATTTGCTTAAGAATTGAATACGGAAATCATTGGTTGATGTTACATTTCTTTTATGCATCATAGATTAATAGATGTTATACATGTTCTTCATAATCATTATAAAATGAATAAGATGATTTACTACTTTATCATATATAGCTGTAATGTTTCAGAAAATGATATTTCTCTACTTTGATTAAAATAGTGATTAAATCCTTCTTATTAATGAAAAAGAATCACCTTCTCTATTTATAAATGCTTAATATATGATAATAATATGGTCAGAGGAGAGTTATATCTCTCGTTGGGACAATTGTCTCACCCCGTGGGATCCACATTTTTTTAAGTGGACATACATGAGGTGGCAAAGATATTTCTGTAGAGGAGGAACAACAGTTGAGGCAACATTGACAACTCAGGTTGAGTGTACTGTCTGTCGTATCTTGTAGATTGAAGTCTTATGTTTCGTCTTTGTACTCTCAGGTCCTTGGAGTTGGTTCGTATTGGTTTCATGAATGATCTGAGATTTTGGCTTGAATGCCTCGAGGTTTTATGTTGCTCCAGTATGTGTTTTGATAGAACAACTGTTATATGATGTCCTCGAGATGAGATGGAACAATGTTGTACAATGTAAATTATGATATGTATGAGTTTTGGATCTTTCAGTAAAAGTTTTCTGGACAACGATTTCTTGCAAAAAAAATGGTTTTAATTTTTAGTTATTTTTGTTAATCTGCTATTTATGTTTATTCTGCTTAATTAGTAAGGATTTGTTTGTCAGTTTTATGTCGATCATTTCACTATTAGTTTCACCTCATGTTTAATACATTACATATCCTTCATTTTAAATCAAATGGCTCATGCATGGGTGAAACATAGTTTCACTTTGAATCAAGTTTTTTTTCCAGAATATAGTCTACCTTTGTATGACTTATTCATTTATTTAGCTACACTTTTGTTATTCTTTTAGAAACTAGTTTGTTGTTCTATAGAGACTTGTAATCTAAAGGCAATAAGGATGAATGTATTAAACTTATTAATAAAGGTATACATTCCATGCTCTCAATTATATCATAACCCTCATTCCTTAATCAAGCTCATTATTTCCAACATTTCTCTTTATTTCAACTAAGTTTCTTATCCTAGTTTTATGATTTACATGCTCATCTAGTTCTCTTCACTTTAACTCTTCTGAAGACTCTTCACTTCTATGTACTTATTGTATACTTATCTCTTTTCTTCTATTTTCCCTTTGCTTTGGAGTACATAAAAACATTGTACTCAGTTATATAATCCATTCCTCATGATTGATTCTTACTATCTTGGCCCTAACATTCATTTCTCACATCTTTTCCATATTTCATATTTAGAGTTCATATAATACTAATAATTAAATTTATCCTGAACCTTATGCCGTGTTCCTTTATTCCCTATTAAGGGACTCTCATATGAGGCCCCAAAGTTGGATCTAAGATATCAGTTCCGATTGATTCTGTTATCCCAGTCTTTCCCTCATACTTCAAAATCTTAGAGTATATACATTCATACTAAAATTTGGATCTAATCTATCCATAATTTACTCTTGTTATGTTACTAATAGGAGTCATTAGATCCCAGTAATGCATCATGCCAGTCGGACTAGGCTAAACCAGCAGTCCTAAACCAAGAGCTACTTAGTATTACTCAACTCCTATTCATCTCAAATGTGTGGAAGAAAACTTATCCACTTATGAAAGCTCATTCAGAGATCATTTCTAGTCTACTTGATACAAAGAATGTAATCAATAAATGCTACAACTGCATAGGGTACAAAAAATCCTAAAGACCCATATATATTTCAAAATACTGAATATCTGAATTCAAACATATAAAAGCATTTCTATTCATCTCCAATAAAATAACAATATGAATTGAAAGTTCATCTCATTTTATATTTATGCTCTTAATTCATGTTACTTATCTTATTTCTAACCCTAATATTTCTAGGGTTCCTCTCTATCCCATCCTTCCACTGTATACCTGGCCAGGGTATACATGAAAGAATAGATAGAGTAGCTTGATACTGGTTGATCCAAGTACTCAGATACCGGGCCAGGATATCCAAATACTCAAATCCCCAGAGCTAACATCATAACATCTCCTATATGCCACACTTATGACTCTAATTTACTAACTTAATGGTCCCTGACAACTCAACCTAAGATGTGATACCAAGTTTGTTACACCCCAATCTCACAATTACCATTAATCATGAGATTAGGGCATAAAATTGAGGATTTATCGTAATACAAAGATCACCCTTAACTTTTTCTTCTTTATCAAACTCTTTGTTTTTTCACATTGAACCACATAAACTAACTTTATAAGGGAATCTAAACATTGATTTCTCTAATCTGAATTCAACAGTAAAAAAAGGCATGTATGAACATTCATTATGTTTCTCATACTTTTAAGCACAAAAGACTTGTTGATTCACGTATATTGCTAAAAGAGGAATAATGTTATACATCATCATTTACAACTCTCTCTTATTTCTTTACAAGGACCTAGAGTGACAAGGACCGATTGAACTTAACCATACTTAGACTTAACTCTTGTGGCAAATCTACTCTTATGCAATGATATCTTCAATCCCCACAGTTTCCCTAAAAGAATTGTGAGTAGAGGGGTGACCCTACTCGCTCAGTGAATGAGTACTTTAAAGAAATAATGTACATCACTAATACAATTACATATATACTTTTGAGCAACTGATATCAATTATAATAGTTGTAAGATTTAAAGAGATTGATTATTGAAAATCATAAATATGGTAGGATACTCTAGATATCAACAAGAGAAAATCAATATATGAGCATGCTTGATTAATTTCAAAGAGAACTAATAATTCAGAAACATACAAAGAATAATTATTGGGAAACTGTAATCGAATCTTTCTTAACCTTTCTTACTTATAAGAAACTCTTTAAACCTATATGAACATATTTTAGCTTATGCCCTGATCATATGTAGTGTACTCTACATATAAAGACTCGTAGAGAACTACGATCTCACTATACAAGACTTAGCTTAAAACCCAGGAAGCTAAGCCTAGAACTGAATCTGGGTCTTCTTAACTCGAACTTTCACGTCTGACTAAGGCAGCTAAACAGCTGGCCTTTAACTGGGCCTCTCCTTCTAGGTTGAGTACACAGGCAGAGGGTCTGAGACGCTCTGTGGGCCTCATCTTGGCATGCTCTGTGGGTACCTCTGGGTTACCACTGGGATCTCCAATTCATGTTGGGTAACCTATCTTCTCTTAGGATACTTCCTCAAGAGCTTCATCTCCCTACATGCTCCGTGGGTGCAATCCAATCCCCGTGTACTGGTCGCTTCCAGGGTGGATCGTTTCCTCCCTACAGTGTAGACATCTGTAGGGAATCTACGGTGTTCAGGGCACCTATGTCCATTATTTTATTATTCTTGGAAAGCTCTTTCTACATTGTACCTTTCTCTTACTTACACTTGACTTTGATATCTCTATGGTACCACGTCTATTTAATTGAAGTTTATAATACAACATGTACATCATTCTAAACTTGGCAGAGCAGTATATTTAAAACATTGTAATTTACTGAGGAATCAACATACTATAAATGCAGGTAGACTAAAGTTCTTCAATAAACTGAATACATGTCAACTTGGCACATATTCATACACTGAAATCATACAATTGAACTTCTTAATTCACTGATAAGAGTTAATTACTTGACATACGAGTAATCATCATTTGCACCTGTAAATTATTTGTACTTTCTTGGAAAATGTGCACCTCAACCCAAATCTTGAGTTGTGCATCACCACATCTCATACTGAGAACATTGATATCAAAATACTTGATTCATTGAACATCCTATCATTAGGGCTTCATTTACCCCCATTCACTTATCACATGGCTCTCATAAGGATTTCATGTGACATAAACATTCACTGAATAAAAACTACTATCAACAAATCATATACAATCAATATATGTATGAAACATTGGAACTGAGCTGAATTTGGGTTTACATGCCATTCACTGAGATAACATGCATCAATAATAAAATTTAATAAATAAAGTTTATCATGTCAAGAAAATCCGTTTGAATGGATTTCACGATATCCATTCGCAAATATCCAACTTTCCTCATATCTTGGGTTTCACCCTCTTTACTAAGATATCAAACAAACACTATTAACATTAAATGAAATCCAAGATAGTATCTGACATATATGTACTATGAATTCAGATAAACAGTCAGTCATAACAAATGGATTCCAGATAAACAAATTTCTCTATTTAATTATACAACAATTTCAGTCATAGACAAATTCCCTATATTTCAGTTTACTCTTATAACTTCTGTGAATACTTAGGGAATTATCAATAGGATGCATTTTATACATTTCTAATATGATTTTATTATTTGAAATTCATCCAAATAGAGGAAAAATCCATTTCATATCATTTTGCAACAACTTAGATCAAACACACAATTCAGGGTTGTAGTCGCTTACTAAGAAATTAAAGATTATGGATGATTTAACCAATTTTTGTGCAATATACTATTTAAAGGAAGTTCTCACTCACCCTATGGTGTGAAAAAACCTTAAAAATGCAGCTCGTCCCTTAAAATCTCGATCTCATATCAAATCCCTAGCAATTCACCTGATTCTTCTTCCTTTCAACTTAGAAACCCTAGAAAAATGAGTGATTATGAAGAAAGAGTGAGAAAAGGGAAAGTTTTGCACAATTTCACATCAAATTAGAGGAGGGATGGAATCTTGACATGTGAGAGAAGATTCACCATGAAAGGTTATGCAAAGAAGCTAAACTTATATGATTTCATCATTCCTCAGACCGCAAAACCCTACGTCGGCATCTCCATCACATTCTCCTCTCAAACCCTAACTCTCCCTTTCTCTCTAGGATTTCATTTCTCTGGACTGAATCACAAATTATGAGATCTCTTTGTGTGTTAGGTTGACCATATAGAGAAATTAAGCTGCTTGGGTCAATTGCACATTGACCCCTCAATATACTTTCTCATATTTCAGCTGAATTTTCTATCATAAAAATATTATTGTAATTCGTTTATTGATAAGGTCTAAACGCATCCAAAAATAATGAAATTTTAAATTTTTTTTACAATTGAGTTTCAAATCTCCAGTTTAAAATTTCAGATCATTTGGAGTTACCAATAAATAATTAAAAAAAACTACACTGCGAAAAAGCACTCTGTTAGCATTTTGGTTGAAGTATAGTTCAACTGAGAACCACATTCAAAGAACACTAAAATATTCTGAATTTTTTCTCGAATATGCATGATTGAGTTATCTATATCATATACAAAATTCAATTAAATAGAAAATTTTTAGAAAATATAAAAAATCATTTACCACATGGCTATCCTGATCAAATTCCATATTCATGTACTATCAAAACCCTTTTTTTTTGCTGATTAGGGTTTACATTTCTCAAACCCTAATTCTTCAAACTAAAATCATAGTTAGAGTTTCTTCTTAGGTTTGAAACATCACAATTAATCTACTATCATTAATCCAGTCTAAATGATGTTCAATTTAATCAAGCATGTAATCATTCAAGTAAACCCTAGTTTACCAATTAAGCACAAATGTGGTCATTACAGTATAGCTCTTTATGAAAGCATCTAGAGTTTTGAAACAATTTACACTATTATCAAACATTTAAAAGATTAAAATGCTTCTTAAAAGTTGTTATTAATGAATATTTTGTATAGAAATATATAAAAAGAATTATTTGTGTTGAATGTATATTTTCAGGTAGTTGTTAACTAGGTTTCAATGAACAAAACCATTATAAAAGGAAAAAGGCTCCTTGATAAATCTATCTTGGAAAAATATTAGTATGATCTCTTCTGGAAATCATCAACCATGAAAGGTAATATATGAAATTGTCTACTCTCTTTACTCCAAGGTATGTTGGATACCAAAATATTGGCTTCGTAAGAATTCACAAGTTATAGAATATCAGATTTAAATTATTATTATGAAAAACAATGACTACTACAAAATATGAAAAGACGAATTCTCCAAGTGTTTACCATTCTATTTTTTTCCTAATTGACAAAATATAGGAAGCCACGCGTTCTAGACTTTATTTCAAGCCAATTTTGAATGAAGTTTGGCAATTTTCATAAATTCCAAGACAGGTAGTTTATTATATTCAAATGGTTAGTGTTGAGTAATAGGTGAAATAGGAGGAAGTAGACAACGATGAGATATAAATATTATGCCCTTAATAAAAATTACAAGATAGTCAGAGGTGACTAGACATTTGTTAGTTGAATGTCTTGAATTCAAAAAATACTTTGAATTTTATGATGACATCAAAAATAATTAAGTCATTCCCATGTTTTTACTTAAATGTTACCTTATATACTTGAACTTCGATTTATGTGGACGAAGAACGACAATAGTTCTTGTACAAAATTATATTTTTAGTATTAAAATGTACATATTAAAATTGGACTGTAATTAACACACAATCTAACTTATATCAGCTGAATTTATGATGTACTCTTATAAGACAAGATAGGGAAACCACACGTGGATACTCATTTTTTGCATTAAAAATTAACATTTTAATCATTTATATTAATTTCAATCATTTATATTAATTTGAAATTTAATTGAAAGCTATTTTTAGTCATTTTTCATATGTCACACAACTTCATGCAAACCATGTGGCAACAAGTGGATGAAAAGTAGTATGACGAATACAATTTAACCTTTAGAAGTAGAACTTTGGATAAAGTAGGGAGAACGATATATATGAATATCTATATTGTTTACTTAACATTCTAATGTTTTGTGATGTCCCTAGATTTTCTAAAACTTAATCTGATGTGTGACGTGTAAATTGAAACCATCACCTCAGTGAGAATCCCAATTTAAACACCCCACACTAGGCTAAGAAGAAGAAAATTAGAGGAAGTCAGAATGAAACAACAGTAGCACATGCACATGAACAATAATAAAACCATACAACACATGTTCACCATTTAACATATAATTACATAATGAATTGTTACAACATTTCATATTACATATTGAAAGGTAAACTTATACATATATATGTACTACCACTAAACTACAAGATCTTAAAACAATAGGTCCACCTATACATCAGCTCGCTACACAACTCTCAACTATCCTGGATCTTCAAGAACACATGTCCATAACCTAAACAAAATATTACATGTGGTACACGTCAGCACAATATTCAAGAATATCGTAATGAGTATGCCTATGTGTCTTTTATATACCTCTCATCATATCTTGGCAATAAAATAAAACTAATACTTGGCAATAATAAAGAAATATAAGCAAAGCATATACTTGCACAAAGATGATTATTAACAAAGACAACACATATTTTACAATGACTTCCATTATATGTAAAGTTGATCAACCACATGCACTATTCTACCAAAGAGATTTAGTGCTCAGATGTACTATTCTGCCAAAGAGATTTAGTACTTTCATCAATGCACTATTCTACCAAAGAGATTTAGTGCTATCATATAAAGGATCAGATATCTTATGTTTCATGTGTTCATAGCAATAGGTATGGAAAATCATGCAACATATCATAAAAGAACAATCATTTCATCCAATATCATATGCCAAGTATTTTACTACACATATAACATAAGAATATTATATAATAAACCAAGTAAGAGGTAATGACCAACCTTCCAAAGAGATAGATCATACTAATCACATATTTCTCATGTCATCTATAACTTGTTAAACCTATTCAAGACAAGATCATATACTATCATTAGGTTCTCATCATCTTACATCTCATCTTAACCCTAACTATGTCCATATTAGGGTTTAGCTTAGTTCATTAGGATGTGTACATCATTACTTGCATTCTTGTCTTGGAATTATCTTACTAATGTTATTTTCCAAATTATGGTTCATTATATGATCATTATGTTCCATATCCTTTTTGTGCACATATTAACCCTAGGTTACATCATTAACCTAAATTAGGATTTCATAACATGTATTAAGAGTCATCTTCATATAACATGGATTTTATGCATAATCACGATCTCATAATTAAAACTGAGGTCCCATATACTGATATCATCTACTCTGTAAACTTTCATCAATTATTGAGCATGTATGTATTTATTGCATATTAATTAGGGTTATTAACCCTAATTAGCCATATTAAGCAAATTACAAGATTTCATATATCAACATCATAAATACTGGCATCAGATGGATTATAAGCATGAATATGGATTTACTAACATTTTATCATAATTGTATGCCATCATTTGATATTTATTACTCATGAAACAAGCATTTCACAACTTATACGATATCACTGTTATTGGTTTGTCAAAAGCAGAATATTATCATTCTACTGTGTTCTACTCATTTTCCTGAGAATTTTAGTATATTATTTGTATTTTTCAGATCATCGAGCTATTTTCTATGATTTATTGATCTGGGAATTTTTAGATATTTACCTTTTTCAGCCAATGGGAGCCCGCCACATGGCCCTGTGGGGCTGCAACGCTCGTCATGCCTTACTTAGGTCTAGTCAATCTGGATCAAGAGTTGGATTCATGGATGCAACGATCCATTTACCCGAGTCAGGGCTCTCTTTTGTCTCGCACTCGCAAGACCCACGCCCACGTCTCTATTCTACAAGCACTGGCGTGAGGGAGATGCTCCGGCGAGCGATCAACCATCCTACAATGCTCCTTAAGAAAGGATTACACTCCCTAGAGATTCGGCATCCCTCCCTCTACATCACCGGCCTCTCATCTTCAATGATGGTGGCTCCTCCTTGCGAAGATGGGAGCTCGCCGCCACTCGTACCTGCTGCGACGGAGCAGAAGGGGCGAAAGGCCTCAGCTAATTGAAACTTCTTCCAGAACCCTCCATTAGCTCTGCTTGGTCTTCCTTAACTTGATCGAAGCTCCAAGCCTCTGAGGGGAGGAAACCATTGTCGTTCCCAACTTGCCCTTCATCTCCAACCAACTTTGGCTTTGGCTGCCATGAAACTACCAATGAAGGGGGGCTAGAGACACCCTATTTCGACTACTCTACTCGCCCTCTTTATTTTCCTCTTCTCTATTTCCTATGCTCTGTCTTCTATCTGTTGTTCCCTTCTTCATCTCCTCCTCTTCAGCCTATGTGGGTGGGTAATGGAGAGGTAGCGGAAATGGGGAACTAGAACTCCCTCGTGTGTTCTCCATATGCCTCAAATGAGGGGTCTTAGTGCTCATCTAGGTGAACCGAGATCAACTACTTGAAGACCTCCCTCTCACCCCAAGATCCTAGAGAGTGGTGGTAGGAAACTTGCTACCTCAACTGGTCCTTAGCTGACTCTAACCGCAAGGTCCGAGAAGACTTAGAGGCCTTTGATCTCGCATCCAAGGGTCTAGGATGACTTCTCCTGAAAACTTGATATGTGGTTACTGAAACATGGATATGATGCTCATTTAAATGAACCGACCGAGTGACATATACACGAATGTCATGGATAAGGCTTAAGAAAGCAATAAAACCTTGCTCTACCATACATTTATAGGCACATTATGTCAATATATTCAACCCTATGTATCTCTTTCAAGGAGCATCAAAACATTATGTAATTCGGAGGATATCTCTAAAATCACTCAAGCTACATTCTATTAAATTTTGGTGCCAAAACACAAATCTTTGACCTTCCATTTGTATACTTCATAAAGGTATAAAATTAAGGACCTTAATCATGATATCAATATCCATCACCATCCAAACCTTACCAAAGCACCATAACTCTCAAGATAACTTGACATAAGAATTCCAAAACATTATTGGACACTTATGGATTCGAAAAGTCCACTCCATCACATCCTACACACCTTAAAAGAAATTTCGTCCTCGAAATTAGGCCAAGAAAAACCAATCCATCACATCATATACATCTTAAAAGAAATTTCGTCCTCAAAATCAAACCATACTCGTACTCCAAAGAAAAAACTAAGCATGTCTTCATCCACATGTAGAGAACCTCTCTATGTGCAACATATCCGAAAACAAAGCCCCATACTCATGTCCAAACCATTATTCGGAGGTTTTAAAACATCTATGGTGAATCACCCCTTCATAATAGATTGAAACACTGGTTTAGAAACTCTAATTATGTCATGACATATCTCATATGTTAGGATTGCATCCTTATATTTACCCATGTATTAGGGTTCCCACATCATATTACCATATCTTAAAGGAGTTAACTAGAGTTAACCCATTATGTCAAGGTGTCATCAACATTTTATTGAGCTAATTATTAGAACATGTTCAACATTAACATATGCCTGTTAGGATGGATTCAACTATAGTTAAACCAATTTATCCATCTAGGTCACATCAAGGTGTCATAATTGTTATGTTGTGTTAACTTTCAAACTATATATTTTTCATCTTTATTAAGCACCAAGTTTAACACCTCATGTAACATGTTTATTCATATGATCTTATTTTGTTGCTCATAATAAATTGTAACATTTACTAGTGATTTTATCACAAGATTAACGAACAATATCACATTATCATCATTGTTCATGTACATGGTTAACCACTTATGCATTGATATTTATTAAACCATCTTTAAGTTTTCCATCATTTCATATACATATCATATATCAAGATTGGATCACATATTATGATCAGATTACACATATGATATCATGGCGGTGTGAAACAAACTTATGTGAGTGGCTTGTCAAAACATATATCAAAACTTTATCTAGCCCAAATGAGGTTCTCCCAACCCTTATCTTTAGGGTAGTGTCATGCTCAAACTCTCTAAGCTAACTCAACTCAATGAGTATCTCATATGCACAAACTTCATTTTCCCTCTTTGATCTAGGGTTACCAGGTCTACCTCATAGGCACTGGTGATTATCTTTATAAACTCTAGCCACATATGAACAAACCAAAACATGCTATGATATTCTCTTCATAGGTTCTCTACCCATGAGACACACTATTTCCCAACTCTCTTTCATAAACACCTCTAGAGTCCTACATGGGAACCACCAACCTAAGCATGAGGCTTCATAGAAACCAACACAACTACCTCCTCTAGGGTCTTGGGCTCTCTCCCTCACCCGGATGGTAGGCACTCATATTCATATTCACATGCACATATATAATGAGCCTCTATTTATCTCTAGGGTTTGGTCCTCCCAAGGACATCTAGGATCAAGAAACTATAGGGGTCATGCATAAAGCAACTCATCTCAATCACTCAGGAGTATTCTAGTTTAGGACATATCATATCATATATTTCTCATCATCTCATATCTTGGAGTTTAGGTTCTCTGGCCTTATCTGAATGGGTCTCATTCTCTCTGGAGTTAACCCTAAAATTGGTCCTAACACTAGAGGTCCTCCTTTGTAAAAGAGCTTGAGGCTCATACTGACTCACATCCTTGTCATAACCTATCTTATCTTATCTTATAAAACCATACATACTTTCATCATCCAATACTATCTCAAATCCTCAAAACTGAACCTTAATCCTTAAAGAAAACATTGATCGTCACAAACCATCTTATATCATCTATACAAGACTTACATCATATCATCAAAACTTATTTCATCTATTCTATCTATTACATATTCCAAACAAGGCTCTAGACATCTAATCTAGAGCTACTCTCTCTTCTAGACTAATGTCATTCTTTTTCACTTAGGTTACATCACCACCTCCTACTCATACATGTGTGGGGACACATTTTTGTAATACATATATATAATAAAATATTATATAGTTTTTTCTGATAAAACATGCATCAGAAAAAACTATCGAGGTTCGATCTGATTGGAATCAAAAACAAAATCTAGAAAACGAGTGTCCCACACATAGTAGAGAGTACAGTGCCATGAAAACTAGTGAAAAGGGTGAGAACATGGTGTAGACTAGTGTAGCTACTCTAGACAACGAGCGCCATATGTCTAGGGTTTCTCTTCCCTTGATGTACGTCATTTCCAAATAATGCAACGTCCCATATCGCTGCACTATAAGGAAAGAATGACATCTAAGGACTTGCTATACAACAAGCACCAATCTAGACCTATTTTTCTGACATCTAGGTGCTAACCTAAAGGCTAGGTCAGATCTAGTCTCTAAAAGATGACTAATCTAACACTAAATATCATTAAGTTCATGGTTCTTTGGTTTTGAGTTGCATACTGAGCAAATGCTAGGCTTTGCTATTGTTCATGCTCTGATACCACCTATGACGTCCCCAGATTTTCTAAAACTTAATATGATGTGTGATGTCTAAATTAAAACCCTCACCTCAGTGAGAATCCCAATTTAAACACCCCACACTAGGGTAAGAAGAAGAAAATTAGAGGAAGTCAGAAAGAAATGAAAGTAGCACATTCACATGAACAATAATAAAACCATACAACACATGTTCACCATTCAACATATAATTACATAATGAATTGTTACAACATTTGATATTACATATTGAAAGGTAAACTTATACATATATATACACTACCACTAAACTACAGATCTTAAAACAACAGGTCCACCTGTACATCAGCTCGCTACACAACTCTCAACTATCCTGGATCTTCAAGAACACATGTCCGCAACCTAAACAAAATATTACATGTGGTATACGTCAGCACAATATTCAAGAATATTGTACTGAGTATGCCTACGTGTCTTTTATATACCTCTCATCATATCTTAGCAAAAAGATAAAACTAATACTTGGAAGTTATAAATAAATATACGAAAAGCATATACTTGCACAAAGATGTTCATTAACAAAGAGAACACATATTTTACCATGATTTTCCATTATATGTAAAGTTGATCAACCACATGTACTATTCTACCAAAGAGATGTAGTGCTCACATGTACTATTCTTCCAAAGAGATTTAATACTTTTATAAATGCACTATCATGCCAAAGAGATTTAGTGCTCACATGTATTATTCTGCCAAAGAGATTTAGTACTTTCATCAATGCACTATTCTACCAAAGAGATTTAGTTCTAGCATATAATGGATCAGATAACTTATGTTTCATGTGTTCATAGCAATAGGTATGGATAATCATGCAACATATCATACAAGAACAATCATTTTATCCAATATCATATGCCAAGTATTTTACTACACATATAACACAAGCATATTATATAATAATCCAAGTACGAGGTAATGGCATACCTTCCAAAGAGATAGATCATACTAATCACATATTCCTCATGTCATCTATAACTTGTTAAACCTGATCAAGACAAGATCATATACTATCATCAGGTTCTCATCATCTTACATCTCATCTTAACCCTAATTACATACTTATTAGGGTTTAGCTTAGTTCATTAGTATGTATACATCATTACTTGCATTCTTGTCTTGGAATTATCTTACTGATGTTATTTTCCAAATTATGGTTCATTATCTGATCATTATGTTCCATATCCTTAACCCTAGGTTACATCATTAACCTAAATTAGGATTTCATAACATGTATTAAGGGTCATCTTCATATAACATGGATTTTATGCATAATCATGATCTCATAATTAAAATCGAGGTTCCATATATTGATATCAGCTACTCAGTAAACTTTCATCAATTACTGAGCATGTATGTAATTATTGCATATTAATTAGCATTATTAGCCCTAATTAGCCATATTAAGAAAATTACAAGATTCCGTGCATCAACATCATAAATACTAACATCATATGGATTATAAGCATGAATATGGATTTAATGACATTTTATCATAATTTTATGCCATCATTTGATATTTATTACTCGTGAAATAAGAATTTGACAACTTATATGATATCACTATTATTAGTTTGTCAAAAGCCTAATATTATCATTCTATTGTGTTCTACTCATTTTTTTGAGAATTTCAATATATTATTTGCATTTTTTGGATCATTGAGCTATTTTCTATGATTTATTAAAGATCTAGGAATTTCTAGATATATACCTTTTTCAGCCAACGGGAGCTTGTCACGTGGCCTTGTGGGGGTGCGACTCTCATCTTACCTTACTCAGGTCCAGCCGATCTGGATCGGGATTTGGATCCATGGATGCAATGATCCATTTACTTGAGTCAAGGCTCTCTTTCGTCTCACGCTCGTGAGACCCACGCTCGTGTCTCTATTCTGCAGGGCGCCGCCGCGAGGGAGATGCTCTAGTGAGCGATCGACCATCCTACAATGCTCCTCAAGAATGGATTACATTCCCTAGAGATTTGGCATCCCTCCCTCTATGTCGCTGGCCTCTCATCTTCGGTGATGATGGCTCCTCCTTGCGGAGAGGGGAGCTCACCGCTGCTCATGTCTGTTGCGACAGAGCAGAAGGGGCGAAAGGCCTCTTCTCATCAAAACTTCTTCTGGAACCCTCCATTGGCTACGCTTGGTCTTCCTCAACCCGACCGAAACTCCAAGGCTCTAAGGTGAGAAAACCATTGTCGTCCCCAACTCGCCCTTCATCTCCAACCAACATTGGCTTTGGCTGCCATGAAACTACCAACAAAGGGGGGTTGGAAACACCTTATTTCGACTACTCTACTCTCTCTCTTTCTTTTCCTCTACTCTATTTCCTCTACTTTACCTTCTATATATAGTTCCCTTCTTCATCTCCTCCTCTTCGGCCTGTGTGGGTGGGTAATGGAGAGGTAGCGGAAAGGGGGAACTGGAACTCACTCGTCTGTTCTCCATATGCCTCAAATGAGGGGTCTTAGTGCTCATCTAGGTGAGTTGAGATCAACTACTTGCTAAGACCTCCCTCTCACCCCACGATCCTGGGGTGTGGTGGTGGGAAACTTGCTACCTCAATTGTTCCTTAGCTGACTCTAACCGTAAGGTCAGAGAAGACTTAGAGGCCTTTGATCTTACATCCACGGGTCTAGGATGACTTCTCCTGAAATCATGATCTGTGGTTACTGAAACATGGATATGATGCTCATTTAAATGAGCTGACCATGTGACACATACATGAATGTCACAGATAAGGCTTAAGAAAGCATTAAAACCTTGCTATACCATACATTAATAGGCACATAATGTCAATATATTCAACCCTATGTATCTCTTTCAAGGAGCATCAAAACATTATGGAATTCAGACCATAGCTCTAAAATAACTCAATCTACATTCTATTGAATTTTGGTGCCAAAACACAACTCTTTGACCTTCCATTTTATACTTCATAAAGGTATAAAATTCAGGATCTTAATCATGATATCAATATCCATAACCATCCAAACCTTACCAAAGCACTATAACTCTCAAGATAACTCGACATAAGAATTCCAAAACGTTATTGGCACTTATGGATTCGAAAAGTCCACTCCATCACATCCTACACACCTTTAAAGAAATGTCATCCTCAATATTAGGCCAAGAAAAACCAATCCATCACATGCTTGTTGTATATCACCTTGTGTTGACATTCATTAATAGTTGTAGATGTTTTTAATTCTTTAATCATTCTTAATGACTGAAGTGCGATTTGTAGTTACAAAATTATCTCTGACATGTTATAAAAAGTAGACAAGGTTATAGGTGATAAGAATGTTTTATTGAATCACATGAATATATTAGGGAGTAATATATTAAATGACTTCTATTAGCTACACAAGTTGATCAAGTATGTAGAGTAGATTGGTCAACCAATATAGTCCTGGATCATTGATTTTCTTGCCCAAGTTGGCCACCTTATTTCAAGAAGACAGGTTAACTTGTATAGAAATTGAATTATGGTCATACAAATTTTTGAAAATAGAATATATATTTTAATATAGATATTCCACCTTACACTATATACATACACACATATATATACATATATAATCATATACAGATACATATATATACATATATATATGAATATGTACATATAATAAAGTATAATATCTTATAATAGTAATTGCAAAGAACTATTGAAGTATATTTGAACCATCACCAACCTTCTCAACATGGAATATCATCAAATAATTCTAATATTTCTTTTGCGTACCCATATTATTTAAAGTAAAAAACACACCATAAATAACCAATATCAAAAACCCTATGGTGTCCCTTAATTAGTTTCCCTAGGAGTTTCTTATATTGTTTGGAGTTTTCAAGAGTATTTTTTATACAAAATTGTATTTCTATTTATATGAAAGATTGTTTAGTTAGTGATAAATTAATTTATACTAATGATGTTAAACTAAACCAAAGTGATAAGTTTTCAAGAGTATTTTTTATCAATAATTGTATTTCTATTTATATGAAAGATTGTTTAGTTAGTGATGTTAAACTAAACCAAAGTGATTCTTAGTGGAATTTGATAAAGGTGGTAGAACTTGTAGATTATTGACATGATATATTCCTTCAAATTCAATGTCATTATCCATAAAAAGTATTGATTTTTTTATTCTTATAATAATTGTGTTTTTTAATGGTATCACTACAGGAGCTAGTTTGAATTTATGTAAAATGATTGATATGACAAAATTGTAATGGTAGGAAGTTTGAAAATATTGATGCTAACATACCCTACTATTGGAAGTATGTTGTCCTTCTTAAAGGAATAAATGATAAATTTAAGACAAGTTTAATAGTGTATGATATGATGGAAAAATACATCAAACAACATGTGATGAGTGCAGTGATTGTGGGTCTATGAATCATAATCACCACCATCACAATGAGAGATCATCCTGACTACCAATCAAGGTTTCCATGCATCACTCTCAAGGTGGGTCTGTCTGATACATTGTTCTCAAACAAGTATCTATGTTTTTGGTTTGATATCACATATCATGACCAAATGAGATTCTGTCATCAACCAACGCACACTCTAGTCTTCTATTTTGTCGATGTATATCAGGTTCCACAATAACATCTTACTAGGGACATAACAACAATGTATACACTCTTAACATGTGTATGATCTCATTGTTCAGGTCCTCAACCGAAAGATATACGTCATCAATTAAAATTGTTCTTTAGACATGAATTATGTAACATATATCATAATTGAATAAAACATAATAAATGGAAGATTGCCTTTATTAATAATAAAATTGTTTACAATATATGCCATTAAAATCATCATATAATTGGCTATTCGGACATACATACCAACAGTAATAGCATTTCTTGGTGTTCCAAAGATTATCTGGGTATTCTTACGGGAGTTGAGCCACTTGTATTTTTGAGACAGTAGTATTTTACCTTATAAATAATCACTATAACATCTTACATTTGTATCAAGAAGGTGTTCTTCTCTCCCCCAGCTAATTATGTCCATTTTCAAATCATACCAAACTTTTTGTCTTTTTCTTTGAAGGAGAATAGAAACAAGGTGAGCCGGATGGAGTCATCAATAGATGCTTCTAATAGTGGATCACATTTCAAGGAAAGAATCAACTTGCATGTAGGAGTTCTTGTTTTCCGATCCATATCAGGTGAGAAGAATCCCAAGAAGATTGGGTGGAACAAAAATTTACAACCCTGGAATTTGATCATGAAATTCCTTGTGCGCGTGTGGAGGAGGTGACTTCTCATGTGCAGCTAAATCTCCCATATTGTCTTCCAAGAGTTGAGTGTCGCTTGCACAATACACAAGAAAACAAAAGAGGATATGTTATCAAACCAATATGAAAAAGTGACACAAAGAATAATGAAGTGCAATTGTTAGTGTAGCAGGAAAAGTCAAACCTAAACTAACTACCTAGGTTTAGTGTCTTTCTCCCTAGAAATGGATCTATAAATCTTGATTCATCCACATAACACCTAATCAATTAACCTGATTGGATGCACCTTAGGCACACAATAGGGTTTTTCAAATTTATGAAACCTAATGGACACACTTCTAAAAAATCCAAAAGAGTATAGACTCAGAATTAGTTGTGATGACCACTATCAAACTGGCAGCTTAATCGTAGAAAACTATGTGGAAATAATTATTAAAATAGGATTACCAAAAATCACTAAAAATTAAAACCTTTTTTACAAGATATCTACTACCAGGAAACTCTTTTCAGAAAGAACCAAAACATATGCATATACATCATGGTTTACTTGTACATACAATGCTCCATCACCTTGCAAGGATTTGAGATAATAGTTGATTTGCCAAAGCATTCACAAAAGCAACATCATGCATCGAGGCGCACTAGCCAAAATTTCAGATTGATTATAAAACTCTTTATGCATTATCTCCCAAAGGACCTGAGAGTACAGGAACAACACATAGGACTTTATATCTAAAAGACACATAACAACGCATTCAACTTGAGTTGTTACTATTTTTTTGGCTGCTACTGCCTGCTATCTGCTGCTCAATCTTTACCCTTTCGTGCAAGTCCACCTAAAAAGTTATGGAACCTAGAGGATGTGACAACTTTTCCCAGTGAGAGATATAACTCTCCGCCAACAATATTATTATCATAGTTAAACTTTTATGAATGATAGTAGAACAAACCTATATTGAATTAAACAAGTATAACTATTGATTATATGCAGAGTAGAGAAATCATATCTTCTTATTAGTTCAGATATCTACATCTGAGCTGTAGATCATTTATTCACTTTTAAAAGGAATATGAAAAATATGTCTAATTGTTATAAACTAAACAGTATAAAACCAAAGCAAGACATCAACAAATGTTTCCATATTTTGTCCTCAAACAAATACGCTAGATGGCTGATTAAAACTTTAACATTCCATCAAATGCCCTGAAGAGATGGGAATATGCCCTCCATATCCGACTGACCACTGCTAAGTAAAGTACATGTGCCATATAGGTCTTATCAAAGAGCTAGAATCCACAACCTCTCCTTTCTCGGTCAGTATGAGATTAATGGATGTGACATTATGAGTCAAGTTGCATTATAGCTAGCCAGATGTATAGAGGCTCTTCTCTATAGAGATACAACGTGTAGCATGTTCACTTATTAGGGTATGATCCATAATCAATCCTAAATATATCAGGACTTGGTTCGTAACCAATCCTGATTGTTTATTGAGTCACAGTTCAACCACACTCTAGTTAGGGTATGACCCGAAGTCAATCCTTATCTTTAGGGTATGGCCCGTAGCCAATCATGTTAGTAAAGGATACAAGGAGATATTTCAACTTGCACCCTGCATATTCAATAATATGCATTCTGAGTAGAACTCATTTTACCATTTAGCAATATTGACACTGAATGGATCTATGGATAGGGAAACTACATTTTTAGTTCACTTGATAGATTAATTGCATTAAAGCATCTTTTAGAATCAATCACGTTACAAGAATGAATTATAGATGTATGTTATACATATAGGTGTAACCTTTTTCAAGAGATCTTATATCAATTGGTACATATCTTGTTATACTTATCCTGGGATATCAGTCCCCTGAACACATTATTGGGAATTTCATCCCTTCACCATTATCATAATCATGATCATATCCTTGGGTATCAAACCCTCAGCTCATTATTGAACATTATCACCTCTCATTAGGAAATAACTAACTCTAGGTCATCAGACCATATATAAATCATACTTGTTGTACAAGTATATCACATGGCTCACAAGGCCTTATATAATTTTTATAATATTAAATCATCATATCTCATACCTGGCTATGTTCATCATCTCGTAACACCTGCATGGTTAGGATTTCATAGAAAATGCAATATTAAGAAAATATCATGACCATGCCATAAAGAGAATTATTCAAATTGCAACCCTCTCACAATTAGGGTTAGGGTTTTCCCTTGTAGCTGATTTAGGGTTCCCAAGTGCATATTTATCAATCAAACCCTTATTCACATTATAAGAGTTATTTAATTTCCATAAATGTTAAAGCATACTTCATCAAATATCATCAATTGATTATCAACATAAGGTACAAGTTTCTTTCTCATCCTTACTAGGATATTGACTTCAACACACTTATTACATTGATTTAACCTTCTTTAGGGTTATTAACCTATACTTATTAAAGTGTATTCATCTCATTACTTCCATGATGTATTCATTGATTATATTCAAAAGGAATCGGCCTACACTCATCAAGGTGTATCAGCCTCCACTTATCAAGGTATATCAACCTTCATTCCAAACTTTGTATCAGCCTAGACACATCACTTGTGTCGGCTGATTCAGCCCTATTTTAGGGCTTCATCTTGTGTCATATTGCATTTCAATAACATCTATACTTGTTAGATTACATGTTATTTCCCCCAATATGCTTATTTCTATCAAATGCACTTACGGAGGCTTTTTGCATGTTTTATAGGTACTTTTTCCACTACTTGATGGCATGGAAAGAAGATGGTCCAATCTAGGGTTTCCCCAGGCTTGAAGGAGCCCAAAATGAGGCCAACACCACTCCCAACGTACCCCAAGTGGTCAAAGAATGTTTTGAAGAAATACCCTCCATGGATGATCAAGTTCAATGCTCAAGTGCATGGGAGGGACACCAAAATGGCTGTGGTACTCCACCACGGTCGTGACATACATGTGCCCCAATCACAAAAAATCATTGTAACTTCTAGAATTTGATGAATATGGCCAAAACAGTCATGGTGAGTGTTATACCCATGGTAAAAGGTCCCCACCACGGCCGTGGTGACCCCCCACGGCCGTGGCCATCCATGTACATCTCCCTGTGATCTCCACCCTTTTAATTGACACGACCATTGTACACCACCACGAATCTGCTCACCCCTACCCACCATGGCCGTGGTGACCCACCAAGGTTGTGCTACTCACAAAACTTATCCTTTTTTCACTACTTTACCTATTTTGCCCCTATTTGACCTAGTGCTTCCCCCACACCTAGATATACCTAGGTGGTAGCTAAGGCATGAGGTTGGCCACCCTTAGCTACCTTCTACCCCCTCCTATCTCCCCAAATTGCCATCCACTCCATATCCACCTCAAATCCACTCCATTTCACCATTTCCACCACATAACCCCCCATGTCTAAGCCTTCTGTCAACTTCCCTCCATCATTCCACACTATTTCATCCAAGGAGAAGAAGTAGGACGCCCCTATAGCATCTAGAGAGAGGAGATCCCTCATCTACACCACGCTCCATGGCCACTTCTACCTCTTTCTCCTTTCTTTTTGTATTTTCCATGTCAATGAGTAGCTAGGCCCCTTGGGTGGGCTGTTTGGGGGAAATTATGTTACTTTGATACCATGTTGGGGGAAAATGACATGTAAACATTGTAATTCTATTTGTTAATGATTATATTATATTTATATCTCATTCTCCATGAATTGCTTGTTGGTTTATGTGTGAAATCACCTAGGAATTTAGGCAAATTTCTTATATGTTTGAATTTTGGGATTTGCCCCTAGGTCCAATTCTTGGATCCCTAGGTTGCCTCCCATCTTCCTACATCATAATCAATCTCCCTAAACCTAAGTGAGATGTCTAAGTATCTAGATTAGATAATTCTAGTGCAATTAGCATGGAGCCTTCTCAAGGCTAGAATGTGGGGGAATTGGGGTCCAAAACCCGAATTTCACCTCCCCATTACTACCCTCAGCCCCTAATTGCCCTAGGAATGTCTAATCTAGAAACCTCGACTTGATTAGACTCTACTTGAATCTAACCTAATCCCTAACCCAATTGAGCCTCGTAAGGGTAGTAGGGGGTGTTAGGGACTAGTTCCCCTACACACAACCTAGCATATCCATGGCCAGTTAGTAGCTTAGGATAATTCATTAGAATCTAACTTGTTGTTTAGTTTGGATGATCTAAATGGAATCATAATGTTCATATGTCACCCCCAACTTAAGTGATAAGTTCATACCCCTCAACAGCCCATACCTCTCTTTACTGCTTAAAACCCTAGTTTTGTGCTTGCTTAGCTTAACTAGTCATTTTCTTGCTTAGTTAACTTCTTGCTTTGTTCTTGCCTTGTTCATGTTAGTTTAGCTCTTTAATTGCTCTTTTGCTTCTCTCTTTCTAGCTTTAGTGTAATTTTTCTTTTCATACCTAGCTTAATCCTTTGTTGCCTATTTATCCTTACTCTAGCCTAAAGTTAACTTAGATTTCATTCTCTCCTTTAATTGTTTATATGTCCATGATAGTTTAACAATCAAATTAACCTTCAAACCCTTAACTCTAGTCTCTGTAGTAGGAACCCAGCAAAACTAAACCTAGCTCTGGTGCCCCCTCTTCTCCCTATGGATCGACCCTATACTTGTTGCTTACCTATACTACGACACGACCCTGTGTGCTTGTGGGTGTAGTGTTTTTGTAGACGTAGGTAGCCAATTTAGGCTTTATAAATTTTGAAAGTGAATCCACTGTGTGCTTCCATCTACAGGGTTGCATATATTCAAAACTGCAATTGAGTAGTGTGTAACGCCATTGGCAGGAGTGAACCAAGTTTCCTGGAGTCGTTGTTGGGGATTAGAGGCACTTGGCCTTGCTAGTTAGTTTTTCTTTGACTTTTCCTACTGCCTTCATCATTGCTATTCTTTATTCATTATTCTTTGCATTCTTTGTGTATATTGGTTTACTAACTTGTTCTCTTTTGTTTGGTTGCGCTTTGTGCATGTGACAAGCCATTTGGGAGGAAACAAGATGGAAGGCCAAAATGCACTTCACAAACCACTTCAATACCACTTTATGCCTAGCAACTACAAATCACCAATTGCTAGCATGGTTGATCAGATACTAGGGGAGAAATTCTCCATCCCTCCAGGTCTTCTTGGGCTCTTGCTCATCTTCTATATATGGCTCAGAGAGTGAGAACCCCTACAAGAACTTGGACTCCTTTCTTGAAGTATGCTCCACCTTCAGGACGCCGACAGCAAGTGATGATACAATCAGGATGACTTTGTTCTCCTTCTCCCTCAAAGACAAAGCCAAAGAGTGGTATGATTCAAGAATGGACATCTTGAGTTGGGGAGAGATAAAAAATGTTTTCTTGAGGAAATTCTACTCTATAGCGAAGCTAACACAAATGTGGCATGCCATAGCAAGTTTCAGTCAAATAGATAATGAGTGATTCCACGAGGCTTGGGAGAGATTTCAAAAGATGTTGAGAGAATGTCCACATCACGAGATCCCTTTGTGGCAGCTAGTTCAATCCTTCTACTCCGGTCTATCTCATGCAAGTCAAGATATAATGGATTCTTCTTTTGGGGGTGTTTTTATGGCTAAACCACCTAAGGAGACATGGTCATTGTTTGAGAGTTTGGCATAAAGTTCAAGGATGAAAGCTTTTAGTATGGTTAGTGGCAGTGACCTATCTTTTGGTGTGACATCTCCAACTCATGATGATTCAAGCCCACAATTGATGAAAATGTTTGGTGAAATGGTGAGCTTCATGAGAAACCAATTGACCAAACCTCCTTATCATTCGGTCAATGCTATTGAGTTTTTTGGGGAAGAAAAGAAGACACCTCACTCCTATAGCTACCAGGAACCACAAAGTCCCACATATAACTCAAGGTTTGAGGAAGAGGTTCTCTCAAGATTGAAAGTATTTGATGATGTTCAAAGAGATGTTGTAAGGTTAGAAGAGAGAATCTAGCAGCTATCTTCCATAATCGCTCTCCAAGAAGAAAAATTGTCTTCAAAACCCATCATGAGCCACCATGAAGAAAGCAAACCTATGCCTTCTTCCCATGTTTTCTATAGTCCACCCCCCATGCAAGTACATCCCATCTACTACCTCCAAGGCTATTCCAAGTCTTACACTCCTCCACCACCTCCCTCACCTCAAACTTCTCAAAACTTCACTTTCCAACCCCAATTCTCTCGTCCTCCTCAATTTTCTTCTCCACCTCAATTTCAACCCCAAGTGTCATCTCCACCTCCTCCACAGACACAACATGCTCCCCCTCTCCACCATGAGCAAGGTAGTGCTGTGACAGTTCTAAGGAGTAGGAAAACTCGATACTGTGATTGATATTATTGAATATGATGTTGTGATACTGCATGTTGAGTTTGGGATTCCATGTGATCCACCACATATCCCCTTTGCAGGTCCTACAATCCCTAGTGTTCCGCCTCATGTTCATGCAAGTATGACAAAAACTAGTGATCCTCCATTCGTAGAAGCACTAGATGAGCCACCGGAATTGATAAGAAGGCAAAAGAACAATGTTGATATTCTTGAGGTGTTTTGCCAAGTGAAGGTGAACATTCCACTTTTGGATGCTATCAAGAAAATCCCATCATATGCCAAGTTCCTCAAGAACCTATGCATTGTGAAAAGAAGGTCAATGGGGAGGATTCCAAAGAAGGTGATATTAACTGAACAAGTGAGCTCCATCATACAACACTCACTTCTCGTGAAGAGAAAGGACCCAGGAGCCCTACTCATACCTAGTTACATAGAGGGACATCGCATAGATAGGTCCTTACTTGATTTGGCATCTAGTGTGAATTTGATGCCATACAATGTCTATGTTGAGCTGGGCTTAGGCAAGTTGAGGCCAGCACATTACACTCTCTAGTTGGCAGATAGATCCATAAAAGTGCCTAGGGGTAGAGTGGATGATGTTTTGGTGATGATAGATAAAGAAAAAGGCACGGTGTTCTCGGCGGATTTCATTGTAATTGATATGGAGTCGGAAGATAGGAAGATTCTCATCATCTTGGGAAGGTCGTTCTTGTCTGCCGCTATTGCCGACATTCATGTGCGCAGTGGCACTATGACAGTCTCATTCATGGACATGAAGATCAACATCAACATGTACAAGACCCCAACCCGGCGAGTATGAGATAGGGATATTGGACATGATCACTTCACAAGTCCAAATGGGCATTTGAGAGGACACCAAGGTGAAGAAATTGGTAATGATTATTGTGATGAAAGGGATGAGGAAAACAAATTGAGTGCAAATGAGGGATGCATGTTTTGCAAGAATGGACACATGAGAATTCCAAATGGATGAATGAATGAAGAATCACCAAGAAGCCTAGCTGAAGGCAAGAAACTCATCGCTTATGGGAGGTATCCCACCTAGGTTTAGGAATTTTTGACCCAACCTTACACTTTTGATACTTTTGCTTTGTTTTTAAAATTTTCCAAGAAAACACACACACACACACTTGTATTTGATAGTATTTGTGTAGTTTTGAGATGTGGAGGTGGTAACCACTAGTACATAACATGCCTTTAGTGTCAGTTTTTTAAGGCCTTTAGTGTCAGTTCTCAAGCGACACCTATGTGGGCGCCGCTAAAAGCCCAACCGTTATGCGTCGGTTTGAGAACCGACGCCAAAACCCTTCGCGCGCCACCGAAAACGTGCCAGCAGGGGGTATAGGCGTCGATTATTAGGATCGAAACTGATGCCACATGCCTTCGCGCCATAGAAAGGGCACCATCTGGGGCACTATCGGCGTCGGTTTCTTAGTGATAATCGACGCCATATCACCCTCTGCCACGGACGTGTTGTCTGGCCACTAGGGAAATCGACGTCGGTGACTAGTAGGGAAACCGACACTGTTACCCTATGTCGTTGGTTGTATATAAATATCCGACGCCTCTCATTAGGGAAATCGACGTCGGTTACTAGTATGGAAACTGACATTGTAACCATATATCGTCGGTTTTGTTCAAATAACCGACGCCGATGTTTTTATTTTTTTTTCTGTCAGTCTGCAGACATGCTGTGGTTGGTCGTAGGATGAGAAACCTGCAGTTCAGTTATGAACTGCAGGTTTTACGACATCCATTGATATCAGCCAACAACAGGCCACAAACCTGCAAACATTTTATCTCTTTTCACATTCAGACACATGTAAAAACATTCATGTATTGATGATTTTCACACACAATTCATAAAAATTCATTCACATTGTCATCATTGTCAACAAAACCATACATTCAAAGAGCCATGAAATAGCAAAAGAAGCCACAATGAAGGGAAGCATGATACAGATACAATACATAAAGTGCAGCACGCACAAGTGTTTCAGATTCATATAACAACATGACAGACTAACACATATATAGTGCATAATAATAGCAGTGTCGACTTTACATACAACACTATAGCTTAGTACACATATATAGTGGGACTAAGGTGACGATCCCACCTGCTAAAATAGTTTACCGACAACTACATGTTACGACTGGGAGGTCGTGATTCAGCAACCGTATGCATTAGCAGGAGGACAAACAGATTTCACCACGAGTTAATATTGAAGAAGGTCTACCTTCTTCAATGTTAACTCATGGTGAAATTTGTTTGTCCTCCTCCTAATGCATACGGTTGCTGAATCACAACCTTCCAGTCATAACACGTAGTTTTTGGTAACCTGTTTTAGTAGGTGGGATCGTCACCTTATTCCCACTACATATATGTACTAAGCTATAGTGTGGGATTCTTGCTTTCTCTCCGAATGTTGCGCTTTGGATTTACAAAGCAATCGATGGTCTGCATAGCTATGTCATGGCCATCCTGCATAGCCTGTAGTCTTTGGCGAATGCCTGTAAATTAAATAGAATTTCTATTAACTAGTATCCTAAAAATTTGATAAAAACACACTTACATAATATAATCATAAATGAACATATAGATAGAAACTTCAGGGATATATTCTTAAAATTTACATTGTCAGGCGGTGCAAGCACGTCCTCACCCTCACGGTGATCATCAGCATGGTCATCATGGGAACATAATAAAAATATAAACATCCATGCCTCTAATATTGTGATCTTTTATCAATTAACAATCCTTCATTATGATCCCCGTGAACATACAAGTCATTGTCATCCCCAGCTTCAATGTTTGGTGGTGTTGGCAACCCAACTGAGAATGGATTGGAGTCATCATACTTATCATAGTACTCTTCTTCATCTATAGGATCTTCAATGAACTATCTTTTACCATGAAGAACAACCGACCATTTATCATTTGCAGGATCATCGATATAAAATACTTGTTTTTCCTGTGATGCCAATATGAATGGTTCACCCTTCTCGCCAATCTTTTCAAAGTTCACTAATGTGAAACTCAATTCATCCACTATAAATCCTTTGTTGTTGTCAACCCAATTACATTTAAAGAGCGGAATTCTGAAATCTACATAGTCAAACTCCCATATGTCTTCAATGACACCGTAATATGATATTTTAGCTTCACGTGGACTTTTATCCTTTGCACTTGCAAAATACATAGTCGACGCTTGAAGGGTGACTCCGCTGTTTTGGATGACACTCTTATCATCTTGACGCTTTGTGTAATATGAGAAACCATTTATGTCAAACCCTTCATAAGACATAACATTCAATTTTGGTTTAAAGGCGAGGCATTTGATGGTTTCAGTAACATTATCTGGTGTTCGAGATAGTTGATGTAAGACTTTATCTTCAAACCACTTCATAAATGTCTTGTTATTCTCTCTAGCAAGCCACATTGAATTGGATCGAGGATATTGTTTTTTGATGAAATTGGTATGTTCCTCGATATAAACACTCACTTCGTTGATGTTGTGTAAAATATACAAGTGACCTTGCTCCAACTGCTCAAGGCTGATTACTTTCACCCGTGCTCCCAAAACTCCTTTGCCAAAATGCTCCTCAATATTCTTTTCATTCACGGGAGCGTCATTACCACTCATAAAGTCATTGCAAAAATCCATAACCTCTCTCGCCACATAACCCTCAATAATACTCCCTTCAGGCCGATAACGGTTTCGAACATCACCTTTAAAAATGCTCATGTATCGTTCAAAGGGATACATCCAATGCATGAAAACTGGTCCCAACATTTTCACTTCCCTAGTCAAGTGGACAACAAGATGTACCATGATATCAAAGAACGACAGAGGAAAATACATCTCAAGCTGACATAGGGTAATAACCACTTCTCTTTGCAAATTATTGAGAGTATCAGGGTCAATAACTTTGCTGCACAGACTGTTGAAAAAGAAACAAAGTCTGGTGATTGCAAACCTTACATGATTTGACAATATAGATCTAATTGCCACAGGCAATATTTGTTGCATTAGAATGTGACAATCATGAGATTTAAGACCTATTAACTTCAGATCTTTCATTGATACCAATGTATGGATGTTGGATGAGTAACCCTGTGGCACCTTAACATTTACCAAGCATTCACAAAATGCTTTCTTCTCCTTTCTAGACAACGTGTAACAACGGGGAGGTAAGTATGTTCTTTTATTACCCATTTCACGTAATTCTATTAATTCTAACCTTATTCCCATTTCATGTAGGTCCATTCTGGATTTTATCCCATCTTTAGTCTTACCTGGTATAATCAACAGAGTACCGATGACGCTATCACATACATTTTTCTCAACGTGCATGACATCGATACAATGGATGACTGTCAAAGAACTCCAATAAGGAAGATCCCAAAATATCGACTTCTTCTTGAATAAAGACTTGTCATTCCTTGTGGCCATCGTACATTGTGATCTCTTACCAAATTCATTGGCGATGTCTTTCACTCTTTCATAAACATCCTCCCCTGATATAGGTTTAGGTGCACTACGTTCCTCATTCCGTCCATTGAATGCTTTGCGCAACCTACGATACGGATGAATAGAAGAAACCTTCGATGAGCAAGATATACAGTCTTCCCGCTGTGTTTTAGTCATATTGAATCAGTGTTCTCTTCACATATAGGACACGCTTTAGATCCTTTGACACTATATCCAGACAAATTTCCATATGCTGGAAAGTCATTCAGAATGCAAAACAACATAGCGTGCAAACAAAATGTCTCTCTTCATGAAGCATCATAGGTCATCACACCTTCACCCCAGATAAACATCGATATCATTTCCAAGTTGTTTAGGGCATGATATCAACAACGACAGCATAACGTACTTATTTTTCATACACAACCAGGGAGGAAGATTGTATATAACAAGCATGACTGGCCTAGTGCTATGTTGGCTGCTCAATGTCCCGTACAGATTCATCCCATCTGTACAAAACCCAAGTCTTAGATTCATGTCCTCTTCACCGAATTCATGGTACAATAGATCAATCTTCTTCCACTGTGGGGAATCAGATGCATGTCGTAGGATCCCATCATTATTTTTCTTAACATCTGCATGCCACCTCAAATTCTTTGCATCTATAGGATTCGCAAACAAGCGTTGAAACCATGGTATTATAGGTAGATACCACATCACCTTGGTGGGAGAACCAGTTTTGGACTCCCCCGAAGTCGTCAATTTATACCTTGACGCACCACATTTTGGACAATCTTTCAAATTCACATAGTCCTTTTGAAATAATACACAATCATTCGGGCATGCATGTATATTCTTGGCCTCCATTCCCATTGGGCACAACAATTTCTTTAACCAGTATGTTGAGATCGGCAGCTCGTTTCCTTCAGGAAGAATTTCTTTCAACAAAGACAACAATGCCGTGAAGCTTTTGTCGCTCCATCGATTGTTAGCTTTTAGTTTATATAATCTCAACACAGCGCTAAGCTTCATAAACTTACAACTCGTGTATAATGGTATCTCATCATCATGCATAATGTTTCTAAACATGGGAGGTGGATCAGTGTGCTCTACCCCACAACTATCTAGCATCGCATCAACGATGTCTACTGGAATTGGTTCATTCACATCTATGTCATCAGAGGCAATTTCTTCTTCCACATAAGCACTACTATCGACATCCACTGGTTTCAGGTTTGAAATTTCTCCATGTCAGTGCCATTCTGTATAGCCTTGTACAATCTCATTGCACATGACATGACTTCTGATTTCGTCACCAGTACTGACTTTCAAGTTGTTACCGCAATGCCTGCATGGACAGTAGAACCTATCTCCATGTTGTTTCCTATGTTTTTTGGAAAATCTAACAAACTGATCAAGACCAGAAATAAACTCTGGGGTGCAGTGATTGCGAATGGACATCCATGATCTATCCATTCTCTGATCAAAGAGAAAATAAGTATATATTACAACAAGATTAGGGTCTAGGGTAAACAGATTAGAGTTTATGGTTAAAACTTTAGGGTTTAAACATGTGATGTCATTCTTAAATGTGTACCACCTATCCCATTCTTGAACAACTAATCTCGCTAGTAAGTGTATAATGTGTATTGGGTTTTCAAGAAAATTTCGGTAACATTTCCCCGCTGTTCTCCAAGTACATATGTACTTAGAGAACAAACGGGGAAATGCTACCGAAATTTTCTTGAAAACCCAATACACATTATACACTTACATCCTAAGTGAGATTAGGTTTTCAAGAATAGTCCCAAATCGGGGACTATCCAAGATTTACTCCTAATGAGTAAATCTTGGATGGGTTTCTAGGCCAACAAATACAACACCAATTCCTTGTTCACAACCCCATTCAACACACAATTTCTTATAAAAACATTTGTGGACTGCCATAACAACATATGAATGCTTCCTAAATTAATCAACATTAATAGCTTATGAATTTTTAGATGCATTTAAATATAAAGCCCCAAATCAGAGGGCGAGACAGAGGGTTTTTGGGGATGTTTACCTCTGTTTGAGCCCAATCAGGCATCTTGCTCTGGAGCAGGGAGAGAGGCAAGAAGGATGGGTGCACGTGGAAGCCGAACGGGCAGGCAGAAGGTCGGCGAGCTCCTGAACCATAATGGAAGTGATCATTGAAAACATAGTTATAATAAGGATAAAAGAACATTTATAATGAAATTTATCAGTAATTTGTAACAATCAATAACCAAGCCAATCATCAATTCAGTTAGAAGCATTCATGTAGCAACTTTCAGTTCTATTCATTAATCTCTTTTTACATCCACACACAGGGGTTGGTGTACCCCTAAACAGTAACTAAACAAAGGGGTTGGTGTACCCCTAAACATGTGCATAATTAAAATAACTATTAATACAGACAAGTCTAGATAGATAGACAACTAAATACTACACCAACATGGTCCCGCATCAGTAACTTTGAGGACTTATCATTGTGGTGATCTTCTCCTGAAGTTCAGAAAAGAAAGTAGCTATGAGTATTGATTTCTTTCACACAAAAAGTGTAAACACATTTTTTTTGTCTTGACAATTATATTTGTTAATTGGACCTACCGTGGCCTTTTTTATGATGTTGTGTCGCAGAGCTCCTCACTGTATTTAGATGAATTTGAACTGACAGGGGCCTCATAATCAGATTCGTCTGAGATGATATCCTCTGTTGTGCGCTCATACCGCAGTAGATGATCAGGGGTCTCGCAGTTGATGTTGGTTATCCAAACTTTGATGGTATTATGGCCAACTGGACGGAAAAAAAGCCTGTCGCTACGGCCCACATGCATCTTTCCAATCCAATCATGCCAACTGGATTTTGATACAAGATTTCCCGCCAAATCATACTCAACCTCGATAACATGTGAATAATTGCCAAAATTTAGGGTCACTTCACCGGGCTTGTAGTGTCTTCCTTTTAGAAAACGCCAATGTTTGGGTATGGCCAATTAGTTTAAGGAACGATCATCTAGGATGATGTCCAATTGTTCTTCAATAGGGAACGTTAACATTGACATAGAGGCCCAGTTCATAGTGACTGTTGTGGGTGGACAGAGACTGCATAATATTAGTATTAACAAAGTGTACGTAAGTACATATAATGATGTTATATTTTCATAAAAAGTGTAAGTACATATAATGATGTTAAAAATTTTCAGACTAGTATTTTCTATAATTTGATGTATCTTGGTATTTCATAAAATGAGGTGACACTTATTATCTATTTGTTTAATCAACACTCATATTTAGTTTTATGAGTACATGACACTATGTTTGAAATACTTTTTAAAAGGATAAAAGAACATATTTATAATAAGGACCCATGCACATTCTAATCATTTTGAAGTGAATCAAAAAATGAACAGAAGCATGGCTCCTATCCGCTAGTAACATCAAAAAAGTCAAACCTAAAACTAGAAATGCACACTACAAATTTTAGCACGATCGTGTATGAATGCAAAACAATACTAAACTGAATTAGGATCAATCATAGGGATTGGTTAACTAAATTATCATTGACATCTACTTGTTTAAAAAATAGGTTAACCAAGGTCAACACACATCAACAACACACATTGAAAAATAGGTTAAGCCAAGGATGGATTGAGGATGCAAACCTAGTCAATTGGAGGCTTTACCTCTAGCAGTGGCAGTGGTGACGATAATGGCAAGCTATGGTTCCGGCTGCTGCTGTTGGCACTGGCTACTGGCGTTGGCTCTGGTTCCGGCTGCAGTTGTTGGCGCTGGCTACTGCTAGCACCAGCGAGAGGAGGAGAGGCTGGAGGAGAGGACCAACGACGGTGGTGGCTCCACGAACGGCGAGCTCCACAGAGGCGGCGAGCTCCACGAACGTCGACGAGCTTCACAAACGACAAGCTCCACGGCGGCGCTTCACGGCGGCAGCAAGGAGATCGGCGATTCACAGCAACGCTTCACGGCATCGGCGAGCAAAGAGATCGGTGGCGGTGAGCAAGGAGAACGCCGAAATCGCCAGACCCTAATAGCCGATTGCAATCACAGAGAGAAAGGGGAAGAGTCGGGCTCGCTCGCACGATATTAAGTTAGCATTCAGTGTCGGTTATTCAGCAAACCAACACATAACACTAACATTGTCGGTTAACAACACAAACTGACACTTGTGGCCAATGATAATCGTCAGTTTTAACTAGAAAAAACTGACGTATATCTACATACGCCGATTAAAAAATTGGTTCTCGATTAATGACCATCATCGTCGGTTTTTTTGAAAATCCGACGCTCAAAGGTGTGAAAAATTTCCCACGAATAGCACGGGAAAACCCATACATGTCGGTCATTGTTGTAAAACCGACGATCAAAATGTGCCCAATTTCTGCTTCGCGAATAACCTTTCATCGTCGGTTTTTGAGTTAATGACTGACGCCATATGTTAAATTTTTGGAGGAAATTTTTTTCGCTAGAAATTTTGGATTTGGCGGTTAATTTTTGGCGTCGGTTTGTTATTAAGTAACTGACATCAAATAAAAGTGATACTCGTGTCTGGTCTCCCTTCACAGATTGATGTCAGTTTAATTTTTAAACTGACGTTGTATTGTTTAGGTGTCGGTGTATTAGTACAACCGACACCTTTAAAAGTGACGTTATAAGCCATTTATGTAGTAGTGAACAGGGTGAAATGAAGGAAATTTGAGTACAATTGAGAGAAGGATTCAAAGAAAAATCAATTTGGGTCAAGTTTTTGAGTGTTTGATGTTCCTCATTTTGAGAGTAGCAGTTATAGGGAGCACCACGGCCGTGGCACATCAATACGACTATGGTCATTTGCATGAAAAACACACCAAGTCCCTAGATTCAGAAGAAAAATTGAGAAAAGTTGCCAAAGGACTGCACCATGGCCGTGCTAGGCAGCACAACCATGCAACCAGAAGCCACCACGGTCGTGTTGTACAGCACGACCATGTTGTAGACTAATTTCAGCCACTGAAGGCATATTAGTGTGGCAACTACTACGCGTATCCTCCACCACAGGGAGGAACACCACTGAGCCTCGAGAGAGCCATGATCGTCTACCCTATCATCCTAAACTCTAGGATCATGCTGAGGATAGCATGATTCAAAAGTTTGGGGTGGTAGGGTAGGTATGCCCCAGTTTCACTTTGCATTTCACCTACCACATCCATTTTTGTTTTCTTGTTTTTGCTATCTACCTTAGTCATCTTTATTGCTCTACATACTTGCATGTCATGTAGTTTACTTTCTTGTAATTTTTGCATAATTTTCAAAAAAAAATTACTCTTCTTGCCATGCATTGCATATGAAGCAGGTTTTTGGTAATTTTTGCATGTTTTAGCGCTTTACTGCTCTAACTTCAATAATTTTGGTTTAGATGTGATTTAAGGCAAATTGGCACCATTTTGGCTAATTTTGCCCAAATTTGAGATTTCTTGCCTAGAAAGTGTGGTTTGACCCAATCTCTACTGTTTTGAGTAAAAATGATGACCTTTGACAAATTCAAGTGAAATTTCATGCCTTATTGCTAAGTGGTATCACTGTTTGACTTTTTACATGTGCATCACCTCTCTTATGATGGTGATTGATTTGGTTGAGTTGTGAAGTTGAGCAAGTTTTGAATGCTTAGTGTTTGTGGAATCACTTGATTGAAATATCAATTTCATCTTGTTCATTCATGTGGTGTGATATCTAGGATGAAGTATTGGATTAATTTTCATGCAGGATTTCTTATGTGGAGAATCATACCTATGACCCCTCTTTGACCTGACTTTTCACTCACCATCTTCTTACCCCTCCGCCTCATGAAAGGATGCCAAAGTGCACATATCAGTCGTGGCCACCTCCAAAAGTTTGGGGTGGCCACATCTCCATCTCCCCACTTCACTCTATCCACCATATGCCCTACATACTCCAAGGGAAAAGAAAAGAAAAGGAAAAAAAAAGAGAAAATTGCAAAAAGAAATTAAAAAGATACTCTTATTTAAGAGAATTCAAATAAAGAAAACATGTGTGCTCTATGTAATAACACACCAGAAATCTTACCGCAACCCTTTCTTCCACTTTCATATCCATTGATCTAGGAAACATCAAACATAGCTCATTTTGCCCCTTTCCATAGCCATGTGGGTCATTTAGTGTGATTTGAAACAAAATATTAAATGCATGAATGTGAAACAATACTCCTAGTCATCCTCGATTAACACCATCATGAAACGGTTTACCCAAAACTTTATGGAAGAAATATGGATAAATTGTGTATTCTATGCCCTATATTTGAAGTTCATATGCTTTGTGCTTTTTTTCATGATTGGATTGTGAAAGTAGGAGAGGATAGAGGTGAAATGCATGTACTCAGTCATCTTTGATCCCATTCATCAACAATTACCTTTTCATTGCATTTGTCATATCTTGTCTGTGAAAAGATTGTAGAGAGATTGAGTTAGAGCATACTTGAGGACAAGTATGTTTCAAGTTTGGGGTGGTGATTCAGCCCTATTTTAGGGCTTCATCTTGTGTCATATTGCATTTCAATCACATCTATACTTGTAAGATTACATGTTATTTCCCCCAATATTCTTATTTCTATCAAGTGCACTTATGGAGGCTTTTTGCATGTTTTATAGGTACTTTGTCCACTACTTGATGGCATGGAAATAAGATGGTCCAATCTATGGTTTCCTCAGGTTTGGCGGAGCCCAAAATGAGGCCAAAACCACTCCCAACCTACCCCAAGTGGTCAAAGAATGTTTTGAAGCAATACCCTCCATGGATGATCAAGTTCAATACTCAAGTGCATGGGAGGGACACCAAAACGGCCGTGGTACTCCACCATGGCCGTGGTGGACATGCCCCAATCACAAAAAATCATTGTAACTTCCAAAATTTGATGAATATGGCCAAAACGCTCGTGGTGAGTGTTATGCCCGTGGTAAAAGGTCCCCACCACGGTCGTGGTGACCCCCCATGGCCGTGGCCATCCATGTACATCTCCTTGTGATCTCCACCATTTTAATTGACATGACCGTCATACACCGCCACATTCGTGCTCACCCCAACCCACCACGGCCATGCTACTCACAACACATATCCTTTTTTCACTACTTTACCTATTTTGCCCCTACTTGACCTAGTGCTTCCCCCACACTTATATATACCTAGGTGGTGGCTAGGGCACGAGGTTGGACACCCTTAGCTACCTTCTACCCTCCTCTTAGCTCCCCAAATTTCCATCCACTCCATATCCACCTCAAATCCATTCCATTTCACCATTTCCACCACATGACCCCCCATATCTAAGCCTTCCATCCACTTCCCTCCATCATTCCACACCATTTCATCCAAGGAGAAGAAGGAGGATGCCCCTACAACAACTGGAGAGAATAGATCCCTCATTTACACTGAGCTCCATGGCCACTTCTACCTCTTTCTCCTTTCTTTTTGTATTTTCCATTACCATGAGTAGCTAGGCCCCTTGGGTGGGCTGTTTGGGGGAAATTAAGTTACTTTCATACCATGATGGGGGAAAATGACATGTAAACGTTGTAATTCCATTTGTTAATAATTATATTCTATTTCTATTTCATTCTCCATGAATTGCTTATTGGTTTGTGTGTGAAATCACCGAGGAATTTAAGCAAATTGCTTATATGTTTGAATTCTGGGATTTGCCCCTAGGTCCAACTCTTGGATCCCTAGGTTACCTCTCATATTCCTACATCCTAATCAATCTCCCTAAATCTAAGTGAGAGATCTAAGTAGCTAGATTAGATAATTATAGCGCAATTAGCATGGAGCTGTCTCAAGGCTAGAATGTCGGGGCATTGGGGTCCAAAACCCTAATTTCACCTCCCCATTACTACCCTCGACCCCTAATTGCCCTAGGAATGTCTAATCTAGAAACCTAGACTTGATTAGACTCTTCTTGAACTGAACCTAATCCCTAACCCAATTCAACCTCGTAAGGGTAGTAGGGGGTGTTAGGGACTAGTTCCCCTACACACAACCTAGCATATCCATGGCCAGTTAGTAGCTTAGGTTAATTCATTAGAATATAACTTGTTGTTTGGTTTGGATAATCTAAATGGAATAATAATGTTCATATGTCACCCCCAACATAAGTGATAAGTTCATACCCCTAAACAACCCATACCTCTCCTTACTGCTTAAAACCCTAGTTTTGTGCTTGCTTAGCTTAATTAGTTCTTTTCTTGATTAGTTAGCTTCTTGCTTTGTTCTTCCCTTGTTCATGTTAGTTTAGCTCTTTAATTGCTCTTTTGCTTCTCTCTTGATTGCTTTAGTGTAATTTTCCTTTTCATACCTAGCTTAATCCTTCGTTGCTTGTTTAGCCTTACTCTAGCCTAGGGTTAACTTAGATTTCATTCTCGCCTTTAATTGTTTGTTTGTCCATAATAGTTTAACAATCAAAACAGCCTTCAAACACTTATCCCTAGTCTCTGCAGTAGGAACCCTGTGAAACTAAACCTAGATCTAGTGCCCCCTCTTCTGTTGGTATGTATGCCTTGATAGCCAATCATGGGATGATTGGTGGGATACATTAAGATTGATTTGATAAACATCAAAGGCAAGCTTCCAATTCTTTCTGGTTCAATCATATGAGATAATGATAGAATAGATTGAACGTCTAAAGAATGACATTATTCAATGACGTATGCTTTCAGGTTAAGGACATGAACGATGAGATCATACAGATGCTAAGAGTTTGTATATTCTTATTATGTCCCTAGTCGGATGTCATTGTGGAAGGTAGATAGACAACAACGACACACAAGACTAGATTGTAGTGTTAGTTGATGACAGAATCTCGTTAGTCATGATATGGAGATATCAAACCAAACACATAGGTACTTGTTAGAGAACAAGTGTACCAGACAGACCCACCGTGAGTTTGACACATGGAACCATGACATGGTAGTCACAGTCAGTTCTCACAGTGATGGTGGTGAGTGTGATTCTTAGACCTGAAATCACTACACTCAACACATGTCATTGGGTACACTTTGACATCGTCAAACACAGTCCAGAAATATGGGTTGTTATAAAGGTGATGATTGGGTAGCTTTGACACATGGGGCTTTTGAGGGGTGAGTGATAGATATGGAATTTGTCCCTCCTGAGGGATTTTCGTATCCATGGACACTTGATGAGTAGTATTGAGATAGGCATGCATGCATGTGTGAATCAGTATGTGATATTGATGTCATACATATCTCCTCCAATCTACTCTGAGATCAAGAAAGTGAATGAATGTTGAAAGGATGACCGTTCCATGCCTTGAGTTCATTCGGGATATCAGTGACAAAGGAATTATACATTCGCTGTAACACCATTCATAGATTGTAGGATTGAAAGTTGTTCTCCAACTTTCCTTTTCACTTGGGTAGCACTGATGTGCGACTAGGCACCGCTCTTTTCTTGTGAAGTCATAAGTGTTATGGACTTTCGTTGCCAACATGAAATGGACCTGCAGGGTCACATACATAGGATTTAACCTGGAAGAGGAGTTTATCCACAAACGATGTTTAGATTGATTACTAAAGAAGTTTAGTAGTTCAATTAAACACTTAATCAATTGATAGCTCAATGTCATAGTGTTCAAGGTGTTGGACCGATTGATTAGAGTATCAGATTGATTGAAACTGCAATTGACTGATTTTGCGCAGTATGCACTCCCAACTGATCGGCTCATGTGATGAAACGATCGGATCAGGTTGGTGAACCAATCGGCTCATGTGATGAACCGATCGGCTCAGGACAGGCTGAACCGACTGGTTCAAGGGTTGAACTGATCGACTCAATTGGTCCAAACGAGCAAGTTGGGAAAGTCAGGTTGGCAAGAAATTTCTCTTCATTTCACTTGTCCAATTTGATTGGAACAAGGATTGGTATATGGATCAATTCAAAACAAAAGAGGAAAAGTCAATCGGGAACTGACCAGGGTAGTGAATCGACCAGTTCAGAAATGAACCGATCAGCTCAGGTGTCCCAACCGATCGGTTGAGGTGTGAACTGATCGGCTCAGGTCCCCAACCAATCAGTTCATGCTTGAAACGATCGGTTCAGCTGGCGCAGTTGGTTGTTTTGTGGAAAATCTCAAACCCTTCTACTCTTGATTTAATCATGAATTGCCCAGGGTAGAGAACCTTGTCCCATGACCCTCCTATATATATAGGAGTATTGGGGCTTCTCAGGTACAACAACTCATAACACCAGTTGCTCTGCAAAGTTGTCATTCTCTCTTGTTGTGGTAACCGAGAGAGCCCAAGCAAATGTTACCCGATAAGGGAGGCACAACAAGGGAAAGACAAATGCAAAAAAGTGATTGGTGGCAGGAGAGTGTGTCGGGGACTAGTATGCCAATAGGAGGGTACGACTCCTTCTGATTCCTTGTGGGACAAGGAGATCGGAGTTCCAGGTGGTCTGTGTGGACCACTACAGAGGCGGGAGACTTCTATCGCTCGGAGGACAACTGTCAATCCTGACAGTCCCGGTGAGAACAGGAGCTGCACAGACACCATCCAAGACCGGAGATGAAGACCACGCAAGCCGTGAGGTAACATTGCTGAGCAAGCCTCGGGACAAGGTATGTCTCTACAAACCATCCTTCCTACAGTATAGATGTTGACGCGATTCCTTTGTTCTAGGTTTGGGGAGAATAAAATTTTTGTTTCTGCTGGCTTCTCTGTCTCCCTAAAACCCAATAGTGGTATCAGAGCCACGTCAACTGCTCTATACTTTAGGATTATCGATGTGACCGATTTTGGTTTGTCGCCTTTATTTATTGCATACGATGTGAATAAAATTGGCTTTATGCATGTCCAATCCTAAATCCACAAATCCACAATATACATATATGATATGTAATATGAATGCACTCGATACGTGTCGCCCTTAAACGAGTTTTGTGGTGGATAGCATGGTTATGGCCAATAAACTCTATATATGTGTGCTTGGTTGTATATGGTTGCTTACATCTCAGTCTGCGCACTGATTCCCTATCACTTATTCCTGATGTAACTCAAGATAACTCAAGATTTCTTTCCTACCTTTGCTCCCACCGAATGTAACTCTGGGTTTCCCAATTTAAATGTAAATAGGATAGATCTTTTTATATTTCCTGTTATGTCAAAGAACGGAGGACAATCTGACAAAAACTGAGATGATCAGTTTAAGGCGTGAACTGATCGGTTGGGGATCCAGACGATCGGCTTGAGAAGAGAGACGAGCGGTAGGTGACCTGAGGAGATGCACGACGACCAGGCGAACCGATCGGTTGGAAGAGCCAACTGCTCAGCCGGTGGCACCCAGACGACTGGTCAGGGAGAGTAGGTCATTCATGTGATGAGTTGATCAACTCAGATGACTATAACACTTCATCATGGACAGGTTGCATGTGATGTAGACCTAGATGACAGTGATTCCTCTTGGCTCGAGGAATCACATTAGGATGGCCATAATCATCACTTTTATTGTTTTTACATGATTTTTGTGGGATATAGCATGTATATGATACGTACTATGTATTGTGGTAATTGGATATGTATATGTACCTATAAAACCAAATCCCTCATCTAAATATTAAGCCTTTTACGCCTTCCATTAGAGGCACACATGAAAAACTTGATCGACCAAGTGTAGGTTACGCCAAAGCTTGGTGCACCGTCTATCTCGTGGTAGTGTGAAGGGTAAGCATGTAGGTTCTGCCAAAGCAGGGTGCATGTTTACCGTGTCAGCTTTTGGGTTAGACTTAACTGGTGATTCTTAGAGCGTCTAAGCCCAGAGGCACAGAATGTTCATGGCAAGGTGTTGTACATGTTCATTCATCAAGAGTTGCATATGATGCAATTAGCATGATGGCCTACCTAAATAGTCAAGATTGTGGGCGATCAGCCAAAGCTGACTCATGACTTGATGAAATATGGATCTTGACCCACTAGAAGATTGTATGTTGCAATCTTCTGAATTTATGGTGAGGGCTATCAATTTGAACAAAAATAGTGGGAGTGATAATTAATTAAAGTCTTAGTTATATCGTCAACCTTTCAAATCAATCAAATAAGTCAAAATTGAGTTTTGGACTAAATTGCATATATTTCCTTTTGTAGTGCAAATGACAACAAGCAAAAATCACTTTTCATTGTGATCGGTCCTTGAAAAGGACAAGTTGAAAGGGACTAACTTCCACAACTGATTTAGGACATTGAGAATTGTTGTCACTCAAGAGCGAAAGCTCTATATCCTGGATACTCTAGTTCCAGAGGAACCTTCTCCTATCGCACCAAAGGCAGAAAGGGATGCTTATAAGAAGCATTCTGAAGATTCCATTGATGCAAAGTACTTGATGTTGTTCTCCATGAACCACGAGTTACAGAGACAACATGAGAACATGGGTTTCATTGAGATGATTCCGCATCTCAAGAACATGTATGAAGATCAAGCACAGGAAGAGAGATATGATGTCTCCAGAGCACTGTTCAAGTGTGTCATGACAGAAGGAGATTCAGTTGGTCCACACACACTCAAAATGATTGGGTATGTGGAGAACTTGACAAGATTGGGATTTCCCTTTAGCCAAGAGTTGGCTACTAATGTGATACTGCAATCATTGTGAGAATCCTACAGTCAGTTTGTAATGAACTACAACATGAACAACTTTGACAAGCCATTGACAGAGTTGTTGGGCATGTTGAGGACAGTCGAGGCACAGATGAAGAAGGACAAGCCTAATTCTGTGATGATGATCAGCAACAAGAAATGTAAGTCCAAGCTCAAGGGCAAAGGCAAGGCTAAGAAAGGTTCTGATGCTAGCCAGAAGCCCAAGTCATCTTCAACTCTCAAGGCCAAGGGAGGCGTGACCAAGAGAGGCAATTGCCAACATTGTCAAAAGCCAGGACATTGGAAAAGGAATTGTCCACTCTATCTGTAAGAACTAAAGAAGAAGGAGGCGACAGACGTCTCCACCTGAAGGTGTCATGAAATAAACTTGTAGCACTTTTTGAGGTATAAAGTGTAAAGCACCCAATAAATGGGGCAAATGTTGCCGCCATAGATAAGAGTACTTTAGTTTATTTTTAGCCTTAAAGGCATGTAATAGAGTTATGAACTACTATTTCATATTTTCCAATAGATAGAAACACATTATTTTTGCATATTGTATGACAATAATGGCAATTAATAAAGTTGATGTTTCCTTATGGCAATGCTTTATTTATCTTGTGGTACTTGGTATGCATAAGATAAAATGATACCTAAAAGTTATTGATAACTCAAACAATCAAATTAGCATAAATCATGAGAAACTCATTTCTAGTTTCCATATGATGGTTAAATCTAGACTCTTTTGGTTAGAGAACCAGTAAGAGCCATGAATCTCTTAGACATGATCAATCAATCTTCACTAGGAGTAGTAGGATAATGATTATCCTATTAGGTATAATGCATGTGATGTATTTACATACCTATTGGAGCAAATGTTAATACTTCAAACGGTGTTTAGAGAAATACCACTATGAACATCTTGAAGTGTTCAAGAATATCATAGATGAAGTACGAATTTGGTAAAGTGTTAATTCTTGATGAGATCAATGAATGAACCAAATGTTTGAGATCCTTATGAGTGATTATGATAGTGTATAATAGTGAGCTTATGATTAAGGCATGGTGATGTCTAAATCAACAAGGAGTCATACTCTAAGGAGTTAGAGGATGATTATCAAATAACTAATTTCTTCTTAAATAAAGAATACCCCACATTAATAAAGGATATTAAGAATCACAAAGGGTTTTTTTTTTTAAATTTAAGCCAGAGGGATCTTTTATTCATCCCACCCCCCTCTTGTGGGAAAACTCGTCCAAGAAAATACATCTCCTACTTATAAAGTGCAGGTAAGCCCAAGAGAAAAAACGCCCACATAAAAAAAAACCAACCAACAAACAGCCTGCATCACCCAAAACATAAGCTCAACTCACCTTCTTCCTTTGCAGATGCACATAAGGAGTATTCCTCTTCTCCAGGATAACCATCCCATGAATACGTCTAGGCACTCTGTTGATGTCAGTGATAATTGACATGTACAAGTGTTCTCTTCCCCACAGACCAATAGCTCTAGGAATCGCATTAGTAGCTCTATGAATAAGCGATCCAGTGATATAAAGCCTCTTCATCTACGATCTCAGTTCCTTAACTCGAGATCTAATCCTCCAAGGCTCCTTGCCATCGTTCCAAAGAATTTGAAAAACCTCCTCATTATCTATCTCAAGGGGCGATACTCTCAACATGAGATCATTTGCAATCTTCAACCCAACAATGCAGGCTTGTATATAAGCATCAGTAAAATCCATGTCAGTAATCCATGCAAAAAAATAGCACATATGTCCGCATTATGGTTCCTCACAATACCTGCAGCCCATCTTCTCTTATGACCATCAGGGCAAACGTCAAAACCAACCGTTAAGTTCATCTTTAGATTGAATAAGTCGGGCTTCACCCATCTGAGAATTTGTATCTCTCTCAACTCAATATTTGGTTCTTGAATACCCGCTATACGAAGCCTCTCATAGTCATCATCTCGATTGATCACAGGGAAGTGTCTATGATTCATCTTGTTGTTGATATAATTAATAATCCGCTTCCATTCAAATTCAATGTCCCGGAGCTTGTTGTCATATCTAGCAGTGCATCTGTATCTCCAAATACTAAGAGGAACCTGCAGAGCAATATGTCCAGCTATCCAATCATCAAAACGATTGGAAAGTCCCATAACAGCCATCTTAATCAAAGAGTTCATGTCTAGCGGCGATTCCCTGCCCGTCATCTCAGTGAATTTAGCCCACAGCTTCCTAGCCATATGACCATTGAAGAACAAATGGATCGTCTCCTCCTCTTGTGAACTCAAACAGTAATTACAACAGGAGGCAAGAGCAATGCAACAACAACCCTTGATGTTGTCGTCCGTGGGTGTAGCTTTCCTCACAATCTTCCACAGCAAAGCACTAGCCTTAGGTGAATCGAGCTTCCAAATCTTACCCAGCTCAGTCATATCGATCGTCATAGGAGGTCTTAGGATCTTCTTAGCAGATTTAAGCGAGAAAGAACCGTTCTTCGTAGGGCCCCAGACGATGTTGTCATCGGAATCGGTTATCCAAGCACCCGAGCTTCTTATAAACTCCATGCCTTGCTCGTTTACTACTTGACTAATGGTTTGCCAATCCCACCCATTCTCACTGCTCCAGAAGTCTTTGACACAAAAAGGAAGACGTCTATCACTGGAAAAAATAGCATAATCTGTAAGGCGAACATCACACCAATTAGCATCCCAGAACGCAACGTCTCCTCTACCAATCGACCATCTACAGTGAGGATACACCTTAGGGAACATACTCCATATCCTATTCTAGAAAGGTGACGGGGTACTGCTTATCTTGAGGTTGTGCGGGTATAAGGCCGATCTGCCTATCTGAGTATTAGCATATTTCTGTCTACAGAAGTCCGACCAAAGAAATCACAAAGGGTTGTGAGTTCTTATATCCTTGATAGATGCACCTCGATTGTCTATGTGATGAGTTGGCCATGTGATGAGTCAACTATCTAGATGAATATGAGGAACTGGATTTTGAGTTATGGTTTATGACCATTACATCCTCAATAACTTCCATGTGAGCCATAAGGTATGACCTTGATGGTAGCACCCATTGGGATGAAATCCATAAGTGCAAATGAGTCTTAAGCGTTAATACACATGGATAACATTTTGAGAAGGATGATGCTTGTTAATTGCAACTTAATGACTAAAAGATTTTGCATACGAATACTGAAACCGCGTTCCTATAAGGAATAAGAAAAGGATGTGTACGTGACACAACCTATAAGGTTTATGAATCCATTAATGCAAATGAAGTCTATAAGTTACAATGGACTAATCAATGTGATTGATTAAGTACAAGTACCTCAGAGCTGGATCTTTACTTTGATGATATGGTCAAAGGGTTTGACTGATGTGACAAAGATAAAGAAGGGATATGTGATTTAGTGGGAGCGTATTCACATTCCACATGTTGATGTGAAATGGAAATGTTCTAGAATGGAAATCCAAAGTGGAAATTATCTTTAGGGAAAACAGAGACATTTTCTATATAATAGGAATAGAGATCTATAGAGATAGTTCTCGAAAAACCTCTTAACCTAAAAAGATAAAGCATACATTGGCAATATGTATTGAAGGGTTCAGTATACACAGATTTAGTGGGAGAAAACTTGTCCATGTTACATGGAGTTAGTATCCCAAGGCCAAATGTCCAATTCTTATGAAGAAGGGGAACACTAAGAATAGATATGGATCTATCATGTATGTAATAATCCCCTTATCTTGCATCTATAGGGCATAGCAAGAATCAAATGCATTTATCATCTTATTTGTAGGACATAACAATATGATGTGCTCGTCCTGATAACTCGTATGTGGTACATGACGAGTGGATGTCTGTCTAGTTCTAGTAAGGGTTACTAGAATACCATGACAACTTGATAAGTACTTGAGAAGTACTAGTTCTATGGAAATAAGGAAGGGTTCACTGTAAAGAGTTACACTGATGCGAACTTCCAAAAAGGATAGAAAATTAATCACAAAATATATATGGGATATAGAAGTGAATGTTTGTTGATAAATGGAAACGTTCCAATAAAGCCATTTTAAAAGGAAATTGTCAAGTATTTGTGTGTTAGAGAACAACAGTGGATACTATATGGATCTAGGAGTTCATAGAGATGAACTTATAGATATTTCGGTCATTGATGACATGGAGCAGCTGCGCTCGACCGAAATTGAGAGTCAGTGAAAGAGAAGAGAACAGAGATGGAGAAGTGAAGCGGACAGAGACCGATATTCCACCGACGGTAGAGTAACTGGAGACTGGGGGGTTGGAGGGGTGAGGGTTGTCCAGACGATGGTGGTTTCAGTGAAAATTGAGTAACCGCACAGAGCAGCGATGAACTGAACAGTCGATTTGGGGGGGGGGGGTTTCTCCTTCTGTCTTTCCACTTGTTTTCTCGCCAACTTCCGCTCTTTTTCATTTTGAATTATTTACCATTTTGCCACCACGTCAATTCTTTGCATCATTGTGACGGATAGCTTCTTTTGGTTGCCCGTGCGGGCAACAAAGATCACCTATATATATATATATATATATAGGTGACCTTTGTTGCCCGCAAGGGTAACCAAAAGAAGCTACCCATCACAATGATATATATATATATATATATATATATATATATATATATATATACGTGTGTGTGTATTATTACCTAGGGTCTTGGTCATCTTAGTATGAATGAAATCATTGTCTATTGGATTTGCATAATTTTATGTTCATTGATTCACTCATCTATATCTTGTACATGGTAGACACTAGGGACACTGATCTAATCATATACATTATTATAGCAACTAAGTAATATGCCTTAAATACCTAAATTGTCGTCGTGTCCCTTTATTATAATTATGCTTTTATCTTTTAGGTTCAGCATGCAGCCTACTATTATCATAATCTATTTAACATTATCTAAAAAAGGAGGTGAAGACTAACCTATAGGACGATCTGTTGCCCATGATCCATGGGTTCATATTTGTACTGATATGTGATTGTTTGGATTCTGATCCAACTTCCTTTATCTTGGTCTCGTGCTCCTTAGAGTAGACCTGAAGCTCTTACACATGGAAAATCTCCGAGGGAGATGGAGTCAACGCAAACCTGATGTTCGGGAGCCATTGTGATGGATGGCTCAGAGGTTGCAAGGCTAGAGGGTTTCATTCACAGGTCTTGTACAGGTTGTCAATAGTTTGAATATATCAATTGAAGCATCACCATGGATGCTAGTATTAGTAGGATCATATGGCTTAGAATCTCTGTGAGGGCTCGACAATCAGGGTGGTGATGTAGAGGATGAGGCAATGTAGTCTTGGTGGAAACACCAGCATTGTAGGCCGTTGGACTCCTTTGTCGACAATTATGGAGTCCAAATAGGTGGAGGAGTACCCATACGGCCAGGGTGACTGAGACCATAGAAAGAAACTATGATCTAACGTGTGAGTAGAGGAGAAGAGGAAATCGGGGTCTGAGGCTACTAATCCTGATTCCTCGGGGCTGTTGTAGAGGTTGGAATTTGAGATTGCAAATTTCATACATGATATTTGATTGCAATGATGTTTGTTTCTTGATGGGTGGTTCTGTGAATTTCATACATGGATTTTAAGTTTTTTCATTATTCTTGTTAGCACATTCCATGCACATCTCGATAGATTGTACAATGGATAAACTACAATATGAGTTTCTTATATCAACTCTGTAATGATCATCTTGTTTAAAATCTAATTTTGAGCATAATATGATCGTTCTTCTTGTAAAGCTTGATGCAATAATTTTATACTATAAGTAGACCAATATTGAAGAACAAAAACTATACCTACCACATGGAATATGACGCATTATATGTTGTGTGACATGGACTCGGATACAATAACCTACATTTTAGAATGCAAGACATTACATACCCATTAGTGTGGTCACCTATTATATACGAGATATCACATTACATTCGCAATGGTAAATAGAAATTTACACAATATTGCAGTCACTCACCATCTGAAAAAATTTACTTGTTGGTGAGGTGTTTGTCTCCATAACCTTGAAATAGAGTTCACATGATACCCAATGACCTAAGAACAATCATTTAGATAATTTGGATAGGGTGACACTCGCTTGGAATATTGTTTTTTTATGTGACTTGTTGACCTCGATTACTCTTCCATTTATACAAAATATGTGTTGTATGATTGTCCTATATTTCCGGATTAAATAAAGACATTGCTATCTCACATCTTTCTAAATGACTGTTTTCCAATAGTCTATACACGAGATCGAGATGATAGTTCAAAAGGATAAAGAATACTTGGGTCATACACATCACAAGTATGGATTGCCTATGATACTAAATCAGACATACCGTGGCCTTTTTCTAATAAGATGTATACTATCTTTTTCTTATCATGTTTTGAACTGTACAGATTTTCATAATACCATTGTATGTTTTGACTTTTACTTCTTTAGGAAATGTTTATTTTAACTTAGTTACAAATACCATTCTATATTTACGATAGTGATGCAAACCAATTGCTCAACGAAAATTGTTGGCATATTGTTTACAAGTAGTATTTGGGTGTTAGTCTATCTCATGTATCTGGGCCCAAAGTTCTTTCCTTTCCATAAGTTGTTTTCTCAGTTCAAAAAACCTGTAAAAATAGTGCTATTGGCATGGAGTTTTAGGATCGTGTATAATTGCAAAACATCAAACAGAGACACAAAAATGTATATGCTATCTATATGGTATTCTAACAACCACTCTCGTCGTGGTAGCCGGAATTCCAAGAATTGAACAGTGGGAACGATGTCGAATAACATAAAAGAAAAGAAAGAGGAATCACAAGAATAATACCAATGCAGACTGACTAAGCCATATACTGTCAAAGCAAGAGCGAGCTCACACAGTCGTGAACCGGCGTAAATGTTCGACAGACAAAACACGCTTATTTTCTGTTCTTCTTTCGCCATAGATGCAATAAGGGAGAAGACAGTACCCTACGCATCTATATATACTCTAAGCCGATAATGAAACTGCTTCGTGAAAGACAGTACCCTCCGCATCAGCCAGCCCACGGAGGAAGGCCGGCGAACATGAAATGCTAGTCGTCGTCAGGGAAAGGCGAGGTCGATGCTGCCGGTCTTGGGGCCTCCGCATAGCGGGCACTCTGGGATTGCACCTCGATCGCAATCTGCGCACAAGCACAGGTGGTAGCAGGGCAGCACAGCAACGGTAGAGGCCACCGGGTTTCCTTCACCCTGCTCGCAAACCTTGCACCGGAAGCTTATGGCATCGATGACATTGACACTGTTTTCTTCGTCGGAGCAGTAAGACTCAGCGTCGTCGCCATCGTCACTGTCTTCGTCGTCAGAGCAGTACAGCTCAGCATCGTTGCCATCGTCACTGTCTTCGCCCGCAGTTCCTGGCGGAAGCGGGTCCTGATCTGCGAGGGTCATTGTCTGACCGAGCTGGGCCCGTAGCGCGGCGACGGTGGGCACGTTACCCCTAGCAGCAGCGTGGCTGCTCTCCGCCTCCAGCTCTGCTTTGTGCCTGGTCTCTGCCTCCATCTTGGCGTGGACATGGAGCTCCGATGCAAGACGTCTCCGCGCGGTAGAAGGAAACGTCCAAACCTCTGCTACACGCCGGACCACAGCCGAAAGCGCTGGACAAGGAAGCAAAGCGATGGCAAAGTGGACCGATGTTATGAAGAAAAGTGATGACAGAGCGAGCGAGAGACACTTATTTATAGGACGACACAGAGCGGAATGCTCACCCTCTGGTCTCTTTTTCGTTTTCGTCGTTTAGTATGAGTTGAGGGGTCTGTCCCGTGCCTTGATTTAGTGGTAGTCGACAAAGTGATATATTCCCACGGTAAGAGAATGAAATTCATTTTGAAATAAATTACAAGGCTACAGATTCTAAAAATAAAACAAGCTAGTCATGGCACCTTCTACTATTTCTATTCTTCTTAACCATATTCCGATTCTAATTTTGCATCTTACCCACCTGAATAAACATCTTTTATTGCTTTTTTTGGTTTTGCTCTTGCAACTGATATAACTTAATATCAGCTTTGTTAACATCCACTAGTAGAAGGGGGTCCCTAAATTGTCATGGCTATATATCAATTATCTGTAGAAATGGACATACACTAACGTCAATTATATGACCAGTGACGTTTTCTGGACATACACTAACGTCAATTATATGACCAGTGACGTTTTCTGTGTGTCTTCTGGATGAGAGTCAATTTTCGTAAATATACTGACACTGGTATCAATAAAAGACAACTCTAAATGTCAACATATGATAGCACTAACTGCCACCAACCGATCATATATAGAAACCAATCCGCATGTCACTTTAGGAAGCAGCAAACCTGTGTAAAATGATATTTAATTCACAAGATATCCACCTATATTAAAATTGTTAACTTCCACTATTTTATCTGGTGACAATATTTAAAATTGTATTGCACGACACATCTTGGCACATGACAATCCAGCATGTAGTTTAAAATAATTTGTTCCATAAATGTAACATCATGTTCGGTACATAGTTGTCGAAGTCATTAAGTTCTGTACACAATTATCTTGTCATATATGGCATAGCATAATAACTTATATTCATGAAATTGAAACATCATGCTTCCGTTCCAGCTAACAAATAATCTCTCACTTCACTTGCACACAAAAATCTGAAGAAATTCTACTAAAATTTCCATATTGGGTGTCGTATTCTTCAGCAACAAAATTGCAAGAAACTTGAAATGGGGATCATCGGATCTGTACAACAAAACAAGGTTCACGATTCAATTTTAGGTGAATGAACAGCCAAAATTAAACATAAAGGGAACTCAATGTAGTAAAGTCTTTGGGTAATACCTTGTCCATATTTGCTGCCATACTCACAAAATTGCAAAATAACTTGATATGATAATCTTCTCAAAGTTGCACAATAATTTAACTTCATAATTCAGTTTAACCTTACAAAAGAACTAAAGCCAAGGCCAAGAATACTTATTTTCATATCACTACGTTACATAACCCAAGGGCCATTTCCTATGGATGAGCATTCAGCCCAATCAAATCAGGTTCTAATTGGTCTATACCCAAATAAAAAGATTCAAACGTACAAGCTGTCAGATTGATACAAATAAATTTCTTGAAATGCAGTGCCATATAAGTCTGCCCCATTAGTAAAAGCATGACCGACCTTAGGGGAGCCTAAGTAGCATCTTCTGTTGCTAATTTATAATATATAAGCAAATTGATAAATGAGAGATAAACCAAGGTAAGAAATACATCATTTTAACATAGATGAAAGAAAGCAATAGAATGGCTGGAAAACTTCACAATAAGGTGTTGTCAGAAGGCTATAGAATTTCTGTTAACAAGCTATGCAGTTTGTTATACTGAACAGAACTTTGTTTCCTAATCCTGCTGGAAATTATATCACCAAATGAACATTGCATTGGGTAATGTAATAGGAGCAAAAATGTAGAGAACCTGCTATTTCTAAAAGCAATGAGATCATGATGCAAAAATCAAGGACTGAAAAAACTAGAATAATCTGCTGCTACTTTGTATATACAAGTACATTGATAGATACATGGGAGACTAGAGTGGCAAACAACCCATCACTATTAACAAAGTCAAAGAAGGCAAACATGGTGGTAGAACTTCAATAAGGGCTCATTTGGTTTAGCGTAGCATCAACAAACACTGAGATTTTGGAAACAGGAAATCCAACTAAACGAGTTGCAACCGCAACAAATTTGTTTGGTTTGAAGGAAATTAATCTTGTTGATTTTATCTTTTTCTGTTTGGTTGGACCTAGTTCGTCCATGAAGATCCACAGGTACATGCAGATAGAACACTAGCCACCTACTCTATCTAGTCCTTCAATGTCATTTTTATCTTCTGTCATAATGAACCTTTGCTATACTAGCTAGATAGCAAGCCATTCATGTAACCTACATAAGGCATCCATGACCTCTAGCTCCTAGCATCTGCATCACCATGGACTGAGGACTATATGGAAACTGAGTGCTGACCTGCTATTCCTCCGACGGGACCAGATGTGAGGAATGGTGGGAGGATCATGGATGCAACACGCGATCAGTTCATTATCCATCTGACATCACTATATCTTTACCACTCTCACCTACATACTGCAGTTGCTATCCCCAACTCTGCCCAGCTCTGCAACTCCTTGGCCAACAGAGGGGTGTGCGGCAATGTCAGTCTCTAAACCATCAGTCAAATCTCCAACAGTGTTGCCGCCGTACGAGAACGATTCACAATGCACTGATGTGATTCAGGCCACATTCATCAAGCCATTGCATGGGAAAGACGATTCATCGCAGCTACAAGTGAGTAGTTGTTGTCTAAAGGATCATTCCCAACTGTGGTGTGGCAAATAACGAATGATCTAGATGGAGGGTGCCCACTCCACCTTCACGACAGTTTGAGAATAGTATAAGAGGAACGCATACTTGTTGAGTCGGCCGCCTAGTCGACGACTAGTCACCGACTAGTCGGTCGGTCGGTTTGCTTATCAACGCCTAGCTCGTCGATCTATTTTTTGAAGAAAAAAGTCAGCCGCCTCGACCGACTGATCAATGACTCGACCGACTGGACCGCCTGGTCGGCTGGGAACCGAGCAAGTCGGCCACCAAGTATGGCCGGCCCTTGGCAGTTAAATTTTTTTAAAAAAATAAAAATAAAAAGTTGTTAATAGACCCCAACAGGCTCGAAGCAATGAAACGTCGTTGCACTACGTTCCCGAACGTGACCCCTGCGCTCCCGACCCCTGCACCGCGCGTCGTCTGCTCCTTTGCGGATGGTGCTCCGTGCAACCAGCGGAAACTCTCTTCTTCCTTCTTCCTTTCTCCGATGAAGGCTTTTCTCCGGTGAGTCTCCATCAGTCCTCTTCTCCCTCCTCCTTCATCCATTGTGGTTCTCTTCTCCGGCAGTCCGGCTACTACGTCTCCGGCTACGTCTCCGTCTCCGGCTACGACTCCGTCTCCGGCTACGTCTACATCTTCATCTCCGGCGACTCTATTCGGCGAGTCTATTCTTCATCTCGGTAGCCATGGACGGCGAGACAGATGTTCCTACGCCAATAGGGGAAATCCTTCCTCAGTTTAGGGAGTTGGTAAATGACCCGTCTCGTAAGGCAAAGTCGAAGGATCTGGGCTGGAAATATGGTTTTTGGCTGAACTTGTCAGATAAAAACAAAGTGCAATGCGGTTTGTGTGGTCATATGAGCAGTGGTGGGATCAACCGCTTGAAGCAACATCTCATAGGTGGCTTTTCCGATATTGTAAAATGTGCAAGATGTTCTCATACCATACGTGATGAGTTGAGGAACTATAGGGAACAACACAAGAAGCGTAGAGTTGAGACTGCCTTTGATGTTGACGAGACTAATGTTGTTGATGTTGACAATGATGTTGCAGCTGAAGGCCAGACTCAGAATGTTGTTGCACCGACTACTACTGGGGGCGCTAGGAAGATTTCTTTTCCCGCAAGTTCTAAAGGGAAATCTACTGTTGAAGGATTTACAAATATTAGACCAGCTGAATATGTAGCGCAAAGGAAGGCGGGAAAAGTGCAAATGACCATTGACAAAGCCTATAAGAAAGACGCCTTACAGGTTGCACATGACAATATTGCTTCTTTTTTTATGATGCATGTATACCCTTCAATGCAGTCAACCACACATCTTTTGAAGTGATGCTGGAAGCAATTGGACAATTTGGCAGAGGAATCCCTCCTCCTTCATACCACCAGATGAGGATACCACTATTAGAGAGGCAATATACAATGACTAAAGAGTTGGAGCGTGAGCATGAAAAGCATTGGAAGTTTTATAGGTGTACTTTGATGTCAGATGGTTGGTCTGATAGGAGACAAAGAAATTTAATTAATTTCCTTGTCAATACTCCTGAGGCCTCGTTTTATTTGTACTCTATTGATTCTTCTTCTTCTATACACACTTCTGAATATATGTTCACTATTCTTGATGAGGCGATTGAGAGGATAGGGGCTGAAAACATTATGCAGGTTGTGACAGACAATGCAACCAACTATGTCAGTGCAGGGAAGAAGTTGATTCAGAAGAGGAAGCATTTTTTCTAGACACCGTGTGTGGCGCATTGCGTTGATCTGATGCTAGAAGATATTGGAAAGATGAAAAAGTATGATCCTATTATAACCAAGGCAAAGAAGGTGACAACATATATTTACCAACATGTCTGGTTGCACAACGCATTTGTGAAGAAGAGTAAGAACAATACTGAGTTGATGCACCCTGGTGTAACTAGATTTGCCACTACCTTTCTCACTTTGCAGAGCATGCTAGGCCACAGAGGCACTCTGTTTGCCTTGTTCAATTCAACTGCTAGGGAGGAGAGCAGTTGGTCTAAGACAAATGCAGGAAAGAAGGTGTCTGCAACTTGTCATTCAAGTGCATTTTGGAATGCAGTCTAAGATTTACTCAGATCTTCACAGCCTCTCATGCAAGTTTTGAGACTTGTAGACGCAGATGAGAAGCTCTCCATGGGGTATATTGCAACTACAATTGAGAAAGCAAAGGAGGAAATCAAACTGAATTTTGCTAACAAGGAGAGGGATTACAAGCCTATCATTGATATTGTTGAGAAAAGATGGGCTTTTCAAATGTCTCGGCCTCTATATGGAGCTGGTTTCTTACTCAACCCATCACTTTATTATGAAGCTAGGCGGAATAATGATCCAAATCTTGATGTATATGATTCTGAGTTTGTTGATTGCTTAACAAAGATGGTTGATGATGTGCCAACTCAGGATAAAATTTCAAAAGAGTTAGATTGTTACAAGGAGGCTCATGGGATGTTTGGCAATGACATTGCCATTCGACATAGGAATGTAAAGACCCCACGTAAGTATTTTTATTTTTTGAATTAATATTTATTATTTGCCTTAGATTGTTGACCTTGGTTAGTACCTAAAAGGCTAACACTTTATAATTGTTTATTTGTCTCTTAGTTGCTTGGTGGGACGCATATGGAGGGCAGACTAGAAAGTTGCAGTGGATGACCAAGCATATTTTAGGATTGTGTTGCACATCATCTGTTGCAGAGAGAGATTGGAGTACCTTTGACCTTGTTCGTGGATTGCTATTTCACTGTTTTTAAATTCTAAATATTAATAAGTACATATAGACATATTCATATACTTGCAATTTGAATTGTATAGGTTCATACAAAGAGGAGGAGCAAACTTGAGGTCAAAAGAATGGATAAATTGGTGTATATTCAATATAATCGCCAATTGAATGAACGATTTAAGAAGAGGCGATTAGAGAATTCACAAAGGAGTTATAGGTAGAAACTACTAGAATGTGACATATCTCACTCTCCATGCTTGCAAACTAACACTAGGGTCATTTACATCTAGTCAAGATGAGACATTTCTACAATACCAGATGATAGTTTAAATCATTAATCTACAAGCATTTGGGAAGGAGTCATGTATGTTTTTCTCAATTTGATTTTCCATGTGTAGTTTGGCTAAGCCATTTGCTTTGGAGTTTAGCATTCTCCACACATGTTGGAACTTCACATTCCAAATTTTGTCACATAGGGCTTCAATTACAACTTTCCATAGTGTTAGGCTAGGACACTTCATGGTTCCTTCTTCAAGCATCTATATTTCTCTTTTACTATCTGTTTCTAGGAAAATGAGTCTCCATCCTTTTACCCATGATATCTCCATCACCATTCATATATCTATAACCTTATATTAAGTTGTAGACCTCAATTCCCTCATTCTTTCCTTTACCTAGTAGCTAGGTATATGTGTCACTGCAGACCACCAATGCTATGGAGTTTTACTTCCTTTAGACCACCACAACCATGTTTATTTTTACCTAAGCTATTAGTGGTATGTTCTCATTCACACTAGGTTCATCAACCCTCTAACTATCCAGTCCATTCACTACAAAACAGTAGATATTCATATTACTAATTGGTTTTTAAATGTATGCATATAAGATTGGGACTTCAATTGAATAAGAACCTTTCACGACATGTCAATAATAAATTAAAATGATAAGAACTCATGTCTTATACAACTTACCTTATTTATAGGAGCTTGTAGAGGTGGTGCTTCTGCTCTAAGATCATAAAATCACCCATTGTTTGCAAAAAAAGAGTAGGGTCTTCATCATGGAAGCCATCTAGTTTCCATAATTAGGAGATAGAGGTGGCACTAAATGGTCCTACATAATTAAATACCATACATGTAAATCTATAAAAGATATCCATAATCTTTTGATTAAAATCCATAGTTTAAAAACAGTATACCTGGCAATTGTTGTGACTACTTGAAGTGTGTGCTTGTTCAGGAGAATTCATTACCGCTCCTTGTTTTAACTAACAAATCACAAAAACTTATTCATACTTATGTAGAATATAAAATAAATAAAAAATACAAAATCAAATATTACTTGTCGTAGTTGTTCTCTTAGAAGAGCATTTTCATCTTCTAATTGGTGGATTCGGTATTGCTGATTGAAATATGGCTGCATTTCACATGCTGCAAGCGAGACTTCTTCAGTCGTTGCCTTGAAATCCTCTCACCATAACTCCTTTCATAACCACTATTATGTGGACCTATCACTTCATCAAGTACTCTAGAAAAATATTCCTGGTTCTTTGAATTTTGAAGTTGTCGTTGCTCACATTTTCGAGCAATTTCTTCCTACAAACAACTTCAAAGTGATACAAATCTAGACATTAATACACTAAAAAATTACATCATTTTAATACTTACACATTTTTTCTTTGTAAATTCATTTGGGTAGGCACCAATTTTGTCTTGATGATACTTAAGATAGGCTTGATATTCAACAGATATCTCTTTCTTTTGAACCTAGACATCATGTACATTGATATAAGGAAATATAATCAAGATATAAAGAGCAAGGATAACTAGGTAAAGGATGCATGTTAGTGTATATACATACCATTTCATAATAGCATCATGAGTAAGATTTTGCCCCGGTAAGATGTGTGGCACGTGGGGCTCTACGGCTAGCTTTATTTCTTGCACACGCTTCCTATGTTTAGAATGTTAAAAAATAATAACTAAAAACTTATACAAAAATGAATGACATGTATATAATGTGCTAACCATTTTTGTAGGAGACCTCCAATACTCCAATAACTTCACCCAATCCTCTTCAGAGACTCTAGTGTCGGGAGATTTTTCGAATTGATTTTGATCACTTATGTTTTACTTTAATGTGATGTGATATGATCTGATCTTCTTTTGCATTTTGGCATAGCACCAGTGCACGACATCTTCCATGTTTGCAATTGGATAATCTACACCTTCCATATTTGGAGCTAAATTTTCACCCAACATGAAAAATTGAAAGTCCTTCTGAAACAATATAGAAACAAGATAGTTAATGATGAAATTTCATACTTACATAAGTATGAGGACTTTTAGGAAGAAAATACATACCATCAAATCTTCCATGACGGATTCAAATCCCAATACATGTTCTTCATCCCATTCTTTATGCAATGGAAATAACATGCTATTCTTTGCATACACTCCAAGATAATTAGTTAGTTTCTTTGCCTCATCACCAATTGGAGCACAACGGTAAAAGAAACACTTATGAACTTCTCCTTTTTTAGGACGACATGAACTTAACTTAGTTGATCCTCTATACTGCTTTTTAGGAGCAAACTTTTCAACACGTCCTATTTAAATATATAAATCAGCACAATGATAAAATATAAATGAACAAAAATTAGAGAGAACAAATTATCACAATGATAAATAAAAGCATATTAAAGAAGGCATATACCCAAAGAGCGTGTAGTCACTCTTTCTGTTGGTTGACATTGAATTAACCTTGTAGAATGACCATCATCTAGAATACTTTCAATGGTTTCGATTTGAGTCAGTCGTATAGGAGTAACATCATTCTGTCGTTCATTTCTTTGTGAAGCATTTTCTCTACCTTGACTTGATATAGCTGCATGGCAAAGGAATGTTTAGAAAATGAAAAAAAAACAACTTACGTAAAAACCTAAATTTATAGTATGAACTTACATGTGTTCACATGAGAACGACTAATATTGTTTGAGGCCCTTGTACCTTGTAAATTTGATTGACGGTCATCTATAAAATGAAAAAAAAATCACTTTTCATCATATGAAATCTAATTAGAAGAGTGTAATAGTTTGATAATATTTGGAAGGGGTTGCCAAACCAGATATATTCTCAGTCTCAACATTAGATCTCTTATGAATATTTTGTGGAATCATGTGATATTCATTATCAAGATCATTCAAAGCATATCCCATAGGTTCTCTAATGAAAGCTGCAAGTGCAGTCATACTAAGTACAAATTTAAAATTGTGAAAGATTAGAATATGAAACTAGGAAAACTATGTGTATACCAGATCTGTTTTCAACTTCAATATTTGAGTCACCATAGAAATTGGGCAAATTTCTTGACACTCTTGTTCCATGAAAACATGGTTGATGCTCATCTATAAAATGGAAAATAACAATTTTTTTTAAAACTTAATCAAAAGTCAGCAATAGTATAGTAATATTCAGTAAGAAAATCAAACCAAATATATTCTCAATTTCCACATTAGGCCTCTCATGAAAATTGTGTGGAATGGGGCGATATTCATTGTCAACAAAGCCAAAAGCATTTTTTCTGCACTCCTTAGAGAGAACTACAGATGCAATCATACTAATTAGTACCAATTTAAGATTATTCAAGACTAAAATATGAAACTAGGATTAATATATGTATATCAGATCTATTTCCAACTTCAACGTTCGAGGCACCAGAGAAGTTGTGCAAATTATTTGACACCCTTGTGCCTTGAAAATGTGTTTGATGGTCATCTATAAAATGAAAAATAATCATTTTTATAAAAATTTAATTAGAAGTCAGCAATTGTTTAGTAATATTTGGTAAGAAAATCTAACCAAGTATATTCTCAATTTCCACATTAGATCTCTCACGAGAATAGTGGGGAATGGGATGATAATCATTGTCAACAAACCCAAAATCATTTCCTCTGAGCTCCTTAGATCGAACTACGGCTGAAATCATACTAATAAGTACCAATTTCAAATTATCCAAAGATCAGAATATGAAATCAGAAAAATGACGACATGTATACCGAATCTATTTTCGATATCAATATTTGAGTCACCAAAGGAGTTGTACAAATTTTTTGACACCCTTGTTCTATGAGAATGTGATTGATGTTCATCTATGAGATGACAAATACATTTTTATAAAAAAAATCTATTAAAAAATTCAGATTTGGTTTGGTAATATTTGGTAAGAAAACCAAACCAACTATATTCTCAATTTCCACATCAGGTTTGTCATGTAGAATTGGGTAGTTCTCTTCTATAAGAAACACTATATATGATTTTAAATTAAAAAAATGCTAAGTTTAATGACAATCATGAAAAGAAATTATACCTAATGCATTCTCATTTTCATGACCAGAGTTTCTATGAGTCCTAAGTGGAATAGGACAATATTCATTATCAGGAAAGCCAAGATGTTTTTCACTATATTCTTTCTAGTGAACTGAAAATATAATCATGTCAAACGTACCTCTTCAAATTTTAGCAAGAAAAAATAAGAACCATTAAAATTTGTCATTTTACTGGAAGTTTTCCCAACTTGATCACTTAGTCCATTAAGGGGAAGTTGTACATTCTGAGACACCCTTATGTCATGTAAGATTGGTCGATTATCATCTACAAGAATAAATCATATTAAGTACAAATAAACTAAAGCTTAAAAAAATGAATAAAACATATGATTAGTTCAATGATCATACATGATGCATCTCTAATTTCTACTAGGGTAATTCTTTCCCTACTCTGAGAAGTATGAAGGAAGTGCTCAGACATCCATTTAAAGAATGTACCATGAGATAGATGTTGTTCTTTCTCTAAATGTTGAAGAAATTTCACAAATGATTCTTTAGAAAGGTCTATAAAAATAAAAAGAACACATAAAAACTGTTTTAGGTTCTCTCCAACATAAAAATATAATCAATAATATGCACTCAAGTTTATAACTAAAAATACAGACCTGAAGGAGGTATGAAATCAGCAAAGCATTCAGTAGAGTTTGGCATTTGTTCTCTATTTTTTTCATGTGAATTCAATTGTGGATGCTCTTTTTGAGTTGTTTCTTTCAACTTCCTTTTTAGGAGAGGTTTGATTCCTATATGTATTCAAAAATCAGTAAAGCGTCTCAATGATTAATTATCAATATATCATAGATTTATAAACATACCTGAAAGGTTACACAATGGCTCACCCAAATTGAGAGATGAACTTGATTGACAACCTATACCATTTTAAATATTTCATGTGAATTTAGAACATCCCATATAAAAGTAGCAAATTGTAATCATTAGCATACAATATATCATACCACGTAAAACATTTCCCTCATTATGAGAGGCATGACTTCCTTCATTTTGTTGATCCAGAGGACATGACTGTAGAAGCTCATTAAGTGGCTTAGTTTTTCCAATACGAGTCATGGTCCTAAACAGTAGCAAACATGAAAAATATAAAACTTAAACGAAAAGAGCAAATGGAACATTTGATAATAAGAGATGATACCTTAAGCATTTTTCCTTTTTAATCTTTTCCTTGATTTATTTATTAATGATTTCTCTACTAATACATCATCTGACCCATCAGATCTAGTCCACAATTCATCATTTTCAATGACATCACTTTGATCAATGACACAGATAGGATCAATATTTGAAATGATCTCGCCATCACCTTCACTAATGTTGGAGTAACTAGGATTTCCATATGTATTCCTAGGCCTCCAATGACAGACAACACTCCAATCTTTAAATTCAGGATCCACTGAATAATACACTTGTTGTACTAGTGATGGGAAAATGAATGGTTCATCGGCATAGCTTTTCATCATTGTGTCAATCATCGTGAAATCAAATTCAACCTTATGACATCCATATTTTGTGTCATACCATGCACACTTGAATAGGTGCAATACAATATTGTTAGAATATGAAACCTCAATGATGTCTAATAGTGAGCCATAAAATATACTACCATCGTCCCCCTTAGTCACTACTCCACTATTTTGTGTGACTCTCATATTTTCTCTTTCTTTCACCTCAAATTTATATCCATTAATAAAATATGCCTTGTACGAACGTATACCAACTTTTAGGCCACGAGCTAAATATTTTACTTCTTCTGATAAATCATGAGATTCATCTACCGAAAAAATCTGAAAAGCATACATAATTTAGAATAAAAAATATATTGATGAGTTTAGAATGTATTAACTGACTTACATATTGTTTTAACCAATGCATAAAATTATTGTGTTGTTCCTTCTGAATTTCTAATTCACTCCAATTGGGTTGTTGGGCTTGTATAAACCTTTTATGTATCCTACATGTCAAAATGTTATGCTTAAGTTTTGGACAAATAGAACAATAATCAAGATAAAAATTGCATTACCTCAAAAAAGGTTGTATTTCATCAGTATTAAACAACACAAACCGGTGTGCTTGTAGTAGCTCCTCTTTAGAAAGCAATCTCTCCCCTCCGACACCAATTGGACCATCTACATATCTCTTTACATTGTCTAACTTGGGGGTTTCATTTTTCTTGAATCGAGAACAAAAGTTGACAGCTTCCTCCATTATATAAGCCTCCGCAATAGAACCCTCTGGCCTATGCCTATTACGAATATAACTCTTAAGCGAAACAAATATCTTTCTACTGGATACATCCATCTAAAATATACAGAACCTGCAATTTTTGCTTCAGTGGCCAAATGAATTGCCAAGTGCACACTAACATCAAAGAATGTTAGAGGGAAGATTTTCTCAAGCTTACAAAGTGTTACCGAAATTTGTTTCTCTAACTGCTTCATCTTGACAACATTGATGACTTTATTACAAATTTCCTTAAAAAATGAGGTCAATTCACCAATTTCCATTGCAACAGATTTTGATACCGTTGTTCTCAAAGCCAATAACAAATTTTTTTGCATCAGAATATGGTGATCATGACTTTTCAAAGCACCAATCTTCTTATCCAATACTTGTACTTTCTTAGAAATATTAGATGAAAAACCATAAGGTAGTTTCAAATCCTTCAAAACTTTAAGAAAACACTCTTTTTCTTCATTTGTCATGTTGTATGATGCAAGTGGAAGAGAAGATTTTTTTTTGCTTTTTGAGGATTTAATCCATAATGGTTGTCTTATTCCAAGTGCCTCCAAATCAAGTCTTGAATTGATGTCTTTAGTTTTCCCGTCATTCTCTAGCAACCAGTCCAAAATATTTTCACAAATATTTTTTTCAATATGCATTACATCTAAATTATGGCGTATCAATAATGTTTTCCAATATGGAAGCTAAAAAAAAATACTCCTCTTTTTCCATCCACTTTTTGCAAATGCAATGTGATTATAATCACATAATAGATTATCCACCTCTTCACAAGTTAAGGGTTTTGGGGCAGCCTCAAACTCAGTAGTACCATTAAAATTTTTAGTGTCAGTATGCCATAGATGATCAATTGGTAGAAAGCGGTGGTGCCTTAGATAAACAACTTTCTTACTAGATGGAAGATAAAGAGATCCACTATGAACATGACATAAAGGGCACGCCTTGTGTCCTTTTGTGCTCCAACCTGACAACATTGCATACGCTGGAAAGTCACTAATAGTCCACAATAAAGAAGCACGCATGATAAACTTTTCACCAGTAGAAGCATCATACGTGCTTACCCCATCAACCCATAAGACTTTTAGCTCATCAACTAATGGCCAAAGATAAATATCAATATCCTTTGGCATTTTACGACCGTCAATTATGAGTGTCAACATAAAGTATGATTGGTCTAAAGAGAGCCAAGGAGGAAAATTATACACCATTAGAATAACATGCCATATTGAATGATTAGTACCCTTGGCCATGTTAAAAGGATTGAATCCATCAGCTGCTAGCCCCAAGCGAATGTTGCGAGATTCGTTACTGAATTGTGGGTGCTTTTGGTCAAAATGCTTCCATGCTTCAGAATCTCTAGGATGACTCATCTCCCCCTCCTTACTAGGTGGGGATTTCTTATGCCAAGTCATAAGACTAGAGGTACTAGTACACATATACAACCTCTTTAATCTTGGAATCAAAGGAAAATAACGAAGAATTTTTGCAGGAATTTTCTTTTTTCTCAACTGAGCAAATCCATCTAGATTGTCTACACTTTGAACACTCATTCATCTTTTCATTTTCACCGTAATATAATAGACAATCATTCGAACAAGCATGAATCTTCTTGCATTTTAGGCCTAAGTTACTCATTACCTTCTTACAATCTTGCCAACTTTTAGGAAGTGTATTATTTGGTGGGAGAATTTTGTGAGCAAAATCCAAAACCTCACATGCAGCTTTCTTTCTCCATTTATTGTTACATTTCATCTTCTATAAGTCAAGTATAGCATCAAACTTAGAAACATGACAATTTGGATATAATGATGTATTAGCATCTTGCATCAATTCTTCTAGATTCTTGATACTAATATCATCATATTTTTTGTTTCATGTTGGATCTTTAATTGGATTAGCATCCACGTAATTTTCCATCACATCTTCTAGCATATTTAGCATATCAACATTATTCATATTACATATACTAGGTCTGCACCTATTCTCTCTGTGGTATTTCCATATCATATATTGTTCAAAGAAGCCATTGCATAAGATATGATGTTGAATAACATCTAAGTGTTGATATATTGTGTTCTCACAAGCTTTGCAAGGACATAGCTTTTCAGACTTAGGATCATCTTTGAATGCAAATTCAAGGAAAGACTCCACTCCTTCACGGAAGTACATATCATGGAGTCTATCAAACTTTGAATTACATCTATACATCCAACTCTTGTCTTGAATGAACTTATTTTTCATTTCCATGGCACCTTCAAATAACAAAAAAAAATTATTTGAACACATAAAGATCATATCTACAAAAGCAGAATTAAAATCCTTGTAGCATATAGAATACACACTAAGTCATACTTGTTTAAGCGAGTGACTTAGCAACCATCTAGGTGGCAAGGCACCAAAGGCATGTCGCCAAGATGTTGCCTTATGGTATTTTTATGAACCCTTGGCCCTGTACTAAACATTTATGCATTTATTTGATATGTACTTATTGTAACTCCCTTCTTTCTTATCATAGAAATTTTAGACAGCCATATTAGCTGCACATGTATGTATCTCAACTAATAATTACCCTAACTAATGAAAATTATTTACTTAATTATCTAATAATGCCATGTAAAGTACTTTTATCCTCAATACCTTATTCAAGTTAAAACTGACATATAGTGCATTACATGACAAACATAAGGTTTGTTTTGTGATTTACTGCAACTTGTAATACACATGATACAAGAAAATACATCTATGCATCCAAGTGTAACCTCTAAAATATGTATATATCTATGTACGTAGAAATAAAATTGTACATATACAAGTTTAAGGCCGATAAATATCTACATAAACAGTTGATGCATATTATTGACAGAGATGATTTATATATGAAACCCAAATGAATTCAATCAATTCAAGCAAAAATTCAACAAAAAAGGAAGTAAAACAGAGCTATCATATTAGCCTAATCATTAATACTAAATTGATAAGACACATAAGATATTATTGGAGATAAAACCACATATGTACTTCCAATCCACATAATCCAAGACATCACATTTGGACATGAAAATTTTGTAGGCATAAATCAAAGTACAGATAAAAATAAACATGCATGACAAGTAATCAAATACCTTAGCAATGCATTACAAATACAATTACGAAAAATATATTTATTAAAAAATACAATAGTAATAGTACAGATCTTACAGAAAAGAGTCGGCTACGATTTGATGCCCAGACCTTCTTCCACTAAAAGGATGCTTCCTACCTCTGCAACCGATGAATGTCTTTCTACTCTTTCAAAATACACCACCAGGCCTTCTCCTTGCTTATGTTTGGATATTCAATGTCTTAATTTGTTCTGAATGTTGTTCTGTTATAGGAAAAAATATCAATTGAATTTAAATAAATTATAGCCAATAGCAGATAGTTATCTATTGATAATAAAACTGATAACAATAAATATTAAAAAAAGAGACATTCAACAAGGAGGGTTTGAAGAGAAAAATGAAAGAAATGTATGCCTATTCATTCAAACAGACCACACAAAATAGCAAAACAACTAGAAAGTTATCAACAATCGGTGGGTGTACCATTTATAATGTATATTGAAAATACTATAGCATGTAATATGATCATAACCTACAGAGCCCCATTACATCATGTCAGTGATCCATATATTCCTAAAAAGGAAAGAAAGCATTCCCTTCAAGCCCAAGAGACAGAGACTGCAATACTACTGCTAAAGACACGTCAATTGACTCATACTCCATCCATTTTAAATATGCTAATACAATTGCGATTATAAATGTCATTAGATACAAAATCAAGAACTATGACTACTACAAAAAAAGTTGACCTAAGAAAATGACCTCAGCAGCACCCATCCACTCCTCTCAATTTAGTCTGGACTTCTTATAAATAACAGAACTAAGCAGTCTTTTTAAGTTCCTGAAGTAAAATATGAATCACCCAAAACACTCTCTTGTGTCAACGGAACACTAGATCCCAATAGAGCCAACGATTCAACAAAAACTATAAGAAAAATTAAACACTAGTTAGCCTTGCACCAATCGGTAGTAGAAGTAGAGAAAGGGAAGATGAAAATAGGTAGTGGGCCAAGAAAAAAGCCACAAAGGCATATTCCATGCTTCTGGTATCAAGAACCATGCACACATAACAAGATTAAAACATGGAATTATAAAAGAAAACAGAGTCTATCAATTTGAAAAAAACATGATGGGCATGTCGTTTGGTTTTGCTTCGCGTGCATGATACAAAAGGGAGCTTTGATTCTCTCAGTAATAGGATGCATTCAAGAGCAATCTAACGAGCAGACGATGAAAAGGGTAGATAAAGAACGAATATTTACCTGGTTTTCTGGGTGGCCAATGGCAGCAACAACAGGCAAGTACGAGGGTTATCAGCCAGCAAGCAAGATTTATGCCTTGACACCTAGTAGAATCACGTACATCTTCAATACACAGTAACTGCAAAGCGTTTCTAGGTAGCCGATCTTTGCCTCTAGCTTGCTAACCGCCAGTAGTTTGCTCTCCTCTTGCGGCGACGTGTCTTTGTGGACAGAAAGAAAATCGGACCGGAAGAGATGCAACATGTCGTTCTGGACCGGCAAGGAAACTGGTGCGTATAAGAAAGGGAGTGGATCAGAGCAAGTATCCGTCTAATTTTTCGGAGAGGTGGAGAGCAGAGAATGCGCAGGGCAGAGTTGCGCGCAGTTTGGCAGAGGGAGTATGAGGCGCGTTTTTAGGAAGGCCGAAGGACGCGCGATTTGTTGTTTGCAATTTGGGAACGGCGAGACAGTAAAACTGTGAATGGCGGGAGAGGCTAATTGGGCTGGGCCGTGATTTTATGTTGTCATGCTGCGTTGTCAATATCTATTCAATGTCCAATTTTTTGGAAAATGGCGACAATTTATAGGGGCCCTTGTGCTAGTGCATGTTGCTTCCATGTAGGGTAGGATGCCAGTTTCAGTGTTGTTTTGAGTCCATTGTTGGAGTTTGTGAATGTTCTTGTCACGGAGTTTGTTTGGAATTTAATTAATAAGGGGTGGGTGGAGATTGGAGGATCCTTCACTCATACGCAGCAGTAAGATTAGTCTAGGAAGTGAAATATCCCCTTTCACTCGCAGCTGAAGTATGTACTATTAGTAGGGTAAGGGGTTAATCGAGAATGTAATATACTCATACTGTAAGAAAATCAAATTAATTTTAGAATAAATAATAAGGCTACAGTTTCTACTAGTTCTATTCTCAGGAACCATACAACGTCGTATTCCAATATACTAATTTTGCATCTTGGCCACCGAATAAGCATTCATTTATTGCTGAAGTAAGATTAGTCTAAAGCATGCAAGTTGAGGGGTTCTTTTTCTATCCCCAGCCTTATTTTAGTAGGGTAAGGGGTTAATCGAGAATGTAATATACTCAGACTGTACGAGAATCAAATTAATTTTGAAATAAATAACAAGGCTACAGTTTCTACTATTTCTATTCTCGGGAACCATACAACGTCGTATCCCAATATACTAATTTTGCATCTTGGCCACCGAATAAGCATTCATTTATTGCTGTTGTTGTTTGTGTTCATTAAACGGATGTAGCTTAATCCCAGCTTTGTTAACCTTCTATTTCCGTCTGGGGTAGGATGCTCCAGTTGTTGGGTGCTCTGTGGCCTTTTAATAAACAAGGCGCTGGTTGTTCTGCATTCTACCATGAACATAAAACGACACTCAAAATGCGCAATTGATGATGCCAAGTTGACACGATTATAATCGACATAAACAACTGAAAGTACGACTATCAATATATATACATACAATTATATTGATCAAGCGTCGATCGACAACATCAACAATAACTCATGTGGAGCCAGCGGCACAGTGCATTGAATTTGAGAGGGTTCTTCTTTCTTTCTTTTTTAGGGAAGTCAGGAGACGATTTTATTCATCCCACTCTCCTCCTGTGGGATAAATCTTCAAAATTTTTAAAAACAACATTGTACACTAGGAAATCCAAAAGGGTTGCCATAGATTCGACTTGGTAAGTAGTTTTAACCCTGATTCTTCCTTCTCTTCATTTTCCCTTTCTCGGAACCCTTGATCCATCGAATTTGAGGTTTGGCTTAACCTCCAATATTCATCTTCTACCTACAACAGACCATCTTTAGGGTTGAAAGAAAGAAGAAATCGGTGATTTGCTAGAGTTTTGATATGAATTCGAGATTTTTAGAGATGGGTTATTTTTTAAGGTGTTTTCACACCTTAGGGTAAGTGGCTACTTCCTTTAAATAGTAGATTGCACGAAAAGGAGTTAAATTGTTAATAATTTTTTATTGCTAAGTATGCGAGTACAAATCTTAAGTGGTCTATTTGATCTAGCTTTTGCAAGTTGATATGAAATGGATTATTTATCTATTGTGATGAATTTTAGATGATGAAATCATATTAGAAATGGGTACAATCCATCTAAATGATAATTCTTAAAGTATTTGCAGAGGTTATAAGAGTATACTAAAATTTAGGGTATTCGGCTATGACTGAAATTGTTATATAATTTAATAAAGAAGTTTGCCTAGTTGAAGCTCCTTGCTTACAAATGATTGTTTTATTTATATGTGTATTACATAAATGTCAGATAAGCTCTTGCATTTCATTTGATGATATCAATGGTTGCTTGATATATCAGTAAGGAGGTGAAACCCTAAATGAATGAAAAGTTGGAGGTTTGCAAATAGACATATTGATTCAATGTTATTTTTTGATGTATGATGTTACTGTAAATGGCGTGGAAACCCTAGTTCAGTTCGTTACAGGGTTTCTTATATATATTCAATTATATGTGAACTGCTGAGATCAATCCTTACTGAATGATGTTATGATGTATTAAATCCTTATGTGAGTTATGTGATAAGTGAATGAGGTAAGTGAAACCATAAGGATAGGGTGTTTAGTGAATCAAGTATTGTGATATTAATGTTTCTTAGTATCAGATGTGGTTATGTTTGACAGTTCAGTTGTGGTATGTTATCAGATGGTTATGAAATGAACGGTTTACAAAGCTGAACTAAGATATGTTGATGTGATGATTCAATTGTGAATTTTGAAGAGTGAATTAGACATTTAGATGTCATGCACACTGTAGAATCCTCACAGGATCAGGTTGTGATGTGGGGAGGAAATGGTTTCTCGAATGAAGGTAGTCCCAATCGAGGTAAGCCGGAGCGCACCAGTAGGGTGTGGGGGTCTTTACCAGTAGGGAAAACTCCTTACAGTTGTGTGGTATCCAACACCAATCAGCGATATCAGTGGTACTTGTGTTACATGTTGAGTGATCAGTGGTCAGTAGGTCCACTAATGCACAATAAGCCTGAGGGCTTTGACTCACTGCCTGAGTACCCAGGTTGAGAGGTGGAGTCTGAGATATCCGACCTCTCCCATTAGCTGTCGAGGCCCGCTACATACGGGGTCTTACTCGAGAGATAGTCTTAGGAACTTGGGCATACTTCTAAGCCTTGTACAGTGAGATTGTAGCTTGCTGTGATTCTTTCACATGTTGTGGTACACCTCATGTGGGTTTAGGGCATAATAAGATGAATGAGAGGTTAAATAGGTGTGTACAGTTATTCAATTATTCTTTGTATGTTTTTGAATTATTACTCCTCCTTATGATCAATTAAGCATGTTCATATATCGATTCACTCTTGTAGATATCTAAAGTATCCTGCCATATTTATGTTTGTGAATGATTAGTCTCTTTGAAGCTTACTGTTGTTATAATTGATATTAGTTGCTCGACAATATATCTGTAATTATATAAGTTCTTTAAACTATTTTCATGAAGTACTCATTCATTGAGCGAGTAGGCTCACCCCTCTACTGACAATTTTTAGGGAAACCTCACAGATTTAAGAATGACAAAGCCAGAGTAGATCTACCACATGAGTTAAGTATGAGATTAGTTAAGTTCAGTCAGTCCCTGTCACTCGAGGTCCTTGTATAGATGTAAGAGAGTTGTAAATGATGTTGTGTATCTTTGTTTCCTTCATAAGAGAGAATGTATCTTATTATCATGTCATATGTACATAGAAGTGGGAGAAACTGAATGAATGTATGGATGTGTATAATTAATGTTGAGATCATATTAGAATAATCAAAGTTTAATTCTCTTGTAAAGTTTGTTTATTTGATTGAATGCGAGAAAATAAAGAGTTTGAAATAAAGGAAAAAAAATAATTGGGAGTGAACTTGTATTAAGTATAATCCTCAAACGTATGCCCTAATCTCGTGATTAATGGTAATCGTGGGATGTGTGTGTAACAACTTTGGTATCATAGCTTAGGCTGAGTTGTCAGGGACCATTACGATAGAAAGTCAGAGCTATAAGTGTGGGAAATAGGAGGTGATGTGTCTATAGCTCTGGGAGGTCTAAGTATTTAGATATCCTGGCCCGATATCTGAACACTTAGGTTGACCAGTATCAAGCTACTCTATCTATTTTTCTCTAAATGCCCTAGCCAGGTATGTAGAGGAAGGATGGGCTAGAGAGAAACCCTAGAAATCTTAGGATTAGGAGACCAGAAAGTAATGAAGGAGTAAGAGATTAAACATAGAATGTGATACAACTCTTGCTTTATATTGCTTCTTTGATTGGAGATAAATAGAAATACTCTTTTATGTATGAATTCATATTATCAATTTGTAGAATATGTATAGTTCTTGTAGATTGTTGTGTATCATGAATTTGATTCAGTTATTCTTTGTATCAAGTAGACCAGAAGTTATTTTTAAATGAGTTTTCCCTAAGTGGGTATTCTTTCCTCATGTTTCACATTAATAGGAGTGGGTTAATCTTGAGTAGATCTTGGCTTCAGGACTGTAGGTTCGTCCTGGTTCAGCTGGCAAGGTGCATTACTGAGATATAATGACTCCTATTAACAATATAATAAGAGTAGACTCTGGATAAATTAGACTCACATCATAGTGAGAATGTACATACACTAAGATGTTGAAACATATGGGAAAGATTATAATAGCTATGAATCAGTTGGAACTGATATCTGAGATCCAACTTTGGGGCCTCATATGAGAAACCCTTATTTGGGAATAAAGGAACACGACATAAGGTTCAGATTAAGTTTAATTGTTAGTATTATATGAACTCTTTATATGAAATATGTAAAGATATGAGAAAAGTATGTAAGGCCCAAGATAGTAAGAATCAATCATGAGAAATGGATCATACAATCAAGTAAAATACTTTTATGTACTCCAAAGCAAAGGAAAAAAAGAAGAAAAGAGTTGAGTATACGATAAGTACATACAAGTAAAGAGTCTTTCGAAGAGTTAAAGTCATGTGAATTAGATGAACATGTAAATCATAAGACTAGGATAACAAACATAGTTGAAACAATGAGAAATGTTAAAAATGATGAGCTTGATTAAGAAATGAGGGTTATGATATGAGAGCATGGAATGTATACCTTATTTATGAAGTTTAATGCATTCATCCTTACTACCTTTGGATTCCAAGTCTCTATAGAGCAACAAACTAGTTTCTAAAAGAAGAACAAAAGTGTAGCTTAATAAATGGATAAGTTATACAAAGGTAGACTATATTCAGGATGGAAAAACTTGATTGAAAGAGAAACTAAGATTGACCCATGCATGAGCCATTTGATTTAAAATGAAGGATATTTTATGTATTAAACATCAGGTGAAACTAGTAGAGAGGTTATTGATTTAGAATTTCAACTTCACATTAGTAGAAGGATAAAAAGAAATATGTGCAACATGGTATACATGATCATACACATGAATAAGCAACATGATCATAAAAGAAAATTAGAAGTTAAAGATGACAGGTGGAAGAGTAGTATATGGTAAGAGGATTATGGAAAGTAAGGAAGGGTTTGAAACATGATGGAGTAATATAGATTATAAAAGAAAGATGTTAGGAGATTCAATCAAGTGCTAATTAGTCAAGTATCCTTGTTGATAACCAACTAAACCTACATATGAGAAATGTATTAAGGGAATGTTTGAAGATAAGAATTCTAAGTCTCAAAATCATATTCTCTTTCATCTCTTTCTTAATGAGAGGAAGGTGGGAATGAAGTGACAAGAAAATGACTCATATCTTATGCATAACCACCATGGTAGAGACCTCTAGAGAATGTAATAATGACACATAATATGATGATGAAACCCTAGCAGGGTAAATTGAGAATGTAATCTATCTGAATGACCAAGAAAGATAAACGAAATTCAATTGATAAGATAAGGAAGACTTTAGTAAAACTTGTGAGATCCAAAGTTTGAACTTCAAATTAAGGGAGAAAAGTCACATCACAATAATGTCATGCTACTGATACGGACCAAACTCTAGAATATTTAGAGTTGTAGTAGTTCAAGGGATGTCACTAGTGATTTGACCTTGGATACTAGCATCTCTATAAAATAAGATCATGAGATTTGCACTATGAGAAGTAAACTATCATTGATAGTAATCTAGGGTTTAAAGGTAGCTAATCTTAAAGGTAGATAAACAATATGGAAATGATTTAGAGCAAAGGATAAGAAATATATTTTAATTATAAGAGGTGTGATTTGAACAAAAGGAGAAGTGCAACATGAGAAAAGTGTAATCTGAAATAAATTCTTGTAGTGATAGAAAGAATGACGAATAATCTATTCTTACCGTGAATATTTTAATGTTAGGGATGTTTATTCTATATGATCAAAATGAGAAGGATCAGTAACAAGAAGTAATTAGTAATGAATGAGGAGATAAGAGAAAATAATGGCTCTCAGTAATACATGAATTTGTTTTTAGAAGTGTATTTTGTTGAAGGTATAATAAGGGATGTAAATTGGTTCAATGCATGATTTTAGTGCACATGTGCCGGAAATATGATAATTAAAGGTGTCTGCTAGTTGTAGTCATTCATACCAGTAATCCATCTTAGTATTGTACAATTGTGGTTGAATCTAGTCTTCCAACTCATTAGTGCTTTGCTATTTGAGTAGCACAATAGTAAAATTCAAAACAACATGGTGAACTCTCTTTTGTGACTCCGAGGTAATAAAAAAACAATAGTAAATATTGAGTCATATGAATTGAGATAGTTGGATCAGATTATCAATGTTGAGGTAACACCTCAAGAGTATGAAAATATTGAAAATGGTTATTTCTCTTTCTCTTTCATATGATTAATTGTGGCATAGAGAATTCTTTTGTTATCATTAATAAGTCTTGCTTAATATTCTGTAGTGATTAAAAGAGAAATAAATGACTCAATGTTGAAAATAAAATTCTAGATCGTAGTATTTGAAAGCTTAAAAAGAGAGAGATACCCCAAGTAAAGGTTCTATGGAGGAATCATGTATAGAAGAAGATACTTGGGAAGTGGAGACGGAGATGTTCAACACATATCATTTCCTCTTTTAGAAATTTTGAGACAAAAATTTTATTATAGGGGGAGAATTGTTACAACTCATTCCTAGCTTTGTTAATAATCCTAGAGATTTAAGATAATCTTAATGCTTGTCATGTTTTTGTTAGTAATATCTTATCTTGTAATTTATCTTAACTTTGGTAATATTAAATACTTATTTGGGAAATGCATAATCATGACTTAATCATACTATAAAGATATGAGTTTGAGTTAATATAGCATTAACCCATACATGTATGTAAGAAGAGAGTTAATGATATTGGAGGAAATAATTAATAAATAACTTTTTCTTTGAGAATATTATCAAAATAATATTGTAGGATTGTATATAATTCAATTATGAATCCAATAAAAAAAGAATGAACCAATTCGGAGTTAAAATAAGAGAGTTATGCCTTTTTTAGTAAACATATACAGTGTGACGCGATGTTGTGTCATGTGCCACGATCGCAACGCTGCGTCGTGTGCAGCAACTGTGACCGATGTCACGACCGCGATGTTGCATCATGTGCCACGACCATGACGGATGCCGCCCAAGACAGCCAATTGTAAAAAGATCATATCTTCGGCTATACTTATCTATTTTCAATGAAACAAAGTGTGTTGGAACCACAGTTTGATAATCTATCATCCCAAACACATTTCTCTATGAGAGGGAAACCTAGAAGGTGATTTTTGGGATATTTTTTTGGAAATAATGGTGGAAATCCAAAAGGGTTGTCATAGATTTGAATTGGTAATTAGTTTTAACTGTGATTCTTCCTTCTCTTCATTTTCCCTTGCTCGAAACCCTAGATCCATCAAATTTGAGGTTTGGCTTAACCTCTGATTTTTATCTTCTACCTACAACAGACCATCTTTAGGGTTGAAAGAAAGAAGAAACCAGTGATTTGCTAGAGTTTTGATATGGATTTGAGATTTTCATAGATGGGCTTCATTTTTAAGATGTTTTCACACCTTAGGGTGAGTGGTTACTTCCTTTAAACAGTAGATTGCAAGAAAATGAGTTAAATCATCAATAATTTTCAAATGCCTGGTATGCGAGTACAAACCTTAAGTGGTCTATTTGATCTAGCTTTTGCAAGTTGATATGAAATGGATTATTTATCTTTTGTGATTAATTTCAGATGATGGAATCATATTAGAAATGGGTATAATCCATCTAAATGATAATTCTTAAAGTATTTGCAGAGGTTATAAGAGTAAACTGAAATTTAGGGTATTCGGCTATGACTGAAATTGTTGTATAATTGAATAAAGAAGTTTGCCTAGTTGAAGCTCCTTTCTTATGAATGATTGTTTTATTTGTATGTGTATTACATATATGTTAGATAAGATCTTGGATTTCATTCAATGATATCAATGTTTGCTTGATATATCAGTCAGGAGGGTGAAACCCTAAATGAATGGAAAGTTGGAGGTTTGCAAATAGACATCTTGATTCAATGTTATTTTTGATGTATGATGTTAGTGTAAATGGAGTGGAAACCCTAGTTCAGTTCGTTATAGGGTTTCTTATATATATTCGATTATATGTGAACTATTGAGAGCAATCCTTATTGAATGATGTTATGATGTATTAAATCCTTATGTGAGTTCTCTGATAAGTGAATGAGGTAAGAGAAACCCTAAGGATAGGGTGTTCAATGAATCAAGTATTGTGATATTAATGTTTCTTAGTATGAGAAGTGGTTATGTTTGATAGTTCAATTGTGGTAAATGTTATCAGATGGTTATGAAATGAATGGTTTACAAAGCTGAACTAAGATATTTTGATGTGATGATTGAATTGCGAATTTTGAAGCGCGAATTAGACATTTAGATGTCCTGAACATTGCAGAATCCTCATAGGATGAGGCATGCGTTATGGGGAGGAAACAGTTTCCCAATTGGAGGTAGTCTAGATTGAGGTAAGACAAAGTGGATCAGTAGGGTGTGGGGGTATTGACAGTAGGGAAGACTCCTTACAGTTGTGTGGTACCCAACACCAACCGGGGATGCTGGTGGTGCTTGTGTTACATGTTGAGTGATCATTGGTTAGTAGGTCCACTAATGCACAATAAGCCTGAGGACTTTGACTCACCACCTGAGTACCCAAGTTGAGAGGTGGAGTTTGAGATATCCAGCCGCTCCCATTAGCCACTGAGAGGTAGACGTGTAGAGGCGTGTTGCAGATGGGGTCTTACTCGAGAGATAGTCTTAGGAACCTGGGCATGCTTCTAAGCCTTGTACAGTGAGATCATAGCTTGTTGTGATTCATTCACATGTTGTGGTACACCTCATGTGGGTTCAGGGAATAATAAGATGAATGAAAGGTTAAACAGGTGTGTGTAGTTATTCAATTATTCTTTGTATGTTTTTGAATTATTAGTCCTCCTTATGATCAATTAAGCATGTTCATATATCTATTCACTCTTGTAGATATCTAGAGTATCCTGTCATATTTATGTTTGTGAATGATTAGTCTCTTTAAAGCTTACTGTCGTTATAATTGATATTAGTTTCTCGACAATATATATGTAATTATATAAGTTCTTTAAACTGTTTTCATGAAGTACTCATTCACTGAGCGAGTAGGCTCACCCCTCTACTCACAATTTTTAGGGAAACCTCATGGATTAAAGAATGATAAAGCCAGAGTAGATCTGCAATAGGAGTTAAGTATGAGATTAGTTAAGTTCAATCAGTCCCTATCACTCTAGGTCCTTGTATAGATGTAAGAGAGTTGTAAATGATGTTGTGTATCTCCGTTTCCTTAATAAGAGAGAATGTATCTGATTATCATGTCATATGTACATGGAAGTGGGAGAAACTGCATGAATGTATGGATGTGTATCATTAATGTTGAGATCATATTAGAGTAATCAAGGTTTAATTCTCTTATAAAGTTTGTTTATGTGATTGAATGCGAGAAAACAAAGAGTTTGAAATAAAGGAAAAAAATAATTGGGAGTGAACTTGTATTAAGTATAATCATCAAACTTATTCCCTAATCTCATGATTAGTGATAATCATGGGATATGGGTGTAACAACAATAGTAGTAATTAATTTTCATACTTAGTTGAAAAGGTGACAGCTAACTAAGTGAAGTAACATGGTTGCTTACATTTGTTGGGGATACAATAATCAGTCTCGTAGAATTCACATCACATGTGTTCAGAGCTCCCTTGTCTAATTGAAACCAAATATAATGTAATGATTGAGATGCCTTAGTAGTTCAATGAGCGTCAGAAGGAGGCTAGAAGATGCCCACACATTTGCATCTAGTTATACATTGAGAAGGCTCCTCCTGATGGCTTTCCAAGACTAGACTATAAAGCTAAAAGGTACAGGATGTAAGCGTAGTCATCCAGCCCAAGAAAGCTCTTTCCTCTTTTTGATATCGTAGACCCAAGCATCTTACTATTGTATAACCATTTTAACATTTAAATCAAAAACCACCTAATTCATTGGGAGCAGTAGTGTTGAGGATTTTCTTTGTAACCTCAAGACACTTATATGTATAACCCGCATATTATCATGTTTGATGGCAGTAGGGTTGGCATTTGCCTCAAGACCCCATCATAGCATAGTTGATCTCCCTGCGATGCTTGTAAGAGGAGACTCATTCGTGCAAGGGTCATACAAAAAGGAGAAATTAAATCCATCACTTGGTCTTACCACGTGAGTGGGCTTCAAGATTTTTTTGATAGTCAAGGCTACTTTATGCATGAAGGGAAGCTAAAAAATTCCTAATAGATCTATGTAAGAAAGGAATATATTTAATATAAGAATAAATTAGATATGATATGTTTTAGCAAATAAAATATGGGAATAAGATTGTAAATAATTGATAATAGATTAAAGAATAAATCATTTGACACTTATAAAAAGAGAGGAAGAACAAAAAAGTATCAAAAAATCAATATTTAGAAGAAAATCGGAGTTGGACCTATGCCAATATGCAACAAGATTTATAGAATATAAACATGCATAAAAATTGCAAGTAAATATCTGGTGATCATGGTCTAAATGGTATTGTATTAGTATATAGGTGTAAGACATAGTTTCCTCTAGTTGTCACAACCCCTTGTCTTATCAATGTCAATATCGTGCTTCATTGACTAGACACTCAAATTACATCACATGCTTTTGTGAGCTTCTAATACACTCTTTAAGGATATTCTTTCCAATCTCCTCTCACTTATCCCCTCCCCCTTTCCAACCTTATCTTTTGTTTCATTATCTATATCTATTGATTTTTTTCCTGTACAGGAAATGGGAAAAAGACTCTTCATATGTCCATAAGAAGGGTATTTGAACACCTTAATATTGTTGGATATGTTTCAATTTCAAGTTACAATTTTTGAAATTATTTTACTAGAGTAGACAATAGATAATCATAAAGAAAATAAAAAAACAAAGATTACAAATTTTAGAAGAGCATGTGGGTGAAGGTGCATCACAAAGATCATTGTCATGGAGAGAAAATTCATAACTCCTATGCACGAGCTTGTTCACTGGCTTGCCTCCCATACTCACCCCCATCTTAGGAAACAACTCTAGGTGTTAGCAAGAGAGTAGTACCTAATAGTCCATTGACCCTCAATGTCTCCAAAACAACGTCACATATATCTTGTTTAGATGCACAATATTGGTTAACAACATGTGGAGAAGAAAGAAGATGACGAGTTGGAATGAGGTGATGTAGTAGGATAATGGCAAGGTGGTGGATGCCACTCACAAATTTTTAAGCAACATACAACAACAACTAGTAGAGAACAATTATCACAAACAACCTTTCTATCAAATTCGGGTATTTTTTATATGTTTCTGTGTTTCTAGATGTGTTAGAAATGACTCAAGCATGTCCTTTATATACCAAGACAAAGCCAACAAGATGGGAACCAAATAGCTACTTTTCCCTCCAATAATAATTGGTAAGCGAGTTCCCATGTGCATTTTTCATTGGGTGTACCCTAACAGAATTAAAGAAACTCAGACCAGCCAACCAAGAGGTTAATGAACCTAGATGTGAAATGACAGTATTTATTCAAAGGAGAATTAAGATTTGGGCATCTCAATGCAATTACTTTTTATGTCAAATAAGAAGATAGATAATTGTTCTTTGATGTTCCAAGTGACAACATTTAAACAAAATGAAATAAAATAATTTTGATTTATAAAAATATCAAATCGCACGTATGCAACTCACCAAATCAAACATAACTGAACTAAACTAAATCGGGTCAGGCCAAGAGGGGAGGGTGCATAGGGGAGTGATATATCATGGAGAGGTGAGTCGCATGTGTGTTGTGTGTGTGTATGTTCAATTACGTGAAATCTGAAAGCACATTCAAGCCCAAACAACCTTAAATTACAATGTCCCAATAAAGGTTCACAGGCCTTTGATCTCCAATCCAACTTAAGTGGATCCCTCTCACTTTGGAAGTGAGCAATGTTGGACAAATGGTTATTGAGAGGTTTTGAAATACAAAGAAAAGTATGGTCTAAAACAACATGCCTCCACATATTTCATAAACCTTGATAGAATTATAGAGGCAAAATTAAAAGAAAAGCAACCAAAACAATGTCTTTCAACATTCTTAGCTTGTGTTTTTGAACTTGGCCTATAAATGGTTCATCTACATCCTAAGAGACATGATGAACTAGGTCTTGAACCAAACGCTTTGATTCAGACCTCAATAAAACATACAAACATAGTGATGACATTAGAAGATGTTCACATCATTGTTCCCATTACAACCTTCGCATGTTACAGCCTTCACATGAATCTATTTTGTAAATGCTCTAGTGAGTAATCCCAACTTATGTAAACCCAACCTAGGGTTACACTCACATAGTAGGGATCTTCCAAGAGTGTATTGTCCAATACTACACCCTATCTAACATATGTCCTCGGCCACATTTAGGAAAAAGCTCCTCCTCTACTAAGACAACACTATAGTACAAAATTTCATAGGGAAGGGTCTGGAGTGAAACTCCAAAAAGTTTGATTCTATAGAACACGTACACAACTTAGTTGTCCCTTTGAACCATTCCTCATGGGATATCCAATTTTAGAAGGTAGAGCTACCACTATGGTGTTGAACCCATGTACAGAAGACTCATTCCCCTCGACACATGAAGTACTAGCTTTCTAGCTAAACCTTTTGTGAGAGGATCATCAATATTCTGTATAGACCTAACAAACAATAGAGATATAACACCATGGGCAATGAAGTCTATCACCTCTCCATATCTCAATTTCATAAAGTAGTTTGTTGTGTTACCCTTAGATTGTTTAGCTTTGTCTATGTCTGACCTACTGTCACAATGTATTGAGATAGGAGGAAATAACTTTAATATACATGTAAATCAAGCAATAGATTTTTAATGCAATCAGCCTAAAAACAAGCTAAATCTAAGGCTATAAAATTAGTATCCATAATGGATCTAGTCCTGACATTTTTCTCAGATGATTTCCAAGAAATTTTAGCACCACCTAGGTAAAATACATAACCACTAGTTGACTTCGTCTCCTCAAAGTCAAAAATCTAATTAACACCAGTATATCCTTGTAAGAAAACCAGGAAACTAGTGTAGTTAAGACCATAACTCATGGTACCTTTAAGATACCTAAAAACTATAAACAACCTTCTAATGATCAGCATTAGGGTAGCTAGTGTACCTACTTAACCTACTTACTAAATATGTAATATCAAGTCTATAACAATTGTCTAGGTACATCAAGATTCCTATAACTTAGGCATATCTACTTTGATCCAAATGATTACCTTTATGTACCTTAATATGTAAAGAGGGGTCATATAGAGTAGTAATATGCACACAACAGTATATATCAAATCTATGTAAAATTTTCTATACATAATGTGATTGATTCAAGGAATAACTAGGATTAGATATCCTCAATTTTATACAAAGGATAACATCACTAATTCTTAAATATTTTATATCAAAATTATGGGAAAGAAAAGATTTAGTATCAATAATATTTGTAGAGTTGGATGCAAAGATAAAGACATCATCAATATACAAGAAGAAAATCACAAATACATTATGAACATACTTAGAATAAATGTATCTATCATATTTCTTCATTGTAAATCCATAAGATAAAATAGTTTTATCAAACTTGTCACTTCACTTATTAGGTGCTTTTCTTAGACCATATAAGTATTTTACAAGTATAAAACTTATTGTTCTAGTCCTTGGATAACAAAGCCCTCAAGTTGATCCATATAGATCTCTTCCTCAAGATCACTATTGAGGAAGGAAGTCATTAAATACATTTGATGGATTTCAATATTATGGATCACAACCAAGGCAACAAGAACACAGATAAAGGTGATCTATGTTATATGAGTATTGGTGTCAAAATAATTGACTCCTTGTTGTTTGTAACCTTTGGTTACCATACTAGCCTTAAACTTATCTATGCTACCATCTACCATTCACTTTTTTCTAAAGATTCATTCGCATCCAAGGTTTTGCAACCTGGAAGAAGATCAGTTAGAATCCAAATATGATTGTTCATAATGGATTCTATTTCAGTATCAACAACTTTCTTCTATACATCGACATCTAAGGATTTCATGACATCTTCATACGTTTTAGAATTTTTTTCTACTATAAAGGTGTAGAAGTTGGACCCAAAGTTCTTTGTTACTTTATCTCTTTTACCCCAACCAAAGTCGCTTGGAGGCTTAACTTATTGAAGATACAAAGGTTCATGTTTAGGTATGGGTATGTCAGAAATAGGAGTTGAATCTTGATTGGTTCCTAAAGGTTTTGAGGTTTCAACATTTATAGGACCTTCACCAATTTTCCTGGGAATGCTAGGCTTGAAATGAAAGATGTTTACATAATATACAACATTTATAGGTCTGATATCCAATATGGAGTTTGTTTTAAAATCTGGGATGTCTAATTTTATCACATAGAAATCTATTTTCGTTGCTATATTCAACATAGCCTGTGAAAATAGTATCAACGGTTTTGGGACCAAACTTTCTCTTCTTATTTTTAGGGATTTTAACTTGGGAGAAGCACCCAGACACTTTGAGGTACTTCAAAATAGGTTTCATGTTAAATAAATATTCATAAGGTGTATTCTCTATTTTTTGAAAGGAATAAGGTTCAACACATAGTTAGCGGTCAAAAAAGCTCCCTCCCATGATGCTCTTCGACGTGAACAAGACTCGGCCAACATGGAATCAACCATATTGATCAATGTTTTTCTTCTTTTTAACAGTTACACCATTAGATTGTAGATTGTATAGGGCAGTGGTTTCATGAATAAGACCATGATCTTCATAGAACTATTTAAGTTCATTAGAGGTATACTCACCTCTTATAAAGGATATAATACTCCTTAAGGTTCTTCTTGATTTAATTCCCTACTCGTGACTCATAAAATCGGAGTGTTTTTATTTGATTGTCTTTTTATTTAAATAAGAAAATGCAATAATGTCTGGAAAAATCATCAATAAATGACACAAACTAGTGCATGTCATCACAAGTAAGAATATTATTTAGATCACATATATCGGTATGAACAAGCTCTAGAAAATATGTGTCCCTTTCCAATTATCTAAAGGGTTTCTTAGGTAATTTATCTTGAACTGATATTTGCTATCTAACAATATTGGAGATAAGAGTATTGGGAATCACGTATGTGTGAACCATTCATTTTGTAATGTTCTTGTTGACATGTCCTAAACAAGCATGACAAATATCACAATAAATTGAAGTAGAAAGGGTACTAAAGAAATTTTTATCAATATGAAAAGTACCATTAAAATAAGAGATACTAAGCTTAATTAAACCCCCACATTTATATCCAACACCTATGTAAGAACCAAATCTAGAAATTACAACTTTATTCCCTTAAAACAAAATAATATAACCATATTACATGATTAAGATTTCACTGACTAGGTTTTCTACAAACTAGTAGCATGTAAACATTTTGTAGTTTGAAGACTTCCCAGATGTGAGCTTCAGACCCACACAACCATAGCCTAAAATCTATTTGACAGACACATCATCACACCAAAAGATCATACCACTGATGTCTTCCTGATAGGTAGGAAACATAGAATGATCATAGCAGATGTGAGAAATTGCACTAGATTCCATGCACCAGCTATCACTAGAAGAAAGATAAACACTAAGAACAAGAGAGGTGTAGGCATCTAACCTTTTAGAGGAAAATGCATCATCCCCCTCATTGATCATGTTTAATATAAATTCTTAGAGGCCTGGTGAGTTCACCCTTTTGACCCCTATGGTCCTCGCAAGCATTGGGAATATGACCAATCTTTCCACATGCATAACACATGTGTTGGCCCCTAGAATCATAGTTATTATTATGACCAAATTTCTTGCCTTTGTTGAAAGATTGCTTGGACTTAGGATTGAACATGTTTGGTTTCTTCTTGAGTTGACATCATCTACTAGGTTGATAGAGGCATACACCTTAACATCTTTTTGCCTATGATGGAATTCATTTGAAAGGGATTTTTATTAAGGAGGGCATCACTAACCTATCGTACCTATGGGCAATGTGTTTTGGAAAAAAAGCCTTCAAGAATGGAGGGATTTTTTCAATTAGGGATGCCACTTTGCACATTCTTCTCAAGCTTATAACCACTGGAAATTAATTTTGATATGAGGATTTGGTACTCAAGTACATGGTATGAACATGCTTATTATCCACCATTTTGTATTCATACCACCAAAAACATCATATCATTCTAGAACAACATCCTGCATTTCAAACTTGTCATCCAAAGCTTGCCAATTCTCAATGGTAGAAGGTTTTTTGTGGCAGATGTCATAAAGCTAATTACAAAAAGCAAACAAGACCCTATCTTAATAAAAATAATCCATTGCTTTGGGTATTTTTGTAGGAGAAGATGGTGAAGTGGTATCACTATAATTTACCATCAGGGCATCAAAAACATTAGAAGAAAAATTAAAAGATTGTCCATGTTCCGCAGGTGGTGCAGAAACTATGTCTAAGGAAGTGAGCCAGAATTTCATCTTTTGTTGCTAAAGGTGAAAATACAATCCCATTAATTTTTCTAGCCTAAGGCTAGATATAGTTTCCATGATCATCATGGTTCTAGGTCCCATATTATGGAAATTGTAAAGAATTGGATTAAAAAATTACTATTTGTGACTAGAATATGATTTTCTACAAATTATTTTACTAAAATATGTACCAGATAACCTGAAAGAAAATATTGAATATAGATTATAGAGTTTAGAAGCGCATGTGGGTGAAGGTGTGTCACAAAGATCATCACCACAAAGAAACAAGCCATCGCTCCTGTGGCAACCCACCATGCTAAACGATATTACTCAAAATCAAAACACTAATCCAACACTAATTAATCACATTATCAAAATGGTACAAAATTAAAACCAGATAAAAATTCTAAACATGTTAAAGGAAACAATTGCACATAGATCCAACTCCATATATATATACCAACTATTTTACATAAGTTCCATGGTCTCAGTCAAAAATTGTATATAGAAGATGTTGTCCACATATTTACATCATATACAAAACTCCATGCCCAGACCTGAGAATACAGGGGCGACTCTAGGACTTTACACTTACCACACCAACCTTCTTCCACTATTGGTATTCAAACTGTGTCTCATTGTTACATTGCGTCTGATGGCACCATCGATCACCTAAAATATGTGGTGACCCATGTACCAACAAAAGATATAACTCCAAAGGCATCTATTTCTTACCAAAATTATATATATAAGTAGATTAAGCATATATTATTGCATAGTTTAAAGACTATATAACTTTTATAAAGGATAGGCATAACTATAATCAAAAGTAAAATTAATTTATCTTATTGTATTATGAATCATTTACAAGTTAAAAGAAACAAAGTAAAGATCATTATCCAATGTAATTCATCAAGTAACCCTAACAGATATGTTACAAAACTTTACATATTTTATGAAGCTAAGCGTAGTTTGAGGAGTACCATTCAAACTACTAGCTAACCAATGCAAAGTCTAAATCAACCCCATATAATATCTAAGATGTCAAGAATCCTAAGATCTTTTCCCCTAGGTCAGTATGAGTAACAACCATAGTGGTGCATTAGCTCAACTACTAAGATAGCCTAGCCAGCCCTGGGTACACAGGCCATGACACTAGAAACTAGGGTATAAACCCTCATATCTGAGTTATTACTGTAAGATTATTTAGTTTATCATGTACATGGGCCTGATTGTGTTGGCCCATTAGGGTTAAATTATGCTTCCTTGTACTTGCCTCCTCTCCTATATATAGGAGGGGATTTTGCCCACTATCAATAACAAATATCTTTTTGGTCCCCATATTTCAGAGTGTGTTCTAGGAACCTAGCCCTAGCTGCTACCTCTACTTACCTCTCTTCTTTACATTCATTTCCACCCTACCCGCCACCTCTCTCTCCTAGAGAGAACAACAATGAGAGAGCACCACCTATGGGTGGTTTTTGTCTCCATGGCTTAGGTGGACTGCCCTCCAGGCATCATCCCAGCCTCCATGGTCTTCTTTCTTCATATTCTTTTCAAAAGCTCTATCTTTTGTCAGTGCTCTCCTTCTCGGCCATAGCCAACGATTAATTCCTCCACCAGTATTCCTTGACACTCATCCTCATCAAATTCTTCTTCACATCATAAAGATTCTTTGATGAGATCTATCTAGAGTTATTTTCCTAGGGCTTATATCAAGTAGTAGTATGGTTTGTATTGTACAACCTTCCTCGCATGTTATCCACATAGTGTACTTTATGTATCATGGTTCCCACAAGAAGTTCTCTTTTTTCTAGTGTGTTCCCTCATGCTTCTGGTTTGCATGAATCCTACTCCCTCATCTCTTCCAAATATTTGTCCCACGCAGCCATTCAAGGGAGCCTAGATCTCTGAATACTTCCATGTGATCTGGATGCTTAAAGTCCTGGTGCCTATTGTCATTTATCTGTATCAAGGATGAGGTGCTCGACCAGATTCATCATCGCCTTCCTCATCAGTGATCTTTGGTTTATTAAGCAGACAATTGCCCGTAGAGACCCACAAAATTGCCCATCATTAGCAGTCATGACCCTACCGTTACAAGGTCTTTGTTTACAATGACCCTACCATCCATCCTATATCAGTTATCCATGTCACTAATGGCCTCCACTTTGGAGTAGAAAATGTACAACCTTCAAGTAAAGGAAGTTTCTTCACTAGTTTGACTCAGTCAACTATGGCACCATGATAATCGCCTCCCACTCCTCCACTATTGTGCATTCATTCAGCAACTGACGACCTATGGGGCTGTTCTAATTTGAAACTGAGTAATGTCATCCGCTGGTTCATGATGATTTAATAAATGATTGTCTTGTTATTTCTCCATGAACATTCTGAATTCTCCCATTCCAATTAGAAATCATTGGACCGGTCAGAGGAGTTGGTGAACCAAGATAAAGGAAATAGAATCAGAAATAGTCAGATCATTGAGCTTAAAAAAATGATTGCTAAATTGAAAAATGAGAGAAATAAAAGACACTGTGCTAGGTTATAAAGCACAAAAAATGGGGCAATGCATCAATTTTCTTCTTACTGTTGCTTATTCCGATAGTGCTTTATTTTTATTTTTAATTTCTACTGAGTATATTTTGGTAGCGCCATTCCTCTTTCTACCGATTTTTCATTCTGGTAGTATTTTTTGTTGTATTATACCATTCTTATTCTGATAGTGCTTTGTTCTTCCTACCGTGTATTTATACCGATAGAGCTTTATTTTTCTAAAAGTTTTGGGTAAATATATTTCCAACCTTACTAAGAGGGGAAAAGTTACAAGCTATAACCAACTTATAGCTACCGTATAAAACTTTGTACAAATCTCCAAATAACAAAAGAGAAAGGAGCAAACTAGCTAGTAAATTGAAATGGGATTAAGTTAAGTCCCAATTTCTACATATAATATGACACAGGTTCTCTAGTTTATTTCTATTGATGTTATAAAGAAATTTCAGATCTTTTTCAATTTTGTTGAACAACATCAGAGAATCCAATCCTTGAGCTCCATGTTTCCTATTATTGTGTACTTGCCAAACTGAATGCACACAATCATTAATAGCCAATGAATCCATGATATGGTTAGTTGGACATTTCCTACTATCTTCAACCAAGCAAGTGAGTAGGGAAGAAGATTTCCTGGATTTGAGTTTTAGCTGTGTTCAACTCCACATGTATTTCCAAGAAGCACATTCATCGAAGAGATGACTGATGCTTTCCTCAGTGTTTTTGTAGAAGCAACACAAATTGTTTACATTTAGATTCCAAGCTTTAATCTTGTCCATAGTAGGTAATATGTTTTTAAAAGCTCCAAAAGTCATGAGACTCCATCTAGGTTGATGTAGCTTGGCGCAGATACTTCTGAACAAAATGTCCACCTCTTTCTTTTGTCTACATAACTTTCATAAATCCTTGTCATCTATGTTATGGAATTTTGGCCAGAGCTTTGTCATTCTTCTCTAGGTAGTAGATGAACACCATGGTATATTTTTATTGAGGTTCAATCCATATAATGTACGCATCCATATGCTCCATGTGTTGTTGTTGAATAGTAGAATTACCCCAAATGAAGTCACTCACTCCATTCGGTGTAGAGCTTCATAAGATATATCACCTTACCTAAGCCAGTAATTTAATATACCCATAGAACAATGGTTGACGAGAATCAGACGACCAACCATAGAGATCTTAGTTCATGGCCATCTACCAATCTTGTCCTTGATCTTGTCAAGGCATTCATGGAAATGTTTCTGTATTAGATTTCCTCCAGCCAAGGGAAATCCAAGATATTTGGTCGGCCATTCCCCTCTTTGAATACCAATAGCATTGGTTAATCTTCCTTTATCTCTACACAAATTGGAGCATAAGATGTTAGTTTTGTGACAATTGTGCATCATACCAGATACCATGGGAATGAGAGTAAGAAAAACATGGTTAACTTGGTGTACCATGTTTCCACCTTGGAAGAACCATTAAAAAACATTAGTAAGATCTTCCTTAATAAGATTCCAGTTTTCTCTATAAAAATACCCATTAAAGCCATCAGGTCCAGGACTTTTGTGAGCTCCAATGGACTAGGTAGTGTCTTTGATCTCCTACATATCCAAAATCTTACACAAGGAGACATTCTCTTCATTAGTGACCCGATTAATCCAATTGTAGTTAGGAATTGGATTGTCAGATGAAGATTGATTGTAGCTTTGAAGAAATCCAGTGTTTCAGTATCAATGCCCCTTTCATTGTTCAAGATATTAATTGCAGCATCAAAAAAATCAATTATTGAATTTTTGGAATCACAACTTTTGATAGTAGTGTGCTTTAGCTTGGTGTTTTTCTCACCATTAAATGAATCAAATAAGCCTTTTACTTAAGGGGCATGAAAAGGATATCTATATTTCATAATTTGGCCCAAAATCTTGCCCACGCATAAATTTAAATATTAAAAGTTTTCCTTTAAATTTTGGGACCAATCGGAATTAAGGAGAAAGAGTTATGAATTAATTATGATTTCCTAAAGTGGAAGGGTTATGGAAAATAAATGTAATTTGTCACATTTTATTTCAGAAGAGGAGACCTTGGCCCATCCAGTTAATGTGTCACGTGTGTTGTTGGACTGTCGGATTAAAGATCCAACGGTGCTTGGATCATCTCCTACCACCGATGGGTTTTGGAAACCAGAAACAGTGTGAATCTTTTTCCTTCTCGACTTTCCTCTCACCACGATTGACGAGCAAGTATGGAAACCTCTTCATTGTGTTCATGAGGGATTCCATACGAATTCATTATTGGTTTTGTCCTTGTCACCATGGATGTTCTCGGCTCATTGAAGCTTTACTATAAAGGAAGGGCCTTCACCCCACCCCGAGACTCCTAATTTGTTCTCAAGGTGTCACTCAGTCCCAAAATCTCTTCTCAAGCTCCGATTTTAGTTCTAGCCTCTTCCTTCCCTCCCGCCATTTCACAGTACACTGTCATCAGACCTATTCAACATTCTCTTTGTCCCAGCCGTCTTGGCACAATTGGAGGCCATGTGCGAGTTCGACCGAGGGAGGCATAGGTTTCTGCATGATCGCTTGATGCTCTGGATCCTTGAAGCTCAAAGTCAACCACCATGTTGATTGGCACGAGGTTGCAGATCGGGAGACTGGAGGTTGAAGACAACCCCAGGTGAAAAGACATTCTGCCCCCACGTTCTCTGTAGTGAGGTGAGGGTTATATCAGACTTTTTCCCTTTTTTCGCTTAAGCCAAGCGGGACCGGGTGACAACGAGGCATGATCCTATTGGCTCGTATGTGGCTGCGTGGCGTGGACCCTGCCGACTAGGCAGCCTTGTTGGTAGCTCTGATTGGCCAATTAAGTTAAAACTTGGAATAATTATAATAATTAATCGGTATGTCAAATGGAAACAAGTAATATATGAAAATTACTCAAACAAATCCAAGGAGTTCAATAAAATTAGTTTCATAGCCTGATTATCATCATAACTCAAAAAGTATATAAAGATGTTATCTTTATGTGATTTCATATCTGAAAAACCCTAATTTCATAAGGTTAATGAGATTGATGATCATAACATGTTTAATAGGAATTATTGTGTAAATAAATGTCCTTCTTGGATAAAAAGATCATCTTGAATCTAATTCAAGATTAAGAATGCATAGGTTACCAAGATTAGGGTTTAGATAGTATTTAAGTTGGTAATTGATATAAAGTATATTGATTACAGGACATTAGGGTTTCTACAAATCTCAGGAGATTTAGGATTTGACTAGAGATTAGAGAGAACAACATAGGATCTCCTTTGCTCCAGGTAAATGGTTCATGCTATTAAGCACAAGTAATTATGGTTGTTTGCATGTTAAGCATAAAGTAGACATTATCATTGCAAGTTTAATGTTTAATCATGATCACTTTATGTTATTTCTTGATGATTGTTAGATGTTATGTCTGATGTTTAAAATGCTAAATATGATTAATGTCTCATGAAATCAATGTTGATATCCAAGAGGGAGAAATTCCATCATGTTAAGTTTAAAGATCATGTTAATGTTAATGTCTTGTTAATGATCAAGTTAAGTGGAATTGAAATAGTCTTTTTATGCTCCCAAATCATGGACCTCAAAAGGGTTGTCAAGGGATTTCCTAGCACCATGTGCTCCTAAGGGGGGCGTCATAGAGGGACGCATAAATTTCTTTTCAATTCTTGATGTTAATAATGTTATCAAGAATGCTTATAGTTAATTCATGTCAAGTTTTCTTACATGTCAAGTATATATACTTTTCACCTATTATAAAGTGCTAGTACCGTTTACTGATGTGTTGATTTTTCCCCTTTGCATGGTTGGGGACGCGATGTCCCTAGATATTGGAGAAGATAAAGACTAAAGAGAATCAAGCAAGGACTAGAAGACCCCCAAGAGCTTACTGGTGGGGTGCCATCCATTATAGGTGATCCAATTTTATAAAGATGTTTGCCTTTATGATTAGATTTCAATGCTTAGAAATGTTAAGACATGTTATAGAACTCCACCATAGTTTTCTATGTAAAGAACAATGTATGAATATCAATGGTGATTTATGTATTTATTTTCTATGAATTCATAAATGTGACACTCCCCCTTCAAAATAAAAGCTTCCACTGAGTTATGTTAAATATCACGAGGAGGGGTGTTACATTAATGGTATCAGAGAGAATAAATGGATGGCCACTAGAAAGCAACACGATTCTTGTGTTCCAACCCTAACTATAGAATAAGTAGGTGGAACCAAAGTATAGGTCTAGATATGAGACATAGGTTTAGGTAAGGATTAGTATTATGTGTCAAGGAGTTTTGGACTTTTATGTTCACTCTAGAATTGTATATATCTTACTCACTCTTTCTCCCATGTGTTTGTGGTATGGGACACAAACTCGTGGGGTTTTGTAGAGAGAATTATATATGCATAATTGTGGTTGTATTGTCCTTTCAAATGCATGTGGTACGGGACATGTGCATGAGGGAGGTACTATGATAAGCATGATAAGTTGAGTCACCTTTGAATATATGACCGGCAGGCATGTATCCAAAGGCGACAAAGAAATTAAGAGTTGCATTAAAAGTTTAAGACATATAGTCACTGAAACCTAATTAGATAAGTAAGTAACATCCAAGGTAGAATTAGAACTCGTAGAGAAGGAGTAAGAGAGGTCCTTTGTCATGACAATGATGATAGGTAGTACACCCACATGTTGATAGTGTTTTACTGTGAGTATGAGACATTAAAATTATATTTGAAATTAGTGTATATATAATATGTAAAACCCTAAGGTGGGTAGTAATTGAAAATTTTGAGGTTGAAATTTATTTAAGGTGGGTAGAATTGTAACATCCCAAACTTTCAAGAATAATTTAAATCTTAAAATGTAGTTTTTCTTAAATAGGAATAATTGTTGGTGTTAATGCAAAAAGAACATGAAATGAAATTTCTTAAGAGATATTGAAATAAGAAAATAAATTGAGACTTTAAAAAATAGACTTTTTCTTTCATATGTGCATTAAGTATTACACTTAGCTCAAAAGTACGAATTTGGTAAAGTATTAATTCTTGATGAGATCAATGAATGAACCAAATGTTTGAAATCCTTATGAGTGATTATGATAGTGTATAATAGTGAGCTTATGATTAAGGCATGGTGATGTCTAAATCAACAAGGAGTCACACTCTAAGGAGTTAGAGGATGATTATCAAATAACTAATTTCTTCTTAAATAAAGAATACCCCACATTAATAAAGGACATTAAGAATCACAAAGGGTTGTGAGTTCTTATATCCTTGATAGATGCACCTCGATTGTCTGTGTGATGAGTTGGTCATGTGATGAGTCAACTATCTAGATGAATATGAGGAACTGGATTTTGAGTTATGGTTTATGACCATTACATCCTCAATAACTTCCATGTGAGCCATAAGGTATGACCTTGATGGTAGCACCCATTGGGATGAAATCCATAAGTGCAAATGAGTCTTAAGCGTTAATACACATGGATAACATTTTGAGAAGGATGATGCTTGTTAATTGCAACTTAATGACTAAAAGATTTGGCATACGAATACTGAAACCGCGTTCCTATAAGGAATAAGAAAAGGATGTGTACGTGACACAACCTATAAGGTTTATGAATCCATTAATGCAAATGAAGTCTATAAGTTACAATGGACTAATCAATGTGATTGATTAAGTACAAGTACCTCAGAGCTGGATCTTTACTTTGATGATATGGTCAAAGGGTTTGACTGATGTGTCAAAGATAAAGAAGGGATATTTGATTTAGTGGGAGCGTATTCACATTCCACATGTTGATGTGAAATGGAAATGTTCTAGAATGGAAATCCAAAGTGGAAATTATCTTTAGGGAAAATAGAGACATTTTCTATATAATAGGAATAGATATCTATAGAGATAGTTCTCGAAAAACCTCTTAACCTGAAAAGATAAAGCATACATTGGCAATATGTACTGAAGGGTTCAGTATACACAGATTCAGTGGCAGAAAACTTGTCCATGTTACATGGAGTTAGTATCCCAAGGCCAAATGTCCAATTCTTATGAAGAATGGGAACACTAAGAATAGATATGGATCTATCATGTATGTAATAATCCCATTATCTTGCATCTATAGGGCATAGCAACAATAAAATGCATTTATCATCTTGTGTGTAGGACATAACAATATGATGTGCTCATCCTGATAACTCGTATGTGGGACATGACGAGTGGATGTATGTCTAGTTCCAGTAAGGGTTACTAGAATACCATGAGAACTTGATAAGTACTTGAGAAGTACTAGTTCTATGGAAATAAGGAAGGGTTCACTGTAAAGAGTTACACTGATGCGAACTTCCGAAAAGGATAGAAAATTAATCACAAAATATATATGGGATATAGAAGTGAATGTTTGTTGATAAATGGAAACGTTCCAATAAAGCCATTTTAAAAGGAAATTGTCAAGTATCTATGTGTTAGAGAACAACAGTGGATACTATATGGATCTAGGAGTTCATAGAGATGAACTTATAGATATTTCGGTCATTGATGACGTGGAGCAGCTGCGCTCGACCGAAATTGAGAGTCAGTGAAAGAGAAGAGAACAGAGATGGAGAAGTGAAGCGGACAGAGACCGATATTCCACCGACGATAGAGTAACTGGAGACTAGGGGGTGGAGGGGTGGGGGTTGTCCGGACGATGGTGGTTTCAGTGAAAATTGAGTAACCGCACAGAGCAGCGATGAACTGAACAGTCGATTTGGGGGTTTTTTTTCTCCTTCTATCTTTCCACTTGTTTTCTCGCCAACTTCCGCTCTTTTTTTATTTTGAATTATTTACCATTTTGCCACCATGTCAATTCTTTGCATCATTGTGACGGGTAGCTTCTTTTGGTTACCCGTGTGGGCAACAAAGATCACCTATATATATATATATATATATATATATATATATATATATATATATATATATATATATATATATATATATATATATATATATATATATATATATATATATATATATATATACGTGTGTGTGTATTATTACCTAGGGTCTTGGTCATCTTAGTATGAATGAAATCATTGTCTATTGGATTTGCATAATTTTATGTTCATTGATTCACTCATCTATATCTTGTACATGGTAGATACTAGGGACACTGATCTAATCATATACATTATTATAGCAACTAAGTAATATGCCTTAAATACCTAAATTGTCGTTGTGTTCCTTTATTATAATTATGCTTTTGTCTTTTAGGTTCAGCATGTAGCCTACTATTATCATAATCTATTTAACATTATCTAAAAAAAGGAGGTGAAGACTAACCTATAGGACGATCTGTTGCCCATGATCCATGGGTTCATATTTGTACTGATATGTGATTGTTTGGATTCTGATCCAACTTCCTTTATCTTGGTCTCGTGCTCCTTATAGTAGACCTGAAGCTCTTCCACATGGCAAATCTCTGAGGGATATGGAGTCAACGCAAACCTGATGTTCGGGAGCCATTGTGATGGATGGCTCAGAGGTTGCAAGGCTAGAGGGTTTCATCCATAGGTCTTGTACAGGTTGTCAATAATTTGAATATATCAATTGAATCATCACCATGGATGCTAGTATTAGTAGGATCATATGGCTTAGAATCTCTGTGAGGGCTCGACAATCAGGGTGGTGATGTAGAGGATGAGGCAAGGCAGTCTTGGTGGAAACACCAGCATTGTAGGCTGTTGGACTCCTTTGTCGAAAATGATGAAGGAGTCCAAATAGGTGGAGGAGTACCCATGCGGCCAGGGTGACTGAGACCATAGAAAGAAACTATGATCTAACGTGTGAGTAGAGGAGAAGAGGAAATCGGGGTCTGAGGCTACTAATCCTGATTCCTCGGGGCTGTTGTAGAGGTTGGAATTTGAGATTGCAAATTTCATACATGATATTTGATTGCAATGATGTTTGTTTCTTAATGGGTGGTTCTGTGAATTTCATACATGGATTTTAAGTTTTTTCATTATTCTTGTTAGCACATTCCATGCACATCTCGATAGATTGTACAATGGATAAACTACAATATGAGTTTCTTATATCAACTATTCAATGATCATCTTGTTTAAAATCTAATTTTGAGCATAATATGATCGTTCTTCTTGTAAAGCTTGATGCAATAATTTTATACTATTGAAATGGAAATGTTCTAGAATGTTGTCCACCGACGGTAGAGTAACTGGAGACTGGGGGGTTGGAGGGGTGAGGGTTGTCCAGACGATGGTGGTTTCAGTGAAAATTGAGTAACCGCACAGAGCAGCGATGAACTGAACAGTCGATTTGGGGGGGGGGGGTTTCTCCTTCTGTCTTTCCACTTGTTTTCTCGCCAACTTCCGCTCTTTTTCATTTTGAATTATTTACCATTTTTCCACCACGTCAATTCTTTGCATCATTGTGACGGGTAGCTTCTTTTGGTTACCCGTGCGGGCAACAAAGATCACCTATATATATATATATATATATATATATATATATATATATATATATATATATATATATATATATATATATATATATATATATATAGGTGACCTTTGTTGCCCGCACGGGTAACCAAAAGAAGCTACCCGTCACAATGATATATATATATATATATATATATATATATATATATATATATATATATATATATATATATATATATATATATATATATATATATATATATATATATATACGTGTGTGTGTATTATTACCTAGGGTCTTAGTCATCTTAGTATGAATGAAATCATTGTCTATTGGATTTGCATAATTTTATGTTCATTGATTCACTCATCTATATCTTGTACATGGTAGACACTAGGGACACTGATCTAATCATATACATTATTATAGCAACTAAGTAATATGCCTTAAATACCTAAATTTTCGTCGTGTCCCTTTATTATAATTATGCTTTTATCTTTTAGGTTCAGCATGCAGCCTACTATTATCATAATCTATTTAACATTATCTAAAAAAGGAGGTGAAGACTAACCTATAGGACGATCTGTTGCCCATGATCCATGGGTTCATATTTGTACTGATATGTGATTGTTTGGATTCTGATCCAACTTCCTGTATCTTGGTCTCGTGCTCCTTAGAGTAGACCTGAAGCTCTTACACATGGCAAATCTCTGAGGGAGATGGAGTCAACGCAAACCTGATGTTCGGGAGCCATTGTGATGGATGGCTCAGAGGTTGCAAGGCTAGAGGGTTTCATTCACAGGTCTTGTACAAGTTGTCAATAGTTTGAATATATCAATTGAAGCATCACCATGGATGCTAGTATTAGTAGGATCATATGGCTTAGAATCTCTGTGAGGGCTCGACAATCAGGGTGGTGATGTAGAGGATGAGGCAATGCAGTCTTGGTGGAAACACCAGCATTGTAGGCCGTTGGACTCCTTTGTCGACAATTATGGAGTCCTAATAGGTGGAGGAGTACCCATACGGCCAGGGTGACTGAGACCATAGAAAGAAACTATGATCTAACGTGTGAGTAGAGGAGAAGAGGAAATCGGGGTCTGAGGCTACTAATCCTGATTCCTCGGGGCTGTTGTAGAGGTTGGAATTTGAGATTGCAAATTTCATACATGATATTTGATTGCAATGATGTTTGTTTCTTGATGGGTGGTTCTGTGAATTTCATACATGGATTTTAAGTTTTTTCATTATTCTTGTTAGCACATTCCATGCACATCTCGATAGATTGTACAATGGATAAACTACAATATGAGTTTCTTATATCAACTCTGTAATGATCATCTTGTTTAAAATCTAATTTTGAGCATAATATGATCGTTCTTCTTGTAAAGCTTGATGCAATAATTTTATACTATAAGTAGACCAATATTGAAGAACAACAACTATACCTACCACATGGAATATGACGCATTATATGTTGTGTGACATGGACTCGGATACAATAACCTACATTTTAGAATGCAAGACATTACATACCCATTAGTGTGGTCACCTATTATATACGAGATATCACATTACATTCGCAATGGTAAATAGAAATTTACACAATATTGCAGTCACTCACCATCTGAAAAAATTTACTTGTTGGTGAGGTGTTTGTCTCCATAACCTTGAAATAGAGTTCACATGATACCCAATGACCTAAGAACAATCATTTAGATAATTTGGATAGGGTGACACTCGCTTGGAATATTGTTTTTTTATGTGACTTGTTGACCTCGATTACTCTTCCATTTATACAAAATATGTGTTGTATGATTGTCCTATATTTCCGGATTAAATAAAGACATTGCTATCTCACATCTTTCTAAATGACTGTTTTCCAATAGTCTATACACGAGATCGAGATGATAGTTCAAAAGGATAAAGAATACTTGGGTCATACACATCACAAGTATGGATTGCCTATGATACTAAATCAGACATACCGTGGCCTTTTTCTAATAAGATGTATACTATCTTTTTCTTATCATGTTTTGAACTGTACAGATTTTCATAATACCATTGTATGTTTTGACTTTTACTTCTTTAGGAAATGTTTATTTTAACTTAGTTACAAATACCATTCTATATTTACGATAGTGATGCAAACCAATTGCTCAACGAAAATTGTTGGCATATTGTTTACAAGTAGTATTTGGGTGTTAGTCTATCTCATGTATCTGGGCCCAAAGTTCTTTCCTTTCCATAAGTTGTTTTCTCAGTTCAAAAAACCTGTAAAAATAGTGCTATTGGCATGGAGTTTTAGGATCGTGTATAATTGCAAAACATCAAACAGAGACACAAAAATGTATATGCTATCTATATGGTATTCTAACAACCACTCTCGTCGTGGTAGCCGGAATTCCAAGAATTGAACAGTGGGAACGATGTCGAATAACATAAAAGAAAAGAAAGAGGAATCACAAGAATAATACCAATGCAGACTGACTAAGCCATATACTGTCAAAGCAAGAGCGAGCTCACACAGTCGTGAACCGGCGTAAATGTTCGACAGACAAAACACGCTTATTTTCTGTTCTTCTTTCGCCATAGATGCAATAAGGGAGAAGACAGTACCCTACGCATCTATATATACTCTAAGCCGATAATGAAACTGCTTCGTGAAAGACAGTACCCTCCGCATCTGTATAAGCTCCGGGATGCACTAGCCAGCCCACGGAGGAAGGCCGGCGAACATGAAATGCTAGTCGTCGTCAGGGAAAGGCGAGGTCGATGCTGCCGGTCTTGGGGCCTCCGCATAGCGGGCACTCTGGGATTGCACCTCGATCGCAATCTGCGCACAAGCACAGGTGGTAGCAGGGCAGCACAGCAACGGTAGAGGCCACCGGGTTTCCTTCACCCCGCTCGCAAACCTTGCACCGGAAGCTTATGGCATCGATGACATTGACACTGTTTTCTTCGTCGGAGCAGTAAGACTCAGCGTCGTCGCCATCGTCACTGTCTTCGTCGTCAGAGCAGTACAGCTCAGCATCGTTGCCATCGTCACTGTCTTCGCCCGCAGTTCCTGGCTGAAGCGGGTCCTGATCTGCGAGGGTCATTGTCTGACCGAGCTGGACCCGTAGCGCGGCGACGGTGGGCACGTTACCCCCAGCAGCAGCGTGGCTGCTCTCCGCCTCCAGCTCTGCTTTGTGCCTGGTCTCTGCCTCCATCTTGGCGTGGACATGGAGCTCCGATGCAAGACGTCTCCGCGCGGTAGAAGGAAACGTCCAAACCTCTGCTACACGCCGGACCACAGCCGAAAGCGCTGGACAAGGAAGCAAAGCGATGGCAAAGTGGACCGATGTTATGAAGAAAAGTGATGACAGAGCGAGCGAGAGACACTTATTTATAGGACGACACAGAGCGGAATGCTCACCCTCTGGTCTCTTTTTCGTTTTCGTCGTTTAGTATGAGTTGAGGGGTCTGTCCCGTGCCTTGATTTAGTGGTAGTCGACAAAGTGATATATTCCCACGGTAAGAGAATGAAATTCATTTTGAAATAAATTACAAGGCTACAGATTCTAAAAATAAAACAAGCTAGTCATGGCACCTTCTACTATTTCTATTCTTCTGAACCATATTCCGATTCTAATTTTGCATCTTACCCACCTGAATAAACATCTTTTATTGCTTTTTTTGGTTTTGCTCTTGCAACTGATATAACTTAATATCAGCTTTGTTAACATCCACTAGTAGAAGGGGGTCCCTAAATTGTCATGGCTATATATCAATTATCTGTAGAAATGGACATACACTAACGTCAATTATATGACCAGTGACGTTTTCTGTGTGTCTTCTGGATGAGAGTCAATTTTCGTAAATATACTGACACTGGTATCAATAAAAGACAACTCTAAATGTCAACATATGATAGCACTAACTGCCACCAACCGATCATATATAGCAACCAATCGGCATGTCACTTTAGGAAGCAGCAAACCTGTGTAAAATGATATTTAATTCACAAGATATCCACCTATATTAAAATTGTTAACTTCCACTATTTTATCTGGTGACAATATTTAAAATTGTATTGCACGACACAATCCAGCATGTAGTTTTAAAATAATTTGTTCCATAAATGTAACATCATGTTCGGTACATAGTTGTCGAAGTCATTAAGTTCTGTACACAATTATCTTGTCATATATGGCATAGCATAATAACTTATATTCATGAAATTGAAACATCATGCTTCCGTTCCAGCTAACAAATAATCTCTCACTTCACTTGCACACAAAAATCTGAAGAAATTCTACTAAAATTTCCATATTGGGTGTCGTATTCTTCAGCAACAAAATTGCAAGAAACTTGAAATGGGGATCATCGGATCTGTACAACAAAATAAGGTTCACGATTCAATTTTAGGTGAATGAACAGCCAAAATTAAACATAAAGGGAACTCAATGTAGTAAAGTCTTTGGGTAATACCTTGTCCATATTTGCTGCCATACTCACAAAATTGCAAAATAACTTGATATGATAATCTTCTCAAAGCTGCACAATAATTTAACTTCATAATTCAGTTTAACCTTACAAAAGAACTAAAGCCAAGGCCAAGAATACTTATTTTCATATCACTACGTTACATAACCCAAGGGCCATTTCCTATGGATGAGCATTCAGCCCAATCAAATCAGGTTCTAATTGGTCTATACCCAAATAAAAAGATTCAAACGTATTCAGCCCAATCAAATCAGGTTCTAATTGGTCTATACCCAAATAAAAAGATTCAAACGTACAAGCTGTCAGATTGATACAAATAAATTTCTTGAAATGCAGTGCCATATAAGTCTGCCCCATTAGTAAAAGCATGACCGACCTTAGGGGAGCCTAAGTAGCATCTTCTGTTGCTAATTTATAATATATAAGCAAATTGATAAATGAGAGATAAACCAAGGTAAGAAATACATCATTTTAACATAGATGAAAGAAAGCAATAGAATGGCTGGAAAACTTCACAATAAGGTGTTGTCAGAAGGCTATAGAATTTCTGTTAACAAGCTATGCAGTTTGTTATACTGAACAGAACTTTGTTTCCTAATCCTGCTGGAAATTATATCACCAAATGAACATTGCATTGGGTAATGTAATAGGAGCAAAAATGTAGAGAACCTTCTATTTCTAAAAGCAATGAGATCATGATGCAAAAATCAAGGATTGAAAAAACTAGAATAATCTGCTGCTACTTTGTATATACAAGTACATTGATAGATACATGGGAGACTAGAGTGGCAAGCAATCCATCACTATTAACAAAGTCAAAGAAGGCAAACTTGGTGGTAGAACTTCAGTAAGGGCTCATTTGGTTGAGCGTAGCATCAACAAACACTGAGATTTTGGAAACAGGAAATCCAACTAAACGAGTTGCAACCGCAACAAAATTGTTTGGTTTGAAGGAAATTAATCTTGTTGATTTTATCTTTTTCTGTTTGGTTGGACCTAGTTCGTCCATGAAGATCCACAGGTACATGCAGATAGAACACTAGCCACCTGCTCTATCTAGTCCTTCAATGTCATTTTTGTCTTCTGTCATAATGAACCTTTGCTATACTAGCTAGATAGCAAGCCATTCATGTAACCTACATAAGGCATCCATGACCTCTAGCTCCTAGCATCTGCATCACCATGGACTGAGGACTATATGGCACTGAGTGCTGACCTGCTACTCCTCTGACGGGACCAGATGTGAGGAATGGTGGGAGGATCATGGATGCAACGCGCGATCAGTTCATTATCCATCTGACATCACTATATCTTTACCACTCTCACCTACATACTGCAGTTGCTATCTCCAACTCTTCCCAGCTCTGCAACTCCTCGGCCAACAGAGGCGTGTGCGGCAAGGTCAGTCTCTAAACCATCAGTCACATCTCCAACAGTGTTGCCGCCGTACGAGAACGATTCACAATGCATTGATGTGATTCAGGCCACATTCATCAAGCCATTGCATGGGAAAGACGATTCATGGCAGCTACAAGTGAGTAGTTGTTGTCTAATGGATCATTCTCAACTGTGGCGTGGCAAATAACGAATGATCTAGATGGAGGGCGCCCGCTCCACCTTCACGACAGTTTGACAATAGTATAAGAGGAACGCATACTTGTTGAGTCGGCCGCCTAGTCGACGACTAGTCACCGACTAGTCGGTCGGTTGGTTTGCTTATCAACGCCTAGCTCGTCGATCTGTTTTTTGAAGAAAAAAGTCGGCCGCCTCGACCGACTGGTCGGCGACTCGACCGACTGGACCGCCTGGTCGGCTGGGAACCGAGCAAGTCGGCCGCCAAGTATGGCCGGCCCTTGGCAGTTAATTTTTTTTAAAAAAATAAAAATAAAAAGTTGTTAATAGACCCCAACAGGCTCGAAGTAACGAAACGTCGTTGCACTACGTTCCCGAATGCGACCCCTGCGCTCCCGACCCCTGCGCACGCGTCGTCTGCTCCTTTGCGGACGGTGCTCCGTGCAACCGGCGGCAACTCTCTTCTTCCTTCTTCCTTTCTCCGACGAAGGCTTCTCTCTGGCGAGTCTCCATCAGTCGTCTTCTCCCTCCTCCTTCATTCGTCGTGGTTCTCTTCTCCGACAGTCCGGCTACTACATCTCCGGCTATGTCTCCGTCTCCGGCTACGACTCCGTCTCCAGCTACGTCTACGTCTTCATCTCCGGCGACTCTATTCTTCATCTCGGTAGCCATGGACGGCGAGACAGATGTTCCTACGCCAATAGGGGAGATCCTTCCTCAGTTTAGGGAGTTGGTAAATGACCCGTCTCGTAAGGCAAAGTCGAAGGATCCGGGCTGAAAATATGGTTTTTGGAAGAACTTGTCAGATAAAAACAAAGTGCAATGCGGTTTGTGTGGTCATGTGAGCAGTGGTGGGATCAACCGCGTGAAGCAACATCTCATAGGTGGCTTTTCTGATATTGTGAAATGTGCAAGATGTTCTCATACCATACGTGATGAGTTGAGGAACTATAGGGAACAACACAAGAAGCGCAGAGTTGAGACTGCCTTTGATGTTGACGAGACTAATGTTGTTGATGTTGACAATGATGTTGTAGCTGAAGGCCAGACTCAGAATGTTGTTGCACCGACTACTACTGGGGGCGCTAGGAAGATTTCTTTTCCCGCAAGTTCTAAAGGGAAATCTACTATTGAAGGATTTACAAATATTAGACCAGCTGAATATGTAGCGCAAAGGAAGGCGGGAAAAGTGCAAATGACCATTGACAAAGCCTATAAGAAAGATGCCTTACAGGTTGCACATGACAGTATTGCTTTATTTTTTTTATGATGCATGTATACCCTTCAATGCAGTCAACTGCACATCTTTTGAAGTGATGCTGGAAGCAATTGGACAATTTGGCAGAGGAATACCTCCTCCTTCATACCACCATATGAGGCTACCACTATTAGAGAGGCAATATACAATGACTAAAGAGTTGGAGCGTGAGCATGAAAAGCATTGGAAGTTTTATGGGTGTACTTTGATGTCTGATGGTTGGTCTGATAGGAGACAAAGAAATTTAATTAATTTCCTTATCAATACTCCTGAGGGCTCGTTTTATTTGTACTCTATTGATTCTTCTTCTTCTATACACACTTCTGAATATATGTTCACTATTCTTGATGAAGAAATTGAGAGCATAGGGGCTGAAAACGTTATGCAGGTTGTGACAGACAATGCAACCAACTATGTCAGTGCAGGGAAGAAGTTGATTCAGAAGAGGAAGCATTTGTTATGGACACCGTGTGTGGCGCATTGCGTTGATCTGATGCTAGAAGATATTGGAAAGATGAAAAAGTATGCTCCTATTATAACCAAGGCAAAGAAGGTGACAACATATATTTACCAACATGTCTGGTTGCACAACGCATTTGTGAAGAAGAGTAAGAACAATACTGAGTTGATGCGCCTTGGTGTAACTAGATTTGCCACTGCCTTTCTCACTTTGCAGAGCATGCTAGGCCACAGAGACACTCTATTTGCCTTGTTCAATTCAACTGCTTGGGAGGAGAGCAGTTGGTCTAAGACAAATGCAGGAAAGAAGGTGTCTGCAACTTGTCATTCAAGAGCATTTTGGAATGCAGTCTAAGATTTACTCAGATCTTCACAGCCTCTCATGCAAGTTTTGAGACTTGTAGACACAGATGAGAAGCCCTCCATGGGGTATATTGCAACTGTAATTGAGAAAGCAAAGGAGGAAATCAAACTGAATTTTGCTAACAAGGAGAGGGATTACAAGCCTATCATTGATATTGTTGAGAAAAGATGGGCTTTTCAAATGTCTCAGCCTCTATATGGAGCTAGTTTCTTACTCAACCCGTCACTTTATTATGAAGCTATGCGAAATAATGATCCAAATCTTGGCATATATGATTCTGAGTTTGTTGATTACTTAACAAAGATGGTTGATGATGTGCCAACTCAGGATAAAATTTCAGAAGAGTTAGATAGTTACAAGGAGGCTCGTGGGATGTTTGGCAAAGACATTGCCATTCGACATAGGAATGTAAAGACCCCACGTAAGTATTTTTATTTTTTGAATTAATATTTATTATTTGCCTTAGATTGTTGACCTTGGTTAGTACCTAAAAGGCTAACACTTTATAATTGTTTATTTGTCTCTTAGTTGCTTGGTGGGACGCATATGGAGGGAAGACTAGAAAGTTGCAATGGATGACCAAGCATATTTTAGGATTGTGTTGCACATCATCTGTTGCAGAGAGATCTTGGAGTACCTTTGACCTTGTTCGTGGATTGCTATTTCACTATTTTTAAATTCTAAATATTAATAAGTACATATAGGCATATTCATATACTTGCAATTTTAATTGTATAGGTTCATACAAAGAGGAGGAGCAAACTTGAGGTCAAAAGAATGGATAAATTGGTGTATATTCAATATAATCGCCAATTGAATGAACGATTTCAGAAGAGGCGATTAGAGAATTCACAAAGGAGTTATAGGTAGAAACTACTAAAATGTGACATATCTCACTCTCCATGCTTGCAAACTAACACTAGGGTCATTTACATCTAGTTAAGATGAGACATTTCTACAATACCAGATGATAGTTTAAATCATTAATCTACAAGCATTTGGGAAGGAGTCATGTATGTTTTTCTCAATTTGATTTTCCATGTGTAGTTTGGCTAAGCCATTTGCTTTGGAGTTTAGCATTATCCACACATGTTGGAACTTCACATTCCAAATTTTGTCACATAGGGCTTCAATTACATCTTTCCATAGTATTAGGCTAGGACACTTCATGGTTCCTTCTTCAAGCATCTATATTTCTCTTTTACTATCTGTTTCTAGGAAAATGAGTCTCCATCCTTTTACCCATGATATCTCCATCACCATTCATATATCTCTAACCTTATATTAAGTTGTAGACCTCAATTCCCTCATTCTTTCCTTTACCCAGTAGCTAGGTATATGTGTCACTGCAGACCACCAATGCGATGGAGTTTTACTTCCTTTAGACCACCACAATCATGTTTATTTTTGCCTAAGCTATTAGTGGTATGTTCTCATTCACACTAGGTTCATCAACCCTCTAACTATCTAGTCCATTCACTACAAAATAGTAGATATTCATATTACTAATTGGTTTTTAAATGTATGCATATAAGATTGGGACTTAAATTGAATAAGAACCTTTCATGACATGTCAATAATAAATTAAAATGATAAGAACTCATGTCTTATACAACTTACCTTATTTATAGGAGCTTGTAGAGGTGGTGCTTCTGCTCCAAGATCATAAAATCACCCATTGTTTGCAAAAAAAGAGTAGGGTCTTCATCATGGAAGCCATCTAGTTTCCATAATTAGGAGATAGAGGCGGCACTAAATGGTCCTACATAATTAAATACCATACATGTAAATCTATAAAAGATATCCATAATCTTTTGATTATAATCCATAGTTTAAAAATAGTATACCTGGCAATTGTTGTGACTACTTGAAGTGTGTGCTTGTTCAGGAGAATTCATTACCGCTCCTTGTTTTAACTAACAAATCACAAAAAACTTATTCATACTTATGTAGAATATAAAATAAATAAAAAATACAAAATCAAATATTACTTGTCGTAGTTGTTCTCTTAGAAGAGCATTTTCATCTTCTAATTGGTGGATTCGGGATTGCTAATTGAAATATGGCTGCATTTTCACATGCTACAAGCGAGACTTTTTCAGTCGTTGCCTTGAAATCCCCTCACCATAACTCCTTTCATAACCACTATTATGTGGACCTATCTCTTCATCAAGTACTCTAGAAAAAGATTCCTGGTTCTTTGAATTTTGAAGTTGTCGTTGCTCACATTTTTGAGCAATTTATTCCTACAAACAACTTCAAAGTGATACAAATCTACACATTAATACACTAAAAAATAACATCATTTTAAATACTTACACATTTTTTCTTTGTAAATTCATTTGGGTAGGCACCAGTTTTGTCTTGATGATACTTAAGATAGGCTTGATATTCAGCAGATATCTCTTTCTTTTGAACCTAGGCATCATGTACATTGATATAAAGAAATATAATCAAGATATAAAGAGCAAGGATAACTAGGTAAAGGATGCATGTTAGTGTATATACATACCATTTCATAATAGCATCGTGAGTAAGATTTTGCCCCGGTAAGATGTGTGGGACGTGGGACTTTGCGGCTTGCTTTATTTCTTACACACGCTTCCTATGTTTAGAATGTTAAAAAATAATAACTAAAAACTTATACAAAAATGAATGACATGTATATAATGTGCTAACCATTTTTGTAGGAGACCTCCAATACTCCAATAACTTCACCCAATCCTCTTCAGAGACTCTAGTGTCGGGAGATTTTTCGACTTGATTTTGATCACTTATTTTTTACTTTAATGTGTTGTGATATGATCTAATCTTCTTTTGCATTTTGGCATAGCACCAGTGCACGACATCTTCCATGTTTGCAATTGGATACTCTACACCTTCCATATTTGGAGCTAAATTTTCGCCCAACATGAAAAATTGAAAGTCCTTCTGAAACAAGATAGAAACAAGATAGTTAATGATGAAATTTCATACTTATATAAGTATGAGGACTTTTAGGAAGAAAATACATACCATCAAATCTTCCATGACGGATTCAAATCCCAATACATGTTCTTCATCCCATTCTTTATGCAATGGAAATAACATGCTATTCTTTGCATACACTCCAAGATAATTAGTTAGTTTCTTTGCCTCATCACCAATTGGAGCACAACGGTAAAAGAAACACTTATGAACTTCTCCTTTTTTAGGACGACATGAACTTAACTTAGTTGATCCTCTATACTGCTTTTTAGGAGCAAACTTTTCAACACGTCCTATTTAAATATATAAATCAGCACAATGATAAAATATAAATTAAAAAAAATTAGAGAGAACAAATTATCACAATGATAAATAAAAGCATATTAAAGAAGGCATATACCCAAAGAGCGTGTAGTCACTCTTTCTGTTGGTTGACATTGAATTAACCTTGTGGAATGACCATCATCTGGAATACTTTCAATGGTTTCGATTTGAGTCAGCCATATAGGAGTAACATCATTTTGTCGTTCATTTCTTTGTGAAGCATTTTCTCTACCTTGACTTGATATAGCTGCATGGCAAAGGAATGTTTAGAAAATGAAAAAAAAACAACTTACGTAAAAACCTAAATTTATAGTATGAACTTACATGTGTTCACACGAGAACGACTAATATTGTTTGAGGCCCTTTTACCTTGTAAATTTGATTGACGGTCATCTATAAAATGAAAAAAAAAATCACTTTTCATCATGTGAAATCTAATTAGAAGAGTGTAATAGTTTGATAATATTTGGAAGGGGTTGCCAAACCAGATATATTCTCAGTCTCAACATTAGATCTCTTATGAGTATTTTATGGAATCAGGTGATATTCATTATCAAGATCATTCAAAGCATATCCCACAGGTTCTCTAATGAAAGCTGCAAGTGCAGTCATACTAAGTGCAAATTTAAAATTGTGAAAGATTAGAATATGAAACTAGGAAAACTATGCGTATACCAGATCTGTTTTCAACTTCAATATTTGAGTCACCATAGAAATTGGGCAAATTTCTTGACACTCTTGTTCCATCAAAACGTGGTTGATGCTCATCTATAAAATGGCAAATAACATTTTTTTTAAACTTAATCAAAAGTCAGCAATAGTATAGTAATATTCAGTAAGAAAATCAAACCAAATATATTCTCAATTTCCACATTAGGCCTCTCATGAGAATTGTGTGGAATGGGGCGATATTCATTGTCAACAAAGCCAAAAGCATTTTTTTCTACGCTCCTTAGAGAGAACTACAGATGCAATCATACTAATTAGTACCAATTTAAGATTATTCAAGACTAAAATATGAAACTAGGATTAATATATGTATATCATATCTATTTCCAACTTCAACGTTCGAGGCACCAGAGAAGTTGTGCAAATTGTTTGACACCCTTGTGCCTTGAAAATGTGGTTGATGGTCATCTATAAAATGAAAAATAATCATTTTTATAAAAATTTAATTAGAAGTCAGCAATTGTTTAGTAATATTTGGTAAGAAAATCTAACCAAGTATATTCTCAATTTCCACATTAGATCTCTCACGAGAATAGTGGGGAATGGGATGATAATCATTGTCAAAAAACCTAAAATCATTTCCTCTGAGCTCCTTAGATCGAACTATGGCTGAAATCATACTAATAAGTACCAATTTCAAATTATCCAAAGATCAGAATATGAAATCAGAAAAATGACGACATGTATACCGAATCTATTTTCGATATCAATATTTGAGTCACCAAAGGAGTTGTACAAATTTTTTGACACCCTTGTTCTATGAGAATGTGATTGATGTTCATCTATGAGATGATAAATACATTTTTATAAAAAAAATCTATTAAAAAATTCAGATTTGGTTTGGTAATATTTGGTAAGAAAACCAAACCAACTATATTCTCAATTTCCACATCAGGTTTGTCATGTAGAATTGGGTAGTTCTCTTCTATAAGAAACACTATATATGATTTTAAATTAAAAAAATGCTAAGTTTAATGACAATCGTGAAAAGAAATTATACCTAATGCATTCTCATTTTCATGACCAGAGTTTCTATGAGTACTAAGTGGAATAGGACAATATTCATTATCAAGAAAGCCAAGATGTTTTTCACTATATTCTTTCTAGTGAACTGAAAATACAATCATGTCAAACATACCTCTTCAAATTTTAGCAAGAAAATATAAGAACCATTAAAATTTGTCATTTTACCAGAAGTTTTCCCAACTTGATCACTTGGTCCATTAAGGGGAAGTTGTACATTCTGAGACACCCTTATGTCATGTAAGATTGGTCGATTCTCATCTACAAGAATAAATCATATTAAGTACAAATAAACCAAAGCTTAAAAAAATGAATACAACATATGATTAGTTCAATGATCATACATGATGCATCTCTAATTTCTACTGGGGTAATTCTTTCCCTACTCTGAGAAGTATGAAGGAAGTGCTCAGACATCCATTTAAAGAATGTACCATGAGATAGATGTTGTTCTTTCTCTAAATGTTGAAGAAATTTCACAAATGATTCTTTAGAAAGGTCTATAAAAATAAAAAGAACACATAAAAACGGTTTTAGGTTCTATCCAACATAAAAATACAATCAATAATATGCACTCAAGTTTATAACTAAAAATATAGACCTGAAGGAGGTATGAAATCAGCAAAGCATTCAGTTGGCATTTGTTCCCTATTTTTGTCATGTGAATTCAATTGTGGATGCTCTTTTTGAGTTGTTTCTTTTAACTTCCTTTTTAGGAGAGGTTTGATTCCTATATGTATTCAAAAATCAGTAAAGAGTCTCAATGATTAATTACCAACATATCATAGATTTATAAACATACCTGAAAGGTTACACAATGGCTCACCCAAATTGAGAGATGAACTTGATTGACAACCTATACCATTTTAAATATTTCATGTGAATTTAGAACATCCCATATAAAAGTAGCATATTGTAATCATTAGCATACAATATATCATACCACGTAAAACATTTCCCTCATTCTGAGAGGCATGACTTCCTTCATTTTGTTGAGATGGAGGACATGACTGTAGAAGCTCATTAAGTGGCTTAGTTTTTCCAATACGAGTCATGGTCCTAAATAGTAGCAAACATGAAAAATATAAAACTTAAATGAAAAGAGCAAATTGAACATTTGAAAATAAGAGATGATACCTTAAGCATTTTTCCTTTTTAATCTTTTTCTTGATTTATTTATTAATGAGTTTTCTACTAATACATCATCTGACCCATAAGATCTAGTCCACAATTCATCATTTTCAATGACATCACTTTGATCAATGACACAGATAGGATCAATATTTGAAATGATCTCGCCATCGCCTTCACTAATGTTGGAGTAACTAGGATTTCCATATGTATGCCTAGGCCTCCAATGAGAAACAACACTCCAATCTTTAAATTCAGGATCCACTGAATAATACACTTGTTGTACTAGTGATGGGAAAATGAATGGTTCATCGGCATAGCTTTTCATCATTGTGTCAATCATCGTGAAATCAAATTCAACCTTATGACATTCATATTTTGTGTCATACCATGCACACTTGAATAGGTGCAATACAATATTGTTAGAATATGAAACCTCAATGATGTCTAATAGTGAGCCATAAAATATACTACCATCATCCCCCATAGTCACTACTCCTCTATTTTGTGTGACTCTCATATTTTCTCTTTCTTTCACCTCAAATTTATATCCATTAATAAAATATGCCTTGTATGAATGTATACCAACTTTTGGGCCACGAGCTAAATATTTTACTTCTTCTGATAAATCATGAGATTCATCTACCGAAAAAATCTGAAAAGCATACATAATTTAGAATAAAAAATATATTGATGAGTTTAGAATGTGTTAACTGACTTACATATTGTTTTAACTAATTCATACAATTATTGTGTTGTTCCTTCTGAATTTCTAATTCACTCCAATTGGGTTGTTGGGCTTGTATAAACCTTTTATGCATCCTACATGTCAAAATGTTATGCTTAAGTTTTGGACAAATAGAACAATAATCAAGATAAAAATTGCATTACCTCAAAAAAGGTTGTATTTCATCAGTATTGAACAACACAAACCGGTGTGCTTGTAGTAGCTCCTCTTTAGAAAGCAATCTCTCCACTCCGACACCAATTGGACCATCTACATATCTCTTTACATTGTCTAACTTGGGGGTTTCATTTTTCTTGAATCGAGAACAAAAGGTGACAGCTTCCTCCATTATATAAGCCTCCGCAATAGAACCCTATGGCCTATGCCTATTACGAATATAACTCTTAATCCGAAATAAATATCTTTCTACTGGATACATCCATCTAAAATATACAGAACTTGCAATTTTTGCTTCAGTGGCCAAATGAATTGCCAAGTGCACACTAACATCAAAGAATGCTGGAGGGAAGATTTTCTCAAGCTTACAAAGTGTTACCGAAATTTGTTTCTCTAACTGCTTCATCTTGACAACATTGATGACTTTATTACAAATTTCCTTAAAAAATGAGGTCAATTCACCAATTGCCATTGCAACAGATTTTGATATCGTTGTTCTCAAATTCAATAACAAAATTTGTTGCATCAGAATATGGTGATCATGAGTTTTCAAAGCACCAATCTTCTTATCTGATACTTGTACTTTCTCAGAAATATTAGATGAAAAACCATAAGGTAGTTTCAAATCCTTCAAAACTTTAAGAAAACACTCTTTTCTTTCATTTGTCATGTTGTATGATGCAAGTGGAAGAGAAGATTTGTTTTTGCTTTTTGAGGATTTAATCCATAATGGTTGTCTTATTCCAAGTGCCTCCAAATCAAGTCTTGAATTGATGTCTTTAGTTTTCCCGTCATTCTCTAGCAACCAGTCCAAAACATTTTCACAAATTTTTTTTTGAATATGCATTACATATAAATTATGGCGTATCAATAATGTTTTCCAATATGGAAGCTCAAAAAATACTCCTCTTTTTCCATCCACTTTTTGCAAATGCAATGTGATTATAATCACATAAGAGATTATCCACCTCTTCACAAGTTAAGGGTTTTGGGGCAGCCTCAAACTCAGTAGTACCATTAAAAGTTTTAGTGTCAGTATGCCATAGATGATCAATTGGTAGAAAGCGGCGGTGCCTTAGATAAACAACTTTCTTACTAGATGGAAGATAAAGAGATCCACTATGAACATGACATAAAGGGCACGCCTTGTGTCCTTTTGTGCTCCAACCTGACAACATTGCATACGCTGGAAAGTCACTAATAGTCCACAATAAAGAAGCACGCATGATAAACTTTTCACCAGTAGAAGCATCATACGTGCTTACCCCATCAACCCATAAGACTTTTAGCTCATCAGCTAATGGCCAAAGATAAATATCAATATCCTTTGGCATTTTAGGACCGTCAATTATGAGTGTCAACATAAAGTATGATTGGTCTAAAGAGAGACAAGGAGGAAAATTATACACCATTAGAATAACATGCAATATTGAATGATTAGTACCCTTGGCCATGTTAAAAGGATTGAATCCATCAGCTGCTAGCCCCAAGCGAATGTTGCGAGCTTCGTTACTGAATTATGGGTGCTTTTGGTCAAAATGCTTCCATGCTTCAGAATCTCTAGGATGACTAATCTCCCCCTCCTTACTAGGTGGGGATTTCTTATGCCAAGTCATAAGACTAGAGGTAATAGTACACATATACAACCTCTTTAATCTTGGAATCAAAGGAAAATAACGAAGAATTTTTGCAGGAATTTTCTTTTTTCTCAACTGAGCAAATCCATCTAGATTGTCTACACTTTGAACACTCATTCAGCTTTTCATTTTCACCGTAATATAATAGACAATCATTCGAACAAGCATGGATCTTCTTGCATTTTAGGCCTAAGTTACTCATTACCTTCTTACAATCTTGCCAACTTTTAGGAAGTGTATTATTTGGTGGGAGAATTTTGTGAGCAAAATCCAAAACCTCACATGCAGCTTTCTTACTCCATTTATTGTTACATTTCATCTTCCATAAGTCAAGTATAGCATCAAACGTAGAAACATGACAATTTGGATATAATGATGTATTAGCATCTTGCATCAATTCTTCTAGATTCTTGATACTAATATCATCATATTTTTTGTTTCATGTTGGATCTTTAATTGGATTAGCATCCACATAATTTTCCATCACATCTTCTAGCATATTTAGCATATCAGCATTATTCATATTACCTATACTAGGTCTGCACCTATTCTCTCCGTGGTATTTCCATATCATATATTGTTCAAAGAAGCCATTGCATAAGATATGATGTCAGATAACATCTAAGTGTTGATATATTGTGTTCTCACAAGCTTTGCAAGGACATAGCTTTTCAGACTTACGATCATCTTTGAATGCAAATTCAAGGAAAGACTCCACTCCTTCACGGAAGTACATATCATGGAGTCTATCAAACTTTGAATTACATCTATACATCCAACTCTTGTCTTGAATGAACTTATTTTTCATTTCCATAGCACCTTCAAATAACAAAAAAAAATTATTTGAACACATAAAGATCATATCTACAAAAGCATAATTAAAATCCTTGTAGCATATAGAATACACACTAAGTCATACTTGTTTAAGCGATTGACTTAGCAACCATCTAGGTGGCAAGGCACCAAAGGCATGTCGCCAAGATGTTGCCTTATGGTATTTTTATGAACCCTTGGCCCTATACTAAACATTTATGCATTTATTTGATATGTACTTATTGTAACTCCCTTCTTTCTTATCATAGGAATTTTAGACAGCCATATTAGTTGCAACATGAATGTATCTCAACTAATAATTACCCTAACTAATGAAAATTATTTACTTAATTATCTAATAATGCCATGTAAAGTACTTTTATCCCCAATACCTTATTCAAGTTAAAACTGACATATAGTGCACTACATGACAAACATAAGGTTTGTTTTGTGATTTACTACAACTTGTAATACACAAGATACAAGAAAATACATCTATGCATCCAAGTGTAACTTCTAAAATATGTATATATCTATGTACGTAGAAATAAAATTGTACATATACAAGTTTAAGGCCGATAAATATCTACATAAACAGTTGATGCATATTATTGACAGAGATGATTTATATATGAAACCCAAATGAATTCAATCAATTCAAGCAAAAAATCAAAAAAAAGGAAGTAAAATAGAGCTATCATATTAGCCTAATCATTAATACTAAATTGATAAGACACATAAGATATTATTGGAGATAAAACCACATATGTACTTCCAATCCACATAATCCGAGACATCACATTTGGACATGAAAATTTTGTAGGCATAAATCAAAGTACAGATAAAAATAAACATGCATGACAAGTAATCAAATACCTTAGCAATGCATTACAAATACAATTATGAAAAATATATTTATTAAAAAATAAAATAGCAATAGTACAGATCTTACAGAAAAGAGTCGGCTACTATTTGATGCCCAGAACTTCTTCCACTAAAAGGATGCTTCCTACCTCTGCAACCGATGAATGTCTTTCTACTCTTTCAAAATACACCACCAGGCCTTCTCCTTGCTTATGTTTGGATATTCAATGTCTTAATTTGTTTTGAATGATGTTCTGTTATAGGAAAAAATATCAATTGAATTTAAATAAATTATAGCCAATAGCAGATAGTTATCTATTGATAATAAATCTGATAACAATAAATATTAAAAAAAGAGACATTCAACAAAGAGGGTTTGAAGAGAAAAATGAAAGAAATGTATGCCTATTCATTCAAACAGACCACACAAAACAACAAAGCAACTAGAAAGTTATCAACAATCGGTGGGTGTACCATTTATAATGTATATTGAAAATACTATAGCATGTAATATGATCATAACATACAGAGCCCCATTACATCATGTCAGCGATCCATATATTCCTAAAAAGGAAAGAAAGCATTCCCTTCAAGCCCAAGAGACAAAGACTACAATACTACTGCTAAAGACACTTCAATTGACTCGTACTCCATCCATTTTAAATATGCTAATACAGTTGCAATTATAAATGTCATTAGATACAAAATCAAGAACTACGACTACTACAAAAAAAGTTTGACCTAAGAAAATGACCTCAGCAGCACCCATCCACTCCTCTCAATTTAGTCTGAACTTCTTATAAATAACAGAACTAAGCAGTCTTTTTAAGTTCCTGAAGTAAAATATGAATCACCCAAAACACTCTCTTGTGTCAACGGAACACTAGATCCCATTAGAGCCAACGATTCAACAAAAACTATAATAAAAATTAAACACTAGTTAGCCTTGCACCAATCGACAGTAGAAGTAGAGAAAGGGAAGATGAAAATAGGTAGTGGGCCAGGCAAAAAGCCACAAAGGCATATTCCATGCTTCTGATATCAAGAACCGTGCACACATAACAAGATTAAAACATGGGATTATAAAAGAAAACACAATCTATCAATTTGAAAAAAACATGATGGGCATGTCGTTTGGTTTTGCTTCGTGTGCATGATACAAAAGGGAGCTTTGATTCTCTCAGTAATAGGATGCATTCAAGAGCAATCTAACAAGCGGACGATGAAAAGGGTAGATAAAGAACGAATATTTACCTGGTTTTCTGGGTGGCCAATGGCAGCAACAACAGGCAAGAACGAGGGTTATCAGCCAGCAAGCAAGATTTATGCCTTGTCGCCTAGTCGAATCACGTACATCTTCAATACACAGTAACTGCAAAGCGTTGCTAGGTAGTCGATCTTTGCCTCTTGCTTGCTAACCGCCAATAGTTTTCTCTCCTCTTGCGGCGACGTGTCTTTGTGGACAGAAAGAAAATCGGACCGGGAGAGATGCAACCTGTCGTTCTGGACCGCCAAGGAAATTGGCGCGTACAAGAAAGGGAGTGGATCAGAGCAAGTATCCGTCTAATTTGTAAGAGAGGCGGAGAGCAGAGAATGCATAGGGAAGAGTTGCGCGCAGTTTAGCAGAGGGAGTATGAGGTGCATTTTTAGGAAGGCCGAAGGATGCGCGATTTGTTGTTTGCAATTTGGGATCGGTGGGACAGTAAAACTGTGAATGGCGGGAGAGGCTAATTGGGCTAGGTCGTGATTCTATGTTGTCATGCTGTGTTGTCAATATCTATTCAATGTCCAATTTTTTGGAAAATGGTGACAATTTATAGGGGCCCTTCTGCTAGTGCATGTTGCTTCCGTCTAGGGTAGGATGCCAGTTTTAGTGTTGTTTTGAGTCCATTGTGTTGGGGATGTTGTACCGATACAGTCCCGGATGTGACTAAAAGTTGTCACGGAAGCGCTACCAACTAGCGTATAAAACCCAAAGAAGAAAAACACCAGATTTAACGTGGAAAACTCTCCCCTAAATAAGGAGATAAAAACCACGGGGCAATCCCGCTAATAAGCACTATGTAATAAAATTACAACTCACACCTCCCAGATTTAATTACCCCTAAATTCGGGTAGCAACCGCCAACCGCTACTTTGCTTCAAGGCAAAGTCGCTGGCCCTCTCTTATAAACCAAGAGAGCTTCTCTACCAGTTGTTCTTGTTCTCTGGCACCCTCTACCGCAGAAGGCACCAACAAGCAACTAGAGAACTCACACCTCAACCGGTGGATGATCCAAAGGCCTCCCCAGGGGCCTCTATTTATAGGCCTCCATGCATGTGATTGCAACCAGGAATTCTAGTCCTAGTTCGAATCCTAGTCCAACTACATGTTGCACATAGGAAGTCATATTCCTACTATTCAAGATTTGACTCCTATTAGGATTGGTAGCACAAACCAACCCTCCCAAGTCTAAATCCCACTAAGACATGGGTTGGATTATATTCCTAATCCCAACAATCTCCCCCTCCAGCCCATGAGGGAGATGTGGTCTTCAGCGATCATCATTGGGAATGTACACCACAGAGCTTCTTACAAAGCTCTAGCTTGTCTCGTGTCACCACCTTGGTCATCATATCAGAAGCATTCTTCTCAGTATGGATCTTTTTCAAAGTCAACAACTTCTTCTCTATAACATCACGAAGCCAGTGATATCTCACATCAATGTGCTTTGTCCGTGCATGATGCATTGTGCTCTTGCTCAAGTCAATGGCACTCTGACTATCACAGAAAATAGTCTGGTCAATCTTAATCATCCCCAGCTCCCTTAGAAATCTCACCACCCAGAGAATTTCTTTTCCTGCTTCCGCTGCTGTAATGTATTCTGCCTCTGTAGTTGAAAGTGCAACACACTTCTACAACCTGGACTGCCAAGATATGGCTCCCCCTGCAAAAATGAAGATATACCCAGAAGTAGATTTCCTGTGATCTATATCACCTGCCATGTCAGCATCAACGAAGCCCTTTAGAACTGGTTCCGAACCACCAAACATCAAACACGTGTTGCTCGTGCCTCGTAAGTATCTGAAGATCCACTTGACCGCCTCCCAGTGATCTTTTCCAGGATTTGAGAGAAACCTGCTCACAACGCCAACTGCATGAGCAATATCAGGACGGGTACACACCATTGTGTACATCAAACTCCCTACAGCGGAAGAATAGGGAATCCTTGCCATCTCCTCCTTTTCCTCATCAGTAGATGGGCATGACTTCTTACTCAGCTTGAAGTGACCTGAAAGTGGAGTCCCCACGACTTTGGCTTTTCCCATGTTAAACCGCTCAAGTACCCGTTCAAAATAACTATGTTGTGACAACCACAACTTGCGTTGTGTCCTGTCACGTGTGATATGCATCCCCAAAATCTGTCGTGATGGTCCCAAATCCTTCATCTCAAAGGCTTTGGAAAGCTCTGTCTTCAATTTTCTAATCAAACTGAGATCCTGACCCACTATCAACATGTCATCCACATAGAGTAGTAGAATAATGAACCTGTCATTGGGAAACCTCCTGATGTAGACACATGGATCTGCACTTGTCTTCTGGTACTCGTGACTCTGCATGAAAGAATCAAATTTCTTGTACCACTGTCTAGGAGCCTGTTTCAACCCGTACAAACTCTTCTTTAATTTGCAGACTAAGTGGTCTTTCCCCTTGACTTTAAAACCTTCTGGCTGTTCCATGTAGATCTCTTCTGTAAGGTCACCGTGAAGGAAATATGTCTTCACATCCATCTGCTCAAGCTCCAGATCTAGACTAGCAACCAAGCCTAGAACCAATCTGATAGAACTCATCTTTACAACCAGAGAAAATATCTCATCAAAATCCACTCCTGGTCTTTGACCAAAGCCCTTGACAACAAGTCTGGCTTTGTATCTAATATCACTACCAGTGTCGTCATTCTTCATCCTATAGACCCACTTGTTCTTTAGTGCTCTCCGACCCTTGGGAAGTGCCACAATCTCATAGGTGTCATTATTATGCAAAGAATTCATCTCCTCCTGCATCGCATGATGCCACTGTACTCTGTCTCTATGAGTTTGTGCCTCCTGAAAAGTCTCTGGCTCCCCCTGATCAGTAAGCAAGATATATTGAGATGCCAGATATCTGGATGAAGGATGACGTACTCTGTCAGACCTCCTCAGCTGCTGCTCTGAGGACTCTGCCTGGTCCTGATCCTGCTCCCCCTGCCCAGAAGTCTCTTCCTGTGAAGTTGAATCACTCATCTGTGTGTCTGGAACTGGACCACTTGATGTGCTATCACTCTGCTACTCATGGTGATTATGTTGCTCTTCTTCATCATCAGAAGACTGCACCTGTGAAGAAGCCGAATCATCCTCATACTCATCGTCTGAAGAACTGTCACCTGATCCCGCAGTCTCTGCATCATCAACCTCAGGCTCTGTCACTGTCTGACTCTTACAGAAAGTCACATCTCTGTGTCTGGTCATGGTCTTTTTCACTGGATCCCATAACCTATACCCAAACTGTTGATCTCCATAGCCAAGAAAGATACATGGCATCGCTTTATCATCCAGCTTTTGCCTCTTTTCCTTGGGAACATGAGCATATGCCTTGCATCCAAATAATTAGAGATGTGAGTAGGATGCATCCTTACCTGTCCATGCATGCTCAGGTATATCAAACCCCAAAGGAACTGATGGAGATCGATTTATCAGATAGCAAGCAGTTCTCACTGCCTCACCCCAAAATGTCTTTGGCAACTTTGCAGTCTTCAACATGCATCTGACTTTCTCGACAATAGTACGGTTCATCCTTTCAGCTGTACCATTGTGTTGTGGTGTGCCGGACTCTGTCCTCTCATGCCATAGGCCATGCTGCATGCAGTACGCCTGGAACTCCCTGGAGGTGTACTCTCCTCCATTGTCCGTTTGGAGACACTTTAATTTTTCACCGGTCTCCCGCTCTACCATGGCATGGAACTTTTGGAAAGATTGAAAAACCTGATCCTTGGTCTTCAGCAAGTAGACCCACACCTTCCTAGATGCATCATCAATGAATGTGACAAAATACTTATTGCCTCCCAGTGAAGCCATCTCAAACGGACCGCAGACATCCGAATGAACCAACTGTAGAATCTTTGACTTCACCGCAGACCTTGTCTTGAAAGAAACTCGTCGTTTCTTTCCTGTCTGACATGCATCACATGAACTGAGACCACTATCCTTGCCACAAGGAATCAACCTCTTCTTGGATAGAAGATTCAAGCCCTTCTCACTCATGTGTCCTAACCGTTTGTGCCATAGATCTGTCTGGTTATCCTCAACTGCATGTATACTGCCGTCTCTAAGTACTTTGAGCTTGGTCTTGTATAATGTGCGAGACAGTTTGCCACGTACAATAACCAAAGCCCCCTTGGTGATCTTGCATTTGCCGCCACCAAAATCAAGATGACAACCTTCTCTATCAAAGAAAGAACCAGAGATCAAACTCAGCCGCAAATCTAGAACGTGACGAACATCCTTCAGTGTGAGCGTGCAACCAACACTTGTATGAACACAAATGTCACCAATCCCGACAATTCTAGAGAAGCTGGAATTTCCCATGTTCACCCTCCCAAAGTCTCCCCTCCTGTATGAAGTGAAGAACTCTTTACTTGGTGAAGCATGATAAGAAGCTGCAGTATCCACCACCCACTCAGAATCATCCTCATCAGCATGCAAACACTGTTCTTGGACTGTTAAGACCACATCGTCATCATCGCACCTATCATCTGAGATCGTCGCTGTAGTATTCTTGTCGTCATCTTGCTTGTCTTTGGCTTCAGACCCATGTTTCTTTTTCCAAATCTTGCAATCTCTTTTGAAGTGATCTGGCTTGCTGCAATGGAATCACCCTCTACCATTCTTTGACTTGGATCTACCACGAGACTTCTCGCGGTCTTGGGATTCACCGCGGCTCTTAGATCTACCACGGTCTCTCGCTCTATCAACGCCTCTGCCCTCTATGAAGTGCACCTCTGATCCACTGTCGCCTGAGGCTCGTCGTCGAGTCTCTTCATTCAGTACACTGCTCTTCACCTGGTCAAGTGTCAACTTGCCCTCCTGTGCAGAATTGCTGACTGTCACTACGAGTGTCTCCCAACTATCCGGTAGCAATCCTAGAAGAAGTAGAGTCTGAAGTTCATCATCAAGAACCATCTTCATGGACCCCAACTGATTTACAAGGCTTTGGAATTCATTCATATGCTCGGCGATGTTTGTACCATCCCGGCACTTGAGGTTCACCAACTTTCGGATCAAGAAAGCTTTATTTGTGGCAGTCTTCCGCTCATATAACTTCTTGAGCTTTTCCCACAGATCTTTGGCATTGGTCTCTTCTGAGACGTGATGGAATACGGAGATGTCGAGCCACTTCCGCACTATTCCGATGGTTTTCCTGTTTAGCTTCTTCCAATCTGCATCAGATGTAGTCTCTGGCTTTTGTCCCTCTATCGGATCGTATAGATCTTTGCAATAGAGAATATCCTCCATCTTGGGTTTCCAAATCTTCCAATTTGTGCTTGTCAACTTTATCATCGTCGCATCTTCATCTTTCCCCATCTGGACTTGTATCTGCAACCTCGCTCTGATACCACTTGTTGGGGATGTTGCACCGATACAGTCCCGGATGTGACGAAAAGTTGTCACGGAAGCGCTACCAACAAGCGTATAAAACCCAAAGAAGAAAAACACCAGATTTAACGTGGAAAACTCTCCCCTCAATAAGGAGAGAAAAACCACGGGGCAATCCCGCTAATAAGCACTATGTAATAAAATTACAACTCACACCTCCCAGATTTAATTACCCCTAAATCCGGGTAGCAACCGCCAACCGCTACTTTGCTTCAAGGCAAAGTCGCTGGCCCTCTCTTATAAACCAAGAGAGCTTCTCTACCAGTTGTTCTTGTTCTCTGGCACCCTCTACCACAGAAGGCACCAACAAGCAACTGGAGAACTCACACCTCAACCGGTGGATGATCCAAAGGCCTCCCCAGGGACCTCTATTTATAGGCCTCCATGCATGTGATTGCAACCAGGAATTCTAGTCCTAGTTCGAATCCTAGTCCAACTGCATGTTGCACATAGGAAGTCATATTCCTACTATTCAAGATTTGACTCCTATTAGGATTGGTAGCACAAACCAACCCTCCCAAGTCTAAATCCCACTAAGACATGGGCTGGATTATATTCCTAATCCCAACACATTGCTGGAGTTTGTGATTGTTCTTGTCACGGAGTTTGTTTGGAATTTAATTAATAAGGGGTGGGTGGAGATTGGAGGATCCTTCACTCATACGCAGCAGTAAGATTAGTCTAGGAAGTGAAATATCCCCTTTCACTGGCAGCTGAAGTATGTATTATTAGTAGGGTAAGGGGTTAATCGAGAATGTAATATACTCAGACTATAAGAAAATCAAATTAATTTTAGAATAAATAACAAGGCTACAGTTTCTACTAGTTCTATTCTCATGAACCATACAGCGTCGTATTCCAATATACTAATTTTGCATCTTGGCCACCGAATAAGCATTCATTTATTGATAAAGTAAGATTAGTCTAAAGCATGCAAGTTGAGGGGTTCTTTTTCTATCCCCAGCCTTGTTTTAGTAGGGTAAGGGGTTAATCGAGAATGTAATATACTCAGACTGTACGAGAATCAAATTAATTTTGAAATAAATAACAAGGCTACAGTTTCTACTATTTCTATTCTCGGGAACCATACAACGTCGTATCCCAATATACTAATTTTGCATCTTGGCCACCGAATAAGAATTAATTTATTGATGTTGTTGTTGTGTTCATTAAACGGATGTAGCTTAATCCCAGCTTTGTTAACCTTCTATTTCCGTCTGGGGTAGGATGCTCCAGTTGTTGGGTGCTCTGTGGCCTTTTAATAAATAAGGCGTTGGTTGTTCTGCATTCTACCATGAACATAAAACGACACTCAAAATGTGCAATTGATGATGCCAAGTTGACACGATTATAATCGACATAAACAACTGAAAGCACGACTATCAATATATATACATACAATTATATTGATCAAGCGTCGATCGACAACATCAACAATAACTCATGTGGAGCTCGCGGCAGAGTGCATTGAATTTGAGAGGGTTCTTCTTTCTTTCTTTTTTAGGGAAGTCAGGAGACGATTTTATTCATCCCGCTCTCCTCCTGTAGGCTAAATTTTCAAAATTTTTAAAAACAACATTGTACTCTAGGAAATCCAAAAGGGTTGCCATAGATTCGACTTGGTAAGTAGTTTTAACTGTGATTCTTCCTTCTCTTCATTTTCCCTTGCTCGAAACCCTTGATCTATCGAATTTGAGGTTTGGCTTAACCTCCAATATTCATCTTCTACCTACAGCAGATCATCTTTAGGGTTGAAAGAAAGAAGAAACCGGTGATTTGCTAGAGTTTTGATATGAATTCGAGATTTTCAGAGATGGGTTATGTTTTTAAGGTGTTTTCACACCTTAGGGTAAGTGGCTACTTCCTTTAAATAGTAGATTGCACGAAAAAGAGTTAAATTGTCAATAATTTTTTATTGCTTAGTATGCGAGTACAAATCTTAAGTGGTCTATTTGATCTAGCTTTTGCAAGTTGATATGAAATGGATTATATATCTATTGTGATGAATTTCAGATGTTGAAATCATATTATAAATGGGTACAATCCATCTAAATGATAATTCTTAAAGTATTTGCAGAGGTTAAAAGAGTATACTGAAATTTAGGGTATTCGGCTATGACTGAAATTGTTATATAATTTAATTAAGAAGTTTGCCTAGTTGAAGCTCCTTGCTTACAAGTGATTGTTTTATTTATATGTGTATTACATAAATGTCAGATAAGCTTTTGCATTTCATTTGATGATATCAATGGTTGCTTGATATATCAGTAAGGAGGTGAAACCCTAAATGAATGAAAAGTTGGAGGTTTGCAAATAGACATATTGATTCAATGTTATTTTTTGATGTATGATGTTACTGTAAATGGCGTGGAAACCCTAGTTCAGTTCGTTACAGGGTTTCTTATATATATTCAATTATATGTGAACTGCTGAGATCAATCCTTATTGAATGATGTTATGATGTATTAAATCCTTATGTGAGTTATGTGATAAGTGAATGAGGTAAGTGAAACCATAAGGATAGGGTGTTTAGTGAATCAAGTATTGTGATATTAATGTTTCTTAGTATCAGATGTGGTTATGTTTGACAGTTCAGTTGTGGTATGTTATCAGATGGTTATGAAATGAATGGTTTACAAAGCTGAACTAAGATATGTTGATGTGATGAGTGAATTGTGAATTTTGAAGAGTGAATTAGACGTTTAGATGCCATGAACACTGTAGAATCCTCACAGGATCAGGTTGTGATGTGGGGAGGAAATGGTTTCTCGAATGAAGGTAGTCCCGATCGAGGTAAGCCGGAGCACACCAGTAGGGTGTGGGGGTCTTTACCAGTAGGGCAGACTCCTTACAGTTGTGTGGTATCCAACACCAATCAGGGATATCAGTGGTACTTGTGTTACATGTTGAGTGATCAGTGGTCAGTAGGTCCACTAATGCACAATAAGCCTGAGGGATTTGACTCACTGCCATATTTATGTTTGTGAATGATTAGTCTCTTTGAAGCTTACTATTGTTATAATTGATATTAGTTGCTCGACAATATATTTGTAATTATATAAGTTCTTTAAACTATTTTCATGAAGTACTCATTCATTGAGCGAGTAGGCTCACCCCTCTACTGACAATTTTTAGGGAAACCTCACGCATTTAAGAATGACAAAGCCAGAGTAGATCTGCCACAGGAGTTAAGTATGAGTTTAGTTAAGTTCAGTCAGTCCTTGTCACTCGAGGTCCTTGTATAGATGTAAGAGAGTTGTAAATGATGTTGTGTATCTTTGTTTCCTTCATAAGAGAGAATGTATCTTATTATCATGTCATATGTACATAGAAGTGGGAGAAACTGAATGAATGTATGGATGTGTATAATTAATGTTGAGATCATATTAGAGTAATCAAAGTTTAATTCTCTTGTAAAGTTTGTTTATGTGATTGAATGTAAGAAAACAAAGAATTTGAAATAAAGGAAAAAAATAATTGGGAGTGAACCTGTATTAAGTATAATCCTCAAATGTATGCCCTAATCTCATGATTAATCGTAATCGTGGGATGTGTGTGTAACAACTTTGGTATCAGAGCTTAGGCTGAGTTGTCAGGGACCATTAGGATAGAAAGTCAGATCTATAAGTGTGGCAAATAGGAGGTGATGTGTCTATAGCTCTGGGAGGTCTAAGTATTTAGATATCCTGGCCCGATATCTGAACACTTAGGTTGACCAGTATCAAGCTACTCTATCTATTTTTCTCTAAATGCCCTAGCCAGGTATGTAGAGGAAGGATGGGCTAGAGAGAAACCCTAGAAATCTTAGGATTAGGAGACTAGAAAGTAATGAAGGAGTAATAGATTAAACATAGAATGTGATACAACTCTTGCTTTATATTGCTTCTTTGATTGGAGATAAATAGAAATAATCTTTTATGTATGAATTCATATTATCAATTTGTAGAATATGTACGGTTCTTTTAGATTGTTGTGTATCATGAATTTGATTCAGTTATTCTTTGTATCAAGTAGACCAGAAGTTATGTTTAAATGAGTTTTCCCTAAGTGGATATTCTTTCCACATGTTTTAGATTAATAGGAGTGGGTTAATCTTGAGTAGATCTTGGCTTCAGGATTGCAGGTTCATCCTGGTTCAGCTAGCAAGGTGCATTACTGAGATCTAATGACTCCTATTAACAATATAATAAGAGTAGACTCTGGATAAATTAGACTCACATCACAGTGAGAATGTACATACACTAAGATGTTGAAACATATGGGAAAGATTACAATAGCTAAGAATCAGTTGGAACTGATATCTGAGATCCAACTTTGGGGCCTCATATGAGAAACCCTTATATGGGAATAAAGGAACACGACATAAGGTTCAGATTAAGTTAATTATTAGTATTATATGAACTCTTAATATGAAATATGTAAAGATATGAGAAAAGTATGTAAGGCCCAAGATAGTAAGAATCAATCATGAGAAATGGATCATACAATCAAGTAAAATACTTTTATGTACTCCAAAGCAAAGGAAAAAAAGAAGAAAAGAGTTAAGTATACGATAATTACACAGAAGGAAATAGTCTTTCGAAGAGTTAAAGTCAAGAGAATTAGATGAACATGTAAATCATAAGACTAGGATAACAAACATAGTTGAAACAATGAGAAATGTTAAAAATGATGAGCTTGATTAAGAAATGAGGGTTATGATATGAGAGCATGGAATGTATACCTTATTTATGAAGTTTAATGCATTCATCCTTACTACCTTTGGATTCCATGTCTCTATAGAGCAACAAACTAGTTTCTAAAAGAAGAACAAAAGTGTAGCTTAACAAATGGATAAGTCATACAAAGGTAGACTATATTCAGGATGGAAAAACTTGATTGAAAAAGAAACTAAGATTGACCCATGCATGAGCCATTTGATTTAAAATGAAGGATATTTAATGTATTAAACATCAGGTGAAACTAGTAGAGAGATTATTGATTTAGAATTTCAACTTCACATTAGTAGAAGGATAAAAAGAAATATGTGCAACATGGTATACATGATCATACACATGAATAAGCAACATGATCATAAAAGAAAATTAGAAGTTAAAGATGACAGGTGGAAGAGTAGTATATGGTAAGAGGATTATGGAAAGTAAGGAAGGGTTTGATACATGATGGAGTAATATAGATTATAAAAGAAAGATGTTAGGAGATTCAATCAAGTGCTAATTAGTCAAGTATCCTTGTTGATAACCAACTAAACCTACATATGAGAAATGTATTAAGGGAATGTTTGAAGATAAGAATTCTAAGTCTCAAAATCATATTCTCTTTCATCTCTTTCTTAATGAGAGGAAGGTGGGAATGAAGTGACAAGAAAATGACTCATATCTTATGCATAACCACCATGGTAGAGACCTCTAGTGAATGTAATAATGACACATAATATGATGATGAAACCCTAGCAGGGTAAATTGAGAATGTAATCTATCTGAATGGCCAAGAAAGATAAACGAAATTCAATTGATAAGATAAGGAAGACTTTAGTAAAACTTGTGAGATCCAAAGTTTGAACTTCAAATTAAGGGAGAAAAGTCACATCACAATAATGTCATGCTACTTATAAGGACCAAACTCTAGAATATTTAGAGTTGTAGTAGTTCAAGGGATGTCACTAGTGATTTGACCTTGGAAACTAGCATCTCTATAAAATAAGATCATGAGATTTGCACTATGAGAAGTAAACTAGCATTGATAGTAATCTAGGGTTTAAAGGTAGCTAATCTTAAAGGTAGATAAACAATATGGAAATGATTCAGAGCAAAGGATAAGAAATAGATTTTAATTATAAGAGGTGTGATTTGAACAAAAGGAGAAGTGCAACATGAGCAAAGTGTAATCTGAAATAAATTCTTGTAGTGATAGAAAGAATGATGAATAATCTATTCTTACCGTGAATGTTTTAATGTTAGGGATGTTTATTCTATATGATCAAAATGAGAAGGATCAGTAACAAGAAGTAATTAGTAATGAATGAGGAGATAAGAGAAAATAATGGCTCTCAGTAATACATGAATTTGTTTTTAGAAGTGTATTTTGTTGAAGGTATAATAAGGGATGTAAATTGGTTCAATGCATGATTTCATTGCACATGTGCCGGAAATATGATAATTAAAGGTGTCTTCTAGTTTTAGTCATTCATACCAATAATCCATCTTAGTATTGTACAATTGTGGTTGAATCTAGTCTTCCAACTCATTAGTACTTTGCTATTTGAGTAGCACAATAGTAAAATTCAAAACAACACGGTGAACTCTCTTTTGTGACTCCGAGGTAATAAAAAAACAATAGTAAATATTGAGTCATATGAATTGAGATAGTTGGATCAGATTATCAATGTTGAGGTAACACCTCAAGAGTATGAAAATATTGAAAATGGTTATTTCTCTTTCTCTTTCATATGATTAATTGTGGCATAGAGAATTCTTTTGTTATCATTAAGAAGGCTTGCTTAATATTCTGTAGTGATTAAAAGAGAAATAAATGACTCAATGTTGAAAATAAAATTCTAGATCGTAGTATTTGAAAGCTTAAAAAGAGAGAGATACCCCAAGTAAAGGTTCTATGGAGGAATCATGTATAGAAGAAGATACTTGGGAAGTGGAGACAGAGATGTTCAACACATATCATTTCCTCTTTTAGAAATTTTGAGACAAAAATTTTATTATAGGGGGAGAATTGTTACAACTTATTCCTAGCTTTGTTAATAATCCTAGAGATTTAAGATAATCTTAATGCTTGTCATGTTTTTGTTAGTAATATCTTATCTTGTAATTTATCTTAACTTTGGTAATATTAAATACTTATTTGGGAAACGCATAATCATGACCTAATCATACTATAAAGATATGAGTTTGAGTTAATCTAGCATAAACCCATACATGTATGTAAGAAGAGAGTTAATGATATTGGAGGAAATAATTAATAAATAACTTTTTCTTTGAGAATATTATCAAAATAATATTGTAGGATTGTAGATAATTCAATTATGAATCCAATAAAAAAAGAATGAACCAATTCGGAGTTAAAATAAGAGAGTTATGCCTTTTTTAGTAAACATATACAGTGTGACGCGATGTTGTGTCATGTGCCACGATCGCAACGTTGCGTCGTGTGCCGCAACTGTGACCGATGCCGCGACCGCCATGCTGCGTCATGTGCTACGACCATGACGGATGCCGCCCAAGACAACCAATCATAAAAAGATCATATCTTGGGGTATACTTATCTATTTTCAATGAAACAAAGTGTGTTGGAACCACGATTCGATCATCTATCATCCCAAACACATTTCTCTATGAGAGGGCAACCTAGAAGGTGATTTTTGGGATATTTTTTTGGAAAGAATGGTGGAAATCCAAAATGGTTGTCATAGATTTGAATTGGTAAGTAGTTTTAACTGTGATTCTTCCTTCTCTTCATTTTCCCTTGCTCGAAACCCTAGATCCATCAAATTTGAGGTTTGGCTTAACCTTTGATTTTTATCTTCTACCTACAGCAGACCATCTTTAGGGTTGAAAGAAAGAAGAAACCAGTGATTTGCTAGAGTTTTGATATGGATTTGAGATTTTCATAGATGGGCTACATTTATAAGATGTTTTCACACCTTAGGGTGAGTGGTTACTTCCTTTAAACAGTAGATTGCAAGAAAATGAGTTAAATCATCAATAATTTTCAAATGCCTGGTATGCGAGTACAAACCTTAAGTGGTCTATTTGATCTAGCTTTTGCAAGTTGATATGAAATGGATTATTTATCTGTTGTGATTAATTTCAGATGATGAAATCATATTAGAAATGGGTATAATCCATATAAATGATAATTCTTAAAGTATTTGCAGAGGTTATAAGAGTAAATTGAAATTTAGGGTATTCGGCTATGACTAAAATTATTGTATAATTGAATAAAGAATTTTGCCTAGTTGAAGCTCCTTTCTTATGAATGATATGTGTATTACATATATGTTAGATAAGATCATGGATTTCATTCAATGATATCAATGTTTGCTTGATATATCAGTCAGGAGGGTGAAACCCTAAATGAATGGAAAGTTGGAGGTTTTAAAATAGACATATTCATTCAATGTTATTCTTGATGTATGATGTTAGTGTAAATGGAGTGGAAACCCTAGTTCAGTTCGTTATAGGGTTTCTTATATATATTCGATTATATGTGAACTATTGAGAGCAATCATTATTGAATGATGTTATGATGTATTAAATCCTTATGTGAGTTATCTGATAAGTGAATGAGGTAAGAGAAACCCTAAGGATAGGGTGTTCAGTGAATCAAGTATTGTGATATTAATGTTTCTTAGTATGAGAAGTGGTTATGTTTGATAGTTCAATTGTGGTAAATGTTATCATATGGTTATGAAATGAATGGTTTACAAAGCTGAACTAAGATATGTTGATGTGATGATTGAATTGTGAATTTTGAAGCGGGAATTAGACATTTAGATGTCCTGAACATTGCATAATCCTCATAGGATGAGGCATGCGTTATGGGGAGGAAACAGTTTCCCAACTGGAGGTAGTCTAGATTGAGGTAAGCCAAAGTGGATCAGTAGGGTGTGGGGGTCTTGTGTTACATGCTGAGTGATCATTGGTTAGTAGGTCCACTGATGCACAATAAGCCTGAGGGCTTTGACTCACCACCTGAGTACCCAAGTTGAGAGGTGGAGTTTGAGATATCCAGCCGCTCCCATTAGCCACTGAGAGGCAGACGTGCAGAGGCGTGCTGCAGATGGGGTCTTACTCGAGAGATAGTCTTAGGAACCTGGGCATGCTTCTAAGCCTTGTACAGTGAGATCATAGCTTGTTGTGATTCATTCACATGTTGTGGTACATCTCATGTGGGTTCAGGGAATAATAAGATGAATGAAAGGTTAAACAGGTGTGTGTAGTTATTCAATTATTCTTTGTATGTTTTTGAATTATTAGTCCTCCTTATGATCAATTAAGCATGTTCATATATCTATTTACTCTTGTAGATATCTAGAGTATCCTGTCATATTTATGTTTTTGAATGATTAGTCTCTTTAAAGCTTACTGTTGTTATAATTGATATTAGTTGCTCGACAATATATATGTAATTATATAAGTTCTTTAAACTATTTTCATGAAGTACTCATTCACTGAGCGAGTAGGCTCACCCCTCTACTCACAATTTTTAGGGAAACCTCATGGATTAAAGAATGATAAAGCCATAGTAGATCTGCAATAGGAGTTAAGTATGAGATTATTTAAGTTCAATCAGTCCCTATCACTCTAGGTCCTTGTATAGATGTAAGAGAGTTGTAAATGATGTTGTGTATCTTCGTTTCCTTAATAAGAGAGAATGTATCTGATTATCATGTCATATGCACATGGAAGTGGGAGAAACTGAATGAATGTATGGATGTGTATCATTAATGTTGAGATCATATTAGAGTAATCAAGGTTTAATTCTCTTATAAAGTTTGCTTATGTGATTGAATGTGAGAAAACAAAGAGTTTGAAATAAAGGGAAAAAATAATTGGGAGTGAACTTGTATTAAGTATAATCATCAAACTTATGCCCTAATCTCATGATTAGTGATATTCATGGGATATGGGTGTAACAGCAATAGTAGTAATTAATTTTCATACTTAGTTGAAAAGGTGACAGCTAACTAAGAGAAGTAACATGGTTGCTTACATTTGTTGGGGATACAATAATCAGTCCCGTAGAATTCACATCACGTGTGTTCATAGCTCCCTTGTCTAATTGAAACCAAATATAATGTAATGATTGAGATGCCTTAGTAGTTCAATGAACGTCAGAAGGAGGCTATAAGATGCCCACACATTTGCATCTAGTTATACATTGAGAAGGCTCCTCCTGATGGTTTTCCAAGACTAGACTATAAAGCTAAAAGGTATAGGATGTAAGCGTAGTCATCCACCCCAAGAAAGCTCTTTCCTCTTTTTGATATCGTAGACCCAGGCTTCTTACTATTGTATAACCATTTTAACATTTAAATCAAAAACCACCTAATTCATTAGGAGCAGTAGTGTTGAGGATTTTCTTTGTAGCCTCAAGACGCTTATATGTATAACCCGCATATTATCATGTTTGATGGTAGTAGGGTTGGCATTTGCCTCAAGACCCCATCATAGCATAGTTGATCTCCCTGCGATGCTTGTAAGAGGAGACTCATTCGTGCAAGGGTCATACAAAAAGTAGAAATTAAATCCATCACTCGGTCTTACCACGTGAGTGGGCTTCAAGATTTTCTTTGATAGTCAAGGCTACTTTATGCATGAAGGGAAGCTAAAAAAAAATCCTAATAGATCTATGTAAGAAAGGAATATATTTAATATAAGAATAAATTAGATATGATATGTTTTAGCAAATAAAATATGGGAATAAGATTGTAAATAATTGATAATAGATTAAAGAATAAATCATTTGACACTTATAAAAAGAGAGGAAGAACAAAAAAGTATCAAAAAATCAATATTCAGAAGAAAATCGGAGTTGGACCTATGCCAATATGCAACAAGATTTATAGAATATAAACATGCATAAAAAATTGCAAGTAAATATCTGGTGATCATGGTCTAAATGGTATTGTATTAGTATATAGGTGTAAGACATAGTTTCTTCTAGTTGTCACAACCCCTTGTCTTATCAATGTCAATATCGTGCTTCATTGACTAGACACTCAAATTACATCACATGCTTTTGTGAGCTTCTAATACACTCTTTAAGGATATTCTTTCCAATCTCCTCTCACTTATCCCCTCCCCCTTTCCCACCTTATCGTTTGTTTCATTATCTATATCTATTGATTTTTTTCCTGTACAGGAAATGGGAAAAAGACTCTTCATATGTCCATAATAAGGGTATTTGAACACCTTAATATTGTTGGATATGTTTCAATTTCAAGTTACAATTTTTGAAATTCTTTTACTAGAGTAGACAATAGATAATCATAAAGAAAATAAAAAAACAAAGATTACAAATTTTAGAAGAGCATGTGGGTGAAGGTGCATCACAAAGATCATTGTCATGGAGAGAAAATTCATAACTCCTATGCACGAGCTTGTTCACTGGCTTGCCTCCCATACTCACCCCCATCTCAGGAAATGACTCCAGGTGTTAGCAAGAGAGTAGTACCTAATAGTCCATTGACCCTCAATGTTGCCAAAACAACGTCACATATATCTTCTTTAGATGCACAATATTGGTTAACAACATGTGGAGAAGAAAGAAGATGACGAGTTGGAATGAGGTGATGTAGTAGGCTAATGGCAAGGTGGTCAATGCCACTCACAAATTTGTAAGCAACATAAAACAACAACTAGTAGAGAACAATTATCACAAACAACCTTTCTATCAAATTCGGGTATTTTTTATATGTTTCTGTGTTTCTAGATGTGTTACAAATGACTCAAGCATGTCCTTTATATACCAAGACAAAGCCAACAAGATGGGAACCAAATAGCTACTTTTCCCTCCAATAATAATTGGTAAGCGAGTTCCCATGTGCATTTTTCTTTGGGTGTACCCTAACAGAATTAAAGAAACTCAGACCAGCCAACCAAGAGGTTAATGAACCTAGATGTGAAATGACAGTATTTATTCAAAGGAGAATTAAGATTTGTCCATCTCAATGCAATTACTTTTTATGACAAATAAGAGGATAGATAATTTTTCTTTGATGTTCCAAGTGACAATATTTAAACAAAATGAAATAAAATAATTTTGATTTATAAAAATATCAAATCGCACGTATGCAACTCACCAAATCAAACATAACTGAACTAAACTAAATCGGGTCAGGCCAAGAGGGGAGGGTACATAGGGGAGTGATATATCGTGGAGAGGTGAGTCGCATGTGTGTTGTGTGTGTGTGTGTTCAATTACGTGAAATCTGAAAGCACATACAAGCCCAAACAACCTTAAATTACAATGTCCCAAGAAAGGTTCACAGGCCTTTGATCTCCAATCCAACTTAAGTGGATCCCTCTCACTTTGGAAGTGAGCAATGTCGGACAAATGGTGATTGAGAGGTTTTAAAATACAAAGAAAAGTATGGTCTAAAACAACATGCCTCCACATATTTCATAAACCTTGATAGAATTATAAAGGCAAAATTAAAAGAAAAGCAACCAAAACAATGTCTTTCAACATTCTTAGCTTGTGTTTTTGAACTTGGCCTATAAATGGTTCATCTACATCCTAAGAGACATTATGAACTAGGTCTTGAACCAAACGCTTTGATTCAGACCTCAATAAAACATACAAACATAGTGATGACATGAGAAGATGTTCACATCATTGTTCCCATTACAACCTTCGCATGTTACAGCCTTCGCATGAATCTATTTTGTAAGTGATCTAGTGAGTAATCCCAACTTATGTAAACCCAACCTAGGGTTACACTCACATAGTAGGGATCTTCCAAGAGTGTATTGTCCAATACTACACCCTATCTAACATATGTCCTCGGCCACATTTAGGAAAAAGCTCCTCCTCTACTAAGACAACACTATAGTACAAAATGTCATAGGGAAGGGTCTGGATTGAAACTCCAAAAAGTTTGATTCTATAGAACACGTACACAACTTAGTTGTCCCTTTGAACCATTCCTCATGGGATATCCAATTTTAGAAGGTAGATCTACCACTATGGTGTTGAACCCATGTACAGAAGACTCATTCCCCTCGACACATGAAGTACTAGCTTTCTAGCTAGACCTTTTGCGAGAAGATCATCAATATTCCGTATAGACCTAACAAACAATAGAGATATAACACCATGGGCAATGAAGTCTATCACCTCTCCATATCTCAATTTCATAAAGTAGTTTGTTGTGTTACCCTTAGATTGTTTAGCTTTGTCTATGTCTGACCTACTGTCACAATGTATTGAGATAGGAGGAAATAACTTTAATATACATGTAAATCAAGCAATAGATTTTTAATGCAATCAGCCTAAAAACAAGCTAAATCTAAGGCTATAAAATTAGCATCCATAATGGATCTAGTCCTGACATTTTTCTCAGATGATTTCCAAGAAATTTTAACACCACCTAGGCAAAATACATAACCACTAGTTGACTTCGTCTCCTCAAAGTCAAAAATCTAATTAACACCAGTATAGACTTGTAATAAAACCAGGAAACTAGTGTAGTTAAGACCATAACTCATGGTACCTTTAAGATACCTAAAAACTATAAAAGCCCTTCTAATGATCAGCATTAGGGTAGCTAGTGTACCTACTTAACCTACTTACTAAATATGTAATATCAAGTCTATAACAATTGTCTAGGTACATCAAGCTTCCTATAACTTAGGCATATCTACTTTGATCCAAATGATTACCTTTATGTACCTTAATATGTAAATAGGGGTCATATAGAGTAGTAAGATGCACACAATAGTATATATCATATCTATGTAAAATTTTCTATACATAATGTGATTGATTCAAGGAATAACTAGGATTAGATATCCTCAATTTTATACAAAGGATAACATCACTAATTCTTAAATATTGTATATCAAAATTATGGGAAAGAAAAGATTTATTATCAATAATATTTGTAGAGTTGGATGCAAAGATAAAGACATCATCAATATACAAGAAGAAAATCACAAATACATTATGAACATACTTAGAATAAATGTATATATCATATTTCTTCATTGTAAATCCATAAGATAAAATAGTTTTATCAAACTTGTCACTTCACTTATTAGGTGCTTTTCTTAGACCATATAAGTATTTTACAAGTATAAAACTTATTGTTCTAGTCCTTGGATAATAAAGCCCTCAAGTTGATCCATATAGATCTCTTCCTCAAGATCACTATTGAGGAAGGAAGTCATTAAATACATTTGATGGATTTCAATATTATGGATCACAACCAAGGCAACAAGAACACAGATAAAGGCGATCTATGTTATATGAGTATTGGTGTCAAAATAATTGACTCCTTGTTGTTTGTAACCTTTGGTTACCATACTAGCCTTAAACTTATCTATTCTACCATCTACCATTCACTGTTTTCTAAAGATTCATTCGCATCCAAGGTTTTGCAACCTAGAAGAATATCAGTTAGAATCCAAATATGATTGTTCATAATGGATTCTATTTCAGTATCAACAACTTTCTTCTATACATCGACATCTAAGGATTTCATGACATCTTCATACGTTTTAGAATTTTTTTCTACTATAAAGGTGTAGAAGTTGGACCCAAAGTTCTTTGTTGCTTTATCTCTTTTACCCCAACCAAAGTCGCTTGGAGGCTTAACTTCTTGAAGATACAAAGGTTCAGGTTTAGGTATGGGTATGTCAGAAATAGGAGTTGAATCTTGATTGGTTCCTAAAGGTTTTGAGGTTTTAACGTTTATAGGACCTTCACCAACTTTCCTGGGAATGCTAGGCTTGAAATGAAAGATGTTTACATAATATACGACATTTACAGGTCTGATATCCAATATGGAGTTTGTTTTAAAATCTGGGAAGTCTGATTTTATCACACAGAAATCTATTTTCGTTGCAATATTCGACATAGCCTATGAAAATAGTATCAACGGTTTTGGGACCAACCTTTCTCTTCTTATTTTTAGGGATTTTAACTTGGGAGAAGCACCCACACACTTTGAGGTACTTCAAAATAGGTTTCATGTTAAATAAATATTCATAAGGTGTATTCTCTATTTTTTTAAAGGAATAAGGTTCAACACATAGTTAGCGATCCAAAAAGCTCCCTCCCAAGATGCTTTTCGACGTGAACAAGACTCGGCCAACATGGAATCAACCATATTGATCAATGTTTTTCTTCTTTTTAACAGTTACACCATTAGATTGTAGATTGTATAGGGCAGTGGTTTCATGAATAAGACCCTGATCTTCATAAAACTATTTAAGTTCATTAGAGGTATACTCACCTCTTATAAAGGATATAATACTCCTTAATGTTCTTCTTGATTTAATTCCCTACTCGTGACTCATAAAATCTGAGTTTTTTTATTTGATTGCCTTTTTATTTAAATAAGCAAATGCAATAATGTCTAGAAAAATCATCAATAAATGACACAAACTAGTGCATGTCATCACAAGTAAGAATATTATTTAGATCACATATATCGGTATGAACAAGCTCTAGAAAATATGTGTCCCTTTCCAATTATCTAAAGGGTTTCTTAGGTAATTTATCTTGAACTGATATTTTCTATCTAACAATATTGGAGATAAGAGTATTGGGAATCAAGTATGTGTGAACCATTCATTTTGTAATGTTCTTGTTGACATGTCCTAAACAAGCTTGACAAATATCACAATAAATTGAAGTAGAAAGGGTACTAAAGAAATTTTTATCAATATGAAAAGTACCATTAAAATAAGAGATACTAAGCTTAATTAAATCCCCACATTTATATCCAACACCTATGTAAGAACCAAATCTATAAATTACAACTTTATTCCCTTAAAACAAAATAATATAACCATATTACATGATTAAGATTTCACTGACTAGGTTTTCTACAAACTAGTAGCATGTAAACATTTTGTAGTTTGAAGACTTCCCAGATGTGAGCTTCAGACCCACACATCCATAGCCTAAAATCTATTTGACAGACACATCATCACCCCAAAAGATCATACAACTGATGTCTTCCTGATAGGTAGGAAACATAGAATGATCATAGCAGATGTGAGAAACTGCACTAGATTCCATGCACCATCTATCACTAGAAGAAAGATTAAAACTAAGAAGAGAGTTGTAGGCATCTAACCTTTTAGAGGAAAATGCATCATCCCCCTCATTGATCATGTTTAATATAAATTCTTAGAGGCCTGGTGAGTTCACCCTTTTGACCCCTATGGTCCTCGCAAGCATTGGGAATATGACCAATCTTTCCACACGCATAACACATGTGTTGGCCCCTAGAATCAGAGTTATTATTATGACCAAATTTCTTGCCTTTGTTGAAAGATTGCTTGGACTTAGGATTGAACTTGTTTGGTTTCTTCTTGAGTTGACATCATCTACTAGGCTGATAGAGGCATACACCTTAACATCTTTTTGCCTATGATGGAATTCATTTGAAAGGGATTTTTATTAAGGAGGGCATCACTAACTTATCGTACCTATGGGCAATGTGTTTTGGAAAAAAAACATTCAAGAATGGAGGGATTTTTTCAATTAGGGATGCCACTTTGCACATTCTTCTCAAGCTTATAACCACTGGAAATTAATTTTGATATGAGGATTTGGTACTCAAGTACATGGTATGAGCATGCTTATTATCCACCATTTTGTATTCATACCACCAAAAAACATCATATCATTCTAGAACAACATCCTGCATTTCAAACTTGTCATCCAAAGCTTGCCAATTCTCAATGGTAGAAGGTTGTTTGTGGAAGATGTCATAAAGCTAATTACAAAGAGCAAACAAGACCCTATCTTAATAAAAATAATCCATTGCTTTGGGTATCTTTGTAGGAGAAGATGGTGAAGTGGTATCACTATAATTTACCATCAGGGCATCAAAAACATTAGAAGCAAAATTAAAAGATTGTCCATGTTCCTCAGGTGGTGCAGAAACTATGTCTAAGGAAGTGAGCCATAATTTCATCTTTTGTTGCTAAAGGTGAAAATACAATCCCATTAATTTTTCTAGCCTAAGGCTAGATATATCTTCCATGATCATCATGGTTCTAGGTCCCATATTATGGAAATTGTAAAGAATTGGATTAAAAATTTACTATTTGTGACTAGAATATGATTTTTTACATATTATTTTACTAAATTATGTACCAGATAACCTGAAAGGAAATATAGAATATAGATTATAGAGTTTAGAAGAGCATGTGGGTGAAGGTGTGTCACAAAGATCATCACCACGAAGAAACAAGCCATCGCTCCCGTGGCAACCCACCATGCTAAACGAGATTACTCAAAATCAAAACACTAATCCAACACTAATTAATCACATTATCAAAATGGTACAAAATTAAACCATATAAAAATTCTAAACATGTTAAAGGAAACAATTGCACGTAGATCCAACTCCATATATATATACCAACTATTTTACATAAGTTCCACGGTCTTAGTCAAAAATTGTATATAGAAGATGTTGTCCACATATTTACATCAAATACAAAACTCCCTGCCCAGACCTGAGAATACAGGGGCGACTCTAGGACTTTACACTTACCACACCAACCTTCTTCCACTATTGGTATTCAAACTGTGTCTCATTGTTACATTGCGTCTGATGGCACCACCGATCACCTAAAAGATGTGGTGACCCATGTACCAACAAAAGATATAACTCCAAAGGCATCTATTTCTTACCATAATTATATATATAAGTAGATTAATCATATATTATTGCATAGTTTAAAGACTATATAACTTTTATAAAGATTAGGCATAACTATAATCAAAAGTAAAATTAATTTATCTTGTTGTATTATGAATCATTTACAAGTTAAAAGAATAAAAGTAAAGATCATCATCCAATGTAATTCATCAAGTAACCCTAACAGATATGTTACACAACTTTACATATTTTATGAAGCTAAGCGTAGTTTGAGGAGTACCATTCAAACTACTAGCTAACCAATGCAAAGTCTAAATCAACCCCATATAATATCTAAGATGTCAAGAATCCTAAGATCTCTTCCCCTAGGTTAGTATGAGTAACAACCATAGTGGTGCATTAGCTCAACTACTAAGATAACCTAGCCAGCCCTGGGTACACAGGCCATGACACTAGAAACTAGGGTATAAACCCTCATATTTGAGTTATTACTGTAAGATTATTTGGTTTATTATGTACATGGGCCTAATTGTGTTGGCCCATTAGGGTTAAATTATGCTTCCTTGTACTTGCCTCCTCTCCTATATATAGGAGGGGATTTTGCCCACTATCAATAACAAATATCTTTTTGGTCCCCATATTTCAGAGTGTGTTCTAGGAACCTAGCCCTAGCTGCTACCTCTACTTACCTCTTTTCTTTACATTCATTGCCGCCCTAGCCGCCACCTCTCTCTCCTAGAGAGAACAACAATGAGAGAGCACCACCTATGGGTGGTTGTTGTCTCCATGGCTTAGGTGGACTGCCCGCCAGGCATCATCCCAGCCTCCATGGTCTTCTTTCTTCATATTCTTTTTAAAAGCTCTATCTTTTGTCAGTGCTCTCCTTCTCGGCCATAGCCAATGATTAATTCCTCCACCAGTATTCCTTGACACTCATCCTCATCAAATTATTCTTCACATCATAAAGATTATTTGATGAGATCTATCCAGAGTTATTTGCCTAGGGCTTATATCAAGTAGTAGTATGGTTTGTATTGTACAACCTTCCTCGCATGTTATTCACATAGTGTACTTTATGTATCATGGTTCCCACAAGAAGTTCTCTTTTTTCTAGTGTGTTCCCTCATGCTTCTGGTTTGCATGAATCCTACTCCCTCATCCCTTCCAAATATTTGTCCCACACAGCCGTTCAAGGGAGCCTAGATCTCTGAATACTTCCATGTGATCTGGATGCTTAAAGTCCTGGTGCCTATTGTCATTTATCTGTATCAAGGATGAGGTCCTCAACCGGATTCATCATCGCCTTCCTCATCAGTGATCTCTGGTTTATTAAGCAGCCAATTGCCCGTAGAGACCCACAAAATTGCCCATCATTAGCAGTCATGACCCTACCGTTACAAGGTCTTTGTTTACAACGACCCTACCATCCATCCTATATCAGTTATCCATGTCACTAATGGCCTCCACTTCGGAGTAGAAAATGTACAACCTTCAAGTAAAGGAAGTTTCTTCACTAGTTTGACTCAGTCAACTATGGCACCATGATAATTGCCTCCCACTCCTCCACTATTGTACATTCATTCAGCAACTGACGACCTATGGGGCTGTTCTAATTTGAAACTGAGTCATGTGCATCCGCTGGTTCATGATGATTTAATAAATGATTGTCTTGTTATTTCTCCATGAACATTCTGAATTCTCCCATTCCAATTAGAAATCATTGGACCGATCAGAGGAGTTGGTGAACCAAGATAAAGGAAATAGAATCAGAAATAGTCAGATCATTGAGCTTAAAAAAATGATTGCCAAATTGAAAAATGAGAGAAATAAAAGACATTGTGCTAGGTTATAAAGCACAAAAAATGGGGCAATGCATCAATTTTCTTCCTACTGTTGCTTATTCCGATAGTGCTTTATTTTTATTTTTAATTTCTACTGAGTATATTTTCGTAGCGCCATTCCTCTTTCTACCGATTTTTCATTCTGGTAGTATTTTTTGTTGTATTATACCATTCTTATTCTGATAGTGCTTTGTTCTTCCTACCGTGTATTTATAATGATAGTGCTTTATTTTTCTAAAAGTTTTGGGTAAATATATTTCCAACCTTACTAAGAGGGGCAAAGTTACAAGCTATAACCAACTTATAGCTACCATATAAAACTTTGTACAAATCTCCAAATAACGAAAGAGAAAGGAACAAACTAGCTAGTAAATTGAAATGGGATTAACTTAAGTCCCAATTTCTACATATAATATGACACAGGTTCTCTAGTTTATTTCTATTGATGTTATAAAGAAATTTCAGATCTTTTTCAATTTTGTTGAACAACATCAGAGAGTCCAATCCTTGAGCTCCATGTTTCCTATTATTGTGTACTTGCCAAACTGAATGCACACAATCGTTAATAGACAATGAATCCATGATATGGTTAGTTGGACATTTGCTGCTATCTTCAACCAAGCAAGTGAGTAGGGAAGAAGATTTCCTGGATTTGAGTTTTAGCTGTGTTCAACTCCACATGTATTTCCAAGAAGCACATTCACTAAAGAGATGATTGATGCTTTCCTCAGTGTTTTTGTAGAAGCAACACAAACTATCAACATTTAGATTCCAAGCTTTAATCTTGTCCATGGTAGGTAATATGTTTTTAAAATCTCCAAAAGTCATGAGACTCCATCTAGGTTGATGTAGCTTGGCACAGATACTTCTGAACAAAATGTCCACCTCTTGCTTTTGTCTACATAACTTTCATAAATCCTTGTCATCTATGTTATGGAATTTTGGCCAGATCTTTGCCATTCTTCTCTAGGTAGTAGATGAACACCATGGTATATTTTTATTGAGGTTCAATCCATATATTGTACGCATCCATATGCTCCATGTGTTGTTGTTGAATAGTAGAATCACCCCAAATGAAGTCACTCACTCCATTCGGTGTAGAGCTTCATAAGATATATCACCTTACCTAAGCCAGTAATTTAATATACCCATAGCACAATGGTTGATGAGAATCAGACGACCAACCATAGAGATCTTAGTTCATGGCCATCTACCAATCTTGTCCTTGATCTTGTCAAGGCATTCATGGAAATGTTTCCGTATTAGATTTCCTCCAGCCAAGGGAAATCCAAGATATTTGGTCGGCCAATCCCCTCTTTGAATACCAATAGCACTGGTTAATCTTCCTTTATCTCTGCACAACTTGGAGTAGAAGATGTTAGTTTTGTGACAATTGTGCTTCATACCAGATACCTTCCCAAACTCCAGGAGAAGCTTCTTCCAGTTCTTTGAGTTTTTTCTTCTTCCTTCAATGAATATAAGTAGGATCATCATTGAATAACATATGGCTCAATACCTTAGTATGACTGATGGAGAAGGTTTTTATCAACCCCTGGTTATTAGCATTTTCTATTCTTCTGCTCAGTCCTTCCATAACAATGGCGAAAGTGAGGGGTATAACGGATCACCTTGTCGAAGGCAATTTGTGTTATTATAGAAGCCCAAAGAACTATCATTGAGCAGTAGAGAGAAAGATGGGTTTTCGACACACTATTTAATCATAGATATCTAGTGATTAAAAAAACCCATTTCACTAAGGGACTTCCAAAGATACGGCTAGCTTACAAAATAAAATGCTTTGGTGATGTACAGTTTCACACAAGTTGAGGTGGAGCTATGCTTACGGTTAAAGATTAAAGTGAATTCTACTACAAGTATTGAGAAATCCTCAATGCTTCTCCCATTAACAAAGGCACCTTGATGTGTAGATATGAGATTTGGAAGAATAAGGGACAACCTTCTGGCAATGACCTTCATAATGATTTTATAAAGCATGGAGCAATAGCAAATAGGACAGAAATCAGCTAGCGATGCCACCATTTCTATTTTAGGAATGAGAATAAGAAAAACATGGTTAACTTGGTGTACCATGTTTCCACCTTGGAAGAACCATTAAAAAACATTAGTAAGATCTTCCTTAATAAGATTCCAGTTTTCTCTATAAAAATACCCATTAAAGCCATCAGGTCCAGGACTTTTGTGAGCTCCAATGGACCAAGTAGCGTCTTTGATCTCCTACATATCCAAAATCTTGCACAAGGAGACATTCTCTTCATTAGTGACCCGATCAATCCAATTGTAGTTAGGAATTGGATGGTCAGATGAAGATTGATTGTAGCTTTGAAGAAATCCAGTGTTTCAGTATCAATGCCCCTTTCATCGTTCAAGCTATTAATTGCAGCATCAAAAAAATCAATTATTGAATTTTTGGAATCATAACTTTTGACAGTAGTGTGCTTTAGCTTGGTGTTTTTCTCACCATTAAATGGATCAAATAAGCCTTTTACTTAAGGGGCATGAAAAGGATATCTATATTTCATAATTTGGCCCAAAATCTTGCCCACGCATAAATTTAAATATTAAAAGTTTTCCTTTAAATTTTGGGACCAATCGGAATTAAGGAGAAAGAGTTATGAATTAATTATGATTTCCTAAAGTGGAAGGGTTATGGAAAATAAATGTAATTTGTCACATTTTATTTCAGAATAGGAGACCTTGGCCCATCCAGTTAATGTGTCACGTGTGTTGTTGGACTGTCGGATTAAAGATCCGACGGTGCTTGGATCATCTCCTACCCCCGATGGGTTTTGGAAACCAGAAACAGTGTGAATCTTTTTCCTTCTCGACTTTCCTCTCACCACGATTGACGAGAAAGTATGGAAACCTCTTCATTATGTTCATGAGGGATTCCATACGAATTCAGTATTGGTTTTGTCCTTGTCGCCTGATGCGATGATTTTGAGTCGAATTTATAGACCGATTTCATATGTGTTTTGTGCCTTAATTGCTTATTTTCATGGATATTATTGCATAATTTACTTTAATTGGTCTCTGCCATCATTTTATATCAAATCCCCTTTATTTCATTATTTTAAGCATTATTGATCATCTTATCATAAATCGTGTGGATTTATTTGGTCTTGTTGTGCAATTTCAGGAAAAACAAGTATCTACATCCGTCGATACCATCGACGGATGTCGATACCATCGACCAAGCCACAGGTTGTCAGCCGAGAAGAGCAATACAGAGTCGATACCATCGACGCCCAAGTCGATGGCATCGAGATGTCTCCAGGCTGCTGGCAAGGATGAAGTCGATACCATCGACGCAAGTCGATGCCATCGACACAAGGAGAGCTACAGCGTCGCTAAACGACAACAACCGACGCTAAAGGAGTCGATACCATCGACACCCAAGTCGATGGTATCGAGATCACCACAGGCGCTCAGAATAAAAGAAAGGAAAGCTGCCGCTAATCCACTGGGTCGATACCATCGACCCGCGTCGATGGTATCGACGCCGGCAGATATGCGTTGGATGTGTTTTGATTTCGATCGGACGGCTGTTGTTATTTGACGACCTAATTAGGGACTTATACCTAATGACGGCCGCCCAGACGTAGAGAGGATCTCATTTTAGATTGCACGAGTGCCGAGGAGGAGAGAAAGGAGAACGGAGGCCGAGAAGCTCATCCCGGGTGATTCGGACGCTGCCGAAGACAATTTCCACCACCGACAGGCGGGGAAAGCTTGTGTTCTACGCCAAGGATCCACCGGTTCTTCTCCGTTCAGGGGTTTTCCCATCTATTTCACGTTTTTCTTATGAATTCCCCAATTTCTACCATGCATTTGTGTAAGATGAACATGAGAGGCTAAAACCCTCAATCTTTAGGACCGGGAGTAGCCCGGGGATACATTGTATGATGATTTTATATTGATAATTCATATTTTCCTCTCATATCCGTGGTATAAATTCGTTTTCTCTATTGCTTTGTTATGCTTGATCACCATAATAATAAATTAATGCCCTTAATCACTTCGACAGAAGGATTAACGGTTGAAAAGAGACGAATTCTACATTAATTAATAAAACCCTTGACAAAGGAGTTGTAAAATTAATGGTGGGAACTGAGGGACCGATCTTAATGCGCTTAGTTTAGGGGAATGATTACTATGACGATGGAATCAACCTAAATCTAAGTAGTGGATTACACCACGACAGTGGGTAATTCTCAATTCAGGCCACTACCCGGATAGAGAGAGAAGTGTGAGGAATTATATGAAATCTAATACAGTGTTGACCCGCGGTGAAACCGCCATCCTAAAGATATCTCTTTTAATTGATTAAATTAACCTTTAATCGATTGTTTTCTTTGTTTGATTTTTATTTTCTTTTGATTTGAACAACAAAACCCTACTTTGTTAATCGGTCTAGCTGATTGCGATTAGTTAGTAGAAGTCTCCAATAATTCACGTATCCCTGAGTTCGACTCGGGCCTCACAAAGGCCTATATTACTCGACGCGTACACTTGCGTTTTTAGCGCGTAGTAAAATACACGTCAAGTTTTTTGGCACCGTTGCCGGGGACACGGCGAATTATTGGCACTTTGAGTGCTAAGAGCGGCCATTCTAGGCCACATTTTTTTATTTATTTTAAAACAAATTCAAAAAAATTCCTTTATTTCTGTATAATTGTGTTAACTCGTTCAAAGCATTGTACTGAACCCCTATTTCCATATTTCAGGTACTTTGCATGGTGCACACACGTAGTCGAGACTACGTGAATCGCACACCGGAGGTTCCATCTACGGGACCAGAGGACGAGGGCTACTACGAGGAGGAACACCATAGTGATACAAACTCTGAATCTGAGCAAGAACAAGAAGAAGTAATGGCTGAAGCACAGACAATATGGGAGAAGATCAAGGCGTCTTCTTCGTCTGCATCAAAAGGGCCTATAAAGAAACAAGGGCTAAACATACCTACATACAAGATTGACCCAGCACTGATTAACTTGGTCAAATCCAATGCATTTCACGGACTGAAAAATGAAGATCCAGTGGCACATATTAGTCAGTTTGTGGAGAACTGCGATATGGTGAAGATAGATCGCTTTCCGCAGGATGTGCTCTATCTCAAGTTATTCCCCAGTTCCTTGGCGGGAGTAGCAAGAGAGTGGCTCCACAACCTCGACGACGAGTTTGTTGAGTCATGGGATCACATGGTGGAGGTTTTCTTCGAGAGGTTCTTCCCTCCTGAGAAGACCAATGATATGATCCGAAAGATCCACAATTTCACCCAACAGGCGGGTGAAACCTATTCTGAGACTTGGGAGCGATTTCAAGTCATGTTGAGGAGATGTCCACATCATGGATTGGACAAGGAGACCCAAGTGAAGATCTTCTACTTTGCTCTCTCCGAGCATGATAGAAGCAACTTGGACTCGGCCGGCTCTGGATTCTTTCTAAATAACACTGATACAAGATGCTGGGAAATACTGAAGAATATGGCACGAAAGCAATCTTGGGGAGAAAGAGAAAGAGGCCCAGTTGAGCAAGCAAGAGTTGCCAGTGAGTCAAAGGCAATGAGAGAGCTGAATGAGAAGATGGATCTTCTTGCAAAGAAGTTGCTGCAGAAGGAAGACAATGAGTCCGAGGATGAGGCTCAGGTCAAGTATATGAGGCAACAGCAAGGGTACAGGAACAACGATTACTCATGGCGGAAGGACAAGAAATTTTCATGGAAGGATCCAAACAACTTCCTGCAAGATCCGGACGCCAAACCTGCACCGGTCATGGAGGACAAGAGCACGGAGTTGCTCAATCAAGTCATAAAGCAAAAACAAGAGTTGATGAACACTTTTGGGCAGCAAATAAAGCAGCAGGGTGAATTCATGAACCAGTTCGGGCAGACGTTGCAGAGCCACGGGGCTCAGATGCGGACTATAGAGACTTCCATGGCACAGATGGCAGCGGAGATTGCAAGCTTGAAAAAGCCGGCACATCCGGGTTTTCCGGGGAACACCAATGTTCCCGGGGGAAACCAACAGGCCAAGGCCATATTGTTGAGGAGCGGTAAGAAGGTGCTTAATCCAAGGGCGGATGACACAAGCACACCGCAGGACACAGTAGAAGAAGCAACCGCTAAGGAGCAGCCTGCACCAGTCGCAGAGCAAATTGATGACACAACCGAAGATGGTAAGGAAGGACAAGCCACTGAGGAGGAACCACAGAAATTAACCCCGTATGTGCCACCTCATCAAAGAGCACATACCGTTCCGGTTCCCTACCCCAATAGTGCAAAAGCAAGAAAGGTGGATGCACAGTTTAAAAAATTTCTGGACTGCTTTAGAAAGTTATCTGTGAATATTCCCTTGTTAGAGGCAATTGAACAAATTCCGTCTTATGGAAAGTTTCTAAAAGATGTAATCACCAAGAAGAGGAAGATACCCGACACTGAGGTTGTGGTATTAAAGGAGCAAGTGAGTGCTTTTATTATGGGCACTTTGCCGCCAAAGCGACAGGATCCTGGGTGTTTCAATATTTCATGCTTTATCGGGAAGTTCAAATTTGGCGAAGCGCTTTGTGATTCCGGGGCAAGCATCAATCTGATGCCCCTTTCTACATTCAAGAAACTTGGATTGAAGGAGTCAAGGCCAAGCAATATGACTATCCAATTGGCCGATAATTCTGTGGTGAAACCATATGGAATCTGTGAGGATGTTTTGGTAAAGGTAGACCGCTTTGTTTTTCCCGCTGATTTTGTTGTGATGGAGATGCAGGATGAACACGGCAATGAGTTACTTCTTGGTCGCCCATTTCAAGCTACAGCTGACATGATCTTGGAGATGGGGAGAGGTCGCTTGACCTTAGGCATTGCGGATGATCGCTTTGAGATGGTCATGCCCAACAGCAATACATCTACTAAAGCAAAGGCACAATGCAACATGGTGCAGCATGTGGAAAGCAATATCTCACTTTGTCTTGGGAAGCCATTTTTAGATATGGCCCATGTGATGAGCAGGATAGACAATGGGACCTTGGCGGTAGACCTTATGGAGCAAACGAAAGCTGTCTCTTTATGCAAGGCTGTCGGGTTTCCAAATGATGAGAATGAGGACATTCCACCTTCGTGGGAGGATGATGTGATAATTACTTCTGTCTGTGATGCATATCCGGAATTGCCTCTAGAGGCGTGTTTGCTTAATGTCACTTATGATTGGATGCGGAGTACTTCACTCAAGGAGTGCGCCAAAATGTTTCAAATGCTTCCATGTTTCTACACGAGGCACTATGAAGATTTGGGTACACTGCCCCCACCGCTACAATCATCCCTTATCTGCCCACCTGATCTGGAGTTAAAGCCATTGCCCCCGCACTTGAAGTACGTCTTTCTAGCTGAGGAGGACAAGTTGCCAGTGATTGTTTCTGCATACTTGAGTGCGGATGAGGAAGAGCAGCTACTGATAGTGCTCAAGAACCACCGTGGAGCTTTTGGGTGGTCAGTGGCGGATATCAAGGGGATCTCCCCTACACTTTGTCAACATAAGATTCGGCTTGAGGAAGGAGCCAAGTCAGTCATACAGCCTCAAAGACGTCTAAATCCAAGCATGATGGAGGTTGTCAAAAAGGAAGTCATTAAGTTGCTTGCTGCAGGGATTATTTATGCCATATCTGATTCGATGTGGGTGAGTCCCACACAGGTAGTCCCTAAAAAGGGGGGAATCACTGTCACTACAAATCTTCTAAATGAACCTGTCACCACCCGATTGGTAACCGGGTGGCGTGTATGCATTGATTACCGCCGATTGAACGCCGCAACTCTGAAAGATCATTTTCCATTGCCATTCATTGATCAGATTTTGGAACGCTTAGCCGGTCGGTCGCATTTTTGTTTCCTTGATGGTTACTCGGGGTACAACTAGATTTCTATTGATCCTTTGGATCAAGAGAAGTCTACGTTTACATGTCCCTATGGGACTTTCGCCTACCGCCGTATGCCGTTTGGTTTATGCAATGCGCCGGCGACTTTTCAACGCTGCATGCTCGCCATTTTCTCTGACATGGTGGAGCGGTGTCTCGAAGTCTTCATGGACGACTTCTCGGTTTATGGAGCGTCTTTTGATGAATGCCTTTATAATTTAGATAAGGTGTTGCAGCGGTGCGAGGACACACACTTGGTCCTCAATTGGGAGAAATGTCACATGATGGTGACAGAAGGAATTGTGCTAGGACACAAGGTGTCTAGCAAGGGTCTAGAGGTAGACCCCGTAAAAATTGAGGTGATTTCTAAGCTACCCCCACCAAATTCTGTAAAAGGGGTGAGAAGCTTTTTAGGACACGCTGGGTTTTATCGGCGCTTTATCAAGGATTTTTCAAAAATCGCAAAGCCATTATCGGAATTGTTGGAAAAAGACGCAGTTTTTTATTTCAATGAGAAATGTCTTCACGCATTCGAGGTTTTGAAGGAAAAGCTGATTTCGGCTCCGGTTTTTCAAATGCCGGATTGGACAAAGCCTTTCGAGTTGATGTGTGATGCGTCTGACTATGCTGTGGGGGCTGTTTTGGGGCAAAGGGTAGATAATAAGCCTGCTGTGATTTTCTATGCCTCAAAAACACTTAATGATGCTCAATTAAATTACACAACCACGGAAAAAGAGTTACTTGCTGTTGTTTTTGCTTTTGAGAAATTTCGGCAATACTTAGTGGGTTCTAAGGTGGTTGTGTGGACGGATCACGCCGCAATAAAATATTTGATGGAGAAGAAGGACGCGAAGCCTAGACTAATTAGGTGGATTTTGCTCCTACAAGAATTCGATATTGAAATCAAGGACAAGTCGGGAATTGAAAATGTGGTGGCTGACCACTTGTCTAGGTTAGAGAGGGTGGATGAACAAGGTTTGAATATACCCATTACCGAGACTTTTCCCGACGAACAACTTTTAAAAATTGATTCTAAAGAACCATGGTTTGCGGAAATTGTGAATTATCTGGCTTGCGGGATCATCCCGGAAGATTGGTCTTATCAAGAGAAGAAGAAATTCTTCCATTCGTTGAGATACTATTTTTGGGATGACCCAATATTGTTGAAGCAATGCAGGGATGGTATTCTTCGCAGGTGCGTGCCGGAGTTAGAGTACGAAAGTGTTCTACATCATTGTCATGTGTCGCCTACGGGAGGACATCATGCTAGCTCACGGACAGCAGCTAAGGTGTTGGAGAGCGGCCTTTATTGGCCCACTTTGTTCCGGGATGCCTATGATTTTGTTAGGCAGTGTGACCCGTGCCAGCGTGCAGGTAATATCTCAAGGAGACAAGAAATGCCCCTGAATGTGTTTCAAGAAGTCGAGGTATTTGATTTATGGGGCATTGACTTCATGGGACCCTTTGTGTCCTCAAATTCAAATCTTTATATTTTTCTTGCGGTGGATTATGTGTCGAAGTGGGTGGAGGCAATCCCCACAAGGACTAATGATTCGAATGTAGTGTGCAGGTTCGTCAAAGAGAATATTTTCTGCAGGTTTGGGATTCCTCGAATGATCATTAGTGACGGAGGCACACACTTCCGAAATCAGAAATTCGCTTCACTTTTGAAGAAATATGGGGTCAAGCACAACATTGGCACCCCATATCATCCACAAACGCAAGGACAGGTGGAGGTATCAAATAGGGAAATCAAGAAGATTTTAGAAAGGACCGTAGCATCTACACGGAAGAATTGGAGTGCATTGCTACCGGATGCACTTTGGGCTTATCGGACGGCGTACAAAACACCTATAGGCACTACACCTTTTAGGTTGGCGTATGGCCGGGCATGCCATCTTCCGGTAGAATTGGAGCACAAGGCCCATTGGGCGCTAAGAAGGCTGAACTTGCGCTATGACGAGGCCGGGAGGAAAAGAATGTTTGAATTGAATGAATTGGATGAGCTACGTATGACGGCATATGAGAATGCCCGCATTTATAAGGAGCGCACAAAGCTGATCCACGATCGCCACATTGAGATGCGCACGTTCAAGAAAGGAGACAGTGTCCTATTGTTCAACTCTCGTCTCAAATTGCATCCCGGGAAACTGAAATCCCGATGGAGTGGACCCTTCGAGGTGGAAGAAGTGAGACCGCACGGAGCGATTCTCGTGCGAGATGGAGAGGCCACGTTCTTGGTGAACGGGCAACGCTTGAAGCTGTACTTTGGTGAGAACTATAAGAGGAAAGTGAATGAGGTTAAACTCATTTCACTTGTACATGAATGAAAAGAAGGACCGACGTCTAGCCTAAGACGCTAAAGAAGGGCGCTTGTTGGGAGGCAACCCAACCATTGGTACATTAGGATAGTTTAATGTTAGGTGTAGTTTGCTTTTATTTTGTTTACGTTTTAGTTTAAAAATGATACCTTGATCCGTTTGTTAAATGTGCAGGAACAGGCAGGGTCGATACCATCGACACATCCGTCGATGGTATCGACATGGGTTCAGGTTGACACCAGCAGAAATCGCACTGCGTCGATACCATCGACGGCCGCGTCGATGGCATCGACATGGTCACAGGCAGGTCGCAATAAAAGTGTCGATGGTATCGACAACCCAGTCGATACCATCGAGATCTCTGGAGATTTTCAGACGAATTTTGCTCAGTCAACTCGATACCATCGACGGCCTCGTCGATGGTATCGACATCATCACAGGTTGAATGCAATAAACGGAGGTGTCGCAATAAAAGCAAGTCGATACCATCGACACCCGTCGATGGCATCGACGGACATGTCACCGATCCGCATGAAGACATCGACGACGATCGCAACAGCCACGTCAGCGATCCGGGTGCTGCGTCGATACCATCGACTTATGTCGATGGTATCGACACGTCAGCGATCCGGGTTTCTCGATCCAGCCAACGTCAGCCGTCGATACCAGCGACAGATGCGGCTACCCGCGAGACATGTCGATACCATCGACCCGCGTCGATGGTATCGACGGGTCAACAGGGGCGCCGATCAAGTCTATTTAAGGGGACTTGCAACATCATATGACATCACACCCTCAGAGCAAGTATCTCCCATTGCGCCGAGCACTCCCCTGAGCCCTCTACACCTGCGGAGAAGCGTCATCGAGCGAAGATCTTCACCGAGCGGAGAATTTCTCTCCATCTTCACCGAGCTCTTTTCTCCCAATCTCATTCTTCTCGCAAGCATGGTGCATACGGGCGGAGCATCTTCATCGAGCGCACACCCCAGGGAGATCGAGGAGTTTGTTCCTCCTCCGACCGCTTCCATCTCTCGTCCACGCCTCATTCATGCCAACATGGATGCAAGAAAGGTATACGAGGAAATAATGAAGCGGAAGTTTGAGGCCACCCGGTATGTGGACCGGGGAATGATCAGGGACTTGGGATTCGAGGCCAACTTGGCCTATGTGTTGGCCGGGCAAGCGCGGCACACCGGTCGCATATATGAGATGGACTGTCATGCGGATGGGCAGCCGTTCTTTGGCGAATGGCCCACATACAAGGAACTGGTGGCCGAGTTCATGGCGTCTCTTGATATCTGCGTCGTACCAAATGACGTGGTGCCATCGGACCAGACGTGGATCCAGGGAAGGGTGTCCTTCCGACTCTTCAACAACAATTACAACATCGCGTTGAAGCAGTTCAACGCCATCTTTAACTGGAACCACAGCCGCCACGATCACCGACGCCCCGACGCCCGCACCGACTACGACAAAATCTTCGCCGAGCTAGTTACAGTGCCGGCAGGGAAGACCGTGAGCTACCACAATGCCGCGGTAGCTGATTTTGAGCACCCGTTCGTCCGGGTATTGCATAGGATGCTTAGCTTGACCTTCTTCGGACGGAGCGATCTTGCTTTGAGCAAGTTTCAGGAGAGCGACTTGTTCTTTCTGTACGCCCTCCTGAAACGTCAAGAGTGCAACTGGGGAGCATTCTGGTTACAGCGCGTCATGGCGGTGAAGCGGAGCACAAGGAAGGCTCCAATACACTTTGGTGGTCTTGTCACCAAGTTGGCGCTTTACTTGGGGCTGAACTTTCAGTCCATGACTCCGATTTCTACGCGGAGTAAGGTGAACGTGCAACACTTGCACCGTTCAAACCTCATTCTTATCCGGGACGGGCTGGCGTACGCTCATTGCCACGTCAACCAAGCTTACCAGGAGGCATCCCTGCCGGACGACGTCTTCCACATCGAGGGCAAGCAGCATTTCCGATGGCCCATCATAGCCATCGAGTCCTCGGAAGAAGAAGGCGGAGGTGAAGACCAAGAAGGCGAGGCCGAGGAAGACGAGGAGGCTTTCACACCTCTTTGAGCACGCGTGGCACCACGGAAGCGTCCTAGGATGCACCCGGGTGCATCTTCATCATCTCAGCCCCCGCCGCCATCACCACAGCAAGAACAGCCAGCTGCGGATCCCTACTCCATGCAAGGGATGTATACCATGCTGCAGGACATCCAGCAGACGCAACACCAGCATATGACTTTGTATACCGGCATCCATGAAACAACGGGCCGGTTGCTTGATAATCAAAGGGCTATGTTCGAGAACGAGCGGCTCATCCTCGCCAACCAAGAACAAATGCACAACCGGTTGCAGCGGATAGAGACGCAGCAGGAGCCCTTCTTCGACCACTACTGGAGTCGAGACTACTTTGGAGGTTATCCACAGCCTCCGCCGAGGACCCACTATGATCCAAGCTTCCAGGGGGAGTACCCGTCTTGGGATCCTACGGCACCACATTACCCACCACCGCCTCCGCAAGATTGATCAGGGTATCACTGTTCCACCCTTAAGTTGGTTTTTGACTATGAGGCCATAGTCGGATTCAAGCTTAGGGGGGTGGCTGGAACAGCTCTATCTTTTATCTTTTCTTTAGTTGTTTTAGTTTCTGCTTTGTTATTTGTTTTTGCAATTTTAAGTTTTTATTTAGGATCCACATCTATCTAGTGTAATTGTGGATGTCGTAAAAATTGTCATCTTGCTGTTTTCATGGGGAAATTAAGGGAATTGAAAAAAATTTCTGTGTCAGTTGGATAGCTTTACTTGGTTGTCCTTGGGGAACTTATTCTATGAAAATGATTGATTATGTCAAATTTGAAGCAATATGTCATACCCACACCCGCATTGACTCATGAAAAGTGGATAGTAACGGTTGTTTGAGCCTAACCTAATCAAATGGTAATGAGACCTTAATCAGATGTAAGAGAAAGAACCCTTTAAACTACTACACATGTCAATAAGGAGGGACACATAATTTTCTTTTAAGGTTCAGTCACTTATCTTGTGATCATTCCACCCCATTTCCTATATTCCACCCAAGAATTGGAAGTAAAGTGCAGTTTCAATTTCTTTTGCGTGCATGGCATGTAGATAGGTTTTGCATTGTTATTTTCATGTTTTTGCATAGAATAATGAAAAAAATATATAATGATACATGCACATTACCTTTAGGTGCATGTCATGTAGTTGCACTCACAATTTCATGATTTTCATGCATAAGCACACCATGTATCTCAGTTTTCCTAAATAGGTGATCTAATTTGTTCCATACCCTCGAAATAAAGCAAAGATCTCCAATTGGAAAGAAAATGGCCTTATACATGTATCTCTAAGCAATTATGGATATATGGGCAAAGAAAAAAAAACAGAAGAAAAAAATTCTGGAAACATGAAAAAATGTTAGAAAAAAAAGAAGAAAAAGGAGATTTGGAAAGAAAAGGAATAAGAGGGAGAAAGGAATGATATCACTTGGATAACAGGGGAATTGAGTACATGATGTGGCTTGAGTAGATTTCTATCTCATTGTGAGGTAGAAGGTTAGTGCATGCATCATTCCACCCACTTTTAGGCAGTAGGGCATTCTTAATGTGCATTTGCATCATTTAGGGCATTTTGTTATATGCATTTTGAAACTGTGTAATACTTCCAAATTCTCCCATGAACCACCCATTCCATCCACCCGTTGCTCGGATTGGTAGTCCACCGTGATATTCTCCTCACTCATGTGTATAAGGAGGACGGCTTCCATGTAGATGGTAGTTAGGGCGAGCAACGTAGTTTAGGTGATCACAAGATGCACCATGGCTGAATCGGCGAACTTTATTATGTTAACTGCCCTATGTGATAGTGTTCATCGGTTTGAAGGATAATTTCTTTTATTGATGGTTATTGTCGTCTTTAGGGTAATTACTGTTCTGTGATTAGGGTAGGCCGGTTTGAGAACGTCCAGTGGGAGTCATTTGTGAGGTGGGTTGGTATTTTGATTGTTAGTTGACATTCGCAATTCTATTCTAAGGATTAGTTGCTCGAGGGCGAGCAATGTTTAAGCTTAGGGGAGTTTGATGCGATGATTTTGAGTCGCATTTATAGACCGATTTCATATGTGTTTTGTGCCTTAATTGCTTATTTTCATGGATATTATTGCATAATTTACTTTAATTGGTCTCTGCCATCATTTTATATCAAATCCCCTTTATTTCATTATTTTAAGCATTATTGATCATCTTATCATAAATCGTGTGGATTTATTTGGTCTTGTTGTGCAATTTCAGGAAAAACAAGTATCTACATCCGTCGATACCATCGACGGATGTCGATACCATCGACCAAGCCACAGGTTGTCAGCCGAGAAGAGCAATACAGAGTCGATACCATCGACGCCCAAGTCGATGGCATCGAGATGTCTCCAGGTTGCTGGCAAGGATGAAGTCGATACCATCGACGCAAGTCGATGCCATCGACACAAGGAGAGCTACAGCGTCGCTAAACGACAACAACCGACGCTAAAGGAGTCGATACCATCGACACCCAAGTCGATGGTATCGAGATCACCACAGGCGCTCAGAATAAAAGAAAGGAAAGCTGCCGCTAATCCACTGGGTCGATACCATCGATGCCGGCAGATATGCGTTGGATGTGTTTTGATTTCGATCGGACGGCTGTTGTTATTTGACGACCTAATTAGGGACTTATACCTAATGACGGCCGCCCAGACGTAGAGAGGATCTCATTTTAGATTGCACGAGTGCCGAGGAGGAGAGAAAGGAGAACGGAGGCCGAGAAGCTCATCCCGGGTGATTCGGACGCTGCCGAAGACAATTTCCACCACCGACAGGCGGGGAAAGCTTGTGTTCTACGCCAAGGATCCACCGGTTCTTCTCCGTTCAGGGGTTTTCCCATCTATTTCACGTTTTTCTTATGAATTCCCCAATTTCTACCATGCATTTGTGTAAGATGAACATGAGAGGCTAAAACCCTCAATCTTTAGGACCGGGAGTAGCCCGGGGATACATTGTATGATGATTTTATATTGATAATTCATATTTTCCTCTCATATCTGTGGTATAAATTCGTTTTCTCTATTGCTTTGTTATGCTTGATCACCATAATAATAAATTAATGCCCTTAATCACTTTGACAGAAGGATTAACGGTTGAAAAGAGACGAATTCTACATTAATTAATAAAACCCTTGACAAAGGAGTTGTAAAATTAATGGTGGGAACTGAGGGACCGATCTTAATGTGCTTAGTTTAGGGGAATGATTACTATGACGATGGAATCAACCTAAATCTAAGTAGTGGATTACACCACGACAGTGGGTAATTCTCAATTCAGGCCACTACCCGGATAGAGAGAGAAGTGTGAGGAATTATATGAAATCTAATACAGTGTTGACCCGCGGTGAAACCGCCATCCTAAAGATATCTCTTTTAATTGATTAAATTAACCTTTAATCGATTGTTTTCTTTGTTTGATTTTTATTTTCTTTTGATTTGAACAACAAAACCCTACTTTGTTAATCGGTCTAGCTGATTGCGATTAGTTAGTAGAAGTCTCCAATAATTCATGTATCCCTGAGTTCGACTCGGGCCTCACAAAGGCCTATATTACTCGACGCGTACACTTGCGTTTTTAGCGCGTAGTAAAATACACGTCATCGCCATGGATGTTCTCGGCTCATTGAAGCTTTATTATAAAGGAAGGGCCTTCACCCCACCCCAAGACTCCTAATTTGTTCTCAAGGTGTCGCTCAATCCCAAAATCTCTTCTCAAGCTCCAATTTTAGTTCTAGCCTCTTCCTTCCCTCCTACCATTTCACAGTACACTGTCATCAGACCTATTCAACATTCTCTTTGTCCCAGCCGTCTTGGCGCAATTGGAGGCCATGCGCGAGTTCGACCGAGGGAGGCAGAGGTTTCTGCATGATCGCTTGATGCTCTGGATCCTTGAAGCTCAAAGTCAACCACCATGTTGATTGGCACGAGGTTGCAGATCGGGAGACTGGAGGTTGAAGACAACCCCAGGTGAAAAGACCTTCTGCCCCCACGTTCTCTGTAGTGAGATGAGGGTTATATCAGACTTTTTCCCTTTTTTCGCTTAAGCCAAGCGGGCCCGGGTGGCAGTGAGGCATGATACTATTGGCTCATATGTGGCTGTGTGGCGCGGACCCTGCCGACTAGGCAGCCTTGTTGGGTAGCTCTGATTGGCCAATTAAGTTAAAACTTGGAATAATTATAATAATTAATCAGTATGTCAAATGGAAACAAGTAATATATGAAAATTACTTAGAAAAATCCAAGGAGTTCAATAAAATTAGTTTCATAGCTTGATTCTCATCATAACTTAAAAAGTATATAAAGATGTTATCTTTATGTGATTTCATATCTAGAAAACCCTAATTTCATAAGGTTAATGAGATTGATAATCATAACATGTTTAATAGGAATTATTGTGTAAATAAATGTCCTTCTTGGATAAAAAGATCATCTTGAATCTAATTCAAGATTAAGAATGCATAGGTTACCAAGATTAGGGTTTAGATAGTATTTAAGTTGGTAATTGATATAAAGTATATTGATTACAGGACATTAGGGTTTCTACAAATCTCAGGTAGGATTTGACTAGAGATCAGAGAGAACAACATAGGATCTACTTTGCTCCAGGTAAATGGTTCATGCTATTAAGCACAAGTAATTATGGTTTTTTGCATGTTAAGTATAAAGTAGACATTATCATTGCAAGTTTAATGTTTAATCATGATCACTTTATGTTATTGCTTGATGATTGTTAGATGTTATGTCTGATGTTTAAAATGCTAAATATGATTAATGTCTCATGAAATCAATGTTGATATCCAAGAGGGAGAAATACCATCATGTTAAGTTTAAAGATCATGTTAATGTTAATGTCTTGTTAATGATCAAGTTAAGTGGAATTGAAATAGTCTTTTTATGCTCCCGAATCATGGACCTCAAAAGGGTTGTCAAGGGATTTCCTAGCACCATGTGCTCCTAAGGGGGGCGTCATAGAGGGACGCATAAATTTCTTTTCAATTCTTGATGTTAATAATGTTATCAAGAATGCTTATAGTTAATTCATGTCAAGTTTTCTTACATGTCAAGTATATATACTTTTCTCCTATTATAAAGTGCTAGTACCGTTTACTGATGTGTTGACTTTTCCCCTTTGCATGGTTGGGGACGCAATGTCCCTAGATATTGGAGAAGATAAAGACTAAAGAGAATCAAGCAAGGACTAGAAGACCCCCAAGAGCTTACTGGTGGGATGCCATCCATTATAGGTGATCCAATTTTATAAAGATGTTTGCCTTTATGATTAGATTTCAATGCTTAGAAATGTTAAGACATGTTATAGAACTCAACCATAGTTTTCTATGTAAAGAACAATGTATGAATATCAATGGTGATTTATGTATTTATTTTCTATGATTTCATAAATGTGACACTCCCCTTCAAAATGAAAGCTTCCACTGAGTTATGTTAAATATTTATGAGGACGGGTGTTACATTAATGGCATCAGAGAGAATAAATGGATGGCCACTAGAAAGCAACACGATTCTTGTGTTCCAACCCTAACTATAGAATAAGTAGGTGGAACCAAAGTATAGGTCTAGATATGAGACAAAGGTTTAGGTAAGGATTAGTATTATGTGTCAAGGAGTTTTAGACTTTTATGTTCACTCTAGAATTGTATATATCTTACTCACTCTTTCTCCCATGTGTTTGTGGTATGGGACACAAACTCGTGGGGTTTTGTAGAGAGAATTGTATATGCATAATCGTGCTTGTATTGTCCTTTCAAATGCATGTGGTACGGGACATGTGCATGAGGGAGGTACTATGATAAGCATGATAAGATGAGTCACCTTTGAATATATGACCGACAGGCATGTATCCAAAGGTGACAAAGAAATTAAGAGTTGCATTAAAAGTTTAAGACATATAGTCACTGAAACCTAATTAGATAAGTAAGTAACGTCCAAGGTAGAATTAGAACTCATAGAGAAGGAGTAAGAGAGGTCCTTTGTCATGACAATGATGATAGGTAGTACACCCACATGTTGATAGTGTTTTACTGTGAGTATGAGACATTAAAATGATATTAGAAATTAGTGTATATATAATATGTAAAACCCTAAGGTGGGTAGTAATTGAAAAATTCGAGGTTGAAATTTATTTAAGGTGGGTAGAATTGTAACATCCCAAACTTTCAAGAATAATTTAAATCTTAAAATGTAGTTTTTTTTTAAATAGGAATAATTTTTGGTGTTAATGCAAAAAGAACATGAAATGAAATTTCTTAAGAGATATTGAAATAAGAAAATAAATTGAGACTTTAAAAAATAGACTTTTTCTTTCATATGTGCATTAAGTATTACACTTAGCTCAAAACTAGAAATGTTGGTTTTTGTTTTCTCTCTCCATTTAAAATATATATTTATAAGGGATGAAAGATAATGGCAAGGGGAAGGGAATTCGAAATTTAGGATTTGACTACTTGAATAAGTACTCTTTTATTTTAAGAAAATCATTAATATCTTTATTTCTCTTTCCTTCTCTTTGGATGTGCAAAAATAATAATAATAAATAGTCCCTTTGCACCAATTTCAAAAATATGGGGTGAGTTACTCCATTATACCACCGTAAATGACTTCCATTATCCTCTTGATCTTTATTAGTTAAAGAAATAAGAGAAATTGCAAAGTAATGAAGGATTAGTGATTAAGTAGGGATTATGTGGAAATTTCTAGAAAAGGTATGTTGAGAGGGCATAATTTGATCCTAACTTGCACCCAAACGAAAGAATACACATATATAGGATTGCTTATCAAGTTTGGATGGAAAACAAATTGCAATGTGCCTTAAATGAATCAAATAAGCCTTTTACTTAAGGGGCAAGAAAAGGATATCTAACTTTCATATTTTGTCCCAAAATATTTCCCACGCATAGATTTAAATATTAAAAGCCTTCCTTTAAAATTTGGGACTAATCGGAATTAAGGAGAAAGAGTTATGAATTAATTAGGATTTCCTAAAGTGGAAGGGTTATGGAAAATAAATGTAATTTGTCACATTTTATTTCAGAATAGGAGACCTTGGCCCATCCAATTAATGTGTCACACGTGTTGTTGGACCATCAGATTAAAGATCCGATGGCACTTGGATCATCACCTACCCCCGATGGGTTTTGGAAACCAGAAATAGTGTGAATCTTTTTCCTTCTTGACTTTCCTCTTACCGCGATTGACGAGCAAGTTTGGAAACCTCTTCGTTGTGTTTGTGAGGGGATTTTGCATAAATTCATTACTAGTTTCATCCCCTTTGGAAGGTTATTGCAGCTCCCTCCAATTTTCTGTCATGGACGTTCTCGGCTCATGGAAGCTTTACTATAAAGGAAGGGCCTTCGCCCCCCCTCGAGACTCCTAATTTGTTCTCAAGGTGCCGCTCGATCCCAGAATCTCTTCTCGGGCTCTAATTTTAGTTCTAGCCTTTTCCTTCCCTCCCACCATTTCGTAGTACACCACCGTCGGACATGTTCGACATTCTCTCTATCCCAGCCGTCTTGGAGCAATTGGAGGCTATTTGTGAGTTCGATCGAGGGAAGAGGAGGTTTTTGCATGATCTCTTAAGGCTCTGGATCCTTAAAGCTTGAGGTCAACCACCATGTTGACTGGTACAAGGTTGCAGATCAGGAGACTGGAGGCTGAAGACAACCCCAGGCAAAAAGACATGTTGCCCCCACGTTCTCGGTAGCGAGGTGAGGGTTATATAAAACGTTTTCTCTTTTTTTGCAGAAGCCAAGCGGGCCCGGGTGCCAGTGAGGTATGATCCTATTGGCTCAGCCATGGCTGCGTGGCACAGACCCTGCCGACTAGGTAGCCTTGTTGGCTAGCTCTGATTGGCCAATTACGTTAAAACTTAGAATAATTATAATAATTAATTGGTATGTCAAATGGAAACAAGTAATATATGAAAAATACTTAGAAAACTTTGAGGAGTTCAATAAAATTAGTTTCATAGCTTGATTCTCATCCTAACTCAAAAAGTATATAAATATGTTATCTTTATGCGATTTCATATCTGAAAAACCCAAATTTCATAAGGTTAATGAGAATGATGATCATAACATGTTTAATTGGACTTATTGTGTAAATAAATGTCCTTCTTGGATAAAATGATCATCTTGAATCTAATTTAAGATTAAGAATGCATATGTTACCAAGATTAGGGTTTAGATAATATCTAAGTTTGTAATTGATATAAAGTATATTGATTACAGGACATTAGGGTTTCTACAAATCTCAGGAGATTTAGGATTTGACTCAAGATCAAAGATAATAACATAGGATCTACTTTGCTCCAGGTAAATGGGTCATGTTGCTGAGCACAAGTAATTATGGATGTTTGCATGTTAAGTATAAAGTAGACATTATCATTGCAAGTTTAATGTTTAATCATGATCACTTTTTTTATTGCTTAATGATTGTTAGATGTTATGTCTTATGTTTAAAATGCTCAATATGATTAAAGTTTATGATTAATGACTCATGAAATCAATGTTGATATCCAAGAGGGACAAATCCCATCATGTTAAGTTTAAAGATCATGTTAATGTTATGTCATGTTAATGATCAAGTTAAGTGGAATTGAAATAGTCTTTTTATACTCTCGAATCTTGGACCTAAAAAGGGTCGTCAAGGGATTTCCTAGAATCAAGGGCTTTCCTAGCAATCATGTGCTCCTAAAGGGGGTGTCTTAGAGGGACACATAAATTTCTTTTCAATTCTTCATGTTAATAATTTTATTTAATAATTCTTATAGTTAATTCATGTCAAGTTTTCTTACATATCAAGTATATTTACTTTTCTCCTATTATAAAGTGCCAATACCATTTACTGATGTGTTGACTTTTCCCCTTTGCATGGATGGAGATGTGATGTCCTAGATATTGGAGAAGATAAGGACTAAAGAGAAGCAAGCAAGGACTAGAAGACCCCCACGAGCTTACTGGTGGGGTGCCATCCATTATAGGTGATCCAATGTTATAAAGATGTTTTCCTTTATGATTAGATTTTAATGCTTAGAAATGTTTAGACATGTTATAGAACTCAACCATAGTTTTCTATGTAAAGAACTATGTATGAATCTCAATGGTGATTTGTATATTTATTCTCTATGGTTTCATAAATGTGACACTCCCCCTTCAAAGTGAAAGCTTCCGCTGAGTTATGTTAAATATCATGAGGAGGAGTGTTACAGGAGGCCTCCCCTCCACGAAGGTGGGAGAGTCGCCTCTCTAATTGCCGCTCTCTAAACCCTAGCAAACCCTAGGCGCACTCTCTGAGTGTGGTGATATAGTGCTTTATTTTTGTGTGATCATTCCTCGACCAATATTTATGACTCCCCACCCTTACCAGTCTTATGATATTTTCAAGGTTGGATGAGGGGGTGAATAGAGGAAGATGAGTAGAGGATTGAGATGAGACAGAGGAGAGAAGATGAAGAGAAGAAGACATGCCACTTGACCATGTTGTACAATTTCTGCATATCCACCCATGTTGTTGACACATGCTATATCGCACATTGCTATAGTAGTGTGTCCACCTGCAATGGCATAATATTCCTATAGCAACGCTCTTATTTCAACTACCATGCATTATTATGGTATTTATGCTTCTTGTGCAGAATTAGTTCGACAAAAATGGCGAATCAGATGACTTATACACATATTCTCCATCATCTACACCTTTGGATGCTCGTCAAAATTTCAAAAAATAATTTGTGATTACTTCTACAAGTCTGGCGGTTTTCAAATTCAGAGGGAGTGCACCCTACAATTACTACTTCTACATTGATTTCTTATCATCATAAAGGGGAGAAGACTTATTTGCTGCTACATGCTATATTTTTTAGGGGGAGTGTTAAAGTACTTCAGTTTTGTTTTACAAGATTCAGGGGGGAGACATTTCTTGTAAGGGGCAATAAATATATGCATGGCTATTTTACCCTTTTTAATGTATTGGCAAGTTGGAAATGTATTTCACCCATGCTCTAGATTGAGGGGAAGTGTTAGATTATTCAGTTTATCATGTACATAGGCCTAAGTGTATTGGCTCATTAGGGTTAACTTATGCTTCCTTATACTTGCCTTCTCTCCTATATATAGGAGGGGAGTTTGCCCACTACCAATAATAAATATCTTTCTAGTCTCAATATTATTTTCCACAATGACCATAGTCGCTCTCAACACATAACATTTGAGACACTGCCTCGACCATTCTATAAAACCTTAAAATCAAGATGACAAGGATATACCCTCCATGCTCCTGCATATACGCAATTGTATATGACTAGGAGCTCCTTTTTTATCACTCATTTCACTATTAAGCAAGTCCTGACACTAGAATAGTTCTATGAACTTAGGTTAGTACATAATTAGATGTAAACTTAATTACATAAGTTAGTTTATCATGTTTTTTCCTACATCAATCAAGTTACATACATGTTCCAAAGTAATCTTTATTAACAAAATGTAGATCGCAAGCTCAAACGATAATAAAAAGTATGAAACATGCTTTTTATTACTCTGTCATGGTATATTGATCCATCATTATCCATAAAGAGGACTAAACCTTCAATTACGACATAAAACTGCCCAAAATCCATTTATACAAAAAATAGCAACAATTTCCTGTAGGAATATCTTTATCCTCTGAGATTTTGCAGAGTGTCTAACAAGTCATAGACAAGATATAAATCAAAATTTCAGCATAAATTTTCATTGGACGTAAAATTATACAATTTACAAGAACAAAGCATTTATGTGTCTAGATCCTAACATGGATGAGCTAGTTTTAATAATACATTTTCATCTAACTATCATATCAGCAACATAATAGTATATAAAAGCATTATAATCACCATAAGTTAATCACTATACAATAAAATTTTATATGTGAGTCGGATTTGTAAGCATTGGGTACCAAAACAACAGCTACATGACATTTATAGAAGTCATGACACCTATAATTCGAATTTAAGACCTTGCATGTTCAAATAAAAGCTCATTTTACAAAATAATAACGTTCATAAAGTTTAAGGAAGGCTTGAGAATCCATATTATCATCATTTTCAAGTCAATCAGTACACAAAAGGCCATCTTTTCTCATATTATAAGTTCTTAAAATAAGATTAATGAAATGCATGTAGATAGTAGGTAAGAAATCCATTAAAAGTCATATAACTCACTGAGTAGATAGAGTAAATATGAAATCCAAGATGGAAAACATTGAAAATAGCAACGTACGTCGGGCTCAATTCACCAATGTTCTTGGAATGCCTCCTCTTTCCACGAACAAGGGGGTTCTAGAGAAAGGAAGAGGAAAAAGAGAGTATGGAACCAACGTGTGTAGGGTTCTAGCAATAAAACACTAAGAAAACCCATAGAACTTGCATCAAGGGGGAGGAGAGTGAAAAATAACAAGAAAATGAGTAAAAGAGTAAGAATATTACACGAAAGAACTAAGGAAAATGATCAACGAATCCAGATCAATCTAAGGACCCTACGTTCTTGCACATGCATCTATGAAAAGCTTTTGATCACCAGCCTCAATGGGTTCTTGTCGACCTCCGAAAAGAAGCACCAAGATTGCCAAATATGAGAAGAGAGAAAGAGGGGACATTTTTAGGTGGGTAGAGGTTTGATGTTGTTTAAAAAATCCAAGAGGGCACTAAATATCCAAGTGGTCAGTGAAAATCTAGGTGGTCACCAAGAATCCAAGTATTCTCCAAGAATCCAAGTGGTCACCAAGAATCCAAGTGGTCACAAAAAGTCTAAGCTGTCATTGAGAATCTAAGTGGTTACTAAGATTCCAACCAGGCTTCAAAAATCTAATCGAGCATTGAACACTAAGTGGGCACCGGAAATATTATCGGGCACCAAAAATCTCATTAGGCATTAAAAACCAAGCGGGCACTAAAAATCTCATCGAACATCAAAAATCTCATAGGGCACCAAAAACCAAGTGGGCATTGAAATCTCACCAGGCACCAATGGAAACACTTCACTACTACCTGATAAGGAGCATGTAAACCCCCAAGAAAGCAAGGTTCAAAAGTATCCAAAGGATTTATAAGAATTGTAAGATTCTTACAAACATCATGGAGAAACTCAAGCAATTATTAGGATTATATCTACACTCTATAAATGGGTAATTTACACATAGGTCCACATTTACATAAATGCATATGACTTGAGAAAACAAGCTCTAATTCATTTAAAATTTCGGACATAGTTTGATCAGCCAATGTGACATCATAGTATAGGGTTAGATTTCAAAATTAAGCATCTAATTATTTCAATTAAGTCAAACAAAATAATGTTTATGAAATAAGCAAGGTTAGGTGTCTTACAACCATATACCCCTAACAAGGATTTTCCCCCCAAGATCTTAAGAAAATAAGGATGGCTACTTCCTATGAGTGTCATCTTCTAACTCCCATGTGGCTTCCTCTTCACCATGATGATTCCACAACACCTTTACTAAGTCTATATCCTTCTTCCTAAGCTTCTGCACATGCCTATCCAGGATCAACATTAGCCCTCAACATATAAAACATCCTCATCTAAATCCAACTCCAGCTCCACTGGTTATATCATATTCTCTATATCGGGATAGCACTTCCTCAAAATCAAAACATGAAGTAAGTTGTGTAAACGCTGCAACTCTGGCAGAAACTACAACCAGTATGTAACCTTCTCAACTTGTGCTATGATAGGATATGGTCTCATAAATCTAGGAGTCAAATTACCCATCTTATCAAAGCTCAGAACACCCTTCCAAGGGGAAACCTTGAGAGACATGTGGTATCCAACTTGGAACTCCAACAACCTACAACGATTATTAACATAAGACCTGTAACAAACTGAATCCTAGACATTTTGTCTTTTTGACCCTCTTTCTAAGCTTTTCCTTTCATTTCTATCATTTTTGGTCTTTAAGTTTAATTTTTGGAAATAATAGTGGTTTGGTGAACATATGTTCATTATTATTTCCAACATATGGTTTTATGGACAAATACCTCAGTAAATATTTTTATTAAGGGTTCTAATATGCAAATTTACCACATATATGAGATAATGATAAAATATATTCGTTCTAGATCATTCTTTAGCCTTATGGAACAAGGAACAGAAAAAGAAATGAATAAAGTTGCTTTAAATATGTTAATGTGGTATTGAATTAATTAATATGGGAAAATTTGGTAATAATGTAAAATGGGCTGAAATTCATAAGAAGGAACACTAATTGGCTAAGGATAAGTCAAGATTCATTTTCCTTGGGTTTGGTTTGGCTTGTATGCCAAGTTTCATAATTTTGGGACAATAATAATTATATCTCTTTTATTTTGAAAAGAAAATGTGAGTTTTCCTCAAAATATTAAATAAAACACTTAATGACTCCAAAAGTGGAAAATAATCTTAGATTCATGATCTACACATTAAAAATAGCCTTAGGATGAATTTTTGTGTAATTTGGATAATATTAAATATACATGTGTAATCAGGAGAGATAAAGTGTGTAGACCTTCAAAATATGAAATAAATATAAAAACAACTCTAGCATGTAAAATTGATGGAAAATTCATATCCAACACATTAATTGTGACTTGTGGATGAAGTTTCATCAAACTTGTATAATCTTATAACCATTAATGGAGGAGGAAAGAGAAAATAAGATTTGATTTATTTAACATATTAAAAGTCCTCAAAAGGTAAATCTAATTGCATATTTGGTTTCCTCATATCAAAAATAGGTTGGGTGTCAATTTTCATTAATTTTGGGATTCGTTTGCACCCTCAAACAAGGAGAGAGAAAAAGAGGAATTAATAGACACAAACTTTATTCGAAATTGATTAGGAATACATTTAATATGTCACAGACCCGTTATAATTTTGTGTGTGATTCTAAACATTGGATTCTCTATTGGATGGTTGGGAACATATCATCTAGCTCACACAAGTATGGAAGGCAGGCGCCAGTTCTGTGAGATTTTGATTTTGATTTTCCCACCCATCTCTCGGTATTTTGCTATGATTTCGTCACATGTACTTTTCTTATGAAATTCCACAGCATTTGATCCTAGATTATCTAGGGTAATAATGCCTAATTTTGCTGGTAAGGGGTGCTTTCAGACGTCCCATGTTCCCTCTTTGTTTCACCTCCCTTTTTCCCCTTCACGCATCTCCTGGTGATCGGACCCTATAAAAATCAAGCCAAAGCCTTCGTCGCTTGGCATAGGTTCATTTCTGGCCATTGTTTTGGTGCCAGTTTCCCTTAGATGTTGCTCCCTTACCTGAGTTGCCTCTCATGTGCTCCAACCACCATGCCATAGAGGATTCGGGTTGAGCCACGATGCTCCATGCTATCGTGATACCTCGAGGAGGCTAGGATCTATCACTCTCGCGCCCGTGAAGATTTCTAGACCTCTGATTTGGCCTCCCTGCATGGTATGCTAAAATCCCCTTTTCCTCCATGTTTGTTGGTTCTTGGGCAATGTCTGATATGTAGATTTTTGTCCTTCAAATTTTTGTTGTTGTTAGCCTCGCGTCCATCTTGCGGTATTGAGGGGTTAGTTTTTAGGTGTTTTGAAACCATGATCATCAGGTTGACACTCAGCTTGAAGCTACTTTGCAACCATGGCAGGCTCGCAGCAATAGGGATGATAACCTGATGTGGTTTCTCTGTTGTACCCTCCAATTTCCTTGTTGTTTTCATTTTTCAAAGAAGGGCATTTTAGTACTTTCGCCCAGTTTTATTCCTAGCCTTTGGGCTTGCTGGGTGCTGAGTTGGATGTAGGACTGGCTGAGTTTGCCTGCGATGATTGGGCCACCTCAGCACGCATTTCATCTCTCTCTCACGCTCTCTCTCTCTCTTAGTTTTTCAAACCGAATTGCCTATGTGGCATCTTCTGGTTGGCTGGATTTCAATAAATCATAACTAATTAACCATTTGTCCAAAATTAAAAATAAAACATGTTATGAACTCAAACAAATGTGCTCTTTCTAATAAAAATATCTCCAAGCATTGATTTTGAGTTTTATCAAAACGTGTTTTCTAAAAATGAATTTAATACATAAAATCACCAAAAATACACCTTAATCTTCATAACTCCAAATATGCAATATTAAATGTTTTCTTAATCAGGAGAACCTAACTATATCAATGGTGAGGTTTTAGGAGTCTAAATTGATTTTTTATGTGAAAAGTCAAAAACTAGGGTTTTCTTTACCTTTATGCATATGCAAAACCCTAATACATGTTGATACATTGAAAATAAGAAAAGTGGATCTTGGATCATCTAAAAGTGGTGAAAGTTTATAATTGAAATCAATATTAAAGTTATGTGCATCTAACACCTTAGTTTGGAAATTTTATTCCTTAACCTACTTTTTCCCTAATGAGGCTTAATTAAATCTAATTTTCTTTTCTTGGAACCCTAATCTTTTGTGCCTCAAATCAGATTATTGTTTCATATTATTTGGGTCTTATACCCCAATACCATGCTTATTGAATATTTTGATTACTCTTGCCATGACTACTTTTCTAGCATGAATATTTATGTTCTATTTAATTTAAAGTAGCAATACGTTTTTACAACCACCCACAGACGGCATGTATTTAATCGCCCTAGGGAGTTTTTTTATTCTCCCCATATTATTATGTAGGTGACCGGGACTGTCTTATTCTCCCCTCACCTATAGGTTAGAGGTATGATCGATGCCTTAACCCTACTTAGTTAAGTAGACATAATTATCTTACATGCAAATCCTTTTTAATATAATTGTTAATGGCAAGTTTCTTTTGAATATAACCTCATACTCTTGTTATGTTCATCTTATGATGAACCCTAGCCTATTTTGATTTTCTTTACTTATCTGTTATCCTAGACTTGTTTTGTGACACATACTTTTCTTCCTTTTACCTTTTGTTGGGTGTCTTCCCAATGACCCAGGTGCTGAGCAGGGTGATGGATAAGACAAGAAGATCTTAGCTTTTGGCATGGACTTGGTTGATGGAGATGTTGCTTTGGAGGCAAGATTGTAGTAGTTAGACTTCCCTCTATCTACATCCTAATTTTTGTATCTTGATGTAAACCCTAATGGGATAATTTGATGTACTTTTGTAATCCTTTATATGAAATTGAATATAGTCAGTAATTGTTATTCTACTGCTTTCCAATGATCTTTTGTATACCAATACTTAAATAAAGATTTGAAAATTTTACACCCCTTTCAACATACCTTTTGAGTATGTTGGGAATGGACGTTTGATTTTTTGAAATTTTTAGTAAAGGGGTGATTTCACTCTTTTAAAACATGGTATCAGAGCCCATGGTAGTCGGAATTTGACTATTTCAATTTTGTCTCCCTAATTAGAATCCATGTCTTACATAGTTCCTTTAGGTGGCATGTTTGCCCTAGAGTTGATCTATAGATGATGAAAGGTTGACTTAGGACCCTATAGTTCCACATTAGAATCTTGATGAATAAAATCCTAAAATACTCATGACTAAAACATGCATAACTTGATGTTGTTAAGGTTTTCCTTTAGGCAACTAATTAGGTCATGAAGTTGAAGCAAAGGTGTCTAGAAAGGATCAGGTTATGGGCGCTGGAAATATTTTCCTCCATGCCACTAGCTTAATTTATGGGGACTCCCAGATCCATATGATACTGGCCTAGCCTGAGCTGATATGGATTGTACAAAATAGTTTGCTTTTAGGCAATAGTAACCTTAGAAAACCATGTTGGATATCTTTGGGAACCATAGAATGTTAACCTAAGTTTTTCAAGTATGATGACTTGTTGAGAGTGGATAATTTTTTTGTGTCCCTTAGGACCACATGTTTGGATAAGATCATCCCTAGCATCTAGACCTTGAAGTTTGGGGTTAAGTACACTATCAGAGTGCACAGTGGAAGTGTGATGGATCTTGTATAAGGTTTAGTTAGACTCATCCTCTAACCCTAGTGTAGGTTGGCTTGATAGGTCGAACCCTTTAATGGGTGGAGTATAGTTGGTTTGATGATGTTTGGGTAGTTAGATTTCGAGGATGAAATCCTCTTTAAGGGGATGGATCCCTATGACATATCGATAGATCTTTAGAAACCCTAACCCCATCCTTAGGTTGTTGTGCTTGGATCCTTAGTTTTAACCAAACAAGTTATAGTTGTAACCCTAACATGCATGTCAAAATCTTAATGAACATATAATGGTCATGAAAGGAATAATTCATATGTTCAAACCCTAATGAATATCCAATGCACATATTGTGAGTCACTCACATACTAATAATAATTATGGAAACACATGATGTTAACAATGTCATGAACCAATAAACCTTAATGATATGATGAGAAAGAAAAGTGTAACCTAATCTTGGCATTAATGTATGCTATAATGAAATATAATGATAAAGTTGATCATAAACCCTAAGTTGTAATCATATAACATTAACATATACATCCTTAATGATACTCATGTTAAATTAATGACATTATGTGTCATAATTAGATAACATACTTTGATGCACATTAATATTATATAATCACCTAATCATATATTAATTAAGTTATCAACATGTAATATGTATCATCTTGTTCTCTAATATGCACCTAAATAATCTCCTAATCATGAATTGGTATGTGAATCATATCATTAATATGTAATATGTTTCACCTTGTCACTAAAATACATATAATGACTTCATTATGGATAAGAAGTAATTGGATTCATATAGATGGACATAATCAATAATAAGAAGTGTGTAAATATGAGAAAATGATTAATGATGACATGAGGAGGAGTAATGTGACAATGTGATAATGTTTAATGTATATTTAAGTAATTAATGTGACATTATTTGGGTTAATAGTAGACTTGATAACAAACGGGATAAAATGTCTTATTTCATGCAAAACAATCTAGTGTAATTCAATATGGTGATAATGGAGATTAAATCCAAATTATTAAAGATAAGTGTCACATATAATAATGGATATCAAGATAATTTAGTAAACCATAATTGTGCTTAAAATTCCTAATGAGATAAATAAGAACTATATAAGGTTTCTTGCATAATAATGAAATATAAATCTTTTGGAAACAAAGAAAATATAACTGGATACAATTTAAAGAATACTAATGAAAATGTGATATACTAATGAATATAATGCTAATGAGCCTAAAATGTTGACAATGTTAAATCTCATAAAATAAATCTTAACAGTGGAACCCTAAGTGATCCTTGAGAACCTAATTATGAGGAGTTGATGGTAGAAGTTTTGGCTGAAGTTTTTGGTTGGAGGAACAACCTGAAGTTTTGTGTTGAGATGTTGCACACTCACCCTTCTCTCCTTGCTTGTGATTTTGGGGACAAAATCCTCTTTAAGGGGTGGAGTGTTGCAACATACTAAATCATGGACATTTTTTCTTTTTGACCCTCTTTCTAAGCTTTTCCTTTCATCTTTATCCTCTTTGGTCTTTAGGTTTAATTTGTAGAAATAATAATGGTTTGGTGAACATTTGTTCATTATTATTTCCAACATATGGGTTTATGCACAAATACCTCAGTAAATATTTTTATTAAGGGTCTAATATGCAAATTTACCACATATGTGAGATAATGATAAAATATATTCGTTCTAGATCATTCCTTAGCCTTATGGAGCAAGGCATAGAAAAAGGAATGAATGATGTTGCTTTAAATATGTTAATGTGGTATTGAATTAATTAATATGGGAATTATTGGTAATAATGTAAAATGGACTAAAATTCATAAAAAGGAACACAAATCGGTTAAGGATAAGTTGAGATTCATTTTCCTTGGGTTTGGTTTGCTTCTAGGCCAAGTTTCATAATTTTGGGAAAATAATAATTATATCTCTTTTATTTTGAAAAGAAAATGTGAGATTTTCTCAAAATATTAAATAAAATAATAATGACTCCAAAAGTGGAAAATAATCTTAGTTTCATGATCTATACATTAAAAATAGCATTTTGGTGAATTTTCATGTAATTTGGATAATCTTAAATATACATGTGTAATCAGGAGATAGAAAGTGTCTAGAACCTTTAAAATATTAAATAAATATACAAACAACTCTAACATGTAAAATTGATGGCAAATTCATATACAACACATTAAATATGACTTGTGGGTGAAGTTTCATCGAATTTGGATAATCTTATAACCATTAATGAAGGAGGAAAGAGAAAATAAGATTTGATTTATTTAACACATTAAAAGTTCTCAAAAGGCAAATCTAATAACATATTCAGATTCCTTAATATCAAAAATAGTTTGGGTATCAATTTTCATTAATTTTGGGATTCGTTTGCACCAACAAATAAGGAGAGAGAAAAAGAGGAATTAATAGACCCACTTTATTTGAAATTGATTAGGAATACATTTAATATGTCACAAACCCTTTACAATTTTGTGCGCGATTCTGACCATTGGATTCTCTATCAGACGGTTGGGAACCAATCATCTAGCTCGCATAAGTATGGAAGGCAGGCGCCCGTTCTATGAGATTTCAATTTTGACTTTCTCACCCATCTCTCGGTATTTTTCTACGATTTTGTCCCCTATACTTATGAAGTTCTGCAATGTTTGATCCTAGATTATCTAGGGTATTAATGCCCGATTTTTATTGGTAAGTGATGCCACCAGACATCCCATGTTCCCTCTCTATTTCTCCTCCCTTTTTCCCCTTCACGCATTTCCTGTGACCAGACCCTATAAAAATCAAGCCAGAGCCTTCGTCGCTTGGCATAGGTTCATTTCTGGCCATCATTTTGGTGCTAGCTTCCCTCGAGCACTGCTCCCTTACCTAGGTTGCCTCTCCAGTACTCTGACCACCATGTCACAGAGGATTCAGGTTGAGCCACGACGCTCCAGGCTATCACGAGACCTCAAGGAGGCCAGGATCTATCACTCTTGTGCCCATGAAGGTTTCTAGACCTCTGATTTGGCCTCCCTGTATGGTATGTTGAAATCCCCTTTTCTTCCATGTTTGTTGGTTCTTGGGCAATGTCCGATTTGTACATTTTTCCATTGCTCTTAGCCTCGCGTCGATCTTGCGGTATTGAGGTTTCAGTTTTTGGGTGTTTTGAAACCTTGATCATCAGGTTGTCACTCAGCCTGAAGCTACTTCACAGCCATGGCAAGCTCGTAGCAACGGGGATGATAACTTGATGTAGTTTCTCTGTTGTACCCTCCAATTTCCTTCTTGTTTTTATTTTTCAAAGAAGGGCATTTTAGTACTTTTGCCCAGTTGTGTTCCTGGCCTTTGGGCTTGTTGGGTGCTGAGTTGGATGTGGGACCGGCTGAGTTGGCCTACGATAATTGGGCCACATTAGCACATGGTTCGTCTCTCTCTCTCTCACTCTCTCTCTTGGTTTTTCAAATCAAATTCCATACCTGGCATCTTCTGGTTGGCTATATTTCAATAAATCGTAACTAATTAACCATTTGTCCAAAATTAAAAATAAAATATGTTCTGAACTCAAAAAAATGTGTTCTTTCAAATAAAAATATCTCCAAGCATTGATTTTTAGATTTTTAAAAAGGTGTTTTCTAAAAATTAATTTAATACATAAAAATCACCAAAAATACACATTAATCTTCATAACTACAAAATATGCAATATTATATATTTTCTTAATCAAGAGAACCTAACTAGATCAATGGTGAGGTTTCCAGAGTCTAAATTGGAGTTTTATGTGAAAAGTCAAAAACTAGGGCTTTCTTTACCTTTATGCATATGCAAAACCCTAATACATGTTAATACATTGAAAATAGGAAAAGTGGATCTTGGATCATCTAAAAGTGGTAAAAGTTTATAATTGACATCAATATGAAAGGTATGTGCATCTAACACCTTAGTTAGGAAATTTTATGCCTTAACCTACTTTTTCCCTAATGAGGCTTAATTGAATCTAATTCTCGTTTCTTGAAACCATAACCTCTTGTGCCTCAAATCAGGTTATTGTTTCATATTGTTTGGGTCTTATACCCCACTGCCATGCTTATTGAATATTTTGATTACTCTTGTCATGACTACTTTTCTAGTATGAAGATTTATGTTCTGTTTAATTTAAAGTAGCGGTACTTATGTACAACCACCCACGGAGGGCATGCATTTAATCACCTTGGGAAATATTTTTATTCTCCCCATATTTTTGTGTAGGCAACTGGGAATGTCTTATTATCCACTCACCTATAGGTTAGAGGTTCGGTAGGTGCCTCAATCCTACTTAGTTAGGTAGACATAATTATCTTACATGCAAATCCTTTTTAATATAATTGTTAATGGCAAGTTTCTTTTGAATATAGCCTCATACTCTTGTTATGTTCATCTTATGATGAACCCTAACATGTTTTTATTTGCTTTACTTATCTTGTTATCCTAGACTTGTTTTGTGACACATACTTTTCTTCCCTTTTCCTTTTGCTGGGTGCCATCCCAACCACCCAGGTGCTGAGTAAGGTGATGGATAAGACAACAAGATCTTAGCTTTTGGCTGGGACTTGGTTGATGGAGATGTTGCTTTGGAGACAAGATTGTAGTAGTTAGAATTCCCTCTATCTAGGTCCTAATTGTTGTATATTTATGTAAACCCTAATGAGAGAATTTGATGTACTTTTGTAATCCTTTATATGAAAATGAATATAGTCAGTAATTTTTATTCCACTACTTTCCAATGGTCTTTTGTATACCAATACTTAAATAAAGAATTGAAAATTTTACACCCGTTTCAACATACCTTTTGAGTATGTTGGGAATGGAGGTTTGATTTTTTTAAATTTCTAGTAAAGGGGTGATTTCACTCCTTTACAAGACTTCTGCCTATCATGGGTTGTTCTCAACTATTATCGGATGACCTTGATCTTCTCCATAGTCTGTTGAACCAACTCGGGACCCAACAACTGATACTCACCTACTTCATACCAACACAAAGATGACCTACATGCCTACCATACAAAGCCTCATATGATGCCATGTTTGTACTCCTTTGGTAGCAATTATTGTAGGAAAACTCAGTCAGCCTTATGTGGATATCCCAACTTCCAAGAAACTAAAGTAAACATGCCCTCAAAAGATCCTCTAGTATCTATATGGTCTTGTCTGACTGAACATCAACCTAAAGGTGAAAGGCCATACTAAACCTCAATTGTGTCCCCAACGTTGTATATAGATGCTCCTAAAACCTTCTCGTAAATTGAGGACCCCTGACAGACACTATAATAACTAGTATGTCATTCAAAAAAACTATCTCATTAATATATATATATATATATATATATATATATATATGCCAACTTCTTTGTTGTATAGGTGGTCTTGACAGACAAAAAGTGAGCTGACTTTGTCAACTGATCAACTATTAACCAAATGGAATCATGATCCTTGGGTGTCCTAGGAAGACCAACCACAAAGTCTATGGTGACATGATCTCATTTCTATTGGGTAATTGGCAAAGGTTGCAACATCCCCATATGATTTTTATGCTCCACCTTGACCTATTGACAAAGTGGACATTTGGCAACAAAGTCTGCCACATCCTACTTCATACATGCCCCCCCTACAGGTCATTTAAGTTGTGATACAACTTTGTACTGCCTGGATGCATCGCGTACATTGAGGAATGAGCTTCCTCAGGTACCATCTCCCTTAGACCTCCAATGTCAGGAACCACTATCCTATTGTGAAAATATGCAATCCTCATCTATCTCATGGAACCCATCATTCTTCTTACTGCCAAACTCTGACCTAATTATCTAAATCACAATATCATCCTTCTACACATCTCTGATCTACTGTAACAACGCCGGTTGTATTTGTAATTGTTCCAATAAACCTGGTAACAGAGACACTTCTAACTATGCTTTTATCTGTCAAAGTGACAGTAACATGTCTTGGTTGTAACATGACATGGAGTGCAACTCTATTTTATCAATTAGATGAAAATGAAGATGACTTTCTACTCAATGCATCGGCCACTACATTTTCCTTTCCTCAATGATAATCTATCATACAATCATAATCCTTGATCAACTCTATACATCTCCTCTATCTCATATTTATCTCTTGGTTAGAGAAGATGTATTGAAGATTCTTATGATCATTAAAGATTTGACACTTCTCCCCATATTGTTAGTGTCTCTAAATCTTCAAGTTAAAAACCATGGATGCTAACTCCAGGTCATGAGTTGGGTAGTTCTCCTTGTATTTCTTAAGCTTTCGAGAAGCACAATAAATAATGATCTAATCTTGCATCAATACACATCTCAACCCATTCTTTGAAGCATCACAGAAAATGATGTACCCTTTCTCAGGTTCTAACAACTGCAACACTGCAACACTTGCTAACTTCTCCTTCAGTAGTTGGAAAGCATGTTGATACTTTTCGTCCCAAAGAAAAGGAACTCCCTTCCTAGTTAGCTTGGTCAAATGTAAAGCTATTGTACTAAAGTTCCTAATAAACATTTTGTAGTAGTAGAAAAACCTAGGAAACTTCAAACTTCAATTGGTGTCTTAGTTTGTTCCCATCTCAAAACAGACCCCACCTTCTTAGGTTCTACACAAACACCTCTTTTAGAGATGACATGACCTAGAAAAGACACCTTAGTCAGCCAAAACTCAAACTTACTGGACTTGGCATAAATTCTATGCTACCTCAACAACTCCAACGCCCGACGAAGATCTTGCTCATGATATTAACTGTCCATGGAGTATATCAAGATATCATATATGAACACCACCATGAACTGATCAAGATATAGTCTGAGCACTTTGTTTATCAGGTCCATAAACGTTGTTGGTGTATTGGTTAGCCCAAATGACATAACTACGAACTCATATTGACCATAGCTAGTCTTAAAAGTAGTCTTAGGTGTGTCATATTCCTTGATCCTCAATTGGTGATATCCTGACCATCAAATTATTTATGAGATTTTTACAAATATCATTCATTTGAATATGTACATTTATGTTTTAATATATAGTCTAACAATGTCGGGGTGAGATATGTTTTGAAACACAATGATGTAAGCATATATCCAATATCAAACATGATACTCCTTTGTGAATTTTTAAACATGTTAAATACAAAATGGGCGTGAATTCCCTATATTTATTCTAGTACCTTGCTCTTTTATCCTATTAATAAAACTAATGAAATATATTTTGGATTAAATGTAACTTTAAAATTGTATAGTCAAATGTAGCTTACAAAAGATAAATGTAGGTTATGAATATACATGTATGTAGTTAATTTGGATGTTTGAGTATTTGGATCTGGGTTTACCTTGGCACTGACCCAACCTATATAAAAAAATCTGATCAAAATCTTAGGTTCGGACCACCCATAAAATTTGCATGCACGCGTCTGACTCGGATTATATGGGTCGAGACATGAATCGGATCAGGCTGGCCCAGTCTGACATTCATCCATATCCACAAGCACCCCTCCCCAGGGCCGTTGCAGACATTTTAGAGGCCTCGGGACAGAGATAAAAAAATGGACCCTCTGTATACTCAGGGCCATTGCATACATTTTGGAAGCTCCAGGGTGAAGATAAAAAATGGGCCCTCTGTATACTCTTATTTAACAAATTTAAATAAACACAAGTTTAGTCATAATTGTCAAAATTGTCATATAAAAAATAGAACATATTCTTGCAAATCAAACTAAAAAGAACTTAAAAATAAATATAGATATCTCCTTATCAAGCTTCACTCATCATATAAAACGACTTCTTTGAGTCATTCTAGGTGCAAAATCTTGAATAACAGTGTCAACATCAACATTCTCAATGCATAACATTGCCAAACCGTTCAATCTTTCTTGAGACATTGATGATCTAAGGTAGTTTTTCAGCAACTTTAGCTTGGAAAAACTCCTTTCTGCAGACGCTACTATCACTGGCATTGTCAACAAAATACGACAAGCAATTGAAATATGAGGAAAACAATTTGCATCTTTTACAAATTCAAGAACTTCAACAGCTGACTTTTTCTCTTCTGGCAAACTCACCTATAATACATTCAACTCGGAAAAAAAGTCATCCAAGTTTATGTTTGATGAACTTTCACGAGAAAAAGTAGCATGAAACTTATTGCAACATGCCTTTAGGGTAGCTTCATCCAATGATTTTAAAATCTTTGAGTTATATAGGAATCTAAAAGTATCTTCAAACATCTTTACTTGCTCAAATCTCTCCTTCGAAGAAGAGATTGCCATATCCACAACCACTCGAAAGTAATTCACTCAAAAAGACTCTTTCTCTAATTGAATAATATCATTATCATCATCATCATCATCATCATCATCATTCTCATCAAATTTTCTTTTCCTAACAATGTGACATTTAACTTGAAAAATTGGCTCAACATTCATGTTAGAGGCAATCTCAGTAGCAACAACAATACTAGAAGCAAATCCTTCATCTCTGTATTTCTCAAAAAAAAGACACCATATCTTTCAATAACATAACAATAGCATCAATGCAAACAGATTTGGATTGCAACGTCTTACTTACTGTATTAACAATATATAAAATATCATACCAAATAACAATACTCAATAGAAACTCAAAACTCTCGATCGAGTAAATCAGACTGTTTGCTTCACTTTGTGTCTTAGCATCATCACGAGACTTGGATAATTCCAATTGAGCCAACCTGATTTGAGGAGCTTGAAATCTAATAGCTTTGACACTTTTAATACGACTCTCCCAACGAATGTTAGAGAGTGATTTAACAGTCAAACATGGGACATTGTCAAGCAAACACTTCCACCTTTTCAAAGAACTTACAAATAATATATATATATATATATATGTGTGTGTGTGTGTGTGTGTGTGTGTGTGTGTGTATGTGTGTGTGTGTGTGTTGTATCATTCCAAAAAAGGAAATAGCCAGAATACAAGAATGAGCCATATCACTAATAGTGAGATTAAGACTATGACAAGCACAAGACATATATAACGCCCTGGGATTTGCCTCGAGTAACAATTTTTTCACACCTTGGTTTTTTTCCCTTCGTATTAGAACTGTTGTCATAACCTTGATCTCTCACGTCCTCCACATTAAGATCAAGAGACACAAGAGCATTTATAAGTTCATTAAAATAATTGCCGAAGGACTAGCGGAAGTCGCAAACGGCACAAATTGGAATTTCAGAACAGCAAGAGATGTTTAGAAAAATAAAATTATGGAGCCCCTCTTTGTTGGGCCCCTGGCCGTCGCCCAGGTTACCCTCCCTCCCCCATGGGCCGGTCCTGCCCTGCCCCTCCCCCCACCATCAAGAAAATATAACCCATGACATATGGGTTCAAATCTTTGTCCAGGAATACATCGTCCCGGGTGTGTCACTCTGCCATACGGACTCCTCTTTAATTTTTATTAAGGGCGGGTCTTTAGGTAAACTTAACGCGAGAATTATCTGAGACACAACCAAAACAACAAGATTTCCATAGTAGATTTAGAGGCAAGACGCATATGCCCAACCAGACTCATGAATATAAATTCGCTACTTACAATTGAACGTAACAGATTAATAACCTTATATGTTGCTATCTTGCGTCTCAACTGTTTTCTTGCATAAATCAAGCCAATTTCGCTATGCACGAACAAAATGGGTGAGGGATTTCATGTTCTTTTGAAATGTTGTTTTGGACGTGTTCCATTTAATTTCTGCCTGAAACATTTTTTAAAGATCATCTTTTTGGGGTAGATGTACAATATGAATTAATTGGAAGATCTTTTAAAACAACTTGTTAGTACAATAGATTTGAGTATGTGCCGAGCATGAATGTTCTATTTATCTTCAATGTTATATTAATAGAATTACACTGCTTATATATTATTGTACAATAGCAAACTAGTAACGCTTGCTCTTAAAGCTGAGAAACAAACAATAAATTGTCTACAAGGATCTGGAATCAACACAAGGCAAGAAAGAGAAGAAGAAATAAACACAATATGCAACCCCCTGAACATTATCGTGGGGAAAATGTATAGTGATTTTCACGGGAGCAGTTTCATTGGCCTGATCATGGCGTTATCTTCGTGGTCCAAGATCTGTAAGGACAAATAAAAAGTCAAAGTCAAAGTCTGATCCCATTGTAAACAAACTCGACGGAGCAACAAAACTTACGTGGCAGTGATAGACGTATCCCGGCTCAGCTGTGACATCGAAAGGGAAGCTCTGGTTGTTGTCGACGATCTTGAACTTGATGACGATGGTAGTCATGTACCCTGGGTCAATCTTGATGATATTTTTCCACGTCCTCTCATGTGGCGGGGTAGGAACCACCTTTCCAATGGCGTGCGCAGAGACGTTGCACTTGACTGCGTCGTTGACGATGGTCATGCAGTCGTAGAAAGTCTGCGCATTCAGGAGCTCCTGCGACTGGGTGGCCTGGAACATACCCAAATGGATGTGGAGAGGGTGGTTGTCGCCGGTGAGGTTGATGACGTTCCATATCTCGGTGGTTCCGGATTTCGGTGTTTCCGTCACTGGGTCTTCGAACCTCAGACCGTTGATGTACAGGTGTGTCGACTGTCCGTTGGGGTCGAGGTACTCGTACAATGTCAGGTACGTGGTGCGGACGGCGTCCCCGGTTGTGACTGTGGCGTAGCTGACCTCTTTCGGAGGGATCGTGGAGTTGTCCGGCGGGTCAGTCCTTCCCATTGCAGCTATGTTGAACTTCATTATCTTCCCATTGAGGGCCCCGGCCGGTGTCCCCGTCGGGAACGGGTACGGCGCATCGTTGATCAACTCGGCGGTGGTGGTCGTGCTCTGTGAGAAGTCCACCACAACGTCGACGAGCTCAGCGGGGGCGAGAAGGATAGTCTGGACTTGAACCGGCGCCGCAAGGTACGACGCGTCGGATCCCACGACGTTAAACGGGAGCCCATTGGAGAGAGACAGGCGCAAGTACCGCGCGTTGCATGCGTTGAGCATCCTGAACCGGTACTTCCTCTTCTTAACGTCGAGAAACGGCCATGCTTTCCCGTTAACGACCATGGCTTCACCAAAGTACTCCGGCTGCCACTGCGGGTGCACCGACGGGACGTTCCCCGTGGCGTTCATGAACAGAGACCCGTCGGTGTTGAAGCTTCTGTCGACGATGATGAGGTGGCGGTCGTAGACTGGGCCAACGGGTAAGTCGAGCGTGTCGTCGATCTGGGGCTTCTGGATGACGTAGGCACCCAGGAGGCCGGCCAAGAGGTTGAGGCGGGTGAGTCCTATGGCATGGTCGTGGTACCACAGGTTGCCTGGTGGCTGGACGTTCGGGTAGGTGTAGGCGGATTGGGACCAAACTGGGCCGGTCTCCTTGAAGTCGGCCGTGAACCATGCCAGTGCGCTGCCGTCGCTCTGTGGTGGGTGGGCGCTGCCGTGGAGGTGCACCACAGTGGGTACGCCGCCGTTCTTGGGGATTGCAGTCGGTACGGTGGCGTCCCATGGGAGGATGTGGGTGTTGGGTAAGTGGTTCTCCCAGCGGATTGACAGCGGGGTGCCTTGGCGAGCGATGATGGTTGGGCCGGGGAATGTGGCTGTGGCCGCGCTTGTGCCATAGACGAAGACTGGGGTCAGTGGGAGGTCCCGATGGAATTTCTACGTACGAGATGGCATGCATGTAAACACAGTTGAGTTAAGCATCGAGTAATAACAAGAGGGAAATAGATGATATGAATGAACATACTATAGTGAAGAAGAAGAAGAAGAAGAAGAAGAAGAAGAAGAGAGAATCCTTACCCACGTCTTGGCGTACATGCCTATCGTAAGGGGAGTTGGAATCACACCCTTGTTTTGGAACGTGTAGCCGTAGATCTTTGGCATGTCCGGCAACGGGTCGACGTACATTTGGAGGGAGCCGGCGACCATCTGCAGTACTTGAGAGGTCGTCGCTGCCGCCGTGGTCTGCGCTCTGGCACCCAACATGGAGTCGGCCGTCAAGAACAGCACGAGGGTGAGCATGAACAGAGCTCTACTCGTGATATTCATGTCTTCCTTAATGGGAGGCATCTGTTGAAGAGGGAGTGTGGAGGGCACAAGCTATCGGATGTTGATGTGTGTCTTGGTGCATTGTCATCCACACTTATATAATAGGCAACACGCGATGGCTGATTAGCAGTGTTTTTTTTTTGCGATGGCTGATTAGCTTGATTGTTTACAAACCAAGGAAGATTTGGCAGAAACAATGGGCTGCGGTTGTAACAACTCAACTTTGCGTTTATGATTGAAGGTACATATTATCCTTTTCTTTTAGCAAGTCAAAGTCCAGGATATGCATCTGGCCTAGGGACCGATATACGGAAATCTTACCAACGAAGCGTGTTTGGCAGGAAATTTTGTCTTTCAGCGGACAAATCATAGTGTTCTCAATACTGTATAGCTGTGTAGCTCACCGCGTAACACTCAATAAAGTCAACGACAGGATGAACGGAATTCAGGTTCTTTTTACATTGTTTGAGTGACGAATTCGGACCAAACACGTATATTTTGTTGGGGATTGATTGCTGAGTACGCTCGCCAATTAACGCCCGCACCACCGCTGAAGGCGCTCCTTGTGTCTTTGACTAGTGGCTAGCTTAATACTATAACAAACTTTCCAATTGTTTGACTTTTAGGGTTGGAGTTGGTGGTATGCACAGAAACATGTTGAGATGTACCAACAGTAGAAATGGTTGAACATTTGTGTTCATATGTTGCCAATAGGAAGAATGGTTCAACAGACTTGTCATGAGCACATATAGCTCAATGCAAGGATTGAAATCACATAACGCTACTTAGTTACTGTTGCGTTTATGGAATCACTTCGGCTTGAAGCATGGAGTTCGTTGACAAGTTTCGTTGTCTATGTCTGCACCATGCTCTTGTGCATTATATGATACTTCCAAATATTTTTATTAGAAGGTGTTATGTATTGTTAAATATATTGTTATAGCTGTATCTCATGTATTCTAATGAGAAAGATCATAGATGAAACAAACAAATTCGGCTGAACAAGATCCATCCTTATCCCACCATTAGAGATGAAGATAGACAAGCTGATCCAGTTTGGGCAGACCTCGGTGCAAAAAAACTGATTAATTAATTACTTCCCTCGTTTCTATAGGAAAATTGTATTCATTGAGAACATGGCATTCATGAGATTGGTTTCAACAAGGAACCCACGTAAACTGTGATGGATGGTTGAGCGACGCCTATTCTATAGGATGGGTCCTATAGAAATTTGGTAGGATCCAATAGGATTTAGTTATAGAGAAACTTTTGTGTTTCTCTCTCATTATTTTTTTTTAGGGGGTTGGGTTTTAAAGAAGAGTGAGAAGGCAACACTACATTGTGATTGGTTGTCTTATATAATTTCTATAAGACGCGTCCTATACTACCGGCTTGGAAAGGTTGAGGTTAAGTTGTCCAAAACCTTAAGGTTTGTCGGAACAAGAACTATATGTGAATTTTCACGCTTTATATTAGACTTTTCAACGCTTAACGGTGTGGGAAAATATAATTTCCACGCTATCTAAAAGTGAGACAAATTGAAAAGTGGTGTTTTTCCACACTTTTCTATGTGGAATTTTCTTCCCATTTCTTGTGTGACATCTGGTTATCCACGCTTTTTGATATGGAATTTTCTTCCCGCATTTTCGCGTGACACTTAGTTCTCCACACTTTATATGGTGGTAAATTCTTTTGTCTGTTTCTTTTTATTTCTTGGTTGGAAATTATATTAATCTAAAAAGCATGGGAAAATGGTCAAAATATGTGAAATAAAAATGTAAACTTTCAAATCAAAAAGCATTCTCACGTCAAGTTCACTTCTACGAATTGATTTTTCAAGGAGGTCAAATTAGCTGGTGCACGAGCACTGCAAAGAAACACATGATATAGTAGAATTGCCCATATTTCCTTACCACGTTGTATGATTTTCTTTATTAAACTAATATAGATACACATAAAAGAAGCCCGATCAAGCACACAGTTTTGTCCTTAGCATTTAGTTTACCATTGTTAACTGAAATATAATTTTTTTTATCACAAAAATAAAAAATCTACCAAAAGGGTTTCCTGAAGTCACTATCCCTATAGATGACTGATCAAATAGGCTTATTATTGCCTAGCTTTTCAACCTCTTGCAGTTGTTAAGCCTTGGATCTGAGTAAGCTAAAAAAGATGCAGAACTACTAAACTACCAACATGCATACAAAAGAATGTTGAATAATATCTTTCATATATAATTGTTAAAAGGATAGTACATTGTGTGTTATATTTACATACCTCAATAAAAGTGACTAAAATAAAAAAGGAAAAGAAAGTGTAGTAGTTGAAGAATACACATTGTTTAATACATAGACACAAGAGTATCATACTACAAATAAAGGCAAGCCCAAATAGCTCAACAAAAGGAGGTATATTACAGCTTTCCAATTCAGACATTCTAGTTAAGAAACCTTTGAATGGTAGCTCCTACAAGTCGCCACCAGAAATGAGATTTCTCCCATGAGAAGAGGGAACAATTTATGGCCACCATTTCTACTCATAAGAACCATGAGTAGAAGGAATCAATGAGTTGACAATGACATAGACGTGCAGGGGCCAGATACCACATACATGATGAAAACAAAGAAGAATGAGAAAATCTCATTCCAATGTCATCAGTTTCCCTACCCATGTTGAAGATTTGAAATAACCAAGACCTGATTTTTCTGCTAATACAAAGTGATATGCAGTAGAGTTATGCAGCTATAAAAATTCAGTGACGATAAAAGTTTAGACAAATAGATGGTGTATTGGAAAAAAAACTTATGTCCGTGCTTATCATGTCTTGGTGGTAACACACCATGTCAACTTGGTTTAAAATATACCCCTAATAAAGTATAAACACATAAAAAGATGGGGTTTGAACTACCTATAAGCAAACAACTAGCATTGTGATTTTATTTCCTGAATTGTTTCCTAGTTTCAAGTTCATCAATCTTGAAACCAAATCGGACTATATACAAATTTGTTAATCTTGAAACCATTTAGGATTGTCCTTTAGACTGGCTTTTTAATTGAAAGTAGGTTGGAAATTACAATATATTTATCTTCATGGTAATATTATCCAAGTACTTCTTGCTCATCTTAGGTACATGCTTGGTTAAATAACATTGTGAGACCTAACCAAATTTTATAGTGTTTTTATTGTTGAGTGGTGAGTTCGTATCAAATATGTATATTTAGTTGGGGATTGATTGATGAGTACACTGGTCAATTAATGACCACACCACCGTGGAAGGCGCTCGTTGTGTCTTTGACTATGTGGGGAAACAATGGTTGGCTTAATACTATAACAAAATTCCAATTGTTTGACTTTATAGATTGAACTTGGTGGACTGCATAGAAATGTGTTGAAATGTGTCAATAGTACAAATGGTTGAGAAGATGTCTTTAGATGTTTCCATAGGAAGAATGGTTCAACATGCTTGTTGGGAACATGTATCTCGATACAAGAACTAAAATCACATGATGCTACTTGGTTATTATTGCATTTATGGAATCACTTCAGCTTGAAGCATGAAGTTCATTGACAAACTTCATTATCTCTATCTTCACCATGCTCTTCTCCTTTATATGGTACTTCCAAATGTTTTTATTAGAGTGTTCTATGTATTGTTAGATAGATTGTTATAACTACATATCATGTATTCTAATGAGAAAGATCATAGATGAACGACAAATTTTATTGAACCAAATCGATCCTTACCCCATAATTAGAGATTAAGATAGACAAGTTGACCCAGTTTGGGTAGACCTCAGTGCAAAGAAATTGATTAATTAATTACTTCCCTCATATAATCATGGTATGATAGGAAATCCATGTCCAACGAGAATATGACATTCATGAAATTGGTTTCATTAAGGAGCCAATATAAATTGTGATGGAAGGTTGAGATTAAGTTGTTCAAAAATTTAAGGGTTGTTGGACATCTCTCAGCATAAATTAGTCTTCACCATCAAAAGAAATATCTAACGAAGAACACAACATGTTTACGTTCAATCCATGAGAAAGACACCAAAAGCCCATCATGCTCTCCTTCTCTCTCACTTAGAAAGGCGTTCTCGCATTTCAATGCATCCAACCACTCAGCAGACTAATGTTCACCTCACATATAGACATTATAGTAATTTTTCGTTGTGTCATTTCAAACACTCGAGGCCTCTGTTGTGGAGGATAAATGACAAGTGATGCCAACAAATGGCTCGCAAATCCAAATCTAAAAACATTGCTTCTCAAGATGAGTAGATGGATTACTAATCCACTCAATGGTTATATTAATCTGCAATCCATGTTGTACAATGATCTAAATATTAACGTATAAAGTAACATACTACATGGTATTAGGTTTCACATTGTCAAACACATAATTTTCAATTAATCAAGACAACCATAAATCATAATAATCTGTACATGAAGTTTGATTCTAACTCTATCTAGTAGCATTTTTTATCTTACTACAATTGGCTTGCTTGATTGTTTAAAATTTTACATGTTTTATGTTTAATGATGACTAGGATCGTGTAGTTATTGTTATAAACTCATGTGAGAGTTATTTTTATTTCAACTTTTATAACTTCAACACCATGTTCCATCTCAATGAAAGTTCTATTTTTCTCAAGAGCAAATGATGTTGACATGAAGAAACCTGAAGATAAAGACATCGGAAGAGAAAGACAAAAACTAAGGCCATAATCTTATATATTCATTGTTTAATGTTTGGGTGTTTTATTATTAATTTTTCTGTATTTCTACATAATAGATGATTGATGTTGAAAAAATTGATGTTGTCGCCCCAAACCCTGTCACATTTTTATGTTGAATGGAGTGAGTTTCAAGAACTATAATACCATGTTCCATCAAAATACATATAGGGGATTTTCCTTTTATCGCAATCTTTTATCGTACCTATAATACATGATCTATTGCAATAGCAAGTTATTCCATATCATTAAAATTGCATGTTAATTGATAGATTTTATCATATTGATCCTACTAACTAGTTGCTGAAATTTAGTATTAATTTAACATTATGTCCAAATTACACATCTAAACTTCATAGTCACCCACATGCTATATTATGATGTAATGTGTGAAACTATACAAAGAGATTAATGTAACCAAATACTTTGAAAAATAGATCAACTTGAGTTTACTCTGAAGCAACTCACACGTCAACTTTGTCATTGAAGTTAGTGGAACCAACAACTTTGAATGAGAAGAACTAGTTTAGTTCACACCTCAGTTGATAGATTTGTCACAGATGACCATGACTATCAGAGATGACCAGTTCCATCAAGGAAGACCTCGAATCACTACGAACATGAGAAGGTTGTACTATATGCCTCTAAGATGGTGAGGGTCGTCGAAGGATTCCACATGAATTATCACAGACTCCACAACAAACGAGGTGGAACCCCATAGTAATGTTGTACATCAGGATTAAATAATTTGAGATTAGCATGAAGCAATCTTCACAAGGGTCATCAAAGAGGTTGTTTTCCAGAAGTCACAACTCCACATTCATCATCATATCGACACACAACCCCATTTATGTGTTGCATAGAAGGATAAATTCTTAATTAAATTCTACAATTAGCATTCAGAAAAAGGTAGTACATAAATCTCTAAGGGGCCATTTGACCTCTGTCATTTTGAACCCTAGGAATCCATACAAAGACTCCACTTAATTTCTAGTGTAGTCGGTCATGAACAAGATTCATCCAGTTGTCCGATCCTGTAAATACATATGCAAAATATCAAACAGGCGGCTAAATGTGTCAGTTTGTAGTACCGTCAAAATAGGTGTGATTCTAACTGTTGCTTATCTCTTAAAATCAACTACTCTATGAAATTAATAAGAGATACAAACTATTAATTAGATCTACTTTTAAAAACATAACAACCTATATAAAAATGAAAGGGGCCCAAACGGCCCCTAAGTGTAGAATCATTACACAAAACATGGTCATGTCCTCTATATGCAATCCTAATATGTTATTAACATGTAAGTTGAGATCACATGGGAGAAGAATTCCATCTGGAAAGAAGCAATTTAGCTATCTTATTATCATATAAATAGTTTAAATTAAGTTATGTGGACTTAAGTTAAAAAAGATTTGGAACAAACATCAAAAGAAGGTTCAAACAAACATAAACTCCATTATACTCCCTGTTCATGCATGTTCATTACTTCTTTAGTGGTATCGATGTTGTAAAAAGAGATAGAGAGCTAGTTTTGTACTAGTCATATAGAAACCGTCAGCAAATTATGCATATGTTGAGGAGTAGGATGGCAGGTAAAGACAACATTTCCTCACATCCAGTAGATGATTTGATAAATTATAATATGAGGGGTTGATATAGATAAATTGAAAGCAAGGTTGAGGATTCCAAATTTATATCTTTTAGTTTCATCAATATGTTGAGTAAATATGTAATATCTAAAGTCAGAAAAGACAAGCTTGCCTTATTGTTGTAACAAAGTCATCAATGTAGAAGTTGAACAAACTAAAATGGGAGATACCAAATGGAATTTTCTATTTACTCTTGATTGAGTTCTTTATCTAGGGGTTTTCATATTATTTCTAAAGTGGAACTAAGAGATATACACAATGATTGACTGATTGATTCGAACACCATTCATATATACAAGATAAAAAAACAAGAAGAAAGAAATCTCAATAGTTAACAACAACTCTCTAACCATGTAGTCAACAATATGTTACATATGGGATTTATCACTTTTCCTATTAATGTTGTACTTTACAAATTAACGTAGTTTATTATAACACATGTGTTGTAGTTTAATATGGTTAATTATACAACTGGGAGCCAACCCTAATCATTGGTCAAAAGTATATATGATAATTTAACATTAGGAATAAAACTTTGTTGAAACATTAATATCAAAATTATTAATATCAGAACATACATAAATGATTCACTTAGAAGCAACTTTTTTTATGTGGAAGCAAAATTATTATTTGGAATTTTTCCTAACCTTGGAAAACTCAAAATTGCCATTAGAGCGATGAGACATTAGTGAAATGTGAACAATTAGTATGACACATTGACTTTGTAGCTTGTGTGTGTTGATGAACAAGCTCAACAAACTCACACACATTGTTGTATTGTCATTGCAAGATTATAGTTGATGGAGGAAACATGACACAGTCTAGAGGAGGACATTATACTATATCCTCCTGCTTTTATGATCAAATATTCACCATATGTATTCTAGTTTTTTCTATCTAATCTCCCACAAAACATCAAGGTCTAATGAAATTCAGACAATGCAAGATTCATGACTAACTTCTCAACAACATAAGCCAATGAAAGAGACTCAAAGATGAATTGATAATTGTGTCCATATAGTCATAGAGAAATATGCACCTACATAATTAACCTTTTGTCTGTGGGACTTATGCCCATTCAATACCCTACGTTCTGCCCTTGTTCACATTTGTACTATAATTGCAAGTAGTGAATTTAGGATCCATCCAACTATTACTTTAATGTCTCAATCACAAATCTAAGTGAGAGATGTCAGGATTATAGTTGAGGATGTATATTATCTTGAAATAGACTCTGATTAGATTTTTCTTTCTCATAAAAGGACTTAGGATTTTTTGTTGTGTACCCCAAAAAATACATTTGTATCCCTTAAATGTATTTGGTGAGAAAAATAATTTTTCCGCCACATAAAAAATAATATAACAAGATAAAATTGAATTTGCAACCACATTTCATTTGGAAAATGAGCAGAAACAAGATAAATATTTTGATTCCACAATAAAAAAAACCAATCAACTCTAACATCCAAAAGCCAAATAAATAAGAAAATAGAGAGCCTAACTAAATATTAGATGTGGTGATATCATTATGACTATAGAAGGATTAGAACCCCCACTTTACCCCTTAAAACCATATTGAACCCATTTCTTAACATTCTCAAAGATACATCGGTTTCATGTTGGGTCAAAAAAAGAAGAAAATCGTTAAAACAATAAAAAAATGTGTTTTAATTGTTTATAGACATTTAAAGATAAAGATGTTAGTGGCTTTTCTATTGTAACCTTAAAGGTCCTAATTTTTTGGTTTTGGAGCCTTAATTGTTGTAGGACCTCCCACGGAGAAGATTTTTCTTGGGTGATTAGGAACAATGGTTAGGATAAGGTAGAGGATGATAAGAAAAGATATAAGTCATGAGCAAGTTTAAATATTTATTCAAGTAATTAAATTAATTAATATAAGTATATCAGATAGTAACCATTTGATTCATTTAGATTAAGCAAACATGTAGTTATGAATGGTTATAGCTAACCAAAAATAGGAAATGACATTCAAGAACATTTAATGATCATTTTTTTAGATAAGTAGGGTTGATGTTATGCAACCTAACAACACTTAGAATGCAAGTGGTGTTAGAGGAAGGATACTCTAAACACAAGGAATGTAGGAAATGAATGGGAAGATAATTAGTCATCTAGTTTCAGGAGGGTTCAAAGGGACCTGGCATATGTTGGATATAGGGGGTTATTTAAAGGATCGATTTAGGGTATGGGATCTTCTAACATAAGACTCTAGAAGAGGAGGTGGAACACAACAATGCATTACAAAGGTAGGTCACACAAATGTGGAAGTCAACCACGTGTTAGATGACATATGGTTGTCATTTTCTAGGTGTCCCAGGCAGAATAAATCAGGTCTCCAATACTTCAGATATTTTAGGAACATTTTAAGGAAAAGTGGGTATAATTAGTGGAAAATATAGATCATGAACAAAATTCAGTAAAATAACGAAGGGAAAATTAACCAAAAAGATATGTAATTTTGTTTTAAAAAGGCAATTGAATTTTTTTTAATGAGAATATTTTACTTATGATATTTTAATTGGTAATTTTTGGAGAAAGGTTTATAAAAAGTAGAATTGATGAAAAAAAAATCTCTCAAGTCTGGAAAATAACTTTTCTATACAGGATACCCCGAATTAGATAAAAGTGGGAAAAAAATGAACGGATTAAATAGGAGGATAATATTGGGGAAAATGTAAAAAGGTGGAAAATAGAATGAACTCCATCATTAGCCAAGCAATGAACATTATGATGAATTTTGATTGAGTGAGACAAAATAAGGTGTCAACAGTTTGCCTCTCCCAATACAAGGTTCAACATAAGATTGAGAACCGTAGGAATGAGCCAAGTCCTACCCCCATTTTTGCTAATGAAAATTAAAAAAGGTGAGATTCATTAAGGATGTTCTAGTGACTTTGTCACGGGTTAAAAACATATGTTATGTATTTTCCTGCTAAGGATGAAGTAGAGAACTAATTATTCATAAAAAAGTAAGTTGGGTGTAAATGATATCTCTAGAATAAGGGTAGCCTTCATCCAAGGCATATACCTATATCTAACCAATCCTTCATTCCCCTAGAGTAATTTTAGTGAGAAATTTTAGGTTTATCAACTACAAAAGTGTTTCTCATCATTTCTCAAGTTCTTACAATAGTATGCCTGATTCTCTCACTAACTCATGCCTAACAAGTGGATGTAAAAAATGGATAGGATACAAGTTTTTTAGAGGTCAAAAATAAAAAAAAATACCATTGAATCTTGGTGAGTTCTTTATTGTAAAAATATATTGAAAAGTTATCATCTCTCTCCTTTTTCCTACTTTTTATTTATTTTTATTTTATTTTGCTTTGTGATTGGGAATCTGAGTGAGTTAGGACAATTGTGAGACCTTGGGGAATGGACTAACTTGGGGTAAGGGTCACAACCCTTAAAATGTAAAATAATGTGAGTTCTCCTATCTGAGATAGGGATTTGGTCTCTCAAAATGGAAGATTGGGTGTTAGACATGCATCCAGTTATAAGGTGGCTTTCACGACCAATATCTGTACTAGTTAATTGTCTTACCCCTATGGAATTTGTAATCCTATAGGATAAAGTTTGTAAGAACGGTGTCAAAATAAGTTGATATTAGGCATTAGGCATCTGTCTAGTGATAAGGTACTCTCTAAGATGTGTTCCCCACTTGTTCATCATATGTTCCTCAAGATTGATGATGAGCAATTATCCAACTCTCTAGTTCTCATTTGATTTGATCATATGTGATTACTAAACATTTGTACCTGATGTAAGCATCAAAAAATGTGTTCATGACATGATGGATGTGGCCCCACTACTACAGAAATGGCTTATAACATTACATTTACAGGCATCGGTTGTATACAATAAATGGACGCCTAAACCCTACAGCGTCAGTTGAATAAAAAAATTGACATCTATCTATGAAGAGCGGAAAAACATGGGTATCACTTTTAATTTAGCATCGATTCCTTAATAAGCAACCGATACCTAAAATCGACCGCCAAATCTAAATTACCAGTGGGAAAAAATTACCTCTAAAAATAACGTACGGCGTCAGTTATTAACTAATTAACCGACGACTAAAGGTTTTTCACGAGACAAAAATTGGGTACATTGTTATCGTCGGTTTTCTTGAAATAACCGACGTTGATTGTGTTTTCACACGTTGTCCCCGAGAAATTTTCACCCCCTTTGACGTCAGTTTCTTACGTCAGCCGACGCTGATTGTTTTAAGTGTCAATTGTTTTGAATAACTGACGCATATTGTTAACTTAATAGCACCCGCATGAGCTAGACTCTTCCCCTTTCTCTGTTTCATTCCCGATTATTGGTTAGTTCTCTGGCGATTTCTCTCTGCCGTTGTTCTCTCTATTGCCGTTGTGCCTGCCTACCGCCATTGTGCCTGCCATTGCTTCTGGAGATCGTCGGCCGCCGTTGTGCCTGTCGTTGCTTCTGGAGCTCGCCAGTCGCTGCTACCCTACCACCGCTCTCACCGCTACCCTGCCACCGCTCTCACCACCGCTGCTTCTCCGTCGCCGCTGCTAAAAGGTATGCTTCCTCCGCTGCCACTACCTACTTCTCCACTATCATTGTTGTCTAGTTAGGCCTCTGGGCGGCCTGGGTGGACTGGGCAGACGTTTGGGTAGTGCCAAGGCACAACTAGGCTGCTACTGTGTGTTTTTTTTAATTAAGTTATTTACTGATTTGTGCTTATTTATGTATTGATTTTGTTATTATTTAATCATCTACTTATTTAACTTTATTTATCAACTAATTTAACTTTATTTATCAATTGATTTGTATTTATTCATCTACTGTTTGTATTTATTTATGTACTGATTCAGAAATTAATTAATCATCTACTGATTTATATTATTTTATCAACAAATTTGTATTTAATCATCTACTTATTTGTATTTTTTGTCTATTGTTTTTTATTTAGTTATCTAATCATTTGAATTTATTTATGTATTGATTTTGAAATTATATAATCATCTAGTGATGTAACTTTATCACAAGCTCATTCTGAACCATTAGATCTAGATCTTAGGGTATGTCTACTGTCCTAACTATGAAATTGGTAACTTGTTTCCTTGTTGAGTATATTGAGAATCCTAATCACCCTTCTTACTTAATGATGAACTCTAATGCACTCATGTGACATGCTTGGAATGTAAATGAACTTTGCCCTAGATTGCCAATCATGCTTCTAAATACATCAATAATCACCCTAAATTGAAGAACTAGGATATGAATGATGAAACTAGGATTGTAGGTATAAGAATGACAACAATGTATTTGTTGGCCTAGAAACCCATCTAAGATTTACTCATTAGGAGTAAATCTTGGAAGTCCCTGGTTTGGGACTGTTCTTGAACACCTAATCTCACTTAGGATGTAAGTGTATAATGTGTATTTGGTTTTCAAGAAAATTTTGATAGCACTTCCCCATTTTTCTCTAAGTACATATGTACTTGGAGAACAATGGGGAAATGCTGCTGAAATTTTCTTGAAAATCCAATACACATTATACACTTACTAGTGAGATTAGGTGTTCAAGAATGGGATAGGAGGTACACATTTATTATATATAAGACCTTAAACCCTAAAGTTTTAACCATAAACCCTAATCTATTAACCCTAGACCCTAATCTTGTTCTAATATGTACTTGTTTTCTCTTTGATCATAGAATGGATAGATCATGAATGGATATTGAGGAGCATTTTGGCAAAGGAATTTTGGGATCACGGGTGAAAGTAATCAGTCGTGAGAAGTTGGAGCAAGGTCACTTGTATATTTTACACAACATCGACGAAGTGAGTGTTTATATTGAGGAACATACCAATTTCATCAAGACAATATCCTCGAGCCAATTCAATGTGGCTTGCTAGAGAGCATAACAAGACATTTATTAAGTGGTTTGAAGATAAAGTCCTACAACAACTATCTCAAACACCAGATAATCTTACTGAAACAATCAAATGCCTCGCCTTTAAACCAAAATTGAATGTTATGTCTTATGAAGGGTTTGACATAAATGGATTCTCATATTACACAAAGAGTCAAGATGATAAGAGTTTCATCCAAAACAGTGGGGTCGCCCTTCAAGTGTCTTCATTGTTTTTTGTAAGTGCAAAGGATAAGAGTCCACGTGAAGCTAAAATGTCATATTATGGTGTCATTGAAGACATATGTGAGTTTGACTACATAGATTTCAGAATTCCACTCTTTAAATGTAATTGGGTTGACAACAACAAAGGAGTTATAGTGGATGAATAGGGTTTCACATTAGTGAACTTTGAAAAAATTGGCGAGAAGGGTGAACCATTCATATTGGCATCACAAGCGAAACAAGTATTTTATATCGATGATCCTGTAAATGATAAATGGTCGGTTGTTCTTCATGTTAAAAGACAGTTCATTGAAGATCCTATAGATGAAGAAGAGTACTATGATAAGTATGATGACTCCATTCCATTCTCAGTTGGGTTTCCAACACCACCAAACATTAAAGCTAATGATGACTTGTATGTGCACGAAGATCACAATGAAGGGTTGTTAATTGATAAAAGATCGGAATATTAGAGGCATCCATGTTTATATTTTTTTATATGTTTTATTTTTTTGAATGTGAACTTTACAATGTGAATTACTTTACAATGTGAATGTGAACTTTACAATGCGAATTACTTTACAATGTGAACTTTACAATGTGAATGTGAACTTTCAGATGGCTGAGCATTCTCCTGATGACCATTTTGATGATTACTGTGAGGGTGAGGACGTCAATGCACTGCCTCACAATGTAAGTTTTAAAAATGTATCCCTGAGGTTTCTATCTATATGTTCATTTATAGTTATATCCTATAAGTGTATTTTTTTGTCAAATTTTAGGTTGGTGATGTACCTCCTGAAGAAATATGGGCACTTGATGAGCAAAAAAAAATTTGAGAAAGTGAGGGGCATCACAATGATGAACAAGTTACTACAGCAAAGGGGCAATGGACCCAAACTGGCTGTGGATTTTGATCATGCAGGAAATCCATTTGGAGTGAACCGCAACTCATTTATTTCATATCTTGGGGTTCTTACTCGCAGCCATTATAGTCCTATTTTTGAATCCTGACATAAAGTTCCTAAAGGGAAGAAACACTTAGTATGGAAGGAGCTATGCATGAGTTATTATTATTTACAATTCTATTTTTATAGATTACTAATTTTTAGGATACTAGTTAATAGCAAATCTATTTTGCAGAGTATATTTGATCTAGATGAAAATATGTATCATAAATGTGTGATGCAACGCTGTGGGAGGGTTCTAAGGAACTATAGGACAAATCTCACCTGATAATACATACACGATGCTGAGAAGAGGTTCTTGATTGATTTCCAATTCTAGACATTGATCACTTTTTTACTAACTCTACACTAATAATTTTTGTTTGTATTCTCTTTAAAAAATAAATTTAGGAAGAAGGCAGCCACTGAGCAATAGAACTACCTGGATACCAAAGACTGGGAGGAGTTTGTTACCCAAAGAAAAACGGATGAATTTAAGTTATTAAGCGTCACTCCCAATTTAATTAAAATATGTTCTTATGTATTCACCTATTCAAGATTAACCTTTAGTGTTACTAACTAAATCAATGTACTTACTAACAAGGCTATCAGTGATACTCAAAGAGCAAGGCATGCACTGAATGTGCATGACCACACAATGGGTCCAAGAGGTTATGCAGGAATTCGCAAAAGACTACATGCTGAGTCTATTGCTCAGTCTGCTGCTACTCAGAAGTCCTCTACTATTGGTCTCGCACCTCTGCCTCGCCATGCTATGTGGATAGCTGGGAGGAAAAACAAGAAGGGAGATATAATGAAGTTCGCAACTGCTGAGGCGGCTGTAAAAATGGTAAAATTCAACTCTTAAAGAAATCAATCAATATTGATTATTGTTATGTTTACTTACCTATTTCTGTTGATGGTGATTAGCAGGAGCTGCATGAGTAGAGGAAGGAAGGCAAGTTCATCCCTGAGGGTACAAGGGATGCATTGATAGTTACTCTGGGTAAACTAGAGCATCCTGGACGTGTTAGGGGTACAAGCACCGGTGTCGGCATCAAAGCTTTCTTTGGGCCATCACAGCACAAACCAGTCCCAAGAGCGGGACTTTCACAAGCTGAGGTAATTTATTCTTTTTTTAGAATGTTACTGTGAAAGAGAATTCAATAATCAGAAGCTAGCGTTTCTTTTGTCCATGTATAGGTAGATCATTTAATTGATAGGAGAGTCTAGGAAACACTTGATAGGAGAGTCGAGGAAACACTTGATAAGAGACTCAATGAAGAAATTAGCAAGTGGCAGGCGTCTTCGACTACCACTCAGACAGTACTTATGGTGGGCCGCTCTTCTCCTACTATAGAGGTTGGGAGTAATCTTGTAGACTCACCACCTAGCACATACGCTGTAAGTATTTTTATGACATATATAGTAGCTAGTCTTTTCAAGATGATATTTTTAAGTATATATGTATATAACATTCTTTACGTAAATTTATAGGGGTTGAAGCCATGTTGTCTAAAAAATCAAGAATATATCATTGCAGAGGCACGGGCTTACCCAGCCCTTCTAGGGGAGATGTTTTATGGGACTCCAGTACCAGCTGGTGCAGTTCATGTGAGCCTGATACATATACTCCCCGATTGGAGGGATCTTCCACTACCATATGCCCACCCAGATTCTGAAACGCTTGGTGAGGCAGAAGGCAGAGTGATAATGTGGTCCAAAGTGGATGTCATCTATACTAATATTGTATGATAAATTTAAATTATGTTAATTTGTTAGTGTATATATATGAGTCAGTTGATCTGAAATTATATATACAGGTCAAAAGAAAGACACCCGCTACATCTCGATCTCCACCTCCAGCTCCTAAAATTCTAAGTTGGCTTCCAAGGGACCTACATGCCTTGTTAGGTCCTAATTGTAGGGGTATGGCAGTATGGATAGGCGAATATGATTCAAATTGCCCTATAAATGTTACTATTCCGGAGGACGCTGCAGGTCAATCATACGATAACAATCTATTTATACAAGTTTTGTATATGTATTAATGCATACGTAATACAAGTTTTGCATACGCATTAATGCATACGTATTAATGCAGGTCAATCATACGATAAGAAGATATTTATATAAGATATTTTGGAGTTGTTTCGTTATGATTGGCTGAACACACCTATGATAGAGTTGTGGATATGGTGAGATCTTGTTTATACATCAGTATACGTTGTTTTATATACGGTGATCTAGTTTCTTATATATTAATGTATACGTAATACATGTTTTGCAGCCACTTACACATGATATGTACATATTTTGCATTTTCCCATGTGGGATTTTTCATTCCATATTTGATTATTATTGTAGATATAGACCCTTCTTCAGTTACTTCATACTTTTGTGCTACTTTTGAATATTTTGATAAAAATAAGAAGACGGTGATAATAGCTTCAGTCAATGTCGAGTAAGTTTACTTTGCTTATAATTTGGACTTAAGAAAATTACATTTTTATTGTGGATTTTGAGTTATTAATTTTTAACTTTCTTACATGTAGTGGTAAGCATTGGGAGTTACTAGTTATTGTCCCCAAGACATTCACTATCTATTATCTAGATCCTACGGGAAACGAATTGAATACATTATATGGACACACAATGAAAAGGCCATTATTCCCGTGAGAAATATTTCATATTTTTATATCTGTTAACATCTATTATTACATTACTATTTAATTATGCAATTTAATGTGTTATATTAACATGTAGGGCTTTACAAGAGTTCAAAAAAGTTGGAGGAAATGTCCCCAGGAAAAAGAATCAGCCACTAATTTGGGAGAATTTGAAAGTAATTTCTTGACTCCAATGTATATATTATTTATGTGAATTGTGCTTATTTGTATTTTTGAATATTTTGTATGTTTCATTTATAGTGTGCTACACAAGACAACGGTTGGGCATGTGCCTACTATGTCATGTGATTCATGGACCTAATCATCAAACATGCCGCAATGGAATCGATACTATACATAAGGTATTATATATAGTCTCATTAGATAATATGAAATATATCAATCTTATTATATGATATTAATTATATATGTGTCATTCTCCTTGCAGGTGTTTAAAACTGACTTTAGTATAGGTAAAGTTCTTAGATGTACATACTCCCTATACGAGGGAGGAATTAGATATTGTAAGAGAAGAATGGGCAAAATCCCTACAAGTAGTGAAAATTTTTAAATATATTTGGGTATCTGATGACAATGATGACGATGATGAATAAAGAATGATATTTCTAAACTTTGTTCTCATAATTATTTTTGTGTAAATGTGAATGACTTTTTCTGAATTGTCAATTGTGTGAATGTGAATAACTTTTTCTGATCAATACATGAATGTTTGAATGTAAAAAGAGATGAAATGAATGGAACTGAATGTGAATGTAAATGACTTTGTAGGTTTCTACATGTATCTGATCAATACATGTGTCTGAATGTGAATGACTTTGCAGGTTTGTGGTATGTTGTTGGCTGATATCAATAGATGTTGTAAACATGCAGTTCAGTTCATCAATAGATGTTGTAAACCTGCAGTTCAGAATTGAACTGCAGGTTCTGCATCCTGCTGACCAGCCATACAGCAGGCCTGCAAACTGATAAGAAAAAAAAATCAGAACATAGGTGTCGGTTATTTGTATAAAACCAACAACAAAGATATATAGTGTTGGTTGTTAGCCACAAATCGACGTATTTTCCCTTATTGGCGTCGACAATCTGTAAGAACCAATGCCTATTGTGGCCAGGTACCACGGCCATGCTAGCAGGGATATGGTGTCAGTTATTAGTATAAAATTGACGTCTTTGTCCTATTACGGCGTCGGTTATTAGCAAAAAATTGACGCTTATAGTTTCCTTACTGGTGCGTTTTCGGTGGCGGGAAGGGTTATGGCGTCAGTGTTTGTTTAATAATCGACGTCTTTGATCATGATATAGTGTCAGTTTTTGTTAAGAACCGACGTTGATAGTCCCCTTGTTGGCGCATTTTCGATGGCAGGAAGGGTCATTGTGTCAGTTAGAAACCGAGGCTGAAGGTGTCAACTTTTAGCGGCGTCCACTTGGGTGTCGTTTGGAAACTGATGCCAAAGGCTCTAAATAACTGATGCTAAAGGCCTTTTCTGTAGTAGTACCCTAGATCATGATAATAAACTCAAAGATTTGGAAATTAAAATTGATTTTTTTTAAGCTCATAGTTCAAGACCCAACAAAGGATATATAAAATATAAAGAAAAGGATGGGTTTGGTTTTAGGTCATGATCTCAAACTGTGAAAAGAATTTAGAAATTAAGGTCTGTCTATTTAGGTTCTTAGTCTAGGACCATAAAATATATGGGAAATGAAATTGGATTACTCTAGGATCATAGTATAAGATCATGAAAGATGTGGCAATTAGAGCTAGTCTAGTTTAAGGTCCGAGTCCAAGATCCTGAAAGTATTTAAAATATAAAACATAGAATTGGTTTAGTTTTAGGTCATGACCCATGACCATAAAAAATACTTGGAAGGTTGAGGTTGTGGTTGGACAAGTTTTAGGTCATAGTATATAACTAAAGTATATCAAGATCAGATTTTCTAGATAGTCAAAGAATTTATCTTTTCTTGGAAAATAGGAGATTTATAACATTTCAACATAGACTTTGAAATCTTCATGTTTACAATTTCTTTGATATTAAATTTGCACTATTCTGGTTTTGTTGTGATTTTTTATGTTTTTAGAAGGTTTTGGAAATTCCATTGCAAATTTAGGGACCAATTTGTAATTTTTGTAAAAACTTGTTTTAAAGTAGGGAATGAGAGGAGGTCGGGCAGCCTTCTTATTTAATACACTTTAGAGAAGTGGAGGTGACGAATGGATATTGAGTGAGTAAACGGAAATGGCACCAAAAATTATAGGGAAAGAAACTATGGCACATCACTGTAATCTTCCACAAGTCCTCACTATGGATCATGGTAGTGAAGTGATTATGATTTTTGTAGGTGGAAGAGCTTCAGATTACTGACTTTGGCAGTGTCTTTCAACTTCTTTCATCTTCAGGGAGGTGTAGCCTTCATTTTTTTCCATTTTGACCTTTGGTGACAAAATCCAGAATTTTTATTTCCCAATGTTCTTCGCAGTCTAGAGGTTGAAGACACAAATACATATTTTGACCTCTAGTATCACTTTCCTTAACATCACTTCTTAAAGGAAAATGGTGCTACATGCCTATAGTGTCAGTTTTTGTAACACAAACATCACAATTGGTCAAGTCTTGCCAAGTAAGAAATTACATGGGTACTGCTTTTACTATAACGATAGTTTCTGTTTGAAGAACAGAGGACTAAGATAGCCTATGAAATTCAATACTTCAATGGAAAATTTTGATATAGGTCTATTATGTCATGTGACAAAATTTTTTGATATAGGCCTATTGTGTCAGTTGTAACAAAAAATACTTTTGAAGTCTATATTGCATTGATATATATATATATAATACCTAGGGTTTTTGTCATCATAGTATGAATGCAATCATTGTTTACTGGATTTACATAATTTTATGTTCATTGATTCACTCATCTATATCTTGTACATGGTAGACATTAGGGACACTGATCTAATCATGTACATTGTTATAGTAACTAAGTAATATGCCTTAAATACCTTAATTTTCATTGTGTCTCTTAATATAATTATGCTTTCATATTTTAGGTTCACCATTCAGCCTACTATTACCATAATACAATTAACATTATCTTAAAAAGAGGGAGGTGAAGACTAACCTACTGGTCGATATGTTGCCCATGATCCATGGGTTTATATTAGTACTGATATATGATTGTTTGGATTCTGATCCAACTTCCTTTATCTTGGTTTCATGCTCCTTAGAGAAGATCTAAAGCTCTTCCACATGGCAAATCACTGAGGGAGATGGAGTCAATGCAGAGCTGATGTTCGGGATCCGTTGTGATGGATGGCTCAGAGGTTGTAAGGTCGGAGGGTTTCATACACAGGTCTTGTACAGACATGTTGTGCAAGCTATCAATAGTTTGAAGATATCAATTGAAGCATTGCCATGGATTCTAGTATCAGTAGGATTAGATGGCCTATCTAGAGTCTTTGTAGGGCTCGATAATGAGGGTGGTGATGCAGAGGATGAGGCATGGCAGTGTTTGGGGAAACACTGGGGTTGCAGGCCGTTGGACTCCTTTGTTGACAATGATGGAGGAGTTTGAATAGGTGGAGGAGTTCCCATGCAGCCAGGGTGACTGAGACAAAATCAAGAAAGTATGATCTAAGGCGTGAATGGAGGAGAAGAGGAAATCGGGGTCTGAGGCTAATGATCTTGATTCCTCTGGGATGTTGCAGAGGTTGGAATTTGAGATTGCAAATTTCATACATGATATTTCATTGTGATGATGTGTGTTTCTTGATGGGTGGTTCTGTGAATTTCATACATAGATTTTAAGTGTTTTATTAATCTTGTTAGCATATTCCATGCACATCTTGATCGATTGTACAATAGATAAACTAAATATGAGTTTCTTATGTCGACTCTATATTTGTAACACCCCAATTTCACAAACTAAGCGGAGACATACATCTTATTGGGATGTCACAAACATGATCATCATTTCATAAAAATAAAGTTTAATAAACCATCACAGGATATATAATTTGCAATTCTCATGTCTCAAGTACCACAACATAAAACTTAAACTTTGAACTAAGCTAATACATAGCCTCAACACTAATTGAAAAACTAAATTAAATTCCATATGATAGTTGGCACCCCACCAGGTCTAAACTCTTCAATTTTCCTTGAGATGTATGTTCCTTGCTTAAGCTCCTTCCTTATTCTTTTCTCCTATAGACATCACATCCCCAGTCATTCATTCAAAATAGAAAACACGTTGGAGTAAGCAGCATTGAGTATGGTTATAATAACATAATAACTGGGCAATAAGAAAAAAATCATAAAAGTAATTGTACAATAAATTTTTGATTCACATAATATGCTCTTAATTGGTTAATTATAATGTCTTTTACTCTTATGCGCCAACTGTGCTCATAAGGCTCGTAGGCTCAACTGATGTTCCACTTGAACTCATGATTTGCACAAACGTGCCATAACTATGCTCCAATTGAGCTCATGATTTGCACCGGAGTGCCATAATGTTCCATTTGAACTCATAAGGCTCGAGGGCTCAACATTAACATAATGAGGACCATCTATATAATTAATTACATGATTCATCATTAACTTGGCATAATGATCATTTACCTGGATTTAATATGACCATGACATGAATTCTTGAAATAGGAAATTTAAAACATAAGGATCATATGATAACTTTTGGAAGCATTAACTTAAGACTTTCTGAAAATTTAACACATAGATATCATATGGTTTAACTTGATCATCATGATACAATAATCTTAATGTGATTGAAAACCATTACTTAAATACTCAAAGTGCATGGACCTGCTTACTTTTATTGGAGCAACCCTAATTCAGTCTCTCTGATTCTGAGTCACTCTTATATTCCTAAAATTATATATGATTTATATTAATCATCATCATCATGACACCTTAAACCCTAATTTAAGCCTTTTATGGAAATGAGATCTGATATTATGGAACTAGAGTTTGAAAACACTAAAATCAAATTCCTTGTCGAAAAACCTTTCCAGCGACTATTTTTGGGTATTTTTCTGATAAGATGTTGAATTATTGTGAATTTGTGAAGAACGGACCAATCAGAAGATTTGGAAAAGCCACGTAGGCTCATTAACATCGCTGGGCCCAGCCTGGCTGGCCCAATCGGGGCCAGCCTCTAGGTCAAGGCGCGCCCAGAAGGAGACATAAACAGGCAATTAAGATGATTAAAACCCGAGTATACCCACACGGATGTGAGAAGGACAAACAATCGCTCAGGGGTAAAAGTAGAAAATCGCAACTTGATTTCTTCTCCTTTCGATTCAGCAAAGAACAACAACAAACAAAAACGAGCCGTAAGAGGAACGATGCAAATCAGCGAAGCAAAACTGGTATCTTGCCCCTTTCGTGGAGAATTGTGGTGTTGGGCACCCGTATGGCCCTCGGCAGAACCCAAAGAACTAGGAAACATCGTCTGCGATGGTCTACACACCAAAATGACCATGTCGCCAACTGCAAAGCACAGGAGGAACAAGAGATGGTCCCAAAATATTAGAAAGCACCAGACTGTGAAGAGAACAATAATCTGGGAAAACGAGACATCACCAAGCGACGCCATGTTCAGAGGACTGACATTGGCTACATGCTCAGAAACTAGGTGAAAAAGAGGGACATCGGGAACTCACCACCAAGGAACGAATCCGATCAGATTGAAGGTTCCTGGGAGTTTGGTTGAGTCCCCCACACGGTCACAGAAGGTGGCGAAGGTTGAGGATGATCCGCCGAAGTCTCTTTTGCAAGGTGATGGCGGAAGAGTAGGGTAGCGGCGTACTGGGTTCTAGAGAGAAAACCAGTACCGTGGTACAGATTCTAAACCCCTGAGGAATGATTTCGGGAGCATATATACAGGTTTTTCCAACCGAGAGGGGTAGGGTTACTTGCGGGTAAAGGAACAGGGGAGATCCTGGGGCGGTCTAGACAACTGGGGACTCTCAGGTTTCAATCCCTAGTGTATAAGGGGTCAGAAGGTTTGGGAAGGATCACTGCTGATGAATACAAGGTTCGTTTGTGCTGGGACTCAGCAGAGAGTGAGATCGGGAGGGCGGAGGCCAGCGGCCGCTGCTCCAGTCCAAGTAGGACTCAGACGGGTGGGAGAGAGGGCCTGAGCGCCGTCAGATGAACCCGCGGATCAGGGTTATGATCTTGGCCACTCGATCAGATCTGAGATCCATAGAATTGCAGCATGACATATAAAAAAAAGGTCCGAGAACAAAGTCTAGTTAGGCTAGGAATAGATTATTTAGGAAATGTAAATGTATTTAAATAGTTTCTTCTCAATCCAAATTGGAGCATCAAAGGAAGTTCAAACCTAACCAAATTTGGCCTGTTAACTAATTTGCGTATGAGGATTTCGAAAATAAAGTTAGATTTTAATTTCGAGACTCCCTACTATATGTTATTTCCCTTTCAAGCTAAAGCTTATTTTAATTTTCCAAAACTTTCCAAAAACAATTATGGGCTGATACTTTGGATAAAACTTGATATTAATGTTTCAAGTTCCCACAAAAATTATTAGGTCCAAATATTAGCATTAAAAAAGACTAATATCACTTTATCCCCTGTAAGCTACTAATGTGCCAAATTAGGGTAATAATTGATGAAATTGAGTTTCAATTAACTTGATGATGAAATATTATTATGTTAAACAAGGTTTATTCATTATAATTGGGTCTCTAAGATGCCATGTATTTTATATGAAGCATTAAGATTTGGAGTTTGGAATTAGGGTTTTCTAATATAGGATTAGCTATAAAAATTAGGGTGTTACAATATTAATCATCTTGTTTAGAATCTAATTTTGAGCATAATTTATATATTTTGTTCCAAATATCATTCTTCTTGTTAAGATTGATGCAATAATTTTATACTATAAGTAGATCAAGATTGAAGAACATCAACTATATCGACCACATAGAATATGACACATTATGTGTTGTGTGACATGGACTCGAATATGTAAACCTGCATTTTAGAATGCAAGACATTACATACCCATTGGTGCAGCCACCTACTATATATCAGATATCACATTACATTCGCAACGGCAAAATAGAAATTTACAAAATATTGTAGTCAGTCACCATCTGAAAATTTTTACTTGTTGGTGAGGTGTTTGTCTTCAATAACCTAGAAATAGATTTCACAAGATAACTAATGACCTAAGAACAATCACTTAGATAATTTGAATAGTGTGACACTCGTTTGGACTATTGTTTTCTTATGTGACTTGTTGACCTCGATTACTCTTCCGTTTATTCAAAATATGTGTTGTATGACTTTCCTATATTTCCAGATTAAATAAAGACATTGCTATCTCACATCTTTCTAAATGTCTGTCTTCTAATGGTGCATACACAAGATCGAGATAATAGTTTAAAATTATGAAGAATAATGGAGTCACACACATCCCATCCCGAGTGTGGATTGTCTATGACACAAACTCAGACACACCGTCAACTTTTTCTTATAAGACGTATACTATCTTTTTCTTATCATGTTTTGAACGGAACAGATTTTCATACCATTTCATGTTTTGACTTTTATTTCTTCATTAAATTTTTATTTTAACTTAGTTACAAACACCATTTTATATTTATGATAGTCATGCAAAACAACATATACACAATAGAAGAAAGCTTTTGCTCAACGGAAATTGTTGGCATATTGTTTACAAGTAGTATTTGGGTGTTAGTCTATCTCTTGTATCTGGTCCCGGAGTTCTTTGCTTTCCATAAGTTGTTTTCTCAGTTCAAAAAACCTATAAAAATAGAGCTATTGGATTTTTAGGATCCTGCATAATTGCAACATCAAACAGAGACACGAGAATGTATATGCTATCTATATGGTATTCTAACAACCACTCTCGTCGTGGTCGCTGGAATTCCAATAATTGAACAGTGGGAATGACTAAGCCATATACCGTTAAAAGCAAGATCTTAGGAGTTCGGCTCTTCCTAGATCTTGTATGGCACTGATTTCGACTTAGCAGTGGTCAGTTGGATTTTGAGTGGTATCCTCAAATTCCTCAGGGAATAATAAAATATGTAAGACAACCGTGTAGCATATCTATTTAGGATTATACACAATGCTTCATATTGGATGAAAACCCTTGTTTTCTTTCTTTTCAATGAGATCATGTATAGTACAATAAGAGATAATATATATACTTATGTTGTAGTTATGCTCATGTTGTAAACATACTTATGTTGTCAAATATACTGACATTAATGGTTAATATGTTGCTGCTAGCTATGTTTAATATTGCTAGCCATGCCTATATAATTAGAAATGCTTAAACAGCTAATCATGCCTATGTAGTTCATTGTGTTATGATGTTATTTCTACTTATGATATAGATCTATTTACGTTATTTGAGATGCCAATATTGATAGCTATGTTATGTTACTAGACATATTCATGATGTCAGGGATGCTTATGCTACTAGATTGCTCGTACTGTTAGTAAGGAATATGATGATAGTCAGATTAATGATAATGATTGTTATTAGATGCAATTTGATGATATTTGAGTAGATATATATATAAAGAAATGGATTTACTTATTATCTATATATGCATTGATGATCATACTTGTTGCTAAGATGATTTGCTTAATCTATTTAGTATACTTGAATTATTCAATTTGTTCAATTGATTATTAAATACTCCAACTGCTTAATTATCTACTATTTAAAATGTTGTAATCAATAAGCATTGTCGGTGGTTATATCTCTTGCTGGGACATGGATCTCACCCTTGTGGTTCGCCTCATCTTTTTAGGTAATCAGCAGTGATGACAACAGAACCGTGGAAGTAAAGAGGAACTACAGTAGTGAATCTTTGAGAAAGTTGATTAGATGTCTAGTGTGTCCTAGAGTCGTCCCTGTACTCTCAGGTCCGAGTAGGAAAAGTTTGTATATGGTGTTTCAAATGAATCAAACTTTTATTAGCATATTAATGCTTGTTTGTGTGGCATATACGAATATTGTTCTCCTGTACATATATGTTGTGGCTAAGGCGATAGAACAATTTGTATCAAATTCTTAACATAGTATGGATAAAAGAAAGACATTGGGCTCTTATGAAAATGTTTCGGAGTAGGTGCTGACATTGAAATCGATTTTAATTTACCCATATTTTTGAGTATGTGATTAATTAATGATCGATTGTGCTTTATGTTTTGAGTAATATCGTTTACTGTAATGGGTTCTCACAGTTTCTTTAACAACTCAAAGATTCCCCCTGATGTAGTGCCTTGTAGACTACATATGGGGGTACCACTACCAAAGAAGAAGCCATGGAGTGAGCAGCTACAAACCCTATAGAAGTACCCTTCTGAACATGAGCATGCATCAAATTGTAAGGTTGGATGGTAGGCATAGGAACAAGCTCAAGACAAACCTAAAGAGTATGATTATGAGGAACATTTAACCCGAGCCCAATCAATCTCAGTGACTCCAGCCCCCGTAGCCATTCCAGAACTAGTTATACATCTAGAAATGGAAACACAAGAGGAGGGTGAAATTGAAGAACAATTGCAAGAAGCACAGTCTGAAGGGCCCGCTGGGATAGTAGAGACCAGCTTCCCAGACTTCGACAGATGGTCATGTGAGGACTTTTTCCAGACTTGTTGTAGATAATAATGAAGATCTTCAAAACAGATGACGATCTAGGAGAAGTATTTTTTGAAAGAGAAGGGATATGTGTTTTAAAAGATGATCTCCATGATACACTACAAATAAATGGTTACATGACCATGAGTGTAATGAAAACCTACCAATATCTACTCAGAGAGAGTACGCCTACCACTCACATGGCTTACTACATGCTGGCAGAGGATATTATCAAGAACAAAGCATCTGGCGAGAAGGAGCGATTGTTGCAATGCCTACAAAGTTCATTGCCAGAGTTCATCTTTTTGTCACTCCTACACAACAATCACTGGATTCTCTTGACAATAAACATCAAGGCAAAGACTGCAGTCCTAGATAATAGCTCTGATGCAACTTTCATGTTGAAGAAATATATTAATGCAACAACACCAAAGAGTATCACAGAAGAGAAAGTGTAAGCCTGTGCAGAAGCAATAATTGAAATGATACAAGTTCATGGTATAAGATATGAATACAACCTCGCTAAAGAGTTCAAGAAATCAAAGTTATCCCATAGAATCCCTCTATAGATGCAGTAATCCAACAATTGTGGCTTACACTACCTGTACTAGATGTTAACTTTGACAGAATGGGAAGTGAAGATCAAAAGCATGCAATAGGAGTGGTACCACATGCTCGGGGGTGTCTATGCTGACATGTTGTTTCATTCTAGACGGGCACCAGAGAACCAAAAAATGAAGAGTAAAACTAGCCCACTAATTTCCAACCTCTACCTAGGACACTCTTGGACAACGTGTACGATAAGTTTTGGGGAGTTATAAACGGGCGTGAGAGGTACCTCTTTCATATTCTTTTAGCATTTGATGTGTCTGCCTGATTTTGTAATCTCTACATTTCAGTATCAAGAACTTTAATCAAATTTTGATCTTGAACATACCCTCCCTTGTGTGAGGAAAATTTTGAAAAATATTAAAAAATTTCTGACGAATTAGAATCAAATACGTCAGGCATAACTTTGGATCCAATTTTCCTAAATATAGTCACAACCCTCCCTTGCTTAGAAATACTTGTCTTCAAGCTAACTTCTAGCATAATTATTTCAAGAATGGTGGATTTGAGCTACTTAATTAGACTAAAATTTGAGTGTCATAATGTTTTAACATCATCTTTACCTCAAGATAATGTAAAATGCACAAGGATACATGTTCGTCTAAGGTGAACCCTCAAGGTAAAGAGGACTCTAATTAAAATTCTCCTATTTGATCACCATACTCTTAAGTATAGGTAGGAAAGAACACAATTTTGGCAAAGAGGAAACAAATACCCCTTCTAGTGCAAAAATCCCTACTTTGGGATCCAAAGAGGCTTGGGAGCCCATATCTAAAATCATATCATCCCCAAGCCTGAGAGCAATAATAAAAGCCAAGAGGAATAAAATCATGAGAGTTCTGCCCAGTAAGATGCTAAAAGTATCAACCCGTCCGGTGTATTGTTTCACTCAAGAATGAGATATGACGTACCCAGTAGTGGGGACTGGAAGACAAACTTGTACACATTTGCCTTTCGAAGGGGAACCTCACACAACCACTCCTTTGGGTAATATTGTCATTATAACAGTAAACATGGTTGAGTGAACCTGAGAAAGGTAGGATACATTACAACCCTAGCCTACCCGATCACAATATCTAGGATCCCCAAAAAATAATAGTTAGATGTGAAAGCTACCTCAGTAAGAACTTTGGACAACTATGACCTATAAGAAGAGCATATGTATATCATGATAGAGAAACCCTTCATCAAAAGAAGTTTATGGCAAACTATACGAGTATCACAACTGCAGATCTAAGGGAAAGAGTCTTTGGTTTGACAGCTAGTCACGATGCATATATCTCGATTTGAGGCTAACATTATGACATTCTTCACACTCAAAAAAATAATTATCTATAAAGCCCTTTGAATTTGTTTCATGCTTTCATTATATTTGTTAGGCTGAGGACATGGTAGACTCTAAGTTTGGGGGAGGATAAACTCCAATTTTATGGATATTTAAGTACCTATTTTACCATCAAATTGTCATTTGACTATATTTTATTGATCTTAACCTATCGTCTTTGGATGGTTTTGATATAGCAATTTAAAAATGACCCCTTTTATTTGATTTGTATAGACTACACATTTTAGCAGTAGTTGAGCCTAAAATCAAATGGTCATTGAAGGTGCTAACACTTTAGCGGTCGATGGGAATCACTCCAAGACAAGCGGTCTCTAACCTTGAAAATCTCAACGAGCACCAAACCATCTCACCTTGGTGACCAATGGGGACTGTGTCACATTTGTGATCGATGGCAAGAAGAAATCGCCTCTACGATTGATGATATCATATCTTCAGAGATCATGCTCATCAGCCATCCTCAATGATCACCTACTTAAGTGAGTACTGGAGGTGATGAACCTCTGCGACTGATGGAACCTTAGTGATCACTAAGCTCACATGCTCATCGACTGATGAAGGTGCAGTACCTCAGTGACTGCTGATGATTTAAGTCGGTCACCTTGAGAACCAGTGCCTATAAATAGACACCCACTTCATCCATGAAAGGGGTGATGATGTGAGGGGGACGACAAAGTGTTGTCACATTCCAGATCCTACATCCATTGGTCATTTCATCAGTCTTAGATCTCCTAAGATGAAATTTTAGAGGAGAGAGAAGACCCAAGCCATCACCACCTCATCGACCTATTTTTTGAAAGAAGGACTAGTCGCTTCTCCACACCCACACCAGATTCATATCTGAAGGAAACGTGCATAAGCCTTAGTCATTTTATGGTTCTAGTTGGTGTATCTCCCTTCTTATCCTCTAGATTTGTTCATCTCTCCTTCATCCATTTGTTGTCCTCATGTCTCATTACATTTGTCAATCTATAATGTTGCTCATGAACATGAGTGGCTAAACATATTTCTTGGATTGGAATTAGCCAGTAAGGCCCTCCCAACATGTAAATATTTACATCCATTGAATATATGCTTTTAGCAACGGATTATCTCCATACTCTTGGTCTTAATTCTTCACTCGTATGATTAGCTACCATCTTGTGATGTTTGATTATTAGTTCTTTGAAAGAGTAGTACTACCCTTATCTAAGTGTTATAGAGTTTCATGAAGGCGTGAGAATGTTGGAATTCTTAAGCTAATGGTCATATGGTTATATTTGTGATTGTTTGCTTTCCATCTAGAGAGAGAGACAACCTTTTAATCTACATCTATCCTAAGCTCTAGAGATGAGGTAGTAGAAATATATGATGATTTCTTGTAATCTTACTAAGGGTATGCCATGGGTGTGAGTTGCTGAGAGACCTTAGATGGTGAAATTCAATCCAAGTTACCATCCATACTTGTTACATCACTCTTTTTTTCTACTTGTTTGCTTGTTTGTTTTATTCCTTCATTTTTCTTAGTTTGCTTGTTTGTTGGTTGAAGGAACGTCATTCTGTAAGGAATACCAAACTTAATCTACCCTCTTGGTTGGTGTAACTAAGCCAAGATTCTAAGTTCTTATCACTTGTCACTCCTTGTCAATGTGGATCGATCCAAATTTACTGCATCGGACCTCATATAATAGTTGTGGGATCCTGCATGTTGGGTTATAAATTAAGAGTCTGGCTACTCTAAATTCGCTCCTTTTTGGACGTGTGATTTAGTTCGGTCATTTATCAAAATATACTTACTACGAATATAGGGTTTCATAAACTCATATGTTGATAAATAAATACTCCTTATTATATATATGGGTAATTCAATATGGGTATATAGATCATCATATCACCCTAAGGTTCTATAGCAAATCAAACTATGACTACTCTAACATTTTATTCCAATTAGGTCATTCTACATAAAGTACTATATATATGTGTATATATACATATATATACACATATATATACATACATACAAACACACACACACACACGTACACAGATATATATATATATATACATACGTGTGTGTATTATTACCTAAGGTCTTGGTCATCTTAGTATGAATGAAATCATTGTCTACTAGATTTGCATAATTTTATGTTCATTGATTCACTCATCTATATCTTGTACATGGTAGACACTAGGGGCACTGATCTAATCATATACATTGTTATAGCAACTAAGTAATATGCCTTAAATACCTAAATTGTCATCGTGTCCCTTTATTATAATTATGCTTTTATCTTTTAGGTTCAGCATGCAGCCTACTACTATCATAATCAATTTAACATTATCTAAAAAAAGGGAGGTGAAGACTAACCTACAGGACGATCTGTTGCCCATGATCCATGGGTTCATATTAGTACTGATATGTGATTGTTTGGATTCTGATCCAACTTACTTTATCTTGGTCTCGTGCTCCTTAGAGTAGACTTGAAGCTCTTCCACATGGCTAATCTCTGAGGGAGATGGAGTCAATGCAAATCTGATGTCCAGGAGCCATTGTGATGGATGGCTCAGAGGTTGCAAGACTAGAGGGTTTCATCCACAGGTCTTGTACATGTTGTCAGTAGTTTGAATATATCAATTGAAGCATCACCATGGATGCTAGTATTAGTAGGATCAGATGGCTTAGAGTCTCTGTGAGGGCTCGGCAATCAAGGTGGTGATGTAGAGGATGAGGCAAGGCAGTCTTGGTGGAAACACCAGCATTTTAGGCCGTTGGACTCCTTTGTCGACAATGATGAAGGAGTCCAAATAGGTAGAGGAGTACCCATGCGGTCAGGGTGACTGAGACCATAGCAAGAAACTATGATCTAACGCGTGAGTAGAGGAGAAGAGGAAATTGGGGTCTGATGCTACTAATCCTGATTCCTCTGGGCTGTTGCAGAGGTTGGAATTTGAGATTGCAAATTTCATACATGATATTTGATTGTGATGATGATTGTTTCTTGATGGGTGGTTCAGTGAATTTCATATATGGATTTTAAGTTTTTTTATTATTCTTATTAGCACATTCTATGCACATCTCGATAGATTGTACAATGGATAGACTACAATATGAGTTTCTTATATCAACTATGTATTGATCATCTTGTTTAAAATCTAATTTTGAGCATAATATGATCGTTCTTCTTGTTAAGCTTGATGCAATAATTTTATACTATAAGTAGACCAATATTGAAGAACAACAACTATACCTACCACATGGAATATGACGCATGATATGTTGTGTGACATGGACTCGGATACAATAACCTACATTTTAGAATGCAAGATATTACATACCCATTAGTGCGGCCACCTATTATATACGAGATATCACATTACATTCGCAATGGTAAATAGAAATTTACATAATATTGCAGTCACTCACCATCTAAAATATTTTACTTGTTGGTGAGATGTTTGTCTCCATAACCTAGAAATAGAGTTCACAGGATACCCAATGACCTAAGAACAATCATTTAGATAATTTGGATAGGGTGACACTCGCTTGGACTATTGTTTTTTTATGTGACTTGTTGACCTCCATTACTCTTCCATTTATACAAAATATGTGTTGTATGATTGTCCTATATTTCCGGATTAAATTAAGACATTGCTATCTCACATCTTTCTAAATGACTGTTTTCCAATAGTCTATACACGAGATCGAGATGATAGTTCAAAAGGATAAAGAATACTTGGGTCATACACATCACAAATATGGATTGTCTATGATACTAAATCAGACTTACCGTGGCCTTTTTCTAATAAGATGTATACTATCTTTTTCTTATCATGTTTTGAACGGTACAGATTTTCATAATACCATTGTATGTTTTGACTTTTACTTCTTTAGGAAATGTTTATTTTAACTTAGTTACAAATACCATTCTATATTTACGATAGTGATGCAAACTAGGGGTGAGCAAATCTCGGTCCAGACCGCAAAACCGGACCGGACCGCTCAATTTGGTCCGGTTCGGTCCGGTCCATTTCAACTTCGGTCCGGTCCGCGGTCCAATAAATTTGATAAATTCGGTCTTCGGTCCGGTCCGGTCCGGTCTGGTCCAAAACCGGTCCGGTCCGGTCCGGACCGCAGACTAACTTTTATATAAAATCTATATATATTTGAAGGTGTATTCTATAATAACTACAAATAAAGTACATATATAAGTACTACTAGTATAAATGTTTGATACTAAAGTTATATAATTGTTAGAAGTGACTAAGATTATCAACTTTGTATAATTAAATAAGTTGTAAAACATCTAAAAAAGGCTGATTGCGGTCCAAACGGTCCGGTCCGGTCCGGTCCGCGGTCAAAACGGTCCGGTCCCGGTCCGGTCCGACCACCAAACGGTCCGCTCAACGGTCCAAAAATTATTGATTTTCGGTCCTCGGTCCGGTCCGGTCCGGTTTTGGACCGATGCTCACCCCTAATGCAAACCAATTGCTCAACGAAAATTGTTGGCATATTGTTTAAAAGTAGTATCTGGGTGTTAGTCTATCTCATGTATCTGGGCCCAAAGTTCTTTCCTTTCCATAAGTTGTTTTCTCAGTTCAAAAAACCTATAAAAATAGTGCTATTGGCATGGAGTTTTAGGATCCTGTATAATTGCAAAACATCAAACAGAGACACAAGAATGTATATGCTATCTATATGGTATTCTAACAACCACTCTCGTCGTGGTAGCCGGAATTCTAAGAATTGAACAGTGGGAACGATGTCGAATCACATAAAAGAAAAGAAAGAGGAATCACAAGAATAATACCAACGCAGACTGACTAAGCCATATTCTGTCAAAAGAAAGAGCGAGCTCACACGCGGGAACCGGCGTAAATGTTCCACAGACAAAACACGCTTATTTTCTGTTCTTCTTTCTGTAAAGAAACGATTGTTATGATACTTCACTTGATTGTCTACATAGAAGCAATTACATCTGCTTATATAGAGAATTGGAGCTTAGCGAAAGCAGAAGAGGAAGCGCCAGGTGCAGTGGGCAGCCTGGAACGCCGAGATATAGAGATTTACAGTAGATTCACTTTTAATACGGGTACAGATTACGTTTGTGCTTTAGTACAGATTGCTTTTGTGATTTTTGTCTGATTGCTGTCTTGAGTGGCTTCGTGATCCTGGCTTTGTGCTTTACACCCTCCCGCAAGCTCTGCCGAAGAGGAACGAAGGCCGAGCTTGAGAATCAGTTTGCGAAAGGGGTGTTTGGCAAGGGCTTTGGTGAAGAGGTCAGCGAGTTGATTGGTGGTGGAAACGAACTGGGTGACGATGTAGCCAAGCATAACCTTTTCACGAATGAAGTGGTAGTCAAGTTCTATGTGCTTGGTGCAGGCATGAAGAATGGAGTTAACGGTGAGATATAGGGCGTTGAGATTGTCACAGTAAAGGGTAGCTGGGCTGGGCAGTGGGAAATGAAGTTCGCAAAGGAGATGAGAGAACCAGGTCAGTTCAGCAGCAGCTTGGGATAGGGAGCGGTATTCGGATTTAGTGTTGGACCTGGAGACAGTAGGTTGTTTCTTGGAGGACCAGGATACGCAAGTTCTGCTGAGGAAGACACAGAAACCACTCGTGTTGCGGCGTGTGAGGGGGCAGCCTGCCCAGTCGACGTCGGAGAAGCCGGAGACGGGAAGAGTTGTGTCCTTGTAGATCTGCAGACCAAAGAGAGAGCGTGCCTTTGATGTATCTGAGGATACGTTTGACTAATGGCATATGGGCTTCAGTTGGGTGATGAAGGAATTGGCAAGCGAGGTTGACGACATAGGTTATGTCAGGTCTGGTGAGGGTGAGATATTGTAGGGAGCCGACGATGCGGCGGTAATCACTGATATTAGGAATGGGGTTATTGGATTGGGTTAGTGTGTGACGAAGGAAGTTGGTGCTGACCGGAGTGGAGGCAGGTTTGCAATGGTGCATGTTTTCACGAGTTAAGACTTCAAGGGCGTATTTGGATTGGTGCAGGAGTAATCCGTCTGGATTGGATTCAACTTGTACACCCAGAAAGTAGTGAAGATCGCCGAGGTTGCGGAGGGAGAATTCTTTTTCCAGACGTGTGATAGTTTGTGAGATGAAGGTAGGTGATCTACCAGTGATTAGTATATCATCTACGTAGAGGAGGAGGTAGGCAAGACATGTTCTTGAGGAGAAGACGAATAGGGATGAATCACTGAGACAAGGTTTGAAGCCGAGACCGCGAAGAAAGGTGGAGATGCGACTGTACCAGGCGCGAGGGGCCTGTTTGAGGCCATACAGGGATTTTTGTAGAGCACAGACATGATGGGGTTTAGAGGGATCGACAAAACCTGGTGGTTGATGCATGTAGATGACAGTGTCAAGGGAACCATGAAGGAAGGCGTTGCAGACATCAAGTTGTTGAACAGGCCAACTGCGAGAGGTGGCGATGGTGAGAATAGTTTTGATGGTGGCGGATTTGATGATGGGGCTGAAGGTCTCAACATAGTCGATACCTGCTTCTTGAAGGAAGCCCTTAGCGACCAGTCGTGCCTTGAGGCGATTAAGAGAACCATCTGCGTTGTGTTTGGTCTTTAAGACCCATTTACATCCGATGACGTTCATGGAGGGAGTGCGCTCGACAAGGGTCCAAGTGTGATTAGAATGGAGGGCAGATAGTTCGAGTTCCATCGCAGATTTCTAGCCAGGATGGTTGAGGGCACTGCGGACGGTACGTGGGATATGAGGTAGTAGGGAGGAGTGAAGGGCGTAGCATGGATTTGGTGTATGAATACTAGACTTACTGTGAGTGACCATGGGGTGAGAGGAGGTGGTTGTGAGAATGACTGAGGTGGAGTCTTGAGAAGAGGGGGGGAGGAGAAGGCGGGATTGCTGGGATGGAGGTTGTGGATTCGACGGTAGAGGCGGAGACGTCAGCGATGGGTAGCAGGGAGCCATTGGGTAGGGTTAGAGGAGTGGGATTAGCGGTAGATGTATCGGCTGAGGTTGAAATGGTGGGCAAGGGGCTGATGGTGTCGGTGAATTCAGATAGTGAAAGAGATGGAGCCTATAGGGTGGATGGGGTGGGTTTGAAAGGAAACACAGCCTCATTGAAGACGACATGTTTGGAGAGGTATAGTCGTTTGGAGGCAAGGTGGAGACATTTGTAACCCTTATGTTGTGAACTATAACCAAGGAAGAGGCAGGAAGTGAGCGTGAGTCGAGTTTGTCAATGGAGTAGTATCGTAGGTAGGGGAAGCAGAGAACACCGAAGGTACGAAGGTGATGGTAGGAAGGTCGTTGCTGATATAGGAGTTCATAGGGAGTTTGCATATGAAGAGTAGGAGAAGGCAGTCGATTGATGAGGTAGATGGCAGTGCAGAAGGCTTCTGCCCAGTAAATCTTTGGTAGATGAGCATCAAATAACATAGCTAGACCGAGTTCTGTGACATGTCTGTGCTTCCTTTCTGCAGTTCCATTTTGTGAAGGTTCATGCGGACATGACATTTGATGAATAATGCCTTTGTCGTTGAAGAACTGTTTGACGGAGTGATTAACAAACTCTCCACCTCCGTCGCTTTGAAAGATTTTATTTGATGTGTTGAACTGGTTGTGGACCATGTTGTAGAAGGAAATGAAAATAAAACTGAAATCGTTTTTGTTCTTCATAAGATAGATCCAGCTGAACCGAGAGTAGTCATCGGTTAGCAGTACATAATAAGAGAAACCATGTTGAGAATCTATCGGGGCTTTGCCCCATACATCACAGTGGATTAGATGAAAAGCTACTTTGGACTTGCTATGCTTGTGACAGACAGGTAGGCGACTGCTTTTACTCAGCTCGCAGCTGTTGCAGATGTTGTCGAAGGCGGAGGTGGAAGTGATCCGATGAGCTTGTTGTAGGTGGCGGAGGATGAGTTTGTTGGGATGGCCAAGCCGTTTGTGCCATATTTCTCCGGATGTCTTGATGAATCTGTTGCTGAAGAATGATTGAGGAAGCGTTACTGTAGGGGCTGAAAGCTGGTAGACGTCGTTTTCACATGTGCCCTCGGCCATTGTGCGGTGGGTCTGGAGGTCCATCACCATGACACGATCCTTGGTGAACACAAAATAGCAGGGAAATAGAGACGTTAACTTAGAGACAGATAAGAGGTTTCTTTTGATATCAGGAACAAGAAGAACGTCGTGTAGAGGTATTTGAGAGATGTGAGAATCACCAATGTGAGAAATGGGAAGAAAATTGTCGTTTCCAACCATGATAGAATCAGGCCCTTTGTAGAGACGCAAGTTGTGAAGCATACATGAGTTGTGAACAAGGTGATCGGTGGCACCTGAGTCTACACACCAATCGTTTATGTTGGCTTCATTTAGCCAAAGAGCAGCGAGGGCGGAATTTGTGTTTTCCGTCAGTTGATTGGGGGTGTCAGTGGCTTGGTGGATGTGATCATAGCGGTGCCAGCACCGTAGAGCGGTGTGGCCACGTTTCTGGAAGATTTGGTAGAGGGGAAGGTCTTTGTTAATGGTGTGGGGTTTGTGGAAAGATATGCTTGAGGAGTGGTGCGACGAAGGAGTTCTGAGAACACTGGGTCGGCTCAGGTTGGATTGGTGGCGACCTCTGCCATGGTAGGAGAGTCGACCCCTACTGCTGAAGGTTGAGTGGACGGGGGATGCTTGGACTGGTGAACGGGTTCTTGTGCGAGTAGAAGACGGAAGGGAGAGTGGTTTGGGGGCGGCGTTCCTCCCTTCGTTCAAAGTCTTGAAGGAGAGGAAGGATGTCGTTGAAGGACGGAATAGGTGGTTTGAGCATGGCGACCACAAAGCCCTCGTACTCGTTTCCATCGAGTCCATTAAGAAGGGTAAAGACCTTCTCTTGATCGCTCACTTTGTACCCAATGGCGTGAAGTTGGTCGCAGATGTTCTTCAGCTTTTTGGTGTAGTCGGTGATGTTGTCGTTGCCTTTGGTGAAGGTGTGCAGTTGAGATTTCAGATCGAACTCACGGGTTTGAGAAGCTTCAACGAAACGTTTGGACAGGGTAACCCATACTTAGTGTGAGGTGGTGCAGCCGATAACCTCACCCATTACTTCTTCAGAGAGAGAGCCACAGATCCAACCTTTCAGAAGGCGATCTGTCTGAGTCCATTCTTTGTACTTGGGATTAAGATCAGGCAAAGCGTTGTCATCTTTGATGATACGGGGTGGAATCTCATCAGTTCCATCTAGGAAGCCATCGAGGGAGCAGGATTCAGCAAGTGTTTTGACTTGCGATTCCCAGAGAAGGAAGTTGTTCAGATTTAGTTTCAGGGAGATGAAGTTGAACACATTGAGCCCAACGGGGTAGGGATAGCTACCAGCTTTGGAGGAGGAGGAAGAGGAATCAGCCATATTGAGGTTGTTAAGTTTCAGACTCTTAGGGTTTCTAAGGTAGACGAAGAAGAGGAGCGGGGCTGAGAAGAAGGGTAGCGCTTCTAACAACGCTTAGGAAGGCTCTGATACCATGTAAAGAAACGATTGTTATGATACTTCACTTGATTGTCTACATAGAAGCAATTACATCTGCTTATATAGAGAATTGGAGCTTAGCGAAAGCAGAAGAGGAAGCGTCAGGTGCAGTGTCAGGTGCAGTGGGCAGCCTGGAACGCCGAGATACAGAGATTTACAGTAGATTCGCTTTCAATACGGGTACAGATTACGTTTGTGCTTTAGTACAGATTGCTTTTGTGCTTTTTGTCTGATTGCTGTCTTGAGTGGCTTCGTGATCCTGGCTTTGTGCTTTACACTTTCGCCATAGATGCAATAGGGGAGAAGACATTACCCTACGCATCTATATAAGCCGATAATGAAACTGCTTCGTGAAAGACAGTACCCTCCGCATCTGTATAAGCTCCGGGATGCACTCGCCAGCCCACGGAGGAAGGCCAGCGAACATGAAATGCTAGTCGTCGTCAGGGAAAGGCGAGGTGGATGCTGCCAGTCTTGGGGCCTCCGCATAGCGGGCACTCTGGGATTGCAGCTCGATCGCAATCTGCCCACAAGCACAGGTGGTAGCAGGGCAGCACAGCAACGGTAGAGGCCACCGGGTTTCCTTCACCCCGCTCGCAAACCTTGCACCGGAAGCTTATGGCATCGATGACATTGACACTGTTTTCGTCGTCGGAGCAGTAAGACTCAGCGTCGTCGCCATCGTCACTGTCTTCGTCCTCAGAGTAGTACGGCTCAGCATCGTTGCCATCGTCACTGTCTTCGCCCGCAGGTCCTGGCTGAAGCGGGTCCTGATCTGCGAGGGTCATCGTCTGACCGAGCTGGGCCCGTAGCGCGGCGACGGTGGGCACGTTACCCCCAGCAGCAGCGCGGCTGCTCTCCGCCTCCAGCTCTGCTTTGTGCTTGGTCTCTGCCTCCATCTTGGCGTGGACATGGAGCTCCGATGCAAGACGTCTCCGCGCGGTAGAAGGAAACGTCCAAACCTCTGCTACACGCCGGACCACAGCCGAACGCGCTGGACAAGGAAGCAAAGTGATGGCAAAGTGGATGTTATGAAGAAATGTGATGACAGAGCGAGCGAGAGACACTTATTTATAGGACGACAGAGCGGAATGCTCACCCTCTGGTCTCTTTTTCGTTTTCGTCGTTTAGTATGAGTTGAGGGGTCTGTCCCGTGCCTTGATTTAGTAAAGTGATATATTCCCACTGTAAGAGAATGAAATTCATTTTGAAATAAGGCTACAGATTCTAAAAATAAAACAAGCTAGTCATGGCACCTTCTACTATTTCTATTCTTCTGAACCATATTCCGATTCTAATTTTGCATCTTACCCACCTGAATAAACATCTTTTATTGCTTTTTTTGGTTTTGCTCTTGCAACTGATATAACTTAATATCAGCTTTGTTAACATGTTGCTTCCGTCTAGGGTAGGATGCAAGTTTCAGTGTTGTTTTGAGTCCATTGCTGGAGTTTGTGATTGTTCTTGTCACGGAGTTTGTTTGGAATTTAATTAATAAGGGGTGGGTGGAGATTGGAGGATCCTTCACTCATACGCAGCAGTAAGATTAGTCTAGGAAGTGAAATATCCCCTTTCACTGGCAGCTGAAGTATGTACTATTAGTAGGGTAAGGGGTTAATCGAGAATGTAATATACTCAGACGGTAAGAAAATCAAATTAATTTTAGAATAAATAACAAGGCTACAGTTTCTACTAGTTCTATTCTCAGGAACCATACAGCGTCGTATTCCAATATACTAATTTTGCATCTTGGCCACCGAATAAGCATTCATTTATTGCTGAAGTAAGATTAGTCTAAAGCATGCAAGTTGAGGGGTTCTTTTTCTATCCCCAGCCTTGTTTTAGTAGGGTAAGGGGTTAATCGAGAATGTAATATACTCAGACTGTACGAGAATCAAATTAATTTTGAAATAAATAACAAGGCTACAGTTTCTACTATTTCTATTCTCGGGAACCATACAACGTCGTATCCCAATATACTAATTTTGCATCTTGGCCACCGAATAAGCATTCATTTATTGCTGTTGTTGTTTGTGTTCATTAAACGGATGTAGCTTAATCCCAGCTTTGTTAACCTTCTATTTCCGTCTGGGGTAGGATGCTCCAGTTGTTGGGTGCTCTGTGGCCTTTTAATAAATAAGGCGCTGGTTGTTCTGCATTCTACCATGAACATAAAACGACACTCAAAATGCGCAATTGATGATGGCAAGTTGACATGATTATAATCGACATAAACAACTGAAAGCACGACTATCAATATATACATACAATTATATTGATCAAGCGTCGATCTACAACATCAACAATAACTCATGTGGAGCTAGCGGCAGAGTGCATTGAATTTGAGAGGGTTCTTCTTTCTTTCTTTTTTAGGGAAGTCCGGAGACGATTTTATTCATCCCACTCTCCTCCTGTGGGCTAAATCTTTAAAATTCTTAAAAACAACATTGTACTCTGGGAAATCCAAAAGGGTTGCCATAGATTCGACTTGGTAAGTAGTTTGAACCGTGATTCTTCCTTCTCTTCATTTTCCCTTGCTCGGAACCCTTGATCCATCGAATTTGAGGTTTGGCTTAACCTCCAATATTCATCTTCTACCTACAACAGACCATCTTTAGGGTCGAAAGAAAGAAGAAACTGGTGTTTTGCTAGAGTTTTGATATGAATTCGAGATTTTCAGAGATGGGCTATGTTTTTCAGGTGTTTTCACACCGTAGGGTAAGTGGGTACTTCCTTTAAATAGTAGATTGCACGAAAAGGAGTTAAATTGTCAATCATTTTTAATTGCTTAGTATGCAAGTACAAACCTTAAGTGGTCTATTTGATCTAGCTTTTGCAAGTTGATATGAAATGGATTATTTATTTGTTGTGATGAATTTCAGATGATGAAATCATATTAGAAATGGGTACAATCCATCTAAATGATAATTCTTAAAGTATTTGCAGAGGTTATAAGACTATACTAAAATTTAGGGTATTCGGCTATCACTGAAATTGTTATATAATTTAATAAAGAAGTTTGCCTAGTTGAAGCTCCTTGCTTACAAATGATTGTTTTATTTATATGCGTATTACATAAATGTCAGATAAGCTCTTGCATTTCATTTGATGATATCAATGGTTGCTTGATATATCAGTAAGGAGGTGAAACCCTAAATGAATGAAAAGTTGGAGGTTTGCAAATAGAGATATTGATTCAATGTTATTTTTTTATGTATGATGTTACTGTAAATGGCGTGGAAACCCTAGTTCAGTTCGTTATAGGGTTTCTTATATATATTAAATTATATGTGAACTGCTGAGATCAATCCTTATTGAATGATGTTATGATGTATTAAATCCTTATGTGAGTTATGTGATAAGTGAATGAGGTAAGTGAAACCATAAGAATAGGGTGTTTAGTGAATCAAGTATTGTGATATTAATATTTCTTAGTATGAGATGTAGTTATGTTTGACAGTTCAGTTGTGGTATGTTATCAGATGGTTATGAAAAGAACGGTTTACAAAGATGAACTAAGATATGTTGATGTGATGATTGAATTGTGAATTTTGAAGAGTGAATTAGACATTTAGATGCCCTGAACACTGTAGAATCCTCACAGGATGAGGCTTGTGATGTGGGGAGGAAACAGTTTCTCGAATGAAGGTAGTCCCGATCGAGGTAAGCCGGAGCGCACCAGTAGGGTGTGGGGGTCTTTACCAGTAGGGCAGACTCCTTACAGTTATTTGGTACCCAACACCAATCAGGGATATTAGTGGTACTTGTGTTACGTATTGAGTGATTAGTGGTCAGTAGGTCCACTAATGCACAATAAGCCTGAGGGCTTTGACTCACTGCCTGAGTACCCAGGTTGAGAGGTGGAGTCTGAGATATCCAGCCTCTCCCATTAGTCACCAAGAGGCAGACGTGCTGAGGCCCGCTGTAGATGGGGTCTTACTTGAGAGATAGTCTTAGGAACTCGGGCATACTTCTAAGCCTTGTACAGTGAGATTGTAGCTTGTTGTGATTCTTTCACATGTGGTGGTACACCTCATGTGGGTTCAGGGCATAATAAGATGAATGAGAGGTTAAATAGGTGTGTGCAGTTCTTCAATTATTCTTTGTATGTTTTTGAATTATTAGTCCTCCTTATGATCAATTAAGCATGATCATATATCGATTCACTCTTGTAGATATATGAAGTATCCTTCCATATTTATGTTTGTGAATGATTAGTCTCTTTAAAGCTTACTGTTGTTATAATTGATATTAGTTGCTCGATAATATATCTGTAATTATATAAGTTCTTTAAACTATTTTCATGAAGTACTCATTCACTGAGCGAGTAGGCTCACCCCTCTACTCACAATTTTTAGGGAAACCTCATGGATTTAAGAATGATAAAGCCATAGTAGATCTACCACAGGAGTTAAGTATGAGATTAGTTAAGTTCAGTCAGTTCCTGTCACTCGAGGTCCTTGTATAGATGTAAGAGAGTTGTAAATGATGTTGTGTATCTTTGTTTCCTTAATAAGAGAGAATGTATCTTATTATCATGTCATATGTATATGGAAGTGGGAGAAACAAAATGAATGTATGGATGTGTATAATTAATGTTGAGATCATATTAGAGTAATCAAAGTTTAATTCTCTTGTAAAGTTTGTTTATGTGATTGAATGCGAGAAAACAAAGAGTTTGAAATAAAGGAAAAAAATAATTGGGAGTGAACTTGTATTAAGTATAATCCTCAAACGTATGCCCTAATCTCATGATTAATGGTAATCGTGGGATGTGTGTGTAACAACTTTGGTATCAGAGCTTAGGCTGAGTTGTCTGGGACCATTAGGATAGAAAGTCATAGCTATAAGTGTGGCAAATAGGAGGTGATGTGTCTACAGCTCTGGGAGGACTGAGTATTTAGATATCCTGGCCCGATATCTGAATACTTAGGTTGACCAGTATGAAGCTACTCTATCTATTTTTCTCTAAATGCCCTAGCCAGGTATGTAGAGGAAGGATGGGCTAGAGAGAAACCCTAGAAATCTTAGGATTAGGAGACCAGAAAGTAATGAAGGAGTAAAAGATTAAACATAGAATGTGATACAACTCTTGCTTTATATTGCTTCTTTGATTGGAGATAAATAGAAATACTCGTTTATGTATGAATTCATATTATCAATTTGTAGAATATGTATGGTTCTTTTAGATTTTTGTGTATCATGAATTTGATTCAGTTATTCTTTGTATCAAGTAGACCAAAAGTTATGTTTAAATGAGTTTTCCCTAAGTGGATATTCTTTCCACATGTTTCAGATAAATAGGAGTGGGTTAATCTTGAGTAGATCTCAGCTTCAGGACTGCAGGTTCATCCTGGTCTGGCTGGCAAGGTGCATTACTGAGATCTAATGACTCCTATTAACAATATAATAAGAGTAGACTCTGAATAAATTAGAGCCACATCATAGTGAGAATGTACATACACTAAGATGTTGAAACATATGGGAAAGATTACAATAGCTAAGAATCAGTTGGAACTGATATCTGAGATCCAACTTTGGGGCCTCATATGAGAAACCCTTATTTGGGAATAAAGGAACACGACATAAGGTTCAGATTAAGTTTCATTATTAGTATTATATGAACTCTAAATATGAAATATGTAAAGATATGAGAAAAGTATGTAAGGACCAAGATAGTAAGAATCAATCATGAGGAATGGATCATATAATCAAGTAAAATACTTTCATGTACTCCAAAGAAAAGGAAAAAAAGAAGAAAAGAGTTAATTATACGATAAGTACATAGAAGTAAAGAGTCCTTCGAAGAGTTAAAGTCAAGAGAATTAGATGAACATGTAAATCTTGGCCACCGAATAAGCATTCATTTATTGTTGTTGTTGTTTGTGTTCATTAAACGGATGTAGCTTAATCCCAGCTTTGTTAACCTTCTATTTCCGTCTGGGGTAGGATGCTCCAGTTGTTGGGTGCTCTGTGGCCTTTTAATAAATAAGGCGGTGGTTGTTCTGCATTCTACCATGAACATAAAATGACACTCAAAATGCGCAATTGATGAGGGCAAGTTGACACGATTATAATCGAAATAAACAACTGAAAGCACAACTATCAATATATATACATACATTTATATTGATCAATCGTCGATCGACAACATCAACAATAACTCATGTAGAGCTAGCGGCAGAGTGCATTGAATTTGAGAGGGTTCTTCTTTCTTTTTTTTAGGGAAGTCGGGAGACGATTTTATTCATCCCACTCTCCTCCTGTGGGCTAAATCTTTAAAATTCTTAAAAACAACATTTTACTCGAGGAAATCTAAAAGGGTTGCCATAGATTCGACTTGGTAAGTAGTTTTAATCGTGATTCTTCCTTCTCTCTTCATTTTCCCTTGCTCGGAACCCTTGATCCATCGAATATGAAGTTTGTCTTAACCTCCAATATTCATCTTCTACCTACAGCAGACCATCTTTAGGGTTGAAAGAAAGAAGAAACCGGTGATTTGCTAGAGTTTTGATATGAATTTGAGATTTTCAGAGATGGGCTAGGTTTTTAAGGTATTTTCACACCTTAGGGTAAGTGGTTACTTCCTTTAAATAGTAGATTGCACGAAAAGGAGTTAAATCGTCAATAATTTTCAATTGCTTAGTATGTGAGTACAAACCTTAAGTGGTCTATTTGATCTAGCTTTTGCAAGTTGATATGAAATGGATTTTTTATTTGTTGTGATGAATTTCAGATGATGAAATCATATTAGAAATGGGTACAATCCATCTAAATGATAATTCTTAAAGTATTTGCAGAGGTTATAAGAGTAAACTGAAATTTAGGGTATTCGGCTATGACTGAAATTGTTGCATAATTGAATAAAGAAGTTTTCCTACTTGAAGCTCCTTGCTTACAAATGATTGTTCTATTTATATGTGTATTACATAAATGTCAGATAAGCTATTGCATTTCATTCGATGATATCAATGGCTGCTTGATATATCAGTAAGGAGGTGAAACCCTAAATAAATGAAAAGTTGGAGGTTTGCAAATAGACATATTGATTCAATGTTATTTTTTATGTATGATGTTAGTATAAATGGTGTGGAAACCCTAGTTCAGTTCGTTACAGTGTTTCATATATATATTCAATTATATGTGAATTGCTAAGAGCAATCCTTATTGAATGATGTTATGATGTATTAAATCCTTATGTGAGTTATGTGATAAGTGAATGAGGTAAGTGAAACCATAAGGATAAGGTGTTCAGTGAATCAAGTATTGTGATATTAATGTTTCTTAGTATGAGATGTGGTTATGTTTAATAGTTCAGTTCTGGTATGTTATCAGATGGTTATGAAATGAACGGTTTACAAAGATGAACTAAGATATGTTGATGTGATGGTTGAATTGTGAATTTTGAAGAGTGAATTAGACATTTAGATGCCCTGAACACTATAGAATCCTCACAGGATGAGGCATGTGATGTGGGGAGGAAATGGTTTCTCAAATGAAGGTAGTCCCGATCGAGGTAAGTCGGAGCGCACCAGTAGGGTGCGGGGGTCTTTAACAGTAGGACACACTCCTTACAGTTGTGTGGTATCCAATACCAATAGGGGATGTCGGTGGTACCTGTGTTACATGTTGAGTGATCAGTGGTCAGTAGGTCCTCTAATGCACAATAAGCCTGAGGGCTTTGACTCACCGCTTGAGTACCCAGGTTGAGAGGTGGAGTCTGAGATATCTGGCCTCTCCCATTAGCCGCCGAGAGGCAGACATGCCTAGGCCCACTACAGACGGGGTCTTACTCGAGAGATAGTCTAAGGAACCCAGGCATGCTTTTAAGCCTTGTACAGTGAGATTGTAGCTTGTTGTGATTCTTTCACATGTTGTGGTACACCTCATGTGGGTTCAGGGCATAATAAGATGAATGAGAGGTTAAACAGGTGTGTGCAGTTATTCAATTATTCTTTGTATGTTTTTTAATTATTAGTCCTCCTTATGATCAATTAAGCATGTTCATATATCGATTCACTCTTATAGATATCTAGAGTATCCTGCCATATTTATGTTTGTGAATGATTAGTCTCTTTAAAGCTTATTGTTGTTATAATTGATATTAGTTGTTCGACAATATATCTGTAATTATATAAGTTCTTTAAACTATTTTCATGAAGTACTCATTCACTGAGCGAGTAGGCTCACCCATCTACTCACAATTTTTAGGGAAACCTCATGGATTAAAGAATGGCAAAACCAGAGTAGATCTGCCACAGGAGTTAAGTATGAGATTAGTTAAGTTCAGTCAGTCCCTGTCACTCGAGGTCCTTGTATAGATGTAAGAGAGTTTTAAATGATGTTGTGTATCTTTGTTTTCTTAATAAGAGAGAATGTATCTTATTATCATGTCATATGTATATGGAAGTGGGAGAAACATAATGAATGTATGGATGTGTATAATTAATGTTGAGATCATATTAGAGTAATCAAAGTTTAATTCTCTTATAAAGTTTGTTTATGTGATTGAATGCGAGAAAACAAAGAGTTTGAAATAAAGGAAAAAAAATTGGGAGTGAACTTGTATTAAGTATAATTCTCAAACGTATGCCCTAATCTCATGATTAGTGGTAATTGTGGGATGTGGGTGTAACAACTTTGGTATCAGAGCTTAGGCTGAGTTGTCAGGGACCATTAGTATAGAAAGTCGGAGCTATAAGTGTGGCAAATAGGAGGTGATGTGTCTATAGCTCTGGGAGGTATGAGTATTTAGATATCCTGGCCCGATATCTGAATACTTAGGTTGACCAATATCAAGCTACTCTATCTATTTTTCTCTGAATGCCCTAGCCAGGTATGCAGAGGAAGGATGGGCTAGAGAGAAACCCTAGAAATCTTAGGGTTAGGAGACCAAAAAGTAATGAAGGAGTAAGATATTAAACATAGAATGTGATACAGCTATTGCTTTATATTGCTTCTTTTAGATAAATAGAAATACTCTTTTATGTATGAATTCATATTATCAATTTGTAGAATATGTACGGTTCTTTTAGATTGTTGTGTATCATGAATTTGATTCAGTTATTCTTTATATCAAGTAGACAAGAAATTATGTTTAAATGAGTTTTCCCTAAGTGGATATTCTTTCCACATGTTTCAGATTAATAGGAGTTGGTTAATCTTGAGTAGCTCTTGGCTTCAGGACTGTAGGTTTGTCCTGGTATGGCTGGCAAGGTGCATTACTGAGATCTAATGACTCATATTAACAATATAATAAGAGTAGACTCTGGATAAATTAGACCCACATAATAGTGAGATTGTACATACACTAAGATGTTGAAACATATGGGAAAGATTAGAATAGCTAAGAATCAGTTGGAACTCAATTTCCGCTCCCTAATATACTTCCGGAGAAGGCAGGATAGTATCTGAGATCCAACTTTGGGGCCTCATATGAGAAACCCTTAATTGGGAATAAAGGAACACGGCATAAGGTTCAGATTAAGTTTAATTATTAGTATTATATGAACTCTAAATATGAAATATGTAAAGATATGAGAAAAGTATGTAAGGTCCAAGATAGTAAGAATCAATCATGAGGAATGGATCATATAATCAAGTAAAATATGTTTATGTACTCCAAAGCAAAGGAAAAAAAGAAGAAAAGAGTTAAGTATACGATAAGTACATAGAAGTACAGAGTCTTTTGAACAGTTAAAGTCAAGAGAATTAGATGAACATGTAAATCATAAGACTAGGATAACAAACTTAGTTGAAACAAAAAGAAATGTTAGAAATGATGAGCTTGATTAAGAAATGAGGGTTATGATATAATTGAGAGCATGGAATGTATACCTTATTTATGAAGTTTAATGCATTCATCCTTATTACCTTTGGATTCGAAGTCTCTATGGAGCAACAAACTAGTTTCTAAAAGAAGAACAAAAGTGTAGCTTAACAAATGGATAAGTCATACAAAGGTAGACTATATTCAGGAAGGAAAAACTTAATTGAAAGAAAAACTAAGATTGACCCATGCATGAGCCGTTTGATTTAAAATGAATGATATTTAATGTATTAAACATCATGTGAAACTAGTAGAGAGATTATTGATTTAGAATTTCAACTTCACATTAGTAGAAGGATAAAAAGGAATATGTGCAACATGGTATACATGATCATACACATGAATAAGCAACATGATCATAAAAGAAAATTAGAAGTTAAAGATGACAGGTGGAAGAATAGTATATGGTAAGAGGATTATGGAAAGTAAGGAAGGGTTTAGAACATGATGGAGTAATATAGATTATAAAAGAAAGATGTTAGGAGATTCAAATAAGTGCTAATTAGTCAAGTATCCTTGTTGATAACCAACTAAACCTACATATGAGAAATGTATTAAGGGAATGTTTGAAGATAAGAATTCTAAGTCTCAAAATCATCTTCTCTTTCATCTCTTTCTTAATGAGAGCAAGGTGGGAGTGAAGTGATAAGAAAATGAATCATATCTTATGCATATGCATAACCACCATGGTAGAGACCTCTAGTGAATGTAATAATGACACATAATATGATGATGAAACCCTAGCAGGGTAAATTGAGAATGTAATCTATCTGAATGGCCAAGAAAGATAAAGGAAATTCAATTGATGAGATAAGAAAGACTTTAGTAAAACTTGTGAGATCCAAAGTTTGAACTTAAAATTAAGGGAGAAAAGTCACATCACAATAACATCATGCTACTGATAAGGACCAAACTCTAGAATGTTTAGAGTTGTAGTAGTTCAAGGGATGTCACTAGTGATTTGACCTTGGATACTAGCATCTCTATAAAACAAGATCATGAGATTTGTACTATGAGAAGTAAACTAGCATTGATAGTAATCTAGGGTTTAAAGGTAGCTAATCTTAAAGGTAGATAAACAATATGGAATTGATTCAGAGCAAAGGATAAGAAATAGATTTGAAATATAAGAGGTGTGATCTGAACAAAAGGAAAAGTGCAACATGAGCAAAGTGTAATCTAAAATAAATTCTTGTAGTGATAGAAAGAATGATGAATAATCTATTCTTACTGTGAATGTTTTAATGTTAGGGATGTTTATTCTATATGATCAAAATGAGAAGGATCATTAATAAGAAGTAATTAGTAATGAATGAGGAGATAAGAGAAAATAATGGCTCTCAGTAATACGTGAATTTGTTTTTAGAAGTGTATTTTGTTGAAGGTATAATAAGGGATGTAATTTGGTTCAATGCATGATTTTAGTGTACATGTACATGAAATATGATAATTAAAGGTGTCTGATAGTTGTAGTCATTCATACCAGTAATCCATCTTAGTATTGTACAATTGTGGTTGAATCTAGTCTTCCAACTCATTAGTGTTTTGCTATTTGAGTAGCACAATAGTAAAATTCAAAACAACATGGTGAACTCTCTTTTGTGACTCAGAGGTAATAAAAAAATAATAGTAAATATTGAGCCGTATGAATTGAGATAGTTGGATCAGATTATCAAAGTTGAGGTAACACCTCAAGAGTATGAAAATATTGAAAATGGTTCTTTTTCTTTCTTTTTCTCTTTCATATGATTAATTGTGGCATAGAGAATTCGTTTGTTATCATTAAGAAGGCTTGCTTAATATTTTGTAGTGATTAAAAGAGAAATAAATGAATCAATGTTGAAAATAAAATTATAAACCGTAGTATTTGAAAGCTTAAAAGGAGAGAGATACCCCAAGTAAAGGTTCTTTGGAGGAATCATGTATAGAAGAAGCTACTTGGGAAGTGGAGACGGAGATGTTCAACACGTATCATTTCCTCTTTTAGAAATTTTGAGACAAAAATTTTATTAGAGGGGGAGAATTGTTACAACTCGTTCCTAGATTTTTTAATAATCCTAGAGATTTAAGATAATCTTAATGGTTGTCATGTTTTTGTTAGTAATATCTTATCTTGTGATTTACCTTAACTTTAGTAATATTAAATACTTATTTGGGAAACTCATAATCATGAATTAATCATACTATAAAGATCCGAGTTTGAGTTAATATAGCATTAACCCATATATGTATGCAAGAAGAGAGTTAATGATATTAGAGGAAATAATTAATAAATAACTTTTTCTTTGATAATATTATTAAAATAATATTGTAGGATTGTAGAGAATTCAATTATGAATCCAATAAAAAATAATGAACCAAGTCAGAATTAAAATAGGAGAGTTATGCCCTTTTTAGTAAACATGTACAATGTGACGTGACGCTATGTCATGTGCCACAACCACGACACTGCATCCTGTTCCACGACCGTGACCGATGTCGCGACCGCGACACTACGTCGTGTGTCACGACCACGACGGATGCCGCTCAGGACAACCAATCGTAAAAAGATTATATCTTGGGCTATATTTATCCATTTTCAACGAAACAAAGTGTGTTAGAACCGCGATTCGATCCTCTATCATCTCAGACACCTTTCTCTGTGAGAGGGAAACCTAGAAGGTTATTTCTAGGATATTGTTTAGAAAGAATGGCAGAAATCCAAAAGGGTTACCATAGATTTGAATTGGTAAGTAGTTTTAACTGTGATTCTTCCTTCTCTTCTATTTCCCTTACTCGAAACCCTTGATCCATAGAATTTGAGGTTTGGATTAACCTCTAATTTTCATCTTCTACCTATAGTAGACCATCTTTAGGGTTGAAAGAAAGAAGAAACCAGTGATTTTCTAGAGTTTTGATATGGATTCGAGATTTTCAGAGATGGGATACGTTTTTAAGATGTTTTCACACCTTAGGGTGAGTGGTTACTTCCTTTAAACAGTAGATTTCACGAAAATGAGTTAAATCGTCAATAATTTTCAAATGCCTAGTATGCGAGTACAAACCTTAAGCGGTCTATTTGATCTAGCTTTTGCAAGTTGATATGAAATGGATTATTTATCTGTTGTGATTAATTTCAGATGATGAAATCATATTAGAAATGGGTATAATCCATCTAAATGATAATTCTTAAAGTATTTGCAGAGGTTATAAGAGTAAACTGAAATTTAGGGTATTCGGCTATGACTGAAATTGTTGTATAATTGAATAAAGAAGTCTACCTAATTGAAGCTCCTTGCTTATGAATGATTGTTTTATTTGTATGTGTATTACATATATGTCAGATAAGATCTTGCATTTCATTCAATGATATCAATGTTTGGTTGATATATTAGTCAGGAGGGTGAAACCCTAAATGAATGGAAAGTTGGAGGTTTGCAAATAGACATCTTGATTCAATGTTATTCTTGATGTATGATGTTAGTGTAAATGGCATGGAAACCCTAGTTCAGTTCATTATAGGGTTTCTTATATATATTCAATTATATGTGAATTGTTGAGAGCAATTCTTACAGTTGTGATGCCCTGAACATTGTAGAATCCTCACAGGATGAGGCCTATGTTGTGGGGAGGAAACAGTTTCCCGACTGGAGGTAGACTAGATTGAGGTAAGCCAGAGTGGATCAGTAGGGTGTGGGGGTCTTAACCAGTAGGTCAGACTCCTTACAGTTGTGTGGTACCCAACACCAACTGGGGATGTTGGTGGTGCCTATGTTACATGTTGAGTGATCAGTGGTTAGTAGGTCCACTAATGCACAATAAGCCTAAGGGCTTTGACTCACCACCTGAGTACCCAAGTTGAGAGGTGGAGTTTGAGATATCCAGCCACTCCCATTAGACGCTGAGAGGTAGACGTGTTGTAGCCCACTGCAGACGGGGTCTTACTCGAGAGATAGTCTTAGGAACCCGGGCATGCTTCTAAGCCTTGTACAGTGAGACCGTAGCTTGCTGTGATTCTTTCACATGTTGTGGTACACCTCATGTGGGTTTAGGGTATAATAAGATGAATGAGAGGTTAAATAGGTGTGTGCAATTATTCAATTATTCTTTGTATGTTTTTGAATTATTAGTCTTCCTTATGATCAATTAAGCATGTTCATATATCGATTCACTCTTGTAGATATCTAGAGTATCCTGCCATATTTATGTTTGTGAATGATTAGTCTCTTTAAAGCTTACTGCTGTTATAATTGATATTAGTTGCTCAACAATATATCTGTAATTATATAAGTTCTGTAAACTATTTTCATGAAGTACTCATTCATTGAGCAAGTAGGCTCACCCCTCTACTCACAATTTTTAGGGAAATCTCATGGATTAAAGAATGACAAAGCCAGAGTAGTTCTTCCACAGGAGTTAAGTATGAAATTAGTTAAGTTCAATCAGTCCCTATCACTCTAGGTCCTTGTATAGATGTGAGAGAGTTGTAAATTATGTTGTGTATCTTTGTTTCCTTAATAAGAGAGAATGTATCTGATTATCATGTCATATGTACATGGAAGTGGGAGAAACAGAATGAATGTATAGATGTGTATCATTAATGTTGAGATCATATTAGTGTAATCATTGTTTAATTCTCTTATAAAGTTTGTTTATGTGATTGAATGTGAGAAAACAAAGAGTTTGAAATAAAGGAAAAATAATAATTGGGAGTGAACTTGTGTTAAGTATAATCCTCAAACTTATGCCCTAATCTCATGATTAGTGGTAATCATGGGATATGGGTGTAACAACAATAGTAGTAATTAATTTTCGTACTTAGTTTAAAAGGTGACAACTAACTAAGAGAAGTAACATGGTTGCTTACATTTGCTGGGGGTACAATAATCAGTCCAGTAGAATTCACATCACATGTGTTCAGAGCTCCCTTGTCTAACTGAAACCAAATATAATGTAATGATTGAGATGCCTTGGTAGTTCAATGAGCATCAGAAGGAGGCTAGAAGATTCCCACACATTTGCATCCAGTTATACATTGAGAAGGCTCCTCCTGATGGCTTTCCAAGACTAGACTATAAAGCTAAAAGGTACAGGATGTAAGTGTAGTTATCCAGCCCAAGAAAGATCTTTCCTCTTTTTGATATCATAGACCCAAGCGTCTTACTATTGTATAACCATTTTAACATTTAAATAAAAAACGACCTAATTGATTAGGAGCAGTAGTGTCGAGGATTTTCTTTGTAGCCTCAAGACGCTTATACGTATAACATGCATATTATCATGTTTGATGGAAGTAGGGTTGGTATTTGCCTCGAGACCTCATCATAGCATAGTTGATCTCCCTATGATGTTTGTAAGAGGAGACTCATTCATGCAAGGGTCATACAAAAAGGAGAAATTAAATCCATCACTTGGTCTTACCACGTGAGTGGGCTTCAATATTTTCTTTGATAGTCAAGGCTACTTTATGCCTGAAGGGAAGCTAAAAAAATTCCTAATAGATCTATGTAAGAAAGGAATATATTTAATATAAGAATAAATCAGATATGATATGTTTTAGTAAATAAAATATGGGAATAAGATTGTAAATAATAGATAATAGATTAAAGAATAAATCATTTGACACTTATAAAAATAGAGGAAGAACAAAAAAGTATCAGAAAATCAGTATTAAGAAGAAAATTGGAGTTGGACATATGCCAATATGCAACAAGATTTCTAGAATATAAATAGGAATAAAAAATTGCAAGTAAATATCTGGTGATCATGGTCTAAATGGTATTGTATTAATATATAGTTGGAAGACATAGTTTCTTCTAGTTGTCACAACACCTTGTCCTATCAATGTCGATATTATGCTTCATTGACTAGACACTCAAATTACATCACATGCTTTTGTGAGCTTCTAATACACTCTTTAAGGATATTCTTTCCAATCTCCTCTCACTTATCCCCTCTCCCTTTCCAACCTTATGATTTGTTTCAGTCTCTATATCTATTGATTTTTTCCTATATAGAAAATGGGAAAGAGACTCTTCATATGTCCATAAGAAGGGTATTTGAACACCTTAATATTGTTGGATATATTTCAATTTCAAGTTATAATTTTTGAAAATCTTTTACTAGAGTAGACAATAGATAATCATAAAGAAAATAAAAAACAAAGATTACAAATTTTAGAAGAGCATGTGGGTGAAGGTGCATCACAAAGATCATTGTCATGGAGAGAAAATTCATAACTCCTATGCACGAGCTTGTTCACTGGCTTTCCTCCCATACTCACTCACACCCATCTCAGGAAACGACTCCAGGTGTTAGCAAGAGAGTAGTTCCTAATAGTCCATTGACGCTCAATGTTGCCAAGACAACGTCACATATATCATGTTTAGATGCACAATATTGGTTAACAACATGTGGAGAAGAAAGAAGATGATGAGTTGGAATGAGGTGATGTAGTAGGCTAATGGCAAGGTGGTGGATGCCACTCACGAATCTGTAAGCAACATACAACAACAACTGGTATAGAACAATTATCACAAACAACCTTTCTATCAAATTCGGGTATTTTTTATATGTTTCTATGTTTCTAGATGTGTTAGAAATGACTCAAGCATATCCTTTATATACCAAGACAAAGCCAACAAGATGGGAACCAACTAGCTACTTTTCCCTCCAATAATAATTGGTAAGTGAGTTCCCATGTGAATTTTTCATTGGGTGTACCCTAAAATAATTAAAGAAACTCAGACCAGCCAACTAAGAGGCTAATGAACCTAGATGTGAAAATGACAGTATTTATTCAAAGGGGAATTAAGATTTGGGAATCTCTATGCAATTACTTTTTATGACAAATAAGAGGATAGATAATAGTTCTTTGATGTTCCAAGTGACAACATTTAAACAAAATGAAATAAAAGCATTTTTATTTATAAAAATATCAAATCGCACGTATGCAACTCACCAAATCAAACATAACTAAACTGAACTAAATCGGGTCAGGCCAAGAGGGGAGGGTGCATAGGGGAGTGATATATCGTGGAGAGGTGAGTCGCACGTGTGTTGTGTGTGTGTGTGTTCAATTATGTGAAATCTGAAAGCACATACAAGCCCAAACAACCTTAAATTACAATGTCCCAAGAAAGGTTCATAGGCCTTTGATCTCCAATCCAACTTAAGTGGATCCCTCTCACTTTGGAAGTGAGCAATGTCAGACAAATTGTTATTGAGAGGTTTTAAAATACAAAGAAAAGTATGGTCTAAAACAACATGCCTCCACATATTTCATAAACCTTGATAGAATTATAGAGGCAAAATTAAATGAAAAGCAACCAAAACAATGTCTTTCAACATTCTTAGCTTGTTTTTTTGAACTTGGCCTAGAAATGGTTCATCTACATCCCAAGAGACATGATGAACTAGGTATTGAACCAGACGCTTTGATTCAGACCTCAATAAAACATACAAACATAGTGAGGACATGAGAAGATGTTCACATCATTGTTCCCATTACAGCCTTCGCATGAATCTATTTTGTAAGTGCTCTAGTGAGTAATCCCAACTTACATAAACCCAACCTAGGGTTACACTCACAGAGTAGGGATCTTCCAAGAGTGTATTGTCCAATACTACACCCTATCTAACATATGTCCTCGACCACATTTAGGAAAAGCTCCTCCTCGACTAAGACAACACTATAGTACAAAATGTCATAGGGAAGGGTCTAGAGTGAAACTCCAAAAAGTTTGATTCTATAGAACACGTGCACAACTTAGTTGTCCCTTTGAACCATTCCTCATGGGATCTCCAATTTTAGAAGGTAGAGCTACCACTATGGTGTTGAACCCATGTACAAAATACTCATTCCCCTAGATGCATGAAGTACTAGCTTTCTAGGTAGACCTTTTGTGAGAGGATCATCAATATTCTGTATAGACCTAACAAACAATAGAGATATAACACCATGGTCAATGAAGTCTATCACATCTCCATATCTCAATTTCATAAAGCAGTTTGTTTTGTTACCCTTAGATTGTTTAGCTTTGTCTATGTCTGACCTACTGTCACAATGTATTGAGATAGGAGGAAATAGCTTTAATATACATGTAAATCAAGCAATATATTTTTAATGCAATCAGCCTAAAAACAAGCTAAATCTAAGGCTATAAAATTAGCATCCATAATGGATCTAGTTCTGACATTTTTCTCAGATGATTTCTAAGAAATTTTAGCACCACCTAGGCAAAATACATAACCACTAGTTGACTTCGTCTCCTCAGAGTCAAAAATCTAATTAACACCAGTGTAGCCTTGTAATAAAACCAGGAAACTAGTGTAGTTAAGACCATAACTCATGGTACCTTTAAGATACCTAAAAACTATAAACAGCCTTCTAATGATCATCATTAGGGTAGCTAGTATACCTACTTAACCTACTTACTAAATAGGTAATATCAAGTCTATAACAATTTTCTAGGTACATCAAGCTTCCTATAATTTAGGCATATCTACTTTGATCCAAATGATTACCTTTATGTGCCTTAATATGTAAAGAGGGGTCATGTGGAGTAGTAAGATGCACACAACAGTTTATATCAAATCTATGTAAAATTTTGTATACATAATGTGATTGATTCAAGGAATAACTAGGATTAGATATCCTCAATTTTATACAAAGGATAACATCACTAATTCTTAAATATTTCATATGAAAATTATGGGAAAGAAAAGATTTAGTATCAACAATAGTTGTAGAGTTGGATGCAAAGATTAAGACATCATCAATATACAAGAAGAAAATCACAAATACATTATGAACATACTTAGAATAAATGTATCTATCATATTTCTTCATTGTAAATCCATAAGATAAAATAGTTTTATCAAACTTGTCACTTCACTTCTTAGGTTCTTTTCTTAGACCATATAAGTATTTTACAAGTATACAAACTTAATGTTCTAGTCCTTGGATAACAAATCCCTTAAGTTGATCCATATAGATCTCTTCCTCAAGATCACTATTGAGGAAGGAAGTCATTAAATACATTTGATGGATTTCAATATTATGGATCACAACCAAGGCAACAAGAACACAGATAGAGGTGATCTATGTTATATGAGTATTGGTGTCAAAATAATTGACTCCTTATTGTTTGTAACATTTGGTTACCATACTAGCCTTAAACTTATCTATGTTACCATCTACCATTAACTTTTTTCTAAAGATTCATTGGCATCCAAGGTTTTGCAACCTGGAAGAATATCAGTTAGAATCCAAATATGATTTTTCATAATGGATTCTATTTCAGTATCAACAACTTTCTTCTATACATCAGCATCTAAGGATTTCATGACATCTTCATACGTTTTAGAATTTTTCTACTATAAAGGTATAGAAGTTGGACCCAAAGTTTTTTGTTACTTTATCTCTTTTACCCCAACCAAAGTTGCTTGGAGGCTTAACTTCTTGAAGATATAAAGGTTCAGGTTTAGGTATGGGTATGTCAGAAATAGGAGTTGAATCTTGATTGGTTCCTAAAGGTTTTGAGGTTTCAGCATGTATAGCACCTTCACCAACTTTCCTGGGAATGCTAGGCTTGAAATGAAAGATGTTTACATAGTATACGACATTTACAGGTCCGATATCCAATATGGAGTTTGTTTTAAAATCTGGGATGTCTGATTTTATCACATAGAAATCTATTTTCATTTCTATATTCGACATAGCCTATGAAAATAGTATCAACAGTTTTGGGACCAACCTTTCTCTTCTTATTTTTAGGGATTTTAACTTGGGAGAAGCACCCACACACTTTGAGGTACTTCAAAATCGGTTTCATGTTAAATAAATATTCATAAGGTGTATTCTCTATTTTTTGAATGGAATAAGGTTCAACACATAGTTAGCGGTCAAAAAAGCTCCCTCCCCTGACACTCTTTGACGTGAACAAGACTCATCCAACATGGAATCAACCATATCGATCAATGTTTTTCTTCTTTTTAATAGTTACACCATTAGATTGTAGATTGTATAGGGAAGTGGTTTCATGAATAAGACCATGATCTTCATAGAACTGTTTAAGTTCATTAGAGGTATACTCACCTCTTCTAAGGGATATAATACTCCTTAAGGTTCTTCTTGATTTGATTTCCTACTCGTGACTCATAAAATCTGAGTTTTTTTATTTGATTTTTTTTATTTAATCAAGCAAATTCAATAATGTCTAGAAAAAATCATCAATAAATGACACAAACTAGTGCATGTCATCACAAGTAAGAATATTATTTAGATCACATATATCAGTATGAACAAGCTCTAAAAAATATGTGTCCCTTTCCAATTATCTAAAGGGTTTCTTATGTAATTTATCTTGAACACATATTTGCTATCTAACAATATTGGAGATAAGAGTATTGGGAATCAAGTATGTGTGAACCATTCATTTTGTAATGTTCTTGTTGACATGTCCTAAACAAGCATGACAAATATCACAATAAATTGAAGTAGAAAGGGTACTAAAGAAATTTTTACAAATATGAAAAGTACCATCAAAATAAGAGACACTAAGCTTAATTAAACTGCCAAATTTATATCCAACACTTATGTAAGAACCAAATCTAGAAATTACAACTTTATTCCCTTAAAACAAAAGAATATAACCATATTACATGATTAAGATTTCGCTGACTAGGTTTTCTACAAACTAGTAGCATGTAAAAATTTTGTAGTTTGAAGACTTCCCAGATGTGAGCTTCAGACCCACACATCCATAGCCTAAAATCTATTTGACAGACACATCATCACCCCAAAAGATCATATGATTGATGTCTTCCTGATAGGTAGGAAACATAGAATGATCATAGAAGATGTGAGAAACCGCTCTAGATTCCATGCACCAGCTATCACTAGAGGAAAGACTAACACTAAGAATAAGAGAGTTGTAGGCATCTAACCTTTTAGAGGAAAATGCATCAGCCCCCTCATTGATCATGTTTAATATAAATTCTTAGAGGCATGGTGAGTTCACCCTTTTGAACCCTATGGTCCTCGCAAGCATTGGGTATATGACCAATCTTTCCACATGCATAACACATGTGTTGGCCCCTAGAATCAGAGTTTTTATTATGCCCAAATTGCTTTCCTTTGTTGTAATATTGCTTGGACTTAGGATTGAACTTATTTGGTTTCTTCTTGAGTTGACATCATCTACTAGGTTGATAGAGGCATACACCTTAACATCTTTTTCCCTATGATGGAATTCATTTGAAAGGAATTTTTATTAAGGAGGGCATCACTAACCTATCATACCTATGGGCAATGTGTTTTGGGAAAAAACCTTCAAGAATGGAGGGATTTTTTCAATTAGGGCTGCCACTTTGCACATTCTTCTCAAGCTTATAACCACTGGAAATTAATTTTGAGATGAGGATTTGGTACTCAAGTACATGGGATGAACATGCTTATTATCCACCATTTTGTATTCATACCACCAAAAAGCATCATATCATTCTAGACTAACATCCTGCATTTCGAACTTGTCATCCAAAGCTTGCCGATTCTCAATGGTAGAAGGTTGTTTGTGGTAGATGTCATAAAGCTAATTACAAAGAGAAAACAAGACCCTACCTTAATAAAAATAATCCATTACTTTGGGTATCTTTGTAGGAGAAGATGGTGAAGTGGTATCACTATAATTTACCATCAGGGCATCAAAAACATTAGAAGTAAAATTAAAAGATTGTCCATGTTCCTCAGGTGGTGCAAAAACTATGTCTAAGGAAGTGAGCTATAATTTCATCTTTTGTTTCAAAAGGTGAAAATACAATCCCATTAATTTTTCTAGCCTAAGGCTAGATATATCTTCCATGATCATCATGGTTCTAGGTCCCATATTACGGAAATTGTAAAGAATTGGATTAAAAAATTACTATTTGTGACTAGAATATGATTTTCTAGAAATTATTTTACTAAAATATGTAGCAGATAATATGAAAGAAAATATTGAATATAGATTATAGAGTTTAGAAGAGCATGTCGGTGAAGGCGCGTCACAAAGATCATCGCCACGAAGAAACAAGCCATCGCTCCCGTGGTAACCCACCATGCTAAACGAGATTGCTCAAAATAAAAACACTAATACAACACTAATTAATCACATTATCAAGATGGTATAAAATTAAAACTAGATAAAAATTCTAAACATGTTAAAACAAACAATTGCACATAGATCCAACTCCATATATATACCAACTATTTTACATAAGTTCCATGGCCTCAGTCAAAACTTGTATATAGAAGATGTTGTCCACATATTTACATCATATACAAAACTCCCTACCCAGACCTGAGAATATAGGGGCGACTCTAGGACTTTACACTAACCACACCAACCTTCTTCCACTATTGGTATTCAAATTGTATCTCACTGTTACCCTGTGTCTGATGGCACCACCGATCACCTAAAGGATGTGGTGACCCATGAGGTGAGACCCATGTACCAGTAAAAGATATAACTCCAAAGACATCTATTGCTTACCATAATTATATATATAAGAATATTAAGCATATATTATTGCATAGTTTAAAGACTATATAACTTTTATAAAGATTAGGCATAACTATAATCAAAAGTAAAATTGATTTCTCTTATCGTATTATGAATCATCTACAAGTTAAAAGAAACAAAGTAAAGATCATCATCCAATGTAATTCATCAAGTAACCCTAACAGATATGTTACACAACTTTACATATTTTATGAAGCCAAGTGTAGTCTAAGGAGTTCCATTCAAACTACTAGCAAACCAATGCAAAGTCTAAATCAACCCCATGTAAGATCTAAGATGTCAAGAATCATAAGATCTCTTCCCCTCGGTCAGTATGAGTAACAACCATAGTCGTGCATTAGCTCAACTACTAAGATAGCCTAGCCAGCCCTGGGTACACATGCCATGACACTAGAAACTAGGGTATAAACCCTCATATCTAAGTTATTATTGTAAGTTTATTTCATTTATCATGTACATGGGCCTAATTGTGTTGGCCCATTAGGGTTAACTTATGCTTCCTTGTACTTGCCTCCTCTCCTATATATAGGAGGGGAGTTTTCCCACTATCAATAACAAATATATTTTTGGTCCCCATATTTCAGAGCATGTTCTAGGAACCTAGCCCTAGTCACCGCCTCTGCTTACCTCTCTTCTTTGCATTTGTTGCCGCCCTAGACACCGCCTCTCTCTCCTAGAGAGAACAACAATGAGAGAGCACCACCTATGGGTGGTTGTTGTCTCCATGGCTTAGGCCGACTGCCCGCTAGACATCATCCCGGCCTCCATGGTCTTCTTTCTTCATATTCTTTTTAAAAGTTCTATCTTTTGTCAGTGCTCTCCTTCTCGGCCATAGCCAATTTTGCTCCCAAGAATCAATTGTCAGGTACTCAACATTTAAACACTGGAATCACATGTTTGGTTTACCCCCATCCAACATTTTCCTCCCTGTCGCCATCTTATCCTATTATTGTTTATCTCTGTCTAATCAGTTTTCCACTACCTACGTATTAATTCGGCCAGATGCATCACATATGTTTACAATCATATTTTGATCCACCATACTACCAGACTTCAGGATGGCCCATTTTTCTCTCGGACCACAGGCACTACATCACACACTCCGTGCTCCACCATTAAGCACCCCCCACCCAGCCTAGAACATCAATCCACATCATCTTCATCCCCTTCCCCATCATATCTTTCAAACACTTTGACATACGCTCCCCCCATGCTTTACCAGCCTTTACCTTATCAATGAACATTTCCACAAACACCTTGTAAACCCCCTCCTCCCCCTATCCATGCCTAAGGATGAAGACTGGATCCTTCCCAAAAAGAAACACTTCAGACACATCATACCAAAGCCTAGATGCTACAAATTTCTAGGATTTATCCACATACAAAGCCACTACAACAAACCGAGAGCATGTCACAACTGCCACTCTACGACCCACCTCGCCAGGCACTACAATTTTGGGAATCCAACACTACCCACTGTTAGAAATCGCGTTTCCATGCTCTACAACCTCGCCGCATCCAATGCATCGCCGCCCATCCCCTCAACTTCTCACCACTATGTATCGGCTTAGTCCACACAATAGACGACCCGATACAGACAAACCTCATTATACCCCTGCCCACCCTATAATACCCATGTGGGATCACAGCTCCACTCTACCCCTTCACCTCACCCACCCGAACCCCTGCAGCTCTGCAAAAAGACACCACCCGTAACTGCTCATACCAGGCTACATGACTTCCCCATGCCATATAAAAGTGCTCTTCCTCGGGAACCCAATATCTCTAAACACGCTTACCAACTGGTCAACACACACCATATGCCTTCTTTACCGACTATGTTGTATAAGAGTTCTTATGCACGTCCCCACAGGACACATACTCAACCCCACCCGCCCACCCAAAGCACCTCCCACGCAACCCAGATTGAACAAGACACCCGCCCTTTCGAGATGTTCATCACCAATCCTCGCACCTCTATTACTCTACATGTTCACCTTTCGGATAATTCCATGAGATCCTGGAAGGTTTTCCATTCCAAAAGCGTTTTGGTGACGGTTATGAACAACATTGATAATAAACACCTAGACATCCTTCAGATCACAAAAGCCATCACTAGCTTCTTCCCGGATGTTGCCATTCTCAAACCAAAGATCCTCTCCCCATCCAAACTCCTTTACACCATACCGAAGGGCACTCAGATTCAACCCCTCTTCGATCACACTTTTACCCTTCCCTGTGAAGCTAGCTTTGTCAAAATTCACCTGCCTAAATGGTCCCCCATGGATGGCACCACCGTCTCCCATGATGGTGGTTCTACATGGATCTCCATTTCTGACCTCCCCCCACACCTCTGGGACAGCAACATTTTCTGTGACATTGCACGCGTCGTTGGAGCCACTCTACAGTTCATATCACCAAAAACCATAAACCCTACCTGTAAGGACCTGTTTGCTTTGCCTAAACCTTGTGCTTAGATGTTGCTAATCACCTGAGTTTTGATTAGGGTTCTGTTTGTGCTTTGTTGAGAGGTTGAGGTGCAACTTGAAATTTACCCAAGTTCTAGGGTTGGTGTGCGAGTTTGTCACCTTGATAGATGTCTCTTTCTCTCCTTGCATCCTCTAGGGTTGATAGGATAGGTTGGGCTCTTTGATTGAGTAGCTTTGGGCTTTGTTGAGCCTTGTTTGAGTTGTGTTGAGCTTTGTTGGAGCTTGTATCGGGTAGGACCTTGGTGTATCGGCCAAGAGTGTTGGTTGTATTGGGCAAGGATGAGTATTGGCCATGGTGTGTCTAGTTGCCATGTTGGGCGACACACACCCTCTTGACCCAGCCTCATTTATGTCACCATCTTTGGACAAGTGGCTGTTGCTTTGCTAAGTGGGTGGCAAGTCGTGGACAAGTGGTTTGGGGTGCTAGCATGTGGCATAACCGTTGGACAAGTGTGCTAGGGGTTGGTGCCACCTTGCCTTGCTCTTCCCCTTCACCCCTTAGTATATAAACGATCCCCCTTGCTTTCTAAGTCTCTTTGGTTCCTTTAGTTGCTTCCCTTCCTTTGGTGGTTGATCTAGGAAAAGAAAAGGAGCAAGTGGTGGCCGATACAACTGGTGTCTTGGGTGACACACCTTGCTAGCTTATCCCTTTCCTTCTCTGGTGGTGGTGCCTTGGATCTTGGAGCTTGGTTCTAGGATCTTGGAGCTTTAGAGGTTGAGGCGGGTTACATAACTCCTAACCCTAACTATATTACCTTCTTACCATGATGTTTTGTTATATGCTATCTTGATTGACCATGCTTATCTTGTTAATAATATATTTGCTCTAGTATGTACCCTTGACGTTGTGGGATATGATGACATGGTTATGTTGTGTAGAGGTGTTCTTGTATCTTGTTGGACAAACCATTAGATTAAGGTCCTTTTGGAAAAACCCCTCTCTCACTTAGTTGTTGAAGAGGTGAGCCTAGGGTTTCCAAATCCAATGGTGTGTGTGGTGTGTTCTTGGGGCAAAACTCCTTTCTCTCCCTTTGGTTTTGAGAGGTGATCTTGAACTCTAGTGGTGTAGGAAAAACCCCTCTCTTCCTTATTCATTATGAGGTGAGTCTATACTCTAGTTGCTTGGGCAACACCCCTCTCTTGCCATGGACATGAGAGGTGAGCCTTTGGTTGGTATTGACCTAGTTGAGGTTGGTGGGTTGGCCGATATGATGATGACCCACCTTGCTGCCTGATATGTGATGGAAGTTGTGCAGAACCCTTCTCACTTGGTTGTTGAGAGGTGAGCCAACTCTCTTGACCCTTTAGGGTTTCTTGGTTTCAGTCTTGAGGTTGAAGATGATCAACCTGATACCCTTGACAACCCAAGATGTCTTGCTGCCCGATATCGTTTTGTGTAAGGTGGTTCCCAATATCCCTTTTTCTAGGGCTGAGCTTGTGAGATATGTTTTATGGATGTCTTGTTGACCTTCTGACCGGCATGAATCCTTACCCTAGATGTTGTTGGCCGATATGCTCTTGGGTGATATAGTGTTTTCCTGATGTGTCCTCTTGAGTACCTTGGCCGACATGGTTAGGCCATGCCTTGGTGACTGAGCAACACCCCTCCTTCCTTGAGTTGTGAGGTGAGCTCTAACCTTTGGTTGATATGTATGAATCTCGGTTGGACGTTAGAGTTGCCTTGGGCATTAGGGTAGCTTACTGCCTCTTTGTTTTCTTTGGCAATATAGTAGGTGGTTGTTGTGTTGTTGTGTCGGGCGATATGGGTGTTGCCTGATGTGACGCGTTGTTTTGAGGTGTTTCCCATCATGGTGTTGTCCGTCAATGGCATCACCCGACACAGTGTTGCAATGGGTTCTTTCCCGTTATGATGGTGTGTCTCTTGGGTGTTATAGGCTGGTTCTTAGAGTGTTTGTGGTTGTTTCTTCTTTGTTCCTTTGACCGATATGGTTTTGATGGGCTATCTTTGTGAAGGGTGATATGGATGGTGATGTCCGACAGTCTGTTGCAACACATTTCCCATCATGGGGCATTGCATTCCTGAGCGTCATAGGTTAAGAGCTTTCTGTTACTAGTTGTTGGGTGTTGCCCGGCATAGGGGTTGCCCAGGATGGGTGTTGGCTGATAGTACTGACCGACACAGCTGGATAGGTTGGATGTAACCGTCGTACCATGTGTGAGGGTTGTCCTAGAATGCATATTGTTGAATATGTGGGGTGCACCTACGCCCTAAGTAGTAGTGCATGTTTAGAGCACAGTTTCAGGCCCATGGCTCAATGTGGTTCGAGCATGGTGAACAGGCCCATGGCTCAGGATATGTGTTAGAGCATGGTGAACATGCCCATGGCTCAGTTTTATAGCGTCGATACCTATACCAAGGTGGGCTAGGCAGAGGGTAGCCTGACCCAGTGTGGCTGAGTCCACTTAAGCAAGAGACTGCGGTCCTACTTTGGATATCATGCACTGACCATGAGGAAGTGAGGTCATGGAGTCTGGCTCTCCCATTGACCTTGTATGGCATCGATTTTGGGCTTCACAGCCGAAGGTTGGATTTGATCGGTACGACTCACTTCCTTAGGGCATAATAAATTTGTAATCTAGTCGTATAGTATGGATTGTTTAGGGCAAAACAAGGAACATTGGTTGAGGCCTTGCTTGTATAGTTGCCCTAGTTATATCTTGCAGTTAATTATATGTTCCTCATATCTTAGGATAAGTTCTTATATAACTCATCTTGTCAATCATGTTCCATAAAGAAATATCTGGTTATATGTCTCCCAGATATCTTGGTAAGTTGGTTAATAAAGTTAGTTATGTTCAGTGTGCTGCTACTTATATCAGTTATCTGCTTTAGCTATTCTACCTTTCTTGAAGTTTTATAGTTCAACGGGGAGTTATGTTTCTCACTGGGACTGTGTGTCTCACTCTGCTGGTTTTAACCCTTTTTAGGTGGACGTGCTAGACGTGGTGGTAGTTGTGAGGTTGTGGTCGAGCAGGAAGAAGAACAGTAGAAGGAAAGAGATGTCTATGCTACTATTTGGGAGTCTTATAGTAGAGTCCTAGAGTCATCCCTGTACTCTCAGGTCCTTGGAGGTGTTTTGATGAGGTTTCATGATGTATAGTTGATATGGATTTCTTATCCTACTATTGACCTGGCTAGGTTTGTTATGTACATAAACAGGTGGTGAACTCTTGTGCTTATGGGACTTCTAGATCCTATGAGATGTGGACATGTATCAAGTTTATGTTTATTTATATAATATGTTTCATTGCATGATGTGGATCTGGATGTAATAGTTCGTTTCTTATCTGCTTTCCGCAATCAGTTTTAATTAACCTGTGTTTTTGGTAATATTATGTTTATGACGGTTCCGCACATTTTTGTGTGGCATTTCATTTTCTGTGTGATAGTGGGATGTCACATATTAAGTTGGTATCAGAGCTCTAGGTTCACTGAGTCTAAAGGGATCTAGGACTAGGTTTTGTGTCTGTTCTTGTGATTTTTCCAGATTTTCTCATAATAAGCTTCTGCCCCCAGCAGAAGATAAAGCTAAAAGATGTCTGGAAGTCACAAAGAACATGCATCCGAGAGTAGTGCCGCTGCATCAGTTGATGGAGCGAGTGTGCAGGAACATGAAGATCGGGTGCCTGAGGTCCCCCAAATCGACCCAACCATTCTTGAGAATCCTGTCTACCAGCACCTTATGGGACATGTAATGGCAACGATGAATCACATGGTGGATAGATTGCCAGTGCCTCCTCCAAGAGTACAGGCTCCCCATGGTGAATCTTCAGGTATTGGGAAGACCTTTGAGTAGTTCCGTCGAGTCGGAGCTTCAGATTATGCTAGAATGGCTGATCCAGCAGATGCAGATCTATGGCTGACAGGTCTTGACAAGGCCTTCCGGATCCTTGACATCCCTGAAGCAGACAAAGTCAAGCATGTTGTCTACCTTCTGAGAGGTAGTGTTGGCCACTGGTGGGACATCGAGGAGGAGAAGTAACCCGGTGAGGTGATCTATTAGGATGTCTTCCGGTTGGAGTTCGTGAATCAATACTTCCCGAAGACGTATCTGGACGAGAAGATCAATCAGTTTGAATGTTTGTGCCAAGGATCTATGAGCATCACCGAGTGTGAAGCCAAGTTTATGGGCATGTCGAGGTTTTTTCCTCACATGGTGGCAACAGATGATGAGAGGATCAGACGTTTTGAGAAAGGTTTGAGTGCTGAGCTGTCGACACCTGTTGCTGCTTCAGAAAACCAAGAGTAGTTTGCCATGTTTTTAGAGTCTGTCCGAAGGATTGAACGGTCAATCCAAGAAAAGAGAGAGACTATGTCCAAGAAAAGGCCTGCTCAATTCTGGAGACAGAGGTTTGATAGCCACAAGAAGTTGAGGTTTTATGAACCTTCTCTGAGGCAAGGTTCTAGTGCACCATCACAGTGGTCACCAAGTAAAGGAAGAGGGCATGGTTATTCGCCATCCAGAGCTTACAGCACAGCTTCAGTAGTAGTGATAGGGCCATCTAGGCCACAGTTAGAGGACAGATCATGCTATTTCTATAGATAGACAGGGTATTTGAAGTCAAATTGCCCAAGGAGAGATATCGAAGTGACGCAGCAGCCGAGGAAGAATCAACAGGGGTTAGATAGATAGTAGTTTAGTGGTGCCAGATGGTGAGGATGCGGCCAACCATTGCAAGAAAGATCATCTTCTCAAGCAAGAAGAGGACGTGGATAGAAAGCAACGGCTCGATTCTATGCTATGATTCATTCAGAGGCGATATTCAACCCGCGAGTGGTGGCAGGTCAGATGGAGTTATTTCATTCTGATTTTTCTTCTTCTTGCTTTATATCTCTTTTGGTTGACTCGGGTGCTAAGCACTCTTTTATTGCTCGTAGTATGTTTGATAGTTGTCTTTTACCTATTAGTTGTAAGAAAGATAGCTTGTTGTTAGAAACTCCTCTTGATGGTTCCTCGATGCTTTGAGAAGTGTGTCCATCTTGTGTTCTATCTTTTTCGGGACACAACATACAAGTGGATCTCCTTCCACTTGATATGTATGGATTCTATGTAATCAGTGGAATGTATACCCTAGAGAGGTATAAGGTTGTGCTGGACTGTGGTTCCAAGTAAGCGGTGTTTGCAGGTGATGGTGAGAAGTGGATCTTCCAGGGAGATAGGAAGATTCTTCTGACGTATTTGGTATCAGCTATGGTGGCAGAAAAGTTGTTGCGGTAAGGATATAAGGCATTCTTAGCTCATGTTGTGGATACCACAGTGAAAGGATCTAGCCTTGAGGATATACCTATTGTCAAAGAATTCATGGATGTGTTTCCCGATGAGTTTCCCGATGTTCCCCCACCTCGAGAGATTGACTTTGAGATCAATCTGGTACCAGGGACACAACCTGTTGCTCAGACACCGTACAAGATGGCTCCAGCTGAAATGGCAGAACTGAAGAAGCAGTTACATGAGCTATTGGATAAAGGTTTCATTAGACTGAGCACATTGCCATAGGGTGCTCCAATCCTATTCGTAAAGAAGAAGGATGGATCGATGCGTTTGTGCATAGATTACCGGCAGCTGAACAAAGTGACGATCAAGAACAAGTATCATTTGCCGAGGATAGGCGATCTATTTGATCAGTTGCGTGGTGCTATAGTATTCTCGAAGATCAGTCTACGATCTAGATATCATCAGTTGAAGATCAAGGAGGATGACATCCCAAAGTCAGCTTTTAGGATGAGGTATGGTCACTTTGAGTTCATGGTTATGCCGTTTGGGCTAACCAATGCACCTGTTGCTTTCATGGATCTGATGAACTGGTTGTTCCATCTATATCTAAACTAGTTTGTTGTAGTCTTCATAGATGACATCTTGATCTATAGTCGAGATAGTCAACAGCATGAATAACACCTTCGACAAGTGTTGACTCTCCTTCGCCAGCATCAGTTGTATGCCAAGTTTAATAAGTGCAAGTTCTAGTTGAAGGAAGTAACTTTCTTGGGTCATGAGATATCCATAGAAGTTGTCAGAGTAGATCCCAAGAAGGTGGAGTCAGTTGCAGAGTGGGAGCAACCAAAGATGCCAAGTGAATTTCATAGTTTTCTAGGTTTAGCAGGATACTACCAGAGGTTTATAAAGGACTTCAGTGTAATTGCGTTGGCGTTGACGAAGTTGACCAGGAAAGATGTACCTTTTATTTGGGATGACTGTTGTCAGCAAGCTTTCCAAAGTTTGAAGGAGAAGCTGACCAGTTCTCTAGTGTTGGTGCTTCCAGAACCTGGGAAAGGCTATGTTGTTTTTTGTGATGCTTCCAATAAAGGCTTAGGTTGCGTGCTGATGCAGGAGGATCATGTGGTTTCTTTTGCTTTGTGACAGCTTAAGAAACATGAGGAGAGTTATCCGACACATGATTTGGAGTTGGCAGTGATAGTCCATGCATTGAAGATTTGGAGACACTATCTTTATGGGGAGGTGTGTCAGATCTTTATGGATCATAAGAACCTGAAGTACATCTTCTCACAGAATGAGCTGAACATGTAACAGTGTCACTGGATGGAGCTGATCAATGATTACGATTGCACCATTGAGTATCATCCTGGTAAGGCGAACGTGGTAGCTGATGCGCTTAGTAGGAAGTCTTCTTCTCTTCCTACAAAGAAGGCACAGTTGAGTTCTTTGATATGCCATAGGCGGGATATGTTCATCTCTTTGCAGCAGATGAATGTATAGTTGGAAGTATCTTTGTTGGTAGGACTGATGGCACAGATGCAAGTGAAGCCTACGTTGAGGCAGCAGATCAAAGAAGCACAACAGGCAGATGCTACAGTTCAGTTGATCAGATCAGAGTTTGGCAGCTAGAAGCGTGATGGCTTCCATGAGTCTAAAGATGGACTAATTTGTTATCATAACAGGATGATGGTTCCCGATGTGGATGATCTGAGGAAGTTAGTGCTCGAGGAAGTGCACACATTGATGTATGCTATGCATCCAGGTGTCACCAAGATGTGTCACAATCTAAATGACCTGTATTAGTGGCCTGTCTTGAAGAAGGTTGTGGTCGAGTTTGTGGCTAAGTGTGTGGTATGCCAGCAGGTTAAGGCTGAGCATCTGAAATTGGTAGGTACATTGCAACCCATGCCAATACCGCAGTGGAAATGGGATCATGTAACCATGGATTTCGTAGTTGGTCTCCCAAGGACAGCTAGGAATCATGATTCCATTTGGGTGATAGTGGACAGGTTGACGAAGTCTGCTCATTTCATACCTGTAAAAACAACATATAGAGCAGAGAAGCTTGCCCAGGTGTATGTGGATGAGATAGTGTGTTTGCACAGTGTGCTAGCAATGATAGTCTCAAATAGAGGTCCTCAAATCATGAGTCATTTTTTGGAATAGTTGCACAAAGCGTTGGGAACGCATTTGAGGTTTAGTACCTCTTTCCACCCTCAGACAGATGGACAGTCTGAAAGGACTATTCATACTTTGGAAGATCCTCTTCAAGCTTGTGTGTTGTAGTTCCTAAGCAGTTGGGACATGCATCTCAGTTTGATAGAGTTCACCTACAACAACATTTACCAACGGAGTATCGACATGGCACCTTATGAGGCTTTATATGGAAGGAAGTGCAGATCTCCTCTATGTTGGTATGAGAGTGGTGAGTATCAGCTTTTGGGCCCTGAGTTAGTGCAGCAAACGATAGAAAAGATCAAGGTGATACAGTAATAGTTGAAAGTGGCATAAGACAGACAGAAGTTGTATGCAGATAATCATCGACGACCTCTAGAGTTCCATGTGGGAGACAAGGTGTATCTCAAGGTCTCTCCATGGAAAGGCATGTTGAGGTTTGGTCGTAAAGGCAAGTTGGCTCCTAGGTATATGGGGACATATCTAGTGATAGCATGTGTTGGCAAAGTAGCCTACAAGTTAGAACTACCGCCAGAGTTGCACATGTTACATTCGGTGTTCCATGTCAATATGCTGAAGAAAAGTCATCCAGGAACAGAGGCAGTGATACAACAAGTTGAGATTGCGCTTGATGAAGATGTGACCTATGAGGAAGGTCCAGTGTTGATCCTTGATAGATGAGTGAAGAAGATGAAGAGGAAGGACCTTATTCTTGTGAAGGTTCTTTGGCATCATCGTGGTGTTGAGGAATCCACACGGGAGCTTGAGGAAGAGATGAGGACGAAGTATCCCTAACTTTTCTATTCGGATTTCGGGGACGAAATCTGTTTGTTGGGGTTTATGGCTTGTAAGGACCCTGACCTCCATTTTGGACTTACCCTGTTTGCTTTGCCTAAACCTTGTGCTTAGATGTTGCTAATCACTTGAGTTGTGATTAGGGTTTTGTTCATGCTTTGTTGAGAGGTTGAGGTGCAACTTGCAGTTTACCCAAGTTGTAGGGTTGGTGTGCAAGTTTGTCACCTTTAGAGATGTCTCTTTCTCTCCTTGCATCCTCTAGGGTTGAGAGGACGGGTTGGGCTCTTTGCTTGAGTATTTTGGGCTTTGTTGAGCCTTGTTTGAGTTGTGTTGAGCTTTGTTTGAGCTTGTATCAGATAGGACCTTGGTGTATCGGTCAGGAGTGCTGGTTGTATCAGGCAAGGAGCAATATCAGCCATGGTGTATTGGGTTGCCATTTTGGGCGACACACCATCTTGACCGAGCCTCATTTGTGTCACCATCTTTGGACAAGTGGCCATTTCTTTGCTAAGTGGGTGGCAAGTCATGGACAAGTGGTTTGGGGTGCTAGCATGTGGCATAACCCTTGGACAAGTGTGTTAGGGGCGGGTGCCACCTTGCCTTGCTCTTGCCCTTCACCCCTTAGTATATAAATGATCCCCTCTTGCTTGCTATGTCTCTTTGGTTCCTTTAGTTTCTTCTCTTCCTTTGGTGGCTGAGCTAGGAAAAGAAAAGGAGCAAGTGGTGGCCGATACATCTGGTGTCTTGGGCAACACACCTTGCTAGCTTATCCCTTTCCTTCTCTGGTGGTGGTGCCTTGGAGTTTGGAACTTGGTGCTAGGAGCTTGGAGCTTTAGAGCTTGAGGTGGGTTAAATAACTCCTAACCCTAACCATATTACCTTCTTACCATGATGCTTTGTTATATGCTATCTTGATTGACCATGCTTATCTTGTTAATAATATCTTTGCTCTAGTATGTACCCTTGACGTTGTGGGATATGATGACATGGTTATGTTGTGTAGAGGTGTTCTTGGATCTTGTTGGCCAAACCGTTAGATTAAGGTCCTTTGGGAAAAACCCCTCTCTGACTTAGTTATTGAAGAGGTGAGCCTAGGGTTTCCTAATCCAATGGTGTGTGTGGTGTGTTCTTGGGGCAAAACTCCTTTCTCTCCCTTTGGTTTTGAGAGGTGAGCTTGAACTCTAGTGGTGTAGGCAAAACCCCTCTCTTCCTTATTCATTATGAGGTGAGTCTATACTCTAGTTGCTTGGGCAACACCCCTCTCTTGCCATGGACATGAGAGGTGAGCCTTTGGTTGGTCTTGACCTAGTTGAGGTTGGTGGGTTGGCCGATATGGTGATGACCCACCTTGCTGCCTGATATGTGATGGAAGTTGTGCAGAACCCTTCTCACTTAGTTGTTGAGAGGTGATCCAACTCTCTTGACCCTTTAGGGTTTCTTGGTGGTAGTCTTGAGGTTGAAGATGATCAACCTGATACCCTTGACAACTGATGGAGCTTCCACTTATATGGAATTGCGTGCACCAACTAAAAATCCTAAAGATGATAAGTATTTAGGTTTAGCCTTGCTTATACTAGATAGAGAACTCCACCCACGTATGCTAAGATACGTGGAAGTCTTATCGTATTATAGTTAAGGTTCGAATCCTCAGGACAACGGTCTTGTTGCAAGAAACAAGATGGAAAGTGTTAGAATTTCACTTAATCACTTATTAGTTGGTATTTGGATCGAAAGGTTGGTTTTGTTGTTTTTAAACTAAGAGCATGTAAAATAAAGCAAGAAAGTAAATTTAAAGAAGTTAACAATGATGAAAGTCACTAGTGTGTGATCGATTTTTCACCGCCACTACACATGGATCAACACATGCAAAGTAAAACATAACCTACAAAAAGAGTTTAGTCAGTTAGTATCTTTGTAGATTTAGTTTCCTTTCAGAGAGCTAACTACGAGAAGTGCGGGAATGTTGCAAAGTCAGCCATCCCCGAACGAATGGTCAACTACTTTGCATCATTCCCTTCGCAAAGTGTGTTCCTCGACTCATCAAGGTTGTACTTTCACGCGTCAACTGATTCCATTTCATAGCATGAAAGTACAACGATGGGTGTGAGTATACTCCACTTCTTGAGAGACACTCCTAGATATTGAAACAGATGCATGGTGGATACATGCACCAAGAACCAACATACAAACGAGTTTCAAATCTAATAGTACAAACGTAGACAATTCATACTAAAAGATAAAAGATAACACAAGTTGATGATCAGGCAACATGCATTCATTAAACGTTTGATGTTGAACTGGAAAGACAAAAACTCTATATTACAAACTATGGATTACATTTACATGATATGAAAACATGGGTAGCGGGGCTACTCGCCGCACCCTAGTGAAAGAGACTACTTGCTCATAACTAGGACAAAGAAGGAGGCAAGAAAAGAGAGAGAGAGTGTCATCCCCACAAAGGAGAGAGGAAAGTCAACCCCTTGGAGAGAGAGAAATGATCCACCAGCCTCACAGGTTATGCGATGACGAGATCTCCCTCTTCCCACCTTCTTTGGCAGAGAGAGAGAAAGTAGCTTCGAGATGGAGTGTGGGTGTGGCAACACATCCCATTATCACACAGATAACGAGGTGTTACGCAAAAACGTGTGGAAATCACCATAACCACAGATTATGAAAACACGGGTTAATTAAAACCGATTGCGGAAAACTGATAAACTGTGAAACTATTACTTTCCAGTCCTCATCCTGCACAGAAACATGTCATATATATACATACATGAGATCTGTTACGTGTCTATAGCTTACAGAAACATCTGCTCATCCATCACATGAGTTCACCACCTGTTCATATACATAAAGGCTCGTATCCGGCCAACAACAGGATATACAAACATCATCGATCGTTCGTCGTGAAACATCGTCAAAACAATGCCAAGGACCTGAGAGTACAGGGATAACTCTAGACTCTACTACAAAACATCCAAAACAGCAGCATGTCCAACGCTTGCCTTCTACTTCTCCTCAAGCTGCTCGGCCGCAACACCACGACCACGACCACGACCACGTCTACCTCGACCACCTAAAAAGAGGTTAAACCAGCGGGGTGAGACGATTGAACAATTGTCCCAGCGGGAAACATAACTCCCCACCACAACTACAGAACCTCAACAAGATACACTATAAAGCAGAAGGTAACTGACAACTAGTATAACAAGAGCATTCTATATAAAGCAAGGTTATTCTTACCGACAAGCTTACCAGCTGTTCAAAAGCATATAACCAAATATCTTTCAATAAAACATGATTGACAAGATAACATATATCACAATGTAACATGATTATCAGAATAAGATATATTGCCACGTAACCTGATTATCAAGATACAACATATCACCACATACCTGATGTATATATAGAAGTAACTGCAAATATAACAGAATTAGCTACACAAACAAGGCCTCAACCAATGTTTCGTGTTTATCTTAAGCAGTAAGCACTAAACGGCTATATTACGTATTATTATGCCCTGAGGAATTGAATCGTACCATTCAAATCCAACCTTCGGTTACGAAACCCAAGCCGGTGCCATACAAGGTCAATGGAAGAGCCAGACTCCACGACCTCCCACCTCGTGGTCAGTGCACGAGTACAACACAAGCAGGACCGTAGTCACATGCTGAAGTGGTCTTAGCCACAGGGTTAGCTCTATAGGCTACCCGCATTCTAGCCCGCCTTGGTACAGGTCTCGACGCTAGTAAAACTGAGCCACGGGCCTGTTCACCGTGCTCTGAGCCATGAACGCATTCATGCTCCACACATCACATATCCTGAGCCATGGGCATGTTCACCAAGCTCTATATACATATCTGAGTCTACAACTGAAGTTACACTCTTACCTCCTCATTTTTAGGCTAGGAGCAACCTACACATATTCAACAATATGCGCTTCCAGGTTAACCCGTAGGAGAACCTATTTCACCATCACCAAGTCCTGACGATGATGGATCCATGGCCAGGGCAAACTACATGATATAATTCCACTGTAATTAATTAGTATTTTTTTAGATGGATTGCAGGATTCAACCAAGTTATATAACATGCAAAACATAACAAAAAGTAAACAACATTATATTATTATTGAAACCACATCAACCTGATCCATCACAAGAATCCAGCGTCACATGTTACCACTTGGCCTCTTGCCAATCATCCAGATCCATCTCAAGGATCATCACATACCATGGGATCTCAATCCCTCATCATGTACTGCCACTGCCTCTTCAAGGCTCACATCATCATCATGGGACAACACATCATACATACAGCCTTATAGAATAATTATCATAGTGATGTTACTCATCACATATGTCTCATAGCCTTCTCATGGCTAAGTATCACCTGCATGGTTAGGATACTCAATAAACATAGCTTCAACATAAGGACTACACCTACTATCATGATATGCCATTCAAGATACTCTACTTATTAGGCTTACACTATTTGGTGATCAAGTGTATTAAGCACATCATTAACAAACCATGTTGAGTATACAGAGCAAACACTATTGTTACCAATGTCATTACTGTTACCATCCACTATCATCATCATTATTATCTTTATCATTAAGCCACTATTAATGTAACTACCATTTAACATTGCCATTAACAAATAAGCATAAGACTTACATCATGCATGTCATTACTACTCTTGTTACCATCATTACTATTATCAGCATCATCATCCACTATTATCTTTATTGTGATATCATTAAGCAAACTATTAATGTAACTGTCACTTAGCATCATCATTAACATTATTATTGCTTCCACTACTAACAGGACATCACCATCATTTACATTATTAACATCTTTGTTATCAATAACACTATTAACGTTATCATTGTTATCATTACTAATCAAGGCATCACTATCGTTTATTGGTGCATAAGCATCCACTTCCATCACACTAGAAACCGTCAACAAAGAACCATACCACCCTCACTACAACTCACAACCCTCACCATAGCTAGCTCACACGGCTAGGGCATGGGAAGGCAGCAATGCTGCGTTGCACCCAGCGCCCAGCCCGACACAGCGTCACAAGGGAAGAGTGGTGCGCGTCAGGGATATCGCGCGTCACACTCTATCGGGAAACTCCCGTCACAGCTCACCATGACGCCCGGCACTCAAGGCTCACTCCCAACTAACAACCTCACAATGGCCAGGAAAGAGAAGGAAAGAAGGAATGAAGGAGAGAGGGAGACACTCCACAAAACGTGCCACTATCTATCCAGGCCTATCGGCCGACACACACCCAAACCAGAGGCGTGACGCCCATCACAGCCCCATCCTATCGCGCGTCACACTAAGGAATAACGCCCGTCAGGGCTATCGGCCATCACCTTGTTGCATTCCGTGCAACCCAACTAACTCACCAAACTAGGCCCTGTCGTCCACCAAGATACAAAGGACTATCATCCCAGAGAAGAACAAGAGCAGTGCTCATCTATCGTTCACCAAGGTCACCAACATATCGGCCAACATGACCCTAGCTCACCCTATCGCCCAACACATGGGCAAGGGTATCGGCCAACCTTAAGAACACATCATGTCGTCCACCAAAGGCATACATATCGTCCATCAAAGGGGATACCATATCATCCAACTCAAAGACAAAGGTGCCATGTCGTCCAACTCAAAAGGATATCGTCCAAAACCAACAAAGAAGGGATATCGCCCAACCCTAGGTAACCAAAGGAAACTTAAGCAAGGTACAAGTCTAAGCTACTAATCTATGAACAAGAACAAGAACAAGAGGTAAAGAAGTTAGGGTTAGAAGTTATGCAACCCGCCTTAAGCTCCAAGCTCCAAGGAAGAAGAAGCACTCCAAGGTCCAAGGGGTATCGTCCCCCAAGCTTCTCCAAGAGGGTGTATCCGCCACCACTTCAACTCCAAGGGAGTGTATCGGCCAACACAAGAAAGAAGGAGAGGGGTGTCGTGCACTCAAGGTGGAGGAGAGACCAAAAGAGCAAAGGAAGCTAAGGCAAGGGAAAGAGCTACCTACAAATATCAAGCCTAAGCCTTCCCCTCAACCCTAGAGGAAGCAAAGAGAGGACAACATCTCACAAGATGGCGAACTTGGACCCAAAACCCTAGACTTGGGTTATTTTCAAGTATCCCCCCCAACTCTCAACAAAGCACAACAAAACCCTAATCACCACCAAAGGTGATTAGCCAGCACCAAAGCACCAAGATCAAGCAACACAAATAGGGTAAACCCTAAACGCAGGTCAGGGTCCTTACCAGCTAACCTCCTTTAAGGGATTTTGCCCCCAAAATCCGAAGAGAAAAGCGAGGGATACTTCCTCCTCATCTCTTCCTCAAGCTCCCACGTGGCTTCCTCAATGCCACAACGCTGCCAAAGAACCTTCACAAGAACCAGATCCTTCCTCTTCAGCTTCTTGATCCTTCTGTCAAGGATCGCCACAGGACCCTCCTCGTAGGTCACATCTGCATCAAGCTAAACCTCAATTGGTTGTATCACTGTACCTGAATCCGGATGACTTTTCTTCAACATATTGACATGAAACACTGGATGCAACCTGTGCAACTTTGGAGGCAACTCTAACTCATAAGCCACCTTGCCAACACGTGCTATGACTGAGTAAGGCCCCATATACCTGGGTGCCAACTTACCCTTCTGTCCAAACCTTAGCACACCTTTCCACGGCGAGACTTTGAGATACACTTTGTCTCCTACCTGGAATTCCAAAGGTCGTCGGCGATTGTCTGCATATGACTTCTGTCTGTCCTGTGCCACTTTCAACTGTTGTTGTATCACCTTGATCTTATCTATCGTCTGTTGAACTAACTCAGGACCCAAAAGCTGATACTCACCAGACTCATACCAACACAAAGGAGATCTGCACTTCCTCCCATACAAAGCCTCATAAGGAGCCATGTTGATGCTCCGCTGATAACTGTTGTTGTAGGCAAACTCTATCAAACTCACATGTACATCCCAGTTGCCTAGAAACTACAAAACACAAGCTCGAAGAAGATCCTCCAAAATCTGTATAGTCCTCTCAGACTGTCTATCTGTCTGCGGGTGAAAAGCTGTACTGAACCTTAACTGCATTCCCAACGCCCTGTGCAACTGTTCCCAAAAACAACTTGTAAACAGAGGACCTCTGTCGGAAACTATCGTTGCTGGCACACCATGCAAACGTACTATCTCATCCACATATACTTGAGCAAGTTTCTCAGCTGTATACGTCGTTTTCACTGGTAGAAAATGGGCAGACTTAGTCAATCTGTCCACTACCACCCAAATGGAATCATGATTCCTAGTTGTCTGGGGTAGACCAACTATGAAATCCATGGTTATATGATCTCATTTCCACTGCAGTATCGACAAAGGTTGCAACATACCTGCGGCTTCTGATGTTCAGCCTTCACTTGCTGACACACCGCACATCTCGCCACGAACTCAGCTACATCCTTCTTCAATCCGGGCCACAAATACAAGCCCTTTAGACTATGGTACATCTTGGTGACACATGGATGCATCGAATACATCGACGTATGTGCTTCCTCAAGCACCAACTCCCTTAGATTATCAACATCTAGAACCACCATCCTATCACGATAGCAAACTAGTCCATCCTCGGACTCATGAAACCCATCACGCTTGTCGCTGCCAAACTGTGATCTGATCAACTGTACTGCATCATCTATCTGCTGTGCATCCTTGATCTGCTGTCTCAATGTAGACTTAACTTGCATCTGTGCGAAAAGACCAGACAACAAAGAAACCTCCATCTGCACATTCATCTTCCTTAGAGAAACAAACATATCTCGCTTATGGCATACCAGAGAACTCAACTGTGCCTTCTTTAAAGAAAGATAAGAAGACTTCCTGCTAAGCGCATCAGCTACCACATTTGCCTTATTAGGATGATACTCGATAGTGTAGTTGTAATCATTGATCAACTCCATCCATCGTCGTTGTCGCATGTTCAACTCTTGCTGCGTAAAGATGTACTTCAGATTCTTATGGTCCGTAAAGATCTGACACACTTCCCCATACAGATAGTGTCTCCAAATCTTTAACGCATGAACCACTGCTGCCAACTCCAAGTCATGAGTCGGATAGTTCTCCTCATATTTCTTGAGTTTTCGCGAGGCAAAAGAAACCACATGATCTTCCTGCATCAACACGCAACCTAAACCTTTCTTGGAAGCATCACAGAAAACAACATAGCCTTTCCCAGGCTCTGGCAAGATCAACACTGGAGCACTGGCCAACTTCTCCTTCAAACTCTGGAAAGCTTGCTGACATCGATCATCCCAAACAAAAGGTACATCCTTCCTGGTCAACTTCGTCATCGGCAACGCGATCAGACTGAAGTCCTTGATAAACCTCCAGTAGTATCCTGCCAAACCAAGGAAACTACAAAATTTTGTCGGTGTCTTCGGCTGTTCCCAATCTGCAACGGATTCCACCTTCTTCGAATCTACTTTGATTCCTTCAGCAGATATCACATGACCCAAGAAAGTCACTTCATCCAACCAGAACTCACACTTACTGAACTTGGAATACAACTGATGTTGACGAAGAAGAGTCAACGCTCGACGAAGATGTTGTTCATGCTCTAGCCTGTCCTGACTATAGATCAAGATGTCATCTATAAATACTACAACAAACTAATCTAAGAATGGATGGAACACTCTGTTCATCAAATCCATGAAAGCAGCAGGTGCATTGGTTAACCCAAACAGCATAACCACGAACTCGAAATGACCATACCTCGTCCTGAAAGCTGACTTTGGTATGCCATCTGCCTTTATCCTCTACTGATGATATCCATACCGTAGATCGATCTTCGAGAATACTGTAGCACCATGCAACTGATCAAATAGATCATCTATCCTCGGCAGTAGGTACTTATTCTTGATCGTGACCTTGTTCAACTGCCAGAAATCTATACACGACCGCATCGAGCCATCCTTCTTCTTAACGAACAACACGGGAGCACCCCACGGCGACGTACTCGGTCGGATAAAACCTTTCTCCAACAACTCCTGCAACTACTTCTTCAATTCTGCCATCTCTGCTGGAGCCATCCTATATGTTGATTGTGCAACTGGCTGTGTTCCAGGAACCAGATTGATCTCAAAATCAATCTCTCGGGGTGGAGGAACACCAGGAAACTCCTCAGGAAACACGTCTGCAAACTCTCGAACCACTGAAACCTCCTCGAGGCTAGGACCTTTTGCCTTGGTAACCACAACAGTATCCACCACGTGAGCTAAGAACGCCTCACATCCTTGTCGTAACAACTTATCTACCACCATAGCTGATACCAAACACGTCGGAAGAATCTTCCTATCTCCCTGGAAGCTACTGCTCTCCAGCAACATCAAACACTGCCTGCTTGGAACCACAGTCCAAGACAACCTTATACTTCTCTAAGGTATCCATCCCAAGGATAACATCAAAACCATGCATATCAAGTGGTATAAGATCTACTTGAATTCGATGTCTCGAAAAGGACAAAACACAAGATGGACACTCTTCTCGAAGCAAAGAGGAACCATCAAGAGGGGTTTCTAACAACAAGCTATCCTTCTTACAACTAACAGGTAAACGACAGTTTTCAAGCATACTATAGGCGATAAAAGAGTGTGTAGAACCCAAGTCAACCAGAACAGATATAAAGCAAGAAGAAGACATATCAGAATGAAATAACTCCATCTGACATGTCACCACTCGCGGGTTGACTATCGCCTCCGGCTGACTCATAGCATAGAATCGAGTCGTTGCTTGCTGTCCACGACCTCTGCTTCCTTGAGCAGACAATCCAGCTTGAGACGCTTGACCGCATCCTCGTCCTCTGCTACCACTGGGTTGTAGCCTCTCTGACCTCTAAAAACTCTACCTCGGCTGCTGCGTCACTTCAACATCTCTATTCGGACAATTGAACTTCCAATGCCCGACCTATCCACAAAGATGACATGACTTGTCCTCAAACCGTGGCCTAGCTGGCCCTGTCACTGCCACAAAAGCTGAACTATGCGCCTTCAACGGTGAAGAAACATAACCTTTCCCCTTACTTAGAGACCACTGAGATGGTATACCAGAACTTCTCATCGCTGACGGTGCTGAAAACATGGGCTTCTTAAAGCCACCAAACCTACGTCCTTGAAACTGAGCAGGTCTTTTAAGAGACATAGACTCTCTTTTCTCCCGTACTGTCCTCTCAATCCGCCGAACTGATTCCACGAATGTAGCGAACTGCTCTCGGTTCTCCAACGCAGACACCGGGGTTGTCAACTCAGCACTCAAACCCTTCTCGAAACGCTTGATCCGTTCCTCATCGGTTGCCACCATGTGAGGACAAAACCTCAACAGATCCATAAACTTAGCTTCATACTCGGTGATGTTCATTGTTCCTTGCCGCAACTTCTTAAACTGACTAACCTTCTCATCCAGGTACGTCTTTGGAAAGTATCCGGTGACGAACTCACGTCGAAACACTTCCCAACAGATCACCTCACCAGGCCGCTTCTCTTCCTCGATGGTCCACCAGTGACCAGCACTACCTTTCAGAAGGTAGACAGCGTGCTTTACCTTGTCCGCTTCAGGGATGTCAAGAATCCGGAAAGCCTTCTCGAGACTTGTCAGCCACAGATCAGCATCCGCTGGATAAGCCGTTCCAGCATAATCCGAAGCTCCAACTCGGTGAAGCCGCTCGAAGGTCTTCCCAATACCCGATGCTTCGCCATGGGGAACCTGTGCTCGCGGAGGAGGCACTGGTAATCGCTCAACCATGAGATTCATCGTAGCCATCAACTGCCCCATAAGTTGTTGGTAAGCAGGATGTTCAAGTATGGCTGGGTTAAATTGGGGAACCTCATGCACCCGATCTTCATGTGCCTGTCCATATGCTCCATCAACCAATGCAGCATCACTGTACTCAGCAGAGTGTTCTTCATGGTTCCCAGACATCTTGACTTTTCTTCCACTGAGGGTAGAAGATGTTGTAAGAATACCTAGAAAACTCATAAGAATAACTCAACCTAGTCCTAAATCCCTGTAGACTCAGTGAACCTAAGGCTCTGATACCAAAACTTGTGGCAACACATCCCATTATCATACAGATAACGAGGTGTTACGCGAAAACGTGCGGAAATCACCATAACCACAGATTATGAAAACACGGGTTAATTAAAACTGATTGCGGAAAACTGATAAACTGTGAAACTATTACTTTCCAGTCCTCATCCTGCACAGAAACATGTCATATATATACATACATGAGATCTGATACATGTCTACAGCTTACAGAAATAGTTGCTCATCCATCACATGAGTTCACCACTTGTTCATATACATAAAGGCCCGTATCCGGCCAACAGCAGGATATACAAACATCATTGATCGTTCATTGTGAAACATTGTCAAAACACTGCCAAGGACCTGAGAGTACATGGATAACTCTAGACTCTACTACAAAACATCCAAAATAGCAGCATGTCCAACGCTTACCTTCTACTGCTCCTCAAGCTGCTCGGCCGCAACACCACGACCACGCCCACGTCTACCTCGACCACCTAAAAAGGGGTTAAGCCAGCGGGGTGAGACAATTGAACAATTGTCCCAGCGGGAAACATAACTCACCACCGCAACTACAGAACCTCAGCAAGATACACTATAAAGCAGAAGGTAACTAACAACTAGTATAACAAGAGCATTCTATATAAAGCAAGGTTATTCTTACCGACAAGCTTACCAGCTGTACAAAAACATATAACCAAATATCTTTCAATAAAACATGATTGGAAAGATAACATATATCACAATGTAACATGATTATCAGAATAAGATATATTTCCACGTAACTTGATTATCAAGATACAACATATCACCACATACCTGATGTATATATAGAAGTAACTGCAAATATAACAGAATTAGCTACACAAACAAGGCCTCAACCAATGTTTCATGTTTATCTTAAGCAGTAAGCACTAAACGGTTATATTACATATTATTATGCCCTGATGAATTGAATCGTACCATTCAAATCCAACCTTTGGTTACGAAACCCAAGCCGGTGCCATACAAGGTCAATGGAAGAGCTGGACTCCACGACCTCCCACCTCGTGGTCAGTGCACGAGTACAACACAAGTAGGACCGTAGTCACATGCTGAAGTGGTCTTAGCCACAGGGTCAGCTCCATAGGCTACCCACATTCTATCCTGCCTTGGTACAGGTCTCGGCGCTAGTAAAACTGAGCCACGGGCCTGTTCACCGTGCTCTGAGTCATGAACTCATTCATGCTCCACACATCACATATCCTGAGTCATGGGCCTGTTCACCAAGCACTATATACATATCTGAGTCTGCAACTGAAGTTACACTCTTACCTCCTCATTTTTAGGCTAGGAGAAACCTACACATATTCAACAATATGCGCTTCCAGGTTATCCCGTAGGAGAACCTGTTTCACCATCACCAAGTCCTGACGATGATGGATCTATGGTCAGGGCAAACTACATGATATAATTCCACTGTAATTAATTAGTATTTTTTTAGATGGATTGCAGGATTCAACCAAGTTATATAACATGCAAAACATAACAAAAAGTAAACAACATTATATTATTATGGAAACCACATCAACCTGATCCATCACAAGAATCCAGCGTCACATGTTACCACTTGGCCTCTTGCCAATCATCCAGATCCATCTCAAAGATCATCACATACCATGGGATCTCAATCCCTCATCAGGTACTGTCACTGCCTCTTCAAGGCTCACATCATCATCATGGGACAACACATCATACATACAACCTTATAGAATAATTATCAAAGTGATGTTACTCATCACATATGTCTCATAGCCTTCTCATGGCTAAGTATCACCTGCACGGTTAGGATACTCAATAACCATAGCTTCAACATAAGGACTACACCTACTCTCATGATATGCCATTCAAGATACTCTACTTATTAGGCTTACACTATTTGGTGATCAAGTGTATTAAGCACATCATTAACAAACCATGTTGAGTATACAGATCAAACACTATTGTTACCAATGTCATTACTGTTACCATCCACTATCATCATCATTATTATCTTTATCATTAAGCCACTATTAATGTAACTACCATTTAACATTGCCATTAACAAATAAGCATAAGACTTACATCATGCATGTCATTACTAATCTTGCTACCATCATTACTATTATCAGCATCATCATCCACTATTATCTTTATTGTGATATCATTAAGAAAACTATTAATGTAATTGTCCCTTAGCATCATCATTAACATTATTATTGCTTCCACTACTAATAGGACATCACCATCATTTACATTATTAACATCTTTGCTATCAATAGCACTATTAACGTTATCATTGTTATCATTACCAATCAAGGCATCACTATCGTTTATTGGTGCATAAGCATCCACTTCCATCACACTAGAAACCGTCAACAAAGAACCATACCACCCTCACTACAACTCACAACCCTCACCATAGCTAGCTCACACGGCTAGGGCATGGGAAGCAGCAACGCTGCGTTGCACCCAGCGCCCAGCCCGACACAGCATCACAAGGGAAGAGTGGTGCGCGTCAGGGATATCGCGCGTCACACTCTATCGGGCAACACCCGTCACAACTCACCATGATGCCCGACACTCAAGGCTCACTCCCAGCTAACAACCTCACAACGGCCAGGAAAGAGAAGGAAAGAAGGAAGGAAGGAGAGAGGGAGACACTCCACAAAACGTGCCACTATCTATCCAGGCCTATCGGCTGACACACACCCAAACCAGAGGCATGACGCCCGTCACAGCCCCATCCTATCGCGCGTCACACTAAGGGATAACGCTCGTCAGGGATATCGGCCAGCACCTTGTTGCATGTCGTGCAACCCAACTAACTCACCAAACTAGGCCCTGTCGTCCACCAAGATACAAAGGCCTATCATCCCAGAGAAGAACAAGAGCATTTCTCATCTATCGTTCACCAAGGTCACTAACATATCGGCCAACATGACCCTAGCTCACTCTATCGCCCAACACATGGGCAAGGGTATCAGCCAACCTCAAGAACACATCATGTCGTCCACCAAAGGCATACATATCGTCCATCAAAGGGGATACCTTATCATCCAACTCAAAGACAAAGGTGCCATGTCGTCCAACTCAAAAGGATATCGTCGAACACCAACAAAGAAGGGATATCGCCCAACCCTAGGTCACCAAAGGAAACTTAAGCAAGGTACAAGTCTAAGCTACTAATCTATGAACAAGAACAAGAACAAGAGGTAAAGAAGTTAGGGTTAGAAGTTATGCAACCCGCCTTAAGCTCCAAGCTCCAAGGAAGAAGAAGCACTCCAAGGTACAAGGGGTATCGTCCCCCAAGCTTCTCCAAGAGGGTGTATCGGCCACCACTTCAACTCCAAGGGAGTGTATCGACCAACACAAGCAAGAAGGAGAGGGGTGTCGTGCACTCAAGGTGGAGGAGAGACCAAAAGATCAAAGGAAGCTAAGGCAAGGGAAAGAGCTACCTATATAGAAAGAAGGGGAGGAGAAACCAAGGTAGATCTATGCTAAGTGTCATCCACCCAAGGGACACTTGTCCTAGGGTTCAAGCCAACACACTAGCACACCAAGAGACACTTGTCCAAGATATGCACCAAGTGTCCACCAACCAAGACCAAACAACATGGGCGACACATGCATCAACTCTACTGGGCGACACACCAAGGCTCCTGGGCGACACACCACCATGTTGGGCGACACAAGCTTCACTTGGCTGACACAAGGCTCAAGCAAGCCCAAACAAAGCATCCCAAGGCCCAAACAAGCTCAACTCAGGCCCAGAGAACTCAAATAACAAGCCTAAGCCTTCCCCTCAACCCTAGAGGAAGCAAAGAGAGGAAAACATCTCACAAGATGGTGAACTTGCGCCCAAAACCCTAGACTTGGGTTATTTGCAAGTAGCCCCCTCAACTCTCAACAAAGCACAACAAAACCCCAATCACCACCAAAGGTGATTAGCCAGCACCAAAGCACCAAGATCAAGCAACACAAACAGGGTAAACCCTAAACGCAGGTCAGGGTCCTTACCGTGGGTCTCAGACCGACAGCCCCTGGGCGGAGGATGGAAGTCGGATGTGCTCTGGAGTGATTGAGGCAGCCTTTGAACCTCTCCAAAAAAAACCCTTGTGGAGGACCCTTGGGGTCTTATTTATAGGCCTTAAGTGAAGTCCAAACGGTTTGGAGACCGTTTGGACCTCAAGACCGTTTGGACCTGAGACCGTTTGGATTTCAAGACCGTTTAGACCTCAATACCGTTTGGACCTCAAGACCATTTGGCTTCATGCGGCCTCGGGACCGTGTGACTCCATGCAGTCTTGGGACCGATTGGCTTCATGCGGTCTTGGGACCGTTTGACTCCATGCGGTCTCGGGACCGATTGGCTTCATGCGGTCTTGGGACCATTTGACTCCGTGTGGTCTCGGGACCGATTGGCTTTGTGCGGTCTTGGGACCATTTGACTCCATGCGGTCTCAGGACCGATTGGCTTCATGCGGTCTTGGGACCGTTTGACTCCATGCGGTCTCAGGACCGATTGGCTTCATGCGGTCTTGGGACCGTTTGACTCCATGCAGTCTCGGGACCGATTGTCTTTGTGCGGTCTTGGGACCGTTTGACTCCATGCGGTCTCGGGACCGATTGGCTTCATGCGGTCTTGGGACCGTTTTAGTCTTTTATGATTTTTTGTGTCTTTTTCTACAAATATAAAGGGGAAAAGTTAGTCTAATAGTATATTTACAATAAGAGGGAATATTTAGGGATTATGGCTAATTTTAATTGAGAAAGAGTGTGGAAAACTAAAGAAAAGACTAAGATAATCATCCAAAATTGGAGGTTATCACCCCCCCTAACTTAGGGTCTAGCTTGTCCTCAAGTTAGATAGAGTTGTGACATGTAAGGGCGAGGCAATTTTATTTAGTTAGGATTTCCATACTCTTGCTTCAATTCTCAACCTGAGTTCTCCTAAGGTCATATCAGGTCTTATTGCTTGCCCTGACTCTTTCAAGTTTTGAGAGTTGCTTGGGTCTCAGGTTCCTTCCGTATCTCATAGCTCGCATCGGGACCACCTTTATTCTATGCATGTTGTTGACTCTAATCATCTTTATACCTCTCTGAAGGACCTAATGGAAGCTAGAGGGTATGAGGGTTGGCTAAAGTCTTGAAGTGTAACTCCCCCTTCAAGTGGGGGAGGGGTTGTCTATGCTTTCAGGATCTCACTACCGGGCATGACACATCTGTCTTTGTGAGGGCAACTGAATGTACCGGTTGGGTGAGTCCTTTATAAGCCTTTCATATATTTAGATACCTTGGGATTTCACTACCGGGCATGACACATCTGCCTTTGTGAGGGCAGCTGAATGTGCCGGCCAGGTGAGACCTTCATCAGTTCTTTATATAGATCCTTATTTATGGCACAACTCTCATAATTTTATTCAACTCTCTGGCTTTTATTCGAAGACTCGCATGCTTGGGTTTTGGGGTTTTGTTTGGGAAATTATTTTGGGCGGCCAAGCCTCTTTTATTTGGAGGGAGGAAAGTTGTTCTTAGAGTTTTTCAACATGCACTTATTTGGTTTCTCATGGTCCACTTGCAGAACTTCTTGATTTGGAAGTTCTCTGATGCCCTCTCATCCTTGAGAGCCTGGCTTATTTCTGCCTTGATATTGACCTGTGGAGAGTCAGATGAAGAAGTGAAGCAAAAGCATGAAAATCAATAGTGGAGGGACATTATTAAATCGCTATTATATGTCTAAGTGCTATTTACTTTTGGGGACTAACATGATTCTAAAGTTAACTGAGGGTGACTTTATTCAAAAAGGATTATTTAAAAAGAAAGTTAAAAGAAGAAAAAAGAAAAGAAAATATGTACAAACAGAGAAAGGAGAAAATGGAAAAAGAGGGATTTAGAAATGATACCTCACCCTTGTCTAATGTACCCCCCCAACTTATCACTCACTCTGTCCTCAGAGTGTCAAAGTGATAGGTTGAGAAGTACGATGACAAGGGTTGCAGGCTAAGTTAATTCAGAATTTGCCCTTGGTGATTAAAGTAGATTAGCTGTGAACTATCCGCGTATAGCTTGGTAATCCACGTCAGTCATATCTTCTACTGGTCTTTGAAGGACGATGATGGTGTACATCCAGTAGAGGACGTGGAAGCCGCAGTCATTTGATTCTCGGATTTGTTGGGGACATTTGTGGTTGAAGGAAGGGCGATGAAAATGTTCTTTGTCGTAGGCCCTTGTATGCTGACTTAGAAAGGAGATTAATTTGTCAGCGCATTTCTTCGCCACTACCTCTGTTGGCGTCCTTGGTGTCACGACATAGTTTTTCTGCCGTGGGTTGTACTGGCTGTCGGAACTGTTATAGATTGTAGTTGTTCCTTCTGGTAGGTTTGTTGCCAGGAGCATCCAGTGCTCATGATAAAGGAAGGGTAGCATGATGAACTTCGGTGTTGTGTGTTGGAGAAAGGAAATTAGCGATTCAGTTGTTCTGAAGTTCTTTAGCTTTAAAAGATCATCCTTCATGTATGGGGATGCCATATATGTTGTAGGGTTATTTTGGCCGAGGAGAAACTGATAAGCGGCCATTAAGCTTACGGAGAGGGATCCTTTAAACTGCAAAGTCTCTCGAAGCGTGTCTGCCATTACTAGAATGTCATTAGACATGAATACGAGTTCATCCTTCTTGGCTGAAAGCCGCGACATAATGAGACAAAGTTCGATGTCGGAGAGACCCTTGCAAGCACTATGGTCGAAGTCAGAAAAGGTTGGTTCTATGGCAGACAAAGGATCTATGTCTCTGTTACTTTGCTCGGTAGCTAAGGCTAGCTCCTTAGATTTCTGCAACTCTTTCAGAGTTTGTCGGAAAGGTCACCTCTGCGGGCATTGGAGAGATGAAAAAAGGTAACGAGGGACGTCATCTGGTGCCATTATCAGGTCCTTGAAGAACCATCTATCACAAATGAGCTCCATGGCGTAACGCCCTCGCAAGAAGTGAAAATCTTCAGTAGCTACATCAGTAAACGGGATTTCTTAGTTCAGCGCTTGGATGTGACGTATGGTGTAGAAAGCGCAGTCCCCAGATCCCTCGACAGCTTGAACTTGAGGGTTAATTATTTGGAACCAGGGCTGGCTCCCGTCTTGGCGGAGGGGTGGGCGTGCAGCCCAAATTAACTTAAGCAGCCGGAAGGGTATACATCTCGCTTCACCTTCTGCTTCACCAACAAAGTTTATTGTACCGGAGGGTAGCTCAGCTCTGCAAAAATTATAAACCTTGGCGTCCCGAGCCGCGGTGTCTACAATCATAAAGAGCCAGTGATCCGAAACTTGAAAGGGCACGGTTAGATAATGTTCCTGATGTGCTAAACTGGCACACAGCCGCTCGATTGACTTTGCTCGTATGTCTTTGTATAAAAGGCCAATAGACAGAGCAGGCGAGGTGTTGAAAACTGGCTGCTGCCTCTTAGAACTTCTGTACACTTCTATACAGTTGGCAAGAAGGACACGGAAGATTGCCATTGGCATCGTGGACCGTGGTTGCATGATGTTGCGGAAGTCTTCTTGTGTCAGCTTGTGGTTGGTTTTGGTGTTATGGTAGATGATGTCTTCCCCCGCTTTTGCATCGTCGACGATAGTGTTCAGTATAAAAATGTCCTGAGCATCTAATGTGGAGATGGTCGCCATATCCATATCGTGCATTTTGTGCGGTAGTGGTGGCGGCGGGGGAAGGTTCTGCGGAGGGGGAGAAGAAGGTTGTACCAAGGCATCTGCATAACCATGTAGATCATCTTCCGAGTCAGAGGAAGAATCAAGGTCTTCATCTGTGTCTAAGCTTACTCGTTCTGCCTCGTCCTGGTCATGGGGGGAAGGCACTGACATGTCGAGTGCGGATAAAGGTGGAGCGGTTGTTGTGGATGGGCTTGCGCTGGTTCCTAATATATGTTGGTGGAACTCAGCGAAAGCCGCGTCTTTAGCAGACTCCCCAATGGATCCCAGAGCAGAATAATCAAGGAATTGGTCCCCATATGACATGTTTATGTTTTCGTTGTGGGGGGACTTGTGGTGATGTCCACCTTCTTGTTGACCTTTGTCGGAACCTTTCTGAGAAGGTTCTGCTGCTTGGCCTGGGTCCTCTCCATCATCAGATTTATCACCTGAGGAGGTGGTATCATTGTTCGAATTAGTAGAGTAGTCGGAGTCTTCCTCGTCGTCACTATCACCATCTTTGTCAGCCGCTGCCTTGTCTGTTGGCTTCTTGTTTGCGTTCTTTTTGCACTGTCAATGGGTGGCTTGTAACTCATCGAACGCCACTTGCACATGCTCGTGTGTTTCGAGCAGTGCGTCGTGTGTTTCTTTGAGATCGTTATATCGACCCTCGGCGGAGAGGAGTCATGCTGTAAGATCTGTTACTTGAGCACGTAGCTGCTGGATTTCATTATTTGTTGACTCCTCGTGGTGATTGTTTAGGTGTTTGAGGGTGCTGCTGATGGTGTCCAAGCGCGTGCTGAGAGCTGCTTGTTGCTGCTTGAGCTCATGGAGAATCTCGGGCAGAGGTTGAGTCTGCATAGAGAGCTCATCGACTTGCTTAGCCATCGCTTCTTGCTGGCGCTTCGCTCCAAGGATCAGCGCAGGCAAGTTGTTGTAGTGGTTGTTGATATGCTCAACTTGCTTAGCCACCTCATCTTGTCATTGCTGAAAACCTTGGAGGATGTTGGGCAAGGCGCGGTTTCGTTCGTCGATCGTGGCCACCTGTTTGGATAATCCTTGTACACAAGAAAAAATAGAATGTAAAATGTTAGAAGGATCGGTGAGGAGGTTTCGGATGACGTCGAATTGACGTCCGAATTCCTCACCGATATTGGAAAAGGGGACCCCAGAAGCGGAAGGGTGGGATGGCTGGGGTCTGTGTGGGAGGGTGGTAGTGTCTTGCGGAAGAGACACTGATGGTTCCGCAAACTACATGGTAACTATGGATGGGGTCACCAACGGTGTCGGGATGGTGGTGGATGAGAAAGGTGGTGGTATCTCTGGTGAAAGTGGTGGAAGTGATAATGATGGGGTAGAGACTGTGGAGGTGGAGGGGAAAGTGGTAAAGTCGGGCATAAGGGTGGGGAAGGGAGAGCCCGAAGGGAAAAGGGGTGAGGAAGAGGATGTGGGTGGTTGCGTAGATGTGGTGAAGAAAGGAAGAGTGGTGGATGTTGGAAAGGTGGAGGGTGGTGAGGTGGTGGCGGTTAACTGAGCATTTAGACTCATACTGAAAGAGTATAAAGATGAGGAGGTGATGTGATCGTCGGGAAGTGGGTTGTCTTCATGATGTGGTTTTGAAGTTGGCATCCCCGACAGTTGTTGATTCTGTGAAAGTCTTGTGGATGGTCATTTCACAGGAATTTTTGATATTCTGGCTATCGGGGCATTGATGCCGAGTTCAGTCTGCCCTACCTTTATTTTCTTTGCTGGTGCTTTTACAGTAGCTAAGAGTCTGGTAAGCTCCTTGTTAGTGAAGAGGAACTTTTCCTTGTCATAGTCTGCTAGCTCTGGCAGCGGTAGTAGGGTTCTTGATGATTTGACTGTAGGGCAGAAAACATAATGTAGTTTCGCATCCTTTTCCTTGATAATGAAAGAGTTCTTTAAGGTTTGTTCATTAGTAGGGATGTCTCCCTTTATTTACGTGCAGCGTGGTAGGGGTCTGTCCATCTTGAGGTATTTTATGATGGATGTGACATGAACCCCCATGCAAATTTCCTTTCCTATGGCGTAGTTGGAGAACTTTTGTATCAAATTCCGTCTGATGTTGACTGACTTGCCATGCAGGATTGACCATAGGATGAAGAGGTCGGAAGTAATAATGTTTCCTCCCTCTGATCTGGGGAACAACGCACTGGTAATGATTTTGTGAAGCGTGCGCACAAACCCTGAGTGAATATTGGAGGCTTTACATGTCTTTGCCTCGTAGCTTGGGATCCCTGTTAGTGACTTCCAGAAGGTGTGTTTATTGAACGGGTAGATCTCCGTTCATGCAGCTCCGGCTTTTTTTAGTTGCTCAGGATTGTCGAAGAAGATTTCGTTTAGAACATTTTCTGTTATCACAATGTCATTCCCAAAGATCTTGGTGACCAGCCGGCGATCACCACCATCCCTTGCTCTGTGTGTAATTGCCACCATTTCTTTAGTAAGATGGGTAAAGAATTCTATGGTGGGCTCGACATATGAGATTTCGGGGATGAAACAGAGTCTGGATAAGTTGGCGTTGTCGAGCATTGTGAGGACTTTGTCATAGATCCCCATCTTCAGTAGTACGCTTGGGCAGACGTACTTTGTTGGTTTCAGGACTTTGTCGATGGATGGGATGGTGTGGATGTAAAGGTTGTCTGGTGGGGGCGCGGTGGTGGTGAGAATTGAGAAGGTGGGGTGGTAACAGGGATGGTGGTGGTAGGTGTTGCAAGGGTTTGGTCCCTGGTAGAGGCAGGGCAAACTTGTTTTCTTGCCTATTTCTTGGAGGGTTGTCCGGTTGCGGTGTCCTAGACCTTTCATTTCCCCTTTGATTTTTCAAGTGGGGACTCATCCTCAGGGTGTGGCTCGTATTCTGAGCCTTCATCATCATCGGAAGAAATTTCAATTTCTTCTTCAGGTGCCTCAGCTAGGCACTTGTTGAGGCGATCAAGATCGCATAAGACCTCCATGATTTTGACATTTGGCGGGGCCTTTCCAGTCCTGTTGTAGTCGTCTATGATCTTCTAGAGTTTGGCCTGATCTGCCCTCAGTTTCTCATTGGTCCAGATTGGAGTGTCTTCATATCCGATGGCCTCCTTTGCTTGTGATGCCATATCTGCGAAATGGGAGATCATGAGTTAGAACAACATATTTAGAAAATTTTGGATTTTATTTGTATTTATGTGGTTATATATATATATATATATATATATATATATATATATATATATATATATATATATAGAGAGAGAGAGAGAGAGAGAGATTGTGGAAAGCCAAATGGTTTGAAGACCGTTTGGATCCAAATGGTTTGAAGACCGTTTGGTTCCAAACGGTTTCAAGGCCGTTTGGTTTCAAACGGTTTCAGGACCGTTTGGTCCCAAACGGTTTGGAGACCGTTTGGAAGGTGAAATGTCGGGTAACAGCCAGTGAAGGGAAGGCGGAGGTGCTGACGATGAAGACGAAGGCGGCGATTGTGAAGGTGGGGCCGACAGCGATAAAAAACGAAGATGACTATGGAAGGAGCCGACGGCGATAAAGACGAAGATAAAGAGGGTCGCGGCGGAGCCGGTGGCGATGGGAAAAAGGGTGGAGGGTGCCACGTCGGCACTGTAGACAATGACGGAGGTGAAGACAGTTGCGGAAGCAAAAAAGTCGGCCAGTCTGTCGTGGTGGCTGGACTACCTTGCAGCTAAAAGCGGATACGATGACCGTGAAGCGGAGGGCAGAGGCGAGGTCGCCGCAAAGGAATGCGGACCTAGGTCGACAGAGGTGAGCCGCGCGGGAGCAGGGAAAACAGAGGCAATGGAACAGCCTTTGCGCAAAGATTAGAGAAAACTTGAGAGTCGAAGAGAAGAGAAGGAGGGGGAAGGGTTTATATTTATAGGAAATGGGGGTTGACCTGACAAAAACCCTAGGTCAAACGGTTTAGCGACCATTTGGACTCCAAACAGTTTGGAGACTGTTTGGTCCCAAACGATTTTAGGATCGTTTGGTTCCAAACGGTTTGAAGACCGTTTGGTCCCAAACGGTTTCAGGACCATTTGGCTTCAAACGGTTTCGAGACCGTTTGGCTCCAAACGGTTTGAAGACCGTTTGGTCCCAAACGGTTTCAGGACCGTTTGGTAGGGTTAAGGTCGAATTGATTTTTATATTTTTTATGTTTGTTTTGGTTATGTGAAATTTTTTTATATTTTCATAAGATAAACCTAGGGTAATTAAAAGAACAGAAAATGAAGGAAGAAGATGAAATCTTGGGTTGCCTCCCAAGTAGCGCCTGGGTTTTACGTCGCTGGCTCGATGAAGCTTTGATGTTTGTTATGCTGATGACGTGGCATTTCTGAATTCGATGGTGTGTCTTGGTATTTTATCTGCTGGAGTGTAATATTTTTTCAAACGATGGTCGTTGATCGTCCTTTCTCCTCTGTTATTGTCGACAATTATGACATCTCTAGTTGGGTATATATGCTTTATGGAGAAGGGCCCGGACCATTTTGTTCTGAGTTTTTCGGGGAACAACTTGAGCTTGGAGTTGAAAAGGAGCACTTTTTCGCCGATGGCGATGTCTTTCCTTTTAAGATGACCGTCATGCCACATTTTAGTTTGCTCCTTATAAATCCTGGCACTTTGATAAGCGGTCATTCGAAGCTCCTCGAGCTCCTACAGCTGGAGTTGTCTATTTTCTCCGGCACTTTTAAGATCAAAATTTAGTTGTTTGATGGCCCACCAAGCTTTGTGTTCCAATTCTACTGGAAGATGACATGATTTTCTGTATACCAAACGGAACAGGGTTGTCCCGATTGGTGTTTTATAGGTTGTTCGGTATGCCCAAAGGGCATCGAGAAGCTTGGCGGACCAGTCAGTGCGGTTTCTGTTGACTATTTTTTCTAGGATTGCCTTTAGTTGTCTATTAGATACCTCAACCTGACCACTGGTCTGTGGATGGTAAGGCGTTTCTACTTTGTGGTTGACTCCGTACTTTTTTAACAGGGCTTCAAAACTTCGTTCTAGGAAATGGGTCCCGCCATCTGATATGATAGTTCTGGGGACTCTAAATCTGGGGGAAATGATAAACCACATTCATGAATAAACTCTTATTCCTAGTGTATCCTATGTGTGTGACCCTATAGGTTCTAAGTGACATTGGAAGTGAATTCCATAACTAATTTATGATATCAGAAGCAATGAGCAGTATCTAGCAACACATCATTGCTACCCAAGTAATCGAAAAGTTGGAGAGCAACTTCAACCTATAATTTGTGATTGGTGTTACATTGATCATGTAATTTATTTGTCACTGATATCCATATTGAACTTAAGGCATGGAATTCTCATCCTCTCGACATTCAATCCATGTCCCTTGAACTATATAACATCGTCATGGATATCTGTGAACTCAATATCATATATTGGTTCACATGTGAATGAGTATTCTTTTCTCAGTCTCGTTTATCAAGTGGCATGGATATCAAACTCCTATAGGATGTACATATCCCATATATGTCACTCACAATCATCCCCATATGTCATAATGCACCCAAACACCACCTTTCTGGAAACCCTTGTCCAAGGTTACGGTGGATGATGTCAAAGTACACCAAACAACATGTGATGAGTGTAGTGACTTTAGGTCTAAGAACCCTAATCACCGCCATCACTATGAGAGATGATTCTGACTACCAATCATGGTTTCCATGTATCACTCTCAAGGTGGGTTTTCCTGATACATTGTTCTCTAACAAGTATCTATCTGTTTGGTTTGATATCATATATCATGACTTAATGATATTATGTCATCAACCAACACACACTCTAGTCTTATGTGTCATTGTTGTCTATCAGCCTTTCACAATAACATCCAACTAGGGACCTAAAAAGAATATACATACTCTTGACATATGTATGATCTCATTGTCCAGGTCCTCAACCCGAAGACAACTGTCACATATTAATATCATTCTTTAGACACTCATTATGTTTTATCATTATCTTTTAACTACATAAAAAAAATAGATTAGAAGATTGCCTTTATTAATAATCAAATGATTTACAAGATATGCCATGATAATCATCATAAGATTGGCTCTATCATTCATTTTGTGGTGTTCTTTATTACATGTCCTAAACACGCACGCCAAATATGACAATAAACGGAAGTAGAAAGGGCACTAAAGCAATTTTATCAATATAAAAAGTGCCATTAAAAGAAGAGACATTGAGATTAATGAAACCCCCACATGTATCCAACACCTATGTAAGAACCAATTCTAGAAATTGAACTTTGTTCCCATGACACAAAAGAATATAACTAGACTACATGTTTAGGACTTCGCTATCTAGGTTTTCTATAAATTAGGAACATGTAAAACATTTTCTAGTTTGAGGACTTCCCAAATGTGAGTTTCAGACCCACACGTCCATATCCTAAAATTTATTTCACAAACACACCATCACCCCAAGATATCATACCACTAATGTCTACCTGATAGGTAGAAAACATAGAATAATCATAGCAGATGTCAGAAACCGCTCCAGATCCATACACCAATTATCACTAGAAGAAAGGTTAATACTAAGAACAATAGAGTTGGAGACATCTAACCTTTTAGAGAAAATTACATTAGCGTTGACATTGTTCATGTTTATTATACATTCTTAGGGGCATGGTGAGTTTGCTTATTTTGACCCCTATGGTCCATGCATGATTTGGAAAGATGACAAGTCTTGTCACATGCATAAAAAATGTGTTGGCCCCTAGAATCAAAGTTATTCGTATGAATGGGCTTCTTGCATTTCTTGAAAGATTTCTTGGACTTAGGGTTGAACTTGTTTGGTTACTTCTTAAGTTGACATGACCTACTAGGCTGATAGAGGCATAGACCATGACAACTTTTTCCCTATGATGGAATTTAGTTTGAGGGGATTTCATTAAGGAGGGCATTGTTAACCTGTCATACCTATAGTTATGTGTTTTGGAAATAACATTCAAGATTGAGGGGTTTTTTCAATTTGGGCTACCACTTGCACATTCTCCTAAGGAATATAACTATTGGAAATAGATTTTGAGACAAGGTTTTGGTACTCAAGTACATGGGATGTAACATGCTTATTATCCACCATTTTATATTCATACCACCCAAAAATTCATATCATTCTAGCCCAGCATCTTGAGTTCCAAACTTGTCATCCAAATCTTGCAAATGTTCAACGGCATAAGATTTCTTGCGATAGATGTCACAAAGTTCATTAGAAAGAGCGAATAAAATCTTATCATAAAAAAAGCATCCATTACTTTTGGTATCTTGGTAGGAGAAGATGGTGAAGTGGTATCACTACCATCAAGGTATCTAAAGCATTAGAAGCAAAACTAAAAGATTTTCCATGGTCCTCAGGTGGTCCAGAAACTGTGTCCAAGGAAGTGAGCTAGAATTTTATCTTTTATTGCCAAAGGTGAAAATACAAGCCCATGAATACTTCTAGCCTAAGGCTAGATATATCTTCCATGATCATCATGGTTGTAGGTTCCATATTATGGAATTTGTAAGGAATTGGATTAAAGAAAATACTAGTGACTATAAATATATTTTCTAGTAATGTTTTTACTAGAATATGCAGCAGATAATCTAATAGAAAATAAATAATAGATATTATAGAGTCTAGAAGAGCTTGTGGGTAAAGGCGCATCACAAAGATCATAGTCTCAAACAAAAAATCCATCGCTCATGTGGAAACCCACCACACTAAATGAGATTTCTTAAAACCAAAACATGGATCAAACACACATTAATCACATTACCAAAATGGTATAGATGATTAAAACTGGATAAAAATTATAAACATGTTAAAGGAAACAATTGACATAGATCCAACTTCACACACACACACACACACACACACATATATATATATGTATGTATGTATGTATGTATGTATATGCCAGGTATATCTTTACATAAGTTCCATGGCTTTAGTCAAAACCTATATATATAAGATGTTGTCCACATATTTACATCATATACAAAAAAAACCCACCCAGACCAGAGAGTATAGGTATGACTCTAGGACTCTACACTAACCACCTTCCACCACTAGTGATCTTCAAACTATGTCTCCTTGTCTCACTGTGTCTGACGGAATTGCCTATCACCTAAAAGATGTCGTGACCCATGAGGTGAGATCCATGTTCCAGGAAGAGATATAACTCCAAAGGCATCTATTGCTTACCAAAATTATAAATATAAGCAGATTAAGCAAATAGTATTATAGAATTTAAAGACTATATAACTTTCATAAAGATTGGGAATATCTATTATCATAAGTACAATTGATTTCTCTTAACGTATTATAAATCATCTACAAGTTAAAAGTGACAAAGTAAGGATCATCATCCAATGGGTTTCACCAAGTAACCCTAACAAATATGCTACATTGATTTACATGTTTTTAAGCCCTGGGGTAGTTTGAGTATCACTCAAACTACTAGTTGACCACTGCAAAAGAAAAATCAGCCCCGAATAAGATCTAAGATATTCGGAATCTGAAGATATCTTCCCTCAATCAATACGAGTAACAAATATAGTGATGCACCACCCCAACTACTAAGACAGTGTAGTCTGCTCTGGGTACACAGGTCATGACACTAGAAACTAGGGTATAAACCCTCATATCTAAATTACAACTACAGTTGCTCTCAACATATAACATCTAAGATACAACCATGATTGTTCTTTAAAACCTTGAAACCAAGATGGCGTGAATATACTCTCCCCATACCTACACATATGCAACAATATATGACTTGATGCTCCTTTTAGATCACTCATTTCAAAATTCAGCAAGTCCTAACACTAGAATAGTTCTATAGACTCAGGGCATTGCCCAATCAGGGTTACACTTGATTACTTAAGTTAGTGTATCATATTTTTGCTAGCATCAATCAAGTTACATACTGGTTCTGAAATAATCTTTATAAAAAATGATGACTACAACTTTGAAAGAGAATTAAAAGTATGAAATATGTTTCATGTTACTCCATCACGGTATAATGAGCCTTCATTATCCATAAAGAGGACTATGCCTACAACTATGACACAAAACAACCCAAAAATCCATTTGTACAAAAATAGTAACAACTTCTAGAAGGAACATCTTTGTCGTCCGAAATTGTGCAGAGAGTCTAAAAAGTCATAGAGAAGATATAACTCAAAAATTTCTGCATAAATGTCCAGTGTACATAAACATTATGGCATTTGCAAGAACAGGGCATTTATATGTCTGAATCCTATCCTGGATGACCTAGTTTCAGTTCTATGTTTTCATCCAATTGTCGTATCTACAACGTAACAATATATAAAAGCATTATAATTTCTGTAGGTTAACCACTAAACAACAAAGTTTAATATGTGGTCGGATTTCTAAGCATTGGGTACCAAAACAACACCTATATGACATTCATAGGAGTCAATACTCCTATATTCAAATTTTAGACCTTGCATGCTCAATAAAAAGCTCATTTTACAAAAGAAAAACGTTCATAAGGTCTAAGGAAGGCTTATGAACCCATATTATCATCATCTTTTTGTAAAACAATACACAAAAGGACATCCTTTCTCATATTCGGAGTTCTAAAGTAATATTAATGACATGCATGTGGAAGGCAGGGAAGAAATGCATTCAAAGTCATATAACTCACCTAGTGGATAAAGGAAATCCAAAATACAAGATGGAAAACTTTGAAAGCAGCAACAAAAATGTGGGCTCGGTATACCAATGTTCTAGGAATGCCTCCTCTTTCAATGAACAGGGTGGTTCTAAATGAAGTGGAAATGAGAGTACTCAACTCACATGCATAAGGTTCCAACAAGAAAATACCAATAAAACACATACAACTCGGTTGCAAGGGGAACGAGAGTAAACAACAACTCTAGATTAGTCCAAGGAGCCTTAATTCTCACACATGCATTCGTGAAAAGCTCGTGATCACTGACCTGAATGGGTTCTCGTCAACCTATGGAAAGAAGTACCAAGATCTCCAAATATGAGAAGAGATAAAGAGAGGGGATATTTATAGGTGGGTAGAGGCTTGGTTTTGTTCAAAAATCCATGTGGGCACCAAAAATCCAAGTTGTCACTAAGAATCCATATGGTCATCAAGAATCTACCTCGGTAGCTCATGCGATGGAATGAAGAATGGGTACCAGTCCTATACTACGATACACCCGTTGAACATATTCTAGGGGGCCCTAGTCAGGGCTCTGTCATAGTCCCTCCTACTTGACAATTGAATGATAAAGTGCCCTAGGTCTAGTTCGTACATATTGAAACATCCGGCAACCCCCAATAGAACTTTCGATCTTCTTGCATTGTCATGTACCCCACATCATGACCCAATTGTTTTACAACAACTATGTATTGCCATGGTTTGATTAATTCATTCTACGTGTTAGCGTTGACCATCAAGGCTATCTTGCCATCTATCTCACCCAGCGTGATGTCCGCTAAAGATAGCTTGTCTTTGAATAGCTTTTCCAGGAAGAAGGTGTCATGTTTCTCTACATGATCTCCCGATACAACGTTGTTGAATGATGATATCCCATTAGGGTTTGCCATTGCTTAGTCGCTCCGTTTCCTCCATGATAGGGTTTTGGGTATCTTACATCTCCTTGTTTGTTACCAGATATGGATCCTCTTGATTTTGCAGTGTGTCTTCCAGTGGAATTGCTATAGAATCTCTTTGTGGTTCACCATGCATCCTTTCATAGTTTAATAGGATCCCAACTCCTGGTAACACAACTACAGCCTCTTTTTTCTTTCGCCCATCCATCATGCTTGATCCTCCTTTTTCTACCCCTCTATAAATCAGTTTAGAGCTTTCGTCTTCCCCGCACTCCTGTATCCCTCACGCACTATTGTTGTCTCCCCATCGCTCCCCTAGCACCCCCCATCCCTTAGTCAATAACATTTATTGTGTGCTACATTTGCAACCTTATCTTAATCAACAACCATTCCAACAACCCCTAGTTCTAATCTAGTTACCCATGTCTGTATACTTCTTAAAATGTTGTTGTTTTGGTTTGATCTTGAACTATACTAGAATAAGATTTGTCCACTTGTGGATGGTGACTATTGTATGTTGGTTAATGTAAACTCTATGGATTTCACCCTTAGTAAATTTTCCAGTGCAATATCATGCACGTAAAATTTTGGCTTAATTACTGGGGACAAGGGAATTTTATGATCATTCTAACCTGCTTGGATTAGTTAAGGATTTTTCTTTTACAATTGATATCATTGCATACCTTTTTTAAATCAAAATCAACTTAAACCATTTGAACTTGGTTGTTTGCACTCCTCAGATGATATATGTTGTGTATGTGATGATATTCTAGCATCAGTCTAAAACTAGATTCAATCCTAAGATTGAACAAACCTGCCACAGGCTCCTATGCACACACCAAGATAAGATGGATGAAGAGGATATCAACCACATGGTTGAAGTAGCACTTGCAGTACAACACGACAGACTCTTAGTAGAAGCTAGAGTTGTAGTGCAAGAAGAGTTATGAGCAGTGTCAAAAGTATAATGATTGAGAAATCTACAAGAGCTCTCTATCCCTAAGGCCGCTGACATTCATAACCCAATCGTCCAACCATCCAGTGGCACCAAACTTCAAAATCAAGATGCAATGGGTGATGATGATGCAAAACAACAGTTTTGTAGGAGAAATCGACAAGGATGCATGTGATCTTCTATAAAAGTTCACAGATCTCTATGGACTAAGAAGAAATTCAGTGTCTCTGATGAATGTATATAGTTGACGACTATTCTTTTACTCCCTCACCGACCAAGGCTAGGGTGTGGTATAACTCCCTATATGATCGTAATTCTAAAAATTGGGAGGAAATCTAGATCCAGTTCCTTGAGAAGTTATTCTAACCCTCACTCACCTACTAGATTGGAGGGAAAATTACTCAGTTTGAAAAACTCCCACGAGAAACCCTTTGTGGAGCTTGGGAATAATTTAAAGGGTCACTATACAAATATCATCAATATGGCATCCCCTATGTATAGCTTATCAAAACTTTTTATAGAGGAGTTGATGATGATATCAAGTAGTTTCTAGATGTTGCCTCTAATAGAAACTTCATGTGGAAAATTTTTTATGATGCATGGAAGGTGGTGAGAAGGGGATCAAAAAACTAAGCAAATTGAGGCTCCTCTCATAAGAGGAGAGCTTTCAAGGTTGGCATGGCAGAAGACAAAATTGAACTCAAGGCTTTTGTTAAATCCTTGAATTTCATATCCCTTAAATAAGACAAACTTGAGTCAACTCTCCTAAGAAATGGGTAGAGAGGCCAACCCTTTTCTCATTCTACATTAGCCCAGAAGTCTGTTAGGTTTGCAGTGTAGAAGGCCACATAAGTTTGAAGTGCAATCACCATTTCCACAACACCTTGAACATGCACCAGCACTAGTTTAATAGTATACCCCTCGTTCAGGAAGTCAATGATATCAACTCCATTCTAGGATAGGGCTCCTAAGACCCTAATCGATCAAGGAACCATTTTGGTTTCCAATATGGAAATACAGATGGAGAAACAAATTCAAATCAGGTCAAGCAAGGACCCAGACAAAATCAAGTCTAGGGTCCTCCTAGTTTCCAATGAAATCAAAACTACTAATAGAACAACTTCAACTCTTTGTAGTACTGCAATAGCTTCAAGAAAAATAACAAGTATAACAACTACAATCAGGGAAAGTGTCTCTACAACCATCAAGGATAGATTTTCCTTGGCCAAGGAACCAGTAGAGAAGGATCAACTTCAATGATCAAGGATATGTATATGAAATTGAGAAGATGTTGGCAGCCCAATAAGCACACCAACAACTTACAACAAGTCACGGGAAGCCCAAATTGCATAAATTATTACCTCCATTCTCCCTCTAGTAGGCTCATTTGTAGGTCAACCTGAAGGCAACCCCAAGCATCGAGTGGAGGATTTGAAGGTTGTAACCACACATTCTGGATGTGTGATACCAAAACCTACATCCCCAATCATCAACAACAATAGATTGTTTCTACCTAATGAAGAGTTAGTCCAATGGCTATATTGATAGGCATCCTTGCAGAACCAGTAGTTGCACCTCTAGTACCAAATAGTTGGTCTGATCCTGAGAAGCCAACTGTAGTCGCACCAACCTCACCTAGTATCCTATTGGTTCCAGTCTAGAAACCACATGTCCATTACCAAATTCATCTAACTCAGACGTGATTGAACTCAAGATTGATGGAGTTCAAGGAAGCAATGAAGAAGCTACTTGTTGATATTCCATTCCTTGATGTTATGGATGAAATCCCTTCATGGACCAAATTTATCAAAAATATCCTCACTAACAAGTACCTAATAGAGGAAGTCAAGCATGTGAAATTAGCATGGACTATGTCTAACATAATCCAAAGAAAGATGCCTAAAAAACTCAAAGATCTAGGATCTTTTAGCATCTCTTACTTTATTGGGGACACTACATATCAGAAGGATCTATCCGACCTAGGGGCAATAATATCTATCATGTCATACAGTATGTGAAAGAGATTGGGCTTCACCACTGACATCCTTCCTACCAGCATCATGATTCAACTTGTTAAGTCCTCTATGACTACCCCAATGGGTATTATAGAGGACATCCTCATGAGAGTGGGTCTCAAATCCTATTGCCCTGTGATTTTTTCATTATGGACATCAAGGAGGACCTATGATATCCTCTCATCTTTGGGTACCTTCTCCTTGCAATAGCCATATCTCTTATTGATGTTGTAGTCAGGTCCAAAGCTAAGACTAGGAACTTACACCATTGGCTTCAAGGTCTTTTAGAGCCTCTGAGGTCCCTCTTTCTAGGAGCAATGCTACCTCATAGATTGCATTGACAAAATGGCATGGTTGCAAAAGGATGATCCTACTTATGAAGACCCTTGATAAATGCATATTCATCTTAGTTTTGGTCACCATTTTTGACCGAATTTTGCACTGAAAGCTCACATATACCACCTGGATTTGCTCATATACAATTTTTCTCAGTTTGAGATGATTACTTAGAGTTTTAATCAAATCCTTCCATCTCCATTGCAGGATTAAGTATTGAAGTGTACACAAGTGTAGGATGGGCAGTTCTTTCATCAGAAAGCATCCTCATCTGTTAGAGGATTCATCAACACAGGCCCATCGACCCATAGCAATAGCCTCCCCCCTGCACGCGCGGGGTGGTTTGATCCATTAGGGCCACGACCGCGGCCAAGAAGAAATGACCAAGACACCGTGAATGCAACACGTAATCTTGACCAAGGCACGCCCACATGACCTCAACCAAGGTACGCCCACACAACCTCGACCGAGGCATGCAAACTCCTCGACCTCGACCATGACCGCAACCCACGACCGCAACCTCGACTGCGATCGTGACCTCAACCTCAATCACAAAGTTAAGTCGGTGCTCTCCTCAACCGAAACTTTAAGTCAATGATTTGCACCTATAAATAGATGACCCCCTCATTCATTTGGGGCATCTGTTTCACTCCACAATGCCAACAGGCTACCAATCTATGCCCAGCCAAGGAAGACGATCTCCGCCGCCAAAGACTATACCTCTGTGGTGTCCTTGCTACTCTGCCATCTCCGCTCAATTCATATCTATCTCCTAGCCACAAAAGTGGTGGGATTTCAGATTTGTAGCACCTTCATCCATCAGCCATCTACTGTTCCATCTCATGTGAGCAAGAGCACGAGAAGAGAAGGAAGAAGGAGAGAGAAGATTGTCCTCTACTATCTTGGTGTTCTTCCCCTCCTCGTCCAGATCTGTCTTTTCATCATGTAGAAGATTGTTTCTCCACTGAGCTACGATCATCTTCTCCACCATGACCACGGTGGAATCTTCCCTCTCTCTTATTTCTTTTGTTTCTATCATAAGGAGCGACTAGTCCCTTTCACTTGGGTGTGGGGACTACCCCACTGCCCATGCTAACATGTCCATTTTATAATATTCCATGGATTGTATATAACTTTCCATTCTTTGTTAATCGTTTAATGCATGCTTTATGCATTGATCACCTGCCTTGCATGATCTATTATATTCCTTTTTTACGAGAACTTCAATACTTAGGATTTGACTATCAGTAACACAGTTGATTCCCAGATGAGAACTTTTGAAGGGATATCTCTGGAGGAGTAGGTGTGTGACCCATGGGTAATGAGACATCGAGCCCATGGAGATGCTTATGCAAACTCTATTTCCTAACGGATGGTTTGCTACTCCATTTGGATAGTTGTATCTTGCTTGGATGTGTTTTGGATGTGTTTGCACGTGTAATGGTGGTGAAACTTGATTTCACCCCAGTGATTCCTATAATTAATCTAAACTCAGTTTTAATCCCGCTCTTTTACTTTCCTTGCAATTAGTTTAACAAAACCAAAATCAAATCTTTATTCTAAATATTAGTCTTAGTTGATCTAGATTCGACTATGAATATTCTTAAAAAAATTGTCCCTTGGGATTTGATCCTTAACTATACTGCGATAAGACTCGTCTACCTATGGGTGGTATTATTACACAAGGTTTTGGTAAAAACTTAGGGATTTCAGCCCTAAGTGAGTTTGTTAGTGCAGTAAAAGCCACGTCAACCCTCTAGAGACTACGCTCATCAAACCCAATGATCGTGAATTGAATGATAAATAGGAGGAGCAATTTATCCTCCATTTAAAATCTATTGAGAAAACCATGAGGCTGGATTCGAAGAGCTCAAATCTACCTCTGTCATCGAAGAAGAAGAAGAAGACAAGGAACTGACTGCACATGAAATAAAGACTCTATCTGAGGGGCTAAAATATGTCATCTTAGATGACAAGAAATTCTACCTAGTCATCGTCGATTTTGATCTCATAGATGAGCAAGAGGATACGTTGTTGACAAACTTGAGGAAATGATTGATCTAACTAGAGTGAGCCAAGCCCTATGCAAGCATAGAATCAACATGATCGAAAACTAAAAGCCCTCAATAAATCCTCAACGCAAGTTAAAGCCAATTTTTAGGTGGTTTTATGCAAGGAGGTAATAATTCTTTTTCTTTTGTGGATCATTTATCCCATCTCCAATTCATCTTGGGTGAATCCTTTGCAAATAGTGGCAAAGAAGGGAAGCACTATTGTTATTTTGAATGAAAAGAATGAGCTTATTCCCACCAACATTGTTACTAGGTGATGCAGGTGCATAGACTATTGCAAACTCAACACTACCACTTGAAAGGACCATTTCCTGTTGCCATTTCTTAAACAATTCATGGAAAGATTTGCACACCATGAGTTCTTTTGTTACCTGGATGGGTAATCTGGTTTCTACCATATTCCCATTCATCTAAGTGATCAAGAAAATATTACCTCTATGTATCCCTTTGGCACATATGATTTTTGTTGAAGGCTCTTTAGATTATGAAATGCACCTGCCACTTCTCATCATTGCATGTCTGCCCTCTTCACCAGCCTCACTGAAACCACAATGGAAATCTTCATGGATGACATTATAGTCTATGGATATTCTTTTGAATCATGTCTACACCATATTTCTCTGGTCTTAGAACGTTGTCAAGAAGCACATATGGTGCTTAATTGGGAAAATGCCACTTCATGGTGAAGGAGGGTGTTGTATTAGGACATTGTGCTAGCTCTAGAGGCATTGAAGATGACAAACCAAAGATAGAAGTGATTCCCAAACTATATCCATTGACTACTATCACAGAAATCCAGGCATTCTTTGGACATGCCAGATTTTATAAGATGTTCATATGTGAGTTCGGTAAGATAACCAAGATTCTGATAAATCTTCTCTGAAAGAGTGTGGAATTCATCTTTGAAATTGAATGCATGAAAAGCTTCAATACTCTGAAGGAAACTCTCATGTAAACTCAAATCCTTTGTTCCCTTGATTGGTCTCTTCCCTTTGAAATCATGTGTAATGTAAGTGACTATGTTGTAGGTGTAGTTTTGGGGTAGTGTATTGATAAGAAACATCGCATCATATACTATGTGAGAAGAATGCTAGACGACACATAGAAGAATTATGAAACAACCAAGAAGGAACTACTTGCCTTGTCTATGCTTTCAAAAAAAAATTGCTCCTATTTGATTGGTTCTCAATTAATTGCCTACACGGATCATGGTGCCACTAAATATCTGATGTCAAAGAAGGACACCAATCCAAGGTTGATCATATGAATTTTGTTGTTGAAGAATTTGATTTATTGATCAAATATAAGGGAATTGAAATTGTTGTTGATGGTCACCTTTGTTGATTGCATATCCAAGTTATGAGACATGGTCCATATAAGTGACTCCTTTCCTGGTTGATCACTTCCTGAAGGTATCTATGTTCACTCCATGGTATACTACTTTTGTAAACTACCTAGATCTGGGAGAACTTCATTGAGATATTGTAGGGATGATAAAAAAGAAATTCATGTAAGACATTCTAGCCCAATTGGGGGCCACATGAGTTCCAAGAAGACTACATTCAAGGTACTTCAATGTGGTCTCTTCTGGCCTACTATCATCAAATATACTAATAGATATGTCAAGTCCTCTGATCATTGCCAACGATCTATTAATATTTCTAAGAGGGATGAAATGACCGTAAATCTTTGGCAAGAAGCTGAGATTTTTTATCTTTGGGTGTGGAATTCATGGGTCCATTTCCCTCCTCATATGGCTTCTCCTACATCATGATTACTATCAATTATGTTTCCAAATAGTTCAAAGCCATCCCCATAAAGTATAGTGACTCCAACCTAGTGATAAAATTGTTAAAATATATTATCTTTCCATTCTTTAAAGTCCCCCACACTGTCATTTTGATTGGGGGGCACTATTTCTTGAATGTATCTTGAAGCACTCATTCGCAAGTATGGTGTTTCTCATTGTGTGGCCACTCCATATCACCCTCAAATGAGTGGACAAGTAGAGGTTTATAACTACAAAATCAAAGCTATTTGCAAAATACGGTCAGTAGAATGAGGTAAAATTGGGCTAACAAGCTGAATGACACATTCTAGGATATTTAATTGCATACAAGACTCCCCTGGATACTACACCTTGTTTTCTCATCTACAGGAAGCTTGTCACCTATGAATGGAGCTTGAACACAAAGCTCAATGGGCAATCAAGCAACATAACTTGACCTCTATGTGGAAAAGGAAAATTATCTATTTCAATCGCAAGAGTTGGAAGAGTTATGACTGATAGCTTATGAAAAAGTAGACATCTAAAAGGAGTGCACAAAGATGTGGCATGATGGAAACCTAAAGAGGAAAGATCTACAAGTCTGATATCAAGTATTATTACATAACTCTCATCTTCATCTATTTTTAAGAAAGATCAAGACTCGATGGTCGGGTCCATCATTATCAAGCATATCTTCCCTCGTGGAGCTGTTATAATTTGAGGTGAGAGGACTAGAGAATTCACAGTAAATAAACAATGACTCAGATTTTATTTCATTATTGTAGGTATGCAGGCCAACCAACCACTCTCACTCCTTCCTCCAACATATCATGATTGAGATTCATGCGTCAATCCGTCCATGTTAAAAAAGGTGCTAACTGAGAGGCAACTTGAGTGTTACCTTCATTTTTATATGTTTTTACATCATAATTCATATTACATTCAGTTAGATAGTGCATCTCATAAAAATATCATTAGTTCTAATTGTTTTGATATTAAGTGAATAGCTTTTTTTAATAGAGATCAACCACAGGTTGTGGTTCAACTAGCATAGTTCTTTCCCTCCATCTTGAATTTAGTGTTTTCTCGGGGATGACCAAATATCTAAGTTTGGGGTGGAGGGTGGGAGATATGCATTCTACTATCTGTCGAAGCCAATTTGTTTGTAACTTATATTCATATAATGCATTCTTACATTGCATATAGCTCAAAGTCTTCAGAATTTTTCTTTTCTTGAGTAAGCAAAGGCATTATTTAGCTGACTTAGATTTAAATTTTTGTCATCAATAATTCCCCTTACTTGAAGAACACCTCATAATGACTCATTTTTGAAACAACCAATGTCTTGAAATCACCCTATGTGGCCTAGGAACTCAAATATCATTCTTCCTTACAAAATATGGCAAGTATTGGAGGAACTTAGAGGGATCAAATACATTGTTCTTCTAACTGACTAATGAAACAAATTCATAGAATCAACACCTTTTCCCTTATCATGTTACAATTTGAGTATAGAGTAACTAGTAGAACAACCATGTGCATTGAATGGTAAATCAAGTTGCATGTTCATCTAACCCCCCTTGTACACTTGTTATTCCATCTTCTTACCTTCCATCCATCAAAAAGAAAATAAAAAGCCATAAAAGTGCCCAACTCCATGTTTGGATTGACGCACCCCCTCCCAACTCCATTCGCTTCTACCATATCCCTCTCTATGTAACAGGGGTGTATCACCAAAAAGAAATTTTGCCAATGTGTACAAAAGAAAAATGAAAAAATCTACAATATATCTATTTGCACAAATAAAAGCAATCTCGAGTCAAATAGAGGATATATTTGCATATTCCTTCCACAACCCCCTTTATCTTCATTTTTCTACCCACACACACAATGAATGTCTCATATTGATATCCTTTCATGCACCCTGGTGTCGCATCATATGCATGTTAGTTGTTTTGTAGGATTCTCTGAACTACCATGAAAGCTCTTATATGTGCTTAGTATTGGGGATAGTAGTTAGGAAGTATTTTTGGGAAGCAAAATCGGAATGAAGACATCGATAGATGTAGGAATTCGTGTTGCTTGTACATATTAGGTGGTAAGGAAATTAGAATAATTTGAAGGTGGGGTAATCACATGGGTTGAAAGTATTCATTTGGTTACTGTTTTATATTTTATGCTACTTGAGGATGGGAAATGTTTATGTTTGGGGTTGTTTGATGAATGAATATTCATTCCAGATTTAGCTGCACTTTTAGAATAGTTTTGCACTCATTTTAATCATTTTAATTTAGATCTAGATAAGATTCAGTATTTATTGATTTTATGTTAATTTATATGATTTTGGTCCATTTCCCCATTTTCTTGTCACTTTAAATCTTTTAAATAATGCACCAATAAAGAAGATAGTGGTCCTATAATAAACTAGAAGGCCAAGAAGTTTTTGAATAAATGGACCATATTTTTTATTACTCATTCCTTTATTGCTTGTTGAATCCATTGGTTTGTATTACACATGTTGAGCCATCGGTTTTTTTATCTTCCCTTCCATCAATTGTCATTCCTTCGGTAAAAGCTCCATTGGTGCATACCAATAACCTTACGCCAATAGACCCTCCCCCGTGGGCTTACATCTACTAGAACATCGGTTTACATCATGCAATCCTTCCTTTGGTTGAAAACTAAAGGAATCATGATGCCTGGCTTGAATATCCAACCCATTCAACAACTAAAGGAAATCCAACACCCACTACTGATGGTCTCCTAGCGCTTGCCTTATGATGAATCATCCACTTTCACCTTTTGATAGTCACTCTGACTCCTCCTTCTAATGGATGTGCATCACTCACCTTCTAATGACTATACAACGTCTTCCTTCTGAAGGTAGTCCTACGTAGTACAACCGATGGTGAGTCTGCACACAAAAATCAAAGGATTTGTAATGTCATCCTTTCATATAGATTTTCACTTAGCTTTGTGATGGTCTGTCAAACTCTACTCCTACTAAAGGTCATTTCAAACCCTCACCTACCGATCAAGTTAGTGCTCATTTCAAACCCTTTGTCTACCTCCATCATTGTCTCTTCACCTCCATGGAAACTGAGGACTTAACTCCATGGAGACCAGAAGGGTTCTGTAAGGACCCTGACCTTCGTTTAGGGTTTACCCTGTTTGTTTTGCTAAACCTTGGTGGTTTGATGCTTGCTAATCACCTTTAGTGGTGATTAGGGTTTGGTTGTGCTTTGTTGAGAGTTGTAGGGGCTACTTGCAAATAACCCAAGTTTAGGGTTTTGTGTGCAAGTTTGCCATCTTGTGAGGTGTATTCCTCTCTTTGCTTCCTCTAGGGTTGAGAGGAAGGCTTGGGCTTGTTGCTTGAGTTCTTTGGGCCTTGGTTGAGTTTGTTTGGGCCTTGGGGTGCCTTGTTTGGGCTTGGTTGAGCCTTGTGTCGGCCAAGACTTGCCTTGTGTCGGCCAAGACTTCCTTGTGTCACCCAAAGTGAGTAGTGTGTCGACCTAGTGTGGCTTGTGTCGCCCAAGTGAGTGTGTGTTGCCCAGGGTACCTTGGTGTGTCGCCCAGTGGAGCTGCTGGTTGTGTCGCCCATGATGCTTGGTCCAGCCTTGACCATGTTTGGTGGACACTTGGTGCATGTCTTGGACAAGTGTCTTATGGCTTTCTAGAGTGGTGGCTTGAGCCCTAGGACAAGTGTCCCTTGGTTGGACGACACATAGCATGGATCTACCTTGTTTTCTCCTCCCTTTCCTTCTATATAGGTGGTTCTTTCCCTTGCCTTAGCTTCCTTTGATCCTTTGGTCTCTCCTCCACCTTGAGTGCACGACACTCCTTCCTTCTTTGCTTGTGTTGTCCGATACACTTCCTTGGAGAAGCAGTGGTGGCTGATACACCCCCTTGGAGGAGCTGTGGTGGACGATATCCCTTGGACCTTGGAGTGTTCTTCTTCTTCCTTGGAGCTTGGAGCTTAAGGCGGGTTGCATAACTTCTAACCCTAGCTCCATTACCTCTTGTTATGTTCTTGTTCATATGTTAGTAGCTAGTTCCTTGCTTTTGTACCTTTGGTGGCTGATCCTCCTTAGGGTTAGGGTTTCCTTGTGATCTAGTATACCTTGCTCTCTAGGGTTTGGAGTTTCCTTGTGCTGGAGGTAGATGGTGACCCTGTTGGGCAATACCCTCTCTTGTCTTGGTGTGTTGGACGACATGAGTGTCTTTGTGTTGGATGACATGAGTGTTCTTGGTGTTGGGCGACATCCTTGCCCTTGAGATGGGCGATAGGTTGAGCTAAGAGAAGTGTTGGCCGATATGGTGGTGTTGGACGACATGATGGTCCTTCTTGTGATGAGTGACACCCTTGTTCTTATCATGGACGATAGACCAAGGAGTGGCATGAAGGTTGGCTTGAGTTGGACGATAGGATCATGCATGGCATGCTTGTTTGGGTTGGACGATAGGCTAAAGTGGTGAGTTGGCCGATAGGCGTTGGAGTGTATCGGGCGATACATCTTGGGTTGTGACGGCCGATAGGGTGGCTCTTGTGACGGGCGTCACGCCTCTCCCTTGGAGTGTGTCGGCCGTTAGGGATGGTCTTGTTGGTGTCACATTTTGTAGAGTGTTTCTTTTCTCTCTCCCTCTCTCTCTTGGTGGTTGGGATGGCTGTGACCTGGCCATTTTGGTAGGAGTATCGGGCGTTGCAGTTGGGCATTGTGACCAGCGTCACACTCCCTGGTGTGTCGGCCGGCAGGAGGTGTGACGGGCGTTGCCCGACAGTCTTGGGATGCTCAACACCCCTGACGTGCGTTACCCCTTGTAACGCTGTGTCGTGCAGCGTTGCTGCACTCTCATGTTCTAACCGTTGTATCCTTCCTTTGGGTGAGGGTTGTGACGAGTCTTAGTGAGGGTTGTGTGATCCTATAGTGACGGTCCCTTGTAATATGGAAGTGTTTGGTTATGCACAACTTACGATGGTGATGCCTTGATAACAATGCTAATGATAGTAATGATGCTGATAATAATAATGATGATAATAATGGTAGTAATGATATTGATAGTAGTATATGAGGATGATGAGGAAGGTAGTAGTAATGTTATGCATGATGTGAGCCTTATGCTTATCTGTTAATGACAATGTTAACGGTATTTACACTAGTGGTTGCTTAATGATAATGATAATAGTAATGATAGTGGTAATAATAGTGTTTGCTCTGTATGTTCAACATGACTACTCACATAAAGTAAACACCTTGATTATTCATATAATTCTGAGATAAGGATAAGCATGGATATGGTTTGTTAATGATGTGCTTGATCACCAAATAGTGTAAGATGGATAAGTATAGTATCTTGAGTGTCTTCTTGTGATAGTAAGTATGGTCCTTATGTTGAAACTATGATTATTGTGTATCCTAACCATGCAGGTGATGCTTAGCCATGAAAAGGCTATAACATATAGTAACATCACTTTGATAATTACTCTTGTTAATGAGATTGTATATATGGTATGTTTGTCCCATGATGTTGATGTGAGCCTTGAAGAGACATTGGCAGTCCATGATGAGGGATTGAGATCCCATGGTATGTGATGATCCTTGAAGATGCATCTAGAGGGTTGGAAAGAGGCCAAGTGGTAACATGTGATGTTGGATCCTTGAGATGGATCGGGTTGATGTGATTACAATAATAATATAATGTTGAGTTTATTTACTTTCTGTTATATCTTGCATGTTATACAACTTGGTTGAATCTTGCAATCCATCTAAAAGACACTAATTAATCACAGTAAAATATATCATGTAGTTTGCTCTGGCCATAGATCCATCATCGTCAGGATTTGGTGATGGTGAAACAGGTTCTCCTATGAGTTAACCTAGAAGCGCATATTGTTGAATATGTGTAGGTTGCTCCTAGCCTGAAAATGAGGAGGTAAGAGTGTAACTTTGGTTGCAGACTCAGATATATGTATGTGTAGAGCATGGTAAACAGGCACATGGCTCAGGATATGTGATATGAAGAGCATGAATGCGTTCATGGCTCAAGCACGGTGAACTGGCTCGTGGCTCAATTTTACTAGTGCCGAGACCTGTACCAAGGCAGGCTAGAGTGAGGGTAGCCTATGGAGCTGACCCTATGGCTAAGACCACTTCAGCATGAGACTGTGGTCCTTCTTATGTTGTACTCGTGTACTGACCACGAGGTGGGAGGTCGTGGAGTCCGGCTCTTCCGTTGACCTTGTATGGCACCAGCTTGGGTTTCGTAACTGAAGGTTGGATTTGAACGGTACGGTTCAAATCCTCAAGGCATAATAATACGTAATACAGCCGTGTAGTACTTACTGCTTAAGATAAACACGAAACATTGGTTGAGGCCTTGTTTGTGTAGTTAATTCTGTACATCTGCAGTTACTTCTATATTCATCAGATATGTGGTAATATGTCTTATCTTTATAATTAGGCTATGTGGCATCACATTTTATTTCTGATAATCATGTTATATAGTGATATATCTTATCTTGTAAATCATGTTCTATTGGGAGATATCTGGTTATATGCTTTTGTACAGCTAGTAAGCTTGTCAGTAAGAATAGCTTTGCTTTATATAGAATGTTCTTGTTAAACTTGTATCAGTTATCTGCTTATCTCGCTGAGGTTCTGTAGTTGCGCTGAGGAGTTATGTTTCCCGTTGGGACAATTGTTCAATTGTCTCACCCCACTGGTTTCCACCCTTTTTAGGTGGTCGAGCTAGGCGTGGTGATGGTCGTGGTGTTGCGGCCGAGCAGCCTGACGAGCAGTAGAAGTCAAGCGATGGATATGCTGCTGTTTGGGATGTTTTGTAGTAGAGTCTAGAGTCATCCCTGTACTCTCAGGTCCTTGGCAGTGTTTTGATGCTGTTTCACGATGAACGATCGATAATGTTTGTATATCCTGTTGTTGGCCAGATGTGGTCCGTTCTGTATATGAACAGGTGGTGAACTCATATGATGGATGGTTAGTTGTTCCTTGAAGTTGTGAACATGTATCAGATCTCGCGTATGTTTATATATGACATGTTTCTGTGCAGGATGAGGACTGGAAAGTAATAGTTTCACAGTCTGTTTTCCGAAATCGGTTTTAATTAACCCGTGTTTTGGATAATCTGTGGTTATGATGATTTCTGCACGTTTTCGCATAACACCTCGTTATCTATATGATAATGGGATGTGTTGCCACAAGTTTTGGTATCGGAGCTTTAGGTTCGCTGAGTCTACAGGGATCTAGGACTAGGTTGTGTTTGTTCTTATGAGTGTTCCAATTTTTCTTACAATATCTTATGCCCTCAGCGGAAGAGAAGACAAGATGTCTGGAAACCATGAAGAACATGTTGATGAGTACAGCGATGTTGCATCGGTTGATGGAGCAGATGGACAGGCACATGGAGATCGGGTGCCTGAGGGTCCCCAATTTAACCCGGCCATACTTGAACATCCTGCTTACCAACAGCTTATGGGGCAGTTAATGGCTACGATGAATCTCATGGTCGAGCAATTACCAGTGCCTCCTCTGCGAGTACAGGTTCCCCATGGAGAAGCATCGGGTATTGGGAAGACCTTCGAGCGGCTTCACCGAGTTGGAGCTTCGGAGTATGCTGGAACGGCTGATCCAGCGGATGCAGATCTGTGGCTGACAAGTCTCGAGAAGGCTTTCCGGATCCTTGACATCCCCAAAGCAGACAAGGTAAAGCATGTTGTCTACCTTCTGAAAGGTAGTGCTGGTCACTGGTGGACCATCGAGGAAGAGAAGTGGCCTGGGAGGAGATCTATTGGGAAGTGTTTCGACGCGAGTTCATCACCAGATACTTCCTGAAGACGTATCTGAATGAGAAGGTGAGTCAGTTTGAGAACCTGATACAAGGAACGATGAACATCACCGAGTATGAAGCCAAGTTTATGGATCTGTTGAGGTTTTGTCCTCACATGGCGGCAACAGATGAGGAACGGATCAGACGTTTCGAGAAGGGTTTGAGTGTCGAGTTGACAACCCCGGTGTCTACGTTAGAGAACCGAGAGCGGTTTGCTATGTTTGTGGAATCTGTTCGAAGGATCGAGAGGACAGTAAGAGAGAAAAGAGAGTCTATGTCTCACAAGAGACCTGCTCAGTTTCAAGGATGAAGGTTTGGTGGCTTTAAGAAGCCCAGGTTTTCAGCACCGTCAGCGATGAGAAGTTCTGGTGTACCATCTCAGTGGTCTCTGAGTAAGGGGAGAGGTTATGTTTCTTCATCATCTAAGGCACACAGTTCAGCTTCTGTGGCAGTGACAGGGCCAGCTAGGCCACGGTTTGAGGACAAGTCATGTCATCTTTGTGGACAAGTCGGGCATTGGAAGTTCAATTGCCCGAATAGAGATGTTGAAGTGCCGCAGAAGCCGAGGCACAATTTTCAGAGGTCAGAGAGGCCACAACCCAGTGGTAGCAGAGGACGAGGACGTGGTCAAGCGTCTCAAGCTGGATCATCTGCTCAAGGAAGTAGAGGTCGTGGACAGCAAGCAACGGCTCGATTCTATGCCATGAGTCAGCCTGAGGCGATAGTCAACCCGTGAGTAGTGACAGGTCAGATGGAGTTATTTCATTCTGATATGTCTTCTTCTTGCCTTATATCCATTCTGGTTGACCCGGGTGCTACACACTCTTTTATCGCCTATAGTATGCTTGAAAACTGTCGTTTACCTGTTAGCTGTAAGAAGGATAGCTTGTTGTTATAAACCCCTCTTAATGGTTCCTCTTTGCTTTGAGAAGAGTGTCCATCTTGTGTCTTGTCTTTATCAGGACACCGCATCCAAGTGGATCTTATACCACTTGATATGCATGGTTTCGATGTTATCCTTGGGATGGATACCTTGGAGAGGTATAAGGTTGTTTTGGACTGTGGTTCCAAGCAGGCAGTGTTCGATGGTGATGGAGTGAAGTGGATCTTCCAGGGAGATAGGAAGATTCTTCCGACGTGTCTAGTATCAGCTATGGTGGCAGATAGGTTGTTACGACAAGGATGTGAGGCGTTCCTAGCTCACATAGTGGATACCGTTGTGGTTACCAAGGCGAAAGGTCCTAGTCTTGAGGAGGTATCAGTGGTTCAAGAGTTTGCAGACGTGTTTCCTGAGGAGTTTCTTGGTGTTCCTCCACCCTGAGAGATTGATTTTGAGATCAATCTGGTTCCAGGAACACAGCCAGTTGCACAATCACCGTATAGGATGGCTCCAGCAGAGATGGCAGAGTTGAAGAGGCAATTGTAAGAGTTGTTGGAGAAAGGTTTTATCCGACCGAGTACGTCACCTTGGGGTGCTCCAGTGTTGTTCGTTAAGAAGAAGGATGGTTCGATGCGGTTGTGTATAGATTACCGACAGTTGAACAAAGTCACAATCAAGAATAAGTACCCGTTGCTGAGGATAGATGATCTGTTTGATCAGTTGTGTGGTGCTACAGTGTTTTCGAAGATCGATCTACGGTCTGGATATCATCAGTTGAGGATTAAGGTGGATGACATACCAAAGTCAGCTTTCAGGATGAGGTATGGCCATTTCGAGTTTGTGGTTATTCCGTTTGGGCTAACCAATGCACCTGCTGCTTTCATGGATCTAATGAACAGAGTGTTCCGTCCATTCTTAGATCGGTTCGTTGTAGTTTTTATAGATGATATATTGATCTATAGTCGGGACAGGCTAGTGCATGAGCAACATCTTCGTCGAGCGTTGACTCTTCTTCGTCAACATCAGTTGTATGCCAAGTTCAGTAAGTGTGAGTTCTGGTTGGAGGAAGTGACTTTCTTAGGTCACGTGATATCTGCCGAAGGAGTCAAAGTAGATCTGAAGAAGGTGGAATCTGTTGCGGATTGGGAACAACTGAAGACGCCTACAGAAGTTCGTAGTTTCCTTGGTTTGGCAGGATACTACCGGAGGTTTATCAAGGACTTCAGTGCGATCACGTTGCCGATGACGAAGTTGACCAGGAAGGATGTACCTTTTGTTTGGGATGATTGATGTCAGCAAGCTTTCCATAGTTTGAAGGATAAGTTGACCAGTGCTCCAGTGTTGATCTTACCAGAGCCTGGGAAAGGGTATGTTGTTTTCTATGATGCTTCTAAGAAAGGTTTAGGTTGTGTGTTGATGCAGGAAGATCATGTAGTTTCTTTTGCCTCGCGACAGCTCAAGAAGCATGAGGAGAACTATCTGACCCATGATTTGGAGTTGGAAGCAGTGGTTCATGCGTTAAAGATTTGGAGACACTATCTGTATGGGGAAGTGTGTCAGATCTTTACAGATCATAAGAATCTGAAGTATATCTTTACGCAGCAAGAGTTGAACATGCGGCAGCGACGATGGATGGAGTTAATCAATGATTATGACTGCACTATCGAGTATCATTCTGGTAAGGCAAATGTGGTAGCTGATGCGCTTAGTAGAAAGTCTTCTTCTCTTTCTTCAAAGAAGGCACAGTTGAGTTCTCTGGTATGCCATAAGCGAGATATGTTTGTTTCTCTGCGACAGATGAATGTGTAGATGGAAGTTTCTTTGTTGTCTGGTCTTTTTGCACAGATGCAAGTTAAGCCTACGTTGAGACAGCAGATCAAGGATGCACAGCAGACAGATGATGCGGTACAATTGATCAGATCAGAGTTTGGCAGCGACAAGTGTGATGGGTTTCATGAGTCCGAGGATGGACTAGTTTGCTATCGTGATAGGATGGTGGTTCCAGATGCTGATGATCTGAGGAAGTTGGTGCTTGAGGAAGCACATATGTCGATGTATGCTATGCATCCAGGTGTCACTAAGATGTATCATAGTCTAAAGGACTTGTATTGGTGGCCCGGTTTGAAGAGAGATGTAGCTGAGTTTGTGGCGAGTTGTGCGGTGTGTCAGCAAGTGAAGGCTGAGCATCAGAAGCCGGTAGGTACGTTGCAACCTTTACTGATACCGCAGTGGAAATGGGATCATGTAACCATGGATTTCGTAGTTGGTCTACCCCGGACAACTAGGAATCATGATTCCATTTGGGTAATAGTGGACAGATTGACTAAGTCTGCCCATTTACTACCAGTGAAGATGACATATACAGCTGAGAAACTAGCTCGAGTATATGTGGATGAGATAGTACATTTGCATGGTGTGCCAGCAACGATAGTTTCTGACAGAGGTCCTCAGTTTATGAGTCATTTTTAGGAACAGTTGCACAGAGCGTTGGGAACGCAGTTGAGGTTCAGTACAGCTTTTCACCCGCAGACAGATGGACAGTCTGAAAGGACTATTTAGATTTTGAAAGATCTCCTTCGAGCTTGTGTTTTGCAGTTTCTGGGCAACTGGGATGTGCATCTGAGTTTGATAGAATTTTCCTACAACAATAGTTATCAGTGGAGCATTGACATGGCTCCTTATGAGGCTTTGTATGGAAGGAAGTGCAGATCTCCTTTGTGTTGGTATGAGTCTGGTGAGTATCAACTTTTGGGTCCTGAGTTAGTACAGCAGACAACAGATAAGATCAAAGTGATACAGCAACAGTTGAAAGTGGCACAAGACAGGCAGAAGTCTTATGCAAACAAATGCCGACGACCTTTAGAGTTCTAGGTAGGAGATAAAGTGTATCTTAAAGTCTCTCCGTGGAAGGGTGTGCTAAGGTTTGGTCGGAAGGGTAAGTTAGATCCTAGGTATATGGGGCCTTACCCAGTCATATCACGTGTTGGCAAGGTAGCTTACGAGTTGGAGTTGCATCCAGAGTTGCACAGGTTGCATCCAATGTTCCATGTCAGTATGCTGAAGAAAAGTCATCCGGGTTCAGGTATAGTGATACAGCTAGTTGAGGTTGAGCTTGATGCAGATGTGACCTACGAGGAAGGTCCTGTGGCGATCCTTGACAGAAGGATCAATAAGCTGAAGAGCAAGGACCTGGTTCTTGTGAAGGTTCTTTGGTAGCGTCATGGCAGTGAGGAAGCCACGTGGGAGCTTGAGGAAGAGATGAGGAGGAAGTATCCCTTGCTTTTCTCTTCGGATTTCGGGGACGAAATCCCTTAAAGGAGGTTAGCTTGTAAGGACCCTGACCTTCGTTTAGGGTTTACCCTGTTTGTTTTGCTAAACCTTGGTGGTTTGATGCTTGCTAATCACCTTTAGTGGTGATTAGGGTTTGGTTGTGCTTTGTTGAGAGTTGGAGGGGCTACTTGCAAATAACCCAAGTTTAGGGTTTTGTGTGCAAGTTTGCCATCTTGTGAGGTGTTTTCCTCTCTTTGCTTCCTCTAGGGTTGAGAGGAAGGCTTGGGCTTGTTGCTTGAGTTCTTTGGGCCTTGGTTGAGTTTGTTTGGGCCTTGGGGTGCCTTGTTTGGGCTTGGTTGAGCCTTGTGTCGGCCAAGACTTGCCTTGTGTCGGCCAAGACTTGCTTGTGTCACCCAAAGTGAGTAGTGTGTCGACCTAGTGTGGCTTGTGTCGCCCAAGTGAGTGTGTGTCGCCCAGGGTACCTTGGTGTGTCGCCTAGTGGAGCTGCTGGTTGTGTCGCCCATGATGCTTGGTCCAACCTTGACCATGTTTGGTGGACACTTGGTGCATGTCTTGGACACATGTCTTATGGCTTGCTAGAGTGGTGTCTTAAGCCCTAGGACAAGTGTCCCTTGGGTGGATGACACATAACATGGATCTACCTTGTTTTCTCCTCCCTTTCCTTCTATATAGGTGGTTCTTTCCCTTGCCTTAGCTTCCTTTGATCCTTTGGTCTCTCCTCCACCTTGAGTGCACGACACTCCTTCCTTCTTTGCTTGTGTTGTCCGATACACTTCCTTGGAGAAGCAGTGGTGGCCGATACACCCCCTTGGAGGAGTTGTGGTGGACGATATCCCTTGGACCTTGGAGTGTTCTTCTTCTTCCTTGGAGCTTGGAGCTTAAGGCGGGTTGCATAACTTCTAACCCTAGCTCCATTACCTCTTGTTATGTTCTTGTTCATATGTTAGTAGCTAGTTCCTTGCTTTTGTACCTTTGGTGGCCGATCCTCCTTAGGGTTAGGGTTTCCTTGTGATCTAGTGTACCTTGCTCTCTAGGGTTTGGAGTTTCCTTGTGCTGGAGGTAGATGGTGACCCTGTTGGGTGATACCCTCTCTTGTCTTGGTGTGTTGGACGACATGAGTGTCTTTGTGTTGGACGACATGAGTGTTCTTGGTGTTGGGCGACATCCTTGCCCTTGAGATGGGCGATAGGTTGAGCTAAGAGAAGTGTTGGCCGATATGGTGGTGTTGGACGACATGATGGTCCTTCTTGTGATGAGTGACATCCTTGTTCTTATCATGGACGATAGACCAAGGAGTGGCATGAAGGTTGGCTTGAGTTGGACGATAGGATCATGCATGGCATGCTTGTTTGGGTTTGACGATAGGCTGGAGTGGTGAGTTGGCCGATAGGCATTGGAGTGTATCGGGCGATACATCTTGGGTTGTGACGGCCGATAGGGTGGCTCTTGTGACGGGCGTCACGCCTCTCCCTTGGAGTGTGTCGGTCGTTAGGGATGGTCTTGTTGGTGGCACATTTTGTGGAGTGTTTCTTCACTCTCTCCCTCTCTCTCTTGGTGGTTGGGATGGTTGTGACCTAGCCGTTGTGGTAGGAGTATTGGGCGTTGCAGTTGGGCGCTGTGACGAGCATCACACTCCCTGGTGTGTCGGTTGGCAGGAGGTGTGACGGGTGTTGCCCGACAGTCTTGGGATGCCCCACACCCCTGACGCGCGTTACCCCTTGTAACGTTGTGTCGCACAGCGTTGCTACACTCTCATGTTCTAACCGTTGTATCCTTCCTTTGGGTGAGGGTTGTGATGAGTCTTAGTGAGGGTTGTGTGATCCTATAGTGACGGTCCCTTGTAATATGGAAGTGTTTGGTTATGCACAACAAACGATGGTGATGCCTTGATAACAATGCTAATGATAGTAATGATGCTGATAATAATAATGATGATAATAATGGCAGTAATGATGCTGATAGTAGTATATGAGGAGGATGAGGAAGGTAGTAGTAATGTTATGCATGATGTGAGCCTTATGCTTATATGTTAATGACAATGTTAACGGTAGTTACACTAGTGGTTGGTTAATGATAATGATAATAGTAATGATAGTGGTAATAATAGTGCTTGCTCTGTATGTTCAACATGACTACTCACATAAAGTAAACACCTTGATTATTCATATAATTCTGAGATAAGGATAAGCATGGATATGGTTTGTTAATGATGTGCTTGATCACCAAATAGTGTAAGATGGATAAGTATAGTATCTTGAGTGTCTTCTTGTGATAGTAAGTATGGTCCTTATGTTGAAACTATGATTATTGTGTATCCTAACCATGCAGGTGATGCTTAGCCATGAAAAGGCTATAACATATAGTAACATCACTTTGATAATTACTCTGGTTAATGAGATTGTATATATGGTATGTTTGTCCCATGATGTTGATGTGAGCCTTGAAGAGACATTGGCAGTACATGATGAGGGATTGAGATCCCATGGTATGTGATGATCCTTGAAGATGCATCTAGAGGGTTGGCAAGAGGCCAAGTGGTAACATGTGATGTTGGATCCTTGAGATGGATCAGGTTGATGTGATTACAATAATAATATAATGTTGAGTTTATTTACTTTCTGTTATATCTTGCATGTTATACAACTTGGTTGAATCTTGCAATCCATCTAAAAGACACTAATTAATCACAGTAAAATATATCATGTAGTTTGCCCTGGCCATAGATCCATCATCGTCAGGATTTGGTGATGGTGAAATAGGTTCTCCTACGAGTTAACATGGAAGTGCATATTGTTGAATATGTGTAGGTTGCTCCTAGCCTGAAAATGAGGAGGTAAGAGTGTAACTTCGGTTGCAGACTCAGATATATGTATGTGTAGAGCATGGTGAATAGGCCCATGGCTCAGGATATCTGATATGAAGAGCATGAATGCGTTCATGGCTCAAGCACGGTGAACTGGCCTGTGGATCAGTTTTACTAGCGCCGAGACCTGTACCAAGGCGGGCTAGAGTGAGGGTAGCCTATGGAGCTGACCTTGTGGCTAAGACCACTTCAGCATGAGACTATGGTCATGCTTATGTTGTACTCGTGTACTGACCACGAGGTGGGAGGTCCTGGAGTTCGGCTCTTCCATTGACCTTGTATGGCACCGGCTTGGGTTTCGTAACTGAAGGTTGGATTTGAACGGTACGATTCAAATCCTCAGGGCATAATAATAAGTAATACAGTCGTTTAGTACTTACTGCTTAAGATAAACATGAAACATTGGTTGAGGCCTTGTTTGTGTAGTTAATTCTGTACATCCTGTAGTTACTTCTATATTCATCAGATATGTGGTAATATGTCTTATCTTGATAATTAGGCTATGTGGCATCATATTTTATTTCTGATAATCATGTTATATAGTGATATATCTTATCTTGTAAATCATGTTCCATTGGGAGATATCTGGTTATATGCTTTTGTACATCTGGTAAGCTTGTCAGTAAGAATAGCTTTACTTTATATAGATTGTTCTTGTTAAACTTGTATCAGTTATCTGCTTATCTCGCTGAGGTTCTATAGTTGCGGTGAGGAGTTATGTTTCCCGCTGGGACAATTGTTCAATTGTCTCACCCCGCTGGTTTCCACCCTTTTTAGGTTGTCGAGCTAGGTGTGGTGGTGGTCGTGGTGTTGCGGTCGAGTAGCCTGACGAGCAGTAGAAGGCGAGCGATGGATATGTTGTTGTTTGGGATGTTTTGTAGTAGAGTCTAGAGTAATCCCTGTACTCTCAGGTCATTGGCAGTGTTTTGACATTGTTTCACGTGAACGATCGATAATGTTTGTATATCCTGCTGTTGGCTGGATGTGGGCCTTTCTGTATATGAACAGGTGGTGAACTCATATGATGGATGGTCAGCTGTTCCTTGAAGCTGTGAACACGTATCAGATCTCACGTATGTTTATATATGACATGTTTTTGTGCAGGATGAGGACTAGAAAGTAATAGTTTCGCAGTTTATCCGTTTTCCGAAATCGGTTTTAATTAACCCGTGTTTTGGATAATCTGTGGTTATGGTGATTTCCACACGTTTTCGCATAACACCTCGTTATCTATATGATAATGGGATGTGTTGCCACAGGTTCTAAACCCTAGCCTCTACCTATAAATACAAGGGTGTTATAAACAAAGAGGGGATCCTCCATTGACGTTTCTAGGCTACTTCTATTTCCACTCACCTTCGACCTTCGGAAACCTTCAACCATTTCTACTGGTTTGAAAATGCCAACCGAAGACCTTCCACCTATGTCAAGGCTTGTATCTTCTTACCTTGAAAGAGGTTCTAAAGAATGACGCATTCGTCCATCAGTTGACGACATTTCCTGCGTCAACCTACTACTCCCTCGTAAATAGTTGTAGATCCAATCCATAAGGAAGGAAGAACAACAATCTTAGTCCATCCCTAACAAACGTCTAACGATGTCCTTACCTATTCATCGATGCCCTTGTATCAAGGTTTGAAGAGATGCTTCTACACATGTCAACTCCTTCTCCTACTGTGACCATGGCCTTTGTTCTACCTTTCCTAGTTGTTTTGTTACTTCTACCATGAGTGAGTAGTTCTTTCTCTAGGGCGTGGGGAGTAGCCCCGCTACCCATTTTTTTCTTATTATTGTATTTGTTATTGTATGAACCATTACATTTTTAGAATCAGTAACTTTTATGCTTGAATGATTATCTGATGAGCAGGTTTACATGTCTATCATGATCCCAGGTGTAGAGAACATTGAACTCGGTATCTAGGATATCAATTAGATTCTAGATAAACTATTGATGAGAATTTCAGATAGTTGTCTTCTGAGGCAATAGGTGTATGATCTCTGGGTGAAACGACAAAGAGCTTAGAGTGATATATGTCTAGGTTTAATCCTAATGCCAAAAGGGAGATTTTCCTAGCCTCAACTTTATATCATTCACACTTAATATGATGCAGTGAGAGAGAAAATGATAAGTAGAGGTGGTAAAATCCATTTCGCCCTAGTGTTCCCATCCATAGATACCAACCAGTAATTTAGCACATCTATTATCTACAACCTTAGTTTAATCAACAACCAATCCAATTTTGTGATAGATACTAGTTCTTTCCTGGTTACCTTGATCAAAATACTTCTTAAAAATATGTATTTTGGGTTCAATCCAGAACTATACTACAATAAGATCCATCCACTTACAGGTGTTGACTATAGCATGTTGGTTAAGGTAAACTCTAGGGATTTCACTTCTAGTGAAATTTCCACAGCAATATCACGCACTTTAACTCTTCAACCCAATGACCCTCAGTAATACATTCTTCTGTACCTTGTTGCAAACATATTCCTCTAATATTTTCAAGTACCTTTCAACTGGGTACATCAAATGATAATGAATTGGGCCTTAACAATTTTTACTTAAATGACTAGAGTAATACTCAAGTGCACCATGTTAGCAAGAAAGGATGGTGGGAAGATCTACTTTAGTTGCTAGAGTGTTGACATCTATATCCCTCTCCATTTTTTTAATTGCTCAGAATTAATAACTTTTTGTGATGATTTGATTAATATTAAGTGTGTTTACTAGATATTGGTAGATAATTTTCTTTAGAATATGAATACCTACATGGTAATCATGACTTCTCAAAGACAAAACTCTCATTTTCACGCAAGCTAATATGCTTTTCAAATATTTTATGAATACCCATCTGTAACTTTCATTGAACTCATGATAGAGTAAAAAATATCTTTTTATTTTTAAATCATTGTATAGCAAGATTGGGGTACATAATATTATCCACTATAATGCCTTTTTCTCCAAAAGTCTTATCAAATTCTAAATTAATATAAATTGAATTGTTCTTGAATATTATTTTAATATCCTTAATATTGGTAACATTGAATGATACAAATATAAAGCATATTTTGATAAATAATTCTCTTTAATGGTATTATTGGTGGAATAATAATGTTAATCACCTTTGTAGCATGGGTGCTTGTGGCACAAGTTTAATAAAGGAATTGGTACATGAATTAACGATCATGGCTTGGTGAAATATTGCATAATTGAAATATGGAACAATATTTAACTTTTCAAGAGAAAATAAGATGTGTGGTGTTTTAGATAATTGAATGGATTATCTAGACAAGAGTGACAATGCGACGTTGAAGTATAAAATAACATTACTTCAGTTTTAACCTTTGGATACTTGAACATAATAATGAAAAGAAAGAAATTTGAAAAAAAAAGGATATTTCATGAGGTAATCGTTTGTTTTAATATAATGTTGGAAAAGAGCAAGTTTTGGATATAAAAGGATATTCCAATAAATCCCCGCAATGTGAATATAGGTGGGAAAATATGAATGAATTCCTATAATTGATTTAAGGAATTTTAGAAAAGGAAGATAATTGAATAATCTAGAATTCATTATCCAATAAGGTGCTAGATATTTATGTGTATCCCCTAATCACTTTTGGTTTCCAAATCCAAGTCCTAATAAGATTATGGTAGTGTCTTTCCGTGACTTTTGATTTTATTAGAATAAGATCCAAGAAGTTTTCATATAAATAAAAGTACAAGAAAGTAAGAGAAAATAGGGAGGATATATTCAATTACTTCCTAAATTTGATGCCTTGCTTTTCTCCTTTTGTTGGTAGAAAATTAATTATTGACTAAAGGAAATATCTTGTTATTCTTAACACTTAAGGAACAGTGGTTATGATATGTTTATAGAATGTAAAAAGTATCTTGCCTTTTTACATCTTTCTTGTATGATCAAGGAAGAGAGAGAAAGAGAGAGAGAAAAAAAAAGAAATGAGAAAGAAGGATTATGAGAAGACATGGGAGTATATATATATGGGTCACATGCAACCAAACCTACACCCTCATCCATGTTCTTCCTTAGTAGGTGATGTTGTCCCTCAATGGCATGATGCCATGATGTCTTCCGACATCATAACCCTTGAGGAGATCAATCTGCATCATCCATACCAAAGTATCTATCTATCACCTACCCCGTTGATGGGCTTCTTTCTCATCCTCGAGTTCCTATATAAGACACCAAGAGGGGTCACCTAGGTCGACATTGCCTCGTTAAGCAAGGATGCCCCCCCAACCTGGGACTTGTCACCAACGACGGTCCCAGAAAGGGAATCTCAGACTAGGGGCTTCGTTGGGAGGTCGTAGACTCTAAGGTCTAGTACCAGAACAACATGAGAATGCTTTGCTTTTCCCTGTGAATGCTGGAAGGAGTCAGTGGACCTTGGAGTTTGATCCAAGTCATGGCAGCACACACCCCAAGCAACCTTCACAATGCATGAGCGACCAGTCATTACCTCAGACCTTGATGCCTGAGTATTGTAACCAGTGGGTACAGGTCTCCCACAGGGCCTTGACTTTGACACAACCTTGTAGATCCCTAGGTATAGTGTGGAGGGTTTCTAGGAGGTCTACAATATCCCTTCATCTTCACTGTGATGATTGGATAGCTCGCTGACTTTTCCTATAAGGTGAGGGATTGATTCCAGTTCATGGCCCGTTCCCGGTCACATGTCGTGGTGACTCACATAGGCTTTCATCATACCAGTTCTGCTGACCTGTATCTAATATGAGAATGCCTTGAGACCGTAGGGTCCCGACGAGGGTCTAGAGATCTTGCCCCATCCATTCGACACCCACAGATGGGGGTGATGGTTGGCTCACCTTCATTAGGAAGGAGCCACCCTACACATCAAAGGAGAGGGAATAGAGTCAAAAGACCCTTGTGCCCCTACTCATGTGTTCAAGATATAAGGACGGTGAGGTCTTTTCTCCCTAGATAAGAGTTGAATTGTAGTAAGTTTTGATAAATTGGTTTTTTGATGCGTCAAGGAGAGAGTTCAAAATCAAGACAGTCAACTTGTAGTAATGAAATCTATAAAATAGACGTGGGAAAAAAAGAGGCTCCTTGATGAGGGATCCTTCCTAAAATGTTTTCTACTAAAGTGGGAGAGAGCATAGAAAAAGGTTTTTGAAACTCATTTGCGATGGAACAACTCTCAAGCATGAATGCATCCTTTAATCATTGGAGGTGGCTATGACGTCACCCTGAAGTTGCCTAAAGACTGTTATAAGTTAATTGGAGGTTGATTGAAGTCATGCAGATCTCTATCCCAATCCATGTCATGACATTTGTGTGTGTGTGGTAGAGGGGGGATGAAAATCTCTATCAAGGAAATTGTCGGCTAGAGGGAATTCAATGACTAGAATATCAACAAAAGATTATTGTGGTTATGGTTGTTGGGAGGCAAGCGGTGTCAGGGGAGAGATCAAAGCTCAAGTGAGAGGGATGGAGTGGGGAGGTTTAGGGATCACGAGTGAGGGAGTTAGCATCAAGGGAAATGACTAATGCTTCTTTGGGTTAGTTAGAGTTGAATGTGAGTTTAGGGGAACCAAAACTAGTGTAGAGAGTGTGGTTCATTGAAAATCTTAGTGATGAGTACATAGAAACCAAGAATAATCCCTAAATAAAACTTTATAATACTCAATGTTATTGTCCCTATCCGGCGAACCTTTGCCCTTATCGAGTTTTATTGTAGTGCCCCAGTCACCCATTTCATAAGGCTTGCTAATTGTTTCTCAATTGAATAGATGAGAAATTCTAGTATCTACAGTATTGACTTGTTTATCCACCAAAGAAGGGAGGTGGACAATGGTGTAGCCACATGGTGTCACAGCGAGACACATTGTTTATACATTGATCTATGTATAGAACTTCTAATTTCTCAAAGATAATTATGCATTTCTATGCAGTGTGCCCTACTCCTTCAGCCAAGGGCAGAAATAGAAATGCATAAAGGGAGGCTGAGTTTATAAAGGGGGATGAGAAAAATATTAACTAAGAATTGTATCTGCACCATCTATATAGCTAAAGGAGAAAAATACCATTTCATCTAGTTGTTCATTTTGCTTAACTTACTATGGAACATGTATATATCTACAAATGATTAGTTTTTTATTTATAAGTACATGTTAAAATTTTTGGGGGCAGGAGGGAGGGGGCTAGAGACCCGGAAGCTCCCCCGGCTATGTCCCTACCTTCCGTTGTAGCAAACATGATGCCTACACCCTAGAAGATTTATGACTCTTCCACTGGAGGTAGATGTATCTCATTAAGTAGGAAGATAGATTATTAATGGTACCATTCAGTAAAGTGGGTCTACTAGCTCTACTAAGAGAATTAGATTCTCATCTGGAAAGGATGTTCTTTGTTTTAGCAATGATCTGGTCTCAAATAGATTATTAATGCTTGTAGGACAACATAGGAAGACCAATTTATTTGATATTGTATTGATCCTCTTCACATTCAGACATATTCCAGATCAAAACATTTTCTCTAAACTCAAGTGAGTAGCAATCAGTGGCAGCTCCAGAAAATCACCACAGGGGGGCTGAGTAATACGACTCACCACCAACATCGCCTTTTGATTTTTTGTCCACAATATGACCTTTTAATTTTAAAATATAGTAAATTGATACGTGATATATTGAGATGATACTTACTAAAATTTTATGTGTAAACCAATATATGTTCACTTTTTTGTCCGTATTTAATACAACATCTAGTAATTAGAAGAAAAAGAAACCATTAGCTACAATAGAAGTATTGAATATATGAAACTTTACATATGATAATGTTTTAAATCTAAATTTTGACCAAAAACAAATACAGCTACTAGTATATGACTCAAACCTAGGACAACTATGAATATATTAACGCATCTACCAACTACGCTACATGTTTACTTGACAACTATTCACACATTAACTTTATTATCTTTGTGTTGACTAAAAAAACTTTATTATCTTTGTATAACCTGAATGAGTGAGGAAAAAACAAATCCCTTAAGGTTCAAACCCGAGACAATGGGTAAGTGGCAAGGCACATTTAGGCTGAGCTACCCATTCTTCGGTGTTTAGTGACAACACAAAATAATCCTATTTTATTATATTTATACACATATATTACATTTTAATTTTATTTTGGGGTGGGGGTTAGAGCCTCGGCAGCCCCCTGCCAGATACACCCCTAGTTGTAATATAGCAGGTTTACGAAAGTTAAACCTTATTCTAGAGAGATGAGAGAACATATCCAAAATATAAACCATGTTTTCTAATTTAAAGAAGATGATAGTTTAATCCATTTTATCCCAGAAGAAGCCCTTACACAGACTTATTTTCAATTTCATCCTTTTGATATATAATGATATGTCGCTTATAGATCCTATTTATTGAATTGTTGTTTTAAAAATTCATAACAGAATGCATCATTCGAAATGTTTTTGTTGTGACCAATTGTATATATTGATAGTCATGTATTCAATTACTTATGTGCATTGCCATTGTGCCAACTTGTCATAAATTACATGATTATTAGTGTCATGTTATTCAGTGATCTCGTCATGACATTTGTGCTTCCCTAGTTCATGCTAAGTAATTATCATTGCGATGGTAGAATGCAATTAACCGCAAAGACCATACATCACCTTATAAATTAAAAGTAAATAAACTCCATGAATGGAGAAGCATGAGAAGAAGTAGTTGTTTAATTAAGTTGGTGTTAAATTATATTGTACTATTAGAATGTTTCTTAGGTGGACAAGATGCAAAATTGCAATTGGTGTTTAATGATATGGAAGAATAGAAATTAATAAGAGAAGGAGCAATGAGAGGTTAGTTTTAGTTCTACAAACTATAAGATAATTTTATTTAGAATTTACTTTGATTATTTAATTCTATCACAGTGCTCCCTAGCAAAAATAAAGAGAGTGTATATCATCTTTTAGAGCATTTCCATCATTAATAATGGTAAAAACTACACTGAATATTTCTCGTTCTCAATTAAGTTGTCAGTTATCTATATATCAATTCAATGTTTGGGATAGAAGATTTAGACCCAAGAAAAAGACCCATCCAATTGATATCTAATCGAGCAATGGCCAAGTCATCCCCCCTTATAAAGGGGGCACATATGAAATTAGCTTTAAGTATTTATATGACATTTTGATATGATTTTTTATTTCAACAGAAGTAATATGAATTTATTTTTATTATGAGGTAAATACATTGTTGACATGTCTGAAAGACAAGTTATTGAAACCTTATAGAAAAAAATTAGATCACATACTGATAAAAAAAGAGGTTGAGAACATAGCTCTTCCCTTTATGAGATACCTAATTTTTGGATCCAATCAAAATACTTCTCAATGTACATGTATTATTACTTAAGATTATGTATCTTATAATATTCTACATACATTTAAGATGAGATCAAAATGACAACGACTAAAATGAAAATGATATAACTTTTCTTATTTGAAACCATCTACTATTTTAAATTTATTCTCCATAAATATAGTTCATTTTGACAGAACCCCATAAATTTGATATCCACTATTGATTTATATTATTATATATTTTTAAGACTATGCAAGTAATTGTCTACATTATAAGTTTGACAAGTCTAGTAATTAAAAAAGTAACGTAGAGTTTAAAAAACTGATATGTATAACCAATACCATGTGATAGTAATTATTATGTATAAATCATGAGAACAACAATATAATCATGTAAAGGTGAAATAATATAGTTATCATGGTGTTAAACTTATGCATCAACGTACTAATAAACTAATATATGATTATTTGTTACTCACTAGATATAAGTATAGTCATTTTTGTGATGTGTTAGAAACTAAGAAAATACTGAAATTCACTATCTTTGACATTACAAAAAATAATATTTATAACTTAGAGAAATAATATTAAGGGAATGACAAAAATATTTTCACTAGTGAAACATTGGTGAATAACATTGAAGGCATGTTGCGCATTGTAAGTGAACTTAAATCATAAAAAGACTAAATCATTACAATATTGTCGCATCACAAATGAAAAGTGTCGTGTGTTGCTTCTCTAAATCTTGGTGTACTATTTTATATCTGTATATTTTTTAGAATTAATTTCCTAACAATATATTATATTTTGTTAATTCAACAAATGTACCTTGATGTTTAAATTTTTTCAAAAGTATACATGTTTTATCAATATTTGTGTTTATCGTGACACATTGTAGTATTAACAAAATAGAATTATTCAGTAGTTGTCTACCTCTTCTAGCATGCATTGCACCCACAATCAGGTAAAAAAAATCAAGCTACACCATTAGCATAAGTAAAATATACACACATAGAACTATGCAGTCTCTAAATTTGTTACACGTTTAACTATTTATACATGATATAAATACTATTTGATATTCTCATTAAGTATATCTCTAATTATCCATGCCGGATTGTTTGACCATCATAATATAAATTTAGGTAAAGCAATAGTTAGCAAACTATCATGATTGCATCTGTTAATGATACATCTGGGAGTACATTTAATAAATTAATATAAATATTTTATTTCTAAAATATCAAGATATATTTGTGTATACAAGGAAACCTCATGCATTTTAGTGAAACTTTTGCGATTTAAATGTTCTTCTAACTGTGATTTGTTACTCTAAATTGTAGTTGTAACGATATTATTTGTGGACAAAAGCATACATACTTTGACAACACATGTATGAGTATGTGATATAGATAACTAGGGCTGGCGATCGGGTCCGGGTTGAGCGGGTTCTAATTCGGGTCATTTCGGGTCCGGGTTGAGCGGGTTGACCCGAACCCGACCCGAAATTAATTTCGGGTTCACTTTGGCTGACCCGAACCCAAAAATAAGATTTGCGGGTCTAACCCGAAAACCCGAAAAATCATTTTTTTTTAGTGTGGACCTGAATTCTTTACTATAAATCCCAAAATCAGCTGGTATATATGCTTACAGAAATTCACAATTTGATTTATTTTTCATGTTATTGCAAAGATTATCCTGAATTGATTAGTAGATTGATGGTATACCATTCTTGGGTGCTGTTACCCGCTTGCCTTATTCCTTAGTGATTAATGACGACAAAGATCCAACCAATTTTAGTGTGTGCTGCAACTCTGTAGCATTTCTTTATTCACCATCATTATCACAAATGATCGACAACCGATACCAAAACATGCATAGGAAACATTCGTTTGTGGATTCATATGGTCTCTTATGTGTATAAATGAGATATCCAATTCACGCTAAAGAAGCACTCTCCGTTGGTTCGCTAGGAATTTTGTAAAACTATGACAGATAGAGATCTTAAAGCGAAGAAATGAACCAAAGAAGGGATGAGTGACCAAGGATGTTTTGCTATGGCTGTGAAGTAAATATTTCATAGAGATAACAAGCTCGTTTTGAGAGGTGAGTAAAGATGGATCGCAGTGTCGTAGTTGAGATGTGAAGGCATATACAGCATCTCAAATATAGAAAAATATTACTGGTTTAGTTGCTGCCGGTTTTGGGCCTTTGGTCCGGTTTTCTCTGGTCCGCTGTTGTTGAATATCGGGTTTATCGAGTTTTTCGGGTCGGCAATGTTGAACCCGGACCCGACCCGTAATTAATTTCGGGTTTTTCGGGTTTGGGTCTTTTTCGGGTTGGGTCAAAAAATGCAAGACCCGAACCCGGTTTAGTCGGATCGGGCCGAGTCGGGTCGAGCGGGTCGGGTCGGGTCAGGTTTTGACAGCTCTGATAACACATCAATTATGTATTATCTTCGGTATGATGTTGAATATGCATTATATATGTATGTTGTCTGCTTGCCTTCTTTGGCGCCGCCACTGAATCGAGGAAGATAAAACAGAGACCAGGTGAGCGTCCCGCTGTCGTTCGTATATATCTCTCTCTCGCTCTGCGGTTTGTTCTCCACAACTGCTGTTCATGCACGGTGCCGTCACTTCGCCCTTTTGACGGTCCATGTGTAGAACAGTAGAAGAGGTTTGCTTTGACCTTGAGAAGGAAGCCCACCCGACATTTCATCCCACTGCCGTCGGGGAGACCACTTGCATAGGAACACAATGTTCACCGGTCGGGAGAGCAGGCGCAAAGCAGAGCTGGAGGCTGCGACCGAAACCAGGGGCAACGCGGAGCTGGAGGCACGTCTCAGGCGAGTGAGTGCAAAGTCCCAGGCGCTGCATGCTGTAGCTAGGAGAAGCACACCCACCGTCGCCGCACAGATGGCCCTCGTACTGGATCAGAACCCTCTCCAGCATGGACCGGCGGGCATGCCAGGAGACAACCAGTCTTCCTCCTCAGGCGACGACTACACCGACGATGACGGTGATGCCACAGAAACCGTCATCCAATGCAAGGCATGCCGGTGGAAGGATGGAAATCTGGTGGCCTCGGAGGCTACTGTGAATTTGCAACCCTCCAAACACCTGTGTTTGTGCGAGAAATGCCATAAATCCGATTTAATAGCATGTCCTATATGTGGGCACACCATTAACGGGTGCATCTACTGCTACCCCTGACGACGACCTATGTAGCGTTCGTTGGCCTTCCCGCGCAGACTGGCAACTGCTCCAGCTAACGCCTTCCTTCCTCGGATGTAGCGGTTTGGACATCTGTATGGATTAGAATTTCTTACAGACAAATAAGTTGGAATTTTGCATATGCAGAGGGTACGGTCTCCTGTTTCATTTGTGTCATCTTCCCCCTGTATTGTAGATGGCGAAGAAGAACTGGAAATGGACGTTGTTTGTTTGTGGAATATTAAGTCGGTCCCTTTGGTATTCTTCTTGTTTTGCGCTCAATCCCCTTGGCCGGTCTGCCTGCCTGTTAGCCATTGTTTTGTGTGATTCGACCTTGCTGGCGACCCAAATAGTTTGATGGTTTTCCGAATGGGTAAAAGAAATTAATGGGAAATAAGAAATTTTGGCGTTTTTCCATCCATAATTGAAAACGAAATTAAAAGTTTTTTTTTTGGTAAGCAAGAACCTTTGTATTACTATTTTTGAGTTTTGGTATTTACAATATCACGGGTATATCTATACAAATTAAAAGTTTTGTTATTGATATAATTATTATAGATTGTTTCTACTAACTATTAGAATGAATGTTCTATCATATTAACACTGACTTCCATCATAAGTTTGAAGCCATTTCTAGGAGTTAATATCATTTTTATAGAGTATTGAAAACATATACCTAGTCATAATATTGTCTACTGTATTATAATTTAATTTTGTAAAATAAATTCAATGACATTTTTACGAATCACGTGGTAAAAAATTGCATATGTTTTTAGATTTAGTTATGATATTTGAGTTGTGACATGAGATCATCACTTCATATCGCATGATAATAAACATGTCCTCTAATTATGGTGTCGTCACAACGAATTCATGTCCTAATTGAAAAATCTCGAGGTCATGTGCAACTTAAAAAATTTGCAGTAGAGAACAAATTTATCTGTGGTGAAAATTTATTTACCATGGAACCCTTCTAACAGTTTTCTTTATACATGTTACAATGTTTATGTATAGGGCATAACAGACTTTGTACAACAAAAAAGATTGGTTATATGTGTGTTAAATGACGGACATCTTAATGTCAGATTTATTTGTTGTTGCTCCAAACAACATATATCTTACACAATGTTAATATATCAGCGATTAACTTACCTGTGGCAATTAAACCTACCACTATACAACCTAAAAGAGTATACTTTAAAGAGCAAAAGCCAAATATGACGGTTCATAAAAACGGGGATTGATCGAAGCAGTGTCCTCGAACCTACTGGCGACCCAAATCGTTTGATGGTTTTCCAAATGGGAAAAAGAAATTAATAGAAAAAAAAATTGGCCATTTTCCATCAATCTATGTTATCTTGCACTTTTGTGTATATAAATGGTTTGCATCGTCATAAACAATCGGGGATGATATTTATAAATGCATCAAAAAAGCATATTCCATAGATGTATAAGTCAAAACATACTAATGATACTATTGCGTCATAACAATCAATGCCAAACGGAACGAGACCATGAAAAGAGAACATTCAGAATTTGGTGAAACTAACAGGCCACGTATGTATACATGAATAAGTGAATGTCACAACATCAATACTATAGCAAGATGATTGTGTTAAAGTCATTAGGTATCCTACAAACTCTATTTATTGGTTACAAGGAAACAACTCACACAAACCATTGAGATGAGCCATACTTGACGTCCTTAGTTTGTGAGTGACTACAATCTTATGTATACTTTTTTTCTTTCGTTGCAAGTATAATGTTTCTCCTCTCATTCCAGGTGACCACCTAGCAGAGTAGCAGGTATGCCACTCATCTACGATAATGAAATAAAATCTCTGACTCGTATAGGGTGTATCTCTCTCTAACACACACGGGTATGACAGCATTCTTTGACGTGGTGGGAGTAGTGTTGCTTTTCAACATTGGTATTTAATTATACCAGAAAAATAGTATTTATCTTAGAAAGAATAAGAATTCGACAAGATAAGTCAATAACATTACGCTCAAAATGTACAATTGACAACAAGATGTTTGAAAAAATGGTTGAGATAGAAAAGGAATAGCTATTTGATCCACATTTCAATTGTTTGGAAATGTCGAGTGGAAAAGATCTTCAGAGAAGCTAATGTCCCAGCTGACAAACTAACGAAATGGTTCCAAAAGCAACCAGGTGAAGTGTATTGCCCTAGAGAGTGCAATGAAAAGATATAGAGAGTGTTAGCTAAAGATGTTGAAGACAGTATAGAGTAGTGTTATTCTCGTAGTAGTCACATAAAAAAAAAAGATTGATTGGGATGATGAAAAAATAACAAGTTCATCAAACATCAAATTCATATATGAAATTATAGCAATTATGTCCAAGAAAATATATGTCTTGCACATATCATTGGTAATAAATTTAATTTGGCAGTCGTGTTATAAAATAAAAATATGTGATTGGAGTCGCCACCACATTTTATTTGTAAAGGGAGGAAAAATAAGATAAGCATTTTGAATCTACAATGAAAAGTCAGTTGATTCTATATCAAAATATCGAATAGATAAGACAAAGAAATTATAACCATAAATTGGATCTGACAGTCTTAAAAATGAGTGGGGAGGGACTATCACCCCATCCCGTCAAAAACCAAATTTAATTGTTTCTAAATGTTTTCAAAAAAGCAGTGGTTTTAGATTGGATTAAGAAAAACAAAATAAAAAGTAATAAGAAAGGCATTTTTATGAGTTACAGGTGTTTGGGGTTGGAGATATATGTGTTTTTCCCATCATAGTCCTAAAGATTCTAATTTTTAGGTAATTGGGGTCATAATTGTTTCAGGGCCTCTCATGGCAGAGATCCTTCGCATGTGGTTAGGAACAATGTGTAGGAAAATTAGAGTACAATGAGGAAATGATATAAACCAAGAGCAAGATCTAATCTATCTATGATCAATTAACTTGAGCTATGTAAACAAATCACATGAAGATGAATAAGCATTTGAGGAGATATGAAAGTAAAAAGTAGTTTAAGAAGTTGGGATATAGTAGTTAAAATTAGTAGTTAGGAGCACAGTCCAAATATTTTTGTGTAGACTGACAGTGTTCAGAAGCATGTGGTATTAAAAGAAAGATCCTTTGATCACAAGTAATGTAGAAAATACTTCTAATGAATCAGGATATCCATTCATTTTGATAAAAATAGGTAGTCTTTTTTCATCAACCGTAAGAGGGATAGGGATTTTTTTAGCAACTCGGGTAATCGTTGACCTCGTACCAATTGATTCTGAGTAGCTTTATCGAGATCAGAAGTGAAACTAGGGATAATCGCTCTCTGTCTTCAAGAGAGTCAAAAGGGGGCTCGAATATGATGGATAGAGAGTATTTATAGGGAAATTTTAGGATTCAAGACTCTAAATAGAATTCTCTGAAAATGGTAATGCATCACAATAATACACCACACATGTGTGGCACATTGATCGAGGCAATCTACCACGTGTACTGGCACATCACTCTGAACTGTCGGGTGGGTCCAACAGGGTAATGCTTGTAACCCTATCCTCTAGATATTTTAGAAACATTCTGAAGTAAATAATAAAAATGTGGAGTCTGAATAAAAGTGAATAAGATAATAAAAGACAGAGAATTCGGGATATTCCTTTAGCATGATTGAAGAAATGTGCATTTCTTTGAGAAAAAAAGAATATAATATCTGTGGAGAAAAAAGAATATTTATTTAGGATAAATCTATTATGTAATTTGTGAAAAAGGATTATAAAAAGTAGAATTGATAGACAAATTGCACATAAGACTAGGATGAGTATTTTCTATATAGGAAACCCTGAACTGTTAAAAAGTCAATGTAAATGAATGTATTAAATAGGCAGAAAATATGGAGAGAGAAAAAAGGTGAAAATGATAAAAGGTGGAAAATAGTGGAAAATGTGGAAATGGAATGCGTCATTAGCCAGAGAATTAACATTAATCATGAATTCCTACTAAGTGAGCAAAAATGAGGTGTCAAAAGAGATATATATAAACAAGAGTCAATAAATAGGCATCATCATAATCAATTATCAAGTCCATGTCTCACTTGAAGAATAGTCTTTGACTATAAGTGAATGGTCACTTCCTCATTTCTAGTACAAAAATTGAAGTGATGCATGCTATAATCTTCACCAGATTAGTTAGGCCTCAAAGTGGTGATGGGATATGTGGAAAATACTAAAACTTGTTAGTTACTAAAATTAAGCTTAAATGAGACATAATGACTAAGTTTCATAAATTATGATAATCATGTGATTTAGCATCCATAATTAGTTTAAATTTTACTAATTCACTCTAAATTTTTATGCTCAAATCAAGAATTCAAGGCCAATGTAATTATCTACATCACATATTAGGTGTATGATTCTACTCTAGTGATGTTTTAATTTGGTTAGCATAAGGATATAAGTTAAGAATGTAATGGTATCAAGTCTTAAGTACAAAAATAGTAATATCCTTGTAAACTAAGTCAGTGCTTGAGATGCCTCTTTTTGGGCCATTGAATGAGCACAAGATTAGGACCATGTGATCAATGTTGTTTGTGGTCATCTTTCACCTCTATTTTTGCACAACAGTCCTATCATTCCTCTTCAAATTTATTGTGATATATTTGATAATTTTCCAACAAACCTTACATTCAGCTTTAAGACTTCATTTATGTTCCTTTTAAGCCATTAATATCTTTCCCTCTTTGCAAAATTTCCAATTTCCTAGCTTATACTCAATCTGTCAAGTGTTGCCAAGCACTAGAGTATCTTAAATGTATTGTGACATCGTTCCCATCCCAATTTGTGTCCAATGCCCCATGCTCCTTATATTGACTTCATCTTCTTCCTATAGTACCTTGGTGTCTCCCTTGACACATCCACTTTTCTTGCCAATGTACACTTTCAAGGACCATCACCAGAGGTCCATGTAGTTGTCCCTAATGCCTCTTTGTGTTGGTATTTTGTGGAGTGCGCCACCAAACTCCCACTACGTGACACTTTAGGAGCCTCAATGGTGGTGAGGTCTGACACACCAAAGCCACAAAAAATCATAAATGTTCCCCCATGCAATGTCAATGCTCCTCATCCATCGGTCTAACCATGGGGAAGGTAACCTATCATTTCCCAAATCTCAAGCTTTCATGGCATTTCCATTCATTCCCTGCATCCATCGTTCTTCATGACTTCAAACCTTATCAAATCTCTTCATGACATCTGAAGATCTCCCTAGTTTTGATTTTACTCTTGGAGCCCTCCTCCCTGGTTTTGGATTTTTGAGGATATCATAGTGGTATTCTAGAGAACATGACTCGTCACTTTCTTCACCCTATATCAAGAGAAATAAATTGTTCAACACACTAGGTCATTCTAAAGACAATGAAATTGACTAGAGTTGTGACTCAGGATTGTGTGATTACGGTTCAAAATCTCTCTCCAACAACAACATCAAGGCATAGGTAGTTGGGTTGGATCATAAAATGATTGGTTTTAGCCCTTTACAGTCTGACATGCCAAGAATTGGTAAATAGTGTGAGGGTTGTATATATTTATCTATCCTCTATGTCACATGATTTCTTGGCTATGAGAAAGTGAGTATAAAAGTTCTATTTTTTTCTTTGAAGAGCATTCACTATTTAACCTTTTGGAATATTATATGAGTTGATATAGATCTCAAAAAGTTATAACCCATGTATGAATTTTGATCAAACTTTTGAGATCCACATTACAGGCTAGGTTTTAGAAACCTACGTATGGATAGATTTATGTGGGTTTCATATCTTTAATTTGTTTAGCTTTAAAAATCTAATTAATTATAAATTGGATTTTAGGTTTCATTAAAAGTACTAAGAACTTATGATCTTGGTAGTAGTAACCTTGCTATTTTTAGTTAACGGTTCATGACTTGAGCTTCAATATTGCTTTAGCATTTTTGTTATATGCAATATATTAGTACATCTTACCTTATAGTTTGTCATGATAGTGAGATTGTAAATGTGAATACCAATAGGTGCATCATTTATAGGATATTATCCTACAAGTTGTGCATAAGTTAAGATTGAACAATAATCTAATGCATCATTTCATTTTTTTAATTTTTAATGTTTTGTGGGAGTAAGCCATAATTCTAAACATGTCAGCAATATTACATGTTGGATTTTGGCCTAATTTTGATAGCTTTGACATCATATGGTGGGACTTAATAGGTATTTATTAGCATCATATCATGGGATTTTGTACCAAGATGTCACATTATATGAGAGACTTACTGGATAATTATGGACATATCAAAGTAGCTTTCAGTATGTTTTGCTAGTATACCATGGGGTGGGATTCAACATCTCATATCATTTTAGGTGGTTCATCTCTTTGTATGGATAAGCACCTAATTATATGCACCTTATTTTGTATTATATCAGTTTAAAGTGTAGATGCACATGCATGTATAACAAGAACTACTAGATTGGTGCCAATGGATCCCTAACCATGATAATAAGATATCGTTTTCATTTTTTATTATTTTTAAGTTGTTTTCTAAGCATTGTTGTTTATTTTTTAAGCTCAGTAAGTTACAAATGTTTATCGTATGCATAGCTATGTGTGAATGTGCATAAGAGGGGATAACATCAAGATTAGCAAGAGGAAAAGTTGTAATAGGAGTTGCACCAGGGTTGTACTCTGGTGGTATGCCATCCTAGGTATCATTTCATTTCATGTTATATTGAAGTTTTCTTTTATGTTTCTAAACACCTTGTTATGTTGAACAAAGTCTTTTTTCCTAATAATGTAATAATATGAGATTGTGGTTTATTTCAATAGCATAGTATTTCTTGGTCAGACATATTGTTCTCATTTTGTCATGATATATAATGTTATTAATGTTTCTACTATCTTTAGATTATATTTAGTTCAAAATTAGTGAAAAAAATGGTATCAGAGCATTCCTAGGATGGCCACTAAGTGGGATCCCATCAATTAGAATGAATTATTATGTCTCTTTTTTTCCTTTCAAATGGAAGCTAAGTTATGATATGGTAAGGGCAAGGCCCCTATGGTCTCTAATGGGGACATTTCTCTAGCTAAGGAGAGGAGGAGAATCTTGAGATTCCATAAGAGGGAAATCCCCTAGTTCCATTTTATGTATTGGTCATAGCCCTCGACACTTCTTGGGAGGGAAATGATATTGTCATCCATAGCCACATAAGAATGAGGTCACTCTTGTTGACTTCCTCAAAGTGAATCCAGTGAAATTGGTAGGAGTCAGGAAGCTTGATATTGTGGAAAGATTAAGGCATGACTATGCAACATGGGTCAAAGCATCCAAAACATTCTCTTCTCTAACCAAACTTACATCATGTTTAATATGCATATGAATTGAGGAGCAATTAGAGACTAGTGGGAGAATATTCATGATTCCAAAGATCTTAAGGGATCCTCCACTCACCTAGATAAAGTTTGTGACTACCTTCTAAGATCACTATTTTGCTAGGAAATGTTTCCAAGAAGGAGGAATAGTTTGTCAACCTACAACAATATAGTGAGATGACAATCATGTAAGATGTAATGTGGGTTTGTATAATCTAGGAGTAAGGGAATGGGATCACCAAGTTGTGTCATACAAACACTTCTATGTGTGGGCTCATGAAGGAATGAGCTTCACCCTCTCTGGAACGGGCATTACGATGATGCAAATAGCTCTAAACACTACCCTGGAGGTTAAGGATCCCATGGGTGATCTTGGAGGAAGAAATACCAAAGTAGTTAGTAATGTCACCATTAATAAAACTATCATCACCAGCAAGGTGATGACAATACACAATATGACAGGAAGAGAAAGGCACATCAGGAGTGGGCCCTCATCACAACACCAATGATCCTTTGAGATTCCCAAAGTGTAAGAAGCCCCATAAGGGGTAGGTTAAGAAGGTATTGGAAGGATTCTACTTATGCAGAAAGGTGAGTTATATCAAGAATAACTACCCTAAATTCCCTCAGAATGTGGTTAATGGAAAGAGTGTTGTAGTAGTGGCTCCTAGGCCATTTGTTTGTTATAGATGTAGAGAAATGTTAAGCCAAATCATGTAGTTTATGGTAATGTTTAATGTAGGGTCAGAGCATTAAAGTTTTATATTATTGATTTGCATCCTTGTCTTTCATTTTGTCTTCATAGGTAGATATTTATTAAATTGTTTGTGGAGGACCAAGATATGATGTGAAAATTCTTACACCAAGAAATAACATGCATGAACTTGGGAGGATGGTATCTCGAGATCCTCTTTGATTCAGGAAAATGGTTTCCCTACTTCTATGACAGTAGTGAATATCAAATATTTGATGTAATCCTTGGCATGGTTTTTCTATATGAGTACTATGTGTTGATGGACTGTAGAAATAAGTTGGTCATGTTTACATACTATTGGAGGGAGTCACTAGTACATAATCGGCCTTTAGTGTCGGTTATTTAAGGCCTTTAGTGTCGGTTTCTAAGCGACACCTATGTGGGAGCCGCTAAAAGCCCAACCTTTACGCGTCGGTTCTCAAACCGACGCCAAAACCCTTTGTGCGCCACCGAAAACGCGCCAGCAGGGGGTATAGGAATTGGTTATCTACTAGGAAACTGACAATAAATCACCTGCTTACACGGCCATGCTGGCCAGCACGACCATGGTGTCTGGTCTCATTAGAGAAATCGACATCGGTTACTAGTATGGCAACCGACATTGTAACCATATATCGTCGGTGTTATACAGATATCCGACACGTATTTTATATCTGGTCCAATGCCACAATCGTACTGGCCAGCACGGCCGTGGTGTAGGAAATTCGACGTCGGTACTAGTAAGGAAACCGACACTATAAACGTATGTCGTAGGTTTTATACAAATAACTGACGCCTATGATTTGATTTTTTTTGTCAGTCTGCAGACCTGCTGTGGCTGGTCGCATGATGAGAAACATGCAGTTCAGTTATGAACTGCAAGTTTTACGACATCCATTGATATCAGCCAACAACAGGCCACAAACATTTAAAATTAACATGATGGATAAATTATTATATATGTGATTCACACTCATGTATAAGAAATTTAATTCATATTATTTTTTCATCACACACATGTAAAAACGAGTAGCAACCTGCAGTTCCATTTATTTCATCTCTTTTCACATTCAGACACATGTAGAAACATTCATGTATTGATGATTTTCACACACATATATGACAATTCATAAAAAATCATTCACATTCACACAAAATTAATTATGAGAACAAAGTTATTCTTTATTCATCATCATCATTGTCATCAAAATCATATTGAAAAATTCCCACTCTTTGCCGGGCTTTTGCCCAATCTTCTCTTACAGCATCTAATTCATCTCTCGTATAGGGAGCATGTACATCGAAATGCTTTGCACCTGTGTTGAAGTCCTCAGTTTTAAATACCTACAAAGATAATGACGTACATACATATTTATAATAATATATAATAAGATTCATATATTTCATATTATCTAACGAGACTATGTATAATACATGTTGTATGTTATCGATTTCCAATACAGCATGTTTGATGATTAGGTCCATAAATTGTATCACATAGTAGGTACATGCCCATCCGTTGTCTTGTGTAGCACACTATAAATTTGAAACATACAAAATATTCAAAAATACAAATAACCACACTTCACATAAATAATATATACATTGGAGTCAGGAAATTACTTTCACATTCTTCCAAATGAGCTGCAGATTTTTTTTCCTGGGGACCTTTCTTCCAGCTTTTTTGTACTCTTGTAAAGCCCTATATATATTAATGTAACACATTAAATTGCATAATTAAATAGTAATGTAGTAACAGATGTTAACATGTATAAAAACATAAAATATTTCTCATGAGAATAATGGCCTTTTAATTGCATGTCCATATACATCCAACTCACTCCCCGCAGGATCTAGATAATAGACGGTGAATGTCATGGGGACAATAACTAATAACCCCCAATGCTTAGAACTACAGGTAATAAAGTAGAAAATTAATAACTCAATATCCGCAATAAAAATGTAATTTGCTTAAGTCTAAATTACAAGCAAAGTAAACTTACTCGACATTGAATGGAGCTATTATCACCGTCTTATTATTTTTACTAAAATATTCAAAAGCATCACAGCAGTATGAAGTAACTGAACCAGGGTCTTTATCTACAAGACTAATCAAAGATGGAACCAAAAATCCCACATGGGAAAACCCAAAATCTTTACATGTCTTGTATAAGTGGCTGCAAAACATGTATTACGTATGCATTAATATATAAGAAACCAGATTTCCGTATAAAAAACAAGGTATATGGATGTATAAACCAGATTTCCGTATGCATTAATTAATCTCACCATATCCACAGCTCTATCATAGATGTGTTCAGCCATATATACTTAAACAACTCCAAAATATCTTGTATAAATATGTTATTTCCGAATGTTTGACCTGCACTAATACGTATCCAGAACTTCTATTATGTATACATTAATATGTATGCTAAACTTGTATAAATAGATTATTATCGTATGATTTACCTACAACATTCTCCGGAATAGTAACATTTATAGGGCAATTTAGATTATATTCTCCGATCCATACTTCCACACTCCTACAATTAGGACCTATCGAGGCGTGTAGGTCCCCTGGAAGCCAACTTGGTAGTCGAGGAGGTGGAGGCCCAGATGTAGCGGGTCTCATCTTTTTGACCTATATATATAATTTCATATCAATTGACTCATATATATATACACACTAACAAAGTAAAGTAAGGAAAATTTATCATACAATATCAGTATAGAGGACATCCACTTCGGGCCATAGTATCACTCTGCCTACTGCCTCACCAAGTGTTTCAACATTTGGGTGTGTATGAGGCAGTGCAAGATCCGTCCAGCCAGTGAGTATATGTATGGGGCTCACACGTACCATGCCATCTGGTACTGGACTCCCATGAAACATGCACCCTTTAAGGGGTGGGTAAGCCGATGCATCTGCAACGATATATCCTTCACTTTGTAGTCGGCATGGCTTCAACCCCTACAAATTTACGTAATTAAAGAATGTTATATGCATATATACACAAACATATCATCTTAAACAGACTAGCTATTATATATGCCATAAAAATACTTACAGATGACGTGCTAGGTGGGTCTATAGGATTACTCCCAACCTCTGCAGTACGAGGAGTAGGAGAAGAGAGGTTTTCCATGGGTACTGTCTGACTGGCAGTCTGAGACGCCTACCACTTGTGAAATGCTTCCTCGAGTCTTTTATCAACTACTTCCTGGAGTCTTTTACCAACTGATTCCTCGACTCTCCTATCAATTAAGGAATCTACCTATACATGGATAAAAGAAATGCTAGTTGCTGATTATTGAACTCCCTTTCGCAATAATGTTCTAAAATAAGAATAAGTTATCTCATCTTGTGAAAGTCCCGCTTTTGGGACAGGTTTACGTTGGGATGGCCCAAAGAACGCTTTGATGCCCACACCAGCGCCTGCACCCCTTACACGTCCAGGATGCTCTAGGTTACCCAGAGCAACTGTCAGTTCATCCCTTGTGCCCTGAGGGATGAACTTGTCGTCCTTCCTCTGCTCGTGCAGCTCCCGCTAAGCACCATCAACAAAAATTCATAAGTAAACATAACAATAATAAATATTGATAGATTGCTCTAAGAGTTTGAGTTTTACCATTTTTGCAGTCATCTCAGCAGTTGCGGGCTTCGGTATCTCTCCCTTCTTGTTTTGCCTCCCAGCTATCCACATAACATGATGAGGGAGAGGTGCGGGAGTAGCAGTAGAGGACTCTACAGTCTCCTGAGTAGCAGTAGGCTGAGTAGACTTAGCTTGTAGTCTTTGGCGAATGCCTGCATATCCTCTTGGACTCATTGTGTGGTCGTGCACATTCCGTGCACGCATTTCTCATTGAGCATCGCTCTTAGCCTAGTTAGTTAGCACATTGATTTGGTTAGTAACACTAAAGGTTAATCTTGAATAGGTGAATACATAAAAATGTATATTAATTAAATTGGGAGTGGTGGCGCTTAATACCTTGAATTCATCTATTTTTCTTTGGGTAACAAACTCCTTCCATTCTCTGGGGTCCAAGTAGTTCCATTGTTGTGTGGCTTCCTTCTTCCTATATTTATTTTATAAAGAGAATACAAACAAAAATTATTAGTGTAAAGTTAGTGAAATACTGATCAATGTCTAGAATTGGAATCTATCAAGAACCTATTCACAGCATCGCGTATGTAATCTCGGGTGAGATTGGTCCTATAGTTCCTTAGGACCCTCCCACAACATTACATCACACATTTACGATGCAGCTTTTCATCCAGATCAAATATGCTCTGCAAATTAAATAGAATTGCTATTAACTAGTATCCTAAAAATTAGTAATCTACACAAATAGAATTACAAATAATAATAACTCACGCATAGTTCCTTCCATATGTGGTCTTTCTTCTCATTAGGAACTCTATGCCATGATTCTAGGATAAGACTGCAATGGCTACGAGTAAGAACCCCAAGATATGAAACAAATGAGTTGCGGTTCACTCCATATGGATTTCCTGCCTGATCAAAATCCACAACCAATTTGGGTCCATTGCCCCTTTGCTGTATTAACTTGTTCATCATTGTGATGCCCCTCACTTTCTCAATTTTCTTTTGCTGCTCATCAAGTGTTGTAATTTCTTCAAGGGGTACATCACCAACCTAAAATTTGATAAAAAAAACACACTTGCATAATATAATTATAAATGAACATATAGATAGAAACCTCAGGGATATATTCTTAAAACTTACATTGTCAGGCAGTGCAAGCACGTCCTCACCCTCACGGTGATCATCAGTACGGTCCTGATCAGCCATCTGATACAAGTATTAATACTTACACTTCAACAATTCATCACATTTGCAACATTATATACAAGTTCTAGCTTTATCACTCATACTCGTCTTAATACTAAACTTCTAGGGTTTTCAAGAAGTTGTCCTTTGTTCAACATCATAAGAATTACATAATTTAGTAATCTATCAACACAACCCTAAATAAGGAATATAATCACCTCACACTGATCCTTATGTATATATCATATTTAATTTCAGTAAGACTCAATAAACACTTGTATAATTCATTCTAATACAATTCAAATATGATTTTATAATGTCAATTCAATTCCTAAGCATATTGACCACTGACCTAATTTTTAGGCAATATTCACATGAAATAGCATAGTCATATATCCATAGAATTTCCCATGGATCGTCAATCAATATAGTATGCAACATGGCCGGTCGAGTTAATCTATGGAATACTCAACCGCTACTCCTCTCTATAGAGTTCAAACATCATTAAAAAATTAGGAAAGTTTAACAAGACATCCAAAATGGAGTTTCCAAAACATAATTAAAATTTCAGATCAATTGGATATACCAATAAAAACATAAAATTCAAATACTAGACTGCTATATTTCAGTTTGAATACATGGCCGATTGAGTTTATCTTGGGTAAAATCGGCCGACAAACAAGTCAAAAAATTCTTCCAACTAATATCTAATTTCTCCAAACCATGTACAAATTTCAACTAAATCCTAGTTGTATATAAAATGCTGAAAATCATTTAGTACACGACTATACTGATCAAATTTTGTATTCATATGTTACCAAAACCCTAATTTTTGTCGATTAGGATTTTCAATTCTCAAACCCTAATTATGTGAATCAAATAATGTTTAAATCTTCTCATTAGTTTTAAAACATAATGATTAGATTATCATAATTAATCAAGCTTGAAACAATATAATAATGCATTCATCAACTTGATGAATCTACATATCAAAACTTTTGAGTGGTTGAAGTAGTGAAGATGTAGCTTAAAACTACCTAGAATTCTAAAACTTGAAGAACTTGTAGTGCAATATCCCGCCCCCAAATCCCCCACATTAACCCTGAATTGATATGTGAGTATGTTGTAAATGTGAGTAATATTGTGTAGAACAAAATGCAGTTTGTCATAGAACAATGCAGGTTAGGGGAAAACCTGATAATGGGCGTGCAGGAGGGCTGGTCGTGCTTCAACTGGCAGCCCCTCTAGTAGCTCGAAGAGGCGGCCCTATTGGCTGCTTCAAGCGGCGATGCTGCTGGCTCCGTGTGGCGGTGCTGCTCCGTGCAGGCGGCAGTGCTGCTCTGTGCGGGTGGCGCTGCTGCTCCTTGCTGGAGACGTTGCTGCGGGCGGCAGTGCTGCTCCGTGCGGGCGGCGCTGCTGCTCTGGTCGGGCGGTCGGTGCTGCTGCTCTGGTCATGCAGGCGGCGCTACTGCTCTGGTCAGGCAGCGGCTGGCGGAAGCAGAGGCGGCGAGTGGTGGCGGTGTCGGAGAAGCAGAGGCAGAGGCGGAGCCAGAGGCAGAGGTGGAGGAGCAAATGAAATCGTCAGAGCAAAACCCTGATCAGCGGGAAATGAATGAAACATAAGAGGAAGAGTATGCCTCGCGTTGTTAAGTTAACTATAGGTGTCGGTTATGAACAAAAACCAACAATACACACTTTAAGTGTCGGTTTGCAACAAAACACTGACACTAAAGGTAGGCGAAATTTTTTGCAGTTATTCGCGCGAAAACACAATGGCGTCAGTTATTGTCACAAAACCGACGATCAAATGTGAGCAAATTTCTGTCTCACAGAAAAACTTTCATCGTCGGTTTCTGTTTTAAACACCGACGATGTATGTCAATTTTTTGAGGTAATTTTTTGACTGAAAATTTTGGTTTTGGCAGTTACTTTTAGGTGTCAGCTTCTTATTAAGGAACCAACACTAAATAAAAGTGATACACGTGTCTGGTCGCCCTTCTGAGATTGATTTCGGCTTATTTTATAAACTGACACTGTATGGTTTAGGTGTCAGTGTATTATTACAACCGACACCATAAAAAGTGACGTTATAAGCCATTTCTGTAGTAGTGAGTCACATGTTGTCAAGCCAAGAGAAGAGGCCAAAAGAGATTCTTCAATATTTTTTACATGAAGGTGAGAGGATGAGAAGGAAGGGTCATGCAGTTTCTCTTATGTATTTTTTAGCTAAATAGGAGAAACTTCTTGTTGGATTTCATATAGTTAGGAACTTTGCTGAAGTTTTCCATGTTGAATTGCTAGTCATTTCTCATGATAGACATTTAAAGCTTTCAATTTAATCCTATAGGCACTCCAATCTTGAATCCCTATGCATTATGGCTCCTACAGAGTTGTAAATCTTAAGAAGTGCCTATAGGAGCTCGTAGAATTGGGATTCATCTGTCCAAATGCATCCCCTTGTGGATATCTCATATTTTTTGTAGATAAGAAGGATGTTCATTTCCATGTGCATTGACTAAAAGATTCTCATGTAGGTTACGATAAAGATAGATATCCTTGTGCTGGATTGATGATCAATTTGATCATCTCAATATTGGAAAGGTATTCTTCATGATTTTAAGAGAGGTTACCACTAGTTAAATATTAGGAGTTCAGACATGAAAATTGCATATGAGAACTATGAATTCCTTGTGATGTCCTATTGCCTCACAAATATTCATGTAATCTATATAGATCTCATGAACATGATATATCATCAGTTGCATGTTTCCTTTGTCTCTATTTTATCAATGATATCCTATTTTATTCTAATAATGATTAAGTCAACTAGGAGAATCTCTACATCACAGATGAAACTCTCAATAAGCACCAATTGTATGACAAGTTTTATATATGTGAATTTTGGTCCATAAAGTTCAAGTTTCTAGGACATATCATCTCTGACACACACATTACAGTGGAACATTAAACTAGAATCAGTCAAAGATAGGGCCACTCACAGAACTCTTTCTAATATTTGGAGCTCTTTCAAATTTGTAGGTCACTACATAAGATTCATACATGATTTCTCTTACATTGAAAAGGCAATGAATCATCTAACCAAAAAGGACTACAATTTTGCATGGGACTATCTTCATGAATGTGTTTTTGAAGCTTAAAAGTGTAAATTGATTATAATGTTGATACTTGTTCTTCCTTTTGATGATTAGGTTTTATTTCAATGATGCTTCCAAGCATAGTTTGGGTTGCTTGATTATGTAGAATGATAGGGTCATTTTTTATGCTTCTAGGTCACTCAAGGTTTATGAGGAGAACTATCTAATTCATGGCCTTGAGCTATATGCCATTGTTTATGCACCAAAGATGTGGAGTCACTTCCTAAATAGCATAAGATCTGAGGTGTTCTCTAATCATAAGAGCATAAAGTGCATTCTAACACACAAGATCTCAATGTGAGGTAGTGTATATGGCTCAAGTTCATAAAGTACTATGACTTATCTATCGCATATAACCCATGTAAGTCCAATGTGGAGGAACACTCTCTAAGTAAGAAAGAGGATATGGTTTCTACTTTAGTTTGGGTAAAGGAGTGGGTAATGATGCATGATGTGACATAATACATGCCATTATTTGTGGAAATCAAGCTTGTAACATACCCAAACCAAGCATCTTGACTCTAGAAATCATATTCCCTTGATTAGGAGGAGAATGTTTAGTCTTTAAAATTTGACCAAACAAGGTTAAAGTTACACCTTACTAAACATTGGTGATTCATATCACATATTTTGTAGCAATAGGTCTATAATCAACAACATATACCATAATACACTCATATTAACATATAACTTAATTATGTGTTAACATGTAAGTAAATCAATTAAATATGTCACATATGTTTCTTTTGCTAATGCAGATATTGGCTAAAGTATGTTTAGTAAGAGAAATAATGTTCTTTGGGATAATAATTATTGTTCCCATGGCCATAAATATAAAAAATGTGTTATCATCTAAAATAAATATTAATTTAATGGACTAAAAATGTTAAATAAGTAAAATATGGAAATTCATGCATAATAATATAAGATAATTCTTTTGGAAATGAATTGAAGATAATATGACTCAATTAAGTGAATGTTGATAATAAAGATATAATATCTTGATAAATATAATGGCACCGAGCCAAAATTCCTAATGGTACCATAATATATAAAAAGAAATCTCAAAACTATAATATAATGGTAAAATCATATTCCTTGGGTCCAATTTGCTTAGGTGTCGAGTTTCGCTTTATTTGAACAATAATAATTATCCTAATTTCATTAAGAAAAGAAAATAAAAGAAAATGCCAAATATGTTACAAGAATTATTGAATTACTTCAAAATGGAAAAAGGTGAGAAAAGTAGTTTTTTCCTTTATTATTGGTCATAGAATTTGGGTTCTTATTATTGAGAAAATTAACATAGGTTTAGAAACTTGTTGTTATTTCTTAGATGAAGTACAATCATAAAAGTCCTAGTGAAAATTTGAATGAAAAGAAATATAACACTTCATGGATTTGGAATAATATGTAACAAAATAAGAAAACTTACTTTATAATTTATAAATTCATATTTACATACAATTACGCAATAATTCAGTAAGCACATACAATATTTCTTACAAGACATTAGCAATATATATTATGATACATGCATGTATATATTAATGCTAAAAACATGCATAAACGTCTATATTAACAAGTATTTCATACAAGTGGAACAATTTATGTTGCCCTTGACTAACAAATTTCTTTGTGGAAACTAATGTATTATGTGTAGTAAATGTGTGAAATTGAGCTTTCGCACCAAAAAAAAAATGTGTGAAATTGTTCATCATAAAAGAATTATATTAAATTTTCATTTCCATATATGGTGATTGTATATGAAATTTAATGAAATTATTCCATTCAATAAAATATATAAGCTCACAAAAACCTAATTTGGTATCTCTCTCTCTTATATATAAAATAGCATGTACATAGAATTATCCTCTCTAGCCTACCTTAAAGGAAGTAGACTCCCATTATGAAGTTTACATTCCATTGAAAAGTTGTCTCAACATAAAACACATATAATAAATAAATGAATACTAGTTGAAAATTTGTAACAATTTTGTTTGTATGCTTTGATTTAAAAAAGAGAGTGAAACTTACCACTTTCCTCCGCAATTCCACAAAAATGAAAATTTATCATTTGGTAATCTCATCATCATTAATTTGATTTAAGACAAATTTAACAAAAAAAATGCTATATTATAGATACCACAGATATCTTCACATGTTTCCTCTTATAAGTTATTTATATAATCAAATTCATGATGTGCAAGTTGAGAATAGTTTTGGAGAGATCAAAAATCAAAAATTAGAATATATCTTTATATTAGTTACATAGATATGTTTTTCTTAGAAGTAAATTGTATTACACATGCTTAATGGAAAATTAGCATGACGATAAGTATTTAAATAATCTAAATGATATATACTTCCCTCATTAGTAATATTTTCTGAAGGACCAACCAAAAAAAATATTTTCTGAAGGACCTTAAAATCCACATATAGTACCATAATATCCATTTTGATCATTATTTAAATAATACCAAAAACATATTTATATATTAAACATTCAACTAAATAATCTAAAATCAAAAATCAATGTTAAACTTGGATTTGTCATGTATTAGTTACTCTATTTATGATATTTCACGCCAATTGGATAATACTAGTTGTCATAGATAATTTCTGAAATAAATTAGCATGATAATTCCAAAAGGAAAACTATAAATTCAATTACTTATTAAATAGTGTCAGAATAGGAAACATATGTTAAATTTGTATTATAAACATCATAATTAGACTACATGACAAATTTACTTTGTTTAGTTAATATTTGTTTCCTTAAATAAAATATAAAGCAAAGGACAAAAATACAAGTAAACAAGGAAACAATGTTACTTTTGTTGGATTGTATTTTCCTAAAGATTTTCTATCACACTATATTACTTATCTGCAAAATGAAACCAGTCAGCCAACAACCTCTAACTCTCATTCTTAATTCTATAATATCTCTTGCCTCCTTTATCTACTCTGCAATCCTATTAAGTCATGTGCTATGTGGAAGGTTGCTCACAATTTCCTCTTCTCTTCTCCCTTCCCTATTCTACTCTTCCACTATGACCATGAAGCAACATCTCCTACCACTATGTGATGCCCTCTTTCCAAAGAAGCATTGAACATCATCAATGCATCATATTTGCAGTGCACACTCATGATCCACTAGTTTCCACATTTTTTCTTGGTTCTTATCCTCATGTTGATGGACCATTCAGAGAACTCAATAACAATACATGGTGACTTGTGTAAAAGGCCTAAGAGTGCCTACAAGAAGCTACGACAACAAAAACCATTGAACTACAACTCAAAGAGTTTGGACACTATAGACAACCTGGATTCATGGGCATTGGAAACTTGAACCAAACCCTCGACCTTCCTTGATCCCTTTGACATTCTATAGATTTTTTGAAGCCAACTATTGGTCTATGGTCGTGTCTTCTTCTTCAACAAGGATCAAGAATGCAAAGATCTTAATCTGTGTGACTAGTCAATGCTTAAACTTGTTTGTGACTAGAAAGATCACAATTCCATTTGGCTAAGGCTAGTTTCAACCGAACTTGTTAAAGATCAAATGCCTTCATCTCCAAGGCAATAGGTTAGTATTCTCTTGTTGTAGTTTGAATTCACTAAGAGTTTAGTTAAGCAGATAAACAAAAAGAAGAATGAAACAATGATATCCTAATTCATATAATATATAATGAATATAGGTTTTGATGTGACTATTATACTGATCTTGTGGTGAATTAGATATTTAGACTTTAAGATAAGGTATGTTGCATTCTATATTGTTCTTTTGAGCAATCACCTATTTTCCCGCTCTCCCTTGGTCCTATGGACAATGGCGTATACAATCTCTCCCTCTTTTGGGATATTAACTTATGTAAAAGATTGTATCTTGATTCTAATCTTGTGATCATCTTAATTTGTTGGATATTCTTATTGGACTCTTAGTTATATCTTGTTTGTCTTAATTCTTATGAAATCATAATTCTTAAGTTGTAGACTTTTGTGATCCTGTGAAGTATTTTATTGTGGAAATGATTATATGTTTGTTTATGGGTCCTCTAACCCCACATTATATTTTTGGATGTTCTCATCATGTTATTTCAATTTGACTAAACTATTACTTGCATTTCCCTATTAAGTGCATGGTTACACTAATTTTGTTTCTTATAGTGGTACGTGTATACAAAATATATATAGGGTATGTTTTTCCACCCCGAGTGTGCTCTTCTACTCGTTATTTATTTAGGGTGCATTGTTTCCACCCAACATTTTTAGGCTGAGATCATATGGTGTCTCAGGCCTGCTTGAAATAACCTTAGTCTGTGTCGTTTACATGCACTACTTATGAATTGTGACATTGTTTTAAGGCAAGAAACATCTTACTACTTATTCATTAAATGTATTTATTTTGATACCCATTTGGGCGGTATTTTCCTCTTCTATGTGAAGCCTTATTATACGTGATTTACTTATTCCTAATATTGCTCAATCCATTTTTTTTGTACATACTAACATTTTTGCTTATAACTTCTACTTTGTCTTCTCTTCTAGGTATGCTTCCAACCCCAGGTGTTACACATGCATCCCATGATTACCACTAATCATGAGATTAGGGCATAAGTTTGAGGATTATACTTAATACAAAGTTCACTCCCTTGTTTTTTTTTCTTTATTTCAAACTCTTTGTTTCCTCGCATCCAATCACATAAACAAACTTTACAAGAGAATTAAACTTGTATTACTCTAATATGATCTCAACATTAATTATACACATCCATACATTCATTTTGTTTCTCACACTTCCATGTACATACGACATGACAATCAAATACATTCTCTCTTATTAAGGAAACAAAGATACAAAACATCATTTACAACTCTCTCACATCTATACAAGGACCTAGAGTGACAGGGACCAACTAAACTTAACTGATCTCATACTTAACTCATGTAGTAGATCTACTTTGATGCTTTGACCTTCTTCAAGCCCATGTGATTTCCCTAAAAATTGTGAGTAGAGGGGTGAGCCTACTCGCTCAGTGAATGAGTACTTCAAAGAAACAGTCTAAAGCACTGATATAATTACAGATATACTTTTGAGCAACTGATATCAATTATAACAGCAGTAAGCTTTAAAGAGTCTAATCATTGACAATCATAAATATGACAGGATACTCTAGATATCTACAAAAGAGTAAATCAATATATGAAATTCTTGATTGATCATAAAGAGAAATAATAATTCAAAAATATACAAAGAATAATTGAATAACTGCACACACTTGTTTAACCTCTCATTCATCTTATTATGCCCTGAACCGACATGAGGTGTACCACAACATGTGAAAGAATCGCAGCAAGCTACAATCTCATTATACAAGGCTTAGAAGCATTCTCAGGTTCCTAAGCCTATCTCTTGAGTAAGACCCCATTTGCAGGGGGCCTTGGCATGTCTACCTCTCAGCGGCTAATGAGAGCGGTCGGATATCTCAGACTCCACCTCTCAATCTAGGTACTCAGGCGGTGAGTCAAAGACCTCATGCTTATTGTGCATCAGTGGACCTACTGACCACTTATCACTCAACATGTAGCACAGGTACCACCGGCATCCCCAATTGGTGTTGGGTACCACACAATTATAAGGAGTCTGCCCTAGTGTTCAAGACCCCCACACCCTACCGGTGTGCTCTGGCTTACCTTGATCTGGACTACCTCCAGTCGGGAAATTGTTTCCTCCTCACAGTGCAGACCTCATCCTGTGAGGATTCTACAGTGTTCAGGGCATCTACATGTCTAATTCACTCTTTAAATTCACATTCAATCATCACATCAACATATATGTGTTCATCTTTGTAAATTGTTCATTTCATAAACCATCTGATAACATTTACCAAAACTAATCTGTTAAGAATCACCACATCTCAAACTGAGAAACATTGATATCACAATACTTGATTCACTGAACACCCTATCATTAGGGTTTCATTTACCCCATTCACTTATCACATAATTTGCATAAAGATTGTATACATCATACATCAAGAATAACATTGAATCAAGATTTCTAATTGCAAACCTTCAACTTTTCATTCATTTAGGGTTTCACCCTCCTTACTGATATATCAAGCAAACATTGATATCATCAAATGAAATCCAAGATGTTATCTGAAATATATGTAATACGCATACAAATAAAACAATCATTCGTAACAAAGGAGATTCAACTAGGCAAACTTCTTTATTCAATTATACAACAATTTCAGTCATAGGCAAAAATCTTAGATTTCAGTATAATCATGTAACCTCTACAATTAATTTAAGAATTCTCATTTAGATGGATTGTGATCATTTATAATGTGATTTCATAATCTGAAATTCATCACAATAGAGGAATAATCCATATCTTATCATTTTGCAAAAGCTAGATCAAAAAGGCAACATAGGGTTTGTACTTGCATACTAAATAATTGAAGATTATTGATAATTTAACTCATTTTCATGCAGTCTACTATTAAAAGGAAGTACCCACTCACCCTAAGGTGTGAAAACACCTTACAAAATGTAACTCATCTCTAAAGATCTCGAATCTAAATCAAAATCCCAGCAAATCATCGATTTCTTCTTCCTTTCAACCCAAAAGAAGGTCTTCTATAGGTAGAATATGAAAATCCAAAACAAACCTCAGATTCACTGGATCAGGGATTACAAGCAAGGGGAAACGAAAAGAAGGAAGAATCAAGGGTTAAACCTACTTACTAAGTCAAATCTATAGCAACCCCTTTTGATTTCCGTTGTTCTTCACGTTCTTCCCTAAAAATTGCCCCAGAAATTTCCCTCTCAGTGAAAAAGGTGTGTGGGGTGATAGATGACTGAATTGCAGTTCCAACGCACTTTGTTTCATTGAAAACGGATAAGTATAGCTCAGATAAGATCATTTTACGATTTTCTGTCCTGTGTGGCGGCGGTCGCGGTGTCGATGCAGCGTCGCGGGTCACAGTGTCGACGCAGCGTCGCGGGTCGCAATGTAGACCGTGGTCGCGGTTTCAATGTAGTGTTGCAAGTTGTAGTGTTGACGCAACGTCGCAGGTCACAGTGTAGACCGCGGTCACGGTGTCGACGCAGCGTCGGTCGCGGTGTCGGCCGCGGTCACGATGCTCTGTATATGTTTATTAAAAAGGGCATAACTCTCTCATTTTAACTCCGATTTGGTGCATTCTTTTTTGTTAGATTCATAATTGAATTCTCTAAAATCTTAAAATATTATTTTGACAAAATTCTTAAACTCAAAATTATTTATTAATTTTTTCTTTCAATACCATTAACTCTCTTCTTGCATACATGTATGGGTTAATGCTATGTTACTCCAACTCAGATCTTTATAGTAGGCTTAAGTCATGATTATGAGTTGCCCAAATAAGTATTTAAGATTACCAAAGTTAATAAAAAGCACAACATAGAATATAACTAACAAAAGTATGCCAAGCATTAAGATTATCTTAAATCTCTATGATTACCAGCAAAGCTAAGAATAGGTTGTAACACCAGGTGTAGGAGTTAGAACACTCAATTTGGTGACATGGACCTACTAGGTGGAGCCCATGTGGAGACATACTTAAGATAGTTGGATATCCCTGTACTTAGATCTTTATGTTGTAACTTACATGTAAACCCTTTATGATAGTTGATGATGTACTTTTGTAAAAGTCAATAAAGTCATAAAATATTATTTTTTACTACTTTGATTATTTTGTATACCGCATTGAAGAAATGAAAAAATACACCTATTCCAATATACCTTTTAGTGTGTTCTGAATAGATGGATCATTACTCAAATTTAGTAGGCAGTGGATCCCACTCAGGTCCCACCCTCACAAGATGGTATCATAGCCATAGTGGTTGAATTCTGACTATTTCAATTTTGCCTCCCTAATTAGAACACTTTTCGTACATAGTCACCCTCTAAGTGAGATGATTACCTTAGGATTGACCTATGTTATTCATGATATGGTGAAAGGTCGATTTAAGATTATATGAGGTACACATAAGAATCATGGTCAGTAAATCCTAATGTGATGAGGCTCTGGTTTCTCAAACCCTATGATGTAGGTTAGTTATGACATGTATTTTTTAATACAATGAGGTTTGACTTGATTATGGAATTAGGTTTATGAGAATGTTGACATACCAGGATAAGGAAATCTTAAATGGAAATTGTAACTTTATTTTGCATCAATTTTGGCACCAATTTCATTTTTACATTGCAAAGTTTTGCCATAAAAGTATTTTTCTTTATAATAGTATGTATAAAATAAAAGTTTTGCAAAATATTATTATGGTTTTCTTGAACTAAGTCACAATGAAGATATGTGTGAACTCTTAATAAAATAAACCCAAGGATTAGTTGGAATAGATATCCTAAATTTTAGTTTTGGAGTTTGGACTGATGACTAGGAAGATGTATCTTATGATAAAGGTTTGGTTGACCTACCCTTTTGCACCCTATGATCTTTAGTTTGGAGATGTGAACCTTAGGGTTGGTAGGTTGGAAATAGAAGGACCTAAAATTCAACCCTAGGATAGTATGGCATTGATGCAAGAACACCATAAAGAAAATGTTCACGACTAAAAATGTATATGTAACCCTAATATTTTTAAGAGTTGTTTAGTTTGGTCTATTATGGTAAACCTTTTAAGGGGTGGAGGGAAGTTGGTTAGTAAAGTAATTATGGATAGATTTTGGGGATGAAATCCTATTTAAGGAGTGCAGTGTTGTAACATACCCAAACCTAGCATCTTGACTCTAGAAATTATATTTCCATGATTAAGAGATGTGAATGTGTGTTCTTTGAAATTTGACTAAACAAGAATAAAGTTGTGCCTTAATGAACATTGTTGATGCATATCACATAGTTGGTGACAATATAGGTTCTACACTCAACATATATAATAATACAATCATATTAACATATAACTTAATTATGTGTTAACATGTAAGTAAAATCATTAAATATGTCACATGTGTTCCTTTTGCTAACTAAAATGTAGATAATGGCTACAATATGTTTAGTAAGAGAGAATGTTGTTTGAGATAACAATTCTTGTTTCCATGACCATAGATATAAATAATGTGTTATCACCTTAAACAAAAGTTGTTTAATGGATTAATAATGCTAAATAAGCAAAATATGTAAATTCATGAATAACTATATAAGGAAATCCTTTTGGAAGTGAATTGAAGATAATATGACTCGGTTAAATGAATGTTGATAATAAATATATAATATTTTGATAAATATAATGTAAACACGCCAAAAATCCTAATGATGTCATAATTCATAATAGGAAATCTCAAAACTAAAATATAATGGTAAAATCTTATTCCTTGGGTCCCAATTAGCTTGGGTACCAAATTTCATTTTATTTGAACAATAGTACTTATCCTAATTTCATTAAGAAAAGAAAATAAAAGATAATGCCAAATATGCTACAAGAATTATTGAATTACTTCAAAAAGGGGGAAAATGAGAAAAGTAGTTTTCTCCTTTCTTATTGGTCATAGAAGTTGGTTTCTTATGATTTGGAAAATCAACATAAGTTGGGAAATTTGTTGTTATTTCCCAGATGAATTACAATAATAAAAGTCCTTGTGAAAATTTGAATGAAAAGAAACATGTAACAAAATAAGAAAAATTACTTTATAATTTATAAATTCATATTTACATATAATTATGCAATGATTCACTAAACGCATACAATATTTCTTACAAGACATGTAGTTATACATATTATGTTACACATATGTACATATTAATGTTAAAAAATGCATAAACGTCTAATTAATGGGTATTTCATACAAGTGGGACAAATTATCTTGCCCTTGGCTAACAAATTTCTTTATAGAAACTAGTGTATTATGTGTACTAAATGTGTAAAGTCGTTTGTCATAAAAGAACTCAAATAAAATTCTCATTTCCAAATATGGTGATTGTATATGAAATTTAATGACATTGTTCCATTGAATATATTATATAAATTTCACAAAAACCTAATTTTGTATTTCTCTCTCTCTCTTATATGTAAAACAGCATGTAGGTAGAATTATCATCTCTAGCCTATTGTAAGGGAAATAGAATCTCATTATGAAGTTTACGTTCCATTGAAAATATGTCACAACATAAAACACATCTAATAAATAAATGAATACTAATTGAAAACTTATAACAATTTTATTTGTACATTTTTCTTAAAAAATTCTTACCACTTTACCCCACAATTCCTCAAAAATAGAAAATCATTGATTTGGTAATCTCATTATCATTATTTTGATCTAAGACATATTTAACAAAAAACTGCTATATTGTAGATATCATGAGTATCTTCACATGTTTCCTCTTATAAGTTATTGATATAATCATATTTTTGTGAATGCAAGTTTAGAATAGTTTCCAGGATATCAAAAATCAAAATTAGAATCCATCTTTAAATTAATTGCATCGATGCCTTTTTCTTAGAAGGAAATTGTGTTACACATGCTTAATGAAAAATTAGCATCTAAATATATATTTAAAGAAATAAAAAAAGGGTTACTTCCCTTGTGAGTAGATATTTTCCAAAGGATCGTAAAAGCCAAATATAGTAATGATGCATTGGATATATGTCATTCTCATAGGCTATTTTATATTGATTTTTGTGCATTATTCGTTCATTTTCATATTAATTTGTGCGTGATTTATTATCATTAACATGTAACACTTATTTGCATCAAATAAATGTAATGTTTCCAAATGATTTAATTTATTTCAAGAGCTTATGTTTGGATTTAAGTGAATTTTTCAAGTAATTTTACCAGAATCTACATGGCTCGGTACTATTGACTTTGGAGTCAGTGGTACCGACACTTGCCCAAATATGAAAAGAAGAAATCAAGAATTCTCAGTAGTACCAACTTTGGGAGTCGATAATACCGACAACATCACATCTTTTGATTCACAATTAATTGAGGAAACGTGGTACTATTGACTTGCAGCTCGGTAGTACCGATGAGGTCATAGACAGTCACAGTTATCGAGGGAGTTGGTAGTACTGATATGTCAGGATCAGGCAGATCTACAAATAGCATTTAATCCCAATTGGGGGCCACATGAGTTCCAAGAAGACTACATTCAAGGTTCTTCAATGTGGTCTCTTCTGTCCTACTATCATCAAATATACTAATAGATATGTCAAGTCCTCCGACCATTTCCAACGATCTAGTAATATTTCTAAGAGTGATGAAATGACCATAAATCTTTGGCAAGAAACTGAGATTTTTTATCTTTGGGAGTGGAATTCATGGGTCCATTTCCCTCCTCGTATGGCTTCTCCTACATCATGGTTACTGTCAGTTATGTTTCCAAATAGGTCAATGCCATTCCTATAAAGTATAGTGACTCCAACCTAGTGATCAAATTGTTAAAATATATTATCTTTATATGCTTTAAAGTCCCCCACACTATAATTTTGATTGGGGGCCACTATTTCTTGAATGTATCTTGAAGCACTCATTTGCAAGTATGGTGTTTCTCATTGTGTGGCCACTCCATATCACCCTCAGACGAGTGGACAAGTATAGGTTTATAACTACCAAATCAATGCCATTTTGCAGAAGACGGTCAGTAGAATGAGGCAAAATTGGGTTAACAAGTTGAATGACACATTCTAGGATATTGAACTGCATACAAGACTCCCCTAGATACTACACCTTGTTTTCTCATCTACAGGAAGCTTGTCACCTATGAATGGAGCTTGAACACAAAGCTCAATGGGCAATCAAGCAACATAACTAGACCTCTATGTGGAAAAGGAAAACTATCTATTTCAACCGCAAGAGCTGGAAGAGTTATGACTGATAGCTTATGAAAAAGCAGACATCTACAAGGAGTGCACAAAGATGTGGCATGATGGAAACCTAAAGAGGAAAGATCTACAAGTCTGATATCAAGTATTATTGCATAACTCTCATCTTTGTCTATTTTTAAGAAAGATCAAGACCCGATGGTCAGGTCCATCATTATCAAGCATATCTTCCCTCGTGGAGCTATTATAATTTGAGGTGAGAGGACTAGAGAATTCACAATAAATAGACAATGACTCAAACGTTATTTCATTATTGTTGGTATGCAGGCCAACCAACCACTATCACTCCTTCCTCCAACATATCATGATTGAGATTCAGGCGTCAATCCGCCCATGTTAAAAAAGGTGCTAAACGAGAGGCAACCTGAGTGTTACCTTCATTTTCATATGTTTTTACATCGTAATTCATATTGCAATTAGTTAGATAGTGCATCTCATACCAAGATAATTAGTTCTAATTGTTTTGATTGTAGGTGAATAGCTTTTGTTTAATGGAGATCAACCACAGCTTGTGGTTCAACTAGCATAGTTCTTTCCCTCCATCTTGAATTTAGTGTTCTCTCAGGGATGATGAAATATCTAAGTTTGGGGTGGAGGGTGGGAGATATGTATTCTACTATCTGTCGATGCTAATTTGTTTGTAACTTATATTCATATAATGCATTCTTACATTGCATATAGCTCAAAATCTTCATAATTTTTCTTTTCTAGAGTAAGCAAAGACATTATTTAGCTGACTTAGATTTAAATTTTTGTCATCAATAATTCCCCTTACTTAAAGAAACACCTCATAATGACTAATTTTTGAAACAACCAATGTCATGAAATCACCCTATGTGGCCTAGGAACTCAAATATCAATCTTCCTTACAAAATATGGCAAGTATTTGAGGAACTTAGAGGGATCAAATACATTGTTCTTCTAACTGACTAATGACACAAATTCATAGAATCATCACCTTTTCCCTTATCATGTTACTATTTGAGTATAGAGTAACTAGTAGAACAACCATGTGCATTGAATGGTAAATCAAGTTGCATGTTCATCTAACCCCCCGTGTACACTTGTTATTCCATCTTCTTACCTTCCATCCATCAAAAAGAAAATAAAAGGCCATAAAAAGTGCCAAACTCCATGTTCGGATTTGCACACCCCCTCCCAACTCCATTCGCTTCTTCCATACCCCTCTCTATGTAACAGGGGTGTATCACCAAAAAGAAATGTTGCCAATGTGCACAAAAGAAAAATGAAAAAATGCTACAATATATGTGTTTGCACAAATAAAAGCAATCTCGAGTCAAATAGAGGATATATTTGCATATTCCTTCCACAACCCCCTTTATCTTCATTTTTCTACCCACACACACAATGAATATCTCATATTGATATCCTTTCATGCACCCTGGTGTCACATAATATGCATGCTTGTTGTTCTGTGGGATTCTCTGAACTATCACGAAAACTCTTATATGTGCTTAGTATTGGGGATAGTAGTTAGGAAGTGTTTTTGGAAGAAAAATTGGAATGAAGACATGGATATATGTAGGAATTTGTATTGCTTGTACATATTAGGTGGTAAGGAAATTAGAATAATTTGAAGGTGGGGTAATCACATGGGTTGAAAGTATTCATTTGGTTACTATTTTATATTTTATGCTACTTGAGGATGGACAATGTTTAAGTTTGGGGTTGTTTGATGAATGAATATTCATTCCAGATTTAGCTGCACTTTTAGCATAGTTTTGCACTCATTTTCATCATTTTAATTTAGATCTAGATAAGATTCAATATTTATTGATTTTATGTTAATTTATATGATTTTGGTCCATTTCCCCATTTCCTTGTCACTTTAAACCTTTTAAATCATGCACCAATAAAGAAGATAGTGGTCCTATAATAAACTAGAAGGCCAAGAAGTTTTTGAATAAATGGACCATATTTTTTATTACTCATTCCTTTATTGGTTGTTGAAGCCATTGGTTTGTATTACACATGCTGAGCCATCGGGTTTTTTTATCTTCCCTTCCATCGATTGTCATTCCTTCGATAAAAGCTCCATCGGTGCATACCAATAACCTTACGCCAATAGACCCCCCCCCCAGTGGGGTTACATCAAACAAAACATCGGCTTACATCACGCAATCCTTCCTTTGGTTGAAAACTAAAGGAATCATGATGCCTGGCTTGAATATCCAACCCACTCAACAACTAAAGGAAATCCAACGCCCACTACTGATGGTCTCCTAGCGCTTGCCTTATGATGGATCATCCACTTTCACCTTTTGATAGTCACTCTGACTCCTCCTTCTAATGGATGTGCATCACTCACCTTCTAATGACTATACAACGTCTTCCTTCTGAAGGTAGTCCTACGTAGTACTACTGATGGTGAGTCTGCACACAACAATCAAAGGATTTGTAATGTCATCCTTCCAAATAGATTTTCACTTAGCTTTCTGATGGTCTATCAAACTCTTCTCCTACTACAGGACATTTCAAACCCTCACCTACCGATGAAGTTAGTGCTCACTACAAACCCTTTGTCTACCTCCATCGTTGTCTCTTCACCTCCATGGCAACTAAGGACTTAACTCCATGGAGACTTGAAGGGTTCTAAACCCTAGCCTCTACCTATAAATACAAGGGTATTATCAACAAAGAGGGGATCCTCCGTTGACGTTTCTAGGCTACTTCTATTTCCACTCACCTTCGACCTTCAGAAACCTTCAACCATTGCTACTGGTTTGAAAATGCCAACCAAAGACCTTCCACCTATGTCAAGGCTTGTAGATTCTTACCTTGAAAGAGGTTCTGAAGAATGATGCATTCGTCCATCAGTGGACGACATTTCCTTTGTCAACCTACTACTCCCTCATAAATAGTTGTAGATCCAGTCCATAAGGAAGGAAGAACAACAATCTTAGTCCATCCCTAACGAACGTCTAGTGATGTCCTTGCCTATTCATCGATGCCCTTGTATCAAGGTTTGAAGAGATGTTTCTACACATGTCAACTCCTTCTCCTACGGTGACCATGGCCTTTGTTCTAACTTTCCTTGTTGTTTTGTTACTTCTACCATGAGTTAGTAGTTCTTTCTCTAGGGTGTGGGGAGTACCCTGCTACCCAAATTTTTTCTTCTTATTGTATTTGTTATTGTATGAACCATTACATTTTTAGAATCAGTAACTTTTATGCTTGAATGCTTCTCTGATGAGCAAGTTTACATGTCTATCATGATCCCAGATGTAGAGAACACTGAACCTGGTATCTAGGATATCAATTTGATTCTAGTTAAACTCTTGATGAGAATTTTAGACATTTGTCTTCTGAGGCAATAGGTGTATGATATCTGGGTAAAAATACAAAGATCTTAGAGTGATATATGTATGGGTTTAATCCTAAGGCCAAAAGGGAGATTTTCCTCGCCTCAACTTTATATCATTCACACTTAATATGATGTAGTGAGAGAGAAAATGATAAGTAGAGGTGGCAAAATCCATTTCACCCTAGTGTTCCCATCCATAGATACCAACCAGTAATTTAGTACATCTATTATCTACAACCTTAGTTTAATCAACAACCAATCCAATTTTGTGATTGATACTAGTTCTTTCCTGGTTACCTTGATCAAAATACTTCTTAAAAATATGTCTTTTGGGTTCAATCCAGAACTATACTACAATAAGATCCATCCACTCACAGGTGTTGACTATAGCATGTTGGTTAAGGTAAACTCTAGGGATTTCACTTCTAGTGAAATTTCCACAGCGATATCACACACTTTAACTTTTCAACCCAATGACCCTCAGCAATACATTCATCCTTGCCTTGTTGCAAACATATCCCTCTAATATTTTCAAGTACCTTTCAACTGGGTACATCAAATGATAATGAATCGGGCCTTAACAATTTTTACTTAAATGACTAGAGTAATACTCAAGTGCACCATGTTAGCAAGAAAGGATGGTGGGAAGATCTACTTTAGTTGCTAGAGTGTTGACATCTATATCCCTCTCCATTTTTTTGAAATGCTCGGAATTAATAACTTTTTGTGATGATTTGAATAATATTAAGTGTGTTTACTAGATATTGGTAGATAATTTTCTTTAGAATATGAATACCTACATGGTAATCATGACTTCTCAAAGACAAAACTCTCGTTTTCACGCAAGCTAATATGCTTTTCAAATATTTTACGAATACCCATCTGGAACTTTCATTGAACTCATGATAGAGTAAAAATATCTTTTTATTTTTAAATCATTGTATAGCAAGAATGTGGTATATAATATTTTTTTGATGAACAATGTGGTATATAATATAATATTATAATGTGGTATATAATATTATCCACTATAATGCCTTTTCTCCAAAAGTCTTGTCAAATTCTAAATTAATATAAATCAAATCGTTCTTGAATATTATCGTAATATCCTCAATATTGGTAACATTGAATGATACAAATATAAAGCATATTTTGATAAATAATTCTCTTTAATGCTATTATTGGTGGAATAATAATGTTAATCACCTTTGTAGCATGGGTGCTTGTGGCACAAGTTTAATAAAGGAATTGGTACATGAATTAAGGATAATGGCTTGTTGAAATATTGCATAATTGAAATATGGAACATTATTTAACTTTTCAAGAGAAAATAAGATGTGTGGTGTTTTAGATAATTGAATGGATTATCTAGACAAGAGTGACAATGCGAAGTTGAAGTATAAAATAACATTACTTCAGTTTTAACCTTTGGATACGTGAACATAATAATGAAAAGAAAGAAATTTGAAAAAAAAGGATATTTCACAAGGTAATCGTTTGTTTTAATATAATGTTGGAAAAGAGCAAGTTTTGGATATAAAAAGAATATTCCAATAAATCCCCACAATGTGAATATGGGTGGGAAAATATGAAAGAATTCATATAATTGATTTAAGGAATATTTTAGAAAAGGAAGATAATTGAATAATCTAGAAATCATTATCCAATAAGGTGCTAGATATTTATGTGTATCCCCTAATCACTTTTGGTTTCCAAATCCAAGCCCTAATAAGATTATGGTAGTGTCTTTCTGTGACTTTTGATTTTATTAGAATAAAATCCAAGAAGTTTTCATATAAATAAAAGTACAGGAAAGTAAGAGAAAATAGGGAGGATATATTCAATTACTTCCTAAATTTGATGCCTTGCCTTTCTCCTTTTGTTGGTAGGAAACCAATTATTGAATAAACGAAATATATTGTTATTCTTAACACTTAAGGAACAGTGGTTATGATATGTTTATAGAATGTAAAAAGTATCTTGCCTTTTCACATCTTTCTTGTATGATCAAGGAAGAGAGAGAGAGAAAGAAATGAGAAAGAAGGATTATGAGAAGACATGGGAGTATATATATGGGGCACATGCAACTGAACCTACACCTTCATCCATGTTCTTCCTTAGTAGGCGATGTTGTCCCTCAGTGGCATGATGCCATGATGTCTTCCGACATCAAACCCTTAAGGAGATCAAGCTGCACCATCCATACCAAAGTATCTATCTATAACCTACCCCATTGATGGGCTTCTTTCTCAGCCTCTAGTTCCGATATAAGACACCAGGAGGGGTCGCCTAGGTCGACATTGCCTCGTTGAGCAAGGATGCCCCCCCAACCTGGGACTCGTCACCACCGACAGTCCCAGAAGGGAATCTCAGATTGGGGGCATCATTGGGAGGTCGTAGACTCTGAGGTCTAGCACCAGAACAACATGGGAATGCTTTGATTTCCTTGTGAATGTTGGAAGGAGTCAGTGGACCTTGGAGTTTGATCCAAGTCATGGAAGCACACACCCCAAGCAGCCTTTGCAATGCACGAGCGACCAGTCATTACCTCAGACATTGATGCCTGAGTATTGTAACCAGTGTATACAAGGTCTCCCACAGGGCCTCAACTCTGACACAACCTTGTAGATCCCTAGGTATAGTGTGGAGGGTTTCTAGGAGGTCTACAATATCCCTTCATCTTCACTGTGATGATTGGATAGCTCGTTGACTTCCCATATAAAGCGAGGGATTGATTCCAGTTCATGGCTCGTTCCCGGTCACATGTCACGGTGACTCACATAGGCTTTCATCATACCAGTTCTCCTAACCTGTAGCTAATATGAGAATGCCTTGAGACCGTAAGGTCCTGACGAGGGTCTAGAGATCTTGCCCCATCCATTCGACACCCACAGATGGGGGCGATGGTTGGTTCACCTTCATTAGGAAGGAGCCACCCTACACATCAAAGGAGAGGGAACAGAGTCAAAAGACCCTTGTGCCCCTACTCATGTGTTCAAGATATAAGGACCGTGAGGTCTTTTCTCCCTTAGTTGAATTGTGGTAACTTTTGATAAATTGGTTTTTTTATGCGTCAATCTGTGATTTTCCAAATTAAGTTTTATCTTATTAAATTGATAGAAAATAATTGGTAACTAGGATGAAAATAAGCTATATAAGAAAATTGTTGAGAAAAATTAGAGGAATACAAAGAATATGTAGTCAAGACCTAATTATGCTTCATAATCCAAAAATACATAAAGATGCAATCTTTAATGTAAAATATGCATAGAAACCTTAGTTTCATGATTTTAATAGTCATCATTTGTTTAAAAGATGTTAATGTACAAAGTCTAACCTTTTTGGATTAAAAGAACATATTGGACCCACTTTGGGTTAAAAGTTCATTTGTTTCTAAAATTAGGGTTTCTAAAGTGTAAAATCAATAATATGTGTTAAAGTGGTGTTTAAAGCATAACAACCCTAATTTTGATAAATAGGTTGTAAATCATGTGATGTAATATGATAATGTGGAATATAATGATGATCTAACATGAGTAGGATCATATGATGATAATTAGAGTTGAAAATGTGTATAATCATGAATATAGAGAATTAATATTAAAGATCCTAATTTGTTATATTGTAAATGAAACTATTCAGATCTAAGTAATCATCATCAAAGGATATGTCAGAAATAGTAATTAGGATTTCAAAGTATGACTCTAATAATAACTCGGTGTCAAGGAAACCTAAACCCTAGATTGGGACCTGAGTAGGGTTTAATGTGATTAATGTGATGGTGACACTTAGGATTTACATACATGCATATAAAGTTGATTGCTTGGTTTCTTGCTTGATTGGATAATATGCTAAAAGTATAGTTTTATAATATGCATGGCTTACCAAGGTACATGGTTAATCCTATGACTGCCCAGATTAGTTTTTCGATGTTTTCCAAATGTTTCTCAAGGATTGAACAATTAAACTATTGGATGTTTATTTAGTTATGTTCAATTACAATGCCACTATGTGTATCACATAAATAAAGATTATGTGAATATAATGACAGTTTGTAATTACAAGTACTTGATGGAATATATGTTGTTAGTTTACCTGAACACATTTTGCATGCTCCACACATACATAGTCTAACTTGTTATAGTGATCCTCATTTAGGTTTCATGGCATTTTAGGTACATGCTAAATAAGGAGATGCCAAGATATGATGGATAGATCAAGTTACTTGAAGACATTAAAGTTAACTTGTAAGGAGGATTATATAGATACATCTTCTCATATAGTTCTCATATGCACAATTATGATGATGGAAAGTTATATAAGTTCTGGAGGAACAATTTGTAAATAATGTTTTTGAATTAATGGCTATTGATTATTATTTGTTTAAAATTTGTAACCTTAGGAAAATTTTAGGTAATGGCTCTCATCTTTTTGTCATTCCTTAATTTGGGGTTTGAAGAGTGATGTCGTTATAATTATCTTTACAGAGACACTCAAGGAACAAAAGTGTGTGTTATGACCGCATCTGAGCTTAATTGGTAAACTAGGGTTTACCTAGATGATTATATGCTTAGTTGGATTGATCATTGCTTAAATATAATTAATGATGATAATTCAATTATGATGTTTTAAACCTAATAAGAGAGTTAAGTGTTCTATTGTTTGAGAAATTAGGGTTTGAGAAATATAAACCCTAGTTGGTTGAAATTAGGGTTTTTATGGTACATGAGTATGGAATTTGATCAGGATAGCAGTGTGGTAAATGATTTTTCATATTTTCTAAAAAAATATTTAATTAAATTTTGGATATTATATGTATAACTCAATCATTCATATTGGAGAAAATTTTTAGAATATTTGAGTGTTCTTTGAATGTGGTTCTTAGTTGAACTATACTTCGACCAAAATGCTGACAGAGTGCTTTTTAGTAGTGTAGTATTTTATTTTTAGTTAGTTATTGGTAACTCCAAATGATATGAAGTTTTAACTGGAGATTTGAAAATAAATCCTAACCAACATGTAAAATTTTCATAATTTTTAGATGCGTTTATACCTTATCAGCAGACGAATTACAGTAACTGACATTTCTACAAAATTATGGATAGCAATGCACTATTAGATTTTTAATTATTTATTAACAACTTGGAATGATCTCAAATTTAAACTAAAGCTTTGTAACGCAATTATACACAACATGATAAATTATAATAATGTTTTGAGGAGTTTTGATCTATGAAATATACGAATTTACAGAAACCTTTTTATGACAGAAACAAAATTTGCTAAAATAAAAAAAAGTATAGTAAGGGGTCAAAGTGCAATTGACCCAAGTAGCTCAATTGGTCTATATGGTCAACCTAACACACAAGGATCTCTCATAATTCGTGATTAAATCTAGAGAAACGAAATCCTAGAGAGAGAGAGAGAGAGCTAGGGTTTGAGAGGAGAAATTTATGGAGATACTGACCTAGGGTTTTGCGGTCCGAGGGATGATGAAATCATATAAGTTTACCTTCTTTGGATATAGTTTAATGGTGAATTTTCTCTCACATGTCAAAGTTCCATCCCTCCTCTGATTTGATCCAAAATGGTATCAAAACTTCCCCTTTTCTCACTCTTTCTTCATAATACTTCATTTTTAGGGTTTCCGAGTTGAAAGGAAGAAGAACCGGGTGAATTGTTATGGATTTGATATGAGATCGAGATTTTTAGGGATGAGCTGATTGCTAGTATGAGACTACAAACCCTGAATTGTCAATTTGTTCTAAGTTGTTTCAAAATGATATGAAATGGATTCTTCCTCTGTTTTGATGAAGTTCAGATGATAAAATCATATTAGAAATGTATACAATACATCCTAATGAGAATTCCCTAAGTATTCGCAGAGGTTATAAGAGTAAACTGAAATATAGGGAATTTGTCTATGACTGAAATTTGATGTATAAGTAAATAGAGAAAATTGTGTATCTAGATCCCCTTGGTTATGAATGATTGTTTATCTAAATTCATAGTACATATATGTCAGATACTATCTTGGATTTTGTTCAAAGTGAATAGTGTTTGTTTGATATCTCAGTAAAGAGGGTGAAACCCTAGATGCGAGGAAAGTTGGATATTTGTGAATAGATATCGTGAAATCCATTTGAAGGGATTTTCTTGACATGATAGACTTTATTTATTCAATGTTATTATTGATGCATGATATCCTAGTGAATGGCATGGAAACCCAAATTCAACTCAGTTCCAAGGTTTTATACATATATTAATTTTATATGATTTGTTGATAGTGGTCTTTATTCAATGAATGTTTATGTCACATGAAATATTTATGGGAGCCATGTGAATAAGTTGTTGCCTAGTGAGAGGTGACAAGATGTGTGATGGCCTTGTGAGCCATGAGAATACTTGTACAACCAGTGAAATGAATACCTTGGTCTAAGGACCTAGAGGTAATGGTTACCTGTTACAGAGGTAACAATGCTATGTGATGATCTAAGGGTTTGAATACCCAAATTCAGTACTCATGATAATGATGTGAAGGGATGAGAATTCCTAGTAATGTGATAAGGGATTGATATCCCAGGTATCATGTATTTTAAAGATTTGAAAAGTACGTGATAGATGTATTACACCTTTCCTTGTAGCATTTGTGGTGATTAAATGAAGCCCTAAGGGTAGGGTGTTCAATGAATCAAGTATTGTGATATCAATGTTCTAAGTTATTATTAATAATTCTTGTCATGATAAGTAATTAACTCTGAATTGAGTTATCAAATGTACAACTCAAGATTTGGGTTGATATGCTCGATTCTAGTGTGTATGTGCCAAGTGGACATGAAATATATTTATTTAAGAATTTTAGTCTGCCTGCATGTATAGTATGTTGATTACTCAGTATATTACAGTGTTTTGAATATACTTCTCTGCCAAGTTTAGAATGATATGCATGTTATATTATAACTTCAAATAAGTAGACGTGACACAATAGAGATACTAGAGTCAAGTACAAGTAAGAGAAGGGTACAATGTCGAAAGAGCTTTCTAGGAATAATAAAATAATAGAATTAGGATCCATGAACACCGTAGAACCCCTATGTGAGGTTTGTGCCTTAGGGGTGAAATGACCTAACCCTGGCAGCGTCCAGTATACGAGGGTCGGAATGTTCTATCAGGTGGCATGGGGGATGAAGCCCTAGTGGAAGTCTCCTTAAATTGTAGTTTGCAGTCTCCAACATCAACCAGAAGTCCTGGTGGAACTAGAGTATAGAAAAGCCAAGAGGTGGCTTGACTCTTCGCCTGTGTGCTCAGGTTAGAGGAGGAGTCCAGTTTAGGCCAGAGAGACATTTCCCTGTTGCAGTCTAGGAGAGTAGTCAGACTTAGCATTTTCTGAGTGTGTCCACTAAGTCTTGTACGGTGTGATCATAGTGCACTATGAGTCTTCATATATAGAGTACACTGCATATGATCAGGGCATAATAAAATGAATGAGAGGTCAAACAAGTGTGTACAGTTATTCAATTATCCTTTGTATGTTTCTAAATTATTAGTTGTCTTTATGATCAATCAAGCATTTCATATATTGGTTCACTCTTATAGATATTTAGAGTATCCTGACATATTTATGATTGTCAGTTATTAGACTCTCTAAAGCTTTCTGCTGTTATAATTGATATCAATTGCTCAAAAGTATATCTGTAATAATATCAGTGCTTTAGACTATTTCTTTGAAGTACTCATTCACTGAACGAGTAGGATCACCCCTCTACTCAAAAATTTTAGGGATATCACATGGACTTGAAGAAGGTCTTTGCATCAGAGTAGATCTGCCACAAGAGTTAAGTCTGAGTATAGCTAAGTTTAGTCGGTCCCTGTCACTCTAGGTCCTTGTATAGATCTAAGAGAGAGTTGTAAATGATGTTTTGTATGTTTGTTTCCTTAATAGGAGAGAATGCAAATGACTGTCATGTCATATGTACATGAAAGAGTGAGAAACATAATGAATGTATGGATGTGTATCATAAATGCTGAGATTAAATTAGAGAAATAAAAGTTTAATTCCCTTGTAAAGTTAGTTTATGTGGTTCTATGCGAGAAAACAAAGAGTTTGAAAAAGAAAAGAAAAAGTTAAGTGTGATCTTTTTATTACGTTAAATCCTCAATTTATACCCTAATCTCATGATTAGTGCCAATTGTGAGATCGGGGTGTAACAGCTTTGGTATCAAAGCTTAGGCTGAGTTGTCAGGGACCATTAAGTTAGTAAGTTAGAGTCATAAGTGTGGCAGATAGGAGATGTTATGATGTTAGCTTTGGGGATTTGAGTATTTGGATATCTTGGTCTGGTATTTGAGTACTAGGATCAACCAGTATCAATCTACTCTGTCTATTCTTTCATGTATACCCTGGCTAGGTATACAGTGGAAGGATGGTCTAGAGAGGAACCCTAGAAATATTAGGGTTAGAAACAAGATAAGTAACATGAGTTAAGAGCATAAATATAAAATGAGATAGAACTTTCATTTCATATTTTTGTTTTATTGGAGATGAATAGAAATGCTCTTATATGTTTGAATTCAGATATTCAATATTTTAAAATATATATGGGTCTTTAAGATTCGTTGTATACTATGAAGTTGTAGCATTTGTTGATTACATTCTTTGTATCAAGTAGACTAGAAATGATCTTTGAATGAACTTTCCTAAGTAGATATTCTTTCCACATGTTTGAGATTAATAGGAGTTGGTTAATCTTAAGTAGCTCTTGGCTTCAGGACTGCAGGTTCGGCCTGGTCTGGCTGGCAGGATGCATTACAGGGATCTAATGACTCCTATTAACAATATGATAAGAGTTGACTCTAGATAAATTAGACCCACATCATAGTGAGAATGTACGTACACTAAGATGTTGAAACATATGGGAAATATTAGAATAGATAAGAATCAGTTTGAACTGATATCTGAGACCCAACTTTGAGGCCTCATATGAAAAACCCTTGATTGGGAATAAAGGAACACGACGTAAGGTTCAGATTAAGTTTAATGATTAGTATTATATGAACTTTAAAATGAAATACAGATGAGAAAAGTTTGTAAGGGCTAAGATAGTAAGAATCAATCATGAGGAATGAACTATATAATCGAGTACGATGTTTATGTACTCCAAAGAAAAGGGAAAATAGAAGAAAAGAGTTAAGTATGCGATAAGTACATAGAAGTGAAGAGTCTTCAAAAGAGTTAAAGTAAAGAGAATTAGATGAACATGTAAATCATAAGATTAGGATAAGAAACTAAGTTAAAACAAATATAAATGTTGGAAATGATGAGCTTGATTAAGGAATGAGGGTTATGATATAATTGAGAGCATGGAATGTATACCTTTATTTGTGAAGTTAATACATTCATCCTTACTACCTTTGGATTCCAAGTCTCTATAGAACAACAAACTAGTTTCTAAAAGAAGAACAAAAGTGTATCTTAACCAATGAATAAGTCATACAAAGGTAAACTATATTCAAGAGGTAAAAACTTGATTAAAAGAGATACTAAGTTTGACCCGTGCATGAGCCGTTTGATTTAAAATGAAGGATATGTAATGTATTAAACATGAGTTGAAACTAGTAGAGATATTATTGATTTAGAATTTTAACTTCACATTAGCAGAAGGATAAAAATAAATATGTGCAACATGGTATACATGATCATACACATTAATAAGCAACATGATCATACGAGAACAATTAGAAGTTAAAGATGATAGGTGGAAGAGTAGTATATGGTAAGAGGATTATGGAAAGTAAGGAAGGGTTTGAAACATGGTGGAGTAATATAGATTATAAAAGAAAGAGGTTAGGAGATTCAATCAAGTGCTAGTTAGTCAAGTATCCTTGTTGATAATTAATTAAACCTACATATGACAAATGTATTAATGGGATGTTTGAAGATAAGAATTATAAGTCTCAGAACTGTCTTCTCTTCCATATATTACTTAATGAGAGAAATGTGGGAATGAAGTGATAAGAAAATGAATCATATTTGATGCATAACCACCACGGTAGAGGCATCTAGTGAATGTAATAATGACACACAATATGATGATGAAACCCTAGCAGGGTAATTGAGAATGTAATCTATCTGAATGGCCAAGTAAGAGAAAGGAAATTCAATCGATAAGATAAACAAGACTTTAGTAAAACTTGTGAGATCCAAAGTTTGAATTTCAAATTAAGGGAGTAAAGTCACATCACAATAACGTCATGCTACTGATAAGGACCAAACCCTAGAATGTTTAGAGTTGTAGTAGTTCAAGGGCTTTCACTAGTGATTTGACCTTGAATACTAGCATCTCTATAAAACAAGATCATGCAATTTGCACTATGAGAAGTAAACTAGCACTGATAGTAATCCTAGCTAATCTGAAAGGTTGATGAACAATATGAAAATTATTCAGAGAAAGGGGTAAGAAATAAATTTGAAATGTAAAAAGTGTGTTTTGAACAAAAGAAGAAGTGCAAGATGAGAAAAGTGTAATCTAAAACAAATTCTTGCAGTGATATCAAGAATGATGAATAATCTATTCTTAGCTTGTATGTTTCAATTTTAGGGATGTTTAATCTACATGATTAAAATGAGAAGGATAAGTAGCAAAAAGTAAGTAGTAATGAATGAGAAGAGAGATAAGAGAAAGCAATGGCTTTTAGTAATATGTGAATTTGTTTTTAGAAGTATAATTTGTTGAAGGTATATTAAGGGATGTAAATTGGTTCTACGTATGATTTCAGTGTACATGTACAAGCAATATGTTAATTCATGTATATGATAGCTGTAGTCATTCATACCAGTAATCCATCTTAGTATTGTACAATTTTGGTATGGTGATATGGGTTGAATGATGATGGAACAAATGGAGGGTTACTCTAAATAAGGTAGTCTTACCTATTCACTCATATGAATAGAAGGGATGATAACCATATTGTATTGATATGTAACCCTAATGAGGTATAGCTTGTTATACCTAGCTTTAATATAATTAAGTGATGGTAATTGGGTATGAATAGTCCTTGAATGACTAATACAATTATGGAGTACTGTGTTACTGTTGTTAGAACCCTAGTATGCTATAACCTAATGGTTACACCTTGAATTATGTGTGGGTTCATACTTGAGAATAGTATGGAATGTGATGGTAATGCTTCACCTTATGCATCCATGATCTAATGGGGATGATGTGAGTAGTAATGTACAATTGTTGTTGAATCTAGTCTTTTAACTCAAGACTGTTTTTCTATTTGAGTAGCACAATAGTAAAATTCAAAAGAACACGGTGAACTCTCTTTCATGATTTAGAGGTAATACATAACAATAGTACATATTTAGCAGTATCAATTGAGATAGTTGGATCAGATTATTGATGTTGAGGTAACACCTCAAGAGTCTGAAAATATTGAAATGGTTGTTTCTCTCTCTATCTGTGGCATATAGAATTTGTTTGTTATCATTGAGAACTATTTCAAACATGTTGTGATTTAGTAAAGGAATAAAGGACTTAATGTTGAAAACTGCATTCAGTATGAAATACAAGAATACAATGACATGTAAGATTTCAGAAGCTTAAAAATAAACGTTGAATGTACTTTACTTGCATATTTATGTTTCGGGGATGAAACCTTTTTAGGGGGGGAGTTGTTCTGACCGCATCTGGGCTTAATTGGTAAACTAGGGTTTACCTGGATGATTGTATACTTAATTGGATTGATCATTTATTAAATCTAATTAATGATGATAATTCAATTATGAGGTTTTCAACCTAATAAGAGTGTTAAGTGTTATATTATTTGTGAAATTAGGGTTTGAGAAATATAAACCCTAGTTGGCTGAAATTAGGGTTTTGATGGTACATGAGTGTGGAATTTGATCAGGATAGCAGTGTGGTAAATGATTTTTCATATTTTCTACAAATTTTTATTTAATTGAATTTTGTATATGATATGGATAACTCAATCATGCATATTGGAGAAAAATTTCAGAATATTTGAGTGTTCTTTGAATGTGGTTCTCAGTTAAACTATACTTCAACCAAAATGCTGACAGAGTGCTTTTTAGCAGTGTAGTGTTTTATTTTTATTTATTTATTGGTAATTCCAAATGATCAGAAATTTTAACTAGAGATCTGAAACTCAATCATAAACAATATATAAAATTTTCATAATTTTTTGATGTGTTTAGACCTTATCAGTAGATGAATACAGTAACTGACATTTCTATAAAATTCTGGATAGCAGTGCACTAATTTGATTTTTAATTATTTATGGAAGCTTGGAATGATCTCAAATTTTAACTAAAGTTTGTACTCAATTATAAACAACATGCTAAATTCTCATAATTTTTGGAGGAGGTTTGATCTCTAAAATATATGAATTTACAGAAACCTTTTTATGACAGAAAACAATTTTCTGAAATAAGAAAAAGTATAGTAAGGGGTCAAAGTGCAATTGACCAAAGCAGCCCAATTGCTATATATGGTCAACCTAACACACAAGGAGCTCTCATAATTCGTGATTCAATCTACAGAAACTAAATCCTAGAGAGAGAGAGAGAGAGAGAGAGTTAGGGTTTGAGAGGAGAAATTGATGGAGATGCTGACCTAGGGTTTTGCGGCCCGAGGGATGATGAAATCATGTAAGTTTAACTTCTTTGAATATAGTTTCATGGTGAATCTTCTCTCACATGTCAAAATTCTGTCCCTCCTATGATTTGATCCAAAATGGTATCAAAACTTCCCCTTTTCTCACTCTTTCTTCATAATCCCTCATTTTTAGGGTTTCCGAGTTGAAAGGAAGAAGAATCAGGTGAATTGCTAGGGATTTGAAATGAGATTGAGATTTTCAGGGATGAGCTGCATTTTTAAGGTGTTTTCACACCTTAGGGTGAGTGGGAACTTCCTTTAAATAGTATATTGCACAAAAATTGGTTAATTCATCCATAATCTTTAACTTCTAGTATGCGACTACAAACCCTGAATTGTCTATTTGTTCTAAGTTGTTGCAAAATGATATGAAATGGATTCTTCCTCTGTTTGGATGAAGTTCAGATGATAAAATCATATTAGAAATGCATACAATACACTAATGAGAATTCCCTAATTATTCACAGAGGTTATAAGAGTAAACTGAAATATAGGGAATTTGTCTATGACTGAAATTTGTTGTATAAGTAAATAGAGAAAATTGTTTATCTAGATCCCCTTGGTTATGAATGATTGTTTATCTAAATTCATAGTACATATATGTTAGATACTATCTTGGATTTTGTTCAAAGTGAATAGTTTTTGTTTGATATCTCAGTAAAGAGGGTGAAACCCTAGATGCGAGGAAAGTTGGATATTTGCGAATAGATATCGTGAAATCCATTTGAATGGATTTTCTTGACATTATAGACTTTATTTATGTAATGTTATTATTGATGCATGATATCCTAGTGAATGGCATGGAAACTCAAATTCAACTCAGTTCCAAGGTTTCATACATATATTGATTTTATATGATTTGTTGACAGTAGTCTTTATTCAATGAATGTTTATGTCGCATGAAATCTTTATAGGAGCCATGTGAATAAGTTGTTGCCTGGTGAGAGGTGACAAGATGTATGATGTCCTTGTGAGCCATGAGAATATTTATACAACCAGTGAAATGAATACCTTGGTCTAAGGACCTAGAGGTAATGGTTACCTATTACAGAGGTAACAATGCTATGTGATGATCTAAGGGTTTGAATACCTAGATCCAGTAATCATGATAATGATGTGAAGGGATGAGAATTCCCAGTAATGTGATAAGGGATTGAGATCCCATGTATCATGTGTTTTAAAGATTTGAAAAGTATGTGATAGATGTATTACAACTTTCCTTTTAGCATTTATGGTGATTAAATGAAACCCCAAGGGTAGGGTGTTCAATGAATCAAGTATTGTGATATCAATGTTCTCAGTTATTATTAATAATTCTTTTCATGATAATTAATTAACTCTTAATTGAGTTATGAGATGCACAACTCAAGATTTGGGTTGATATGCACGATTCTAGTGTGTATGTGCCAAGTGGACATGAAATCTATTTATTTAAGAATTTTAGTCTGCCTACATGTATAGTATGTTGATTACTCAGTATATTATAGTGTTTTGAATATACTACTCTGCAAAGTTTAGAATGATATACATGTTGTATTATAACTTCAAATAAGTAGACGTGACACCATAGAGATACCAGACTCAAGTATAAGTAAGAGAAGGGTACAATGTAGAAAGAGCTTTCTAGGAATAATAAAATAATAGACTTAGGAGCCCTGAACAATGTAGAACCCCTATGTGAGGTCTGTGCCTTAGGGGTGAAATGCCTAACCCTGACAGTGTCCAGTATCTGGGGGTCGGAATGTGCTATCAGGTGTCACAGGGGACGAAGCCCTAGTGGAAGTCTCCTTAAATTATAGTTTGTAGTATCCAACATCAACCAAAAGTCCTAGTGGCACTAGAGTACAGAAAAGCCAAGAGGTGGCTTGACTCTCCACCTGTGTGCTCAGGTTAGAGGAGGAGTCTAGTTTAGGCCAGAGAGCCATTTCCCTATTGCAGACCTGGAGAGTAGTTAGACTTAGCATTTCCCGCGTGTGTCTGCTAAGTCTTGTACAATGTGATCATAGTGCACTATGAGTCTTCATATGAGTACACTATATATGATTAGGGCATAATAAAATGAATGAGAGGTCAAACAAGTGTGTACAGTTTCTCAAATATTCTTTGTATGTTTCTGAATTATTAGTTCTCTTTATGATCAATCAACCATTTCATATATTGATTCACTCTTATAGATATTTAGAGTATCCTGACATATTTATGATTGTCAATTATTAGACTCTCTAAAGATTTCTGCTGTTATAATTGATATCAATTACTCAAAAGTATATATGTAATTATATCAGTGTTTTAGACTATTTCTTTAAAGTACTCATTCACTGAGCGAGTAGACTCACCCATCTAATCAAAATTTTTAGGGATATCACATGAACTTGAAGAAGGTCTTTGCATCAGAGTAGATCTGCCATAAGAGTTAAGTATGAGTATAGTAAAGTTCAGTCGGTCCCTGTCACTCTAGGTCCTTGTATAGATCTGAGAGAGAGTTGTAAATGATGTTTTGTATGTTTGTTTCCTTAATAGGAGAGAATGCAAATGATTGTCATGTTGTATGTACATGAAAGTGTGAGAAACATAATGAATGTATGGATGTGTATCATAAATGCTGAGATTATATTATAGAAATAAAAGTTTAATTCAGTGCAAGAAAACAAAGAGTTTGAAAAAGAAGAAAACGTTAAGGGTGATCTTTGTACTACGTTAAATCCTCAATTTATACCCTAATCTCATGATTAGTGGTAATTGTGAGATCGGGGTGTAACAGTGTGCTTACAATATTCTTACAGACATCATTTGCAATGTGCATTACATCTTAATTATGTCTTGTGAGTAGATACTTGCAATAAGATAAATGATAGAAGATACAAGTATAGTTGTATATTTTGGTAATGATAACCTACCTTGTATTGCATGCCACTTTATCCTTCTTCCACTTTGAACATCTCTTATTTCTTTTCCAAATGTCACATTTTTATAACCTTCAATCTCATTTTAGAATATCTACACCATAGATAGGCCTAGGTTCTTGATTGTATTCTATCTTTCCATCAAAGTTCTTCTTATCTCACCAATAAGGATGTCCATCACCTAGCAAACATATACAACCCAGATATCAATCTTTCTTTGTATATTTAAGTCTATACTATCTAGTGTTAGTGTGAAAACAAGATCATCAAACTCTATCTCCTAGTGTGCCCAAAAAGGTATGCATAAGATGGAAAGTCAATTATTGTCCACAAAATAGCATCTCTCTTGGTATTCTTTACAAAAGCATCATAAATATTGATACAAGTTTTCCATAATTCTTTTAAATCATTACTTAAAGGCTAGAGATATATGTCAATGTCATTTTTAATTTCTTTGGTTCAATAATAAACAAGGACATTATCAAATGTGGTTGCTTCATGCACAACCATTGGAGTAAGTTATAAGGTATCAACATAATAGGACAAGTATTGTGACAAATGTTTGTAGTACAAAATGCATTTAACCCATCACTTGCTAGTCCTAAACAAACATTTCCTAGCTCATGATTGAACTTTAGAAATGTTGCATGTAATTCTTTTCATGTTGAAAATCTGTCAGATGTCACAATTTACGACCCTTTACCCTTTTTCTAATCTGCCATTGCATATCCTCGACAATAGTTGGACAAATGAAAAGCCTTTGCATCCTAGGAATCATGTACTAATGAACAAATTGATTTAAAGGACCGAGAAGTCCCATAATAGACACATGCATCTGATGTTGCACAGTCCTTATAATATATCATACAATCATCTCATCTTACATTAATCTTCACAAAATCAATTTTTAGATCTTTCATCAACTTCTTTGCTTAATAGAAGATTTTCAAGAAATGACTTTTCCCCATCTGGGAAACCATATTTTGATAATATTTTTTATATATGTATATCACTTACTACTCCAATGAGACTTGACCATAGCATTCAACACTTGTACTATATATGATAACTTAGAATGGTTCTTACAACGATGATATAGAAGTTCTTTGAATTTTTTAGAACTTTATAAAATCTTTCAGTATCTAGATTTTTTATATCCTCTTCTATATTATCTTACATGACTATATCAGGAACCTCAAAACTAAATACATCATGTAACAACCTACCAACATAATTCCAATTGATGTTGACTCCCAAAAGGATAGATGAACATGAAGGTTTTTGTTTACATCTAGGAATTTCTACATATTCAATCCTAATGAGATAATATGCATAAAACCTTTAATTATTACACATAAATACATATCATCCTTAATTTTCAAATATCTATTTAGCAAATTTTATGGGCATAACAACATATTATTTCTCTAGTTTTTGTGTAAGATATTATACTCAATGAATGAAGAAAAACCTTCTTGAAAATACCTATTACTAAAACTATTTTCAATAAACATACAATTATTATCTGCTAAGTAATCCATATACAAAAGCAACTAAGTTACAAAGTTAATACAAGTCTGAATTAGGTCACAAAAAGTATTTTAGGGCGGAATTTTAGGTCAAGTAATGTTTGTCTTGATTAAAATACATTCATGTTTAGGTTTTTTTTGGTCAAATATGTCTAACTAATATGTATATATAATAAAATAATAACAAAATGGATTAGCTTGCCTATGTTAACAACCATACATAGGCATTATAGAAAACTTAATAACAAAGACAACCAAAATAATAAAAAATATAAATTTAGTGAGATGTAAAAGCAAGAAAGAACTGACTAATTAGTTCAAGATGGAAACCCAGATGGTTACATCCTTTGTTTGTTACCAAGAGGCCTTGGATTCAATATACATCAATGACATGAACATAATTGTCAATATTGAGAAGAAACAAGTGACTAATTAGTAGTGGAATAAAAAAATTACTTATTGTAAAGCTTTGGATAAATTTTAAAATCCTTTACAGGTTATGATATCTTACTTGTTGCCACAATGTCAAACAACTAAATTCTCTTTTTATAATGGTAACAAGACAATAAAAATGTATTTCATTTTTCATTCATAGATAGAAACCATTCATATATGGGAAACATGGATTATAAAAATAGATATAAACATACAAATAAGATGAATATTACCCCTTAAAAGAGCACACTAAAATCAAGTTGTATTGTATTGGAAACCTATTGAGTACCAGGACACCAATTGTAGTATCATTAAGGTATCTTGAATGCAAATATCAAGGATTAGGAAGTCGGGATTAGCATATTTGAAATATTTTCTAGTATTAAAAAACATGAAATCATGGATATCAATGCTACCTACTAAAACCATCACCCATATTACTCTAGGGACAATAATTTCAGGGGGAAGCTGCTAGATCCACTAACAAGCACAGAGGATGACAACACCTTGAATAAAAGGGGAGGAATTTTTTAAAAAAAATCAAAGTCTAAAATGTTCGATGATGATGGAAAGGGGAGTGAGTTCAAAATCAAGACAGTCAACTTGTAGTAATGAAATGTATAAAATAGACTTGGGAAAAAATGAGGCTCCTTGATGAGGGATCCTTCCTAAAATGTTTTCTACTAAAGTGGGAGAGAGCATAGAAAAAGGTTTTGGAAACTCATTTGCAATGGAACAACTCTCAAGCATGAATGCATCCTTTAATCATTGGAGGTGGCTATGACGTCACCCCGAAGTTGCCTAGAGATTGTTATAAGTCAATTAGAGGTTGATTGAAGTCATGCAGATCTCTAGCCCAATCCATGTCATGACATTTGTGTGTGTGCGGTAGAGGGGGGATGGGGTGGGGATGAAAATCTCTATCATGGAAATTGTCGGCTAGAGGGAATTCACTAACTAGAATATCAACAAAAGATGATTGTGGTTATGGTTGTTGGGAGGCAAGCAACGTCAGGGGAGAGATCAAAGCTCAAGCGATAGGGATGGAGTGGGGAGGTTTAGGGATCACGAGTGAGGGAGTTAACGTCAAGGGAAATGATTAACATGCTTCTTTGGGTTAGTCAGAGTTGAATGTGATTTTAGGGGAACAAAAACTAGTATAGAGAGTGTGGTTCACTCAAAATCTTAGTGATGAGTACATAGAAACCAAGAATAATCCCTAAATAAAACTTTATAATGCTTAATGATATTGTCCCTATCCGGCCAACCTTTGCCTTTATCAAGTTTTATTGTAGTGCCCCAGTCACCCATTTCACAAGGCTTGCTAATTGTTTCTCAATTGAATAGATGAGAAATTCTAATATCTACAGTATTGACTTGTTTATCCACCAGAGAAGGGAGGTGGACAATGGTGTAGCCACATGGTGTCACAGCGAGACACATTGTTTATACATTGATCTATGTATAGAATTTCTCGCTCTGCCACTAGAGGTAGATGTAGCTCATTAAGTAGGAAGATATATTATTAATGGTACCATTTAGTAAAGTGAGTCTACTAGCTATACTAAGAGAATTAGATTTTCATCTGGCAAGGATGTTCTTTGTTTTAGCAATGATCTGGTCTCAAATAGATTATTAATGCTTGTAGGACAACATGGGAAGACCAATTTATTTGATATTGTATTGATCCTCTTCACATCCAGACATATTCCAGATCAAAACATTTTCTCTAAATTCAAGTGAGTAGCAATCAGTGGTGGCTCCAAAAAATCACCATAGGGGGGTTGAGTAATACGACTCACCACCAACATGGCCTTTTGATTTTTTGTCCACAATAAGACCTTTTAATTTTAAAATATAGTAAATTGATACATGATATATTGAGATGATACTTACTAAAATTTTATGTGTAGACCAATATATGTTCACTTTGTTGTCCGTATTTAATACAACATCTAGTTATTAGAAAAAAGTACCATTAGATACAATAGAAGTATTGAATATATGAAACTTTACATATGATAATATTTTAAATCTAAATTTTGACCAAAAACAAATACAACTACTAGTGTATGACTCGAACCTAGGACAACTATGAATATATTAAATCATCTACCAACTATGCTACATGTTTACTTGACAACTATTCACACATTGGTGCATGTATTGCGGTGGGGGGAATCCAAATGTTTGGGACATGGAGCCGATCTGTGTGACTAACCAGGCGATCATGATCAGTTGCTGCAATCATGGAGGCATGGCTTTCATTGCGTTGGGCATCTATGGTGATAACCTGGAGAGCGAAAGGAAGAGGTTGTGGGAGAATGTCAGAGCCACAGCTCAAGACGAGGTCCCCTGGCTAGCGTGGGGGGATTTCAATAATATCCGAAGATCGCAGGAGAAACATGGTGGGTTGTCGGTTCATGATCGAGTGTTGGAGGCATTTAATAGTGCTATGGATGATGTTGGCCTGGTTAAGCTCCCGTCGGTGAGAGGGGGTACTTCTTGGTCGAATAAGCATGAGGGCCAGAGGCGTATAGCCAGCATCTTGGACAGAGGACTCATTAATGAGGCATGGATGAAGGCGTGGCCAAACTCCTATATTAGGTATGGTGATGATCCACTCAGCGACCATAGCTGGATGCGACTGGACTTGGTTAACACTCCAGACATCATAAAACCGTTCTGGTTCTGCAACTAGTGGTGCGATTGGGATGGGTTTGAGAAGGTGGTTAGAGAAGCTTGGGATATACAAGTTGAAGGGAATTCGCTGTTCGTGGTGGTCAAGAAGACACAGAACGCCAAGAGGGGTCTGAAGATCTGGTCCAAAGAAGTCATCAACCTTAAGAACACGACCATAGCTGTGAGAAGTGAGTATGAGAAAGTTGCTATGGAGGCTAGAGGATCTCCGGATGACGAGGTTAAGGCCAAGCAGTGGCTGCTGGCAGAAACCAAACTGAACAGGCTGCTCAAGGCTTAGGAGGTCCAGTTCTGGCAGAGGAGTAGGCTGCAATGGATTAAAGATGGTGATTTGAATACAAAAATGTACCACTCAGCTGTTCGCAAGAAGGAAATGAGAGAAATTGTGCATCAACTCATAAATGAGGATGGTGAAGTTGTAGACAGCAGAGATGATATGGCCTGACACACCATTAATTTCTTTGAAAAGTTGTACAATCACAATGGCCACCATGAAAGCATTGAAGAGACCATCCTTCTGAGTGCAAGGGTGACATCTAAAATGAATGATGATTTATGCAAGGAGGTGACAGAAGAGGAGATTAAGTGCGCGGTTTTTTCCATTAATCCGGCAAAAGTGCCTGAACCTGACGGTATGAACAGTAAGTTCTACCAAGAAATGTGGGAGCACATTAAAGGCAATATGGTGGAAGCCATGAAGTGGTTGCAGCAGGGATGTGGTATGGTTCATGCAGCCAACCACACTTTCATAAAATTGATATCAAAGGTCGAGGGTCCAACCTCGATCAATGACTATCGACCTATCGCATGTTTTACCACGATCTACAAGATTTGGGTGAAGATCCTGGCATGTAGATTGAAGATGTGGCTGCCTAAGATAATTTCTAAAGAATAATGTGCTTTTATCAAAGACCGCAGGATAGCTGATTGCGCGCTTCTAGCGGCTGAGTTCATCACGGGCTTCAACAACAAGTGTTCGAATGCAAAAGTGTGCATAAAAATTGATCTCATGAAAGCTTATGACCATGTCTGATGGGATAATCTATGGAAGATTATGGGTGTTATGGGTTTTAATAGGAGGTGGGTGGACTTGATCAAACAGTGTGTTACCACCACATCCTTTTCTGTCCTCCTTAATGGGGGTCTGGTGGGAATGTTTAGAGCCTCTAATGGGCTAAGACAGGTAGATCCCGTCTCCCCTCTCATCTTCACCCTCGTAATGGAAGGACTTACTACTATGATCAAGAAAGTTGAAGGCGAGAACCTCATTCGGCCCTTCAAGATTAGAGGAACGGAGGTGAGATCACATCTCATCTTTGCCAATGATGTTATGGTGTTCTCTACAGGGCATGCCAAGAGATTGAATGAGTACAAGAAAATCCTTCTGAAGTTTGGGCGATCCACGGGGTTGTATATTAGCGATATCAAGTCCTGAATCTACCTATCCAAATCTTGTGACCCCTGAAGGGGAAGGCTCAAATCTATTGTGGGTCTAGATATGGGGCGACTGCCTACTAGATATCTGGGTGTACCTATAGCGTGGAGTAGAGGCTATGTGGGTGACTTTACCTACTGCCTTGACAGGGTTAGACAAAAGGTTGCTAGTTGGACGAGCATCTGCATGTCTATGGTGGGGATAATGATGCTAACGAGGTCAGTTATCCAGGCCATGGTCAGATTTTGGAGTGATATGTGTGTACTCCCCAATCCAACCTGCGTTAGCATCACCAGGGTCATCACCAACTTTGTTTGGAGTGGTAAGGCTAGGGGCATCGCCTGGGACACTATGACTAAATCTTTCAAAGCAGGAGGACTGAACTTGAAGAAAGTTAAAGACATTGTTGAGGAAGGGAACCTGCGTAGGCTACACAGATTCCTAACTGAAAAAGACGGGATTTGGGCGAGCTGGATGAGATTGTGATACTGTAGCACGCCTGCAGTTCAGCCTCATTCCTCACGGATTTGGGGTGTTGTTGTTAAGGCGTGGAATGTTGTTGGGCATCAGTACTGTGCAGATGGTGACGGATTCTTTTTGTTGGTGAGCCAACTAAAACCGTGGATCCAAACGGACACGAGCGATCAGGTCCCCTGGTTCATTCTGTTATGGGGGAAGGCCATGTTCCCAAATGGAGTGTTGCCTACTATAAGGCAATCCTTGGGAAACATCTCACTAGGGACAGACTCGTTAATTGGGGCTTGCAGGTTAACCCAAAATGTTCGTTTTGTGATGAGGAGGAGTCCAACCATCATCTTTTCCATACTTTCCTGAAGGCTCATTACGTCTGGGCGATGGTGTGGTTAAAGAACAGATGGGGGCAGCTTATCTCCGACAACTTAATGGATACGCTCGAATTAGCGAGGAGGAAATCCAAGAACAAAGAGGAGGAGAGGTTCATGGGTCTGTGTTGCATGAACATCTATTTCAATATTTGGAAAGCCCGCAATATGGTGGTGCATGGTCGTGTTTCTACCAAGGACATTTTCCATTTTGTTAAATTAGATATCACTAACGCTGTTATGGCCAACAATGCCCTGAGTAGGGGATTAAATCCCACTGCTAGGTTATATTGGGGTTTTTTGTAGTATACACACCCCGTACACACTCACCTTTTGTATGTTGTATAGCGTAGCTTAGCTACCCTTTCTTTTTGGCAATATATTTACCAATTTCCAAAAAAAACTTTATTATCTTTGTGCTGACCAAAAAAACTTTATTATCTTTGTATAACCTGAATGAGTGAGGAAAAAACAAAGCCCTTAAGGTTCAAACCTGAGACAATGGGTAAGTGGCAAGGCACATTTATCAGCCGAGCTACCCATTCTTCGGTGTTTAGTGACAACACAAAATACTTCTATATTATTATATTTATACACATACATTACATTTTAAATTTATTTTGGGGTGGGGGCTAGAGCCCCGACAGTCCCCTCCCCCCCTTCCAGATACACCCCTGGTAGTAATATAGCGGGTTTATGAAAGTTAAACCTTATTCTAGAGAGATGAGAGAACATATGCAAAATATAAACCATATTTTCTAATTTAAATAAGATGATAGTTTAATCCATTTCATCCCAGAAGAAGCCCTTACACAGACTTATTTTCAATTTCATCTTTTTTCTATATAATGATATGTGGCTTATAGATCATATTTAATGAATTGTGGTTTTAAAAATTCATAATAGACCGAATCATTCCAAATGTTTTTGTTGTGACCAATTGTATATATTTATAGTCATGTATTCAATTATTTATATGCATTTCCATTGTGCCAACTTGTCATAAATTACGTGATTATTAGTGTCATGTTATTCAGTGATCTCATCTTGACATTTGTGCTTCCCTAGTTCATGCTAAGTAATTATCATTGCGATGCTAGAATTCTATTAACCACAAAGACCATACATCACCTTATAAATTAAAAGTAAATAAACTACATGAATGGAGAAGCATGAGAAGAAGTAGCTTTTTAATGAAGTTGGTGTTAAATTATATTGCACCATTAGAATGTTTATTAGGTGGCCAAGATGCAAAATTGTAATTGGTGTTTAATGATATGGAAGAATAGAAATTAATAAGAAAAGGAGAAATGAGAGGTTAGTTTTAGTTCTACAAACTATAAGATAATTTTATTTAGAATTTACTTTGATTATTTAATTCTATTACAGTGCTCCCTAGAAAAAATAAAGAGAGTGTCCATCATCTTTTAGAGCATTTCCATCATCAATAATGGTAAAAACTACAGTGAATATTTCTCGTTCTCAATTAAGTTGTCAGTTATCTATATATCAATTCAATGTTTGGGATAGAAGATTTAGACCCAAGAAAAAGACACATCCAATTGATATCTAATCAAACAATGGCCAAGTCATCCCCCCTTATAAAGGGGGGACATGACGTGAGATTTTATCGCACTAACAAACTCACTCGGGGTTGAAATCCCCGAGCTTTTACCAAAACCAAGTGCAATAATACCACCCACAAGCGGACGAGGCTTATCGCAGTATAGTTAAGGATCGAACCCAAAGGACAATGTTTTTAAGAATCTTTGTCAGTCGAATCTAGCTCAAGCAAAACTAATATTTAGAACGATTGGTTGATTTGAGGTTAATTAAACTAATTGCAAGAAAGTAAAAGCTGAATTAAAGTTTGATTTAGACCAATGATATGGAATCGCTGGAATGGTATCGGGTTTCACCTCCACTACTCATGCAAACACATTCAATCGCAAACAAACCAGGCAAGATACATCAATCCAAAAAGAGTTGTTGCAGAACCCCCGTTAGGGCGTTAGGTTCACGTAAGCATCACCTTAGATATTAGATGTCTCGTCACCTAAGGCTGTGGTCCTCCCTGAGGGATGTATAGATCACAAAAGCATCACCGTAGGCTAGATGTCTCGTCCCCTAACGGATCATACACTTACGACCTCAAGGAATCTTATCAGAAGTTTTCGTCAAAGAGTCGAACTTTGTAAACCGTCATTCCATCCCACATATAGAAGATTTTGCAATTCAGGAAAGAACAAGATGAAAACAAGTAGATAATCATCTACAAACGTATCAACTAACAACGAGATGGAAAGTCATATACATTGTCATGGAGAGTTTAACAAAAGAACGTGATTTATATGGCAGTGGGGCTAGTCCCCGCACCCCAGCGAAAAGGGGACTACTCGCTCATGATGCGAGAAATAAAAAGAATGAGAAAGAGAGAGAAATTCGCCATAAACTCAGTGCAGAAGGTAGTCGTAGCTCGGTGACGAAGATACAACCTTCTACGTCATGTCAGAGCAGATCTGGACGCGAACGGGAGATGCCAAGATAGACCTGACAGTCTCCCTCACTCTGTCTTCCTTCTCTCCTCAGCCTCCTTGGTTGCAGCACGGGCAGTAGGTGAAGTGAAACTGGCGTGAACTGGACTAGATCTAGATCAGACCAGTATACAGGAAGCATGTCAGCGTCCCAGAACCGACGCCAAAATGAGGACCCTTGGGGTCCTATTTATAGGCACAGATCTGTCCCTCATGCTATTGGTGTGAGTCCAAACGGTTTACTAATAAATGAGCTCAAACGGTTTGATAAAAATCTATTCCTCACGGTCTACATGTAGAATTGATCAAACAGTTTTGATCTGCATTTGGTCTTCTCATTGGCTTTATTTGATTTCCACGTTTGACTGCCCAAACGGTTTGGTAGTAGATTCTTCCATTCAGTCTTCATTGTGTACGTAGCTTGGCATTGCCTTTTGCAAACGGTCTGTGTGCATGTTTTATGTTCACGTCAAAACGGTGCCATTCGGTCTTCTCATTCCAGCAACAAACGGTCTTCGCGTGGGGTAGCTCTCATGGTTTTCACGTGTACTCATTCGGTTTCCATATATTTAATCCAAACGGTCTTCAGGTCTTACGCTTACGCAAACGGTCTGTTGGTCGTTCATTCGGTCTTTATTTCTACCCATTCGGTCTTCATTAGTATCTAATTCAAATGGTCCTGCAGCAAGCTCATTCAGTCTGCCAGCTACCTCCGTTCGGTTTGCTCAGCCTTATCCAATCGGCTTCACATGCATGTAGCTGTGGCCTTAGTGCTTTATTTAAATGGCTTGGCATTGTATGCCTTTTCTAATCCAAACGGTTTGCAACATCAATGGTCCGGTACTGTATGCATGCTTTTCTTCATTCGGTCTTGCATGCTTTTCTTGTGCAAACGGTTTCAACTAAATACCCAAACGGTCTTCGTGACCTTGCATGCATGTGATCTGTATCAAACGGTTTGTTGTTGTACTTAATCAATCGCAAATGGTCTCGCACCGGTTTCATGCAAACGGTCTATGTTGTTAAAGCAAACTGTCTACGTGCATGTGCTCATTCGTCTTCACATGTGGGCATGTAAACGATCTCGCATGCGTGGTTGGCGAGGGCGGTGTGGCTGTTGGAGCAAGTCATAGCACCGGCGGAGGTGCTGGTTGCTGCTACGATGGCGGAGACGGCGATGGGCGCTGCAGTTCGTGGGTTGCTTAAACGGTTTGCAAGCAACTACCCATGCGGTTTTCACATAAAAACAGTCTTGGATCCCAACCAATTCTCCAAATGGTTTTGTTGCACACGCGACCATTCGGTCTACGTGGTTGATTGCCAAAACGGTCTTCGGCACCGCTCGATCCCTCGCGGACAAATGATCTAAGCGCATGTGACCATTTGGTATGTGCATTGCATGCATGTGCAAACGGTCTGCAGTTCCGATGGGCATACGGTCTTGTAGCAGGTGTCCATTTGGTCTTCACGTATAGCTCAAACGGTCTCGTAGACCGGAAGTCCATTCGTTCTTCGTGTACATTCGGTCTTCGCATGCATTTGGTCTTCACGTGCATTCGGTCTTCGCATGTGCGTCAAACGGTCTTGAAATGGAACTGTCCATTCGGTCTTAGGACTGAATGGTGAGACCGTTTGGTCGAAACTGAATGGTGAGACCGTTTGGTTGAAACCGAATGGTGAGACTATTTTGGTCAAAACCGAATGATGAGACCGTTTGGTCGAAACCGAATGATGAGACCGTTTGGTCGAAACCAAATGGCGAGACCATTTGGTCGAAACCGAATGACGAGACCGTTTGGTCGAAATCAAATGACGAGACCGTTTGGTCGAAACCAAGGGTGAATGAAGGTGGGCCTCGGCTAGTAGTTCAGCTTTATCAAGACCTGCATTAATTCAACATAAATTCAGTTAAAATCTCAATAATCGAATCAATTAAGTAATTTTGCACATTATGATGCATTTTGATATTTTAATGAGTGAAATAGTATATATAGAGTTGAATTGGTCCCAAAGTGATAATTGAATTTCATGATGGATATATATTCATCAAAATACCTTGAACTTAAACGTTGCTCGTCCTCAAGTAATACAAAATCTGAAACAGTCACCAAATGAATACTTTCAATTCGTGTGATTGCTTCTTCTTCATATCACGATTGTTTTCTTCCTGCTCAGCATGACTCGGTATATCAACCTCCTGAGACCACTAAACACATCTTACCATATCTTCATTCTTGAGTTCGCTTTCTAATATCACTTCCTCCTCACTTTTTTCGACAACAAGCATGTCAAAGAGTTTTGTAAGAATCCAGAGACACCCGCAGAACAACAAGTATGCATTTGATCTGACACTGGTGTTTATCAGGATAGGGTAGGCATTCATTACGCCATTCGGTAGAAAAAGGAGTGAATGGTGGTATGGCAGGAAGAAATAAATCTCTCCTCTATTCGACTCGAGATTTTTATTTTATGATTTGCGATTTCATTTATTGCATTTTTTGTGCGAATCTGTCCTCTATTCGACTCGAGATTGCATTTCTTTTTGTGTGTGCTTTGGCATCTTTTTGTTTGCAAATCTCTCCTCTATTCGACTCGAGGTTGCATTTTTGGTGGTACGTCCCTGTTTATTTATTAGGGGTATGGAAGAAGCGGATATAGAGGGAAATGGTGTGCCACCCGGAACTTAGGGTTTGGCACTATTTTGGCTTTTTTTTAATGGAGGGGTACGAAGATGATAGAAGAAGTGTAGAAGAGAGTTCATATCAGAATGCAACTTGATTTACAATTCAGTGCACCGGGTTGTTCTCTTTATCAAACTCTGCTCAAATAATGACTTGATGAGGATCCGGTGGGGATTCCATGCTATTGTTCCACAAATCAGTTAGGAAGCACGACGTGTTTGATCCCTATCAGTTTGACAGACACTTATCATTTTTGCAAAAGTATCATGATGTTAGGAATCATAAGCTTCACAGAATGATTTCAATCAAAAGGCTTGTTTCAAAAAGTGGTCCTTTTGAGGATTTACTTCGAATAAGGAGGATATAATGATTCAAAATGCATAGAAGGTTAGTTAGTGACTTTTAATGAAACCAGGAAGTGTCAAAAATTCATCAAGTATATGTTCAATTTCTTTGAGAAACATTAAAGAATTTTTGAAAATTTTGAAAAAAAAATTATCAAGAATGTGATAGTGAAAACTTAAGTATGAAAAGGATGGGTGTAGGTGGAAAGTGAGGTATGTACCACCCACCCTCCACCCCGAACTTAGAGATTTGCTCATCCCAATCAAACCCTAAATCCAAGATGGAGGGGGAAAATCATGCCAGAATGACCACCAGATGTGATTGTGTTCCCATCAGCGTGCATCCTTTTATCTGAAAATCTCAAAGGTAAAGAGCAATTAGATCTTAAAATAACATCTTGCGATGCTAATTTTATTTAATGAAAAATTAACTAGAAGGTAAAAACAAAATTGAAGAAACATTCTAATTTGAAAAGGGGAGTAAAACAAATTTATTGATCGAGTTGCCTCCTGACAAGCGCCTTTGTTTTATGTCGATGGTTCGACTGAATCCTTCAGCTTCACAGTGGATCCTTTGGATTGGTGAGTTCCAGCATTATTTTAGTGCCTATGTCAGTTGAGGTGAAATATCTCTTTAAGCGATGACCATTTGTTACGAATTCACCTGACTTTTCACTCCATAATGAGAAGGCATGTGGGGAGATGCTCTTGACGATGTATGGTCCAGAATAGCGTGAGCGGAGTTTTCCTGGGAATAACTTCAACCTTGAGTTGAATAGCAGAACTTGGTCTCCCACTTGTATGTCTTTTATTTTTAGATGTCCATCGTGCCAAAGTTTTGTGCGTTCTTTGTAGATTCGTGCATTCTCATAGGTTGTCATCCTAAGTTCATCCAGTTCTTGGAGTTGCAGAATTCTGGCTTGGCCTACTTCTTTCATATCAAAGTTTAGTTGTTTAATTGCCCACCATGCCTTGTATTCCAGTTCGACTGGCAGGTGGCAATCCTTTACATATATTAATCGAAAAGGTGTAGTCCCGATGGAAGTTTTATAAGCAGTTCGATAGGCCCATAATGCGTCGTTGATTTTCACCAACCAATCTTTCCGATTGCGGCCTACTGTCTTTTCTAAGATACTCTTGAGTTGATGATTAGAAACATCCACATGTCCACTTGTCTGTGGGTGGTAAGGTGAGGCTACCTTGTGAGTAACACCATACTTTCTTAGCAATGCTTCAAAGCTTCTTTCAAGAAAGTGGGAACCTCCGTCGGATATCACCGTGCGTGGGACACCAAAACGGGGAAAAATAATATCCATGAATAATTTGATGACTGGTTTGGAATCGCTAGTGACGGTTGGTATGGCTTCAACCCATTTTGATACGTAGTCTACCGCCACTAGGATGTAAGAAAATCCATGAGAAGATGGGAATGGACCCATGTAGTCCACCCCCCAAACATCGAATATCTCTACTTCTTGCCATAGATTCAGCGGAATCTCATCTCTCTTTGTTATATTGTCTAATCTTTGACATTTGTCACATGATAGGACAAAGTCATAGGAATCTTTGGATATGGTTGGCCAGAAGAATCCACACTGCAAAACCTTCAAGGCAGACTTTTTAGAGCTCAGATGTCCTCCCACTGGTCCTGAGTGACATTGTTCCAAAATAAGTTGAGCTTCTTCTTCGGCGATACATCGTCTATACAGACCATCAGCACATAGTTTGAAAAGGTACGGCTCATCCCAGTAGTACTGTTTCACATCATGCATAAATTTCTTTAGTGCATTTCCGGTGCATTGAGGATGAATAACCACAGCAGCGAGGTAGTTCACAAAATCCAAGTACCACGGTATATCTTCTGAGACCTTCATTAGTTGATCATCCAGAAGGGAATCATTAATCAGAATCTTCTCGGTATCCTGAGTGTGGATGCGACTGAGGTGATCTGCTACAACATTCTCTGTACCCTTTTTATCTCTGATCTCTAGATCAAATTCTTACAGGAGGAGAATCCATCTTATTAACCTGGGTTTTGCATCTTTCTTTGCCAGAACATAACGAATGGCAGTGTGGTCTGTGTAGACAATGACCTTCAAACCAATTAGGTAGGATCTGAACTTGTCAAAGGAATACATGACTGCTAGAAGTTATTTCTCGGTAGTTGCATAATTCCTCTGGGCTTCATCGAGAGTTTTTGATGCATAATAGATCACATAGTGTTTCTTCTCTCTATATTGCCCTAAAACAGCTCCCACAGCATAGTCAGTGGCATCGCACATAATTTCAAAATGATGGTCCCAGTCAGGAGCTCTAATGATGGGGGTGGTTGTAAGAGCCTGCTTCAGTGTGTTGAAGCTTTTGACACATTCTTCGTTGAAATTGAAATCAATATCCTTTAGTAATAGATTCGTCATTGGCTTCGTTATCTTAGAGAAGTCTTTTATGAATCTTATGTAAAATCCTACATGTCCTAGGAAAGCACGGACTTCTTTTACATTTGTTGCAGTAGCCAGTTTAGAAATCACTTCAATCTTGGCTTTATCTACTTCAGTTCCTCTATTGCTGACCCTATGACCCAGGACAATGCCTTCCCTTACCATAAAATGGCACTTTTCCCAATTAAGCACAAGATGTGCTTATTCACAACGTTTGAGGACCAGGGAGAGGTGCTTTAGACATGAATCGAATGAATCTCCATATACGAAAAAATCATCCATGAAAACCTTCATAATATTTTCAGTAAGGCCAGCGAATATGGCAGCCATGCAATGTTGAAAAGTTGTGGGTGCATTACAGAGACCAAATGGTATTCTTTTAAATGTGTATGTCCCGAATGGGCAGGTAAAGTTTGTTTTCTCTTGGTCATCTGGATGTATGGGTGTTTGATAGAATCCAGAGTAACCGTCAAGATAACAGAAGTATTCTTCATGAGCCAATCTTTCTAGGACTTAATCAACGAAAGGCATTGGAAAATGATCTTTTCGAGTTGCTTTGTTTAATTTTCTATAATCTATGCACATCCTCCATCCTGTGACTATTCAATTGGGGATGAGTTCATTATTTTCATTTCGTATAATAGTTGTTCCACCTTTCTTTGGGACTACGTGCACTGGGCTCACCCTTGGCAAATCTGATATCAGAAAGATTATCCCAGCTGTGAGCCGTTCAATGACCTCTCAACGGACTACTTCCTTCATATTTTGATTTAATTTCTATTGATGCTCAATAGTAGGCTTGTGATCTTCCATCATAGGGATCTTGTGCATACACGGTGCTTGACTGACTCCAGTGAGGTCACTCATTTTATAACTGATGGCTTTCTTTCTTTCCCTCAATTCCTTCAGGAGTTTATTTTCTTGTTCAGCTGTTAGATCGGAATTTATAATAACTGGGCAAACTTTGAGATTGTCTAAAAACATGTACTTCAGTCCTTCGGGCAGGGGCTTCATTTCGGGAGCCTCTGGTTTTTTGCATGTTTCTTCCGTAGTTTCCATAGCCTTGAGTTCATCACTAGTGGCTTCAACATCTTCTTTAGTAGAGTCGAGGGATTCGATGCAATCTTTTACTTGGTCATCAATTGGTTCATCAACTGATGGGTTTGTTAGAGCAACTTCTAAAGGATCATCAGATTCATGATGCTCTTGAGTCAGAAGTGACATTTGCTCAATGCAGTCAATCAGATAGACTTCTTCTTACATACTTGGTCTTCTCATACTTTTAAAAACTTTAAATTCGAGAGTTTCTTTGCCTAATCTGAGCAGTAAGGTACCAGCTTCAACATCAATCACGGCTCTTGCAGTGGCGAGGAATGGACGACCAAAGATGAGAGGATATTTGGCGTCTTCCTTTATATCCATAATGAAAAAGTCCCATGGAACATATGTGTCTTTTCCTACCTTGACCGGGACATCTTCGAGGATTCCTAATGGACGTTTTATCGAATTGTCTGCAAGCTGTATAGTCATGCCAGTAGGAAGCAATTATGCGAACCCTAGTCTCTTGCACATGCTAAGTGGCATAATAGAGATGCTTGCGCTGAGATCTACCAAACCTTTCTTGCATGATGAGTCGCCAATGTGACATGAAATTCCAAAGGATCCCGGGTCTTTTTGTTTCTTGGGCATCTTTCTCAAAATGATGTCGGACGTAGTTGTTGCCAGTTTTATTGTCTCATACTCTTCAGTTATATACTTCCTTATGAGAAGTGACTTTAGGTACTTAGTCCAGGCTGGTATCTCAGCCAGCGCATCCAAGAAGGGTATATCAACATGAAGTTTCTTCATAGCCTCTTTAAACTTATTGAATCGAGTATCAAGCTCGGTCTGCCTTAGACGAGCTGGGAAAGGTATACGAGGCTTATATATAAGAATATCATGTTCCAGTGTTCCAGTTTCTTCATTAGTAGGTTCCTCAGGATTTCCCTTATCTGTCTTATTGACTTTTGATTGGGACTCTTGTGTTGTTGAGTCTTGGGCAATCACAGGTTCATCCTCGTCTGTAATAACCACAGGTGTCTTTACAGGGGGATCTGAATAGTCTTTTCTTAACCTAGTGGTGACTGCCTTCAACTGTTCAGGATGTTTAGGATTGTTCTCAGGTTGGCCAGCGAAGACTCCAGTAGGTGGCTTTATGCTAGCTGTGAGTTGAGCTAGTTGAGATTCAATATCCTTCTGCTGAGCTTGTTGGTTGGCTATCATAGTTTGTTGAGTTTGTAACATCTTTTCAATGGCTGATAGCTTGTCATCTGAAGAGATGGGTCCTGCTTGCTGTCCTTGCTTTTGATTAAGATTCTGATACTGAGAGTTTTTTTGATAATTAGTGTAGTTCCTATTCTGAAAGTTCCCCTTGACATTTCCTTAATTCCTAAAATTATGTTGTTGATTATACTGGAATCCTGGTGGGCCTCTTGGTTGATTGTTTGAACCAAATTGGTGCAAGTTTACTGCTCCAGAGGGGTTTCCGTATTGAAAACTGAGATGATTCCTATTTTGATTCGGATTGTAATAGCTTTGACCAGGAATGGTGTTGATAGCATTAAGATTTTCCATCTGACCATTATCTCCTTATCCACACACGTTGCTTAGAACAACATCATAGAGAACATTGCATGATAAGATGGAATGATCGGTGCTCTTACATGCTTCATAGAATAGGGAAACAGACTTGACCTGTTCCGGTTGTCGAGTGGGTGAACGTCCTCTTCCAATTGCAGCAAGAGATGGTTCAATATGGTCTTGCTTGGCAACTACGAGCTTCAAGGTTTCAGCGATAGACTTGTACTCGGGAGTAGCTTCATCCATAGCTACTTTCAAAACTCCTTTACCTACAGATATACCCCAATTGGCTTGATTTTTTACTCCCAGGGTGACGACTCTCCATGTGCTGTCATAACTTTGACGCATGAAGTTTCCTCCAGACGAGGAATTGAGGAATCTCTTAATGTCATCATCCACACCCCTATAGAAAATCTCAATGAGTTGGTTCTTGGGAATTTTTTGGTGTGGACACTTGTGTAGAAGCTCTTTGTATCTATCCCAAGCTTCAGTAAGGGTTTCTCCAGGAACTTAAGTGAAGATTGTTATTCGCCCTCTGATTTCATATGTGAGAGATGGAGGATAAAAATTTTCTAGAAACACATTTTGTAGTTGTTCCCAGGTGGTGATGGGTATTTCACTTTGCAATGAATTGTACCAACTTATAGCTCTATTATCAAGGGAATAGTTGAAGAGATGGAGTCTAATGGCATCATCTGTGACACCATTTTGTTTTGTCATGGCACATAGATCAATAAATCTCAGAAGATGTTCTTGGCTATCTTCTGCTTGCTTGTCATAGAAAGGGTTTTTCCGAAGTAGGGTGATCCAATGCGCTCTTATCTTGAAATTAGGAGCATTGATCGGAGGGGGTTGTACTGGATGATGAACATTCGCAGCTTTTGGGATAGAGAACTCTCTAAGATCTTTTTGTAATTCAGCTGCTTGCACTGTTAGGATTTCCTATTGAACTGCAGCTCTGGCTTCTTGCATGAGCCTCTCTTTTTGTGCATTGATGGCTTGAGCCACCCTTCGGGCTACTTCCTCTTCCTGAGCCATCCTTGCTTGATTTTCTCAGATCTGTCGATGAAAAGTTCTGTCTATCTCAGGATCAAAGCTTGTTGTGAGTCTGGGCCTGTCTGAACGGTGCATACACTAGGCCTTGGGTTGTACCTAAAAATAGAAAGATTTCAAGAGTGAGAACCACATAGTAGAGTCAAATTCAAGTAGATGATTGATTGCTTCAAAAAGAAAAAGCAAAATCCTAGATTAGACTTAAAAGACCTAGATTTGACTAACTGATTCTGTTGTCCCCGGCAACGGCGCCAGAATTTGACGTGAGATTTTATCACACTAACAAACTCACTCGGGGTTGAAATCCCCGAGCTTTTACCAAAACCAAGTGCAATAATACCACCCGCAAGCGGACGAGTCTTATCGCAGTATAGTTAAGGATCGAACCCAAAGGCAACATTTTTAAGAATCTTTGTCAGTCGAATCTAGCTCAAGCAAAACTAATATTTAGAACGATTGGTTGATTTGAGGTTAATTAAACTAATTGCAAGAAAGTAAAAGATGAATTAAAGTTTGATTTAGAAAAATGATATGGAATCGCTGGAATGGTATCGGGTTTCACCTCCACTACTCATGCAAACACATTCAATCGCAAACAAACCAGGCAAGATACATCAATCCAAAAAGAGTTGCTACAGAACCCCCCGTTAGGGCGTTAGGTTCGCGTAAGCATCACATTAGGCATCAGATGTCTTGTCACCAACCGGCTCACTTACTTACGGCTCTGGAGAAATCCAATTCTATTTCTAGTTTGGGAGTCAACCGTATTAATTGATAAGCAAGCAGGTGATAGATCTACAAACTAACATCGACGATAAACAAAGACGATACAAAATCCAACTAAGGTTGTGGTCCTCCCTGAGGGATGTATAGATCACAAAGAGTAACCGTAGGCTAGATGTCTTGTCCCCTAACGGATCATACACTTACGACCTCAAGGAATCTTATCAGAAGTTCTCGTCAAAGAGTCGAACTTTGTAAACCATCATTCCGTCCCACATATAGAAGATTTTGCAATTCATGAAAGAACAAGATGAAAGCAAGTAGATAATCATGTACAAACGTATCAACTAATAACGAGATGGAAAGTCATATACATTGCCATGGAGAGTTTAACAAAAGAACATGATTTACATGGAAGTGGGGCTAGTCCCCGCACCCCAGCAAAAAGGGGACTACTCGCTCATGATGTGAGAAACAAAAAGAATGAGAAAGAGAGAGAAATTCGCCATAAACTCGGTGCAGAAGGTAGTCGTAGCTCGGTGACGAAGATACAGCCTTCTACATCATGTCGGAGCAGATCTGGACGCGAACGGGAGATGCCAAGATAGACCGGACAGTCTCCCTCACTCTGTCTTCCTTCTCTCCTTAGCCTCCTTGGTTGCAGCACGGGCAGTAGGTGAAGTGAAACTGGCGTGAACTGGACTGGATCTAGATCAGACCAGTATACAGGAAGCCTGCCAGCGTCCCAGCACTGATGCCAAAATGAGGACCCTTGGGGTCCTATTTATAGGCACATATCTGTCCCTCATGCTATTGGTGTGAGTCCAAATGGTTTACTAATAAATGAGCTCAAACGGTTTGATAAAAATCTATTCCTCACGGTCTGCATGCAGAATTGATCAAATGGTTTTGATCTACATTCGGTCTTCTCATTGGCTTTATTCGATTTCCACGTTTGACTGCCCAAACGGTTTGGTTGTAGATTCATCCATTCGGTCTTCATTGTCTACGTAGCTTGGCATTGCCTTTTGCAAACGGTCTGTGTGCATGTTTTATGTTCACGTCAAAATGGTGCCATTCGGTCTTCTCATTCCAGCAACAAACGGTCTTCGCGTGGGGTAGCTCTCACGGTTTTCACGTGTACTCATTCGGTTTCCATATATTTAATCCAAACGGTCTTCAAGTCTTACGCAAACGGTCTTGCACGGTCTGCTGGCCGTTCATTCGATCTTTATTTCTGCCCATTCGGTCTTCATTAGTAACTAATTCAAATGGTCCTGCAGCAAGCTCGTTCGATCTGCCAGCTACCTCCGTTCGGTTTGCTCAGCCTTATCCAATCAGCTTCACATGCACGTAGTTGTGGCCATACCGTCTATTGCTTAGTGCTTTATGTAAACGGCTTGGCACTATATGCCTTTTCTAATCCAAACAGTTTGCAACATCAATGGTCTGGTATGTATGCATGTTTTTCTTCATTCAATCTTGCATGCTTTGCTTGTGCAAACGGTTTCAGCTAAATACCCAAACGGTCTTCCTGACCTCGGGATCAACCGGTATGCATGCATGCATGCACGTGATTTGTATCAAACGATTTGTTGATGTACTTAATCAATTGCAAACAGTCTCGCACCGGTTTCATGCAAACGGTCTATGTTGTTAAAGCAAACGGTCTATGTGCATGTGCTCATTTAGTCTTCACATGCGGGCATGTAAACGATCTCGCATGCATGGTTGGCAAGGGCGGCGTGGCTGCTGGAGCCGGTCGCAGCATCGGCGGAGGTGCTGGTTGCTGCTGTGATGGCGGAGACGGCGATGGGTGTTTCAGTTCGTGGGTTGCTTAAACGGTTTGCATGCAACTACCCATGCGGTTTTCACATACAAACGGTCTTGGATCCCAGCCAATTCTCCAAACGGTTTTGTTGCATACGTGACCATTCAGTCTACGTGGTTGATTGTCAAAACAGTCCTCAGCGCCGCTCGATCCCTCGCGGCCAAACGGTCTACGCGCATGTGACCATTTGGTCTGCGCATTGCATGCATGTGCAAACGGTCTTCTTCAAGGGTCTGCAGTCTGATGGGCATACTTTCTTGTAGCAGGTGTCCATTTGGTCTTCACGTATAGCTCAAACGGTCTCATAGATCGGAAGTCCATTCGGTCTTCGCGTACATTCGGTCTTCGCATGCATTCGGTCTTCGCGTGCATTCGGTCTTCGCATGTGCGTCAAACGGTCTTGAAATGGAATTGTCCATTCGGTCTTGGGACTGAATAGTCGAAACCGAATGGTGAGACCGTTTGGTCGAAACCGAATGGTGAGACCGTTTGGTTGAAACCGAATGGTGAGACCGTTTGGTCGAAACTGAATGATGAGACCCTTTGGTCGAAACTGAATGATGAGACCGTTTGGTCGAAACTGAATGGTGAGACCATTTGGTTGAAACCGAATGGTGAGACCGTTTGGTCGAAACCGAATGACGAAACCGTTTGGTCGAAACCAAGGGTGAATGAAGGTGGGCCCCGGCTAGTTGTTCAGCTTGATCAAGACCTACATTAAATCAACATAAATTCGGTTAAAATCTCGATAATCGAATTAATTAAGTAATTTTGCACATTATGATGCATTTTGATATTTTAATGAGTGAAATAGTATATATAGAGTTGAATTGGTCCCAAAGTGATAATTGAATTTCATGATGGATATACATTCATCAAGACACAGACGAAATTAGCTTTCAGTATTTATATGACATTTTGATATGATTTTTTATTTACAACAGAAGTAATATGAATTTAATATGATTTTTTTCTAGTATCCCCCGCAGGCCAGATACTAGAAAGAGGCCTAATGTGGTCAGAGTTGAGAAAGAACCACGACGATGGTCAGATCTGTTTGGAAACAAGGAGATGGTCCAGGATGCAGGTGCGTTGAAGCCGAAGGAGCTCAAACTGAAAGAAGGGGCCATTGTCTACTCTAGTTCGACAGCTAAGAAGAACGCTAGCAAATGGAGTATGACGGCAGCTGGGTATATTGTAGATCTAAAGCCACATTGGCCGTCTCTGCAGGCTCATCTCCAAGATCTGTGGAAGGTGAAAGGTTCTATTGAGATAATCTCAAGAGGGAATGGGTACTTTGTTAGTAACTTCTCAGAGGCGGAGGATATGGAGACAACTACTAATAAGGGGCCATGGCTTATAGCGGGGAAACCACTGATAATAAAGAAGTGGACAAGAGGCTCATCGTTGGAGAAGTTGAAGCTGATGGAGGTACCGGTATGGGTGAGATTGTTTGATCTTTCGCTGGAGCTATGGGATGAAGAGATATTTGGCATGGTAGGGTCGTTTCTGGGAACGCCTATCAAGGTGGATAGGGCGACATTGGAGTTCAAGCGACTGGAATTTGCTAGGATGTTGGTGCTTATGCCGGCTTCCTCAGAGTTCCCTGCTACTGTTCCATTGGTTAGTGATGATGGGATAGAAGACAAGTTGAATGTTCATTATGAGTGGTATCCTTGTAGATGCAGAGTGTGTGGTACTTTTGGGCATGAAGATGCTGGTTGTGAAAGTCAAGTAGAGAAAGGAAAGAAGAAAGTCTGGCTTCCAAAGAAGAGTCTGGATAAACTTGAGGTAGAAGGTCAGATGGAGACGGAACATTTTGAAGATGCTTCTGATGTTCCCCCTATTATGGAAGTTGAAAGTAGTCTTAAAGCTGTTGTACAAAGATGTGAAGAGGTTGTGGAGAAGGTGAATTCTGTTCTAGAGAAGGATCAAATTACCCCTGTTAGTAATGCTGAAAATGATGATGGATTCATCCAAGTCACCCGGAGGAACAGGAAGAAGACGAAGTCGCCCCCTAGGGGTCCATCCAAGTCTACGGATGTTGTGTTCCGATCAAAAGTGAACATATCTCCTAATGCTTCTCAAAACTTATTTGTTGATGAAGGAGGAAGGAGTGTTGATCCCTTGATGGCAGCTGCAGGTAGCACAGGTGTTCGAAGAAATGTTACTGAGACTGGCAGGCTTCCAGTCGCAGTAAATGGTAATGGATAGCTCCTTATCTATTCTCTCCTGGAATGTGAGAGGACTGAACTATCCTGGGCATCAGTCTGCACTCCAGGAGATGATTAGGAGGTGTGGGTGTGCCATTGTCTGTATTCTGGAATCCAAGTTGAGAAGGAAGAAGGTTAAAAAGGTGTTAAATAGGATGTTTGGCAGTGATAATTGGATCTCGAACCATGATAGTCATGCTCTTGGGTGTGTTATTATTGTTAAAACTAATGATGATGTTGGTGTTGTGAAAATTTGTGAAACTGATCAGCTTGTGCATGCTAGAGTCAGTGCTCCTGGTGGTGATTTCTTAATTACTGCCATTTATGGGCATAATTACTTCAGGAATAGGTGTTCGCTCTGGAAATCTCTTAAGGAGTTGAGTGATGGGATCTCTTTGCCTTGGCTTATTTGTGGAGATTTTAATTATGTTAGATGAGCGGAGGAAAGGTATGGTGTTTGTGGTCCTTGTCTTCAAGCTATGAATGATTTCAATGATTGTATCATGTATACCTCTTTGGTGGAACTGGAGTTGAGGGGTTCTAGATTCACTTGGGATAACAGACAACAAGGAGATAATTTGGTTATGTCCAAGATTGACAGAGTGTTCTATAATCTTGAGTTTCTTGATTGTTTTCCTGATTTGAGAGGAGAAACTGTTGCGAGTATTCATAGTGATCATAGAATGATTCTTACTCATCTCAGCAGCAGGGTGAAGAGGAACAAATCGCCTTTTAGTTTTGTCAATGCTTGGTGTATGAGAGAAGATTTCCTTCAAGTTGTGAAGAATGCCTGGGAGATCGATATTATTGGTAACCCTATGTATCAAGTTTGTAGGAAGCTTGATAATGTTAGATTCCAGCTATCTAAGTGGAATAAGGAAGTGGTTGGTGATCTTACTGAGGAAAGAAGGATAAAGGAGCAAGAAGCTCTTATGGCTCAGCATAAGTTTGAAGCTAATCCGTCTGATTACAAGTTGGGAGAGAAAGTTAAAGCCAAAAGGAAAGAAGCCTTGGAGGCCGATAATGCAGAAGAGTCTTTTCTTAAGCAAAAATCTAGAGTGAATTGGCTTCGTTTGGGAGATAAGAATTCAAAATTTTTCTACTCTTCCATTCAAACTAGAAGAATGAGGAATGCTATTAGAAAAGTGAACATTAATGGGGTTTGTCATACGGATGAGCAGGCTATTCATGACACTTTTGTGAATTATTATAATGAGATGTTTAATGTTGGGTGCAGTAAGGAGGAGGTTTACTGGAATGATGATTGGGTTCTTCCTAAACTCTCTGATGATCATATTAACAGTATGTGTGCTCTAGTTTCTAGAGAGGAAATTGAGAACATAATCATGAGAAGTGATGGAGAAAGAGCCCCAGGACCGGATGGTTTTAATTATGCTTTCTTTAAAGCTTCTTGGAAGATAGTAGGGGATGATGTGGTTAAGGCAGTTCAAAAAAAAATTAGAAGTGGTTGTATGCTTAAGGAGATTAACAGGACTTTTATTACTCTTATCCCTAAGAATAAGAGTGATGTGGATGTTAAGGAGTGGAGGCCGATATCTCTTTGTAATACTATTTACAAGGTTATTTCTAAAGTTCTTGCTAACATATTGCAGGTGGTTCTTCCTGATATTATCAGTAACTCTCAGTGTGCCTTTATCAAGGGCAGGTCGATATCGGATGCTACTATGCTGGTTAACGATTGTCTAAACATGATGATGAAGAGTAATGGCCCTAAGGTCTATGTTAAAGCTGATCTTATGAAAGCCAATGATTCCATTAATTGGGCTTATCTCCAGAGGGTGTTGGATAATATGGGATTTCCTGACTGCTGGAAGAGATGGATTTTTGAGATCTTGAATACCACTAGTTTTCAGATTCTCATAAATGGAAGCCCTTCGACCAATCTTTATCATTCTAATGGGATTAGGCAGGGTGATCCCCTAGCCCCTTATCTTTTTGTGATAACTATGGAGGGGTTCTCTGCTATGATTTCAGATTATGTTAATAAAAAAATTCCGGTTCCTCTTCGAGCTGGAAGGGATGTTGAGGTGTCTCATGTCATGTTTGCTGATGACCTCATTTTGTTTGTCGAATGGAAAGGTGATTCTTTGGTGGAGTTAAAAAAGGTGTTGAATAATTTTAGCTTGATTTTTGGGTTGAATACCAGTGATAGTAAATCTTCCTTCTTTGCTAATGAGGTGACTGATGTTAATATGGTGGGTGAGATTCTTAATTTTTGGAGGGAAAGACTTCATGTTAAATATTTGGGTTTGCCTCTCTTTGTTGGAAGACTCACTAAGAATTTATGTTCTCTTATTCTTGATAAGATGAAGAACAGGTTGGAAGGGTGGAAGGCTAGGCACTTATCCTTTGCGGGCAGAGTTGAATTGATTAATTCTACCTTGTCTTCGTTTCAGAGATACTGGACTGCATCCTTTCCTCTTCCTATGTCTGTGACTGAAGATATCGATAAGATGTGCAGGGACTTCTTGTGGGGAGGTGTAGAGCTTGAAAAAAAGGTTCATACGATTTCCTGGAAGCAGGTCTGTTTGCCTAAGAAGGAGGGAGGTATTGGTATTAGAAGGTCTAGAGATATCGTTCGCTCCTGTCTGGTCCTTAATATCTGGAAAGTTGCTACTGGTAAAGAATCTTTGTGGGTCATGTGGGTCCATGGGAGATACTTAAGAGGGGACTCTATTTGGAGGTGTAAAATCTCTCAATCTGCTTCTTGGGTCTGGAAGCATATCCTTTACCTCAGAAAAGATATTGTGGACGATATATCCTTCTCTCTGGGGAATGGGTTATATATCAAAGTGTGGAGAGACCCTTGGATGGGGGGTCGTTATTTGGATGAAGTGCTTGGTAGCAAGGCTGTGATGAAGCTGGGCATGGGGAAATATGTTACTTTTCATAAGTTGCTCAATGGGGATGTTTGGATTAAGTTTGATTCAAGACATATTAATATTGTTCTGCAGGTTATTAAGGAGAAGATTTCTCCTGTTTATGGGAAGGATGATCGTATTTTTCTGAAAGGGAAAGAGGTTCACAATTTTAAGGAGGTGTGGAATGCTATTAGGGTGACAAATCCTATACCCTCCTGGTCTGAGTGGTTATGGAGTACTAACGGGTCTATGAGGCAGTTGGTTCATGGTTGGAGATGTTTTCTGGATGGCTTGCTGACGGGAGATCATATGATGAGAATGGGTTTACATATGCCTTCTAGATGTGCTCTATGTAAAAAGGATAGTGAAGATCTTAATCATATTATTTTTCATTGTGCCTATGTTAAAGATATGTGGAATCTGGTTGTTGAAGAAGAATATATCAACTATGTGCCTGAATCTCTGATGGATGTTATTCTTTCAAGGGAGATGAAGGTCAAGATAACGATTTTGGTGATTTTCCATTGCCTTTGGGGAGAAAGGAATGGGAGGATTTTTCTTGATGTTAGTTTATGTGCAGATAGAAATTGGAGGAGGATTAGAAAAGACATCGATACTCTAATTGTATAGTTTTTCTTTCTGCTTTTTGGTTTTCTTTTGGTTTTGATCCACTTTGGATTAAACCCTAGCTTGTAGATACTTTACAAAAAATCTATAAAAAGGAGTCCTACGCTTTCCCGATCAAAAAAAATATGAATTTATTTTTATTATGAGGCAAATACAGTGTTGACATGTCTGAAAGACAAGTTATTGAAACCTTATACAAAAAAACTAGATCACATATTGATCAAAAAAGAGGTTGAGAACATAGCTCTTCCCTTTATGGGATACCTAATTTTTGGATCCAATCAAAATACTTCTCAATGTACATGTATTATTACTTAAGATTATGTATCTTATAACATTCTACATACATTTAAGATGAGATCAAAATGACAACTACTTAAATGAAAATGATATAACTTTTCTTATTTGAAACCATATACTGTTTTAAATTTATTCTCCATAAATATAGGTCATTTCGACAGAACCACATAAATTTGATGTCCATTATTGATTTAGATTATTATTTATTTTTAAGACTACGTAAGTAATTGTCTACATTATAAGTTTGACAAGTCTAGTAATTAAAAAAGTAACATAGAGTTTAAAAAATTGATATGTATAACCAATACCATGTAATAGTAATTATTATGTATAAATCATGAGAACAACAATATAGCCATGTAAAGGTGAAATAATATAGTCATCGTGGTGTTAAACTTATGCATCAATCGTACTAATAAACTAATATATGATAATTTGTTAGTCACTAGATATAAATATAGTCATTTTTGTGATGTGTTAGAAACTAAGAAAATATTGAAATTCACCATCTTTGACATTACAAAAAATAATAATTATAACTTAGAGAAATAATATTAAGGGAATGACAAAAATATTTTCACTAGTGAAACATTGGTGAATAACATTGAAGGCATGTTGTGCATTGTAAGTGAACTTAAATCATAAAAAGACTAAATCATTACAATATTGTCGCATCACTAATGAAAAGTGTCGTGTGTTGCTTCTCTAAATCTTGGTGTACTATTTTATATCTATATATTTTTTAGAATTAATTTCCTAACAATATATTATATTTTGTTAATTCAACAAATGTACCTTGATGTTTAAATTTTTTTAAAAGTATACATGTTTTATCAACATTCGTGTTTATCGTGACACAGTGTAGTATTAACAAAATGGAATTATTCAGTAGTTGTCTACCTCTTCTAGCATGCATTGCACCCACAATCAGGTAAAAAAATCAATCTACACCATTAGCATAAGTAAAATATACACACATAGAACTATGCAGTCTCTAAATTTGTTATACGTTTAACTATTTATACATGATATAAATACTATTTGATATTCTCATTAAGTATATCTCTAATTATCCATGCCGGATTGTTTGACCATCATAATATAAATTTAGGTAAAGCAATAGTTAGCAAACTATCATTAATGCATGTGTTAATGATACATATGGGAGTACATTTAATAAATTAATATAAATATTTTATTTCTAAAATATCAAGATATATTTGTGTATACAAGGAAACCTCATGCATTTTAGTGAAACTTATGCTATTTAAATGTGCTTCTATCTGTGATTTGTTACTCTAAATTGTAGTTGTAACGATATTATTTGTGGGCAAAAGCATACATACTTTGACAACAGATGTATGAGTATGTGATATAGATAACACATCAATTATGTATTATCTTCGGTATGATATTGAATATGCACGATATCTGTATGTTGTCTGCTTGCTTTCTTTGGCGCCGCCACTGAATCGAGGAAGATAAAACAGAGACCAGGTGAGCGTCCCGCTGTCGTTCGTATATATCTCTCTCTCGCTTTGCGGTTCGTTCTCCACAACTGCGGTTCATGCACGGTGTCGTCACTTCGCCCTTTTGACGGTCCATGTGTAGAACAGTAGAAGAGGTTTGCTTTGACCTTGAGAAGGAAGCCCACCCGACATTTCATCCCACTGCGGTCGGGGAGACCACTTGCATCGGAACACAATGTTCCAGGCGCTGCATGCTGTCGCTAGGAGAAGCACACCCACCGTCGCCGCACAGATGGCCCTCGTGGATCAGAACCCTCTCCAGCATGGACCGGCGGGCATGCCTGGAGATAACCAGTCTTCCTCCTCAGGCGACGACTACACCGACGATGACGGTGATGCCACAGAAACTGTCATCCAATGCAAGGCATGGAAATCTGGTGGCCTCGGAGGCTACCGTGAATTTGAAACCCTGCAAACACCTGTGTTTGTGCGAGAAATGCTATAAATCCGATTTAATAGCATGTCCTACCTGCGGGCACACCATTAACGGGTGTATCTACTGCTACCCCTGATGACGACCTATGTAGCGTTCGTTGGCCTTCCCGCGGCAGACTGGCAACTGCTCCAGCTGACGCCTTCCTTCCTCGGATGTAGCGGTTTGGACATCTGTATGGATTAGAATTTCTTACAGACAAATAAGTTGGAATTTTGCATATGCAGAGGGTACGGTCTCCTGTTTCATTTGTGTCATCTTCCCCCTGTATTGTAGATGGCAAAGAAGAACTGGAAATGGACGTTGTTTGTTTGTGGAATATTAAGTCGGTCCCTTTGGTATTCTTCTTGTTTTGCGCTCAATCCCCTTGGCCGGTCTGCCTGCCTGTTAGCCATTGTTTTGTGTGATTCGACCTTGCTGGCGACCCAAATAGTTTGATGGTTTTCCGAATGGGTAAAAGAAATTAATGGGAAATAAGAAATTTTGGCATTTTTCCATCCATCTTTGTTGTCTTGCACTTTTAGTGTACTAGTCAATTGAAAACGAAATTAAAAGTTTTTTTTTTTGGTAAGCAAGCACTTTTGTATTACTATTTTTGAGTTTTGGTATTTACAATATCACGGGTATATCTATACAAATTAAAACTTTTGTTGTTGATATAATTATTATAGATTGTTTCTACTAACTATTAGAATGAATGTTCTATCATATTAAGACATGACTTCCATCATAAGTTTGAAGCCATTTCTAGGAGTTAATATCATTTTTATAGAGTATTGAAAACATATACCTAGTCATAATAATGTCTACTGTATTATAATTTAATTTTGTAAAATAAATTCAATGATGTTTTTACGAATCACATGGTAAAAAATTGCATATGTTTTTTAGATTTAGTTATGATATTTGAGCTTTGTGACATGAGATCATCACTTCATATCGCATGATAATAAACATGTCCTCTAATTATGGTGTCGTCACAATGAATTCATGTCCTAATTGAAAAATCTCAAGGTCATGTGCAACTTAAAAAATTTGCAGTAGAGAACAAATTTATCTGTGATGAAAATTTATTTACCATGGAACCCTTCTAATAGTTTTCTTTATACATGTTACAATGTTTATGTATAGGGCATAACAGACTTTGTACAATAAAAAAGATTAGTTACATGTGTATTAAATAACGGACATCTTAATGTCAGATTTATTTGTTGTTGCTACAAACAACATATATCTTACACAATGTTAATATATCAGTGATTAACTTACCTGTGGCAATTAAACCTACCATTGTACAACCTAAAAGAGTATACTTTAAAGAGCAAAAGCCAAATATGACGGTTCACAAAGATGGGGATTGATCGAAGCAGTGTCCTCGAACCTGCTGGTGACCCAAATCGTTTGATGGTTTTCTGAATGGGAAAAAGAAATTAATGGAAAATAAAAAAAAATTGGCCATTTTCCATCAATCTATGTTATCTTGCACTTTTGCGTATATAAATGGTCTGCATCGTCATAAACAATTGAGGATGATATTTATAAATGCATCAAAAAAGCATATTCCATAGATGGTACAAGTCAAAACATACTAATGATACTATTGCGTCATAACAACTCATGCCAAACGGAACGAGACCATGAAAAGAGAACATTCAAAATTTGGTGAAACTAATAGGTCACGTATGTATACATGAATAAGTGAATGTCACAACATCAAAACTATAGCAAGATGATTGTGTTAAAGTCATTGGGTATCCTACAAACTTGATTTATTGGTTACAAGGAAACAACTCACACAAACAATTGAGATGAGCCATACTTGACGTCCTCAGCTTCTGAGTGACTGCAATCTTGTTTATACTTTTTTTCTTTTGTTGCAAGTATAATGTTTCTCCTCTCATTTCAGGTGACCACCTAGCAGAGTAGCAGGTTTGCCACTCATCTACTATAATGAACTAAAATCTCTGACTCATATAGGGTGTATCTCTCTCTAACACACATGGGTATGACAACATTCTTTGATGTGGTGGGAGTAGTGTTGCTTTTCAACATTGGTATTTAATTATACCAGAAAAATAGTATTTATCTTAGAAAGAACAAGAATTCGACAAGATAAGTCAATAACATTACGCTCAAAATGTACAATTGACAACAAGATGTTTGAAAAAATGGTTGAGATAGAAAAGGAATAGCTATTTGATCCACATTTCAAATTGATTGGAAATGTCGAGTGGAAAAGATCTTCAGAGAAGCTAATGTCCCAGCTGACAAACTAACGAAATGGTTCTAAAAGCAACCATGTGAAGTGTATTGCCCTAGAGAGTGCAATGAAGAGATACAGAGAGCATTAGCTAAAGATGTTGAAGACAGTATAGAGTAGTGTTATTCTCGTTGTAGTCACATAAAAAAAGATTGATTGAGATGATGAAAAATAACAAGTTCATCAAACATCAAATTCATATATGAAATCATAGAAATTATGTCCAAGAAAATATATGTCTTGCACATATCATTGGTAATAAATTTAATTTGGCAGTCGTGTTACAAAATAAAAATATGAGATTGGAGTCACCACCACATTTTATTTGTAAAGGGAGGGAAAATAAGATAAGCATTTTGAATCTACAATGAAAAGTCAGTTGATTCTATATCAAAATATCGAATAGATAAGACAAAGAAATTATAACCATAAATTGGATCTGACGGTCTTAAAAATGAGTGGGGCAGGACTATCACCCCCATCCTGTCAAAAACCAAATTTAATTATTTCTAAATGTTTTCGAAAAAGTTGTGGTTTTAGATTGGATTAAGAAAAACAAAATAAAAAGTAATAAGAAAGGCATTTTTATGAGTTACAGGTGTTTGGGGTTGGAGATATATGTGTTTTTCCCATCATAGTCCTAAAGATTCTAATTTTTAGGTAATTGGGGTCCTAATTGTTTCAGGGCCTCTCATGGCAGAGATCCTTCGCATGTGGTTAGGAACAATCTGTAGGAAAATTAGAGTACAATGAGGAAATGATATAACCCAAGAGCAAGATCTAATCTATCTATGATCAATTAACTTGAGCTATGTAAACAAATCACATGAAGATGAATAAGCATTTAAGGAGATATGAAAGTAAAAATTAGTTTAAGAAGTTGGGATATAGTAGTTAAAATTAGTAGTTAGGAGCACAGTCCAAATATTTTTGTGTAGACTGATAGTGTTCAGAAGCATGTGGTATTAAAAGAAAGGTCCTTTGAACACAAGTAATGTAGAAAATACTTCTAATGAATTAGGATATCCATTTGTTTTTATATAAATAGGTAGTCTTTGTTCATCAATCGTAAGAGGGATAGGGATTTTTTGAGCAACTCAGGTAATCATTGACCTTCTGCCAATTGATTCTGAGTAGCTTTATCAAGATCAGAAGTGAAGCGAGAGATAATCGCTCTCTGACTTCAAGAGAGTCAAAAGGGGCCTCGAAGGATAGAGAGTATTTATAGGGAAATTTTAGGATTCAAGACTCTAAATAGAAGTCTCTGGAAATGGTAGTGCATCACAATAATACACCACACAGGTGTGGCACATTTATCGAGGCAATCAACTACGTGTACTGGAATATCACTTTGAACTGTTGGGTGGGTCCAACAGGGTAATGCTTGTAACCCTATTTTCTAGATATTTTATAAACATTCTGCAGTAAATAATAAAAATGAAGAGTCTGAATAAAAGTGAATAAGATAATAAAAGAAGGAGAATTCGGGATATTCCTTTAGCATAATTGAATAAATGTGCATTTTTGTGAGAGAAAAAAAAAGAATATAATATCTGTGGAGAAAAAAGAATATTTATTTAGGATAAATCTATAATGCAATTTGTGAAAAAGGATTATAAAAAGTAGAATTGATAGACAAATTGCACATAAGACCAGGATGAGTATTTTCTATATAGGAAATCCTGAACTGTTTAAAAGTGAATGTAAATGAATGTATTAAATAGGTAGAAAATATGGAGAGAGAGAAAAGGTGAAAATGATAAAAGGTGGAAAATAGTGGAAAATGTGGAAATGGAACGCACCATTAGCCAGAGAATTAACATTAATCGTGAATTCCTACTAAGTGAGCAAAAATGAGGTGTTAAAAGATATATATATATATATATATATAAGAGTCAAGAAATAGGCATCATCATAATCAATTATCAAGTCCATGTCTCACTTGAAGAATAGTCTTTGATTATAAGTGAATGGTCACTTCCTCGTTTCTAGTACAAAAATTGAAGTAATGCATGTTGTAATCTTCACCAGATTAGTTGGGCCTCAAAGTGGTGATGGGATATGTGGAAAATACTAAAACTTGTTAGTTACTAAAATTAAGCTTAAATGAGACATAATGACTAAGTTTCATAAATTATGATAATCATGTGATTCAGCATCCATAATTAGTTTAAATTTTACTAATTCACTCTAAGTTTTTTATGCTCAAATCAAGAATTCAAGGCCAATGTAATTATCTACATCATATATTAGGTGTATGATTCTACTCTAGTGATGTTTGAATTTGGTTAGCATAGGGATATAAGTTAAGAATGTAATGGTATCAAGTCCTAAGTACAAAAATAGTAATATCCTTGTAAACTAAGTCAGTGCATGAGATGCCCCTTTTTGGGACATTGAATGAGCACAAGATTAGGACCATGTGATAAATGTTGTTTGTGGTCATCTTTCACCTCTATTTTTGCACAACAATCCTAATCATCGTCCCTCTTCAAATTTACTGTGATATATTTGATAATTTTCCAACAAACCTTACATTCAGCTTCAAGACTTCATTTTTGTTCCTTTTAAGCCATTAATATCTTTCCCTCTTTGCAAAATGTCCAATTTCCTAGCTTCTACTCAATCTGTCAAGTGTTTCCAAGCACTAGAATATCTTAAATGTATTGTGACATCTTTCCCATCCCAATTTGCATCCAATGCCCCATGCTCCTTATATTGACTTCATCTTCTTCCTATAGTACTTTGGTGTCTCCCTTGACACATCCACTTTAATTTCCTACCAATTTACACTTTCAAGGACCATCACCAAAGGTCCATGTAGTTGTCCCTAATGCCTCTTTGTGTCGGTATTTTGTGGAGTGCTTCACCAAACTCCCACTACGTGACACTTTAGGAGCCTCAATGGTGGTGAGGTTTGACACACCAAAGCCACAGAAAATCATAAATGTTCCCCCATGCAATGTCAATGTTCCTCATCACTCAGTCTAACCATTGGGAAGGTAACTTGTCATTTCCCAAATCTCAAGCTTTTATGGCATTTCGATTCATTCCCTGCATCCATCGTTCTTCATGACTTCAAACCTTGTCAAATCTCTTCATGACATCTGAAGATCTCCCTAGTTTTGATTTTACTCTTGGAGCCCTCCTCCCTGGTTTTGGATTTTTGAGGATATCATAGTGGTATTCTAGAGAACATGACTCGTCACTTTCTTCACCCTATATCAAGAGAAATAAATTGTTCAACACACTAGGTCATTCTAAAGACAATGAAATTGACTAGAGTTGTGACTCAGGATTGTGTGATTAGGGTTCAAAATCTCTCTCCAGCAACAACATCAAGGCATAGGTAGTTGGGTTGGATTATCAAATGATTGGTTTTAGCCCTTTACAGTCTGACATGCCAAGAACTGGTAAATAGTGTGAGGGTTGTATATATTTGTCTATCCTCTATGTCACTTGATTTCTTGGCTATGAGAAAGTGAGTATAAAAGTTCTATTTTTTTTTCTCTGATGATCATTCACTATTTAACCTTTTGGAATATTATATGAGTTGATATAGATCTCAAAAAGTTATAACCAATGTATGAATTTTGATCAAGCTTTTGAGATCCATATTACAGGCTAGGTTTTAGAAACCTAAGTATGGATAGATTTATGTGGGTTTCATATCTTTAATTTGTTTAGCTTCAAAATCTAATTAATTATAAATTGGATTTTAGGTTTAGTTAAAAGGACTAAGAACTTATGATCTTTGTAGTAGTAACCTTGTTATTTTTAGTTAACGGTTCATGACTTGAGCTTCAATATTACTTTAGCATTTTTGTTGTATGCAATATATTAGTACATCTTACCTTAGAGTTTGTCATGATAGTGAGATTGTAAAATTGAATACCAATAGGTGCATCATTTATAGGATATTATCCTATAAGTTGTGCATAAGTTAATATTGAACAATAATCTAATGCATCATTTCATTTGTTAAAATTTTCAATGTTTTGTGGGAGTAAGCCATAATTCTAAACATATCAGCAATATTACATGTTGGATTCTGGCCTAATTTTGATAGCTTTGACATCATATGGTGGGACTTAATAGGTATTTGTTAGCATCATATCGTGGGATTTTGTACCAAGATGTGACATTATATGAGGGACTTAGTGGATAATTATGGACATATCATAGTATCTTTCAGTATGTTTTGCTAGTATACCATGGGGTGGGATTCAACATCTCATATCATTTTAGGTGGTTCAGCTCTTTGTATGGATAAGCACCTAATTATATGCACCTTGTTTTGTATTATATCGGTTTAAAGTGTAGATGTGCATGCATGTATAACAACAACTACTAGATTGGTTCCAATGGATCCCTAGCCATGATAATAAGAGATCATTTTCATTTTTTATTAGTTTTAAGTTGTTTTCTAAGCATTGTTGTTTATTTTTTAAGCTCAGTAAGTTATAAATGTTTATCGTATGCATAGATATGTGTGAATGTGCATAAGAGGGGACAACATCAAAATTAACAAGAGGAAAAGTTGTAATAGGAGTTGCACCAGGGTTGTACTCTGGTGGTATACCATCCTAGGTATCATTTCATTTCATGTTATATTGAAGTTTTCTTTTATGTTTCTAACCACCTTGTTATGTTGAAAAAAAAGTCTTTTTTTCCTAATAATGTAATAATATGAGTTTGTGGTTTATTTGAATAGCATAGTATTTCTTGGTCAGACATGTTGTTCTCATTTTGTCATGATATATAACGTTATTAATGTTTCTACTGTCTTTCTATTGTATTTAGTTCAAAAATAGTGAAAAAATTGGTATCATAGCATTCCTAGGATGGCCACTAAGTGGGATCTCATCTATTAGAATGAATTATTATGTCTCTTTTTTCCCTTTCAAATGGAAGCTAAGTTATGATCTGGTAAGGGCAAGGCCCCTATGGTCTCTAATGGGGACATTTCTCTAGCTAAGGAGATGAGGAGAATCTTGAGATTCCACAAGAGGGAAATCCCCTATTTCCATTTTATGTGTTGGTCATAGCCTTGTACACTTCTTGGGAGGAAAATGATATTCTCATCCATAGCCACATAGGAATGAGGTCACTCTTGTTGACTTCCTCAAAGTGAATCCAGTGAAATTGGTAGGAGTTAGGAAGCTTGATATTGTGGAAAGATTAAGGCGTGACTATGCAACATGGGTCAAGGTATCCAAAACATTCTCTTCTCTAACCAAACTTACATCATGTTTAAGACGCATATGAATTGAGGAGCATTTAGAGACTAGTGGGAGAATATTCATGATTCCAAAGATCTTAAGGGCTCCTCCACTCACCTAGACAAAGTTTGTGACTACCTTCTAAGGTCACTATTTTGCAAATTAAAAAAATCCAAAACTTTTCTTTTGTGTTCATAAGATATATATATATATATATATATATATATATATATATATATATATATTGTCGTTGAAAATCTACAATAGAAATTTGAAAATTGGTGCCAAAATCAATACGACACCAAGTCACCGACCATAAACTCTCAACTAACATTTGAGGCCATATACTAATCTTCATATGACCCTTATAGATATTTCTTTCCTTCTATACTCCCATATGAATAATCATAAATTGGTTCAAGGTAAAGGTACTTGCATAATAGAAGGATATAATTGAATGTTACCAATGGTATTGCCTGGGAGCCTCCAACAGTTATAGCTTCTAGTGTAAAAGCTCGACCTGCACATCTCTCAACAGGAGGTCCCTTATTATTATCAAGGTTGTTCCTCAGGGGTTGATGTGGCAGTTGTGCCAACACTTGGCGTTGTTGAAGTTGAGGGCATTCTAGTTGAATATGCCTAGGTTGACTGTAATGGTGGTAGGTAGGATTCCAAATTTCATTCTAGGTTGTACACTTCCCTAGAGGATGGTGTCAACAGTAATGGTTACAAATGGAAGGTCTTTGTTCTTCACTAGCATGCTTGTGCTTGTTCATGTTCTCACTATGTATCGGGGCCTGAAAGCCAGGGTATGTCTCAACAGCCAAGACTTGATCAACCATCTACTGGAAGGTGAGGGGAAGTTGTGGGACTAGGGAACAACCCATGTGATAATTGAGTCCTTGCAATAATAGGTCGGCCCTACGATCCTCACCCAAACCAGTAGTATAATGTTCAAGCATTACCAATTTTTGTGCATGTGGGAACAGATAAGGAACCTTGCTTTAGACTATAGAATTTAGCTTCCTTTTTCTTAAGAGTAGCAGTGTGTATGTATTTCCCACAGAAAAGTGTCAAAAATTATTCCCATGTCAAAGTGGAGATGTCATGAGTACGTGTGATCCTATTCCACCAAATATGTGTTGGTCTATCCAGCACATAAGAGGCAAACCTGATCTTCTGGTGGCGAGGAGATTTCATTCCATCAAAAGTCTGCTCTATGGCTAAAACCCAGTCATCGACTTTATCAACCATCTCCAATTATCCTTCACTCTTGAAGTAGGGTGGTTGCATTTTCATGAATTCTGTTAGAGTGTACTCCTTGAGCTTATTAGGCACAAGAGAGGTGTTCAACTTCCCCACCATGGCAGTGGTGAGACACTGTCGTAGGAAGGTTAACTCCTACTCAGGGGTGAGGCCAGTCAAAGTAGAGGTGGTGGTGTCAACAACTCCATGAGCAGAGTTGGAGTTGTTCCTACGAGGGGGATCTGTTCCAAAATGAGAGTTCTCTGGAGTGGAGAATCCATACAAAATGTTGGATTGAGGGGTACCACCAGTGTCGCCGAACAGGTTGGTATTCCTAAAACATAGGTGTGGGACCCGATAAGGTACCACTCCTTAATTCAAGAAAATAATTTGCATGTAACCCCATGAACACAAATATGACCAAACAAAAGGGGTGTGGTTTTTTTCTCATACAAATGAGTATAGAAACATAGTTTTATGGCAACAAAAAATAAAATATAATTATTACACAAATTCATTTTTCATCTTAACATTGGGCCTTATAAGCAAAGTGTAAACTATGAATATAATTATCATGATCATATTATGGTGAGAAACCTTCCCATCTCAGAATTCATCCTTGTACTTAGTCCTGAGCAACATCCTCTCTTCCCTAAACCATGGGCTGAGCTAACTCTGGGTGGGTTGAAAAACAACAACCAAGAAAAAGGAAAATAAAATAAAGTACATCAATGTATGTTGAGTATGCATAGAGTAAAATAATTGGGCATTAATTAAAGTGAGAGAAGATTAGAAATAAAGAAATATTAATAACAAAATATTCGAAAGAAAAGGGTTTGCCAAAGAGATTTAACATGTCCAAAATATGAGGGAATTATTGTAAGTATATGCTACTAAAATGTTTCTTACCATGCTCACATGAACATAATCACAAAGATAAATAGTTTCATGGTGATAAATAAACACTGACTAGAATATACTTAAAAGTAGGGTAAGAACCCATATGTATTCCATACGAAAGGGCAAGAGGAAAAAACCTTAGTGTCAAACAAATATAGTAAGTTGTAGGGGAATATAACCCAGTGCATGGTAGGTGTAAGAACCTATTACACTAAACGAGATTACTCAAAACATAAAACATAATCAATCACTAAATAACCACATACCTAAAAATATGGATAAATTAAAACTGATTTCAACGTCAGCACCCGCTCAGAAACATTTGCATAAGAGCCCAGCATCTTTCTTATATCCATACTATGCCAAGAATTTCATACAAATTGTTCTATAACCTTAGCTAAAACATATATACACAAGAGAAAAATATGTGTATATGCCACACAACAAACATTAACATACTAACAAAATTATGATTCGTTTGAAATACCATATACAAACTTTTTCTGCCTGGACCTGAGAGTACAGGATGACTCTAGGACACACTAGACATCTAATCAACTTTATCAAAGATTCATTAATATAGCTCCTCTTTGCTGCCACATGTTTGTTTTCGTCACTTCCGATTACCTAAAAAAATGTGGCAAACCACAAGGGTGAGACCCATGTCCCAGCAAGAGATATAACCTCCAACAACATTTATTGATTACAACATTTTTAAGTAATTAAACAATTAAGTAGTTTAATCAGATATAACAAATAAGATCAGCAGTACTGATGATTAACAAATACATAAAGGAGTAGATAATAACTATCATCATTAGCCAGACTATCAACCTTTATCTTGTTGACAATATAAGCAATTCAGTAGCATATGCATATCTAGCATCATGAGCAAGTCTAGTAACATAGCATAGCTAACAACATGAGCATTTCTAAATGGTTGAACATGTCAACATCATAAGAAGAGCTAAAAACATAAGCACTACTATCTGGATAAGCATGATTAGCAGTATATGCATCTCTAGTTACAAAGACATGGCTAGCATGCTAAATATAACTAACAACATGAGATAGCTAGCATCATGATTATAATCAGCAGTAGCAAGATAGTTATCAACACAAGCATAGCTACTGTATGTACGCATCTACAATCTTAATAATATCCACAACCTAAGTGTATCTACTATCTCTTAATTGCACTAAGCATCATCTTTATGTAAAGATAACAAATAAGGTTTATCATCCAATGTGAAACGTTATGTATAACCCTAAACAAATATGCTACATGGTTGTATTACATCTTTTATTACGCCATGGGGAATTTGAATCGTACCATTCAAAGTCCAACCGACCCCTGCGAAGGGCTATTCAGTTCCGTACAAGATCTAGGAGTGTCGGTATCCTAAGATCTCTTCCCCTCGGTCAGTACGAGTAAAAAGGTAGTGGCATATCAGTCAAAGCTGCCACCACACCGACATATAGTCAAGATGCTAACCACTAGTCCGCCCTTGGTACAGGTCATGGTACTAGAAACCAGGGTATACAAACCCAATCACTGAGGTACAACTACAGTTTTCCTCTAATCATGTCATGTTATAATCACCAAGACACGACCACAGTCATTCTCAATCACATCAGATGTATGAGGCATGACCATATCCAACCTCCACAATCTACATTGTGGATGAAAAGGATATATCCTCAACCTACCACCCCTACATACTCAACAGTATGTACTCCGAGTTTCCCTTAGGAATACTCATTTCACCATCCAGCAAGTTCTGACGCTGAAGATGGTTCTACGGTACAGGGCACTACATGATTAGAGTTGCACTTGATTAGTTATGCCAATTGGGTGAATTAAGGTTACATCAAACAAGTGGACATATAAACCCTAATTCAATTCTAGAAAGCATATAAATATCACAACTTTGAAAGGATATAAAATGTGTGAAACATAATTTCTCATCTCATCATCACATGGTACTATTCACTTTCCATTCATGAGACCACACTAGTCATCATACTATCACAAGATATAAATCCTTTTCACAATATCACAGGGTATCAACCCTTATCAACATAAGAGGATTACACCTCATTCAGGGCTCAACCATGCCCAAATGTCATTAAGACCATCATATTATTCCCTGCAAGATCATTAATATCTTTGCATGCCTTATAACAAGGTTCAACAACATCACTTACATATAATACACCAGATCGGCACAATATTGTTTTAATGAGCTAGGAGATATTCATAAACAATCATAGCAGGGTTATATTAACATTAAGAGCATTCATTTATTACATCAACATGCAAGGAATCTAGATATGATTAACCCTCATCATATTCATAATGCACATGTTTCGCATAAGCAAGTATCAACCATGTGGCTATGACAACCACTAATTAACACATTAAGGTTATGATCATGTTAAGGAGGTTATTTCACCATCATGCCATCATATAATAATGTTAAACATGAATACTCATCTTTATCTATTTGCATTAGAGTTAGGTTCAACAAGATGAATTATATTAACGTTACTAATCAGCACTTATACCCAAACCCTAACTCACGACATCCCCATTGGATCATGGATGCATAAGGTGAAGCATCACCATCACATTCCATACTATTCTCAAGTATGAACCCACACATAAATCAAGGTGTAACCATTGGGTTATAGCATACTAGGGTTTCAACAACATTAACATAGTACTTCATGATTGTATTAGTCATTCAAGGACTATTCATACCCAATTACCATCATTTAGTTATATTAAAGCTAGGTATAACAAGCTATACCTCATTAGGGTTACATATCAACACAATATGATTATCATCCCTTCTATTCATATGAGTGAATAGGTAAGACTACCTTATTAAGGGTAACCCTCCATTTGTTCCATCATTATTCAACCCATATCACCATACCACAATGTCACCCAAAACCATTGGATGTTTAAAAGGTATGACCATTGGTTGTTTACATAAGTAAACACCTTGGATAAACCACCTATGAAGTCCTTTATTTGTGCTGTATAAAGAGTCACCATCTGACCCTAGACATCCCTTGATTAACAACACAAAAAGTTCCATTGAGAGTAGGGTAAAACCCACAATCAACTGTTCATTTAAAACAAACCATCTGTTGTCAACAAGTAAGCTCCTTAAGTTGATCATATAAAGGGAAACCATCTAAATCACATTATTAGGACCAACATATTACATTAGCCATCATTCCACTTTATTGGAGGAATAAACATTAGATCTTGACCATTGGGTCAAGTTCATATGTTAAAACCACCAATTACAGTATAGGTCCGACCATTGCATCAAGTGACCCAAGAAACCATTGGTCTAAGGCTTAATTGATGCTACAACTATATGGTTAACTCACCATAGGTTTTGGAGACCTGATCCACCATCATTAGTGACCATTAAGTCACCATATGTTGTTAGATCAACACTATATTCATTAATCAGCATCAAATATTAAACTAATATCACCATTGATTGATAGCATCATTAGGGTACTTAGTTGTTAATCACTAGGCTTCTAATTAGTCCAAAACATGACCTAAGGGGTGAATGTAAGTTGACACCCTTGGTTACCACCATCAATTGTCATGAAGACAACACCATAGGATTGTTGCAATGGTACCATCATCGGGTCATGGGTTTGTAGAAGAAATCATCTTAAAACCCTAAAATTGATCATTGGTTGATAGGTGCTTAGCACCATAGATTGTCAAACCAACCTGATCCAAGTCATATTATACCTTAGTAATAACGTACACATGATCACAGGTTCATCTATGACTGAAATCAGAACAGGAAACATTATAAAAATCAAAATCCAAGTCAAGCATAGCTTTTTAGTGCATGGATCATCATTTTCAAGCAAGAACATGATCTAGAAAACTTATAGTAAGCAATAAACGTGGAGCAAGTTATAAAACTTGCCTCTAATGAGAAGATGAAATCCCACACAGAAGAAATCTCAAGCAGGTAGGGTAGAAAATCTAAGAATAAGCTATGAACTCGTCCATCTAGCACCTTTCTTCATCAAATGAGCAAACCCTAAGCATAAGGAGCAAGAAATGTAGGGTTTTAGAGTTTTAGAGAAATTTCTACCATGGAAAAGAAATATTACGACCTAGAGGAAGGTATAAGGAAGGAGAAGAGTAAGATAAATGGATAAGGAAGGAAGAAAATAACCTGCCTTGGTCGAAATCCCTAGAAGATGACCTTGGAAACCCTAGGTAGGGCTAAATGGAGCTCTAGGAGACCTTCTTCTCCAAAAAGAGGTTTTCTTCTACCTTAGAAAACTTGGTTCCACATAAAAATAGAGTGGAGTCGTTTCTCCAGGTTATAGGAAAGAGAAATCAATCAAAGTTGTGTACTTGGGCAAGGAAGAGGCAAATATAGCCCATGGATAAGGATGGGAGCAAGCATGAGGTGTAAAAGTAGTTTCCCCATGTCTCTATGGCCTTAAACTATTAAGAATATACAAGAACACACACAAGAAGCTCCCCCACCATCTATAGATACATGATTATCCTTAGTTTCTTGAATTTCCATGCAAAACAAATAACTCATTAGTTGATAGCTACTAAAGGTAGCTCATCCATGAAGGGGTAAACCCCAAAATACCCTTGAGGAAAATACCTTCAAACCAAGGTTTAAATAGGCACACCATGGATCAAAAAGCTCAAGAATTATGATAGAATATCCAAGGAACATAATGAAAGTGATTAATTGCAAAGAAAACCTCTCAGTTGGGTAAATTGCAGAAAAGTCCAAAATGTGCATAAAATTGCATAACTTGCTCAAACAGTGTCCAAATTGGACCAAATTTGAAACTTACGATTGTATTATGATTTCAAAGCATATAGCAAGATTATATTAGGGTTATAAGAATTCAATTATGATAATTAAGCTTATTCAACTCATTAAGTAAGTTTAGGGGCCTTATAGTAGGGGAATAAAACCTCGTGCCTAATATTATAGGTGGCAGGGGAATAAAACCCAATGTCTGGAAGGAGAATAAGACTTGGTGACTATAAACAATAAAAGTGGTAGGGGAATAAAACCCAGTGCCTATATGGAAATCTCTACCTATAGTTATGACTAGTCAATTATCCATGCAAATAGGGAAGGCAAGAATGAAGCATAGTTATTTTTCATATGAAGGATAAGAATATCAAGTTTACATCAAATGGGGCAAAGGACCCTAATAATTGGTATGATAAGGTGCGATGACCATCAATGTGGTATCAACATTAACAAATTAGGAGATGATGAACAAGGAAGAGTACTTCCACAAAAGGATAGGATTGTCCATAATTTATTCAATGCCTCATATGGGAAAAAGATGTTTAGTCATGATATTGTGCCCAATTTAAAATAGAGTAGATTTACATACCTTAACTTGAGTTGTTAAAGTAGATATTGAATCCTAACCCTCCAAGTCCAAAGTCAACTCAACCTTCATATAGATTTAGATCCATCAGTTAGGGTTTATGTATATGTATTGGGAAAACCCTAGAAATTCAAATCCATCAGCAAAACCTTTGGTCGACACATGTTAAAAACCTAATATTAAATGTGGAGTTTCTTAATGATATCTTGACCCAAAATCACAACTTTATTCATTATGATGTTATCCTTATGTTTTTGTGATCATAAGTGAAAGCAAAACCCTAAAACTCAAATCTTCGATAAAAACCTAAATTGACACATGATCATATCTCAGAGAGTAAGTTCAAGGTTACTGATCATGGGTGTGACTCCAAGATCTCAACATCATATTTTAAAATATATCTTCAATTATTGATGTGATATTATAAAAATTTAAGATAATAAAAAGCAAATCCTCAGAACTTGAGAATGAAGTAATGAAATCTATACCAGAATGTAGATAAAATTATTTGGATTCTAAAACATATTTTTTGTAATTTTTAAAGAATCCAATAAAAAGATATGAATTTTTTGAAGTTTATCCCAATCGAAAAAAGCCAAAAATCCATTTCATCAAAAGAAATGTTGGTTAAGAGGGCCGTGATGGCTAAGGTGGGCCATTCACATGTGGTCATGTGACCCAGGTCCACCGCCAATTGGGCACTCATGAAATTTTTGAGCCAGGTGGTAAAAGTCCTAAACTACCATTGGAAGAATGAAAGAAAGGATAAATAAGGTGAGGGAGAATAAGGAAAACCACGGGGGGTCACCCCCTTCCTAAGCACCCGCCATGGTTGTGCATGAAGCAACAGCAGTGCTGAGCAAAAAAATAGGGAAGCCCATGTTTGTTTCTCATTTGAGAATCTGATTCGTTCGGGGCTAAGAGCAGAGATCAGCAAAGCTTACCCAGAGATTAATCATACCCTGGTGAAGTAGGGTGTCATGGAGATAAGCCACATTGTCAGATCTAAATCTGAATTAGTGGATGGGGAAATGACAATGTGCAGAGAAATTGGAAGAGGAGAAAGGCAAGGTGAGGTACCGCGGATCTAGGGATAAGGTCACTTATATATAAAGTTAAGGTTTAAGGCATAGACTAGAGGATTCGAGAGGGTTGGGAACGGATTTGGATATTTCTCAATTATTAGGAAATAGGGCTCAAGTAAGTCATGATTCTATGTGGAATCTAGCAAGGAATCAGTAGGAGAAGAAATCTCGCAAAGATATTAAGTGTGGTGGGAGAAAACATCAATTTTTAGAGGCATTCACATGTACCTAGTTTCCCAGTTTGACTCGGGGTAGAAGACAAGTCATTGTTCATTTGATCTAAATCCTACAGTGAGCAAAACGTGTGTCATTGACTATATATCTATGATATTAATACTTTCCAAAACAAAATTGAATAAAGTGATGCATATATTAATTTCTTTTCTTTTCCATTTAAATTGGATGGGTAATTGACCTTCAAATAAAGTGAAATTTGGTGGGTAAGGTAATTAGGACCCAAATAATCCAATTTTGGACTCAAATTTACATTTTGGAAAACTTTAATGCATGAAACACCCAATTTGGTGTAAAGTGTATTTTCTTCATATTAATGCATTCTTTGTTATTTCTTTGCCAAATTTTGTGTGTAGCTCTCTGTTAACCAAGCCTACCCACAACAAAATTCTATATGACTAATTTTAAACTTTAATGTCTTAATTTTATAATTTTGCACAACTAGCCCCAAAACTAATGAATAACCCCAATTTCTTGTATTAAGGCCTCAATTCTTTTTATTTTTGGTTAAAACTCTTATATTTGAAGGTTATTAACTTCCTAGGGCAAACCAATCTAATAGGAGTTGAAACTAAAATATTGAAATAAAAAGGAGTATAAGGTTATAATTACCTAAATTTGAGAATGTTCCAATCATAATACACTCATATTAACATGTAACTTAATTATGTGCTAACATATAATCACTACAAAAAATGGGTTTTTAGTGAAGGTCATTTGTGAAGGACCAAAACCCATCATCATCACCATCCCCACCATAATCATCATCAATCATCATCACCACCATCATCATCACCATAATCATCATCATCACCAAGATTACATATATAATGAGATTGTGGAAATAATAGATTGAACCATAATCCCTAAGCACTCATTTATTAAGATTAAACTATCTTCAAGTCTTGATAGGTCAAAGAGTCATTTGGATGCATATAACTAGTCCAAGGAATCAAGATATGAGAATACAAGATTCTCAACAAAAAATGATCATGAAAACATTTCAAAGATGAACAAGAAATATAAGGAGGAGGAGGAAGAGGAGGAGAGAAAACCTATGAGGAGCACTAGATCAGGGGCAGCAACAGAGGAGGCAGCACAGTAGCTCAGCGACAGTAGTAGCTCAGCAGCACAGTAGCTCAGAGGTGAGCAGCGGCGACAATGGAGGCTAATCGGCAGTGTTGGCATCTTGGTGGAGGAGAGTCGACGACTGTGGCAGCGGCAGCAGGACAAGACAAGGAGGAGGAGCAGTGGTGGAGAGGAGGTAGCAGAAGAGAGGAGGCAACAATGAGGAGGAGTTGGAGGCAGAGAGGATGAGGAGCAGTGGCAGAGAGGAAGCAATGGTGGAGAGGAGGTAGTGAGGAGGAGCTGGAGGTGGAGGAGCTAGAGGTAGAGGAGTTGGAGGTGAAGGAGCAGTCAGTTGCATGATGAGGATATAGAGGTGGAGTAGTAGGAGAGGAATCACCAGAGAAGGTTTCCAGAGAAACGTGGGGTAGGGTAATAAGGAGGGCAAGGGTTTCATGGGGTTAAGTAAGCTATACATTTTTGGCTTGTTAAAAACAAACCACCGAGAAATATGATGTGGGGGTGGGGAAAATTTTACGGGTCACATGGCATGAACATCTTCCTTGTCAGCCACTCAGGAAAGCACTAACAATAAATGTCAATTGGTTCCCGTGGGGCAGATGGAGCATACATACCTTTCTCTCAGTGGTTGCGCTGAAAATATCTGACTGTATAGGTTTTTTGGAGAAAAATAAAATGCTCCCAAAATTTTGAGCAAAATTCTAATTTCATGGGTGAAATATAGCATCAGTTGCTTTGAGAATAGACCGAAGGTAAAAAGAAAGCACATCTCGAGTTTTCTCAGGTAGGAAACTCGCGGTGGTTTCCGGCCTAGAACTGACGGAGAAAATATCACTGTCGGTTTCTTGTAAAAATGTAACCGACACTGTATCCCCATTCTATAGTAGTGAATATGGATTCATGGACAATGTAAACTTGAACCAAACCCTCAGCCTTACTTGATCCCTTTGACATTCCATTATGTTTCGAAGCCAACTATTTGATCTGCGGTTGTGTCTTCTTCTTCAACAATGATCAAGAATATAAAGATCTTACTCCATGTGACTAGTCAATGATTAACCTTATATTTTATCAAAGAAGATCATGATTCCATTTGGATAAGGCTAGTTTCAACCCAACTTATTAAAGATCAGATGCCTTCATCTCCAAGGCAGTAGGTCAGTATTCTCTTGCTATAGTTTGAATTCACTAAGATTTTAGTTAAGTAGATAAACAAAAAGAAGAATGAAATTCGATATCTTAATTCATATTACATAGAATGAATATATGTTTTGGTATGACCATTACCCTAATCTTATGGTAGATTGGATATTTAGACTTTCAACTAAGGAATGTTGCATTCTATATTATTCTTGTTGCACAATCACCTATTTTCCCCTCTCTCTTGGTCCTATGGACATTAGCCTACACAATCCTCTCCCTCTTTTGAGAATATAATTCATGTGAAAGATTGCAACTTGATTTAATCTTGTGATCATCTTAATTTGTTGGATATTCTTGTTGGACTCTTACTTATATCTTGTTCCTCTTAATCCTTGTGAAATTCTTATTTTCAAATTGCAGAATTTTGTGATTCTATGAAGCATCTTATTATGGAAATAATTGTATATTTGTTTATGGGTCCTCTAACCCCACAATGTAACTGTTAGATGTTCTCATCTTGTTATTTTAGTTTAACTAAACTATTACTTGCCTTTTCCCTATTCAAATGCATGCTTGCACTAATTTTATTTCTAGTAGTGGTACATGTGTACAACCATATATGTGGGCACATTTTTTCACCCTGAGTGTTCTTTTTCACTTGTTATTTATGTAGAGTGTGTTATTTCTACCTAGGGTGCACTTTTTCCACCTGATATTTTTAGGCTGACATCCTATAGTGACCCATTCCTGCTTGAAACAACCACATTCTATGGTGTTTACATGCACTACTTATGAATTGATATATTATTATTGTGACATTGCTTTAAGGCAAGAAACCTCTTAATGCTTATTTCTATTAAATGTATTCTTTTAATACCCACTTGGGTGGTATTTTCCTCTTCTATGGGAAGTCGTGTTATACTTGATGTCCTTGTTCCTTATATTTCTCAATCCATATTTAATTTTCACATAACGAAATTTTTGTTGATAACTTTTACTTTGTATTATGTTATGGGGTATGCTTCCAACCCTAGGTGTAGAATTTGAAAGACTAGACTTGGTGACATGATCCTGCTGGGTGGAGCCCTTGGGGAGATAAACTTGAGATAGCAAGATATCCCTCTACTTAGATCTTTATGTTGTAACATTTATGTAAATCCTTTATAGGAGATGATGATGTACTTTTATAAAATTGAATATAGTCATGAAATATTATTCTTCTACTACTTTGGTTATTTTGTTTATCATCATTTGAGAAATGGAAAAAAATTACACCTATTCTAGCATACCTTTCAGTGTGTTTGGAATAGATGGTTAAATTTAGTAGGGAGTGGATCCCCTCTCAGGTCCCACTCCTTTCAAAACTGAAGATAGAACATACACTACTACATTTTTTCCCCTTTAACGTCACTACTGATAGTGTTAGTTTCATAGGGACTCAATAAACTATTACATCAGTTTTATAGTAAGTTGATACTACATATGCTTGGGGGAAATAGGGGCACTAGTTCAACAATTAGAGTCCCTCATTTAAAAAAAAATGACGCTTACAAAATCCCACAAAAGTAAAATTTAGCACCAAAATTTTTATTTAAACCTACAACATTGGTTTCTATTAAAATTGACTCTACTTTTCCCCGTGTAACAAAAGGCACAAAATCACTTTCCCTCCAAAATATCTATAGCATCATTTTTTTTAAAAAAATGATGCCATTTTCCAAACTCAGGCACCACTTAGCTCGCAACATATTGCATCGTTTTCTTATAAAATCGACTCTGTATGTTAGATCTAAAGCGTCATTTAAAAAAGGTGATGTTATTTTGAAAATCGGACACCACTTAGCTTGCAACATATAATGTCACTTTTTTAATCAAAAATGATGATGTAGATCGTAGATATAGAGTCACTTTTTTCTAGATGTTTTGAAAAGTCAGGTACCAATTATACATGGCATTGCCTTTTTTGAAGAAAAAAAACTGACTCTGTAGGGAATTGTATTACCCCAACTACAAAATTGAGTTCTCATTGTGTTCTTCATCTTTGGCAATGATTGGGTTCTTTGACTTCATCACTAATTATTGTTGTCACTGCTCCTTTATCATCGTTGTCACAGTTGTCTCTCCATTCCATTATACTCCTTGGGAATCTAATTAGATGACACACTACACGATTTGGCCTCCATCATGCCGCTGAAGATGTGACTGGTTTGTGATGTCATCCATCTTGCAACACCACCAAAACTCCTCCAACACTGTAACATTTTATGATAGAATCAAGTATTATAATATTTAGCTCTTTTATCTTCTCCTATTACATTTTGGTATTTTAAAATATACTTTTGAATAAATTGGATTATAATCCCTTTGTGAAAAATTTGATTGTGTGTTTGGCATATGAGATGTTTTATTTTATTTTTTCCAATAGGGAGTGGATCTCCTCTCAGGTCCCACTCCTTTCAAAAGACCATAAGAAGCTAAGATGTTATATTATGTTGTCATTATAGACATGTGGAAATTTGAGTATATAGATTTTAGAGCTCCGATTTTCAAGAACAATTGATTGATAAAAATAAAGGAGTTGTAGTGGATGAACTGGACTTTGGTGCAGATTGATAAGAAAGATGAGACATTCATCATGGCATCACAAGGAAGGCAAGTACACTATATCGATGACCCAAAAAATAAAAGTCAGTCTATCATTCTACATAAAAAAGCAAAGTTTATGCATAACATATAAATAATGAAGAATATTATGACGATTTTCATGATTCCAACCTATTTCAATTGGTTTTCCCAAGTATAAATGTCAAAATTAACACCGATGAATACTGAAAAAGTCAAGATCACGCTGAAGGAATTTTACTTGACTAGCAATCCAACCAATACTATAGGCACGTGTTTATTTAATCTATATTTTCTTATCAGTCATGTTTATCTTTTTTAATTAACATGCATTTTTGTAAGTTTATTAAAATCTACATTCTATTATCACTCATGCTTATATTTTTCAGTTTGCATGCATATTGTTTTAGAATTGCAAGTGAAGATGAGCACTCTGAGCGCGAGCACCATGAGGAAGTTGATACTGATGTCAATGCTTTTGGTAGGGGTGATTCTTCTGGCAATGTTAAGAATTATAGAGAGCTCACACTTATGTGTAGGCCACATGCTCTTAGGACCAAAGAGGATAAATTAGACATACAATTTGATGATGCATGAGCACCTATTGGGAAAAATGCTAGTGCTTGCAGGCACTATGTAGGGACCACTATAAGTAGTAAGGTGATAATAAATATAGAAAGTTAGCATAAAGTTGATTAGAGCCTAAAAGACCTTCTATGAAAGGGCATATCTATGAGTTCTACTAACTTTATTTGTTTAGTTTTTATGATTTTTGTGTTTTTTATTTGATTTCATTTGCCAATTCTTATTAAAATAATATTATTATTCAGGGAACTTTTCATCTAAATGAAAAAGATCATAGGAGAATTCTCTACCGTGACGTGGCATACTATGGAGGGGTTTTAATACCAATCTCACTAGGGATTATATAAATAATACTAAGAAAAAGAAGACTTCCTTTGAATAATATATTTTTGTTAATCTTGTGGCGTGGGACTAGTTTGTTGTTATAGCTAGGCAGTTGGATGAGTTTAAGGTATTGAGGATTTTGATATATTAAGTGACTTTTATTTTTTACAATTAATATGATTATTATAAATCTACAATATCTCTTCTAATTGATTAGAGTATCCATGAGCCAAAAAGAAAGGCAAGCCAATAATGTGCATGATAATCATCTGGGGTTCACTGAGGTCTAGTGGTTATGCCTATTGAAGGCATATACATGAAAAATTATTATCCTCAGGGAAGAGTCTAGCACAACTCCAACTCAATGTCCACCCCAACACGAGGTTTGTATTAATGCTAGAACAAATAAAGCAGAAGAAATTCCTAACCCTGCAAGTAAGGAGGTGGCACAAGGAATGGTAAGTAGAGGCCAACTCTCACAACCATTTATTTATTTTCATTCTTGTTGATTTTTTTGGTGAATTCTTTCAAATTATTCTGTGTGAATTATATATAAGGAGGTTCATAAGCAAAGAAAGGATGGGAAATTTATCTCGAATGGTTGCATGGATGAATGAATAGTTGCTCCTAGTATGAAGGAGTGTCTTGGTTGTGTTAGGGCACTAGGTAGCGTAGGACTAAAGTCATATTTTAGCTCCTCCCAAAAGCAATCTAGATGTGTTCGTAAAAGAGTTTTGACACAAGATGATGTAGAACATTTTGTAGCACATAAATTAAAAGAAGCAATGTGTTCATTTGAGCCTACTCATCCTGCTCAACCTTCTCAAACTATGAATTGATCAAGTGATGAAGTACAAGTTACTATAGTCGTAGAAGATCTTGGGAGTACTCCCAATGACCCACCAGAGCAGCCCAATGTAAGTTTGTTATATATGTTGTGTTAGTGTATGATGTACACATATTTTTATTACTACATAATTTATACTATTTAAAGTGTATTTGGGTACAATCTGAAAACTTACAGTCATGGAGCTCGAATACAATGTAGTGGTGGAGAGCAAGGTATATCACCTTGGTGATACATTACATTGCCAACCAATTCCTACTAACTTTACATATGTCTCTATCGATATTATGTATGTTGTAATGGGGGATACACCACTACCTATATATCATGAAGAATTTAGTACAATCACATAAGCAAAGGTTGATGTCATGCAGTGGTCTATCAACTAGATTCACTATGATAAGGTATACTAAATTCTTATTAAAAAAATTCTATTTGTCTATATATATATATATATATATATATATATATATGAATTTTTATCTACAAATATGCAATGTAACATATCCATAAACCTAAAACCATGAAACATGTTGCTCTTCCTCATGTGTCTAAACGATCATTGATTCTATAATCCACAATTAATCATTAGGGGAGTAAATGTAAAGGTTTGTATTGATTCTTATCTAGTGAAAATCAGGAATGAATATGATGATCAGTTTGAGGACGTGGTAAGGAAAGACTTTGATAATTATGCCTTTTTTTATGATATTTTAGAGTTGTAAGTATATGAGCGGCTAAATAGTTCTATATTAGAAGTACGCACATGGTAAGGAATTCTCAATATTGTAAAGACCAATATATATTTTTAATTTATTTCCATATAATAAATGATTATGATTTTTTTACAACTACTTATATACAAAGACCTTGAGTTTTGAATTAAACTATGTTAGTTTCTTAGTTCCTTCAGTCATTAGAATGATGGAAAACCAGACTAGTGATGTATTTCTATGCATCGTCATCACAAAAAAAAACACTAGAGAAATTATCTCTAGAGTTTTACCTTTTAGAGGCTAAAAATTCACTTATAAACAAGAAATTTAATTTTAGTATAGAAAGGTATTCATCCCATGGAATGATATTTTTAAGAGATCAATAAAAACCAATTACGATGAACAATATTTAAATTCTAGTTTTGGATAGAGTTATTAAACTAAAACAAAAAGTAAATTTGTGAAAATAAACTAAATTGTCAAGAGATTTAAAACTAAAATAAGAAAGTAAACTTGCAAAAGTTGAAACTATAAATCAAGGATTAATTTCATTCAATTAGACTATTGGAGGCCTCAGTTTCACCTCCATAAGCCTTTGTAGTTATCTTAGCAATTTTAACTCCCTTTCTCAACATATATTTAGATTAGGATCATGTAGATATGTTTCGTTCAGAAGTAGATCTCATGGATCAAGCTACCGACATACCCGAGTTCTCAGCTTCTGTAGGTCATGGTTCAACATCCAATAAGTTTCCATCCATGGTCTCGTAAGGGAACTTGTGAGTATCATTTGATTTTCTAGTCCATAATTCTGAGGTCTCATCATTATGGATCGTAAAAGTCATGAAGAACAGATGATCAGTTATTCATTCACATTTTTAAATAAACAAAGACACATCTTTATTTATTTAATAAGATCAAAGTTAGCTAACACAAGTTAATGGCTCATGGGGCTACTCCCCATGTCCTAACAAAAGAGGGACTACTCCATATCTCCCATAGAAGCAAGAACAAGGATATGAAGAAGAGAAATCATGTTGCTAGCAACACTTTGTAGACTTTGTCTCTTCTTTCCTGGCTCCGTTCTCCCAGACAGAGTTTTGAGATGATTGGGGGGTCCTCCTCTTATTTGGCATTTCCCCCTCCTTTTATAGAGAGGAAGTTCCTTGAAAACCCTAAAGAAGGGTATGTAGACATATGGAAATTTATGGATCCAGCATGCCAGTCGATCAGTTGGCTTTCCAATCGCTCAAATGGATTGAATGGTTGTGTAGATTTTTAGAGGGGAAGGTGTGACTAATTGAATTGATACTTTAGCTCCAAGTAAATCAGTTGACATGTTTGTTGCTAATTGACCAGTTCGATCATGAAAACACACCTTCCTTAATGGGGTTGATGGACAGTCAATCGGTTGGCATTCGTGGATCCTTCCAAATCTGCCATTGAGTCAATCAACTAGAGGGGCAAGTCGACCGATCGAATGGTCTTGTAAGAAGCAAAAATTATTCAATTAGAAGCCTCTTTGTCTTTTGATTCTTTGGGTCATGATGTGCGTTCTTGGACTTGAAGTTGACGTAATGAGAATGAGCATAATGTACAAAATGTGAACAAACCAATAAAAACTCTAATTAAAGAGACAAAAGCAAAGTAATTACAATTAGTTCCTAAAATTAAGAAAAATTAATATAATGTAAACAAATTGTAACATACTAGATCTCGAACCCTACCCTAGAAGTTGACATTTTGGACTTAGCTAAACAAGGTTGAAGGTTAGACCTAAATAGATGTTTAGTATAACCCCAATGAGATAATGCATGTATAAGTCACCCTAATGTAACCTAATGTTCTAACATTAATCTTAGATTTATAATGGATACATAAAATATGCCACATAACTCATTTTGGTGGTAATATGAAGATAAGAAACTTAATTGGATGAATAATTTAGATAATGGGCCGTTAATGGGCCATATGACATATCTCATAAAAATAAGTCTCAAAAGTGGAAACAAACTTCAAATTCGAAATCTACATATCAAAATTAGCCTACATATCAAATTTCTTCTAATTTGGACAACCTTGAAATATTAGGATAAGTTTAGGAGAGAGAAAATGAGTAAAAGGCATAAGTAATGAATAATGTGATTATATAACTTCAAAATATGGAAATAATGGAAAATTCATATTCAACACATAAAATATAACTTGTGGATGAAGTTTGGTCCAATTTGGATGTTGTTTGTGCAAGTTATGCAATTTTAGGTACATCTTGGACTTTTTTGCAATTTATCCAATTGGGAGGTTTTCTTTGCAAATTGTCAAATGCATTACAATCCTTATATATTCCCTTAACATTATCGAGTTTTTGAACCATGGGGCACCTAGTTGCACCTTGGTTTGAAGGTGTTTCTTTCCAAGGGCATTTTAGGGATTACTCTCTTTATAAATGATCTTATCTTTAGAATCTATCAACCAATGGGGTTATTTCTTTGATTGGAGGTCGGTTGGGATGGCCTATAAGTGTCCATAAATCGACATTTGATATTCAAGAATCCTCTATGAGTTGTCCTCTTGTATGGCCATGAAATCCCTAGGCTAAGGACACATGCAAAGCTCCATGGACACTTCATGCTTGACTTCTTCCTTATCCATAAAGGTTTGCATGTCCATAGGCACCCTTAGCATTGGACACATGGAAAGTAACTTGACACCTCATGCTATATTCTTCCTTATCCATAAAGTCTTGCATGTCCATGGACACCCTTATACATGACACATGGAAAGTCCCATAAACACCTCATACTTGACCTCTTTCTTTATATAGCCATATCTAGCCCTTCCCAAATCCCAATTCAAAAACTCTTCCTCTCCTTTATTTCCTATATCTTAGAGTATCATTAATACTCTATTTTTCCACGAAGGTGTTGTCCCAAGGTAAAAGGAGGTGCCTACCTTGGTGAAGAAGGCTCTTAGGGTTCCAGATTTCTCGATTTAGGATTTCTTAAGCTCCTCCTTGGTGATTTTGACCAAAACTAGTAAGTATCCTCCTTTCCTTCCCTATTTTCATATTGTTAGTCTTCCTTTCACCTTCCTCCAGGTCATAACCCTGGTCTTCCATGGTGAAACTCCACCTAGAACCCTTAAACACCCCATCTCCATGTTCTTTTATTAGGGTTTTTCACCTCTAAAGTGGAGAAGGTGCTTCTTGCTCGAGATAGGAGCTTTGTTGAAGAAACCAACCTCTCTAAAGCTTGGGAACCTTACTTATTGGACCTGTTCATTGGAGGCCTAGGCTTGACTTGGACCATTTAGAATCTGAAGCTGAGATATGATGTATCCCCTATTCTTCTATGTTGAGCAATTAACCTATGCTTATTCATTCTCTTTATCCTATGGACATTAGCCTATACACAATGTATTTTCTTTTGAAAATCATGGTTCATTGAACTACCTTCTTTGATATTGATTATGTGATCATGGATATTCTTTTGAACTCTTATCGTATGCTTTGTTCATGATGGAACTCTAAAAGATGACATGTGATGTCTTTTGCCCACTTACGATGTTGATGTATATGTTGGTCACTTATGTGGTGACTAGTTTATATATTCTGACTATACTTTCTACTTGCCTCTACATTTAACATGCTATATGATTCAGTAGCACTAGAGTAGTGTAACTACATTGGTTTTTATGGTAGATGTGTTATTTCCTGTCGAGCAGATGTGATATTTCCTTCTCTTTTGGGATGGAAAGGAACCTCATACCCAGGACAAGATGTGTGATGTTTGACCCATGTTTTATATATTTGGGAGATTGGTAGTATTCCTTTATCTATCAGGTTTCAAGTTTATGAGAATTGGCCGCCTTTGTGTTTATATTGTTCTAGGGCTATGTTTATCACACATGCATGAAGTTTGATGATATGGGGTGTGTGCCCTAATTCTTTACATGTGCTGGTGTGGCACAATCTTTATGTTTTATTAATGGTAAGTATTCTTTTGTTATCATATGATTTCAATTCATTTTCTCTTGATACCCATTTGGGTGGTCCTTATCCTTTCTAAGGGAAGCCTTTTATATTTGATGTCCTTTATTCCATATATTGCTCAATTTCCTATTTAGTATGCACATACCAGCCTTTGCTAATGTCATCTATTTTCTCTTCTTGCTGGGGTATGCTTCCAACCCTAGGTGAAGGACTTGGATGATAAGGCATGAAGTTTTGGACTATCTTAAGGAGTTAAAATTTGGAGACAAAGTTGTCATGGTTTAGATTTCCCTCTACTTAGATCCTTATGTTGTATCATACATGTAAGCCCTTATGGGATATTATGATGTACTTTTGTAATCTTTTGTGAAAATTGAATATAGTCATTAATTTTATTCCGCTGCTATACTTTGGTTGTTTTGAATACCATTTATTGAAGTTTGAAAATTTTGCACCTATTATAGCATATCTTTGAGTGTGTTTGGAATGGATGTTAATTCTTCAAATCTTTAGTAAAGGGGTGATCTCGCCTCCTTACACAAATGACCTACAAGATGCGATGAAAATGGATGAAGATGCATTCATCATCTATCTAAATATTTTAAGACTTCATTTATATATTTTGTTGTAAAAGGAAAGGACATAATTCTAGCTCCTTTTGACAAGTAAGTTTATATTATTCAATTTCATTTATGAACTTACAACTCTAATATCGAGTAAGTTTCTACAATTTTATCTTTATTTTCGACATTTGCCTTTTTCTTGTTCGGAAGCAATCATTGAGAATTGTTGTGATTGTCCTGATATTAATGACTATTTTTTTATTTAAAAGAGAATCCACCTCAAGCACGACCATTGCTAGACCCGTCCTGACATGGTAAACTCTCGGGACATGAGAGGGTGTGGTTCGGTCATCCCTTTCCCGTGCCCAATCAACGTGAAATATCGTTCACATAGTGTATTTTGGCGTGATTTAAACCTGGGTCCTTCATTGGGACTTGCCAAGTTCTTACCAGCCGGGCAACTCTGACCAGACTTCAGTGACTATTTATTATCTTGATCTAATGGGTAAAACTTCAAGAGGACACAAATTGAGATTTTCAGCCATGGAGTAAGAGTAAATATTTATTCATCAACGCATTGATTGATATGCCTTCATTTAGATATGTCTATTTATTCAGTTATATTAATCATTTGATTTATAGTGGTATAAGAGCATTAAAAAATGGAGTAAAGATAGTTTCAAAATATAAGACAATGATTTTGAAGAATGTCAAGGTGGCTTGATAACATAATTTGTTATATCAACTTTTGTAGTAGTTTATTAACTTTTCATATAATTTGAATTTTAGTGCCATGTACAAAATAATGATTGGGCGTGCGTGTATTATGTAATGAAATGCATGGAAACTATTGTTGATAATGCATCATGCGACATTTATAATATAGATCAAATTAAAAACAATAGGATCGTTAGTTTACAATTTATATTTAATTATAATAATTTTATACAATACACACAGTTCTTTTATAGATGCTTAACACTCAAAGTTATACATCAGAGGTTTATATGAATTTCAAAAAAAGTGAGAAGATTCTTTTGTAGAAGAAGTTCAACTTGGTTTTTTATGGCTGATTTGGGTCAAGTTGTCTAGTTCGAAACTTTTAATCACAAATTTACTTTTGTATCAAATTTGATTTTAGTACTGTCACATTTAGTTAATGCAATCTAGCAATTTTTGAATGATGATCTTCTTCACAATTTGTGAATGATGTGGATTGTGTGTGAATTATGTGGAATGTGTGAATTATGTGAAATGTGTCAAATAATGATGTGATTGAAATATTATAATTTTTGTGTTTATGTGTATGATTTGGTGATAATGTATCATTTTATTGAAAAGGAAATGAATATGTAATCTAGAATGTGTATGTAATATATTTTCATCTTAGTATTGTAAATTTTTCTATCTACTGGAGGTTTAAATCTGTTGATAGTATATTTCTATAGAGAAAAACAATCATACATATAATGTCAATTGTATTAAAAATTGATGCTATTAGGGCACAAAACTTAACTGATAAGTTTTGAGTATTAGCGTCAGTTATGTTAAAAATGACGGTATATAACAAAATAGTGTCCATTTTTTTGAAGAAAAAGAATGAAGACATAGCTTCAATATAGCATCATGTTTATAGAACTGATGTTGTAAGTATCTAAGAAACTCGTTGTATTGTCAGTTTTGTGTCACTTTTAAAACAAAAAACTGACATCATAGTGTCACTGTAGCGTCAGTTTATGTATGTTGGAAAAAATGACGCTACTCCATTGTGTGAATTTTTCTTAATTAAAATAAGTGACAATGTTGGTGTATTACACTAGTGTCAACATCATAACCATCACTTTTGTAGTGAAGCTATATGCACAAAAAAATTGATGATATATCCTATCTCTTACTAGTGATATTATGGTATGATGCATGTCTAAGGTTCAAAATGAAAAGTAGGATGGCATCGACCTTACGTACATGTTAAAGGTTGTTGCATAGAGTTGGTTCTAGGCTCTCAAAATTCAAGGACAGAGAGATTCTAACGATTTGTAGATAGGAGATACCTACCGAAAATCATAGGAAGAATTATTATCATTAGAAGAACATAGCACCCAAGTAAACTATCCATATGAACATGACTATGAGATATCACTATCTAAAGAGAACCTTTTAGTGGGAAGGTATGGAGAAATATATTCCTATTTTTATATTTAGATAAAGGTGAAAGCTAAGAACCAAAAGTCTGGTGGTATTCTCCAACCCCCTGATATTCCTAATTGGAAATGACACAATATAACCATATATTTTGTCACTCTGACTAAGACCGTGAAAGGGAATGACTTTGTATGTGTGGTTGTAAATCATATCATAAATATTGCATACTTCTTACCTTACAATACCACCATCACTAGATTTGGGATGTTTAATTAGTACATTTAGAATATTTTATGAATTCACAATGTCAATCTTCCTATATAGCCTAATCAAAACTTACCATTCACTTTAAAGTTGTGGAATTAAGTTGTACAACAATCTCCTTCTTAGAATTGCATCCCATAGAGATAGGAAACATCAAACCTAGCTCAACCCTATATGTAGCAAAGTGGGAAATGTGAAGTGGATTTCCATATAAGGTTGAATGCATGCAAGCAAAACAACAACCTTAGTTAATGTAACAAACTCCAAATATGAAACGATTTATCTAAAGCTTTGTGAATACTATATCACATGCATAAGTCTTAATACCCTATATAGAAAGACTTTTTTCTTTGAGCCTTTATTGCATTTAGAATGTGTTATAGGAGGAGGAGAGAAGTGGGTCACATTTATTAATTCATGCTTGAACTTATTTAGTTAATAATGATCTATTTGAGTGTATTTGTCATTTCTTTATTGTTTGAATTGAAGAGAGAGATTTATTTGGATCATACTTGAGGACAAGTATGCTTTAAGCTTGGGTTGGTGATGGAGTCCTAGTTTGGGTCTTCATTTCATATTATTTTGCCCCTCATTTGCAACACAATATGTAACATGCATGTTATTTCCCACTAAATATTATTTTATGATAGATGCAATCATGGTTTCTCTTACATGTTTTTACAGATATGTTAGCACCTATAGATGAAAGGGACAGAAGAAAGACAATTCTATGACTTACCCAATCATAAAGGGTACAATAAGTGAGCCCTAAAGCTACCCCAACCTATCCCAAGTGACCAACAAAAGAATTGAAGCAAGTTAGCACCATGGAGTAACACTTAGAAGATCAAGGTGCAAGCCAAACCCTTCAAAATGAACATGGTTCATAGTCACAACCATGCTACTAGCATGAAATTCACAAACTTGATCAAGATCCAAGCAAGACACAGGACATCCAACCACCATGACCATTTTCACCAGCACGACCATGCTCAAAGTCTAGAACAGTCGTGCCAGCTAACACAGTCATGCCAGTAGCATCCAAGATGGTTGTTTCAATGACCACGAGTTTCCTCTTACCTCCTCCACCACAGCTGTGGAGCTCATCAAGGTCGTTCTACCCTCAAGCCACCACATTTGTGGTGTCCATCACAACCATGCTACCTCACTTCATTTCACTCAAATTTTAGCTGACATTTGTATCTCCACAACATGACCATTTCCTACCACCATGATCGTTCCCTTACCTGGCGTCCATGGACGTGATACTCGCCTAACTCTAATGCTTCCTACCTATCATTTTATCACTCCATCCATACTTAACCCTAGACCCCCTAGGCTACTACATACTCACTAGTGGTGGCTGGGAGTCTAAGGTTAGCTACTTCTAGATTTCGTAGCTACCAACCACTCCAATACACTACATTAAATCCACTTCCTTTCACCTTCCACCCTAAAATCCTATTTTTCTAGGTTTTTGGTCATATCTCTTCCATTTTTCATATTGTTTCCATCCACTTGGAGGTGAGCACGACCTTGGAGCTCTTGGAGGTGAGGGTTGAAGTTCCTTTAGCCACTCCTATGGAGTTTCTATCCTTTCTTTCCCTTTCTTTTGTTATTTCCTTGATTTTTGGTAGCTAAGTTCATTTGTGGGCTGTTTGGGGAAAATATGTAACTACGATACCATGTTGGGAGATATTTGTGAAACAAACTATGATTTCATTATCTAATGCTATATTGTTGTTTTTTCTATTTCTCGTCCTCTTTATATGGTTGTTTGAGCTACGTAATCATGTAAGGTATAGGGAACTAAGTGATTTTGGGCTTTTTGGTGAGAAAACTCCCAATTTCCCTGGATGAACCTTAGCTAGTTTCCCCACTTCCCCTTGTCTCTCCATTCCACTAGCCCTAGGTGATAGACGAAAGTGACCATATGTGCTCTTAGGTATATATTTAGAAAAATACTTGCCCAATGGTTATAAGATGGAGATAGTGGGAGGTGAAACACCATTCACCTATTGTATACACCATTCCTTGCCCCTAAGTGTAATGGGATGACCATATCTAGAAACCTAGACTTGGATAATCAAGACTCACACCTACATATACCTTAATTTATAGAGCCTTGTAAGGATAAATGGGAAGTGATATGACTAATTCCCCTATACACTACCATGCCATCTATGACCAACTAATAGAATAGGATGCATGCTCTACACTGATCCTTATTATTTGATCAGATGGCTACTTGTTAGATGCATGTACATGAACAAAAACTCATTGCATGGTTGATTTTTACATATCTATGAAACACCCCACTGCCCCATCTACTTTCTTAAACCCTAATTTTCTCTCTTGATAGTAAATTGTCTCTTGCTTGTCTACTCTACTTGCTTGTCATGTCCATGCTCATTAGCTCTTATTAGAGTAAGTAGTTCTTGCTTAGTTGCTTGTGTAGGGTATGCCTATTTAATTACTTAGGGTAGTTTCTTTGCTTGCCTCTTTAGTGTAATTGCTAGTATAATGTAATTAATTACTCTTTCTCCCTCTATTGTTAGTGATTGATTTAACTTAGTCCAATTGGTCTTCTAGTTTGTGACTTAGCATTGATCGAGTAGGGTTAACTTAGGTTTGATTCTTGCTTTTCCTCCTGCTTGCTTGTTCACCCTAATGTAATTCAAACTCTACAATAAAACTCTATAAACGCTAACTCTCCACTCTACAAACCTAAAGAAGCAATTTCTAGCTAGCATATATACATCCTCACTCTTCGTGGATCGACCCCTAACTTGCATGATCTATACTATATTTCAAACCCATGCGCTTGTGGGAAGTATTTTGCATATTAAGAGTGTGTTGATTAGGGCCCCTTCAAATACTTTATAGACATGGTGTGTCCGACATGTCACAACCAAATTACCACATACTTGAAAAAAAAAACACAACAAAGGACACCACATGAATTGACAACCCCATAAGAATGGGAAGGAACATGAAAAAGACAACAATCCAAAGAATATGGTAACTATGTATCATAAGATAAGCAAATTCAAAGTAGATTTTTGTAATGGGTAGAAACCCTAGCTAACGAAACATCGTAAATACCTTAGCAAAATGCTAATCAAATCGTTTGAGTTAGTATGTGTCTCTTCGACATCCACCAAGATGGTTAATAGTAGTATAAGATGTATTCTCAATACTCCATGGGTGACGTCATCCTAATTTAAATAGCCTAGGAGTCACATCGTCACACTAGATGGCACTTTCCAGGAGTGGATCCTATAATACTATCTTGATCAAATCCATAATGTTAGGCACATGAGCATATACATGGATAAAGAGGTGAAGTGAATTTGACGGTCAAATCTAGGGGGTAGAAGAGGAGTGGTAGGTACATATGCTCTGAATACACTCGAGTGTATTCTAGCCTGACTCTCTCTCTCTCTCTCTCTCTATATATATATATATATATATATATATATATTGAATATGCTAGTATAGACAAAATAAAACTTAAAATGTGACTTTTTGTCTCTATTCATATATAAAATAAAAAATAAGTGAAAATAATAATTTATTTTTGTCTTCTTTCTTGTGTTACAATAGATAGAGATAAAAAGATGTTTAAATATGCTGTCCCGACACTACTACAGAACATGTCTTTGGCGTCGGTTGTTTAACCCCTTTTAGCGACGGTTCTTAAGTAACGCCTATGTGGGCGCCGCTAAAGGTCGAACTCTTCGGCGTCGGTTTTATAACCGACGCCAAAAGGATTCGCGCCACAAAAAGGGAGCCATCTAGGACACTTTCTGCGTCGGTTTGCAACTACATAACCGACGTCATATTTCCAGACACCATGGTCGTGCTTCCCTACACAGCCGTGTTTAGTACTATAGGCATTAGTGTTATACTATTAATCGACGCCATTTCCCGCCATGGTCGTGCTTTCCTGCACGGTCAGGTTATTTGTCACATTAGGCGGCAGTTTTTATCCAATAACCGACGTTGTAATCCTTTGATGACGGTGTTCTGTAAATAACCGACGCCTATGTTTTTTTTCTTGTCAGTTTGCAGGCCTGCTGTGGCTGGTCAGCAGGATGAGAACCTGTAGTTCAGTTTTCTGAACTGCAGGTTTACGACATCCATTGATATCAGCCTACAAACATGCCACAAACCTGCAAAATCAACATATATACTTTTCACACAAGTAGATACATTCAGATATCAATTCAATTCTCACATTCACACATGTAGAAATATTCAAATACATGTAGAAACATTCAGAAATATTCATTTACAAAATATCATTCAACATCGCTATCAACATCCCAATTATATTTTGCAATCGCCACTATTTGTATGGCTCTTGCCCATTCTTCTCTTACTTCATTTAATACTTCCATCGTATATGGATCATGTACATCTTTTAAGCGTTTACCTATAGTGCGGTCAGTTTTAAACACCTGCAAAGAGAATGATGTATATATATAAGTAATAATATAAAAATAAGATTGATATATTTCATACTAACTAATGAGACTATATATAATACCTCATGTATGGTATTGATGTCCAATGCGGCATATTGGATAATCATCTGCATAAATCGCATCACATAGTATGTGCATGCCCAACCGTTGTCTTGTGTAGCGCACTATAAATTGAAACATACAAAATATTAAAAAATACAACTAAGCACAGTTCACATAAATAATATATACATTGGAGTCGGGAACTTACTTTTACGTCCTCCCAAATTATTGGTTGGTTCTTTCTCCTTGGGACCTTTCCTCCAGCATTTTTGAATGCATCTAAACCCCTACATGTTAATGTAACACAGTAAATTGCATAATTAAATAGTAATGTAATAACATATGTTAACAGATATAAAAATGAAATATTTCTCACCAAAATAATGGTATTCTCATTACGTGTCCAATTTTAGTATTCAATGTACTCCCCGCAGGATCTAGATAATAAACAGTGAACGTCCCGGGGAGAATAAATAGTAACTCCCAATGCCTACCGCTAGAGGTAAAAAAGTTAAAAATTAATAACTCAAAATCCACAATAAAAATGGAATTTTCTTAAGTCCAAATTATAAATAAAGTAAACTTACTTGACATTGAATGGAGCTATTATTATCGTCTTCTTTTGCTGACCGAAAATTGTAAAAGCATCTATACATTATTTTTGAACACTATCAGGGTCTTTATCTACCATACTAATCAATGATGGAATAAAAAATTCCACATGATCAAATGCAGATTGTTTGCATTGATTTTTGACTAAGTACCTGCAAAACATGTATTACGTATGCATTAATATATAAGAAACCAGATCACCAGATCTTACACAAGGTATATAGATGTATAAACAAGATCTCACCTTATCCATGTCTCTATCATTGATATATTCAGCCAATCATACATAAATAGCTCAATAATATCTTGTATAAATAAAGAGCTTTCGTATGATTGACCTGCATAATTCGCTTCTAAAGAAACAATTATAGGGCAATGTATATTATGTGCCCGTAGCCAACATGCCATTCCCCTACAAGCATGACCTAATGGGTATTTTAGGTCAGTTGGAACCCAACTTGGTAATGCAGGAAGTAGAGGTGGAGGCCTAGGTGCTCTGGGTGTCTTCTTTTTAACCTGTATATATAATTTCAGATCAGTTGACCTCATATATACACATTAACAATCTAAAGTAATGTAAATTTATCTTACAATTTTAGTAGTGTAGACGACATCTGCTTTGGACCACAATATCACCCGCCTTTTGCCTCAACAAGTGTATCAATATCTGGGTGGGGATATGGTAATGTAGCTTCCCTCCAATCGGGTAATACATGTATCAGGATCACACGAACGTAGCCCTGTGGCATTGGAGTCCCGTGAAACGTTGCCCCAGGAAGGGACGAGTAAGCCTGCGCCTCTGCAACAACATAGTCTTGTATTGTTATGCGACATGGCTTCAATGCCTACAAATTTACATAAAGAATATTATACATACATACATATCATCTTGAAAACATATCATCTTGAAAAGACTAGCTACAATGTCATAAACAATACTTACAGTAGACATGTTAGGCAGTGGGTCTACAGGATTATTCTCAGCCTGTGCATCAGGAGAAGAGTGGGTCGCCATAGGCTGATTGGAAGCCTGAGATGCCTGCCACCGCACTATTTCTTCCTTGACCTTCTCAGCAACTATATCATTGACATTCTTAGCAACTATATCCTCGACTCTCTTATTCTCCTATACATGGATAAAAGAAACATTAGCTTCTTATTATTGAATTTCCTTTTGCAGTAACATTCTAAAAAAAGAACAGGTTACCTCTTCTTGTGAAAGTCCCGCTCTGGGTTTGCGCTGGGATGGACCAAAGAATGCTTTGATGTCCACACCAGCGCATGCACCCCTAACACGTCCAGGATGCTCTGGTTACCCAAAGCAACTGTCAATTCATCCCTTGTGCCCTGAGGGATGAACATGCCTTGTTTCCTCTACTCGTGCAGCTCCCGCTAATCACCATCAACAGAAATTGGTAAGTTAACACCACAAATAATCAATATTCAAATGATTGCTCTAAGAGTTGTATTTTACCATTTTCGCAACCGCCTCAGCAGTTACGGGCTTCTTTATTTCACCCTTCTTATTTTGTCTCCCAGCTATCCAGACATCATGGCGAGGCATGGGTGTGGCACATGTAGTAGAGGACTCCTGAGTAGCAGCAAACTCCTCCTGTAGTCTTTGGCGAACGCTTGCATAACCCTTTGGACCCATAGTGTGGTCATGCACATTCAGTGCACACCTTGCTTTTTGCGTCTCACTGAGGGCCTAGTTAGTATGCACATTAATGATTTGGTTACTAGCACTAAATGTTAATCTTGAATAGGTGAATACAACGTATATTAATTAAATTGGGAGTGACGCCTAATACCTTGAATTCTTCAGATTTTCTTGAAGCAACAAACGTGTCCCAATCTTCTTTGTCTAAGAAGTTCCACTGTTCAAGGGCTGACTTCTTCTTCTTATCACCATCTTTTATGTATTCTCTGTTGAGATTTGTCCTATAGTTCTTTAGCATCTTTCCAGCGCGTTGAATCACGCTTTTACGATGCAGCTTCTCATCCAATGCAAACAGATTCTATAAAATAGAATTCTTATTAACTAGTATCCAAAAATAGAATTACAAATAATAGAATTTGTAATCTACAAAATAGAATTGCAAATAATAATAACTCACACATAAATCCTTCCATATCAAGTCTTTCTTCGCCTGAGGAACTTTATGCCAATTATCATACTTAACAGCACAATGGCTTCGAGTGACAACCCCAAGATAGTTTACAAAATTATTGCGGTTCACTCCAATTTCATTTCCTCCATTATCAAACTCCACAACCAATATGGATCCACTGCCACTTAGCGCTATTAACTTTTCAACAGAGTGATGCCCCTTTTCTTGTTAAGTTTTTTGTGATGCGCATCAAGTTCCTCCAGTGCTTTAGTGGGTACATGTGCATCATCAACCTAAAATTTGACAAAAATAAACACATTGAATTAGCCCAATATAGAAATATGGGATATATGACATAACTAGAAGATAATGAATTTTATAGAAATACAGGATATGTTTTTAGAACTTACATTGATATCCTGGCCATGCTCATCATGGACTTCATGCTCATCATGGACATCATGCTCATCATGGTCAGCCATCTGAAAATGTCATTAAAAAGGCAAACATTTAGCATTTGTATTAACTAGAAGATAATGAAACATCAAATCTGAAAATGATATTGATATTAGTGAAATTCAGGGCATAAACACATGTGATGTCATTCTCATATATAATAAATATGTACCACCTATACCATCCTTGAACACCTAATATCACTAGTAAGTGTATAATGTGTATTGGGTTTTCGAGAAAATTTCGGCAGCATTTCCCCGATGTTCTCTAAGTACATATGTACTTAGAGAACAAACGGGGAAATGCTGCCGAAATTTTCTCGAAAACCCAATACACATTATACACTTACATCCTAAGTGAGATTAGGTATTCAAGAACAGTCCCAAACCGGGGACTATCCTAATGAGTAAATCTTGGACGGGTTTCTAGGCCAACAAACACAATAATAGATAGGTACATGTTAGGGTTTCATCACAATTAATGTTAGGGTTTCATCACAATTGATGTTAGGGTTTCATCAATGTTAGGGCTTAATCAAATCAAATTAGGATGCTAGAATGGACAAGTTTAAATCTTATTTCACCATGCATCAAAATTTACTGAATTAGGTCAAACACTAGGATTAGAAACACAAATATATGCAAGTAAAAGATTTGTTCGTATCCTAGGATTTACATAAAGTATTACATAAAGATTTGTTCATATCCTTACCAACAGCAAGCACGACCGTGGCTGTGTTGGCCTACCACGACTGTGCTGTCCAGCACAGCCACGACCGTACTTGCTGTTGGTAAGGAGCTATGGAGAAGGAAAGCTACAGAGAAGGAAGCAAAGAGGCTAGGACTACCTAGAGCTAGCGTGGAGAAGAGCGGCGGCGACCGGCGGCAACAGTGGCAGCGAGCAACAACGCAGGCGAGCAACAGCGCAGGCGAGCAACAGCAGACCGGCGGTGGCAGCAGAGCAGACCGACGACGGCGAGCAACAACAGACTGGCGGCGACAGCAGAGCAGAGCAGACCGGCGACGACAGCGATCGTCGGGCGATTTTAGGCGAGCGACGATCACAACAAACTATCGCAATGAAACAGGAAGGAAGGGGAAGAGACAGGTGATACAAGTCTATTAAGTTTGTCAACAACGTCGGTTATCTGTAACACCGACACCGTTTACCTTTAAGCGTCGGTTGATATTAAAAGACCGACGTCCAATTAGACAATCTTTGCCCTAAATTATTTGGCGAGAACCATTATCAGCGTCAGTTTTCAAAAGGATAATCGACGCCTATATTGGAACTTTTCGCGCAAATTTTCATCTTATATCGGCGTCGGTTATTAGTTAAAACACCGACACTGTATGTGCTACTTTGGGGCAAAAAAAATTTCGCTCTAAAATTGGATTTCACGGGCGATTTTAGGCGTCAGTTTGTGTTACCCAGCCGACACTGAATACAAAATGGTACCTGTGTTTGGATGGTCTTCGAATATAGACGTCGGGGTTCCTAAATATCCGATATTGAATATTATAGGCGTCGGTTTTGGTAAAGAACCGACGTCTAGAAAAGAGACACTGAATGATGTTTCTGTAGTAGTGCGAGCTTGTTGCCCCAATGTATCCTTCTTAATCTCAGCTATATGCACACCTCATTATATTTTTTTAAGAGTGGATTTTTAAATAAATGAATGATAAAGATTTTTTTGGGACACAACTATAATAAGAAGTCCGATACAAGTGATTTGAAGATGATAAAAGGTGTCCTATTTTAAATTTCATTTTGAGGTCCATCCCATAACCCTTTTCTTCCCCCTCTTTCCTCTTTTGCTTCCCAGCGTTAGAAACGGAAGGGATTTTCAAGGGAACCGGTGTCGAGAGGAAGTGAAGAAAATAATCACCTCGGAATGCAGAGATCCAAGCGGACGAGCAAGTAACCTACGGAGCCGTGAAAGACTCATCCGTCCTGCCAACCCCTTGCTCACGCTGTAACTAGGTTAAGCCGCACGAGAAGAGAGCGCCATCCCTCCCTCTCTCTAGTGACTGCAGCCGCACTGCTCTTCGTTTCCGCACGATTTACTCCTCTCTTAGTGAAGAGAGGCCGGCCATCATACGAGGTAGAATGGTCAGTTCTTCTGGACTCTTGTGCCCCCCTCTTATTAAATTCAAAATCGCAGTTGGACGTTGAACAAACCTAGCAATAGTCTGTTTATACATATATAGCGGTTACCCTCTCCAAATGTACGCCCTCGCATATCGAAATATTTTTTGTAAACACTTCAATACACGCACGAACTTAAGCTCACCTATCTTACCAAGTGTGCTCTTCCTCCAGTGGAAGGCGGAGTGACTGTTTCTGGTGCTTGGTAGCTTCAGATAGAGTGGAAGACATGGCAACGCCTGTTCTATTAGCCAATCCTCTCAGTGCCATTTTGCTTACAGAAGCTTCAGCCTTGCTATGCCCCCGTTTCTCATTTCAAAGACGCCTTCCCGCTGCATTACTTTCTGCCCGCAATTCCTCTAGGAAATTGCTGTCATTTGGTCACTGTAATGAGAAATCTGCAACAAAGAAATCTTTTCGTCCCATGTCATCTTTAAGGACCGACGTGTCTTTGATATTAGGCGCTGATGAAGCTGTTGTGGATTTTTGTATGGGAAGGAGGAAATCTACGGAGGTTGCTCATGCAGTTTGGCGAAGCATAGTTCAGAAGGGAGACACAGTGGTCGATGCTACTTGTGGTAATGGTCATGATACATTGGCACTTCTTAAAATGGTAGCTGATGAATCAGGCACAGGAGTTGTGTATGGGTTGGATATTCAACAGTCTGCTTTGGAGAGCACTTATGCCTTATTGGACATATCAATCAACCCAAAGGGGAAAGATCAGGTTAAGCTATTCCATCTGTGTCACAGCAAAATGGAAGATGTTATCCCTAAAGGTACACCCGTCAAGCTTGTAGCATTCAACTTGGGATACCTTCCAGGAGGAGATAAAATGATAATCACACAGTCAGAAACCACCTTGCTGGCCTTGCAGGCAGCAAGCAGACTAGTACAGCCAGGGGGGCTTATAAGTGTGCTTGTTTACATTGGTCACTCTGGTGGGAGGGAGGAATACGAGACTGTGCAGTGTTTTGCATCCAACTTGTTTACTGATGTTTGGATCAGCTGCAAGTTCGAAGTTATAAACAGGCCAAGTGCTCCTGTTCTTGTCCTTTTATATAAGAAATGAAAGTGTATAAAGGTGATGATGTGTCTTTTTATTTGACGATAAAAGCCCACAGAGTTGGGTTCTAATGTTATTTTATTTTTATTTAGCCTACCGTTTCCAAATTCTAATGGATATGTGGCCACTTTTGCAGTTTGGCTCTATCACCTATACAATTTTGGTATATTACGTGACTAATGACTGTATGATCTGGTTTGAGGCCCTATATACAATGTGCTCATTTGCTGCTTACTTATGTCTGGAAGTACTTATAAATAAAGAATGTAGTAGTGATTATTGGGTGAGTGTGTTTAGATATACAGTTTATTCACTTTAAATGTTCCATATCAATAATGATTTCCCACCTTAAAGGTTGGGATAATAATAATTACTGCAAAATATAGTACCTTAATTTTGTAAGAGACATTGAAGAAAATATGCCTCTGCATATATCTCCTTTGCATATACTTTGCACAGAACCTCCCATTAAGCAAGTTGCATACTGTAATAAATAATGGATAATGTTGTAAAAAAACCGTGACATAAATCTATTGAAGATATAATTGAACAGAGATCCTCTTCCCTTTCTGTTTAGGTTGGCGTTTAAGAGGACTGGATGATATATGTTTAGATTACCTACTCATCTCAACTTGTGTCTAATCTGATAATTTTAAATATGTGATGAAAATTACAGAAAGTAGTCCTAACATTGTGTATTTGCATTTAAAGTGGAGGGTATAACAAGTATATGAATGAGTGCCGGACAGACTCTTTTTGAAGGGATATTACATATGGGTGGGCGTGTTCTGGTCAAGTCTGATCTTACTCTAAACCCGCATATAAGACTGTTGTTCAAACCATACATCACCACTGGAAGCATCCAAGCCAAACTTAACTCAACGACATAAATTTGATCAAGTTTGGTTAAGTTCGGTCTAGAATGAGCACCACTCAATATATAGTATTACTTAAATGAAGGTCAAGTGTGGCCACTGTGGGTGAATAGACATGCACAATTGTCTCCCATTGACTACATATGAGGAGGGAATGGGGGATGTTGACAAGTGTGTGGGACACTGTAATCACTGTTGTTGTTCTATTGATATCAATGATATGTACACTCCTGTCCTATATATATAGGAGAGGAGGCAATTACAAGGAAGCCGTTTAAACCCTAATGGGCCAGGGCAAACAGCCCCATGTACATAATAGACTGATTAACCTATTAACTGAATAGGCTAATGCTTCTAACGGGGGAAATATCTCACTGAAGGGAACTAGAGTTCAACAGTTGGCAATTCTTCGACTAGCAATCAAAAGGATCATGATGATTTGCATCAATTAGCTCGTCACTCGATTATTTAGTTTTAAAAGTGTTATCTTTACTTTATAAGAAGACATATTGCAATGTTATTCTGTGTATATGGTAGTAGACTAATACATCTATGTCTAATAATATTTACCTTAACAAATATATATCTCTAATAATAAAAGTATTATATGCTTGGTTAAATTTGGCCTTATTGGTTAACTGGTCACTCAGACCACGACCCGGCCATGTAAGATTGGTCTAAAGTATTTCTAGAGCTAACCTTGACCACGCTTTTATTCAAACTACACTAGACTGGTTCAGTTAAGTTCGGACTAATTGTTTTACTGGTCACCCAGACCGTGACCCGACCACATAAGATTGGTCTAAAGTATTTCTAGAGCTAAACTTGATCACACTACTTGTTCAAACTAGACTAGACTGGGTTTGGTCAAGTTTGGTTTCATATCCAGCCCTAATATCACATACCAAACTCCAAACTGTGGCCACAAGGTCCACAATCACATATGTGTTTCTCGCCATAAAACTAACATAGCGGGGTCCGACATGCACTTATCGCTAGAAATCTTAGAGTTGGCATTGATAAGAATCCTTTAATATCTACTACTTCCTCTATCTAGTACTTGACCTCTTTATCCATAGTCTCACTACCTCCTTCATGCGTCTTCTTTCCTATCTCCTTTTGTTGCCGCGGCTTTACCGTAAGGAGGGCTCCTCTAAAAGAGACTTGAAGGCAACCCTCCTTTTTAAATCTAGATTGGTTTACCACTGTCACCAATTCGGTCCTGCCATCACCTGACATGGGTCATGCAGAGTGACGCATTGCTTGTAAGCATCTATGATAAGTATGATCAGGTCAATTCAAACCGACCTGCGTGATCACAAAGGATGATGATATGGATTTGATACTATTTCTATCCACAAAGTATGCTTTCTTGTTGAACTGGGCTTGGAAGGCTAAGGTGAAGGATCACTTGATGAGTTACCTTCATAGGAAGCAAATATCTTGAGCAACAACCTCTCTTACAACCTCTTCCCAACGTTCTCTATATGTCAACATATGATAAACTGTCATGGTTCACGCAGTATTATATCTTGAAACTTACATATTCTGGGCACATTTCCCTCTGGCATAGGGAAATAGTGACCTAACAAGCTTAGGAAGCCATCCCTAACAGTATTTCTGAACGCCTCAAGTGCCGGGCATCAATTAGCGGCAGTTGCAGGACCTCATCACTTTTGAAGGCATCGTCAACAATTAGCCTGTGTAATGATCTTCCATTCCGAGTTTTAAGCTTGTACAAGATCTGAAATCTTCCCCTCTGAAGGCACATCAAGACTTTGTTTCTCCGCAGTGCAATTGACTAATAGATTATTTGGAAGCTAGCTTGGAGAGAAGAAAACCAGTTATTTAGACTATATGGAAACAAGACATGCTCACTAAACTACAACCCATATGTGGCTACTAGTCCACAATAATAGTCCAGCTACTGCCATAGCCAGAAAGTAAAAAAAAATACAATCTAAGTTGTTTGGTTGCATTGAAATGTTCAAGATATGTACTGTCGATTGTTAAACAAGCTTGGGAAACATATGTTTTACCAGAAGTATATAGGATATGAAGTGTTTATTTTGATTTAAAGGTGTATTCCAAGCTCCAAGCTTAGCACAAGATCAAAATCTTCCTCTTTTAAGGTGCACCAAGACTGGGTGCTTCACAAGCTACTAATTGATTAAGAAACTTACAAAACCTTGAATGGCTTGCTGTGCAAAATATAATTCATTTTAATCATTTGAACGTCCTTGATTGCTATAACAAATACATGACTCCAGTTGTTGTCATATCCGAAAGGTTAATATGTGTGATTTGTTTGGTTCCATTGAAGTGTTCGGAATTATGACATTATGTGGCAGATAAGTTTCCTTTTGTAATGTAATCCATGAAGAAGCATATGAAATAGTTTGCATACATTTTATATTATGTATGATCCTAGTATTTAGAAACACACATTGAGGACTTTGAGGTATACGCCCGAGGTTGATGCTATGTTATTTGTGCCTTGGAAATCTTGGAATGAGGCATACACATCAAAATTTCCGAGGCTTGCCCAAGGCAACGAGCTCTAATAAGGCATAGTTGAGACGCCAGCCTCAAATTTATAATGTCTTATGTTAAGCACCAAATTTTGAGCTTTAGAGAGTAGAGACTCATTAATTATTTACAAGACAAACTATTTATCAAAAGAACTAAAATTCTAAATTCTGTTCCGATTTATATATATACCAATCTTCACTACTCTTTTATTCACTATGTTATTGCTTATCAAATTTCAATTGTTATCTATTTGTCCCTTATTTCTACTAAGTGTTTCCCCTGCTTTTCTTTTTTTAATACAAAATTTGGATATAATACTACAAGGTACTTACACATTGTCCTTAATGCAAAATTGTATATACACAGCTAGACAACAAATGAAAATCATAAAGGTTTCACTTTACAAATATATCATCTCAACCAAACAGCCCTCTTTGACTATGGTTTAATGTCTTGAAGATTTTTTAATCACTTTTATGCTCAGTATTAGAATTGTTCCTTATCAAGGCATGTACTTTTTGTTAGCTAATTTTTTAGTATTAAAATGAAAATGACTGTATTGATATAGTTAGCATTGTTTTTGCAAAAACTAACCCAAATGCTAAATGGAAACTTTGGCTGCTACGGATTAATATATATATATATATTATATATATATATATATATATATATATATATATATATATATATATATATATAGAGAGAGAGAGAGAGAGAGAGAGAGAGAGAGAGAGAGAGTCAAGGTTGAATACACTCGAGTGTATTCGGAGCAGAATACACTCAAGTAGTTTTTCATGATGCAATATTTTTTTCAAAAATCTAATCCGTTGATCTTCTTAAACATCTTGTGAATAGCTCATACACAAAATTTGAACACATTTGGATATTTATAGGTCATGTTATAAAGACCACAAAAATTATGCATTTCAAATTAGTTTTGCGCGTCGATTTTGTTGCCCTTGGATGAGTGACTTACACTCATCCAAATGGGCTCAAAATTTTTATGTAGCCTAGTTATAGTATGACGGTGAAGATCAATGGTTTACATTTTGCAAAAAATAGTCTTGATATGCAAACACACTTGAGTGTATTCGTGCGATCTGTACGCTCGAGTGTATTCTAGCTTGACTCTCTCTCTCTCTTTATATATATATATAGAGAGAGAGAGAGTCATGCTAGAATACACTCGACAGATCACGTCGTACACCTATATATATAGAGTCCGGCTAGAATACACTCGAGTGTACAGATCACACCGTACACCTATATATATATATAGAGTCAGGCTAGAATACACTCGAGTGTACATATCTCACCGTACACCCCAATGGTGTTTGCCTATCTAGACCATGTTTTTCCAAAATCTAGTCCATTGATCTTCATGGTTACAATAATAATAGGCCACATATAAAATTTGAGCTCATTTGGATGAGTGTAAGTCACTCATCCAAGGACACTTGACGCACAAAACTAATTTGAAATGCATGATTTTTGCCTCCTTTAGATGCACGACCTATACGTATCGAAATGAGCTAAAATTTATTATATAGTATGTTCTTAAGATATTTAAGAAGATCAACGGTTTAGAATTTTCGAAAAGTTACTGCATCTTTAAAAATGACTGAGGTGTACGGTGTCTCCGGTACACTTATATATATATATATATATATATATAGAATCAGGCTAGAATACACTCGAGTGTACAGATCGCACGGATACACTCAAGTGTGTTTGCATATCAAGACTATTTTTTGCAAGATGTAAACAATTGATCTTCATTGTTATACTATAATTAGGCTACATACAAATTTTGAGCCAATTTGGATGAGTGTAAGTCACTCATCCGAGGACAACAAAATCAACGCACGAAATAATTTGAAATGCATAATTTTTGTGGTCTTTATAACATGACCTATAAATATCCAAATGTGCTCAAATTTTTTATATGAGTTATTCACAAGATGATTAAGAAGATCAACGGATTAGATTTTTGAAAAAAAATATTGCATCATGAAAATCTACTTGAGTGTATTCTGCTCCGTATACACTCGAGTGTATTTCTAGCCTGACACACTCTCTCTCTCTCTCTCTCTATATATATATATATATATATATAGCCTGTGTATACGGTGCCTGTGTATATATATATATATATATATATATATATATATATATATATATATATATATATATATATATATATATATATATATACGGTGCCTCCGGTACACTCGAGTGTATTCTAGCCTGACTCTCTCTCTCTCTCTCTATATATATATATAATTCTAAGATGTTTGTCCCTTTTGCCCATTTGTTACAGCTCATAGTTGCACATTATGAACCTGGAGTTGATTGCTCTACAATGATCAACAACAAAAAACCAGGTTTGCACATTGTGGCCTTTGCCTTTGGTTTTGTCTTCTTGCCTTTTCTTGGTCCTCAGTGGAGGATAAGTGGCATGCGTTGCCACTTTACACCTCCGTCCTATCATGTGGATTCATGCATGATCTACTTGATTTTCTTAAATCCACCAATTTATCTCCTTCCCTCTTATAAAAGGAGTGACACCATCTTTTCCACCTCACAACACCTACTGCTGATATATCCGAGCAAGGAGCTTGTCACCCACCTCTTTGCTTTTCTTCTTTTCCTTTTGCAAGGGTGGTCTACCATTGTTGAAAGCCATTTTGACTACTGACTGGCTACCCAAGAATGTTCAACAATTGAGGTAAGGAATTGTCCACCACCTTTGACGACAATCTAACCTTCCAAGACCTCTCTATAAACTGGGGTTGGTTAGTGCCTTAGTGGTAATCTAGGAAGCACAAACACTTCACTGTGACTACTTTGTAGTCATAGAGACCCGTTGTCTGTCTTCTTTCTATTAAGCTTAGACAAAACTTGCATATGTTGTTGGTTTGTCTGGAGTTGGCAGAGGTGACTAGGGTGGCTAGGAGTAGGTTTAAGGTTTTGTGAATCAGGGAAGACAAAAGTGAAATAAGAAAAAGAAGAGGTGGAGACAATGACGTGTGGAGGTAGCAACGACACTGCTTCAACGGGGATGAGGCTATTGTCGCTTGTTGTCATTTTCCTTTGAGCTCTCCGGCTCATCATTGGATGACTCAGTTTCCTGCCCACAACACTGTTGTATAGGCATGGGTGGGATGAGAGGGGAAAACTGGAAAGTACTAACGACTTTGTTGTGCACACTACATTCCTCTCAATTAGGTGAATACGTTTGTGTGCTAACTTTCACTCATGTGTCATGTTAGGTCAAAGTTAGGTTAGTTTGAGTGGTGGGGCGTTATTCTTGCTCAACCCCTATAAAATCAGAAAACTTGCAAAGTTAGATTTTGATGATGTAGTCACTTATCTGACCATTAATAAACTTTGTGTATTACTTTTATTGTGTTTGGAAATATGTTTATACTTCCTAGATTCTTTCTCAACCCCTACAAATCAGAAAACTTATAAAGCTAGAACTTGATAATAAGTTATCATATATTTTATAAATAATGTATGCATTACTTTTGTTTTGTTTGAAAACATGTTTGTACTTCCTAGGCGGTCATAAAGTTGCCATTGAAAATGTAAGTGATCCTTTTCCCTTTCTGAAAAAAATTGAGATGACAACTTCTCTTTTCATCCTTAGGTCTCTATGTTGCACTTGAGGATGGTACTCAAGGACTCATACTAGGACTTAGATCTTGACACCTAAGATTTGATCAACACATGGCATGATCCTCATTTTCTGAGTCTTGCTGCCACCCTTTTTCTTTGACTCTTAAAATTCTGTACGCTATTGTTGTGATTGATGAGTTTTGGATCTTTTCACTAGAACGATTGAACTTTGCCTATTTGAGCTAAAAATTGTAGCTTTTAGTTGCTATCAACGATATTGTAATTCAATATGCTTGCTCAACTTCTTGTAAGATTCTTTTGGACGATTGCTCTTGTCCCTCTCCTTGTCTCATCTTTTCTCTTGGTTATTTCTTTATTGTGAGTTTACTCGAAAGTGAAGGCCAGTCACTCATTTCAAAGGTCTAGATTCGTATTTTACAGAGGATGTAACATGGGAGGGGGATAGATTGATATCTGATTCTATCAGTGTTCAGAAAATCCGTCTAATCGGCCGAATAATCGGTTTTGGGGGTCTACCGCTCCGAATATGAATAATCGGCCTATAATCGGTCCAGGACCGATTAATCGGCCGTTCAGGGGTATAATCGGCCGATTAATCGGCGATTTTCAAAATTAAATGCTAGTATTAATTTTTTTACATTAATTTTTTCTAATACTATTATTGGTCATTACAATTACATTCTCTTCTTCCACTTTACATATTTGGTCTTCTCCTCATGTTTTCTCAATAAGTTTATAGTTAATGTTTATTGAACTGATCCTTATTGTTGATGTTTTCTTCTCTAATTTCATCAATGTTTCTAATTACTTCTTAATGCAATATTAGTCTATGACTTATCAATGTTTCTAATTACTTATCAATGTTTCTTCTCTAATTTCATCTGTGTTTTAGAAAGCGCGAAGCGTGCGGATTGCCCTCCTTGAAGTGGAAAGTGGGAAGTGGGTTTTGAAGCGGATAAAAGCGGGCGCTTTTTGAAAAAGCGGTTCACATTGTTTCATATTGATTTGTAAAATTTTTGTGATCATCCTACCACCAACAAACAGAAATATTACTCAAAAATCAAGTATTTTGAATAATATTTCACCACTACAAATGACTTTCATAGATCAAAATGGTTCTGAATAACAAAAGTAAATGTTTACAAGCTAAAAAGCAAAGAAACTTCAAAGAAAACCATAGTCCTCGCTCGTAGAGCGAGTGAAAACAAACTCATCATCTAAAGATGCCTCAATGTCATTAAGATCATTGTCAACATCCATGTAGTTGTCATCATCACCATCAGATTCAACATCACCATACTCCTTGTTTGTTTTTTTCTTTGCATCCACTTTTGAAGTAGTCACCCTTGTGCTTTTCCTAGTCTCTGCCACTTCTTCTGCCCCACTAGCTTTTGCAACTGCTCCCCAAGTAAGTCCAGCACCTGGATAGATTTCTTCGTCATCTGGGTCTAGTTGTACAATCCAATCTTTAGCCTTGTCTCTATCTTGAGACTCTATTGGATCATAATCTTTTTCGGCTTTCTCCTTCCGCTCCTTGAGTTTGGCATTAAATTGAATGAATACCAATGCTTCAAGCCTCTTCACATCCAACCTATTTCTCCGTTTTGTATGAATCTAAGCAAGAAATAGATTATTAACATAAATAATTAATCATACATAGTCATTTTATAATAGTAAATTACTAAGGGTTGCTTATATTACCATCTCGAAGGTGCTCCAATTCCTCTCACATCCTGACGACGAACAAGTTAGATTCAACACTCGGATGGCCATTTTTTGCAAGTAAGGTGTATCACAACCAAAATTAATCCACCATTGAACTGTAGGGTAGGTGTAAATTGAAATTAGTAAGGCAAGATCTATTTAACAAAAAAGAGTTAAGACCCTTCAATAGCCCATACCTGGATTTATGTTGATGCCATTTTGTTGTCGAATAGCAGCTGCTCTTCCAAAAGAACCTGACCCATCCCGATAGGCTGGTAACTCCTTCATGATGATGCCATCTTGGATATCTGGCTCAGGGTAGAATGTCTCAATGCACTCTATGAGACCATCCATAATCGAACTAGTACTATCGATGTCAGGGTCTCTCCAATACAAAAATGGGTTCAAATAATAACCTATATGATTTGAGTGTTAGTAACTTAGTATAATATGAATAATATTCATTGAATATCGAATTTCATCAAACTAATTGCACAAAAGAGTGGTGGTGTTCAACTACCTGCAGCATGTAAGGGTTGATTCAGCTTTTGGTCCCATTTTTCTTCCACTATCTGAAACACCTGCTTGCGAAGCGGCTCATCATTAGCTAACTTTGTATCTAGTTCATCGAGTGTGGCGACCATAGCTTGTTGTATGTAGCCCATAGCAGGTATTTTATCCCCATCAACCAGTCGTAGAACATTGACAAGCGGTTTGAAAATTTTAAGCACTAACTGAACTCCTCTCCAAAATTGGGACCCACCAACAGTAGCTGCAGCCTTAATGCCCTCAGGACTCTTCGAGAATTTGCATTTGAGCCATTCTTCAGAAACGAACATCCTTCTTAAATTGGACATGTTTTTTAAGAGACTTTTTAAACTCAAAAATGTTGTAGCAAATCTAGTAACACCCGGCCTAACTAGATCACGTCCCAAGAAGCTTCTCATGATACTGAGAGTTAGGTGATGGCTGTAGATAAAAATAGTGAGTGTTTTTGCCTTTTTAAGGACATTTTGTACCCGGTGCAACTTTCCGATCGCCTCCAACATCAAGTCGATGCAGTGTGCGGCACATGGGGTCCAAAAGATCATTGGTCGTTTCTCCTTCAGCTGGCGACCCGCGGCAAGATTAGCTGCAACATTGTCACTAACCACCTGGACAACGTTCTCCTCTCCAACTTCTTCAATAGCATCATCAACAAGGTTGAATATGTAGTCTGCATTGTGTATTTGATCTGAACAATCAACTGCCTTGAGAAAATAGGTCCCGTAACGGCTATTGACGCATATATTCATGATACTTCTATTGCGTTTGTCTGTCCAAGCATCTGTCATCAAAGAGCATCCAGACCGTTTCCACTCTTCCCTATGTATTGCAAGGGCTTCTTTGGTAGTTTCCACCTCCTGCCTGAGTAACGGTTCCCTCAACTCATAATAGGAAGGTCCCTTCAAATCAGGTCCAAACTGACCTATAGCTTCCAACATCACTTGGAAGCTGTTGAGGTTAACAATATTCATTGGGATCCCTAATTACAAAAAACAAACAACAATTACAATTAGGGTTCTAAAATTTTTGAATCTACTAGCATAATAGAAATCTACGAGCACGAATTAGGATTTTACCAGCCTCATAAATCCATCGAGCTATATATTGACATGTCCTAGCCCTTCGCTCTTTACCTAACTTATTCGGTATTGTTGGTTGCTTAGATACCACCCTGTCTTTGACAATATCTTTTGGGTTTCTAAAGAAATAAGTGTCAAGCTGACCTACAACTTTCGGCTTCTTCCTCTGTGAATCCCCAATATCGACAAAGTCATCTGCACTTTTGTCAATTTCAACATCACCACGCAAATCTTTCAACTCTTGAGCCCTCTTGTTCTTCTTTGCAGCAAACTTTTCCAAATACTCAGTAATTTCCGTCTTCACCTCGGGAGGAACCTTCTTGCATGCGTCGACATCTCCATGTTGGCCTGCAAGATGTTTCTTCAATCGGAAAATTCCACCTGTTGATATATGATCACAGAAGTTGCATTTAACTTTCTCCCTTCGGGCTGGATCTGGAAGAGTGCAATACTTCCACCTGGGATCATTTGATTTAGCCGACATTTGAGCACCACCGACCATACTAATTGTGATTGACAAAAGAATAATCAGTGATTGAGTAGTCATTATTGATACTCAATTATTAAATAGTATAGTGAAACTGTGAAATTGAATATTTGTAATTGTAATCGTAATATTAGTATGATACTAATAGTATCCAATTACTGATATTTCACTCACATCATACATATCATGTAAATTACTGTTGTAAATTACTGTTTTAAGAGTATTGCATCTTGTTCAATGTTGATGTTAGTAACATCATGTTACTGATGTATGTTACTCGTTCAAAATTCATCAATCACCATTGATTTACTGATAAAAGTTTTATCATAAAACAGTAGTATTGCAAATTTGCAATTACTCGTTCATTAAATGACTGAAGTGAAATACCTGGTTCAAAACAGTAGTACTGAAATTACTCATTCAAAATGTATGCAATCTGTGATAAAATGGTAGTAGCATGGAAAAGCAGCACAGCAGTTTTCATACGGATCAGTAAGTGTAAAAAATTAAGCTACTATCAAGCTACTGATCAATTAAAAATAAATTACTAGGGACGTTGATAGTAGGTGACTACTGACTAGGTAATTACTAAATAGATATATCGTATACATTGACGATGGATGATTTCATAGCATTGGAACAACAACACAGCAATTTTCTTTCATACGGATCAGATAGCAATGGCTATTAGCATTAGCAAGGAAGATTAAGCAGCAAGAAAGAGTTAAGTTTTAATTAAGTGATTCACCGTACACATACTTCAGTAGGATTGTAGGATTCATAACAGGGTAGTAGGGTACTTATAAGAACAATGGACAGTAATGTAGGAATGTAGGATAGAAGAGACAAGAGAGAAAAGAAAAAAGAAGAACATGGTTGAGAAGAAGACCTGAAGAACAGGGTCAGGAAACTTACTTGACGTGGACGACTTTCCTTGGGGCGTCTCTGCTAGCCAATGGCGCCTTCAACTTCAAGGGACTCCGCCGTTGTCTTCTGGTAGCTTGCCGCCTTCAAGGGCCTCCGCCGGTGTTGTAGGTTGTCGCTGGTCCGCGTCAAGGGGCTGCCGGGCTGCTTTGCATTTGTCCGGCTTGAAGCGCTGCTGTGCGCCGGAGTTCGTTGCTTCACCGTGAAGAAGGTCCGTGCGGGAGAGGGCTTTTAATAAGCCTGTGCCTGTTGACGCCATTGGGACTCCTTTCCGCATCGGGAAAGTCCGCTAGGGCAGCGGCTGAAGGAAACGAGGAGTCGGGATCCTTGCGTATCTATCGGGGACTCCCCAAGAACAAAACGCTGTAAGTTATTGGCTTATTGCAAGGCAACAGGCCTTTTTTGCCCCCATGCGGGCGCTACAGCCGCTTAAGCGCACTTCAAAAAAGCGGTCCACATCGGCCGCTACAGTAAAAAACGCTCTTTTGCCGCAAAACAACAAATCACAGCGGTTACTATGCTCTACCGCTAAAGCGGGCGCACGAGCCGCTTTTTTAATCAATGAATTTCATCAATGTTTTAAGTTACTTATTAATGCAAAATTAGTCTATTACTTATCAATGTTTCTAATTACTTATTAATGCAATATTAGTCTATGACTTATCAATGTTTCTAATTACTTATTAATGCAATATTAGTCTATTACTTATCAATGTTTCTAATTACTTATTAATGTGATATTAGTCTATGACTTATCAATGTTTGTAATTACTTATCAATGTTTTCTTCTCTAATTTCATCAATGTTTCTAACTACTTATGAATTCAATATAGTCTATTACTTATAAATGTTTCTAATTACTTATCATTGTCATTATTATATGGTCAATATATAATTTACATATCTTTATGATTAATATTTAAAAAAAAATCAAAACCGATTAAAACCGAATATTCTCCCGCTTATACTCCTGTATACCGTATATACTCTATTCGGTACCCTCTCCGCCCGTACACCGATTACCGCTTTTCAGAACACTGGATTCTATGCTTGCATGGGGAGCCCCCTTGGCCCCTTGGCCTCTTTACTTGTTTATTGTTGTTTTATTTGTTATGTATTGGTTTGCTATGTCTTTGCTTTAGTCCCATATTGCTAGGATATTCTTTATCTAATGTCTCTACATCCTATATAAGGAGAGGTACTCTATCTTTTAGAGCATCTCAACATATCCCATTATTTACATGGTATCAAAGCAGTTCGATCCCCCATAGCCTCCCCAACTCTGCTTTTCTAGCCATCCGCCCGCCTTCCTCTCCGAGCGAGCCACCCACCTTCCTCTTCAAACCAGTCTCCTGCCTTGCCCTCCCTCTAAGCTAACCGTCGCCTTCCTCTTCAAACCAGCTGGCCATCCCAAATATCCATCACTGTGGTCTAATATACCACCACCTTGATACAAACACACAATGTCCAACTTCTAATCCCTCTACCCCTAACGGAGTCTCCTACCACCGAGGGATTACACCCATGGAACATGACTTCAACTTTGAGTTGACATTGACAGGTGTCGAACTGGAAGTTCGTGGACGCATCGAGGAAACTTCAAGGTTTTTTAGTTTTTTACAACCAAACTTCGACTCAACTTTGAAAAAAATTAAGCTAAAAATTGTTAAATTCGTAATGAAAATTGATAGATTGCATGAAATCTAGCACAATATATGCTTACAATACTAAGAATAGTGTTAGATCTAGTAGAGAGGGAGTAAATCTACCAATTTTAGGGTTAAATACTAAGAATAGTGAGTAGATCATAAAAAATACGAATTTGGTAAGGGTACTAGAAGAGAAACATGTTAGATAAGTAGATCTACGTAAATTTATGGTAGATCTGTTAGAGAAGGGGTAGATATACTATTATTAGCTAAGATTAAGTTAAAATATATCAAAGTCACCTTGCACAAAGCTCCAACCCTTCTTTCCTCTTCCTCACAACATGTTGTCAAAACTGCTGGAACTATATCAACCCTTCTTTCCTCTCCCTCACAACAGGTTGTCAAAACTACTGGAAATGTCGGCCGAAGTCTGATTGGTTTGACGGTTTCGACAACATTGTAGAATATATGCACTGGACCGGGCCAACTTTGGCGACGTTTGAGCCCATTTTGTTGACATGGCGCAATATGTCGACGACATTGTGGGATCAGGAAGTTTACATGGGTTCGACTTTACTCAACGATGACATTTCACCCAATGTCGTTGAAGTTTGATACCATGGTCACACCCCTTTTTCTGAGGTGTCAAATGTCTACCGAAATGACACTATAACGCATCCTTATTCTTTTCTTCTGGCTACCACCCTTGATACGAGGGTCTTATGTTTCCACTACTACTATGCGTCTTTAACACATACGTTCTATGTGTCTGGATTCAATATTTCAACATCTGATCCTACGTCTGTATTTTGCCCCTGATTGCCATTTTGATGGCTTCTTCAATGGAGGTTGCTTAATCTTTGTCCGTTTGTCTGGGAAAAACTATGCCACATGGCATAAATCCCTTGAGATCTATGCTTATTCTCAAAACAAGGCATCCAATCTAACTAATCGTGCTCATCCTGACCTTGATGCTAAGGTTGGGGCTGAGGCCGCGGTTAAAACCGCTTACGCCACATGGAAAACTCTCTAATGAAAAGTTGGATCCTCAACGGTTTTGAACCCTGAAGTAGTTGTTCTCTCACCCATATGGACTCTGCCAAAGCTATGTGGGAGCATCTAGCTACTGTTTGTGCCCACAAGTAAAACCCTAAGCGAGGCTATAAGTTTTGTCAAAACTTAACTAAACTCAAGATGTCTCCTGGTGTTGATCTAGAAGACCATTATGTCTCCTTCAAATCTCTCTGTCTGAATCCTGAGGAGTATCATCCTCTGACTACTAACTTCAATGCCCTACAAAAGCAACAACACAACTTCAACTTGTCTAGTTTTTATCATAGTTGTCTTGGCGGCTAGGTTGTCCTTCCCACCCAAGGGAAGCCTAGGGGGTGTAGGCGTCTAGGCGGGGCCTAGGCGCTTCTAGGCGTTCTTCATATTTGTTAAAAAGTTACATATATATAAATGACAATGCAATACATTCAACTATATTTAAATATATACATCACTATGTAGATTTGTATTGGTTATCCCTAAACTTAATAAATCATAATTTCACCTACATCACACTTGTCTTGACCTAAGCTAGACCGACCTTAATTTGACCTAACATGATCTAAATTGGACTTAATTTAACTTAGTCTGCCCTAATTTGCACTAAGTCAGACCAATTTAACATGGGCTAATCAGATGTAACATACCCTAGTTTGTCCTACATTGACCTAAATGAACCCTAATTTGCGAAAACAGACCTAATTCCCGCAAACAAGGCATGTTTTTCCAAAATCAGACCTATTTTCCCCAAATCTGATCTAATATGCCCAAATTAGATCTGATTTAGGCCATTTCTTCCCTAAAATAACTAAACTTGATCTAGTTTGATCAAATCCAGACTTATCCATGCTAATTTGGTCTTTAAGTGTCTTAATTTGGGCCTAAAAGGCCTTAGGCATCCACTTCAGTTATCTGAAAGCCTAGGCGCCTAATTTAAGGCGACCACCTAGAGCCTAGGGGTCTAGACGTGCCTAGGCAGAGCCTTGGGGGAGCCTGGATAACTATGGTTTGGCTAATCAAATTTTGAGGAGTGATCCATTTTTTACTATTGATGCGGTTTTCAAATAGCTACAACGCCTTACCACAACCTCCTCGACTGTTGTGACTCCTAAGTTTGCTCTTCTTGTTGAAGGTTCTAGCTGTGGTCGAGGTTCTTCTTGAGGTTGCGATCGTTTTATTGGAGGTTCTGGTCGTGGCCGAGGTCAGCCGATTGGCCCTCATTTTTGCTCCTACTGCAAACACACTAATCATGTGGAAGAAAAATGTTGGCTCAAACATGGCAAGCCTACTTGGGTTACATCAAGTCCCCAAGACTACAGTGGATCCTCCTGGTGATATATCTTCTCTTGCTCCTGATGGTCATGTTATGCTCTCCAAGGCTGATTTGGATCGCCTTATAAGTGCTGCGATTGCCACTACTTCGAGTCTGATAGAGTCTGCCTTTTTATTAACTCCATCACCCTATGGTAATAACAATAAATGAATTATTGGTTCTGGTGCTACATTACACATTATTGGTGATGATGGGTTATTAACCAACATTACCAAGCAACAATCCTCCTTCGATCATCCTTGCAAATGGATCCAAATCTCCTATTAATGGCACAAGGATTACCAAACTTACTTCTAGTTTATTTTTGCCCTATGTTTTATATGCCTTTAAGTTTCATGTCAATTTATTATTTGTGAGAAAACTCATACAAAAATTGCGTTGTGCGATTACCTTCATGCCTTTTCATTGTGTTTTACTGGATTTGCACACGAGGATGAAGATTGGTGGGGGGCTGAAGGACTTGATGGCCTCTACTATCTTGATACGCTACCTCACTACTACAAAGTGGGCCTATCTTCATTAGTTTCTCCTCTTCAACTGCGCCTGGGCCATCTTTGTACTAGCAAACTAGTCCATGTGCTTTCTAAGTATGTTGCATCTTTTGATTGTCGATCATGTCAACTTGGCAAACAAACTGGATCGTTGTTTCCTACGAAACACTCCATCAATAGTTCAAAACCTTTTGATATTGTACACTCCGATGTGTGGGGCCCTTGCAAATTTTTTAATTGAAGTGGTTTTCAATACTTTATCAACTTCATTGATGTTTTTTCTAGAACCACGTAACTTTACCTTCTAAAGGATAAATTTGCTATTTTGGCTACTAAGAAATGCTTATTTGTTGAAATTGAAACTCAATTATCTAAAATCATCAAAGTTTTGCACACTGACAACACATTTGAATACGTTCAACAGAGTCTAAATCGCCTTTGTCTTGATATGGGTACATTGCATCAAACTTCTTGCCCTTATACCCCCCAACAAAATGGCACTCTGGAAAGGAAAATAGATGTTTACTTAATATCGCTCGTACGGTCATGTATCATTTCAATGTTTCTAAGTGTTTTCAGCATGATGCCTTGTTGACGAACTATTTTTTATCAACCGTATGCGTTCTCCTGTGCTCCATAATAAAATTCATGTGATAATTTTGTATCCCAATACGCCTCTTTTTTCCCTACCGCCTCGTATTTCCGATTGCACTTGTTTTTTGAAAAATCCTAAAACCCAAGAATTACACATTTTCTCTTTGTTCCATCAAGTATCCTCGTGGTAAAAAATCCTATTAACAAACGAGTGCTTGTAGTGTTGATGTTGTTTTCTTTGGAAACACCCCATTCTTCTCTGCTCAAGGTCACTCTTTCGAACTTGAGTTTGTTTCTATTCCTGATGAGGTTCCTCTTCCAATGGTATCCTCTCCGTCTCCCAGCCCAACCAAATCTCTACATGTCTATCAAGTCAGAAACATGCCAATGTTGCACTTTCTGTCCCCCCATCTCTTGCACTGTTGCTGCGGATTCTCTCCTCAAAGAAGGTAATACTGATTCTACTCATGTTTTTGATGTTTCTGAGTTAAAGAAGCCAATTACTTGGCGCAAGCCTAAGCGGAAATGTACTATACACGATATTGCTCAATACTGCAACTATGACAAATTGGACCCTGTGTTTTCAGCCTTTACAAGTGCTTTGTTTGCTGTTTCGGCTCCCAAATTTGTCGATGAGGCCCTAGCTCATCCTGGATGGAAGGCTGCCACGGATGATGAAATTTCTGCAAGACAAGAACATCACATATGGGATGTTGTTGACCCTCCTTCTGACTGTTCTCCTGTTGACTGTAGATGGGTGTTTGCTATCAAATACCATGCTGATGACACTATTGAGCGAAAGGCCCGCCTTGTGGCCAAAGGATACACTCAATCTTATGGAATTGATTACTCTGAGATGTTCTCCTAGGTGACGTGACTTTGTACGTGTTCTAACATTTGTTGTTGTAAATCTTGGCTAGTCCCTATTTCAGCTCGATGTCAAGAATGCTTGCCTGTATGTGACTTTCTTGAAGAGGTCTACATGGGGCAACCTCCTGGTTTTGTTGCTCAGGGGGAGTTAAAAGTCTGCAAACTTAAACGTGCAATCTATGGTCTGAAACAAAGCCAAAGAGCATGGTTTGATAAACTTAGTCAAATTTTTGTAAACTTTGGGTTCTCTTGGTCACACGCTGATCACTCTATTTTTGTGAAGGACACAGAAAAGGGGAATGCTATTCTAATTGTATATGTCGACAATATTGTGCTTTTTGGCAATGATTTGGCTGCAATACATGCCACAAAAACATACCTATCTAGTCACTGTCACTAAATATTTGGGCAAATTGCGTTACTTTCTTAACGTTGATGTAACCAACCATGGATCTTCTATTTTTCTATCAAAAAGAAAGTATGTTCAGGATCTATTTAAAGAAACTGGTACGATGGGGACACGACCAAGTGATACTTTACTAGATTCTAATGCAAAACTAAATGGAGAAGGACTAGTATTTCCTGATAACTCAAGATATATACGACTTGTTGGAAAGTTGATCTGTCTTACTCCTACTCGTGTAGATATTACGACTGTAGTCGGGTTTGTCAATCGATACTTAGACAAACCTAGACAATGTCACTGGGATGTTGTGAGTCATATTTTAAGATACTTGAAAGCTAACCCCGGTAAAGGTCTATTCTATTCCAAACATGGTCACTTATATTATTGGGTATTCTGATGTTGACTATGCAGGTAGTCTTATTGACTATAAGTCTACTTTTGGCTATTGCTACCAAAGAATGAGGTTTCATCAAATTTGGCAAAATCTTGAATGTCTTTTTGATTGTGGTGGCATCTACTACCAAAACATGCGACTGCGTCGATTTCGATCGAAATTGCTACCAAGATTGCATTTATCAATATTTCGATGAATTTTGTCAATTTTGAGGTTTTTGTGCACAACTCAAATTTTTGATGGAAATTTCTATAATTGCAATCCTTGGTGTTATTGTTGGTGTTTGAAGAGGAGAAAAGGAGGATTGGTGTGATTTCACCATTTAATACTCATACCCATAGTTTATGAGGCGGCTAGGCAGTGGCCCTTCCAAGCTGGACGTCAAGGGTGACCGTCCGCGTTGATTTTCTAACATAAAATATTATACATATATAAATATATACATATATATTATTTATATACTATGTTATGTATATAACTATGCATATATGTATGTATTACTTAACCAACCCTCTCAAATTTATTAAAATGACACCATAACAGTATGTAAATGAGACAAATTCAAAATCAAAAAGAGACAACAAGAAGTATAGTACACTAGAATCAATAAAATGTTGCAAGACATCTAATTGTTCGTCAATATTTTAAATTCACTATCACTATCACGGCTGAAATACTGAATATTGAATTAGGAAAGAAAATATAACAAACAATACAAATATTATGAAATAAAACTTATAAAAAAAATTAATGGAGCCCAACAACCAATTAAGCGGCCTCCTAACAGGCTTGTGGGTTGCCCAGGCGGACTAGGCGGCCGCCTAGCTGCCCAGTCAGCCCAGGTGGATGCCCAAAAAGCCTCTGAGGCTAAGCGTGAAGTTGGGCTGACCCCCTTGGGTGACTGGTCGACTAGGCGACGCCTAGGCGGCCGCCTCAACAACTATGCTCATACCTATTATATGCTTATAGTATGTCATAATCGCATCACATTCCCTAATATTCTCTATTGAATGCATGTAATACTAGTTTGATGCATGCTTTATGTTGTTTTTAATTTCCTACAAAGTGGACGACATGTACTCGGGGTGGTTATCATACAATGAGGGTGCTAGGAAGCCAACTACAACAAAAAATAATGATTTTTCTTAGAAACATTACACTATTGTTCCTAGGGCCAATGAAATGGTTGTCTGTTGAGTCAATATCAACAACAAACTAACAACCCAAGTAAAATACATGGGGGAATGGCCTACATATCCAGTATGTGATATTATAGCACAAATAAGTAGATGCATGTATAATGTATATAGCTCACACTTACAAAATGATATAACTTAATTCCTACATTATGTCATCGTAATCCTTCCTCAAAATCCCTATGAAACATGATAGCTTTCTTACCTCCCACATGAAGGACCCTCAACCTGCCCCCATATAAAATTTTATAACATAAAACGATGCGTTTAGGCATAAGAGATCATGCCTGCAAAATTTCAATTTCTAAATTCGTACATTTTGGTGTCGAAATGGTATGATTGCATTTATCAATTTCCATCAAAATTTCTATAAACTTTCATTTCCACACCGTTGAAACGACATTGAAATTGAATACCTCATTCCATGATTGCTCCTATGTTGGTGGAAACCTTGTATCTTGGCGTAGTAAAAATGTAAATGTTGTTGCTAGATCTGGTGCTGAGGCAGAATATGGAGCTATGACCATATAGCCTGCGAGCTCCTTTGGGTCATAGACTCATAGTATCATACCCCTTGTTAAAATTATCAAACCGCCTGTTACTACTCCCATTCTTAGTTATCAAGGCGCGCGCCTAGGCGCCACCTAGGCGCTCCATGGGGGTTCTAATACTAGGCGCCTAGAACCTTAATGGGAATTGGGCGTACTAGGCGGTCTAGGCGAACGCCTAGGCGGGCTGGCCGGACAGCCTAGGCGTTGATGGATCGAGTTTACTTTACATTTCTTGTTCCTGCCTGTCAGTTCCCTCTTACATCTTGCTAGTTGCTTATACGGCTTTGTTGGTTCTTCTCCTTTTATCTTCTACTTCCTTTGTCTCCTCTTGCTCACTTCCTTATAGGGGTGAGCAAATAATGGTCCAGACCGCAAAATCGGACCGGACTGCTCAATTCGGTTCGGTCCGGTCCGGTCCATTTTGAGTTCGGTCCGGTCCGCGGTCCGGGAATTTCGATGAGTTCGGTCTTCGGTCCGGTCCGGTCCGGTCCAAAACCGATCCGGTCTGGTCCGGACCGCAGATTGACTTTTATATAAAATTCATGTATATTTGAAGGTGTATTCTATAATAATTACAAATAAAGTACATATATAATCACTACTAGTATAAATATTTGATACGAAAATTATATAATTGTTAGAAGTGACTAAGATTATCAACTTTGTACAATTAAATAAGTTGTAAAACATGTAAAAAATGTTGTTTACGGTCCAAACGGTCCGGTCCGGTCCTAGCACAAAACGGTCCGGTCCGGTCCTAGCACAAAACGGTCCGGTCCGGTCCGGTCCTACCTTGAAACGGTCCGGTCTGCGGTCCATATATTTGTTAAAATTCGGTCCGCGGTCCGGTCCGGTTCTGGACCGATGCTCAGCCCTACTTCCTTATCCATCTCTTTCTACATTTTTTTTTTCATTTTCCTTCTCCCCTACTGCTGCTACAGCCTCCTTTTGCATTCCCTTCTTTTTCTGCAATCTTGCTTTACTCTCTACATCCGCTGCTCCTGCTGCTGCTGTGATTTTTTCTTCTCACTTTTCCGTCCTCAATCTCTTTCTCGTGCTGATGTTACAACTTCCATTTGATTTCTTTTAAAAATTCTGTTTTCTTTAAATCCTCTATTACATCACCTGTACTTCGTAATGTTGCTGATGTTGTTACTTTTTAATTTTCCTCTTATACGTCACCTGTTCCTTGTGATGTTGCTGCTGTTGTTAATATTTATTTTCTTTTCTTTTCCATCCTCCACTTCCTCTCTTTTGAGTCACAACTTCTTCCCATCCTTTTTTTTTCCTGTTTTCTTATATTTCTTTTCTAAATCTCCTGCTCCAATCGTTATTGCAGACTTGCTGATATTAGTTTCTTTTTTTCTTCTTCCTACTCCCATCTCCTCCTACTGCAGTCGTAACCTCATTCTTCTATATATTTTTATGTTTCTTTATGGTATTATATGTAGTATAAATGTATAAGATGCAAATTAACATACTGAAAAAAAACCCCGAAAAAAAGCCCATAACAGCCTAGGTGCCTAGGTGGGCTAGGTGCGACTAGGCGCCCCTTGGACATGCTGGCCACCTAGTTGCCGTCACTACTATGCTCCCATACAGATATTTTGTGACAATATAGTTGCTGCCTTCATTGCCAGCAATCGGATGTTCCATGAAAGACCAAGCATGTATTAGTAGATTGTCAGTTTATCAGGGAAGCTGTGATGAAGAAAGACATTTCTACTCCTTACATATGCTCAGAAGACCAGATTGCATATACATTCACTAAAGCACTTCCATAGAAGAGATTCCCAGAGCTGATTGACAAGCTGGCCACGGTGTTTTTAAAAGCGGGAATTGGGAGGCGTGCTGACAGCATCTTGTGGCCGCTTGAGCACTAGGCGGGTGCTCAAGCGGGTGCTTTTAGAAAAAGCAGGTACCTAAGTTCTTATGTAATTTTCTAGAAAATTACACATACGTATATAAATAATATAATTTTAAGGAACTTTTATGCTTATTTAAACACCTTACACAACAAAATAAAACACTCAAATTGTTTATAACACAACAATAAACAATGAATGAACAAATACAATTCAATTACATAAATTTAACACATGAAGAATAAATTTAAATTAATATTGTATGGGTATATGGAGCATTTTCCGCATCAAATAGGTTGATCCTATTGCAGAAACGTCACAACACACCAACATATAAAATTGAAAATATGGAAACGAGAAACAATTAGTACAGTGCTACTAAGACATAAATTTTATTGCCAATATAAAACAAGTAGGCAGTAGCTATATAATATAACAGAGAATGTGCCCATGAATCCATGACATTAGTCTAATCCCAAAAACATCAATAGTGTATGTCCAACTATCCCAAAAATATCAAAAGTTTGTTCCCAACTATCCCAAAAACATCAAAAGTGTGTGCCCAACTATCCCCAAACATAGAAGTGTATGCCCAACTATCCAAAAACATAAAAAATGCTACAATATCAACCCTAATAGTCCTCTTCTTCGTCCATGTATTCAGCACTAGAGTAGTCCTCAGCCTTTGGACCAACAACATCCCTTCTGGGATCATCTCTGCCCTCAACCTCTGGATTAGAATCTTCCTGGTAAGCAACTCTTTCACCCTCTCTTTGTGCATCAACAACAGTAAAAGGGGTGGGTTGAGCAAGAGTGGTGGGTTGGAGGGTTCTTCTGGTCCCGGTATAGACTCTCTCTATCACCCCTGATGTTTCAACTACCTACCCCAAGTGAGTCCAACACCTGGATAAATCTCATTTTCACATGTGTTTAAATCCACAAACCAATCCTTTGCCTTGTCTCTATAGTCAGACTCGAAAGGATTTACCTTTGCTTCATACTTTGCCTTTTTATCTTTTAGGTTTGCCTTGAATTGCACATACACCAAGTCTCATACTTTTGCACGTCAAGCCTATTCCTCTTCTTGGTGTGAATCTGTTAGTCATGTCAAAATGGGAAAAAAATAGATTACTCATTTACTCATGATATCTTAAATACATACACATTTAATAATGTTGAATGTTTTAGATCATTACCATCTCAAATGTGCTTCAATTTCTTTCACACCATGAAGAAGCACATGTCAGATTTAAGATGCTAAGTGCCATTCTTTGCAGATGTGGAGTATCATATCTGTGATTTGTCCACTACTCCACTACTCATCATAAAATACTTAATACTATAAGTGAAATAGCTTAATAAGATTATAAATTGAATTTATTATAATTCTTAAGTTTCAAGACATTTTGCCAAGGTCCAAGTCAAGACTTGATCTATGTCTTATGGCACTTGGTTTCCGAAATGCCTCTTCACACTCTCTATAGGCAGGCATTTGTTTCTCCAAAACAATTTTATATTGAATGACACTTTTAGAAAAAAGAATCTATGAACTCCATGAGTCCCCTCATCACACCTTCTCACGTGTTAATCTTTGGACCCGTCTAGTATTAGTATGGATTCATGCAATAGCCTACAATGTAAATGAATACAATATTAGAAATTGATATACAATCAATAGACATTGAATCAAATAAAGAAGTCACATATTAAATGTCTTTACCCGTCACATGCGTTGGACGGTGGAGCCTTTTGTCCCACTTCTCATCGACTATCTCCAGAACCCTCTTCATGATGGGTGGATCATCGCTTGGGCTCTGTGCCAACTCATGTTCAGTATGAAGCCCATAACTGCTTTCCTCTCACTGTCTACAAGCCGTAACCCTGTGACTAGTGACTTGAATGTTCTCAAAGCAAACACCAGTCACTCCAAAATGGTTTTGTTGTCACCATATTTGCAAAGCGCTCCTGCTCACCTGTCTTGGAGTACCTGCATCCCACTCTAAAGAACAGAACAAACTTCTCAGCTCATTTCTTTTATCCGATAAGCTTTCTAACTAAGGTAGGCAGTGGAAAAACGTGTCACACCAGGCCTAACCAAGTCACCTTCGGTGTACTTCCTCATCAAATTGAGGGTGTTGTTGTGGTTGTACATAAAGATGGTCCTACACTTCTAAATCACAATTTTTTTTCCTAGGTAACCACCCAATGCCCTTCAACATGAGATCTAAAAAGTGCGCCGCACAAAGAGTCTAGAAGATTTCAGTCCTCTTGTCCTTGAGAATCCTTTATGCTGCAATATTAGCAGTAGCTTTGTTTGTGACCACCTGCACAGCATTCTTTGCTCCAACTCCTCTATACTACTATCCGCCAACTTAAATATGAACCCAACGTTGTTGATGTCAGCATATGCATCTATAGTCCTATGACTACTTGTACCCTTCCTACAATTGACACAGATTCATTATACTTCTTCCCCTTTTATCGGGCCATGCATATGTCATAATGGAGCAGCCACTCTTCCTCCACTCATCCCTATGAGTCTCCAGTGAGTTCCTAGTATGTTCCACTTCTCTCTTCAAAAGAGGCTCCACAACTCATGTATTGTAGGGCCCCACAATCTAGGGAGAAATTGGCAACAACTCCCAACATAACATTGAAGCTCCTCAATGTCATTGTGTTCATCACTATCCCTGCAATATTCATGGAGTTTCCTGTAGTAAGTGTGTGCTTATGTAGTTATACTTTAATAATCCAAAGAACAAGATATAGTGGTATTCTAAAGAAGTACATACTTACCAATGTGAGTGCAATGTATCACACTACTTCCTTTTTTATTTCTTCAACTTCATGTTAAGTTCTTCTTGCTTTGATGACCTCTGCTCGTCTACTATAACTTCTGGATCCCTCTTGAAATACTGGTTAATCTTCACCACCACCTTGGACTTCTTTGGCTGTGAACCACCAATGATTACCACATTTTCCTCATCATTAGACCGTTGCCTAATGTTGACCTCCTCCCAAGCTTCATCCATTTCTTGTTGTTTCTTGACCTTTGTTGCTAATTTATCTAGATAACCAGAAATCTCCCTTTTCACTTCTGGTGGTACACTTGTACATGCATCCACATCCCCTCTCCTTCCAACAAGGTGTTTCTTCACCTAAAGATCCCACCCATGGAGATATGTTTGCAAAAAATGCAGCGAAGGCGTTCTCTACGAGCTGAGTCAGGAAAATCACAATACTTCCAACCTGGATCATCTGACCTAATGTTGGAAGCGACATTCTGGCGATTCTCAGGGGCTGGAGGAGCAGACATATCATCGGCCATCTACAATATACAATGACATATAAGTAATTAATGAATTGAATACATACAACAAATATTGCAGTACCAGGGAATTATAAATTATTATACCAATACATAGTAACAAAAGTCTCCGAATTTTATGAAAAATCGACAATTTTTCACGATTTATAGGCTCCCAAATTTTCACCATGATTAATACGCCAGTCGCCGATTTTTCGCGAATTTTTCCCGCTTTTTCCCAATTCATATGAATTTTCACGATTCTTTGTGACTTTTCGCGTTTTTTCACGATTTTTCTCTTGTAAGTCGTTTTTTCTTTTTTTACCAAACCATGTACAGAGAATTCTTGATATACACTAAACCTCCAACCCCAACTCTCCCGACAATCCATTGCTATTATTCAACTATTCTTTAATTCTTTTCCTACTTTTTTCACTCAATTAAGATTGTATGTCTAGTGACCTTAACAGTTACATTCGTATCTGATATGTATGCATATATATACATACATATATATGTGTGTGTGTGTGTGTCTATGTGTTATATATATGTACATATATATGTGTGTGTATTTATATATATGTATATATATATGTATGTATATGTGTATATATGTATATATATGTATGTAGGCTATTTATTTGTTGCCCGGCGGGTAGTATTCCGTAAGTTACCCGTCTCCCGTCTCTCTCGTATTCACAAAGTCCCAGCCGTGGTTCTGGCGGAGCGGCGCAAGGGAAAGATTGGAGTTTGCGGGGACTCCATGCTGCCGGGTAGCAAGTTATCACACAGAATTTAGGGTCGCGATCTGCTTGAGGGCGAATCTGGTTCATGATCTGCGAGGGGATCGATTCTACCGTGGTTACCTGTGTCCCGGCTATTCTAAATCCCACAACATTCCGTCTCCAGATGCGCGGGTGAAGAAGCTCCGGTGAGGGATGTGGAGAACAGCCTCATGTCTAACGTCGTCCCGAGTGAAGGCTGAACCGGAAGCTTCTAAGACCGACAGTTTGTTATGCCCATCCTGTGACGACTACAGCGGCGGAGGTTGTAGCTACATTCGCGATCGTCTCTGCCGCCGTCAGCCTGATTCTTCCGGTCGCCCCCCATCTGCCGATCATCTTCATCATCCGCGGTCGTCTGCGCCGCCGCCAGGTTGGTACATCCGATCTTCCTCCCATCTGCCAATCATCTACCCCCTATCAGACGCTTAACGCTATGCATATGTAATTCCGCCTCTGATTCCAACTTCCTTGGCGTATTTCAATCTCCATTTTACATTTCTTCCTCAGAAATACCTACATTCATTTCCTGAGAAATACTTCTGATAACGGTTTCCCCTTTTATCAATCTTGCAGAGCAGGACGATTAAGGTGTTTCCCACTGTCGTTTGTGTATCATGTGACGGTATCGATTTTCACCAAGATGATTCCATCGTTTAGACCTGCTGTTCTGAAGCTCACGCCGCTGAGGAGGAGGGAGTGAGTGTGGTTGGAGAATTCCCTGCTCTATCTGCATATTCAGGAGCAAATTGCTGTTGAGGGAGTGGAGGTGGTCGGAGAATTCACTGTTCTATCTGCATTTGTACGAGCAACAGTTTTTTCAAGCTACATTCAGGTAGATTTTATATTTCTCTTTGTAAATTCATTCAGTTATACTCGTTTTTTTTATTTTTTTCTTATCATTTCAATATTTATTCATCCCTTTATATTGTGTGGGAAAGAAACCCAATTTTTGTTTCTGCATTGTCGTTTTTGCAGTACTAACTGGCATTCATGTTTTTATTTTTTGCGTAGTTACTCTCTTTTTATGATTGGTTACTCTTTTGCCTTACCGAGTTACTCTATTGTTATAATTGGTTACTCTTTTAACTTACCAAGTTACTCTTGTTGTGTTACAGAGTTACGCTTTTGCCTTACCGAGTTACTCTCTTGTTATAATTGGTTACTCTTCTGCCTTACCGAGTTACTCTTGTTGTGTTACAGTGTTATTCTTCTGATTTTCCGAGTTACTCTCTTGTTATAATTGGTTACTCTTTTGCCTTACTGAGTTACTCTTGTTGTGTTACAGATTTACTCTTCTGATTTTCCGAGTTATTCTCTTGTTATAATTGGTTACTCTTTTGACTTACCGAGTTACTCTTGTTGTGTTACAGAGTTACTCTTCTGATCTTCAGAGTCACTCCAATACACTGTCATGGATCCCAGCCTTGATACGGATGCTGCTAATGCAAGTGTAGGCCGTGATGATAATAATCCTCAGTCTTCTCATTCTATTGGTGTTTCTTCTTCGTCCACAGTTGCAGTTCCTAGAGTTGGCCTTCAGTTTGGAAGTCTAGACGAAGGTATATCCTTCTATTCAAGTTATGCTGGAATGAGTGGGTTTAACATCAGGAAAGACGACAATAGATATGAACGGGGAAGTAAGATTCTGGTTGCTAAAGATCTGGTTTGTGATAAGCAGGGTAAGATTGGTCGTTCTAAGAGGTCTAGAGGGCTTCTGAGCCCCGTTTGTGATGAAATGGGTAACTTGCAGGATAAGTTGTCAAAGAAGCATAGGCGTTCTGTGAAGAGGTGTGGTTGTGAAGCCATGATACGTTTCTCACTGGACAAGTCCTCATCCATGTGGGTCGTGACTGCATTTGTTGAGGAACACAACCATGAACTTGTTGACGTTGCTCATCTCCGTTACCTCAAGTGTAACTCATCTCTTGATGAAACTCAAAAAGAGATCCTTTCTTCCATGAGCCAAGCTAACATACCTGTTTCGAGACAAATTGCATTAATAGCATCCGAGTCTGGTGGCTATGAAAATATGACATTTACTAGTAGACAAGCTCATGGACACATCAGTAGCAAGAGGAAAGAGTTGGCCAAATACGACGTCGACATGGTTTTAGATCGCTTTTCTAGTTTCAAAGGCATTGATCCGAAATTCTTCTATAGCTACCAAAAAGACACCAATTGTTGCCTTACTCATCTGTTTTGGGCTGATCCCGTCTCTGTTGAAGACTGTGGGCTGTTCGGGGATGCGATTGTGTTTGACACCACCTACCGCACCAACAAGTATTCGATGGTTTTTGGAATGTTTGGTGGAGTTGATCACCATCGCAAGACAGTGTTGTTTGCATCTGCTCTGCTGGTCGATGAGAAGTATGACTCATTTGTTTGGGTTTTCAAGCAGTACTTACTTTGTTTTGGCAAAGAGCCGGTTTCCATCATAACCGATCAGGACCCTGCTATGAATGCTGCTATCATCTCTGTTTTTCCCAATTGCAAGCATCGCTTCTGCAGCTGGCACATCCTACAGAAGCTTCCCTCCAAGCTTGGTGGCATTCCTAACAAGGACCAGATCATAAGCTTGTTGAATGATTGTGTCTGGAATGTGGATGATGTCGACATTTTTGAAGAGAGGTGGGATTCTGTAATACAGGAGCATGATTTGTTGTCCATCACCTGGCTTTCTGATATGTATGCAATGCGTTGCGATTGGGTTCCGTGCTATATGCAGTCATCCTTCTTTGCGGGCATGAGGACGACTCAAAGGAGCGAGAGCCTGAATGCGTTCATTAGGAGCCATGTTAATAGTAGGAAGACTCTATTTGAACTTGTATGTTCGTTGGAGACTGCGTACTCTCATGTGCGAGAGATTGAAAATTTCAAAGATTTTGATGACGAGTACAGTAACCTCCCTTTGTCATCACTGTGGCCCCTAGAGGAGCAGATGAGAGGTATATACACCAAGTCCATATTTAAGATATTCCAGTCCGAGGTTCACCAAAGTATGGTCTATAATGTAAAGCAAGCTTCAGAAGGTGTCTTTGAGGTGTATCGCGTCGGTGGACTTGGAACTCCCCGTATATTGAAGAAAGAGTTATCTAGTGACATTGTTTCCTGCAGTTGCTTCATGTTGGAATTCAAAGGCATCCCTTGCAGGCACATCCTCTCTTATTTGAAGAGCCGTGACTATTGCACTCTTCCCGAGCCTTACATTCTGAAGAGGTGGACGAAAGGGTACAGAGAACACCCTTTGATTTTTGGCAAAGCGTCAGTTAAGCACCCATCCACTGGGAGGACACTTCATCTTGTTTCTGCCTGCAATTCTATTGTCAACATAGCGTTTAGGAACAATGTTGTAGATCTTTGCCATGAAAAACTGTTAGCTTTGCAAAAGGAGCTCTTGGATTTGGATCTCCCTGACCCTGGTGCAGGCACTGGTGCAACCGCTTCTAATACAGCTTCCTCTTCTGCTGTCAAGGTCCATATACCTAGTATTTGCAAAACTAAGGGAAGACCTAGATCGACAGATGTGAGGTTTAAATCTGGAGTAGAGATTGCACAGTCTAAAAGAGAGAGGCAGTGCAAGAATTGCTTAGAGTTTGGGGTCAACCATGATAGCAGGAACTGTCCTATGAAGAAGTAGTCCATTCCTATTATGGACTATGTGTTGTTGTTGTTTTCTATTCAATGATTATCCTTGTTGCTGATCGTGTGGTCTGTTGATGTTGGACGTTTTTTAGTTGAGTTTGTAGTTGATTAGCGTGTGAGTGAGGGATATTCAAACATGTAATGGGTTGTTCTTTTTGTCTGTAGTTTTTGTGAAAGTGATTTTGTAACCATCCATGTATTTTTACTTTTGTGTTTTGTAATGTATTTTATGTGTTGCGTTGAACTCCACCAGATATATGTATACTTTGAATATGCTTCAAAGAATCTGTTTTGATCAGTTATTACTCTTTTGCATAATATTTTTTGTTTTATCTTAGTGTGCATTGAATACTCTTTTCTTTTGGAATACATAAATTTTTGGTTTAGTACAATTTTTTTCATGATTTTTGCTACTATGCCATACACTGGTAGAGTTACTTTCTGGTTGCTGGAGTTACTTTTTATATTATCACAGTTACTCTCAGTGCGTATCAGAGTTACTCTCAGTGCGTATCAGAGTTACTCTCAGTGCGTATCAGAGTTACTCTGAGTGTTCTCTCAGTTACTCCTTAGTGCTGTCACAATTACTCTCAGTGTTATCATAGTTACTCTCAGTGCGTATCAGAGTTACTCTGAGTGCATATCAGAGTTACTCTTAGTGTTCTCTCAGTTACTCCTTAGTGCTGTCATAGTTACTCTCAGTGTTATCATAGTTACTCTCAGTGCGTATCAGAGTTACTCTTAGTGTTCTATCAGTTACTCCTTAGTGCTGTCACAGTTACTCTCAGTGTCCTCGCAGTTACTATTGGTTCTATCAGAGTTACTCTGAGTGCGTATCAGAGTTACTTTTAGTGTTCTTTCAGTTACTCCTTAGTGTTGTCACAGTTACTCTTAGTGTCCTCGCAGTTACTCTCAGTGCGTATCAGAGTTACTCTCAGTGCGTATCAGAGTTACTCTCAGTGCGTATCAGAGTTACTCTCGGTTCTACTAGAGTTACTCTCAGTTCTATCTGAGTTACTCTTAGTGTTTTCTCAGTAACTGTTAGTGCTAATTGAAAGTATATATAATCAGACAAAAACACTACAGCTAAACATTCAATATTACAACATTCAAAGCATAAAACGTTATATAATATACAACCAGATCAAATATAAAGAAGGTCCTTCAACTGAACATAAAAATACAGAAAAATACAGCCAGATCAGATATAAAGTAGGTCCATTAACTGAACATAAAAATCAAATAGCTCAGGGGGTCGGATCCATCCCTGGCGACACCTACTTGTGAAAGGAACGCTGGACAGACGAAGAAGCAGTGTCTTCTGCAAACTGAAAGGGATTTGCAGCTGATCCCGGTTCTGCTTGGTATATGTCCCTAACGAAGAGCTGATCTGCAGAGTTCTCCGATCCAGAGTATACTTCATCGCCAGGCATTCTGAAGAGAGGGATAAGCTCAGTTGGTTTTTCTAAGAACTGATCTGTGATCCATGCTGTGATGGTCTGGTGATCAGTTGGCTTGAGGTAGATGATCCAACCTTTGCGAAGACTGAGCTGTGCAATCATCCTTTTCCATCCCTTAGCAGTTGAAAGTGACCCGTTTTTATTCTGCATAAGGGTTATCTGGAAAGACTGGTTTCCGATTAGGAAGGTGGTTTTTCCTGGTTTGATCTGAAAATGGAGATGGTTCCATTCTATAGGAAGTAGAATGGATTCCACTGTCTTGTCATCGAGGGTGTAGTTGATTGGCTGGATGAATGGCTCCATGGTAGGCTGTGAAGAAATGTTAAAGGGGATCTGAGGAGATGGTCAAAGGGGGTGCTACTGAAAAATTGTACCTTATGAATAAATGTAAAAGGGGATCTGAAGAAATGTAAAATTGTACCTTATGTAAACCGTAACAGTCACAGATGAAGAAGTGGACCTCGAGGGTGTCGTTGAGGATGGAGATGATGTAGATCTGAAAGCCCCCCGCTGTGTTTGAAACTGTAGAAGTTGCTGATGAAGAAGAGATGGAAGGAGATGGTGCCGTTGAGGATGGAGATGATGTAGATCTGAAAGCCCCCCGTTGTGTTTGAAACTGTAGAAGTTGCTGATGAAGAAGAGATGGAAGGAGATGGTGCCGTGGAGGATGGAGATGTTGCAGATCTGAAAGCCCCCCCCCCCCCCCCCCCGCTTTGTTTGAAACTGTAGCAGTTGCTGATGAAGAAGAGATGGAAGGAGAGAGTGTCGTGTAGGATGGAGATGTTGCAGATCTAAAAGCCCCCCGCTGTATTGTTGGTGCTGCAATTATTGACAGCAGTGAGAGTAATGGTCTGTGTTGTTGGTGCTGCAATTATTGACAGCAGTGAGAGTAATGGTCTGTGTTGTTGGTGCTGCAATTATTGACAGCACTGCTCTTTCCTGTTGCGTTGCAAAGATGCCAACAGTACTTTTCTGTTCTGACGACATAGCAGTGCACTATGCTGTGTGTATGTGCATTTACATCGTACAGCAGACTCTTGTACATATCTTTATAGCTCCGTGCTCTCTTTTCTTCACTTTTCTGGTTCATTCTTTAATAAAGAATCGTGTACAACAGACTCCTGAACGCTAGAGTTAATTTTTTGTTTATCAGAGTTACTCATTAGTGCTATCGCAGTTACTCTCAGTGTTGTCACAGTTACTCTGAGTGTGTATCAGAGTTACTCTTAGTGTTCTCTCAGTTACTCCTTAGTGCTGTCACAGTTACTCTCAGTGTTATCACAGTTACTCTCAGTGTTATCATAGTTACTCTCGGTGCTATCAGAGTTACTCTCAGTGCGTATCAGAGTTACTCTTAGTGTTCTCTCAGTTACTCCTTAGTGCTGTCACAGTTACTCTCAGTGTTATCATAGTTACTCTCGGTGCTATCAGAGTTACTCTGAGTGTTTTTTCAGTACTCATTAGTGCGTATCAGAGTTACTCTGAGTGCGTATCAGAGTTACTCTGAGTGCATATCAGAGTTACTCTTAGTGTTCTCTCAGTTACTTCTTAGTGTTGTCACAGTTACTCTGAGTGTGTATCAGAGTTACTCTTAGTGTTCTCTCAGTTACTCCTCAGTGCTGTCACAGTTACTCTCAGTGTCCTCGCAGTTACTCTCAGTGTCCTCACAGTTACTCCTTAGTGATGTTACAATTACTCTCAGTGCGTATCAGAGTTACTCTTAGTGGAGTCTCAATTATTTCTTAGTGTTGTCACAGATACTCTCAGAAGCAGACATATCTCGATACAGGTATGCTAGCACTGAGAGTAACTATGATATGCAAAACCAAAACAGTCTAACTCAAAGTATATATCTGCATACAAAATCACAACAGATTTACATTCAAGAACACAACATTCAAAGCACAAAACGCTATATATTATACCCAGAAATACTCGTATTTGCAATAAGATGTTCACAGCACACAAGTAATGTATCTCATAGTGGTTACACATCAATATTCCAGAAGCAAACTGTTCAAATTTTACATTTCAATTAATAATTCACTCTTTCAGCTTAAATCCAGCCATTTATCTAGGCTTGAAACAGCTTCTTCATCCGTTTTCTTCTCTTCAGCTGGTGCTTCTGTCTTCTCTTCTTCTTGTTGCTTTTGACATTCATCTATTCCTTCCTTGTTCTGCTCAGATGGACCTTCTTTGATGACGTCATTGTTATCTTTTTGATGTGTTTGTACAGGTTGCAACTCCCCCCTCGCCATCATTCTCTGAAAAATATCAGCCCTTATGGTTGGCATGTCGTTGCTGGTGAAGTCCATGGGTTTTCCATTTACCAGGCATTCTAGGTACTTCATGACGAAGATCCCACAGTCAAGTGAGTCTTCTGCCTGTTGTGGACATAGCGGGTACTCCTGTCCCCATTGTGACAGTTGGTCACCTTTTTCTGCCCCCCTGAAGAATTCATGGACAATACCCACCTGCATTAAAAATCGACAACTCTTATTAATCATCTATCAACAAACATTAATCATATCAATCCACTACAAATAGAGTTTCTTTTTATAGATTGCTTACCCATCTAAGGAATTCCCTTTTTGACTTACTATTTCCACTCATTGAGTTATAAGACCGGTGTACTCCTTCGCTGAAACTTGCCTCGTACAAGTGCCAGTGGTTGTCCTTGTTCAATATGGTGAACACCGAGTCCATTGTGTCCCAATCCTTCATCGGGACATTGAATAGTGGAGATAGCATGTCGATCTGCTCCAAGGTTATGTTTTCAACGTCAAACAACAACTTCTGCTGCAAATGCAAATTCGCATCTATAAGTTTCAGTTTTTTATATGTATTTTTGTATTTTTGATGTAATTTTGTATACCAATTTTGTTCTTCTTACCGGAGCATATGTGCTCAAGCAGTGCCATGACAGACCTTTCTTTCTCCTTTTACTTGTGGTAGCTTTGAGCATCTGTACAAAGCAGTCCATAACCTGAAAAAATAACCACAAGATTTCTTTGTTTAGAAAAAAAACGACAAGTTCTCGAAGAGTTACAGTACTATTTATTAGTTTCTTACTGGTGATTGTATCATTTGATCTTTGTACAGTAGGGTGGCGAGGTCCTTCCCCGTGCACCAAGTGTCATCACTGAATCTCCATTCTTGTTTTGACCTGTCAATCGTTTGTATAGATGTTATACATATTAGTTTTGGATATTGAATAAGCGATGTTTTATATGTGTACACTTGGCAAAATAACAAATTCTCTTACATTTCTTCTATATTGTCCATGAAGTGGTGGACAATTTCCCTGGATTGTTTTGTTTTGAAATGCTTAAAACCAATAAAGTTTGAGAACTTGTGCTGTCAACAACAAAAGAGCACTTCATGTTAGAATCAATATTAGTGTTCTATCAGTTACTCTCAGTGTTATCAGAGTTACTCTCAGTGCTATTTGAGTTACTCTCAGTGTTCTATCAGTTACTCTCGGTGCTATCAGAGTTACTCTCAGTGCTATTTGAGTTACTCTCAGTGTTCTACCAGTTACTCTCGGTGCTATCAGAGTTACTCTCAGTGCGTTCTGAGTTACTCTCAGTGTTCTACCAGTTACTTTCGGTGCTATCAGAGTTAATCTCAGTGCGTTCTGAGTTACTCTCAGTGTTCTACCAGTTACTCTCGGTGCTATCAGAGTTATTCTCAGTGCGTTCTGAGTTACTCTTAGTGTTACTCTTTATATTACTACAGTTACTCTACTTCTATTACACAATTACTCTACTGTATTTACACAGTTACTCAAGTATTGATATAATTTAAAGGAGATGCAACCTTACCTTTTCCTCCCTCCTCTTCTTCACGTTTTTCTCGATGCTGCCTATGATTTTCTGTTCTATCTTTGACAATTTTTTTTTGGGCTCCTCCTTTTGCCCTTCTTCATCGATTATATTCTTCTGCTTGTCCAAACCTTCAGCTGATTTTTCTTTCTTATCCTCCTCCTCATCATTTTTCTTCCCATCATTTTCATCTTCTGAGTCATTCTGTTGCACATATCTTCTTTTGAGGCTCAGCCTGCCTCGCTTCATTGGCTTGTCGTCCTTATCCATACCCTCATTATATACTTTGCTCGTCGAAGCAACATCCTTATTGGGTTCTTGAACATTCCCCGACGAGAACCTTTCAGCAGATTGGTCTAATCCACCCACAGGTGACTGTGATTTGTCACCTTCATCTCCGAATTTTCTCATCAGTTTTTTATTCTCCTCTTCCAGCTCGGCTATTCTGTTTTCTAGCCGTTTATTCTCTCTCCGCAGCTCAGCGAATGCTTCAACAGCAATTTTCGTGCATATCTCCTTCTGCATCTTTAGCTCGTCCTCGAGTATTTCTATTCTTCTCGCCAGGTTGGAGTCATCAGCAGGCACTCCTTCTTGGATTACTGGCTTTGTTGGTGCCTTGTCTGGCTTTTGTTTACTTTTCGCCCTTTTATCCGCAAGGTAGTAGGGCATGTCTTTCATTGTTCTTGCAGCTTGCCAGTTATCCCCCTGGTCTATATTTATACCTTCACAAACCTGTCCATAAGAAAATCAAAAATAGTATTTAACAATGCAAACTTTCAGGATTATGTTATATATTAGTTTTTTTAACAAATAATAAATATTCTTACATCCTTAGGGTTCACAGCCCCCAAATCCATCATCTTCTCAACCGGCGCATCCCACTTCTTTATCCTTGGCTTTGCGTCAAGGAACGTTGGCTTTGCCATGTTTGTCATCTCATATGCCCAAACCTACATTTAAACAGAGTGAAAATTCAATGCATATGTAACTGCCCCTCATAGTCATTATTGTAACAATTTTGTAGATGAAGTTAATTTCGTTCACTTACACATAGGCACATCACACACCCTGTTGTGTAGAGGGTGGTTTTCCCTTTCTCCCCTTTCCTCCTCAGCTGGACATTTTGCTTCAGAATCTTCATATTCCTGAAGATGCTCCCATGCACCAGCTTTGCCCAATTCATCTGCGTCGTTTCAGTAACATCGTCTAGGTAGTGCAGTATGTAGATTGGTGTGCAATAGCTGGTGTCTGGGAGTAGGAATGTTGCCAGCAGGTATAACATCCATGCACGGCACATGTTCTGGTAGTCCGATGGATCGTCGGTATTGGCAAATTGTTGCCAAAGCTTTGCTAAGTTGTCCTTGTGCAGGACATCCTTTTCCCTTAACCTCTTACCGGTGTCCTCTTCATTTCCTTTTTTACATGTTGCGCTGGCAAATTGTTGCCATATTGATTTCACAATCTCAGAATTTTTCCTAGGTATGATGTCCATACCTTTGCTTGGGATACCTAGAATTACCCCTACATCCTCAACCGTCATCCTTCTTTCCACCCCTCTGGCCAGCAAAAACCTGTCATCATCTACATATCTGTCTATCAAATCTTCCAGGAGACATACATCAACCATAAGATTTGGCATATTTATCATGTTTGCAAATGCCGTCGCCCTCATCATTCTTATCTGGTTACTTGTATACACCAGGCTCTTGCTGGCGGTGATGTAGCTCTTTAGGTAACACCTGTGGTATAGCCTCTTTATCCCCACTGCAAACATATGAAAAGTGTCATATGATAGTAACAGTAATTTAATAAGTTTACAAATCCATTCAATATTACCTTCAGCTGCCTTTTCCTTTCCCTTTTCTTTCTTCCTCCTTATTTCCTCTTCTTCTATCTCGTCAGCAGCCTTATCTGTATCATTAGTTTCTTTGGCCTTCCCTTTCCTTTCACTTTCTTTTCCTGCATAGGAATGAAGTTATTCTAGTTATCATGCACAGTTACTCCAATATTTACTCTAGTTACTCTAGGCTATCGTACAGTTACTCTTGGTATCATTCACAGTTACTCCAGCATTTACTCTAGTTACTCTAGGCTATCGTACAGTTACTCTAATGTTCTGTATCAGTTACTCTTGGTATCATGTAGTTACTCTTGGTATCGTGCACAGTTACTCCAACACTTAATCTAGTTACTCCAGGCTATCGTACAGTTACTCTTGGTATCGTGCACAGTTACTCCAGCATTTACTCTAGTTACTCCAGGCTATCGTACAGTTACTCTTGGTATCGTGCACAGTTACTCCAGCATTTACTCTAGTTACTCTAGGCTATCATACAGTTACTCTAATGTTCTGTATCAGTTACTCTTGGTATCGTGCACAGTTACTCCAGCATTTACTCCAGTTACTCTAGTCTATCGTACAGTTACTCTAATGTTCTGTATCAGTTACTCTACTTCTTATAACAATTAATCTTTTACATGTTATCATAAATTACCTTGCCGTTCTTTGCTCTCCGCTTTGTCACTCCGAGGTTTTCCAGTCTTGGTAGATCCTTTGCCATCTTTCTCAGCCGTAACTGGCTTACTTCGTTTTGCTCTTTTCTCGGACGGTTTGCTCGTCAGGGGATCTGCAACCCCTCTTTTCTTCCTTTTCATTTCTGACAGAAGAGTCGCAAGAGCAACCTCATCCCTTTTCGCAGCTTCCTTTTGCCCTGTTTCACCGGTGTTCGCATCCCCTTTCGCAGAAGCAACCGATGTCCCTTTATCCTCTACATCTGTTGTCTTGGGCATCGTAGCCCATTCGGTATCCCCTTTCAGAGTAGCAGCTTCCTCGTGTCCCGTTTCACCGGCGTTCGCATCCCCTTTCTGGCTAGTATGTGATTCTGCGGCCGCCGCTTCTTCTGGTTCTTTGGCCATCTTCTCCTCGGCCTGATGGGGCTGCATTTCGAAGTCATCATCTTCTTCAATCACTGGTCGTTTACGCCTTAGCCACGGCGGCCCCGTCGAGGTCTTCCTTGACGCTTTCTTTGTTCTCGTCATATCGGAAGAGGTAACTGTTGGGATTGAGCGACGGCAGCGGGAAGGAAGAGCGACGGCAGCGGGAAGGCAGAGCGACGGCAGCGGGAAGGCAGAGCGACGGCAGCGGGAAGGCAGAGCGACGGCAGCGGGAAGGAAGAGCGACGGAGTGAGCGAGGGTTTTGGGCAGGTCGCGTTCGAACGCTGTCCGCTGTTTTTGTTTTTTGAAGTATTTACGGGGCTATGCCACCGTGTCTTCTGCCGGGTACTTTTATGTAAGTTACCCGCCGGGCAATGAATTATATCTCATGTATGTATATGTGTATATATGTATATATATGTAATATATAGCCGACTTATTCTCAATTATTTTCGAATAGTTGACCGAAATATATCATTTTTTTACAAACTTTTTCGATTTTTTTTTTAATTCCTATTTTTTCTGGCCAGCCGAAAAGTTGCCGAATCCCGAATTTGTCACGATGTACTAATATGCATTAAAAGTAGAAGATATAGAATATCAAAATGTATGAAATTATTAGTGTATAAGTACATTAATTATTACATAAAGTATAAGTACAAGAAAAGCATATTACTGTATGCTACAGCAGTATAGTAATGTATTATTATACTAGTATAGTATTATAAAACATGCTGATATAAGCACATAATAACTAAGAAACGAAATTGAGCATAGAAGCAATGTCAGCAAATGAACATCACTAGGAACAAGCAAAATAACATGAACAGCAGGGTGTATTGCTGTAGAAAAAAGAGAGAAAAGAGAAAAAAAGCAGCAAACAACAAATTACAAAAAACAAGGGACAAGTGCATTACCTGTGATTGATCATCCACCCTTGCAGCAAGAACAGCCTTCGTTGGCGTCTCAAAGCTCCTCGGCAACTTTGAGAAGCAAGCAACAACCAAATAGGGGATGGCTCCCTCCAAGGGGCGGTCACATGAGCAAGACTAGAGGCCGAGGACCCCCCAAATTGGGCTTGGATGAGCTGCAATACTCCCTAGGATGCAACGCAAGTGCAAGGGTTGAAGATCCTTGGCCCTGGGAACGACCACGTCATCTTTCTTGCGGCTGAAGTTGCCGCAAACACCATAGTCGGGGGGGGGGGAATGCATGAAAACATCTCTTTTTTAGTCTCTATGGGCCATCATCTTATTGCGCCTGGGTATTGGGCCTGAGCTAGGCTTCCCAGACCATAGGCGAGTCCAAGCGGCCACTCCAAAAGGAAAACTAGGCTGGCGCTCAAGTGGGTTAAGCGGGCTGTAGGCGGCTGCTTAATTGCGATCCACCCCAGCAGCTGCCTAACTTCACTTTAGTGCGGCCAGGTCACTAGCCGCTTGAGCGGGCGCTCCAACTGCTTTTCAAAACATTGGCTGGGCATGAGAGATATCTATACTCTAACTTGAGGGAGAGTGTTAATATCGTGACTTATATACTGTTGTGTTATTTGTTATGTATTGTTGTGTTATATTTTCGCTTTAGTCCCATACTGCTGGGATGTCCTTTATCTAATATCTCTCCATCCTATATAAGGAGAAGTACGCTGCATCTTTTATAGCATCTCAACATATCCCATTATTTACAGTGACCAATAACCAAGAATACATGATATATGTCATAGGGAAACACCTAGCTCATTAGTATGTTTTAGTTTTCTGTAGACCTCACAACATTAGAGAAAATTGATTCTCACAACCTGTTTATGATTCTTCATTGATTTTGGAAAGAAGTGCCTATGCAGCATAAGCTAATCTTAGGTAGGCATGAAATCATGTTGTAGTGTATGTGTTACCCAGGAAAAGGAAAAGAACGGCTAGGTAAGTGTTAAGTGGTTGTTTTTATATGTCACATAATGAGCTGTGAATGAATATCCACTTTAAAAGCTTTAATTCAGGCTTGTTTATGATCAAGGTCTCTTATTCATTTTGTTTTCTTAATGGTTGCCGCTACTGCTAGCCTTGTGATGGGCAACTGCTCATCTTTTCGACATCTACTAGGTGTTGCTTATGTTTTTTTTTGTTATCGTGCTTGACTGTTGTTTAATCCCACGCCTCGTGTTATGCCAAACTTTATGGCCATGGATTGACTTTGTTTTGCAAGTCTATTTATCTTGGGCAGACCCGTCTTGACTGATTTGTTCTAGTTATGGTAACTTATTCATTGTGGCTTAGTGCTTTGCACCGGGCAAAACATTATATGTAAATGCAAAAAACTCGTGTACAACTATGGTTTGCAATATATCTTGTTTTCTCTTGGTGCCTATATATCTATGAACTAGAAAACTAGGGCAACATATTTCACCATGTTACTAGAGTAACATGACGAGACACCACACAACATAAAAGGGTTGAATATCTTAAAAGCTGACATTGTAGTATCGCTTTTGTGCTGAGGTATTAGCCTAAAAGAAACAAAAAAGTTGGAACTCTATTTCAGAGTCTATGTTTGTGTTCCTCCTATGCAATGAGATAAGCTTGGGGTTTAGTTTTATCCATATTGTGCTTTAGTTGGCCAATGGTTTTAAGGTTGGATTAACCCTCCTTGACCAGGAACTATGGAGTTAGCAAATGGCCTAGTTGACTGAATTGACATGGAGGCTAAGCCGCTAAGGACCAGAGAGACAGTAGATTTTGATCACACCGTCTCATCTTCCTACACCTGAATGCCAGCCCATGATGGACGTAATGACTCAGAATAGGCTGAAGTTTGGCTATTGAAGACCACAAAAGTTGACCTGTGTAGGTTGTGCATTTAATACTATTTGACGACCTCATCTTGGTAAGAAGACTATGAATCAAACATCCGGTGGCAGTATACTCAGTCTTCTCCTTCAACTGCCAGCTGCTGCCGTCTGCTGCATTGCTTCACCACCCTTACCTTTAACCACTTGTTTTGTTCATGGTTTAGAAATCTCACCTTGAGGCTAAAGAGTCTGGTACCTCGAGGTGATGCTGTTCCATTTGCTCCTGAATGCCCTGGATCATGCGCCTTAACATGTATGAGGCTTGCCTTGAAGGCAGTAAGGCTAAGTCACAGTCCAGGCGGAAGCCTCAGTTCTAGTTTGTAATGCTTGTACTAAGCACTACCTTTTGAGCCTTCGAGGTAATTATATACAAATCCCCTTGGAACATTTCCGTTGGATTTGTTGCTAATATGACAAATTCTCCATTTGCTAAAGAATTAAAACTTGGAGCTACACAGATTATCCATATGAACTACCAAAATTTTACTACATTTTTTTTCATTAGGTTGATATTTTCCAAATCAAGTTTTATATTTCTGGTTTCTAATTCTTACCAATTACAATTTATTTTTCCTAATCTTTTTCATCTAACTATAGAGTTGATGTTTTGTAAAAAGATACATAAATCGGATTTACCACAATAAAACATATATATGTGATTGTTCTGCTACAAAGTTTATACGTGGCACTGGCAATGATATTGTTTCATCAACTTTTTTAAGCTCTTAATATGTTTCATCAAGTACAACTTTTGCTTCTCTATCTTTTGAACGATTATCTATCAATCTATCTGTATTGTATGTATGTCATTGTTGTCCATGCCTCCTACAATCATAAGGCTTAGGCCTTAAAACGCATCGAGGCCTACTCACCTCAATACCGTGAAAATACCTCATCATGCTCCATGTATTTTTACTACCTTAGTTGTGCTCTTTCAATCTCGTAGCTTCTTTTGGCCATCCTAGCTAGGGATTTCATGCCAGACCTTGTCTCCATCTTTCTCCCTTAAATAGGTAGGAGTCATCCACCCTCTTGTACTCCCTCACGTGGTTGCAGAGGGATTAAGACACATATATAAAAGCATTGTCCCGTCCCCTGCCTTGGCAAAGTGAATCAATCGTGTTGAATTTTGTACCTTCCTTGTGCTGGGGTGGTGGTGGGGGTGGGAAGCAGGAAACAAGATAGAAAAGCTTGTGATATTTTTTTATCAGAAGAGTTTGTGATATTGATTTCTGGAACCAGATTTCATAAATGGAAGATTTAGACATTCCTATTGCAAAAGGAAACACTTGGTACAGTATGAGGAAACGAGTTCCATAGTAAGGTTTTGATATCAAATTTATCAAATTACAACCCGTATCTGGAAGATTAAGACATTCTTGTTGCAAAAGGAAACATTTGGCACTATGCTGTGCCAACAATGACCTCATTCTACAATTGTTTATGTGACCAATAACTTTGCGATTACTGATTACTATTGCCCCAGGGGACAACAGTTCTGTATAGCTGGGTGTTCTGCATAAGTAGACTGTTAATAGTTTTGCAATCGGGTAGGAGCCACAGTCAACAAACTATTGCCCCCAGGAGACAATAGTTCTGTATGGCTGGGTGCTCTGCATACAGTAGACTGTTAATAGTTTTGCAATCGGGATGGAGCCACAGTCAACAGACTTAGTTGCGAAATTTCTCAGGAAGGCTGTTATGCTCACCCTACTTAAATTGTGTCAATTATAACCAGGGTTGTCAGACTCGAACCGGTCAGTGAACCGGTGAGGCCTCTGGTTCACGGTTCACTGGTTCAACCAGTGGTCTGACCGGTTCAACTGGTGACGTCAGCATGACGTCACTAGTAGTTTAATAATATATAAATGTCTTTGATACTCATGGAAATTATCCCTACAAAAGTTATGAAACATGAATAATAGCATAATTCCTCACAATAACTTGATAAAAAAGACCAAATAACAATATTATACTATTCATGGACATTTATACACCAGCATTTATATAGTATTCAATGTTAAATAACATAAAATAGCAGCAACAATGCATTTCCTTGCTAAATGAGAGAACCGGCCGGTTGGGCAAAAACCGAACCGGTTCAACCAGTCGGTTCACCGGTTTGATGCCGGTCAAACTTCATTTCCGGCTTTTAGAGGAAACCGACCCGGTAGGGTGACCGGTTCCCGGCATAGTAACAAAAGTCTCCGAATTTTATGAAAAATCGGCGATTTTTCACGATGTTATAGGCTCCCGAATATTCATCACGATTATTACGCCAATCGCCAATTTTTACGACTTTTCACGATTAATCCCGCTTTTTCGCGATTTATACGATTTTTTACGATTCTTCATGACTTTTCACGATTTTTCACGATTTTTCTCTTTTAAGTCGCTTGCTCTTTTTTTACCAAACCATGTACACAAAATTCCTAATACACACTAAACCTCAAAGCCCCCACTCCTCTGGACAGTTCATGTTATTTCTCAACTATTTTTTACTTCTTTTCCTACATTTTTACTCACTAAGATTGTATGTCTTGTGGCCGTAACAGTGACATGCATCATATACGTATGTACATACATTTATCTATATATATACACATGCATACATGCATATATATGCATACATATATATATGTATATACTTATATTACCGACTTATTCTCGATTATTTCCGAATAGTTGACCGAACTTTGACCGAAATTTATCGATCTTTTCACGACTTTTCTCGATTTTTTCCGAATTCCGATTTTTTCCAGCCAGCCGAAAAGCTGCCGAATCCCGAACTTGTTACTATGGTTCCCGGTTCAACCGGTTCGGTCCTGATAACCATGATTATAACCATGGCCAATATTTTGAAACGATGTACGTGGAACTCATTTGGAGAGAGTACTGGATTATTATACTGACATGTATCTGGGGAATATAAGTTTTGATTTTTTTTAGTTTGCATACACGTAGAATCACAAATAGGGAATATAATTTAAATGTGATTTTAATAATATATGACATGGATACTCTTCAGAGAAGAACAAAACTAAGTAACCATTAAAAGTGTCTCCAAGCATTAATTAAACACAAAACCAGATAAATTTAACATACACAGCATCGTTGAAGCTAAAATGAACATGTAAGCATGTTTATTAAACATAACATCAAACACCACATAGACCTCCAAAAACATATTAACGAAATATTCAGAAGTTAAAGTAAATATTTCATAACACCCAACAATCATTATAACTTTTAACTCGGTGGATATAGGATTATTATGAATTTTAGGAGCATTGTTACAAAACTGACTATTCAGCTAAAGGTTATGTTTCTAATAATTTCTTTAAAAATCTGAATCTACTTTGATGAAGTTTAGGCTCTGCAGTGTTCAACATGGTTATATTACATTTCAGTTTGTTTTACTTTCTTCATTCCTATAGGAAAAAACAAACAAAGATGGAGCAGCCAAGGAATACAAAAAGGATACTGAGAGAGATGAAGAAGTTGCAAAGCAGGACCAAATGGGCAAAGTAGATGGAAGTGAAGAACCACAAGATAATGAGGAAGATGATGAAACAGAATGCGGCTTCTGCCTTTTCATGAAGGGAGGCGGTTGTAAGGAGTCATTCATAGCATGGGAAAAGTGTACTGAAGAGGCAAAGGAAAATGAGGAAGACATGGTGGAGAAGTGCTTTGACGCAACAGTTCAGCTTAGAAAGTGCATGGCTGCTCATGCCGACTACTATGAGCCTATCTTGAGAATTGAAAGAGGCATGGATGAGGAGACAAACTCTAGCAAGGATGTGGAGAAAGAAGCGGTTTCTGATACCAAGGAAGCTGGAAACTCCACAAACAGAACTTGAACCGTCAACCAACTCACCCTATTGATAAAAGCTCTGACCTTCATTTTGACACGGAAGGTGGCATACTGGAGATCAAACCATACAAAGTTTTGGTTATGTTCGAAAGCATTTGCATTCAATACCCTGTACTCTTTCATATTCACATTTTTACCCAATATGTATCACGTGCCACTAGAGGGAGAATAATACAATAGGATGAAGCATCGGTTGGCTGAAGTCCTTAAGAGTCTTTGACAATACTGTTGACTCTATTAGGTTATACCTCGGGGGTGCATTAGAAAATTCGTTTTGTGAAATCTTCTCGTAAGTATTTAAGATTTCAATTTGAACATGTTGCTTGAGCTATCGGCCAGTGGTCTGACTCCACAAACTATTTGTCCCTGTCTTTGCCATACTTTCTGACATTTTAACGTCATAAGAATATAAGGAAGAAGGGGTATGACCTTTTTGTAGGTAGAGACATACTGGATTGCAACTGATGTTTGGTAAGGCTTGCCCTAGGGATGGCGGGATGAATGAATCCCTCCCAATTTACACCCCACCCAAAAAAAACCCTCATAGGTAAATTCTTGATACTACTTTCGTTTTAATGATGCACCAAATATTAGGGACGATACGAAAAACTATAAAACAACATCAAATTTCATATCTGAAATTGGAAACATTTTTCTGGAATTCACACGAGCTGGTTGTCTACAAAAGCATATGTGGAATTTACATACGGAATGAGGAATACTGAAATCTAAACGCCTTTGTTTTCTACCACACTTCTATGACGTATATCTAGCACAACATGCCATGAAAATTAAGCCTCATTTGGAAGGAGGATTTCGAATCCCACTATTCGTTGATAAAACGAGATTGCACATTTAATTGAAGTATAGCATTTCTTAGTCCCAAGAAAGTCAGCAGTCATTTTGTAAAATGCACCGAACTAATTCCCGTCCTCCCGCCCAACAGTATGAGTGTCGCCTTCCTTTTCCGCTGCTCCAACTCGGAGCTAGCAGTAGAAAGTGCCGTGTTGGGTTCTCGGAGCTTTTTATCCAAAAAAAAAATGTTCTCAGACCTTGTAGTATAGTATTTTGTCTTATGTTTTAGGCTGTTTATAGAAGTCTTCATCTAAACGAGAACTAAGTTTTTCCTCATACAAGAAGGATTGATTAATAGAGGATGTATAGAAGTGCTCTGTTACCGGTAAGTATTTTATCAGACTCTCTGAAAAGATTAAGACTCAGGACATAAAACCTGATTGGTTAGCGGACATGCCTTTTTTTTTAGCCTTAACTGTACCAACGAGGTGCTCCTTTAATACCACTGAGTTCTACGGGCTTCACTGTAAGAGTCTTTCAACTGAAGTTAGAGACCAAAACCATGGTCGTTGGGGAACTTTTTAGACAATCTTAAGGGGCCATTTGCCTCCTGTCATTTGAAATTTTGATAGTTCTATATAGAGACGGCAGTTGATATCAGAATCTTAGGTCTCTGAGGGGAACAGATTTAGTTGTATATTGCAGCTTGTGTGTGTAGAATATAGACTTGTAAATAGATATCCAGAATCCACACATTCGATCCGGATTTGAGTCCGAAATTTTGAAGAAAAAAAAATCCGACATCCGCATAATTCGGATTGGATTTAAGATATTGAATTTCATATCCAAAAATTTCAGATAGTATTTCGGATATGGCTATATCCGCTCCGAAAAAATTCGAAATCCGACAAATATATATATATATATTATCTATATATAAAAACATAAAAATATAGATATTTTATTATATATTCATAGTGATATCAATGTTTTCTATATATAACGTACTAATGACAATATATTTATGACTTTTGGTTCGGATCGGATATTTATCTGAATTCAAATATTATTTGTCGGATCAGATTCAGATATTATCACATGATATCCGTCGGATATCGGATCGGATATCGGATCTGATTTTTTTTTTTCAAGATTTGGATATCAGATATAGTAGTATCCGTTTCGTATTTGATCCATTTACAGGTATAGTAGAACATCAGGTATCGGATTAGATACGTCAGTCTCATGTACCGCCAAACTTGGCGTTGAAAAGACACGTATCTGCTAGATTAACTACTTGGATAAATCAGTACGAACAAATTTGCAACTGATATGAATTGATTTTCTATATAACTATTGAGATTAGAAATGGACAGATCCAAACGGTCATTAATTATCTTTTCACACATAGCGCTAAGTGAGAAACCCCGGTCTCCTACTATCTAATTCCAGTTTGAAAAAAGTGGTTTCTTTTATTTTGATTAGAAACGATCGATAGGTGCATGGTGTTTGCCTAGGTATTTGCTCTTATTACTGTAACTGTGACGACTATCGTTCTGATCAAAACCCTAACACCATCATTAGGATAATTCCAAAATAAGCCCAACTTAAAATTAGTGTACAACAAAATCTTAAATGCAAAACCAACTGCAAACCACATAAAACTTTCTTTTTTCGGATATATCATGATCTTCAAAGCTTCGAATCTAAGACATTATCTTCAAGCTTACCAAAACTAACCAAAGCAAGCATCATGAAAAGATCACATAGTTGAAGAACCAAATTGTCCTTATCGATTGTAACAAGTGGAATTACATTGAGGTTCATAGGCTAGAAGGTACGACGTAGTGTAGAATGTGAACTAGTTCATGTTGGGATTCACACGGAAGCCCTCCAAGTCTAAGAAAACACCACACGAGATACAACCCTAGCTTGCATAATAAAAGCGACAACAACCTCCCAGTCAACAGACCAAACCGACAAACAAACCAATGAGAGAACTGAGTTGGCGAAGAAGGCCACAAAATTCTATTAAGCAACTCCACAACGATTATAATGATTGTCGCTCTCTCACAATCTCGTGCCCATAATAGAATTATGTACCCTACTCTCACTCTCTTCCTTCTTGGTTGTCTGTATGCCTTTCCTTGTATTGACATATACAATGTTTGGCGCTATTCGGCACACTGATAACTCATGGTGTCTACCTTTATTTATAGGTACAGGACATCCTCCTGTAAGGAAGTAAGAAAGTTACGTCTATTCTATAAGGACTAGGAGAACGACAATGGAATAAGAGAAGGAAATAATGCTTGGATTCTACGTTGGACATTACTTTCCCTTTCCTAATATTTTTGGACTTAATTCTAATCCAATTAGGATAAGAACCAAATCCTAACAATCTCCACCTTGGATCTTATCCGCTGAGTATATGCTCCTTCAAGAAAGTAGCTCTCGTTCTTCTTCTATTTGTTTTCGCCCTCGAAAGCACTCTACCGTTGCACTCCTATGTAGAGTGCGTGTCCAGACACTACTACAGAAACGGCCTTTGGCGTCGGTCGTTTAACCCCATTTGGCGTCGGTTTCCGACCGACGCCTATGTGGGCGCCGCTAAAGGTCGAACACTTCGGCGTCGGTTTTTTAACCGACGCCTATTTGTTCTATAGGCGTCGGTTGTTTAGTACATAACCGCCGCCAAAAGTGTTCGCGCCAAAGAAAAATGGCGTCATCTAGGACACTTTGTGCGTCGGTTATTTACTAAACAACCGACGCCTATATAGATTATAGCGTCGGTGTTTTAGTAGATAACCGACACATAAAGTGCCCTAGATGACGCCATTTTCTGTGGCGTGAACACTTTTGGCGTCGGTTATATACTAAAACACCGACGCCTGTACTTCAAGACGACACGGCCGTGCTTCCCTGCACGGCCGTGTTTAGTACTATAGGCGTCGGTTTTATATGAATTACCGACGCCTTTTCCACCACGGCCGTGCTATCCTGCACGGTCGGGTTGTTTGTACTATTAGGCGTCGGTGTTTATCAAATAACCGACGTTGTATGTCTTTGCTGACGGTTTTCTATAAATAACCGACGCCTATTTATATTTTTTTTTTCATATCAATTTGCAGGCCTGCTGTGGCTGGTCAGCAGGATGAGAACCTGCAGTTCAGTTTTCTGAACTGCAGGTTTACGACATCCATTGATATCAGCCTACAAACAGGCCGCAAACCTGCAAAAGTCACAAGGAAAATTCTACACAAGTACATACATTCAGACATCAATTCAATTCTCACATTCACACATATAGAAACATTCAAATACATGTATTAACATTCAGAAATATTCATTTACAAAGTATCATTCATTATCGCTATCAACATCCCAATTATATCTTACAGTTGCCACTGCTTGTATGGCTTTTGCCCATTCTTCTCTTACTTCATTTAATGCTTCCATCGTATATGGAGCATGTATATTTTTTAAGCGTTTACCTGTAGTGTTGTCAGTTTTAAACACCTGCAAAGAGAATGATGTATATATATAAGTAATAATATAAAAATAAGATAAGATTGATATATTTCATACTAACTAATGAGACTATATATAATACCTCATGTATGGTATCGATGTCCAATGCGGCATATTTGATAAACATCTGCATAAATCGCATCACATAGTATGCGCATGCCCAGCCATTGTCTTGTGTAGCACACTATAAATTGAAACATACAAAATAATACAACTAAGCACAATTCACATCAATAATATATATATTCGAGTCGGGAACTTACTTGTACGTTCTGCCAATTTATTGGCTGGTTCTTTTTCCTTGGAACCGTTCCTCCAGCCTTTTTGAATGCATCTAAACCCCTACATGTTAATATAACACAATAAATTGCATAAGTAAATAGTAATGTAATAAAAGATGTTAACGGATATAAAAATGAAATATTTCTCACCAGAATAATAGCATTCTCATTACGTGTCCAATTTTAGTGTTCAATGTACTCCCCGCAGGATCTAGATAATAAACAGTGAATGTCCCGGGGACAATAACTAGTAACTCCCAATGTCTACCGCTAGAAGTAAGAAGTTAACAATTAATAACTCAAAATGCAAAATAAAAATGGAATTTTCTTAAGTCCAAATTATAAATAAAGTAAACTTACTTGACATTGAATGGAGCTATTATTATCGTCTTCTTCTACTGACCAAAAATTGTAAAAGCATCTATACAGTATTGTTGAACATTATCAGGGTCTTTAGCTACCAAACTAATCAATGATGGAATCAAAAATCCCACATGATCAAATGCAAATTGTTTGCAATGATCTTCGACTAAGTAGCTGCAAAACATATAGGCGTATGCATTAATATATAAGAAACCAGATCACCGGATCTTACACAAGGTATATGGATGTATAAACAAGATCTCACCTTATCCATGTCTCTATCATTGATGTATTCAGCCAATCATACATAAACAGCTCAATAATATCTTGTATAAATAAAGAGCTATCGTATGATCGACCTGCATAATCTACATCTAAAGAAACTATTATAGGGAAATGTATATTATGTGCCCGTAGCCAACATGCCATTCCCCTACAAGTAGGACCTAACGGGTATGTTAGGTCAGTTGGAACCCAAGTTGGTAATGCGGGAAGTGGAGGTGGAGGCCTAGGTGCTCATGGTGTCTTCTTTTTAACCTGTATATATAATTTCAGATCAGTTGACATTATATATACACATTAACAGTCTAAATCAATGTAAATTTATCTTACAATTTTAGTCGTGTAGACGACATCTGCTTTGGGCCACAATATGACCCCGCCTTCTGCCTCACCAAGTGTATCAATATCTAGGTGGGCATATGGCAACGCAACTTCCCTCCAATCGGGTAACACACGTAATGGGCCCACACGAACATATCCCTATGGCATTGGAGTCTCGTGAAACCTTTCCCCAGGAAGGGACGGGTAAGCTTGCGCCTCTGCAACAACATAGTCTTGTATTCTTAAGCGGCATGGCTTCAATGCCTACAAATTTACGTAAAGAATGTTATACATATATACATATAATATTGAAAACATATCATCTTGAAAAGACTAGCTACAATGTCATAAACAATACTTACAGCAGACGTGCTAGGCGATGGGTCTCCAGGATTACTCGCAGTCTGTGCATCAGGAGAAGAGTGGGTCGCCATAGGCTGATTGGAAGCCTGAGATGCCTGCCACCACAACAATTCTTCCTTGACCTTCTCAACAACTACATCGTTGACCTTCTTAGCAACTAAATCCTCAACTCTCTTATTCTCCTATACATGGATAAAAGAAACATTAGCTTCTTATTAATGAATTTCCTTTTGCAGTAACATTCTAAAAAAAGAATAGGTTACCTCTTCTTGAGAAAGTCCCGCTCTGGGTTTGCGCTGGGATGGCCCAAAGAATGCTTTGATGCCAACACCAGCGCCGTCACCTATAACACGTCCAGGATGCTCTGGGTTACCCAGAGCAACTGTCAATTCATCCCTTGTGCCCTGAGGGATGAACGTGCCTTGTTTCCTCTTCTCGTGCAGCTCCCGCTAATCACCATAAACAGAAATTGGTAAGTTAACACCACAAATAATCAATATTCAAACGATTTCTCTAAGAGTGTTATTTTACCATTTTTGCAGCCGCCTCAGCAGTTACAGGCTTCTTTATTTCACCCTTCTTGTTTTGCCTGCCAGCTATCCAGATATCATGGCGAGACATGGGTGTGGCAGACTCCTGAGTAGGAGCAGACTCCTGAGTAGCCGCAGACTCCGCCTGTAGTCTTTGGCAAACGCTTGCATAGCCTTTTGGACCCATAGTGTGGTCATGCACATTCAGTGCACGCCTTGCTTTTTGTGCGTCACTGAGGGCCTAGTTAGTATGCACATTAATGATTTGGTTAGTTGCACTAAATGCTAATCTTGAATAGGTGAATACAATGTATATTAATTAAATTGGGAGTGACGCCTAATACCTTGAATTCTTCAGATTTTCTTGAAGCAACAAAATTGTCCCAATCTTCTTTGTCCAAGAAGTTCCATTGTTCAAGGGCTGACTTCTTCTTCTTATCACCCTCTTTTATGTATTCTCTGTTTAGATTTGTCCTATAATTCCTAAGCATCTTTCCAGCGCGTTGCATCACATTTTTACGATGCAACTTCTCATCCAATGCAAACAGATTCTGTAAAATAGAAATGTAATTAACTAGTATCCAAAATAGAATTGCAAATAATAGAATTTGTAATCTACAAAATAGAATTGCAAATAATAATAACTCACGCATAAATCCTTCCATATCAAGTCTTTTTTCCCTTGAGGAACTTTATGCCAATTGTCATACTTAACACCACAATGGCTCCGAGTGGTACACCCAAGATAGTTTACAAAATTATTGCGATTCACTCCAATTGGATTTCCTCCATTATCAAACTCCACCACCAATTTGGATCCACTACCACTTAGCGCTAATAACTTCTTCAACAGAGTGATGCCCCTTTTCTTGTTAAGTGTTTGGTGTTGCGCATCAAGTTGCTCCAGTGCTTCAGTGGGTACAGGTGCATCAACCTAAAATTTGACAAAAATAAAACACACTAAATTAGCCCAATATAGAAATATAGGATATATGACATAACTAGAAGATAATGAATTTTATAGAAATACAGGATATGTTTTTAGAACTTACATTAGTATCCTCGCCATGCTCGTCATGGACAGCATGCTCATCATGGACTTCATGCTCATCATGGACATCATGCTCATCATGGTCAGCCATCTGAAAATGTCATTTAAAATGCAAACATTTAGCATTTGTATTAACTAGAAAAAGGCAAACATTTAGCATTTGTATTAACTAGAAAAAGGCAAACATTTAGCATTTGTATTAACATACATGTCTCTAAAATTGTGATCTTTTATCAATTAACAATCCTTCATTGTGATCTCCGCGCACATATAAGTCATCATTAGCTTCAATATTTTGTGGAGTGGGCAACCCAACTGAGAATGGACTGGAGTCATCATACTTATCATAGTACTCTTCTTCATCTATAGGATCTTCAATGAACTGTCTTTTACCATGAAGAACAACCGACCATTTATCATTCGCAGGATCATCGATATAGAATATTTGTTTCGCCTGTGATGCCAATATGAATGGTTCACCCTTCTCGCCAATCTTTTCAAAGTTCACCAAAGTGAAACCCAATTCATCCACTATAACTCCTTTGGTGTTATCAACCCAATTACATTTAAAGAGCGGAATTTTGAAATCTATGTAGTCAAACTCCCAAATGTCCTCAATGACACCGTAATATGACATTTTAGCTTCACGTGGACTCTTATCCTTTGCACTTGCAAAGTACATAGTCGACGCTTGAAGAGTGACCCCACTATTTTGGACGACACTCTTATCATCTTGGCGCTTTGTGTAATATGTGAATCCATTAATGTCAGCATTTCCCCGCTGTTCTCTAAGTACATATGTACTTAGAGAACAAACGGGGAAATGCCAACAAACACATGTGATGTCATTCTTATATATAATAAATGTGTACCACCTATCCCATCCTTGAACACCTAATCTCACTAGTAAGTGTATAATGTGTATTGGGTTTTCAAGAAAATTTCGGCAACATTTCCCCGCTGTTCTCTAAGTACATATGTACTTAGAGAACAAACGGGGAAATGCTACCAAAATTTTCTCGAAAACCCAATACACATTATACACTTACATCCTAAGTGAGATTAGGTGTTCAAGAACAGTCCCAAACCGGGGACTATCCAAGATTTACTCCTAATGAGTCAATCTTGGACGGGTTTCTAGGGCAACAAACACAATAATAGATATCTACAATGAAGCCGGACTCCATACAAACAGTATATAATTTAGTGATTGTTCATTCTAATTTATACCAATGTACAAGTAATATAAAAAACAATGATTGTTCACATTATAGGCCAACAAACACATGTGATGTCATTCTTATATATAATAAATGTGTACCACCTATCCCATCCTTGAACACCTAATCTCACTAGTAAGTGTATAATGTGTATTGGGTTTTCGAGAAAATTTCGGCAGCATTTCCCCGCTGTTCTCTAAGTACATATGTACTTAGAGAACAAACGGGGAAATGCTGCCGAAATTTTCTCGAAAACCCAATACACATTATACACTTACATCCTAAGTGAGATTAGGTGTTCAAGAACAGTCCCAAACCGGGGACTATCCAAGATTTACTCCTAATGAGTAAATCTTGGACGGGTTTCTAGGCCAACAAACACAATAATAGATATCTACAATGAAGCCGGACTCCATACAAACAGTATATAATTTAGTGATTGTTCATTCTAATTTATACCAATGTACAAGTAATATAAAGAACAATGTGGATTATATGGGACATAAATTCATTGTTCATTTTCCAACATTAGGTTCAACACTTGAAACATACATTCATTTTCAACATAAAAAAATTGTATCATTAGGGTCCAACATGTGCATTATATGGGACATACACATCAAGGTGGTCATAAGGGAGGATATTTTCTTATTTATGAGTAAGCGATATAAGATTAAGATCCATATAAAAATTAGGGTAGAAGGAAGAAATAAATCTTCTTTAGGATACAATAGACCCTTATGGATGTATTTAGGGCCATAGGTACCATCATAGAACAAAAGGGGTACACTCTAGGATTTAAGATCACACTACATCATGTATTTTATACAAAACTACATGTATGTGTATATAAAAAATATATTTATAAGGAACTTCTATACATATCTAATCAACAAATCAGTAATTAACTAAGTATTCATCAATACTTACTATTAATCAGTATCTCTAATCATGAAAATCGGCAAGCAGATCAGTAATTGTAAATAACAAACTACGAATTGTTGAATTAAAGTAATCACTAAAGTAATACTAACCAGTAGTACCAATCATTAATCACTGAATAGGTGGGCGACAGGAGGGCGAGGTACCTGGGCAAGCGAGCAGGGCGAGGTCGAGTAGGTTGAGTAGGTGGGCGGCGGTGACACCGGCGAGCTCCAGGACCACCGCCACAAGTCAGGCAGGTAGCGGCAGCGACACCGGCGAGCAGGGAGCGGCAGGCGGCGGCGGGCAGGCAGGCGGCGGCGGGCAGGCAGGTGGCGGAGAAGGAGCAGGCAGGCGGTGGCGACACCGGCAGCAGAAGGAGCAGGAAGCGGCGGCGGCGCACAAGCAACAGCAGCAGCGGAGGGTCGGGTGACGGTAGCGGAGGGTGGCGGGCAGCGGCGTTGGTGAGCAGTAGCAAGCGCGGGCGATGAAGACAATGAAACAGGAAAGGGGACCTAAAGTCGATCGATCGTGCGTCTAATAAGTTCGTAAAGGGCGTCGGTTATCTAACAAAACCGACGCCTAAAGTCTTCAGCGTCGGTTCCTATTACAAAACCGACGTCCAATTAGATAAAATTTGCCCTAAATAAATTGGCAGGAACCACTATCGGCGTCGGTTATCTAAGGATAACCGACACCTAAGCTGTAAATTTTTGCGCAATTTTTCATCTTATATAGGCGTCGGGTTTGTGGTAAATAACCGATGCCGTATGTGACATATTTTTTTTGCTCGAAAATTGGATTTCACGGGCAGTTTTAGGCGTCGGTTTTTTACCAAAAAACCGACGCTGAATACAAAGCGGTACCCGTGTCTTGGCTACAGACGTCGGATGACCTAGATGACCGACGTTGAATGTTATAGGCGTCGGTTTTCCTAAATAACCGACGCCCAGAAAAGTGACACTGAATGTTGTTTCTGTAGTAGTGAGACATGGTTGTCTGGGCCCTTGATCTGAGAGCTCCTCAAGTTGTACAGTTTGGGAAACTACACCACCTCCACCTGCAGCCGGAATAACTGCAACCTTCATTCCTTTGGCCCTCCATGCCATAGGTTTGTACCTTCTCCGAGCTCCACCTTCTCACTAGTACTGTGTGGTCGATCTTGCTACATCTTCCTTCTTCCAACAGTTGACAGCTTTGCCTCTGCATCTGTTGAATTTTATACCCGGTCTTGCAGCCTCACACGTGAGTGCCCCTGAGAGTTGAAGACATGTAGCACATTTTGAGCTCACCTCACGTGTCAATGCTTCATCTATGCCTCCAGTGGTAGAACTCCTGTTATCTACTCCTCTTTTAGTTAGAACCTCCCCAACCAATAGATATGCTCCTTTGGACCAGGTACCCTTCATGATCACTTCCCCTTGTATGTGACTTGCACGACTCTACCTTACTTTGAAATCTTACAACCGATGGATTCAAGTACCCTCTCAGATATTAGTTTCCTCTTGAGACCGTGGGGACATATCAGACCCCGACAATGTGTGATGTGCTCCATCATGCATCTTGAACGTAACTGTTCCAATTCCGGTGATTTGGTAGAGTTTGTCATTTGCCAGTTGAATAGTCCCACATGCCCGATGGAGAGATCCTTCATCAAATTATCTCTCTCTGGACATATGATGTAATGAGAGCCTGAATCAAATATCCACCCATGATTGGTACCTGATATCATGATAGCCAGTGCTTCTGAATATCCTTCCGCTAACGAGCAAGTTCCACTCTTCAACTGCTTCAGTGTTGGGCAATATTTTAATATGTGACCATCCTCGTTACATATATAGCATACACGTCTGCCTTTTCCCTTTTGATTCTTCTTCTCGTGACCCTTGCTTTTGTAGCTACCATCTGTAACAGCCAAAACATTAGCACCCGAGGAGGAAGATTCATATGGCTTCTTCAAAGACTCTACCTCCAATAAATATACAGTCGCCTCTTTGAAGTCGAGTATAGTCTTCTCAATAAGGATGTTCATCACCAGTTGTTCCCATGACTGTGGTAGAGATGATGCTAAGAGAATGACCTTATCACTCTCGTTGATCTTCTTCTCCATGTTGACCAATTGTGTGACAAGCTTGTTGAAGACGTTGAGATGGTCAATGAACCTTGTGCCTTCTTCCATGTGCAATTTGTACAATTGTCATTTCAGCACCAACCTGTTCGTTGACGAGTTCGCCATATACAACTCTTCTAAGACCGTCCATAATTTCTTCGATGAATCTTCATTGATCACTGAATATTTTACCTTCGTAAAAAGACTCAGACGGATTGTACTGACCGCCTTGCGCTCCATCATCCTCCAGTTGCCTTTAGACATCTTATTCAGGTTTTCCCCTTCAAGAGCTTTGACTAGCCCTTGTTGGACTAAGACATCCTTCACCGTGCTTTGCCACACACTGAAGTTGCTTCTGCCATCAAATTTGTCAATATGATGAGTCCCCACGTTGCCTTTAGACATCTTGTTCAGGTTTTCCCCTTCAAGAGCTTTGATTAGCCCTTGTTGGACTAAGACATCCTTCACCGTGCTTTGCCACACACTGAAGTTGCTTCTGCCATCAAATTTGTCAATATGATGAGTCTCCACATTGCTAGTCGAGGCGCCATACTTCACGTGCCTCCGGTGTTCCCTGATCGTCTCGTAGCAACTGTAACACCTTGACTTGGGTTATGCTTTAACCCTAGGTGTTTTGTTTAACAAAGATAATTATATTCTTGATATTATCTTTCGAAAAGTAATTAAGGCTCAATAGGAACTTATATTTCAATTTTAGTCCTTTTTTTAATAATGTTGAAATAATATTTTACTTGTTTTGGACTAAAGTGCAAATTACCCAAGTTGAGGGGTTAAATTGCAAATGTTACATGATAATATGTTCCTCATGTGTTGAAGCATCATGAGAATGAAAATGATGCCGAGGTATGGCTAGTGAAATCCTGAGTACCAAGAAAGAGTTGATAAAGCAATGTTTGTGCATTAAAACCTAGTTTTGGTGTAATGTACAATTTACCCAAAACCCAGTGTTCATTATGCAAATTACCACTTCAAAATAGTCCCTAATGTTTCTTGGTATCATGTAAAGCAAAGAAAATGAGAGGGGCATCTCTTTTGTACCTCTTTGAAGGAGAGAGAATCTTGATATTAAAATAATCAAGATTTAAGCATAATTGAAACCCTAATTCAATTTAATGCAAAAATAATTATATTAAATGGATTTCCCTTCAACCAAAACTGTAGAGATTGAAATCCAAATATATGGACGTCCTTGTACCCTGGAAAGGCAATGGAAATATCTACGTGAGTGGAGAACCCACTCACATTAAGAAAATAAAAAGAAATATCCACTAACTTATGGATATTATTATTATAAGGGTTAAGATGCTTAATTCGCTTTTCTTTAAATCATGGATAATTGAGAGGAATAAGAGGCAAAGGAGATATCCTTGTAACCAAGGAAGGGAAGGGGGCAAGTGGCAAGGAAATGGAGGAGATAATCCCTACTTTCTCTCTCTTAAATGAATTTTTAATAAAATTCATGTATATGCATCTTTATCCATGAGTTGAAAGGGTAATTTCAAATCCACTTTCATTTCTTACTTACAAAACGACCAAGGGAGCTTGGAGCAACAGGAGGACGACCCCCAACCTGTTGGTAAGTTTCTTGACCTTCCTTCACCTTGATTTCATGGTGGAAATCACAAATCAATGCTTGATTTCTTACTTTCTTCAATCAATCTTCAATTCTAGCCAAACCTTTTCACTCAAAAGCTTGAGCAACGAACATGGTGGTTTGAGAAAGTTTCTTCCAGGATGGTTGACGTGAAGCTCTAAGTTTTGAAGCTCATTTGAAGGCGGGTTATATAACTTGAACCCTTATTCATTGTTATTGAATTCAATTCTTTAATTCAATATGTTCAATTGTTCTTCTTGAAATTTCTTTGGTTAATTGATGAAATTACCATGGAAATGGCAATAGAATTCGAGGGGTTGAAGCTTGATGATGATGACATCATCATAAGCACATATCTCAACATAATTTAGTTGCAAACAGTTTCATGAATCTTGGTCCAATTGGTTTTACCAAACCGTTTGGAGATTTGGGTTCCAAACCGTTTGGAGTGGTTGACCGAATGGAGAGGGTTGACCATTTGAGGAGGGTTTCTGATGTGTTGAATAATGATCTAATAGATTTAATTGACTGGCTTCTAAAGGTTCCATGATTGCATAAACTACCAATTGCAAACCCTAATCAGATTGAAGCACTTAAACCCTAATTGATTTGATTCAATTCCATGATTGGTTGAGTAAACGGTTTCATCAAACCGTTTGGTGCTCAAACGGTTTTCAAACCGTTTGAGGATCAAGAGTTGACCGTTTGAGAAAGGTTGACCGTTTGAAAGGAAACAGTTTCAAAACCATTTGATAGGGTTGACCGTTTGGTAAAGGTTGACCGTTTGAGATGAAACGGTTTCAAACCGTTTGAGAAGGAAAAGGTCTTCAAGACCATTTGAAAGGAAATGATTTCAAAACCATTTAAGGGGCTAAGAACCCAAGACCGTTTGAAGTTCTAACCCCAAGATCGTTTGAAGGTTTGAAGATCTAAGGGTGTTGATTGATGAACATTCAATAGCACGATTGAAGGTCAATTCTTTATAGCAAACCATGGTCAATGGATTGATGGATCTATCATATGAACCCTTTCGGTTTTGAGGCTGATTTGGCCCAAACGGTCTTGAAACCATTTGGGGTCAAATGGTCTCAGGACTGTTTGGAATCGAACGGTTTCAAAACCGTTTGGTGTTGAAACCCCAAAACCAAATGGAGGTCCAATGTGATCAAATCATTTGGAGATTTAAGATGATAATTGATCCAGTGATCCAATGATGATTATCAATGTTAGGTACAAAGGTTGAAACCCTAAAGTACCTAAATGACCAGTACCTTTAAAATGATTAACCCTAAAAGCTTATGAAAGCAATCATTCACTATGTCAACCATAGTTCTTTGTACTTGATGGAAAGGTTGATGTAACCTAATCAAGTTGAGAGGATGATAGAAAGGAATTCATACATGAGTATTAATCATGTGGTGATTAGGGTATGATCCTTAGTGAAGAGATCGTAAAAACCCTAATCAAGATGGTTAATGAACTCTAACCCTAATTCAGAGTAATTCTAAGTGAAACCCTAATCTAGGGTAATAGTGAAACCCTAATTGAAGGTGATGACATGAGTAATCCTAAGTTAGGGTTATGAAATGTAAAACCCTAATTTAGATGAATAGTAAACCCTAATTATGGGTAATTGAATATGAAACCCTAATTGGGATGAATAGTAAACCCTAATTGTGGGATATTGAGTGTAAACCCTAATCTAGGGTGATATTATGTGGAATCCTAATTCAGGGTGATGTTATGTAAAACCCTGGTATATTAATGTGATGTGGAACTCAAATCCAGAGTGATGCTATGTAATGTCATATGAAACCCTAATCTTAGACAATATGGTGATAAACCATAACCCTGGTCTGGGTAATGGGATGAGTATCCCCAATTGACCTGAAATGGGAAACCCTAACCCTAGTGAGGGAATAGTGGTGTTACCCTTGAATAGTGATACTATATTTGTTTTGCATGGTGCTGATATGAAATTGATGTAACTGTTATCATCTGTACTAACCATGCAGGTATCATGAGATGATGAACATAGCCAGGTATGAGCTATGATGTTTTATTTATTAAAATTGCTATTGGGCCTTATGTGCCATAATATGCCTTGTTGCCTAGTAAGAGGTAATAAGAGAATTAATGGGCCTTAGGTGCCATAAGAGATGCTTGTGTAACAAGTATCATGTTTACCTTGGTCAGATGACCTGAAGGTGATGGTTACCTAAAAAAGTGGTAACAATGCTTAGTGATGAGTTAAGGGTTTGAATACCCAGAACCATAAGATTATGGCATTGAGCTTGTGAAGGGATGAGTATTCCTAGTACTGAAATGAGGGACTGAGATCCCAATGACATATAAAGACTGAGAAGTAACTGATGAAAATAGTACATGTTTCTTTGTAGCATTTGTCCTAATAAGTATGTTTGAAAACTTGATTGATGCTAAAAGAATATGATAATATACTTAATTAATCAAGTGAAATCTCTTCATGTAGTGCTCTGACCATAGATCCATCATCGTCAGTAGCTGGTGATGGTGAAACAGGTTTTCCTACGGGATCTCCTGGAGTTCGCATATTTTTGAATATGTGGGGGTCGATGGGTGAAAATATCCATATGTCCTAATGGGGGAATTGATGATAGGTGAACATTAAAGCTCTCAATCCTTCATTATATGTGTCGGGATGGATGTATCATGAATCTCCTGATGATGTTAATGCCGGATCGATGGAGGTAAACATGAAATATCTCGATTGCGAAGAGAGTATAGCCGTCGTTGTAACTCTATAGCGAAGATGCCTCTATACCCTGGCAAGCTATGTAGTAGAGACACAAGATGTCCTGCATGTGATCTCGCACTGACCGAGATGTGGGAGGTCATGGAATCCGGCTCTTCCATTGACTTTGTATGGTACCGATTTCGACTTGGAAATGATCGGTTGGAGTATGAGTGGTATACCTCATCTCCTCAGAGCTTAAGTATGTTTGTAAAATGTAATCACCCGTGTAGCGTATTTGCATAAGATTGAAATATGAGAACTACTGGTTGATGTTATCTTTCTTAGCATGTCCTTGATACATAAATATTACTTATGTTCTTTAATTTCGTATTGAATAAGAGACATGCTGCCTTATCAAGTTATAGCTGAAATACTTGAATAGGAATGTTGCTCTAATCTGCATAAATATTGATTTATCTGCTGTTGAAATATATGATTCCACTGCTCAGTTTATTTAAATTAAACTGCAATAACAATATTTTCGGCAGAGAGTTATACCTCTCGCTGGGACAATTTTATAAGTTGTCTCACCCCCGTGGGATCCAACATTTTTAGGTAGACGCAGATAAAGAGGCAGAAACTCTATAGCAGGGAAAGAACAGCCGCAACAGCAACAATAGGGACAACAGTGATATCCCAGGTGGGGATACTGGTTGTCAAGCTTTGTATAGAAAGTCTTATGTGTCATCTTTGTACTCTCAGGTCCTAGGAGTCAGTAGATAGTGTTTTTATAATCAATCTCAGATTTTGACTTGATGCCTCAAGGATTTTGTTACTTGTGCTTTTTAGTAAAGTAATGATGTATATATACTCCTCGAGAAGAGAGAGTACAGTGAATGTACTTTGTGAAATAGTATGTAAATATAATATTGTGGTTCTTGTTTAAAGAGTTTTCCTGAGAATGGATCTCGTTGTAAATGGTTTTAATTTTTAGTGATTTTCAGTAATTCTGTTGTTGATGAACCGCTTCGCTTAAGTAAATCATGTTTTTATAAGTTGGATGCCACAACAACCTTCGTTCTGATACCACTTATTGGGATTCGTGTGGAAGCCCTCTAAGCCCAACAAAACACCACACGAGATACATCCCTAGCTTGCACGATAAAAGCGACAACAACCTCCTAGTCGACAGGCCAAACCGACAAATAAACAACCAATGAGAGAATTGAGTTGGCAAAGAAGACCATAAAATTCTATTAAGCAACTCCACAAAGATTACAAGGATTGTCGCTCGCCCACAATCATGTGCCCACAATAGAATATCGTACCCCACACTCACTCTCTTCCTTCTTAGATGTCTGTATGTCTTCCCCTGTATTAGCACACACAATGTTTGACGTTATTCGACACACCAATAACCCATGGTGTCTACCTCTATTTATAGGTATAGTTGATCCCCTTGTAAGGAATTAAGAGAGTTACATCTATTCTATAAGGACTAGGAGAATGGCAATATAATGGGATAAGGAAATAATTCTTGGACTCCACATTGGACATTACTTTCCCTTTCCTAATATTGTTGGACTTAATTCTAATCCAATTAGGATAAGAACCAAATTCTAACATTTCATACCTTTACAAATACACAAAAAGGTAAAATGAACATCATAGTCATATTATAATAACTATCCACCCAACATTGAGAGAAGTGAGAGTACATGGACACACTAAGTACATCTAGATTATTCTTTATAAAGTCTCTATTATTTCGGCCTTCTTGATGCTTCTATTATACCTAAAAATACATGGAACAACCACGTGCAATTCATAAAGAGTTCCACTGGGAGGAGAACTTCTGCTAAAGATAAACATGTTAAATATATATTATATCAACTACAGTAGGCATGAAAATACTAAGTCTCAATTCAATTCCAGTTACTAACTTGGTAACATGGTTTAATATCAAGAGTTATAATGACACCTCATTTTAATCTATAGTCAATTACATGTACCGAATCATCTCAGTAAACAGACCCACCATTACAATGCTTCATAGATATCTTGCATGAAATTATGATTAGAGATGATGATTATATTCTACAAGGATGTATCATATTTTAGGCTCTTACTCTAGTTTGTTTGGAGTGTACCGTCCAAATCCCCAAACTTATAATTGCAAAGTCACTACCACATTGTAAAGGATCTAAGGTGTAACCGATCTCACAAAGATCACACCATGCCCCGTTCAATGTGGGTATCACAAGTAAAGGCTATTGTCTTGTGAACTACATAGACATCAGGTCTTCCTGAGTAAATAGGTTGCAATACCTATTGTCGCATGGAAAATACTATTGAAATATCATCATATAACATATTTTCTCAATCACATTGGCACGACTACCATAACAATAAGAGATACAACTTGAAACTATACACTCATATAAACAAGTGATTTCAAGGCATCAGGGGGACTATTCCTCATATCAATTCTCACAAACCCACATATACTCAATAGTATATGACTTCATGTACCTTCTCACAAGCCCAAGTTGCTACAAGGATAACAGTTTCCCTTCTGTAGCTATTGAACATTAGAGAAGTTCTAAAGTGCTAGGGGTTACACTACATGATAGGGTTTTCATTTATTACTTAATCCAAGTAATCACATTTCAAACTATTTTATAAAATAATACATTATCTGGCTTTGATTCAATTAAGGATCTTCAAGTTATCATCATTATGCATAAAAGATATACTAAGTAGAGCAAGATTGAGTAATAAATAGTATCAAGATGTAATAAAAGAGCTAGGTATGATATAAATGTTATGCATTTTTTATTCTTTGTTTAATTCATTATAATATGTCACATGCCTATAATAATCACCATGCTCACTTGGGGCTGTCCCTAGGGATTTTCATATGCTCTTTTACGCCATAAATACTCAACATTAGCATTAAACAAGGATTCACCATGATATGTTTCTCATTCCATTATTTGTATACAAAATTTCATGAAGGGTTACATACGATAGGGTCAATTTTTTTGTTTTTTAAAAGTTCCCTTGATTCATTACTTAAAGTGAGGAATTACATGTACATGGATATCCATTTGTATGACAAGTGTAAAGAGGATATAAAAAATGAGTGATGCAACATAGTTCTCTCAAGAGTCTTTTTACATGTGATAGTCTTTCATTTATTTCTCATGACCTTCTTAGTAACCACATGATGTATGGTAACAGACTAAACATTGAGAGCAATCAAAAGTGTATAAGAACATTCTTATTTTAGCCCCCAAATAGTCTAGGAATTATTCCTTCTGCTCATATTTTATTTATATCCCATATATGCAATTAACCCAAGCCATTGACTCACAGCCGCAACCCCATAGCCTCCCCTCAAGACTTCTGCCTCAAGGTATAAACGTACTTATATGTATATAGCCCTTAGTTGAAGATGTATCACATATCATTATATATCTCCATCACCCCTTACCTAGTGCAGTTAAGATCAGATTAAAAAATTAGAAGTGAATTAGGAGTATATTTTTCTTTAAAGATGAAGGACCCTAAATATGACGAATTGCATATAAAGTTTTCTCTCTTTAGATAAACCATCAATGTTTGCTCATCGCCTCCTTGATAACCTTATTCCCGATATCTTCTTGTTGTTAAGTTTGAGCTATGTATGCATTTTCCTAATTTTTGTTGGTATAAAATTGTGAAATCATAAATGCAATGACCTAAAAAAATGCGGGGGAATATTTTATGGAAAGGTTTTTGGAGAAAGAATAGTCTTATCATTCCTTCAAGCCCGAATTTTCATCTTATACCTTCAACTCATAGATAGTTAAGATTAGTGTTTAGGGCGATGTACTTAATATGGAAGTAATATAGTTGATCTTAATTACAAGTGATTTACGGTATAATTATGGACAAGGAGTAGACCTAGGTTTTGAATTTTCTCCAAATAAATGGTTCATGCTATAATGCACTATTACTTTGATTCGATGTTTGCCATGTGTGGATTTACGTGAAATTGGCTTGACTGATCATATAAGTCAAATTCATAACCTTGAATGTTGTGAATACTTCAATGATGCCTAAGATATAGTAACATAATGTTCCTTGCTATAGTTTTTATATGAATATCATACTAACTGATTAAGATAGGGTTGTTATATTGGAGTAAAAATCATGTCAAGTAGGAATCGATGTTCGTTATTTGAATATCACACTCACTTATTAAGATAGGTCAATGATGTTCAAATAAAAATCATGGCAAGTAGTGAATCAATATTTCAAGATAGATTAAAATTTATTCATGCTATAACATTTATGCTTAAGATGGAGAAATTTGATTGTGTTCAAGAAGGAGAAATACCACTATATTGTATAGATAAATTTAAGTTATGATAATGTTGATGTTAATGTTAAGAGAAACAGACTGAATTGACTTCTATATGCATCTCGTAATGAGGGGCCCATATGTCTCATTACACGCTTCCTAGAAAGTATGCATTTTTGTAACATCATATGCTCTGAAGTGGAAAATTATATTGAGGTTAATATGTCTTTTGCTTTCAATTCTTAACCTATCGGGATTGACTTGTGCAAGAAATTATAAAGTAAATGATATTGTATTTCTTTTAAGTCTTATATATATACTTTCCCATTATATAACATGTGCACTACTGTTTCTAACATTGTTGTTCATTTCCGCATGGTCGTGGGACAAGATGTCCCCATACCAAGGATCAAGGGAAGCTTAAAGTAATTTCTTCAAGGCGTAGTTGCACACAAGAGACTTTTTCTATTAGGTGTCATCTAGTTTTAGAGGACCAACTTGTCTAGAGCAACTTCCCAATATAGGTTACATTGTTGCAAGCAATGTATTAGCATTTAGTTTAGTTTTGAGATACAAGTTGTATTAGGTTTTTCTGTAAAAAAAAATATGAATCAAATTTGATATGAAAGCAAGGTCTTTGTCTATCTTGTTTGTAATGATTATCATTACATGTGACAAGTTCCCAAGCATGTGGATGCCATGAGGTCATTACTTTCGTTAGTGCATATTAATTTGGAGGGGTGTTAAAACCTTCAAGATGTGCATCATTCAAGTTTTGTAATGTGCCTCGTCTATGGCTTCCCTATACAATGGGTAGTTATGTTTAGATCAGATGTAATGTGATAGGATCCACCAACGAAAAGATAAACAAAATTTAATATTAACTTATTATCATCACTTGAAGTCAGGGAGTTGAAGGCCTAGTGAGAGAGTATCCTTCAAGTTGAAAGGCGTTACTAGCATTTGCAAACATTTTGAGAATGGAAGAAAAATCAAAGCAGAAAGAAAAACAGACAGCCGTGCATGCACTTTTGTGTGGCTACGAAATATATTTCCAGCTACACATGGTTTGATGCTCCTACGATATACGGATTTCTACAAGGAAAACTACTTAGCCCGTGTTAGCAAAACAAGGAAATCCAACTCATTAAATACTTTATTCACGATGCCAGACATGAGGCATGAGTGTGATTTTGTTTGCTCAAAGAGAAATAAAGTGCACTAGTCGAGAAAAGCATGGAAAAACTATCATGATATTAGCGAGTTGTCCCCTTTCCAATTTGCCATAAGCCGTTAGAGATTCTTTCTTAGGAATGGCAAGCAAAAAAAAAAACTGTAGGCGTGTTCCTTACGAATTGTTCAAAACAACCTTCATCACATTTACTGAACATTATATTTCGGTAGATATAAGCTCTCTTTTTCTTGAGCAAAAGAGAGAGTAGAGAAGTGAAGACGCAGCTTGGCGTTTCTTGAATGAAAGGGATGGAGATGAATGTAAAGAATGTAATTACAGCATCTGTTACATTGTGTGCCGTGCTTGCTTAGGAGACTCGATGATAAACTCCACCATATGGTTGATTTCAAATGCACTTTGGAAATTGTTATTCGCTTGTCAGTTTGATTTATAATAGACGCTTGTTATGATGTAGTAATTCAGGACTTCAAGGTTACGTTTAGATGCTTCATTCATAATCACATCGCCATTTATAAATTTCTGGAGTTTAACAAAAGTAAATCAAAATGAGGTTATTCGAAACCAATTTGTTTGGGTATCAGAAATTCTCAGTTGCAGGTATTTCTACAAACCAAAAAAATTCCGAAGAGCAATCCTGCGGCTGCAGGCCTACGCAACACATCACGCATATTATTTCCCATCACAGAAAAGACCCGAAGGTTGCGGAGGAGGGAAAAGCAGGAAACGAGGAGTCAGACAATGGTGATGGCGGGCCATGGAGGAATGAGCAGCAGTAGAAGTAGAGACTGCAGATGTGGGTGTCCATGGGGGGGCGGACCAATATGCCATGTTGCTTTGCACTCACCAAAGCCGTAGGTACTAGGAAGCGGACTGCTTGAGGATAAGGCTATGTTTGGTAGGGTGTAATAGGGCTGCAAACTGATAATTTAAGAACATTGAAAACAAAAGTAAGGAATTCCATGAGTAGTTATTTTATTTGGTTGGATGTGACTTGGATGTATTGATTTCATTTTCTCCTGTTTGGTTAAACGAGTGAAGAATGCTATGTATACTTCATTCCAGTTCACGAGTTGCTTGGGCCTCATCCGATTTCTCATAGAACGAGACATAGGATGTCAACAGATGGCGTTGTCACATGTGCCAGCATATTTTTCTGCATCATCACGGCCTCACTATGCGGTTATGTGCACGCTGCCACACAAAAGCTGATCTCACTCGTACCGCGCAATACTGCAACTACCTCTGACCGCGTCCGATTAGTGTGTGGTACATTTTCCAGGAGTTCGGAACAAATCGAGTAGTCGGATGCAATTGATAACCACCGAACTGCACCGGACAACATCCTACCAAACAATTAAAAATGTCAAAAGTTGTACAATTGAACATCATCCGTACCTCCTACACCCTACCAAACAGGCCCTAAACGGAGGAGGGAGCGTAGGAGAAGGAATAGAAGGCGGCAGTTGACTGTATAAGAGTTGGTATTGGGGTCTCGGGAAACAAGTTGTCGACGCCGTGAAGTTTGTCAATCACGCCAATACGGGCGTGATCTAGAAGGCAGCAGTTGACTGTATTAGAATACCATTCTGAAAATACCAGTAATCACAAACTCCCCTATTAAATATCCAAACCAGATCGTCATCAATACTGGTATTTACAATACCAAGTCTAGATAAAATCCAGATACTGCACCAAACGGCCCCCAAGTGCACTTTGCAAGTTGTTATTCACTTATTCTCTCTCGCTGAATCTCATACACATTACATCAATCAAAGCTCATCTAGGCCGAAGATGAGGCACTCGCGACACTCACCGCACAGCAAAACTTCTTAAAGTTGTAAGATGGCCAACAACTAACAAGCCCAGAACCATTCAGCAGACAAACACGGACCACCACCAAGTGCAACCCTGGCGAATAAACATAAAAATAAAAGAGAGGATGGATGTGTTTCCAATGTCAACTTGTACTCAAAACGCATTTGCCAACTAGCTCAATTGGTTAAGCCTGCTGCTTGTGAAGCACAGGTTGCGGGTTCGAATCTCAGCGAACTCGTTGAGACACTACAGGAATGGATTATAGCCCTCGGTGTAGCTGATGGTGTTCTCTCTCTCCTACTACCTTGGACGGGTGAAATTCCCCACTTCCAAAAAAAAAACTTGTACTCAAAACAGTAATGGCCAATAACTTTTTTTCTTCTCGGCTTAAGCTCTATGACACAATTTCTTGTTCTTGATAAGCTGCGCCGCTCTTTTTACCAATGATCACTACCTCTCATACATAACAAGATTCCAGTATTTGTGGTGCATCAGTGCTATATTATATGCTTATCTGGGCTCAAAGGAAGGCGTTTAACTGTTAAGGATAAGTTATTCACTTTCAGAATTGCCTATTCACCCATGATGTGTCTAACCGAAATGTTTCCAACAAAAAGTGATAATTTCTATTTTCACTTAAAAGGCTTATACCATTGGATGGTTTATTGGGTTCATTATGCCACATTGGTGTAAGGCGACAAATGCTGCAATTCATGGACAAACTGTAAGTTGCTAGACGATTTCATTCAGAATACATTTAAGTGGCGCTGATCGAAAGCATTTGCTTTCTTCTCAAATCCCAAGTGGCCATTTTGTGCTACAGTAAGAGAGCAAATTTCAAATGAAACGGATCGCGTCAACAGACAAAAAGAACAGGTAATTACATACTCAAAATACAACAGTATCTAACATGGTTCCTAGCGTCTGTACTATATTAGATGACATCAAGTTTGAAACGTGTTCCTCGAGGTGCTTCTTTGCATCTTGCTTGCCAACATTAGCTATCGCAAGCTTCTCTGGAGGAAGCTCATCCTCTTCCTGAACTGCCTTGTTGTATTTGATGGCCAAGTCCAACATCTCCTAAGATCGCAGAAAATAATGATATCAGACTAAAAGCCATGAATGCAAGAGACACCTGATTGAGTACAATATGATGTTCTATGACATCCACTACGTTAAAGTTCTAGGTGCAAATACATGAAGCAGATGCAAATGCGATTTGATATGGACAAGACAATTTAAAAAAATGGCCTGAAACAGTGGAAAATTTGGCATACCAAGTTTCATGCATCTCTTACATAGCTACCGATTAAGCGTTTTTTATCGAAATATAATTCCTCACGCCGCACACAAAAATGAACCCAGCAACGTACTTGGCACCTCGGAAAACTGGGTTGGAATCAGGATTTTACAATCATCTTAATAGTAAATTAAAAAGCCTGATGAGGACATGAATACATCTGATTCGTGGTAAATGGGGCAACCAGACACTGCACTATTTTCATTTTCCGCATAAAACAAAATGTCACCTCTCTTCCGCGTCTCTCTCATAAAACTACTACAAGCAGAAGTGTGCACTATGATAATGTACACGTTTATTTTGCCAACTGAGGTGAATAGAAAATAAGGATTCATGTAGTCATTCTAATGCGATCAAGACTGAGACTTAGTTGACGATGATGAGATAAAGATAAAAACAAATTCTAGATAGACATGCTGAAATACCTGGACTGTTTGCTCATTAGTTTTTGAATGAACATCAAATCTTCTAAGGGTCAGACCATCAGTCCATTTCTTCTTGTGCAGGTTAAGCAACATTTTCTCCTCAAGCTCATTCTTTCTGTAGTTGATTGCTATAGAATAGTAGTGCCGGTTTAACCCATGGATCAGAGCCTGATGGAAAAGAGCCAAAATTAGTTTGATAAACACAAGTTGTGCCTATAATTTTTTTTACTTCTACTGCCGTCTACTTTTCGTTGCATGGACAACACTGACTTCATCTTCTATTGTAAAACTTTTACAATGTGCAAAATTTCTTACATATTCCAGTTTTAAAATGGCCCAGTAGCCCGAGCACATAAACAATCTTGTGTAACCATACTAGTATCAAAATATTTTAACAATCTTATTTCAATAACAGCAAGATAACATTTCCGTAATACAACATTTTTATATTCGATTAGAGAGTAAATTTTAGTCCTAATACATTACTTTCAAGATTTAATAAAATTGAACAAGTGCTACCAACTTTTATAACTATACTGCATTTATATTCAATAGAGTTAAGAGACCAAAATTCTAATTGCAAAACATTATATCGTCAAATAAGGCTTTTGTTGCGTAACAGAACTAATCAAACAATCCTTGTTAAGTGAAGAATAAGTCCTCTTACGATGAAAAATGAAATGGAGGGACTACTTGACATGATTTCAAAACATAATAACTAAAATGGTCATATCTGAAAATGGTTCTAGTGACAGTAAGAGTCATTGTAGTTAAATACTAAATAAAGAGTAGATGTAGCAGCTTGATGCAGGGAGTTAATTAACCATCAAAGATTAACATGAAGGAAACGAGCAAAAAGAATACATCAGTGTTAATTTGTCTTAAAAGGAATATATTGATAACGAAAATCTCTACTTAATCATATAAAACTTTATAGATTACTATAAGATTAATTAACAGGACTTTTTATATCAAAAGCATGTCTGTTAATTTCAAATTTGTATAGTTCTATCACGGGATTTGGTACTATGAGGGGGCAAACAGCATCACCAAAGTAATAATTAGGATAGGCTGTTTTCAACATATACAAAAAGTTGACTAGGGTGAAGGCACAAGTCACAGGCCATTCTTTTTATAGATGTGCACACAAGGAAATAATTTGTAAGCTGACTACCTGAATAGACGGCTTGTTCAAATATCCCACATTCGAGGTAGTTTGTCTTGGCTCTTGTCCTAGCATCATAGTTTGAGGGTTGATCAGACGGAAGGCATCAATGACAACCTTCCCCTTTACACTTTGGATTGGATCAACCACCACTGCAACAGCTCTTTGATTTAGAGCTTCAAAACTCTGTAATTTATGTACGTAGCAGATATGATGCACCGCAGAGTCATGATGATGTTATACTTCATGCAGGACAAGAAGGATATAAAATCCAAGCATTTGCAATTCTTAAGAGAAAAGACAGCACTTCTACAAGAAAATTTCCCAAAATTTTTCCCCTTAAGACAGAAAGATGATGAGCTATCTCATGGCTTTGTGCGAGCTTGTTTAGAAATAGAAGTCAAGGGAAAGGACCAAGTTAAAAGGAAGCAGTATTAACTATTACTCTTCACGCAGAACCCAAGAACTAAAATCCAAGCATTTGCCGAAAAAAGAGAAAACACATAAGGATCCATCCACTTCTACAAGAAAATGTCCCAAATATTTTTTTCATCAAGACATTAAAAGATGATGAACTATTTCACGGCATTGTGCGAGCCTGTTTAGAAATAAAGGTCGGCGGAGAGGGTCAGGTTAAAAGGGCAGAAAATCAATGATTAGCTGTGGAAAAGAGAACACATAAACTAGTATTTACTAGTAAGCATAAAATTAAATAGAACTCTAATACGGAAAATGAGCTGTATGTATTAGATGTGATCTTAGGGAGCTTCCACATATATTAGATATATATAAGTGAGCTCTCGCCACCTGAAATGAAATTAGTCAGTGTCTGAAAATGAAGACAGGCAAAGGGAATTCAGAGAACCAAAGAGACTTTCCATACAAAGGAAAAGAGAGGCTAGCAAATGAAGTAAATCCGATGACTGAACCTTAACACTGTGCGGAAAGACTACAGTTAAACATGAAATAAATCTATTTGAAACTGCATCAGAGATACAACAAGATAAGTAGAGATTAGAGTCACACCATAGTTGTCTAGACGGCTAGGCGGTCCCTTTTTCACAATGGGAGCCTAGGGAGCCTAGGAATTTCTAAGTATTTTTTCTAACTTTTACTTTTTTACATATATGTAGTAACATTTACATATATATTTAGCCATATCCAAATAGGCATTACTATGTATATTTCTAATGGTTATATCTAAGTTATAACAATTACATTTGATCTAAATCACACCTAACATGACCTAAACTAGACCTGATTGGCCCTAATTTGACCTATCTTTTATCTGGATTAGACTTAATTTAACCTAAATTTAACCTAATTTTGTATAGAATAAACTTCTTAGACGTGAACTTTCCCTAATTTACCTATATTTACCTAAACGAAACATAATTTGGCCAAATCAGACCAAATTTCACAAAGCAACTATTTCCCCAAATCAGACCTAATTTGCTCAAATTTGAACTGATTTGGCCTAAATCGGACCCCATTTTGCATAACATGACCATAACAGACATTACTTCCCCTAATTTAGCCTATATTGGCATAAAGGAGACCCAAGTTTGCCCAAATCTTACCTAATTTCCCCAAGTAAAATGTATTTTCCCCAAGTCAGACTTAATTTTCCCACATTTGACCTGATTAGGCCCTAAATTTGACCTAATTTTTCATAACATGGCCTAATCAGACCTTCCTCTAATTTACCATATCTATACTACTACAAAAAGAGAGTTTTTTTTTTTAGTCTTAGGGAGACCCCGCTCCCCCTCAAACAGGTGCCAGAGCCCGGATGACCAAAAGAGGGAGTTTTTCAATACAATTACAACAATGCATTCTCAAAAATTCTCAGCCAATCAGATCACACCAATTTTAAATGCTGCATTCTCCTTGACTCTCTCTCTTTTCACGTTTTTTCAGTCTTTTCTTTTATTCAAAATTATTAAATTGTATTTCTCGGCCCACGTTAACCACCCCCACACACTCCATTATCTCCGTGCACAACAGCACCGCACATTCTCCATTATCTCCGTGCACGACTCACTGCTGTCATTTTTGCGATAAGCACCTCGCAATCATCGTTCCCCACTATCCATACCTCTTTCTACTCCTTCCAACACCCGTCGTTTTGCTAAAAAGCCAAAGGACTTCCTCTGTGAACAAAAAGCATGTCTGACTCACTGTTCGCAATCCGACCCTCTCATTCATTTTCTTCAGTCCGTCCATTTGTATTCTTTTGGAGCTTGTTATACGACAGGTCCAGAGCCGTGAAGTAGCTCATGGGGCCGAACACGTCCGGGATGCGTCCTTCCAGCGTATTGTGGCTAAAAGCTTTAGGATACTCAGCCCCTTGCTACGCAACACGGCTAGTGGGATGGGGCCGGACAGAGCGTTCTCCTCAAGGCTCAGCAACAACAGGAAGAGCACCTTGCCCAAGACGACAGGGATGGCTCAATTAAGCCGGTTTCCAGTGAGGTTGAGATCAACCAATAGGGGCATGCAACCGATCGATCTTGAGATGGACCCGTTCATACTGTTCTGTGCCATTAGGGCACGACCTAGCTTCTTCAGGTCACCATTGTTCGACGGGATGTCGCCTTCCAGGACATTGCTACTCCAGTCTAGGTGAATCAGTAACTCCATCTACGGGAGCGACCATGAGATCTGGTTGAACATCTGGTTGTCGGTGACGTTGAGAACCATGAGGTGATGCAGCTTGCCGACGTCGGCAACTAGCCAGTGAGGAATACCGCAACTAATACATTAACATATATATATATATATATATATATATATATATAGAGAGAGAGAGAGAGAGAGAGTCAGGCTAGAATACACTCGAGTGTATCCGGAGCGGAATACACTCAAGTAGTTTTTCATGATGCAATATTTTTTTTGAAAATCTAATCAGTTGATCTTCTTAAACATCTCGTGAACAACTCATACGCAAAATTTGAGCACATTTGGATATGTATAGCTCATGTTGTGAAGACCGCAAAAATTATGCATTTCAAATTAGTTTCGCGCGTCGATTTTGTTGCCCTTGGATGAGTGTAAGTCACTCATCCAAATGGACTCAAAATATATATGTAGCCTAGTTATAGTATGACGGTGAAGATCAACGGTTTACATTTTGCAAAAAATAGCCTAGTTATATATATATATATATATATATATATATATATATATATATATATATATATATATATGGAGGCCAAGTGGTGAAGCCCACTGAGACAGGTGGGTGACCAGGTATGACTGTGTAGTAGATGACGGATGTCATTATTAAACATAAAGCTTTCTCCTGGCCTTCTTTCTGACGCCAGGTTGTACATATATTTTAATTCTTATTACTATGTTTTCATTGTCGAGTGGCATCTTTAAACATAATAACTATTGCATTTTCATCAGAAGTTAACGCTTTCACCTAATCCCTAATCCTAAAGTTACTCAATAAATAGATCTGAAGTAAAATTGTGTTACTGCTTTATTGTAACATGGTCTCCTCTCAGTTATTTTTAAATCAAATTCATTAAATATATTACTTGCGTTTTGACCATACTTCCCCACTCATTCATCGTCATCTATTTGCTGATATTAAATGGTTCTTGATTTTGATTTACTTACCGACATGTGTTAGTTTTAAATGTCAGTTTAGATAAAAATTGCCAGCCTTTTTGGAAGAAAAAATATTTACATGTCTTACTATTGTCTAGCATTGTTGACAATATTTTATATGAACAAAGAAAACCTTATATAAAAGTATTATGAACACATGTAACGGCTATAAATGTAAGTCATACAAGATCTTTAAGTTTTTTATGTCATTAGAAGTGATATGAGGACGCCCAATATCCTATTGGGACATCTTCAACTCATTTATAAATAGTCCATTCTTGACATACACATTTATAATGCAATCTATCATTTTATATTTTGGACATGGTTCTTGATATGTTTTAGAACATTCTATTGGGAAAAGTAAAGAAACTTAATATTATTGAAAATTGCGCAATATGTAAACAACATATAAAAGATATACTTTTATTTAAATTGTTTTCAAAAATAAAAAATAATGTAAGTATTGCATTATTTTCCATTTAAGTTGGTTTGAATTGATTTTTGTTTGAAAGTAATGGTGTTTATGAAATATATCAAATATCAATTTTATCAATTTCACATTTATAAAGCATGTTTCTAATGATTAATCAGTAATCACCTTATCCAATTTTAAATAATGTTATACAATGTGGCCATTTATGTAAAATTTTACAAATAAAAGTTATGTTTGTAATGAATTTTTGAAAGAAAAAAAAAACTACATTTTATATTATCCAATGTACATGTGAACATGTGTGTTTATTAGTTTCTTAGAAAAACTCCTTGATTCCAGCTTCTGCTTTTCTCTTAAAACAGACAAATCCCCAATCACTTCCCTCCATGTCACTCTAACTAAACGCATCCCATTCATTCCTTATAACTCTCCATGATCCCACGATCTCCTCCCCACTTTACGGCAACCCACTGTTCGCTCCTCTAACCTCCTTCCTTAAAAGATCCACGACCTTTTATTGCTTCTGTAATAGTTTTCCTCCTCTCAATTAAAACCATCGATGCCACCACCACTCTTCTCTCGGTCCCACTCACCCATTAAATACTCCTTGACCATGCCCACAAAAGAACTTCACATCCTCTATCGTTTGCACTCCCCGTTTCGCTTTTTTATATAAAAAACAAATAACAATTACAAGTTAATTCCTACCATCATAAACCCCCAGTCACTATACCAATTCTACCAGCCTAGGAAGCACGAACACTTCTCGGAGGTTGTCGTGTCCAACGCGTGTCCAACATGGACACACCTTGGACACGCCTGGACGCGTGGCAGACACGCCGTTATAGAAGTGTCGGACACGGCTTGGACACTCTATGGACACATCCAGGACACACCACCGCGACCCGCTTAAGCCTAAGTGTATGAAAAAACCCCAAGCCTTCTCTAAATCCCTGCCTCCTGTCCTCCACTACTCGCCCTACTACCATTAGTTAATTAAGCTTCAACTGCTACATGCAAGTCGTTGACACCCTTCTTATTATCTCCACCAACTGTTGCAGTATCCAGGGACTGCCACACCAACCATGAGGAGGAAAACAATGTGATTCACCTCCTTCTCTTCTAGTTCAATGTAACTCTTCCTCCTTTGCTTCCCCCCTTCCTCTACATGCTTCATCTTGCCCCCTCTTCTTTTTCCCATTCTAAAGCTACAATAGCTGCAAAAATGTTCCTTCACCTCCTATTTTTCCTTCTCTATGTCTGCTTCTCCCTCATCTACTTTTTGTTCTCCCCCTCTTTCTTCTCTTCTCATTCTTGGCCCCTCTTTTTTCTATTTGATTGTGGCAGCAGCCGCGACACTGCTCCCTATCCCACTTCTATTATTTCATGTTGGTCCTCCGTGTCTCTTTCTATCTTCTCTTGCCACTCCTCCCCCTACACTTCTTCTTGCTCCTCTAGGCAAAAGTAGCAGAATATTGTCCACCCTACATGCCTAGTCTTTTTCTTGCTTCTCTACATCTACATCTCCCTCCCCTTTTCTTCTCTTTGTCCCTCCATATTAAGTTGTTCCAATGTGCCCCACTTCCTTTTCTCCCCCCTCAACCTCCAAGACACCTTCATTTTCCATCTCCTCCACTGCTAACAACGACATATTTCCCCACCCCTCCCCTTCTTCCTCTTGATAGTACATGTTAATTATTACTTCCACTGGAACTATTGTCCCCAAAATTTTACTGCTCTTAATTTTTACAATCCATATAACTTTACAACTATAACATAAAATCAAGCATTGTAATATATGTTGTGAACTAATCCATATTGTGACTTGTGGATATAATGTTATATGTTGATTGCTTGTTGGATTTCATGGTGATTGCCCATGCGGATAATCTACCTAGATCATTTTGTGTTTATACACCTAGCATATTACATATTATATGTCATAATATGTTATACAAATATATATATATATATATGTGTGTGTGTGTGTCGTGTCCAGTGTCGTGTCCGTGTCTAAATCCATGTCCATGTCCATGTCTGTGTCCATGCTTGCTAGCTACTAGCACTATTCGTAACAAACACTTCCACTCACTTACCCAACCGAACCGTCTGCAAATTATCCTAATTCTAAATTAAAATCCGGTAAACTTCCTCTGCTCTCCATATGCCGCTTTCCATATTTAACTGCCAACCTGTGTTGTACGGGCGCCCGCCTAGGCGGCGCCTGGGCGCCTAGGCTTAAGTCAGCCCGCCTCAAACTGGGCGCCCAGCCCCCTAATTGACCTAACTTGTCGCCTAAGGCCTTTTGAGGCCCAAATTAAGCCAATTCAAGGCTAATCTAGGATAAATTAGATCTGAATTTGATCAAATTGGGTCATTTTATGGTTAAATTGGGTCTGATTTTTCCCAAACAAGGTCAATTTAGGGTAAATTAGGTCTGATTTGGGGGGGGGAATTCCTGATTCGGGGGAATTAGGTCTAATTTAGGGGAATTAGGTCTAATTGGGTCATGTAAGTCCTCGTTTAGATCAACATAGGGAAATTTAGGGTTAGTTAGGTTTGATTTGGTCATGTTATGCAAATTAGGTTTGATTTTAGGCCAAATTATGTCAAATTTGAGCAGATTAGGTCTGATTTGGGGAAAACAAGTTTGGCTTTGGGGAATGGTCTGATATGGTGAGATTATGTCTAATTTGGCCAATTTGGTTATTTTTTAGGTCAATATAAGGAAAAATTGGGGAAATTAGGTCTGATTGGATCATAATATACAAAATTTGATTTATTTAGGCCAAATCATGTCAAAATTGGGCACTTAGGTCTAATTTAGGGGAAACAAGTATGATTTGGGGGAAATTGTTTGAAATTAGATGACTAGATCTTGTTTGGCCAAATTTTGTCTCATTTACTTGAATATATGATTTTTTTGGGGAAATTGGGATTGATTAGGTCATGGTATACAAAATTAGGTCTGGTTTAGAAAAAAATTAGGGTAAATTAGGTCAAATTTGATCAAATTTGGATCAAATGAGTTCAAATTAGGGCCAATCAGTTCTAGTTTAGGTCTTGTTAGTTTTAATTTAGCCTAAATTCTACATACTAGTATTATACATGTTTTGGCAACAAACATAATACATGTTTAGCTTTCTGATTTCTATATCAATTTTTTTAGGTAAAACTTCCACAATTCAATCCATATCTAATGATTTGGTTGCTTTCTTCATATGATGCTAGCACATTGATTGCATATTTATCATGTATATTTATGTGTAAGGATTGTATTTTTCAGGAATTTTATGTATATCTGTTAAAATAAAAATAAATAAAACGCCTGGAAACGCCTGGGCCACCGCCTGGGCGCCTAGGCTGTCTGGGCGTCCCCCTGGAACGCCTGGCCGCCTATACAATCCATTCTCTCCTTGGTTTCTGAAGCAACCGAACAAACTCTATAATAGGGTAAAGATTATTTCTTATTGAGTGAATAAAACATATACATGACCCTCTCTTTTATAAGACAAGAGAGTAAGACATAGAGTAGAGCCAGGCAATATGGGATAAAAGTACAAGAGGCTTACAAAGACAAAAGCCAAAAATACACTAAGTAAGAAACAGCACAACACAGTAAAATATATATACTAATACTCCCCCTCAAGCTGGAGCATAGATATCAATCATGCCCAGCTTGTCAATCAGAGCAGTGAATCGAGTCTTCGGAAGAATCTTGGTGAAGATATCTGCAACTTGATCATAAGTATGTGTATAAGGCGTAGATATTTGACCAGATAAGACAACATCTCGTACAAAATGACAGTCAACTTCGATGCGCTTAGTGCGTTCATGAAAAGTAGGATTACTTGCAATAAAGATTGCAGCCTTGTTGTCATAGTACATAGGAATAGAATTGGAATGAGAGATACCAAAATCTTTCAGAAGGCCACGGACCCAAAAAAGTTCACAGGTAGTATTAGCCATGGCTCGATATTCTGCTTCAGCACTAAAACGAGCAACAACTGTTTGTTTCATGCTGCGCCAGGTGACCAAGTTACCACCTACAAACGTGCAGTAACCAGAAATAGATCGGCGATCTATTTTGCTCCCAGCATAGCCAGAGTCAGAATACCTCACAAGATTACAGTGGCCATGTTTCTTATACAGAAGACCTTTCCCAGGAGAACTTTTTAAATATTTTAAAATATGGCAGACAGCATCCCAGTGACATTGTCTCAACTTATCGAGATACCTGCTAACAAGTCCAACTGTAGATGTGATATCTGCTCGAGTGACAGTAGGGAGGAGGGGTGGTGGCAGCGGTTTGTGGTGGAGTAGGGATAGTGGGGAGAGGCTAGTGGGGTGGAGAGGGTTGGCGGCAGCAGTAGGGAAGGAGGGGAGGGCCGGCGGAAGCAGGGTTGAGGAGAGGGGGGGGGGTTACGGAGGATCGAGAGGCTCTGATACCATCTAGAATAGGGTAAAGATTATTTCTTATTGAGTGAATAAAACGAATACATGACCCTCTCTTTTATAAGACAAGAGAGTAAGACATAGAGTAGAGCCACGCAATATGGGATAAAAGTACAAGAGGCTTACAAAGACAAAAACCAAAAATACACTAAGAAAGAAACAGCACAACACATTAAAATATATATACTAATACAAACCAACCCACAGTCTCCCTCTTTTAATAGTCTATAAGACTGATATACAAACAATCAACAAGCCACCTTTTTTATTTTCTTCTCCAAGTACGCCATCTAAATATTAAGGTCGGCAAGACTATGTATGAAAGTCGGAAAGAGTTATTAGCAACACGCAATGTCATATATTGCTTCCCATATGTCGATGCAATAGAATATCAGTTTTGCTCCTGCCCTGAAGGGGAGCCAGTGTAATAAAAGCTAGATCTAAACTCAACTTCAATCATCAATGTCATATTTGTAGTCACCTTAGTCCTCCTATCATCCTTTTCTACAGGAATTTTTCTGCATTATCGAAACTAGGCTGCAGCATGCACATCTTCCAAATATGATGTGTTGACGATACTTCTATCTTGACCTCCTAAACTATGAGGTTTGTACAATCTTATTTCTACTGAAATCTCAATTTTACCATAGAATTAAATGTCCGATTTCGATGCCGTGTCCGATGGCCCAGAAACAGAAATTTTTCAAAATTTCGCACTAAATTTCGATATTTACGGCCCTAACGATTTCGACGACCAAATAAGCGAATTAAATCATGAAAATTTACCAGGATGATCTAAACGCCAAGATCTACTCAAATATGCAATAATATTTCATATTGGTTATTTGGGGGGGGGGGGGGGTCTCCCACATTTGTAAGTGAAGGAAGCTGAACAATTTCGACAGAATTTCGATGGCAAAATGAAGGAATTAAGCTTTGAAATTCTGCAAACACAAAGTCTAGACATAAACACACTAGATTATATAATAAATCTGTATGTTTAGAGGTTAGGGTGGGATCCATGTCTTGACGAGTGAGTGCACCAAGGTTTTGGAAAGCGCGAAGCGGGAAGCGTGCAGATTGACCCTTTTGAAGCGGGGAGCGGAAAGCGGGCTTTAAAGCGGACCAAAGCAGGCGCTTTTTGAAAAAGCGGTCTGCATTGTTTTAAAAAATATAGAAAACATTTGGTGACCGTTGTACTGCTAACATATCATTAATCAAGCATCTAAATGATATTTCATTACATTAGAATGACTTTTACATATGAAAAAGGGTCCTATAAATAAATTGTTACAAGCTAAAAATACTCAAACATCATAAAACCACATAGTCCTCGCTCAACAATCAAGTATCATACTAGTACAATGTACTTAATATTGTTTCAATAATTGGGCTTAGAAATTATCATTTAGTAAAAAAAACTGGAGGTAGTTGTAGTTAAATACTAGTACTCTGTACAAATATTGTTGACTGAGTAAGGTACTCTTCAACATAATATAAATAGATGCACATTTAAATAGTAATAAAGAGAAATGCATGACAATATATAGTAGAATCAAGGTAATTAAATATTACTTAGTAAATCCTAAAGAGCAATAAACTACTAGACTTCGTATATAATAAACAATATAACAAATTTTACCACCTTATTTGTTACAGTCTATAGATGGTTGTGCAAAGTTTTTGTACAAGTATAAAAAATGGCTGACTATTAATTTGTCAGTGGTATTAAACTACATTAAACATACATGCCAATATCATACATAGTAAATCATAAAGAACAATAAGTTACTGCACTAAGTACATAATTGACAATATAACAATATTTTACGACATCATTTTGTTACAGTCCACAGATGGTTGTGCAAAGGTTTTATACAAGTATACTAAATGTCAGACTATTAGAGTATCAACGGTAATAAACAACATTAAATATACATGATAATATCATAAACAAACTTGAAAGTACAAAGTACTAGTCTAGCTGTACAGAGTGTACAGACATCAGTAACAAAGTAAAGATAAATGCTAATTACTAAACTTTCTTACACCTTTTGAGATACAATAGTTGGAGCATCACATCTCCCAAAAGTAGTGCTTTCATTTTTCTATAGATTTGGCGAGTGATTAGGTCACTCCAGCAATATTTGTCGTGAAGCGGCCTGAAGCGGTCGCTTAAGCGGGGCTGAAAAAGCGGCATGAAGCGGCAAAAAGCGGGAAAAAGCGGCCGCTTCAGTCCAAAACGCTTCAAAGCCCGCTTCAGCTAAAATTACAACGGGACATAGGCTTGACCGCTTAAGCGGCCGCTTCACCCGCTTTTTAAATCAGAGGAGTGCACAAATGAACAGAATTGTCAAGTCCGTTAGACTGTAAACAACTTACAAACCCACAATTTACCACTTAGACCTTAAAACTTACAGTTGCAAGTTACAAACTTACATGTTACAACTTATATAAGTCTAGTGTTAAAATTTAGTTAGGTTACATGGGTCATGTATACATAGATCAAAGAAAATGCATTATTTTTAAGTCATTTTATGTATAAATATGTGTAATAATAACAAATTTATTGTAGAATTGCAGACTTAATACTATTATTTCATAGATTCTCAAGTTTGTTTGTAGTTCATGTGATTTTCGAAAGAGAATCGCCAAAATACCTAACATGTAGCAACATCACTTAGAACTTTGTTATTTTTCATAGTATCTCTTCACATCTTTTAGAAGAGTGTAAACATAGAAAGAGGTATACATGGGCTAGGGATAGGGGAAACGTACCTTAGAATCAAAGAAAATAGCCTCTATAAGCAAAAGATACAAAGAGAATCGCCAAAATACCTAACATGTAGTGGCAGCAGTCCTAGGAACAAATATCTCGAAATTTCTATCGAAATTTTGTGCCATTTCGCGAAATTATGGCCCAAACTGGGCGAAATTTGCACTGTTTTGCGAAATTTCGCACCTAAGTGCGAAATTTTAGCGAAATTTCTGCGAAATGACGTCCCATTCTCTGCGTACATGCGTTTCGATGTCCGATTGAAAAAAAATAGGAAATTTCGGTCGAAATTTTGTACGATGAATTTTACAAACAATGTTTAGTTGTTATTGCGTCAAGAAAAAATTCTGTTTACCATTGCACATGCTACTATGACATTCTTAAATTATGCAGGACTTATTTGATTCTAAATTACCCCTCCCTAAAAAGAAGACAATATGGTGTTTTCCCGATGTCAAGCGTGGGACACATACCACATGAAAAAGAATAGACGGACTGATATGATGTTTGTAACTAGAACCACATTAAGCACTGGCTTCAAGAACAATATCTACACATCGCAACCACCTAACAAGCAGAAGCAAGAACGTATGTGTATCTAGCATAGTGTGCCGTCAATTTTGAATCTCAATTTATAGTTCAAACAACTAACAATCAATCATGTATAAATATTTATTTCATATTATACATAAATCCAATTACTGAGTTTTATGAATGACACAATTTGTTCTTTGGGGGTTCTGTAAATCAGCCTAAATTTAAGGCTGAATCATGAGAAAATGCCCAGCATCTCCCTTGTTAATTATGCTGACATGGGCTTGATACAAAGACTAGAAGTGTACTATCACTGCTTGTAATGACATTTACTATAATGTCATAACGGTTACCACAAAACTGATATATTAAAAGCAACATATTGTGCCTATCGCAGTGGTTGAGACACATCTTTATGAAGTCCAGCGTGTATGTTCTACCATTATGAGAACAAAACAATTTAACAATTACCGATTACAGGATCCTCTTTGTTTGGCCATGCTTTGGGTATTGACATCACATGCACTGACATTCAAGTCATAAATCGTACCAACAAAAAGATATTCTCATATTGGTCTTTCCTATTTGGTAGGAGGGGGTTGGGGAAGGGAGGGGAAGAGAAAGGGGAAATGTCCAACCAAATTAGTTGAAAATTGATGAGGGGAGGGAAGGAATGGGATTCATGAAGAGGAAGTAAGGTGATTGATTTTTGTATATAATATTCTACCACTTCGTTCCCCATTAAATTGGAGTGGAGACTACAAGAAGAGAAAAGGTCTAGCAGAAAACTCAATTACAAACTTGGAAGGAAAGATATTCTCGAAGGAAAACTCAAGATTCAATATCAAGTTAAATATATATATATATATATATATATATAATGCAAACTATGTTTGAAATTTTAATATATTTATTATTTACATTTGTTTCAAATTCAGTTCTTACTTTCTAATTCAATTCTTGGTTTGTATTATAATTTTATGCTCATTACATATTGAATTCTAAGTTTTTGTTGTGTCTATTGCAAAGTTATTATAAAATAAAATGGTAAGAAATTTTGACAGAACTTACAAACTGTGGATGGCTAATTGGAAATATACAAATATGTACAAATGTCAGGTAATTAAATAGAAAATTATAAATAATATTCATATAGGGGGGTTACTTGAATATTTCAATAAAAATATTCTAAAAACATGGATTTATACTTATATAGCACATAATTAAGAAAAACTTCTGCACTCCTTTTTTTCTAAAAACAGGCGTTCCTGTTCATGTCATCGTTGTGGCTTGAACCTGCTTCTTGGTAACAAATCAAGGATCTAACCATCTGGGTATTCCATTTGAGGAAAAAATGTTTGTATTCTAATTTTTACAAAAACATACATTTTAATATATTATATCTGATGCAATTAATTGCATGTCACACAATGGATAAAACCATGATATCAAATTTTTACAACCTAGCCTTTATATTTACAAATTTGTAAAAAAACGGTGTTCTTTTCTTTCCTGTCGATGTCAATCAAACAAATCAAAATAAGTGTCCCCTCTTTTTCCTTCCCCTCCCATCATTGGTTGCCTACCAAACATAGTATTAGTCTAAAGATCGAGTTGTATTAGTGGCAAATCACGACAATGAATTATAGAAGAGCATAAAGACAAGGATGACATGGTCCAAAGGAGACAGATACTACTAGGAGAGGAAATTTGAGAAATGAGTAAACGTACTGTAAGAAAAGGGAAGGTATCTTACCATCAAGAATATAACACTTCGAGGGAATAAATATACCATTCCACTCTTAATTTTTATGGTATTTCGAAAGGACAAGCCTATTGAAGTGGGAACCAGATAGATTTCATACCAATACATATTTACTTGTTTCCCTTAACAAGATCATGTTTTATCTGATTTTGTAAATTTACAATATTGCAGTGATGTGATTGATTGTTTGCTTTCCATTTTTTCTTGTTTTGAGATACCAACACAAACTAAATTAATAATCATTTTAATATATCATTGCAACAATTGTTTAAAAAATCATATATCAAATGATTCTTGGTTTATTTATATTAGACAATAATATTAGAATTCAAGATGTTTTAGTTATATTTCGCATTGGAACTTATTGGAGGAAAAACTATTATTATTGTGTGCAAGACATGGAATCCATTTCAATTCTAACTTATATTGAAGTTATATGTAGTTATTGGCAATTCAATTACAAAGCTCATCTTTATTTTAGACTTATTTTCAAAACCTAAATGATATATGAAAGTAAAAATAAATAAATAAATTCTTTTATAAACACATGTTTTTAGTATTACTTCTTAATACAAATAAGATTGCAATGAAATTGTATTTTCATGTAAGATGTGGGTGTCTTAGTTTTCCAAAGTTTGTATTAGCATATTGTAATATTCTTGCTAACTCTATTTTTGGTAAATGAAGGAAGGTCATAAATCAATAATCTGATATGTAAAATTAAATCACCTAAATAACAACATTTCACCTGTCATATTTTCTTCCATTAATTTTAAGCAAAAACAATCCTTGACATACGAGTGTCAAATTCATATCGAACAGACTATACTTTTTCATACAAAAATGAGATGAAACCCGTTATGTATTAGATGGGATAATCACCTTAAGGTACAAGTAATTAGTTTTTCTTAACACAAACAACCATATCGTATGAATATGAATATTAAGCATTTTTTAAATATAAACAATGTCTACTTGACCACAATTGACAGCTTCAACTCATTTTATATTTTTTTTGACATTTAGTCACAACATATTCTAATTCAAATTGGTCACATATAATGTGCTACGTGCATGCACACATGTGTGTTCGCTAGTACCGACTTAAATGAGACCCAGTCTGGCCAAGTGAGACCCATTTTATCCGCAAATCAAACGTATTTCCCCAAATCAGACCTAATTTACCAAAATTTGACCTGATTTGACCTAAATCAGACCTATTTCAACCATAAAATGACTCAAGGTGAGCTAATTTGACCAAATCCAGATCCGATTCATGCTAATTCAGCCTTTGAATAGCTTAATTTGGGCCTAAAAACCTTAGACGCCCACTTAATACACTTAATAGGCTGGGTGCTTATTTGAAGCGCCTTGCCTAGCGCCCGAAGTTTATGAAAAAATCAAATTTTCGTGATTTATAAGAACCCGTTGTTCAGCACGATTAATACGTCGGTTTGCCGATTTTTCATGACCTCTCACGATTTCCCCTGCTTTTTCATGATTTATACGATTCTTCGTGACTTTTTACAATTTATAATGATTTTTCTCTTAGTCTCTTGCTCTCTTTTTTACCAAACCATGTACATAGAGCCCCTGATATACACCCCCCACTCCCACGACGGTCCATTGTTATTGTTTAACTATTCTTTAATTCTTTTCCTACTTTTTTCACACAATAAGATTGTATTCCTAGTGACCTTAATAGTTACGTGGGTGTCTGATATGTATGTATATATGCATACATATATATCTATATACATATACATATATATATATGTAAATATATGTCTAATATATGTATACATATACGTATATACAGCTGACTTATGCTCGATCATACTTGTTGAGTCGCCCGACTGGTCGGCGACCAATCGGCAACTTGTCAGTTGGTCGTTTTGTTGGCCAACAACTGACCTACCACCTAGATTTTCCATCATATACAACGTCCGCCTAGACCGACTGGCTGGCTAGTCGGTCGACTAGTCCGACTGGTCAGTTGTTGACCTTGTAAGTCGGCCGCTTTTATGGTGGGTCCGACAATTTTTTTTTGTCATTCGGTCTTATTATTGACTGAAGTGTCTGTATTTGTCTTGTGTCAATTGTCATGGAAATTGAAATCGATGATTACAACATATAATTGCATTCACATTAGTAATGTACACTTCATCTCTTTAGCAATTTAGCATATCACTTTTATTTTAGTTGCAACAATACAACAAGTACTGAAAGTTTGAATTTAGATGGTACTCTTCTTATTCATGTATAAGTATATAGTTATATATATTACTAATATATATAACTAATTATATTATATGAAAAAAACTACGCCTGGGTGGCCGACTAGTCGGCCTGGTCGCCCATGGATACAGGGTGACCGACTGACCGCCTTGAGACGTATGTGCTCGATTATTTTCGGATAATTATTACAGCTGACTTATGCTCGATTATTTCCGGATAATTGACCAAACTTTGACCGAAATATTATCAATTTTTTCATGAATTCTTTGGATTTTTCCAAATTCTGATTATTCCCTGCCAGCCAAAAAAATGCCAAATCCTGAATTTGTCACTACGCTAGTGCATAGGCGGGCGCCTTGATAACTAAGAGACACACAGACTATAAGAGTGAAGTAGGCAGCACTTTAGCGGTGTCATTACTATCGAAAGAAGGGAATGTCATAGGTACTATTTTCAGTGGTAATTATCATTTCTGTAACCTCATAGATGTTATGATCTGGAAATGAGTAATACATCTTCACTTGCAAGTAATATCAGACTTTTCTATGTTCTACATTCAGTGGTACTATATTCAGTGGTAATGATCATTTCTATAGCCTCATAGATGTTATGATCTGTAAATGAGTAATACATCTTCACTTGCAAGTAATATCAGACTATTCTAGTCTCATAGGTTCAAGATGCCCTTGTCGCAACTATAACTCAAAATGCTTCAACTACTATAACATGGCGTCCTACGAATCAAGTATGTGGTAAATTAATAAAACGATAGCATAACTAATATGTAAAAATCCATTTTCAAACAAGGTACAAAATGATATGAGATGGAGACATACATTTCCATGCTTCATTATCATGATGAAAACCTTAGACATCTTGAGGCACAAGCCTCAATCAGGAGATCTTGAGGCACAAACCTCAATCCAAGACACCAAGATTAAGCCTCAAGGCACAATTGGGACAGCCTTACACCTAGCCTTAGGGCTGATTGATGAAAACCATGCCCGTACTTTATAGTGTGGAATGCAGTTTCATAAGGTGAGATTCTTGTGGAAAATCACAGAACAGAGCCTATAAAGTGTCTGCTAACTATAGAATGTTGATCAGGTGTGTAATCACTTGTCATATTATGCCCAAGTTAGAAACAATTTATGCTTTTGCTTTATGAAAAAACGCATCCACTTTGTTCTCATCAAAACGAATACTTCCTTAGATACATAGATTATGGATTTATCCATTTTTTATTGCATCAGGTATTGTTAAGAGTTATTAGTTTATGTATATGGGCCTGTGCATGTTTTGCACTTAGGGTTTGAGTCCATGCTGTAAGTGTCCCATCCTTCTATAATAGGAGTGGGGTTTTGCCTAATCGATCATCTCAATTGCATCCATCTTATTTTCCATATAGTATAATCCTTGTCTAGGAAAAAGCAGAAGAAACACTATGTAGGAGTAATAATTCCTCCTGCCTTTTCTTCATATCAGCAACTAACATCCTATTCATCAAGTTAATTTCAGCCAAGGGGAAACACGTTTTGACCAAGAAGATTCATGTCTATGCTCCACATTGATTAAGAACTCTCTCCAAGTGGTTATAGTTGTAGGTATCATCATTCTTCACGGCTTCCGTGTAAGTATCATCCATGATTATTAAGCCTAAGAATATTTATTAAACCAAATAGGGTCTCTTGCAATATTTGTTAAACCAAATAGGGACTCTTGCAATATTACTCCATAAATTAAATCTACCTGTGAAGAATCAGATGGAAAATATCATTCTTGGTGGTCACTTTGTACTGTAAAAACAGTGTGCTGCAAAATAATAGTATTATCCTGGCAAGAAAATGTCATCCGAAGGTAGGTCGCTTACTTCGCACCAAAGTGGTCAGAAAAACTTCATTGATGGAGAGAGAAAACTCATTTCATTGTGAGACCCATAGGCTCTAATAGAGAAAATCCAAAACACAATGGCCTAAGACATAAAAGAGCAAGTGACTAGAAATGTGGCCCAAAAAAGAAGTGGGTCAGTGACCAAACACTAAAAGAGAGAAAAAAAAGGGTAAGACACTGTGAAGATTTATCCCCTAAAGGAAGAACACTATTTGATACCATATTACTGTCTTGCCAAGCATTATCGCAAATACCAAAATATTGACTAATTGTTGTGTATCTGGGCAGATTCCCATCATCATTTGAGTATTCCAGACATACTAGGATATGGTCGAGAATCCACAACTAATAAAAGATGCAAGTCGTACAAGGACTCATAAAAAATCTTGACAAAAAGGATGACGCTGAGCACAACACAATAAGACATAACACAATCTTATGAACAAAGAAAGACAGTGCATTAATGCAGCAGTTGACATGTATAAATAAAAATTAGAGTTTATGATAAAAAATGAAATGAATTAAATTTGAAGATCGGTGCTGTAAATGGAACACACCTCCCGAAGTTTGTATAATAAGCATATTATATTTATAAGTAATTAATTGTCCCACTACATAATGGTAAAAACATTGGACAGAGCGAAAAAAGTTTAAAATTTTGAGTAATTGCTAAAGATACGGCTTGGAATTCTGTTTAGTATTCAAAGGAATGCCACAATATTTAATCCTAAATGACTAACTCAGATCATAATACTAGTTTCATCGCTGGTCAAAATACCGACACTTCCAAAGTTTTACATCATGGTTTAGAAAATTAGAAAGAGAGTTGCCAGGGTATAAAGAAAGCACCTGCTGTGTATTTATGTCGACACCAGAAAGCCAGCAGCCAAAACCTGGGTGAGAATGGTACCACCCAACAACCATCTCAGGCCTAAAGAGAAGAAATGTCTTATGTGAGACACAAAATTCAGGATTTTCAAAAAAAAATGATAGACCTTCGAAATCATAATTTAGCAGTGCTTAACATGGTTCACTCCGGAGAGAGTTACCAAAAGATAGCCTGAGTAGTAAATGCCTATGCTTCATGTGTTGTACTATAACTTTGAAATCTCTAGTAGAAAACCATATGTCTGATCTAGTTATAATCTGGAATGAAGCATGCTGATCGGCGGGGATAGAGAAGTACCTTCCGGTTTGCTTGAGCATATCAAGCATGTTTGTTTGGAACACATGGTCAACTGCCTCGACACTAACTCCAGTACCACTTTGAGGCATTGCAAAAACATCCACAACACGCACTGTATACTCATCCACAAAATCTCCTAGCATTAGACCCATAACTTCCATGGGAACCCCAGCTCTTCCTATATCATGGATCAAACAATACACGAATTAGTGATCATTATCGGAGCAACAAGAATTCCATATAATGCTCTCGTTGATAAAGCCAAGTAATGCATCTATTCACACAATTTCTTTCTAGAAAGTCGATTATAACCTAACAATGACACAACAGATCTAGCACTGCACAAGTAACATTTACTAACATCATCTACCATTACTTCCGAAAACTCACATCAGTGCCACTAGAATAAAACGCTAATACTGGGCATTATCTTCTATTTGCAGGTGTACGGTAACATACAATTCTATGCGGAAAGGGAAAAAAAGGGAAATAGACGAGAAAAACGTGGTGTCTTACCGTGTTTGAGCATCTTGAGGAGTGCCAGAGATGAGATGTAGACCTGCTCGGACGAATCGAGAAGAGGCGAATCCGCCGGAGGATGAGCACCAGAAAGTATTCTCTGCAACCTCTCCATTCTCCTTCTGTCTCGTCTCTGCCGCGCTCTCCACCTGACGCCCGTCGGGGTTTGGGTGTGTGATGCTTCTGCTACGAGGAAGGTTGCTTGGGGAGTAAACCAAAGAAGCACAATCAGTAATCAGTCGTTTAGCACGTGGTCATAAACACGGTAACTAGTAACACCACGTGCTAAGTTCATTTCACAAGCATTATCTTATATCTATATCTATATCTATACTACTATAAAAAGAAAAGAGCGAGTTTGATGCTGCGCTCTCCTTGATTTACTCTCTTCTCTCTTTTTTTCAAGGAATTTTGCTCTTACAAATATTTATTCTCACACTCTCCTATTAACTTTTATTATCTTTAATTCTGTATTTCTCTTTCCATGTAACGGAAACGGTTCCTTGATTCTCTCATTTCAAACAATCAACAAAAATATATTTTACCGTAGAGACTCTTTCACGGATAAGTCTTCTCCCCGCACATTTCCAACAAATTTTATATGTCACGTGCATGTGCACGTGTGCGTTCACTAGTATAGCATTAACTCGTACGACAAGCTCAAGAAAGAGATTGCTTCCACCCACAGATCAGGTGTTACATCAATTTGTCTGAATAAAAAAAGACTAAATTTATCTGACCCTCACCCGCGTGATACGTTATGGAAACCACCAGGAAGAGAGTTTCTGACTCATTTACACACTACCTGAAAACTCCATCTTTGAGCATGCTTTGGGACCGATTTTCACGTTTGCTTGTGGTAATCGATTTTTCCAAGCACGTATCTCACGATGGACGATTGAACAAGGTGCAACACATGCAACCGCATGTGCATCAAGATGGATTTCCATCGTTGATCTCCCGTCCCATTTATAGATTGAGGAGGTATTCTGTGAGATCCCAAACTCTGTCGGGAAACACTCCAGTTTAGACAGCCTCGAAACCCTTTACCCCTATGACTATACCAGAGTTTTCTATGTGTTCTCAGTGATGAAGGACACCATTGTCCCCGGTGACATCAACATCAGGTACGGAAACATGATCTACAACATCAAGTTGCATATGGAACATTCGTCCACATTTACATGCACCTTCAAAGACCATAAACAACACCCTGCGACATGATATGAACCCAACCATCTTGCTAATATATCCACAACCATCCGACACTGGTACATATTACCATGTCTCACAACCACCAGATACTATCCCGATCCAATGACACTTTACGACCCATGCAACACTTCAAGAAAGCTCGCTCGCACCACAGCTTGCCATTATGCCACCTATGACCACCCAGGACCCATATCCTCCTAACTTCAACATGAGCATGACACAAGCTTTACACAGTGAGATGGATTAAGAGGTATTCCAAAAACTAAAGGCAACCATCATTGATGACCTTCGAGCTACATTGAGGCCGACTCTCATCCGGTCCAATTACGAACAAGGATCACGAAGTGGTGCAATCCTATGCAGCTCTACTTTGCACACCTGAATCACAAAAAAGAAAGAACTTCTTCTCCATCGATGACTCATGTATGACATACCATCTACCCACTACTTTTGATGTCGATACATCTCTAGATGATAATCATACTATTGATCATATAACTCCAGATACTTCTAGACCTACATCTCATTCTGTTACTATGGCTAACAACATTAACCTCCTTGCATCGTGGGCTTGCACTGGAGATTTTATCTCTTTCTGTCACAACATCGGCATTGAATTCCCACTACCACCAGATGGGGAGAAATTCCTCACAGACCTCATCACTCAAAACTATTGGACTAACACCCGTTCTGATGACCGACACGCATCTTGATTTTTACTATAGACATCCTGATACCCTACTTGAACACATATCTTTGCGATACTACAACATTAACATTTTAACTTGGAACATATGTGGGGGAGCAGCACCCAGTAGAAGAAGAACCATTAGAAACACCATTTACCAACATCAAATCGACCTCATCACCATTCAAGAAACCAAAACTACCCTCAATTCTTTCCAACTTAAGCAACTGGGAGGGAGACACATTAACAAATGGATCCAACACCACCCACTGGCTACGATGGAAGCATTCTTATAGGATGGAACGACCGCACATATCATGTCGCCTAGTCCATGATTCTTAATTACAACATCACAGTTCAATTTCTACATATCGATACCAACAAGTCATGTCTTTACACGGGTGTATATGCCCCCCTGACCTTATAAAGCACCTTTCTTAGATGAACTAAACTATGTGGTTGCACAACACAGGGATACCCCATGGATCATTGGTGGAGAATTCAACATGGTCACATGCCCAGAGGAAAGATCTAATGCTCAACCACATGGTCTTGCACCGATGACTTGTCATGCCACCCTTTTCAATACATACATCACCACACATAACCTCCGTGACCTTCACTCTAGTAACGGCCATTGGACGTGGCACAGAGGTATGTCCCGAGCCAGACTAGACCATTTTTATGCAATAACCTATCGGTACAACTACATTTTGGGGCTCACACATCTCACATTGCATCCAACCTATATTATCACCTTCATGTTCTTCTACATACTCAACTCACTCAATGGGGACATAAACCCTTTCGCTTCGAACATTTTTGAATCCACCATCAAGATTTCCCTATGATCAACAATGTATGGCACACACTACCTTCCACGGACAACCCAGGCTTCGGCATACACCACAAACTCAAGATACTTTGACCTATCCTCAAGCGATGGAACTAAACACAATTTGGATCCATTCCTAAGATCATCAAGAGAAAGGAAGAACAACTCCTCACCGCCTTACAACAATCTTCGGATGCACACATGTCCCTTACCCTCGAGATCAACACACTCAATGCCCATGAAGAAATCATATGGAAACGAAAAGCCAAAATTAAATGGATGAAGGAGGGAGATAGGAACACAAAAAAATTCCACTCGACCTGCAATACCAAGCGTAACCGCTTGCTGACAACTAACATCGATGGTACTGACACTTCCACTCAACCCATACACACCCTCACCAATCACCAATTTTTTAACAGCTAATACAACAATGGACATACACTGCATCAATGGATATCGATAGACTGGGACAAACTTTTCACACACAAGATCCCTAACATTAACAATCTCCTTGATCCCTTCCTCGACAGGGAAATCCAAGGGGCGATGGAGTAGTTAGGATTGGAAAAATCACCTGGATTGGATGGATATGACATGTCCTTCTATCGAGCAGTCTGGACCATCATCAAGGAGGATTTCACCAAGCTACTTGCAGAGATTCACTAATTACATAACATCAAACATCTCCTCAAACCCATTAACCACGCCCATATAGCCGTGATCCCAAAAATTGATCAACCAAACTCCATCGGGGATTACAGTCTGATTCAGCCCTATTTTAGGGTTTCATCTTGTTTCATAGTGCATTTCAATCACATCTATACCTGTTAAATTACATGTTATTTCCCTCAATATGCATATTTGTGTAAAATGCACTTATGGACCTTATTTGCATATTTTTCAGGCATTCGGACCACGCTTGATGGAAGAGCGAGAGAGAGAGAGAGGAGTGATCCTAGGGTTTCTCTATCCTTGGAGAGGCCCAAAGTAAAGTTTGATGCTCTCTCAACCTACCCCTAGTGGCCAAGACTCCATAGAAGCAATGATGTCCAAGAAAATCCAAAGAATCAAGCCCAAGTGCAGATGCAGACAGCTCCACGACCGTGTCACATGAATGGTCGTGCAAGTGACAGCCACCATGGTTGTGCCACCTAGCACGACTGTGCTACACCACAACCTCCATCTACATCACCCACCATAGCCATGCTACCTGACACGACCATTCTACCTAGCCCTCACCACGGTCATGTTGCCCAATAAGGACGTGCTACCAACCTCAATTTCACCACCTCAACCTGTGATCTCCATATTTTAATTTCCACGATCGTTATACCCCACCACGACCATGCTCACCTCTACCCATCACAGGTGTGGTGATCCACCACGGCTGCGTTACTCACAAAACCTAGCTATTTTTGCCACTGTACTACCAATCTACCCCCACTTGACCTATTGCTTCCCTCACACCTATATATAGGAGAATGGTGACTGTAGGTTGAGGTTAGCTACCTTCTACCACCTCCTAGCTCCCCATTTTTGCCCCTTAGCCATTCCACTCCATTTCCACCTCCATTTCACTCAATTTCACCATTTCCACCAACAAAACCCTCATTTCCAAGCCTTCCATCCACTTCCTACCATCATTCCACACCATTCCATCCAAGAAGAAGGAGGAAGGAGGAGGTCGACCTTGCAAAATCTGGAGAGGAGTATTCACTCTTCTACACCCAGCTCCATGGCTACTTCTTCCTCTTTCTCTTCTCTTTTTGTACTTTGCATTGTTATGAGTAGCTAGGTCCCTTGGGTGGGCTGTTTTGGGTGTAAAATGTTACTTTGATACCATGTTGGGGGGAAATGATGTGTAAACTTTGTAATTCCATTTTCTAATGATTATGTTCTATTTCTATCTCTTTCTCCATAAATTGATTGTTGGTTTGTGCTTGAAATCACCTAGGAATTTAGGGAAATTGACTATATGTGTGAATTTTGGGATTTGCTCCTAGGTCCAATTATTGGATCCCTAGCCAACTACCCATCTTCCTACATAATAATCAATTCTCCTAACCCTAGTTGAGAGATCTAAGTAGATATTTAGATGAAATTGGTCTGTTTAGCATGGAGCTTTCTCAAGGCTAGAATGTGGGTGATGGGAGGCCCAAAACCTCACTTCCACTCCCATTACTAGTCTCAACCCCTAATCATCCTAAGATCATCTAACCTAGAAACCTAAGCTTGTTTAGACTCTAATTGAATTACACTAAAACCCTAACCCAATTGAACCTCGCAAGGGTAGCGGGAAATGTTAGGGACTAGTTCCCCTATACTCAACCTAGCATATCCATGGTCAGTTAGTAGCTTAGGTTAATTCATAGGAGTCGAACTTGTTGTTTGGTTTGAATAATCTAAATGGAATCATAATGTTCATATGTCACCCCCCCAACTTGAGTGATAAGTGCATCCCCTAAGCATCTCACGTCTCCCTTAATTGTTTTAAAACCCTAATTTCCATCTTGTTTAGCTAGTGTTAGCTTAGTTAGCTCTTTTCTTACTTAGATAGATTTTTGCCATGTTCTTGCTTTGTTCTTACTAGTTTAGATCTCTAATTTCTCTCTTGCTCTTCTTGCATGCCTTAGCATAAATTGCCTTTTCATACTAGCTTAGTCTTATCCTGCTTAATTAGTCTTAATCTAATCTAGGGTTAACTTAGATTTCATTCTCATCTTTAATTGCTTTTTTGCTCACCTTAGCTTAACAATCAAAATCAACTTCAAAACCTTAACCCTAGTCTATGTAGTAGGAACCTAGCTAAACAAACCTAGCTCTAGTGCCCCCTTTTCTCCCTGTGGATCGACCTTATACTTTCCGCCCTCCTATACTACAACATAACCCCGTACGCTTGCAGGTGTAGTGTTTTAGTAGACGTAGGTGTGTTGGTCTAGGTTTATAAATATTGAAAGTAAATCCACCGTGTGTTCTGATCTTTTGGGGCACATCTAGTCGAATCTAATCGGTTAGTGTGCACACCTCTGGTGGAAGTACCAAGCTTTCTAGCGCCGTTGTTGGGCAAGAAAAGGCGCTCAACCTAGCTAGTTAGTTTTAGTTTGACTTTTTCTACTGCCCTCATCATTGCTATTATTTATTCTTTATTATTTGCGTTCTTTGTGTATATTGGTTTACTAACTTGTTCTTTTTTGTTTGGTTGTGCTTTGTGCATGTGACAAGCCATTCAGGAGAAGACAAGATGGAAGGCCAAAATGCACCCCACAAGCCACTTCAAGACTACTTCATGTCTAGCAACTATAAATTGCCAATTGCTAGCAGGGTTGATCAAATGCCAGGGGAGTAATTCTCCATTCCCCCAAGTATTCTTGGGATCCTTCCCATCTTCTACGGCTCATAGAGTGAGAACCCCTACATGCACTTGGACTCCTTTCTTAAAGTATGCTCCACCTTCAGGATGCCAACGACTGATGATCATACAATATGGTTGACCTTATTCTCTTTCTCCCTCAAAGATAGAGCCAAAGATCTGTATGACTCAAGAAGGGACATCATGAGTTGGGAAACAATGAAGAATGCCTTTTTGAGACAATTCCACTCTATAGCAAGGTTAGCACAAATGCACCATGTCGTGACAAGTTTTAGTCAAATGGGCAATGAGCAGTTCCACCATGCATGAGAGAAATTTAAGAAGATTTTGAGAGAGTGTCCACACCATGAGATCCCTTTGTGGCAGCTAGTTCAATCATTCTACTCTGATTTATCTCTAAGGGACCAAGACACAGTGGATTCTTCTTGTGGAGGAGTTTTCATGGCTAGACCACCTAAGGAGATATGGCCTTTATTTGAGTAGTTGGCTGAAGGATCAAGAGATAGAGCTTTTAGCATGATGAATGAAGGGGGCAATGCCTATGGTGTGACACCTCCTACTCATAATAACTCAAGCCCGCAAGTGATGAACATTCTTAGTAACATGGTGAGCTTCATGAAGAACTAGCTGAAAAATGTTCCTTGCCACCCGGTCAATTCTATTGAGTTCTATGGCAAAGAAAAGAAGACACCTCACTCCTATAGCTACTAAGAGCCACAAAGTCTAAAATATATCTCAAAATTTGAGGAAGAGGTTCTATCTAGATTGAAAATATTTGATGATGTTCAAAAAGATGTTACAAGGCTAGAAGAGAGAATAGAGCAGCTATCTTCTATAATTGCTCTCCAAGAAGGAACGTTATCTTCAAAACCCATTGTGGGCTACCATGAAGCAAGTGGACCAATGCCCTCTTCTCAAGTTTTTGATAGTCTGCCTCCCATGCAAATGCAGCCCATCTACCATTTCCAAGACGATCCCAAGCCTTATACTCCACCCCCACCACCTCCATTACCACCATTTTCCCAACAATTCACCTTCCAACCTCAATTCTCCCTTCCACCTCAATTTCAACACCAAGTGTCACCTCCACCTCCTCCATAGACACAACTAGCTCCCCCTCTCCACCATGAGAAAGGAAGTGTTGCGACAGTTCTAAGGAGTGGGAAATCTCTTGAGCAGCCCACAAGTCAAAGAAAGGTTGACAAAGCAAAGCAAATGCAGCCAAGGGTGATACTGTGATTGAAATTGTCGAATATGATTCAGTGATACATCCTGTTGATTTTGGGATACTATGTACTCCACCTCATACTCCATTTACCAGTCTCACCATCCCTAGTGTTCCACCTCATGTTGATGTAAGCAAGGCCAAAGCCAATGATCCTCCATTCATTGAAGCACTAGATGAGCCATCAGAAATGAAGAGGAGGCAAAAGAACAATGTGGATATTCTTGAGGTATTTTTCCAAGTGAAGGTGAACATTTCACTCTTGGATGATATTAAGAAAATCCCATCATATACCAAGTAGCTCAAGAACCTATGCACTGTGAAGAGAAGGTCAACGAGGAGCATACTGAAGAAAGTGAAGTTAATTGAACAAGTGAGCTCCATTCTCCAGCACTCACTCCCCATGAAGAGGAAAGACCCAGGAGCCCCAATCATACCTAGCTACATTGGGGGACATCACGTAGGCCAATCCCTACTTGATTTGGGATCCAGTGTGAATTTGATGCCATATAATGTCTATGTTGAGTTGGGTCTAGGCAAGTTGAAATTGGCACATTGCACTCTCCAATTGGATGACCGCTCCATCAAAGTGCCTAGAGGGCGAGTGGATGATGTCTTGGTGATGATTGACAAGGATAGAGGATTCATGTTCCCAACCAATTTCATTGTTCTTGACATGGATCCGGATGATAGGAAGATCCCCATCATATTGGGGAGACCGTTCTTATCTACAGCTGATGTCGAGATACATGTTCGTAGCAGTATAATGACAGTCTCTTTCATGGGCATGAAGATAAATATCAACATATACAAGTCTTCAAATCGGTGAGTTCGAGATGAGGATATTGGATATGGTCACTTTAAGAGTCCTAATGATCATTTGAGAAAAGGAGATCAAGATGAAACAATTGATGATGAATATTGTGATAAAAGGGACGAGGAAAACAGATTGAGTGCAAATGAGGGATGCATGTTTTTGCAAGAATGGACACATGAGAATGCCAAATGGATGAATGATTGAAGAATCACCAAGAAGCCAAGTTGAAGGCAAGAAACTCAGTGCTTGTGGGAGGCAACCCACATAGGTTTGGGAAAATTTTGACCCAACCTTCAATTTTTTGATACTTTTGCTTCGTTTCTACGCTTTCAAAGAAAACATACACACACTTTTTTTTAATATTTTTTGTTTAGTTTTAAGATGTGCAGGTGATAACAGGGTGAAATGAATGAAATTTGAGTACAATTGAGGGAAACTTTCAAAGAAAAAAATCACTTTGGATTAAGATTTTGAGTGTTTGATGTTCTTCAAGTTGAGAATAGCAGCTACAGAGACCACCACTGCCGTGGCCATCCACCACGACCGTGTGAATTAAATCAATAAGTAATCACAGGGAGCAGGGTCAAAGTTTGAGAAAAATTGACAAGGGATGCACCACGTCCGTGCAAGGCAGCACGGTCATGCAACCTGAAGCCACCACGGTCGTGCCGCATAGAATGGCCATGTTGCAGCCCAAATTCTACAACTTAAGGTAGAATGTGCAAAACTTCCAAATAATTTGCTCACTTCTTGGGAGAATAGAACGACCGTGCCCCACACCCTAGTGGATGTGTAGCCCTTCACACCCCCTCTCCAACCCTAGAATCTCCACCAAATCCCCACCAAACCATCCCAAATCCATTCCCTACCATTTCTACTACCTTAATCTCTAGATTCCACTCTTTTTCATCCACAAAATCCCACATTTCTCTCCATTCCACCCCAACAGCTCCGTTCTTTGGAAAAAATTGAAATTTAGTGATTTCTCCTCTGATTTCGAGCAAAGATGAAGCAATTTACAAAGAAAGTGGTGGAGAAGACTAGGGATGTCATCTCCTACCAAAGAAAGTTAAAAAACAGGAACCCCCGATTGACAGAGGCCAAATTGGATGCTTTGGTGGATCCAATTATGGAAGAAGCCTTCACACAGCCATGGCGGGGGACACCGTCGTCGTCTAGAGCATCACAGCCACCACCGTCTTTTGCCTGACCCTCCATCTCATTTGTGAGACCCTTAGTTTCAGCTTCACAGCCTTCCATTTCTACGGCATCGTAGTTGCAACCATAAGCACAGAGGCAACTCTTACTAGATGAAGTACAGAATGAAGAGATGCCAGATGCACAACAGACTAGGATACTGATAACACCAAATTTTGTGATGTTTTTGGCCCTTATTTCGCTGTCAAAACTCCCCTTTTAAACTATTTTCCTCTTCTTTTTGTCATGTTTTTGAATAAACAGGCCACACTACACTCTTATTCCATTTTTATCATCTTTTGCAGGGTTTTCCTCATTTTTTCCACTCTTTTATCAGCAAAAAGGCTCGTCCCGACCCATGAACATGTTCTACCTGCATCGGACCTCCTACCAGCCGGCCAAAATGCTCGCTGCCCGACATAGGGCAGCACGATACACTACCGCGTGACACGGGGGTGCCGCGCAAGAAGGAGCTGACGAGCGATACGCCATTTACCCGATAGGGAGCTGGACTCGCCACGACTACTGAAGCGTGTCACGCGATACAAGCCACCCATCGGCAGGCGCCCACTCATCACGACACCCGGCAACGCTTACAGCCCAACACCCTTGTGACGAGCGACACACATATCGGGCATCTGTGAATCCACAATGGTAGTGCTGATGGAGGACACGTGGCGCCAGGATAACCACAACTTCTCCCAATCGCTGCCTATAAATAGCAGCTACAGGACTCCGATGGGATGAGTCGGAATTTCACAAAAGCTAACTTGGGAAAGCACCTGGAGCTAGCGTGTCGCATCCCAGAGGTGTAGCGGGCGATACTAGGTGAGCACTTCTCCGACCCAAGAGGGCGGGAATGGTTCACTTAGAATCTTCCTCGGTCACCGCAGCAACCCGGTATCAGCCAACAAGGGCACCCGATACGAGTAACCCGACACCCTAAACAATCTCTAGCCCGTCACGATACCAAGCCTGATACGAATCACCCATCACGGCGTGTCGCCCGAGAGGGTGGCACCCCGTCACGACCGTATCGGGCATGAGTGCCTCGCACGATACGCCACCCATCATGACGTGTCACCCGACAGGGAGTGCCGCCCGACACAGGCGTATCGGGCCAGGCTCCCGCCCGATATCGGGCTGGAGGAATCTTAGGGATCTGCTGCTGCTTGTCGCTCTTATAAATCAAGGAGGCGATGCTTATCTTTACCTTTTCCAGTCATTTACCTTTCTTTACTTATGCAATGTAATCTAAACCCTTTTATATAAATGATTATGCTAGTGGAATCAGAGGAGCTTTAAATATCTATTGCTTTATGTTTGGTTCCTTTTTGTTGGATGATTTCTTTGTTTAGCATCCAAACTCTAGCTTGTATGCTTGGATCATGTTTTGACTAGTTATCAAATCGTGTTTCCCGTTGCAGCAACCTCGAGAGAGGTGTTGTGGCTCTAGTGTTTGGTCCGATATGGGAGTACGAGAGTACCCAGGATCAGAGTTGCTTTAGTGATCTTTCCACTCTAACCAAAGACCAGAAACCTTGAGAGAGGTGCTGATGATTAGTTAGAGGTACCCTATTTGAGAGAAGGGGTGTTGGAAGTTCCTGCTGACGCTTGTTTTACCGAAGCTTCCTCCTTCGTTCCTTACTAAAGTAATAGTGTTATCCTCTCTGTTTTCGTTGCACAAATACCTTAAAAACTGATAAGCATTTAAAACCTTATATTCTTCCTTGTAGCTCTAGTTGGAGATAGTTTCCTTTTATCATCATCGATCTTTGCATGTAGTTCCCTTTGGGAACTTTATCCTCGTTTTGATTTTACCATACTGTAATGTGTAGATTTTGAGTTCTTAACACTACCACCATTGTCCCTGTGGTTCGACCTCGATCGCTACTTTGGACCCCGTCATCGTTGCGGGGGCCTAAGAGTCAGGTAATTTAAAAGTCCGACTACTTCAAATCCGCTCCTTTTGGACGTGCGATTTAGGTTGGTCAACTTTTTGGCGCCGTTGTCGGGGACAAGGCAAAATTGTACTGTTAATGAACTGAATCCACTAACTACACTCCCGTGCCTCAAGCTTAGTAATGAGCTTGACAACACTTTTTCCTTTTTGATCTTCTAACCTGAAATGAGTATAGAGTAGTTTATTTTATTAATACAAGTCTTCTAACTTGATTATACATGCTATTCATGTACTCAGGAAGGAAGCATTCTGCTCATTTGAGCACCAACATCACTAAACATGCCACCTCGCTTCGAACCACCTCTTTCAGAGGGTGAACAAAATGCGAGAGTTAGACCTCACTCGCCTCCGCATGAAGACAATGACCGTTATGACGGTAACCCTCAACATGAAGATCTCGGAACAGAACAATTCGAGGATGACCATCACCATGAGAGACGTCGTCATCACCGAAGACGCAGAAGAAATCAAAATAACTAAGAACAAAACCAGGGAGACAGTGACAGTGAAGATTCTAATGAAGAAGAAAAGACCCTCAGGGAGTTAGTTGCCACCAAGGCCAATAATTCAAGATGTCCTGTTGTCATCCCGAGGTTCAACGCAACAAACTTTGAGCTAAAACCATCTGTCATCTCTATGATCCAGAACAAGAGCTTCAGAGGGAATTCAAAGAATGATAACACTTACCATCATCTAGATGCTTTTAAAAACATCTGTGACACCATTAAAATGCGGGGAGTCCCACAGGAGGTGATTTATTGCAAAGGTTTCATCTTTTCTTTAGAAGACAAGGCTCTATCCTGGTACCTCGGGTTACCACACCAAGCTCTTAATGGATGGAGTGCGCTGGTGGATGCTTTTGTAAACAAGTTTTACCCTACGGAGAAAACCGTCAGGAATAGACAGAGGATCACGTCTTTCATGCAAAAGCCAAATGAGAATCTACACGAAGCCTGGGAACGGTATCAAGAATATCAGAGGGACTGCCCTCATCACAACTACAAGAAGGGTTTCTTGATCATCACCTTCTACAATGGTCTGACCCCTGAGGAAAGGGTTTCGCTGAATGCAGCTGCAGGCAGTGACTTTCTGGGGAAAAAGCCTAGCAGATCCAAAACAATCATCGAGAACATGGCTGAGTTACAAGCCGACACCGACTACGACAGATCTGATAGAGGATATGCTAAGAAGGCGGCTAGTGAAGGGCCCTCCGTAGAATCCAAGGCTCTGGAAGCTATCACCACTCAAATCCAGAAGATAGCCACTGATGTCAGACACTTGAAAGAATCAGGTGGAAAAGGGAAGAAACAAGTTGAGAAAGTCATGAAATGTGTCACCTGTGGAGAAGGTGGACACGGGGTTGATAAATGTGTTTACACTTGACGAGTCAAATGAAAGTGAATCCAAGGCAGAGGAAGCCGAGAACGTCTCCTTTGTCAACTTCAAGAGACCCGATCACCCTGGCTTTAACTATGGCAATAAGGATGCGACCGAAAACTCGCATCAGCTGAATAACCCCACCAAGCAACCGCAAGGTTTTGAGAAAAGAGGGGGACAAGGTCAGTTCACCAGAACTACTTCTTTCCAATCGAACAAGGCAAACTTCCCAGGACAAGGAAAGTATCAAAGTCGACAAGCAGCTAACCCTAGTCATAGCCAAGGTCAAGCTAAGGAGCAAAATCAGGACAAGAGCCCAAACCAACTAGATTTGGTGGGTCAATTGTTTGATTTTGTTAAAAGACAAGATACCATCAACAACCAGCTGGCGCAAAGCGTGCTGTCAAATTCAGGAGTTCTGAACACAATGCAGGTTCAGATGGCGGACATGCAGACACACCAACGCCAAATCGATCAGCAGTTGGCCCAGATGGCCGAGTTGATAAAGAATCCCTCGGGTAAGATACCCTCCAACACCGAATATGCCAAAATGGAAGTGCTGAGATCAGGGAAGATAGTTGAACACCCTGAAGAAGCTAGACCCGAGGAACCTGAATCGAGGACTGTGGCTGATAATCCCGTAGAAGAAGACAATCAACAAGCTCATGTCAGAGAACCTGAACGAAGATCCTTTGAGGAACTGTTTGGTAAGAGGAGTCCTTACTCTCCCAAGTTGCCTTTCCCTTACAAACTGATAAAGGCACATCTTAAAAAGCGTTACAAGAAGTTTATGGAATCTGTAAAGAAACTTCACCTCGAAGTACCTTTTATGGACACTTTAGAGGAAATGCCGACCTATGCTAAGTTTTTCAAAGATTTGATCACCAAGAAGAAAAGAGGAGGAAGAATCGAGACTGTGCATCTAGCTAGTATGTATTCTACTTTTGTCAAAGCAGATTTACCCAACAAGAAGAAAGATCTAGGGGCTTTCACCATTCCTTTCGCCATTGGAGATAATGTCGAACGAAAAGGTCTTGTGGATTTAGGGGCTAGCATCAACCTTATGCCCCTAAGCCTCGCACAACGATTAGGTTTGACTGATATGGTCAAGACTAACATGAGGATTGAATTGGTGGACCATACCTTGAAAAGACCTATAGGTGTTGTTGAGGATGTACCGATCTGAGTGGGAAGTTTCTTCATTCCTTGTGACATCGTGGTCATTAATACTGTGGAGGACCCTGGCTGTCCTATCATCTTTGGACACCCTTTCTTGGCTACAGTGAGGGCGTTGATTGATGTTGCTGAGGGAATAATCACTCTAAGGGTCGGAAATGATCACTTAGACTTCAAAGTAAAAGATGCGATGAAAGGACCATCCCTGTTAGAGTCTGCTTGCTTTGCAGAAAGCTACAACCAGTTTTGTGAAGAGGTGGAAGAAGATATCCTAATGGTAGACCCTCTTGTAAGAGCAATAAGCAATCAAGACTCTGATTCTGAAAATCCATAAGTTGTCAAGTTTCTCAACTACCTTAATTAGTCTGATGAAGATCTGAGCGACGAGGAAGAAGTAATCAAAATAGTTAAGTTTGCCTCTCTAGAGGAGGCACCAAAAGAAAAGGCACCCTAGGCTAAACCCGAGTTGAAGCAGCTACCTGAAGGGTTAAGGTATGAGTTTCTAGATCAAGAGGAGAGAAATCATGTCATCGTTAATGCCCATCTTATGAAGGATCAGTTGGACAAACTTCTTGAGGAGTTGAGACTCCACAGGAAGGCTATAGGATACTCGGTAGAGGATATGCCTTAGCCCTGCGCTTTGTATGCATCACATTAATTTGGAAGAATCTGCTAAACCTCTGGCTCAACCCCAAAGAAAGTTGAACCAGATGCTAAAAGAAGTTGTGAAGAAAGAAGTAATCAAATTAAGGGATGCTGGGATCATTTACCCGATCAGTGATAGTAAATGGGTGAGCCCGATCCACATAGTACCAAAAAAAGGAGGAATTACAATAGTTAAAGGAGATAAAGGCGATGAAGTGGTGGTTCGGACCGTCACGGGATGGAGGATGTGTATTGACTACCGAAAATTGAACCAAGCCATGAAAAAGATCATTATCCGCTTCCTTTCATTGATCAAGTTCTTGAAAGATTAGCACATCATGACTATTTCTATTTTCTGGATGGTTTTTCAGGGTTTTATCAAGTCCCCATCTTACCAGATGACCAGGAGAAAACTACTTTTACCTGTCTCTATGGCACCTACGCCTTCAGAAGAATGCCTTTCGGCCTGTGCAATCCTCCCGCAACGTTTCAGCGTTGCATGATATCAATGTTCTCGGATTTTCTAGAGGATATTGTGGAAGTTTTCATGGACGACTTTTTTGTCTATGGGAAGGACTTCGATGCCTGCCTGAAAAACCTTTCTCTGGTCTTGCAACGCTGCGAAGAAAAGAGTTTGGTCTTGAACTGGGAGAAGTGCCATTTTATGGTACGGGAAGGCATCGTGCTAGGGCATAAACTCTCGAGGCGTGACATCGAGGTAGACGTTAGTAAGGTTGAAGCCATCTCCAAACTTCCCCCACCGAAGTCTGTAATGGGAGTGAGGAGTTTCCTCAGGCACGCCGGCTACTATCGAAGATTTATAAAGGACTTCTCAAAGATCCCGAAACCATTGTCCAACCTTCTGGTAAAGGATATTGAATTCAATTTATCTGACGATTGTCTAATCACTTTTCAGGCCTTAAAAGATGCCCTTGTCTCACCGCCCATCCTTCAAGCTCCAGACTGGGAGCTACCTTTCGAGCTTATGTGTGACGCCAGTGACTATGCTGTAGGAGTTGTCCTGGGACAGAAAAAGGACAAAAAGCACCATGCCATCTATGCCAGTCATACTCTGGATGAAGCTCAGGTGAATTATATGACTACAGAAAAGTAGATGCTCGTGATAGTCTTCGCTTTCGACAAATTCAGATCTTATCTTATTAGAGCAAAAGTTAAAGTCTACACCAACCATGGGGCAATAAGATATCTCATATAGAAGAAGGATGCCAAGCCCAGGCTGTTGAGGTGGGCTTTGTTACTGCAAGAATTCGACCACGAGATCGTTGATAAGAAGGGTGCGGAGAATGTGGTCTCCGACCACTTATCAAGGATCATGGTGGAAAGGCAGAAGGAACCACCCATTAATGACAACTATGCCGATGAAGCTTTGCTGATGATTGAAACCAAAGATGAGAATTTACCTTGGTTAGCGGATATTTGTAATTATCTTGCCTACGGAGAGTTGCCCCCTGATACAACCTATAATCAAAAGAAGAAGTTCTTTGCAGATGTAAAGAACTACTACTGGGACGATCATCTCCTCTTCAGAAGATGCGCAGATAACCTGTACAGAAGATGTATCCCCAAAGAAGAAGTCCCAAACATTCTAAAAGACTTCCATGCCTCTCCATATGGAGGGCACCTGGGAAGCGAAAGGACCGCCGCCATGGTACTGCAATCGGGTTTTTACTGGCCCTCCTTGTTCAAGGACACTACAAATTATGTAAAAATTTGTAAAGAATGCCAATCAACGAGAAACATTGGAAGAAGAAATGAGATGCCTATGGCCAATTGGGTCGAAGTCGAGATCTTTGATGTATGGGGGATTGAATACATAGGTCTGTTTCCCCCATCGAAAGGGTACCAGTACATTCTAGTGGCACTGGATTATGTGTCTAAATGGGTGGAAGTTGTTGCCACCCAAACGTGTGACTCTAAATCAGTGATCAAGTTGTTCGAGAAGACTATTTTCCCTCATTTCGAAGTACCTCGTACTGTAATAAGCGACGGTGGATCGCATTTCGGAGAAAAATAGTTTGAAGCGCTCTTGTGAAAGTATGGAGTTAAACACAAGGTCGCTACGCCCTACCACCCGCAAACTTCTAGGCAGGTAGAGGTTTCGAATAGACAGATCAAGCAGATTTTAGAGAAGACGGTAAACCACATGAGGAAAGATTGGTCGACAAAGCTTGATCACGCACTTTGGGCCTACAGAACTGCATATAAAGCACCCATTGGAACTACTCCTTACAAGTTGATTTATGGGAAATCATGTCATCTACCCTTAGAGCTTGAACACAAGGCCCTTTGGGCGATTAAGTTCTTGAATATGGATTTGGAGAAGGCAGGAGAGAAAGGATATCTACAGTTACAAGAACTCGAAGAGTTGAGAATGCATGCCTACGAGAATGCCAAGATCTATAAGCAGAGGACAAAGGTGTGTCATGATGCCCACCTGAGGAAGAAGGATGTAAGTGAAGGTGACAAAGTTTTATTATTTAAATCTTCAATTCGTCTTTTTCTAGGTAAAATGCAAACAAGGTGGTCCGAACCCTTCACCGTAGCAAATATATACCCATCCGGAATGATGGAGCTGTATGATAAAGAAGATCCTTCCAAGGTTTTTCAAGTGAATGGGCACAGGGTAAAAAGGTTCTATGAAGATGAAGCGTTCGTGAGAAGGACAGAGATCAATTTGCAAGATGTGGAAATAGCTGAAGGAGAAAAGTGAAGGATCTGGAGCTGTCGAGCTGGCGACGCTAACTACAACGCTCCTCGGGAGGTAGCTCGAGTTTTACTTTTCTTAGAATAGGACGTTATTTCCTTTCCTGCAAGAAAAACTTTATGAACATTATTATTGTAATAAGGCCCAAGTCAGTGCATGCGTCACATGCCCTGACTCTTCTGTTTTATGGGTCACCGCTCTGTTTTATGAGCATTGATGAGTAATACTATCTGAGGCCGGGAACTTCTCTTTAGGCCAATGATGTTTTACCCATCAATTGCTTTTTCCTTTGCTTTGTTTTTGGTTTTTCATCATAAATCTTGTTCTGAAGCTTTGTATCAGGCAAGGATGTCGTGTCCCCTAACCTTATCGGGTAAAAGACTCAGGCGGCACGCAAGATACGCCCGTATTGGGCGATGTTGTATCGGGCGACACGTTTTAGCCATAAGCTGTTTCGGACGATACGCCCGAGCGGCGAGCACCCGTGTCGGGCGGCATGAGTAATTACCCTTGATTAGACAGATGGGACTGCTAGTCTCGGGAATGATTTGTCTCAACGGCCGATACGCGCCCTTGTTTTACCCGTTTTACCCCCGGTTTGGATTGCTATATATAGTACGGAAGTTTAACTGAGTCGGGCTACTACATTTACTTTTCACCTACTCCGTATCATGCTGTAATTTCTCTTGTTGCTCTCGTGTCGCGCAGCCTAACATCTGCTCTTGTGTCGCACAAAACAAACTTAAGATAGCAAAGGTATAGCCCGACATCCATATCATTTTTCTTGCCCGACACGACCCTCATATCACGCACCGTCATATCAGACCTACGACTTAGTTTATTTTCTTGTATTGCCCGACACATGTGTTGCGCGACACATCTTTAACGCGCGCTTGCCCGATACCCTATATCGGGCAGTGCCTGTGTCGCCCAGCCCTGCATCGTTTCGTTTGTTTCTGTTGTCGGGCTACACGATTTCCGTCAAAACGACCCTATCGGGCACCTCTCATCACGTGGCTGTGTCGTCCGACACGCCTTGAACGTGGAGTGTATCAGGCACTAGCTATATCGTCCAGTCTTGTGTCACCCGAGAGGGTGGAACCCCATCACGATCGTATCGGGCATGAGCCTACGATAATTTTTGAAAGTTTTGTATCGCCCGACACAGGCGTATCGGGCGAGCATGATATCGCTCAGTTTTAAAGCCCGATACGGATGTGTCGGGTAGCTCTTGTGTCGGGCTGAACTTTTCTTATCGGTCAATCAGTTTTCTTTTAAGCACCGATATCGACTTTACGTTTTACCTACCTAATATCGAAACATTCAGATGCTTAATGAACTTGTCTTATATGTAACAGAAATGGCCCATACAAAGCAAACCGTCGTTCAAGTTGACGAATACGGTCGGAGGATCAACACCGAGGCCACAGCCGAAGCTACGGTAGTCGGGCAGAAATGCCCAAATCCTGAGGCAGCTGGGCCATCCACGGCTGAGAAGAGAGCAAGGACGGAAGAAGTAACGGCCCCAACAATAGTTTCAACTGTGGTAGGAGAACCCCTGGATCACACACCAGGAAGGTTCGTGCCCATAGATAATGAGCATGGGTGCCAATATTCAGAATTGGCAACAAAACTCTACACGCTGAGCAGATTCTGCCACCATTCGTCCTTCCTTCAGCTAGGCATATTCGACAGACTCGAAAATGTCATGGCTGCAACAGGGCTGCGGAAGATCTGCTTCAGCCACTCCACCTCCTACACTAAACTCACCAGGGAGTTCATGTCATCTCTCTGCCGGGTGTAGAATAGACCCGAAGTAATCGAAGAATACGACGGAGCAGATAGATTGGAGGGGCGGTTATACAACTCTGAGTACGTCATCTCCGAAAAGCTATTCAACGAGATCTTCTCTTCCAGTGAGGAGGAGAAGGAACATCTTAATAACAGTGCGAGGATCACCGAAGGAGATGGGTTCAACCCCGTGGAGCTCTAGAGGAAGCTGACCAGCGAGTCATCATTCAAGCCGGGAAGCAAGGTGGTGGCGGTGCACTCCTGCTTCTGGAGAATAGTGCACAAGTTGGTGGCATGCCTGCTCTTCAGCAAGAATGAATCAAGCAACATCTACACCGAAGAACTCCATCTCATGTGGCACATGATGGAGGGAAGGGTGATCAATCTGGGGAGCTTCTTGCTGAATAGGCTGCACCCAATAAAGGATGTCACCAAAGAATACTACATGGGTGACATCATCAATCTGGTCGCGGTTGGGTTAGGGTACCCACAGGAGCCGCACAGTCTCTCAAGGACAAGGGGCGACGAGAAGATCGACCTCAAGTTCCTCATGACAGCCAACATCATCAAGAAGGAGGGGCAAAGCTACTTCTACAAATTCGCAAGAACAAGCACCCTCCTTCCACTTCCTAATTGCGCCAACTACGATGCAGAAAAGCTGGTCTTCACCAGCGCTGAAATTGAAGTGGTGGTAGTCGAAGCCTCTTACGCCGCTACCACCAGTATACAAGAGAGGGTGGCTGCGAGAGGAGGACCAATTCCTCTCAACGCATGGTAGGACAAAGCTTCCACAACTCATGTCGAGCCGCTCACTGCTCCAGAGCCACCGACGACAGCGATTGATAGAGCTGTCGTCGCTCCTACAATTCCAGCCATGACCATGACAACATCTGCCATGGCTAAAGAAGAACTGGCAATCGTCGAGGTCACCGAGACAACCGGGGCAGGAACAACCATACAAGCCTCGAGGGAAGCTATCGCGGAAGAGACAACCGTAGCTCCAGAATCTTCTGCGGTGCCCTTAGAGGCAGAAGAAGCACAGCTGGGCGCCAGTAATGGAGTGTTCACCGAGATCCTAGAGATGGAGCTCAGAGCTGCACATCTTATGCCGACACCGCCGCCGGTGTCCCCCGTAGCAGCTGTAGAGGAAGTCACCGACAACGCAGAGGTGGAGCAGCAGCCACCAACACCACGACCTTCTCCACCACAACAGGAGGGTGAGGCAGAGACAGCCACAAAAGTGCTGACACCTCGCCCCAAAGCATCCACCTCACGAACAGTACAGATCAGCACTACCCCGAGTGAGGCAACACACTCATCGGGTAGATCTACTCGTGGGAGGAATGTCGCGAGGACGTGAGGGAGATCTGTAGGAGCCCCTCTGTCGCTCGGACAGATGCTGGGAAACGAACTCGATAACTTGCGGGAGGTAACAGAATGCCACTCTGCTACTTTTTCTTCGCTCACCCACAAGTTTTCCATTTTCCAGCAGAGTTTGAACAGCCAGGAGGGCAACTGTTGACTCTAGTTGGTCTTTCCGGCCAACTAGAGGCACTCAACGCCACACTTCAACAGGCCCTCCAGCGCCTTGATGTGATCGAGGAGAGGCTGAACAGGGGGGACGACCATCTGCGCCCAAGGCAGCCGAGAAGGTCTCCGTCGCCTCCTAGATTAGGCTCTCAACCCTCCTCGTCATCACCCTCATCAGGATCGTCATCCACTTCCTCCTCCAGCGGGCCATCCCCAACGCCCGAGGAAGGGATGCCAGAAAGGTCAGCCAACGGAGCTCCAGCAGGACAGGCAAGCTCCCGCAGTCTGGAATTAGAAGCTCCCTCAGTCCCCCTGGATGAAGCTGAGGATGACAATGAAGAAATCAACATTGGGGAGGACTCTTATGACGAATCTGAGGGAGAAGGGGGGGACATATGTGCCGCCAATGAAAGACACCCCCCAGAGGAAGAAGCTCGACGACAGATGAATTTTCTACACCGTCAGAGATACCTTCCTTTGAGATGGCCGACTTCGACAGAAGGGTCATCGACTACCTGTCGATCAGCACTACTACAGAAATAGCATTCAGTGTCACTTTTCTGGGCGTCGGTTATTAAGAAAAACCGACGCCTAACATATAAGGCATCGGTTGTTTAAGCAAACCGACGTCTATATTTGAAGACCAGCTAGACGCGGGTACCGCTTTGTATTAAGCGTCAGTGGTTTATAAAAAACCGACGCTTAAAGTCGCCCGCGAAATACATATTTCGATAAAAAAAATAGTGTCATTGTCAGCGTCAGTTATATACCTAGAAAACCGACGCCTATGTGCGATGAAAATTTGCGCGGAAAATGTCACGTTCAGCGTCGGTTATCCTTGTATAACCGACGCTGAAGGTGGTTCCCGCCAAACATTTTTCATGAAAATATCGTCCAATTGGACGTCGGTTGTTGCAAACAACCGACGCTAAAGATGTTTAGGCGTCGGTTGTTGTAAACAACCGACGCTATTTGGGAACTTCATAACCCTCGATCGCCCGACTCTTCCCCTTTCTTCTGTTTCATTGCGAGCGATTTCTTCTCTGCTGTCGCCTGACTCTCTGCTCCTTCTTCTCCACGACAGTGCCGCCGTGCCGCCACTGCTACTCCGGCGCCCCCTTCTCCGGTGCCCCCTTCTCCTTCTCCTCCGCCGCCACACCCGCTTCTCCTTCTCCTTCGCCTGGCCGCTGCCTGCCTGCCGCCGCTTGGCTGCCTGCCTGCCTGCCGCCGCTGATGCTCCCTGCTCGTCGGAGTCACTTCTGCTGGTTCTGGAGCTCGCCGGCCGCCGCCCACATACTCAACCAGCTCTACCTCGCCCTACTCTGCTTGCCCAGGTACCTGCCGCCCTACTCTGCTTGCCCAGGTGCGAAATTGGTTCTTTATGTGCCGACCTAATCTGCTTGCGCGAAATTGGCTCCCTACTCTGCTTGCTTAATGTGCCTAATCTGCTTTAAGTGGTCCTAATATCATAACATGATAGTTTTATAATCATGGCTAAACATAATATGAACTAGATCTTTTTATGTCATTAAATCAATGAACTTAGGAATTGGGGGTTCAAGAATAACCCTAATGATAACAGGATAATAAGGAAACCTAAACTCTAGATTAGGACTTGAGTAGCGTTTAATGTTATTATATGATTTGTGGCACTTTAGGATGTATATTGATTTCTTGATTTATTATTTAATAATGCTCTGTTGATTAGGATTAACCATGTTGCCTGTACTTTATAGACATTTATTATATATAAGAATGACAACACATGTATTTGTTGGCCTAGAAACCCATCCAAGATTGACTCATTAGGAGTAAATCTTGGATAGTCCCCGGTTTGGGACTGTTCTTGAACACCTAATCTCACTTAGGATGTAAGTGTATAATGTGTATTGGGTTTTCGAGAAAATTTCGGCAGCATTTCCCCGTTTGTTCTCTAAGTACATATGTACTTAGAGAACAACGGGGAAATGCTGCCGAAATTTTCTTGAAAACCCAATACACATTATACACTTACTAGTGAGATTAGGTGTTCAAGGATGGGATAGGTGGTACACATTTATTATATATAAGAATGACATCAAATGTGTTTGTTGGCCTAGAAACCCGTCCAAGATTGACTCATTAGGAGTAAATCTTGGATAGTCCCCGGTTTGGGACTGTTCTTGAACACCTAATCTCACTTAGGATGTAAGTGTATAATGTGTATTGGGTTTTCGAGAAAATTTCGATAGCATTTCCCCGTTTGTTCTCTAAGTACATATGTACTTAGAGAACAGCGGGGAAATGCTGCCGAAATTTTCTTGAAAACCCAATACACATTATACACTTACTAGTGAGATTAGGTGTTCAAGGATGGGATAGGTGGTACACATTTATTATATATAAGAATGACATCACATTATACACTTAGGATGTAAGTGTATACCCTAATCTTTTCCTAATATATACTTGTTTCCTAATATATACTTGTTTTCTCTGATCATAGAATGGATAGATCATGGATGTCCATTCGTAATCGTTGCACCCCAGAGTTTATATCTGGTCTTGATCAGTTTATTAGATTTGCCGAGGAACATAGGAAAAAAACCCACAGATAGGTTCTACTGTCCATGTAGGCATTGCGGTAACAACTTGAAAGTCAACACTGGTGAGGAAATCAAAAGTCATGTCATGTGCAACGGGATTGTACAAGGCTATACAGAATGGCACTGGCATGGAGAGATTTCAAAATCGAAACCAGTAGATGTCGATAGCAGTGCTTGGGTGGAAGAAGAAATTGCCTCCGATGACGTAAATGTGAACGAACCAGTTCCAGCAGACATCGTTGATGCGATGCTGGATAGTTGTAGGGTAGAGCACACCGATCCACCTCCTATCTTTAGAAACATTGTGCATGATGCTGAGATACCGTTATACACAGGCTGTGCTAAGTTTACGAAGCTTAGCGCTGTATTGAGATTGTATAAGTTGAAAGCTAACAATAGATGGAGCGACAAAAGCTTCACTTCATTGTTGACTTTGTTGAAAGAAATGCTTCCTGAAGGAAACGAGCTGCCAATCTCAACATACCAGGTAAAGAAAATGTTGTGCCCAATGGGAATGGAGGCCAAGAAGATACACGCATGCCCGAATGATTGTGTATTATTTCAAAAGGACTATGTAGATTTGAAAGATTGTCCAAAATGTGGTGCGTCACGGTATAAATTGACGACTTCGGGGAAGTCCAAAACTGGTTCTCCTGCCAAGGTGTTGTGGTATCTACCTATAATATCACGGTTTCAACGCTTGTTTGCAAATCTGAAAGATGCAAAGAATTTGAGGTGGCATGCAGATGTTAAGAAAAATAATGATGGGATCCTGCGACATGCGTCTGATTCCCCACAGTGGAAGAAGATTGATCTATTGTACCCCAAATTTGGTGAAGAAGATAGGAATCTAAGACTTGGGCTTTGTACAGATGGGATGAATCCGTACGGGACATTGAGCAGCCAACATAGCACTTGGCCAGTCATGCTTGTTATATACAATCTTCCTCCCTGGATGTGCATGAAAAATAAGTACATTATGTTGTCATTGTTGATATCGGGCCCTAAACAACCCGGAAATGATATCGATGTTTATCTTGAACCTTTGATTGATGACTTAAAGAAACTTTGGGCTGAAGGTGTGATGACCTATGATGCTTCAGCAAGAGAGACATTTCGTTTGCACGCTATGTTGTTTTGCACTATTAATGACTTTCCAGCATATGGGAATTTGTCTGGATATAGTGTCAAAGGAGCTAAAGCGTGTCCTATATGTGAAGAAAACACTGATTCAATAAGACTAAAACATGGCGGCAAGACTGTATATCTTGGTCATCGAAGGTTTCTTTCAAAATTCCATTCGTATCGTAGGAAGCGCAAAGCATTCAATGGATGGAATGATGAACGGAGTGCACCTAAACCTATACCAGGGGATGTTGTTTATGAAAGAGTAAAAGACATTGTCAATGAATTTGGTAAGAAATCACAATGTAGTATGGCCACACGGAGTGACAATTCTTCATTCAAGAATAAGTCAATATTTTGGGATCTTCCTTATTGGAGTTCTTTGACAGTCAGGCATTGTATAGATGTAATGCACGTTGAGAAAAATGTCTGTGATAGCATCATTGGTACTCTGTTAAATATACCAGGTAAGACTAAAGATGGGATAAAATCCAGACTGGACCTACGTGAAATGGGAATAAGGTCAGAATTAATAGAATTACGTGAAATGGGTAGTAAAAGAACATACTTACCTCCCGCTTGTTACACGTTGTCTAGAAAGGAGAAGAAAACTTTTTGTGAATGTTTGGTAAATGTTAAGGTGCCACATGGTTACTCATCCAACATCCATAGATTGGTATCAATGAAAGATCTGAAGTTGATAGGTCTTAAATCTCATGATTGTCACACTCTAATGCAACAAATATTACCCGTGGCAATTCGATCTATATTGCCAAAGCATGTAAGGTTTGCAATTACCAGACTTTGTTTCTTTTTCAACAGTCTATGCAGTAAAGTTATTGACCCTGATACTCTCGATAATTTGCAAAGAGAAGTGGTTGTTACCCTATGTCAGCTTGAGATGTATTTCCCTCCTTCGTTCTTTGATATCATGGTACATCTTATTGTCCACTTGACTAGGGAAGTGAAAATGTTGGGACTAGTTTTCTTGCATTGGATGTATCCCTTTGAACGATACATGAGCGTTTTTAAAGGTGATGTTCGAAACCGTTATCGGCCTGAAGGGAGTATTATTGAAGGTTATGTGGCGAGAGAGGTTATGGATTTTTGCAATGACTTTCTCAGTGGTAATGACACTCCTGATAATGACAAGAATATTGAGGAGGGCAAAGGAATTTTGGGATCACGGGTGAAAGTAATCAGCCGTGAGCAGTTGGAACAAGCTCACTTGTATATTTTACACAATATGGACGAAGTGAGTGTTTATATCGAGGAACATACCAATTTCATAAAGAGACAACATCCTCGAGCAAGTTCAATGTGGCTTGCTAGAGAGCATAATACGACTTTTACTAAGTGGTTTGAAGATAAAGTCTTACATCAACTATCTCAAACACCAAATGATATTACAGAAACTATCAAATGCCTCGCCTTTAAACCAAAACCGAATGTTATGTCTTATGAAGGGTTTGACATTAATGGATTCACATATTACACAAAGCGCCAAGATGATAAGAGTGTCGTCCAAAATAGTGGGGTCACTCTTCAAGCGTCGACTATGTACTTTGCAAGTGCAAAGGATAAGAGTCCACGTGAAGCTAAAATGTCATATTACGGTGTCATTGAGGACATTTGGGAGTTTGACTACATAGATTTCAAAATTCCACTCTTTAAATGTAATTGGGTTGATAACACCAAAGGAGTTATAGTGGATGAATTGGGTTTCACTTTGGTGAACTTTGAAAAGATTGGCGAGAAGGGTGAACCATTCATATTGGCATCACAGGCGAAACAAATATTCTATATCGATGATCCTGCGAATGATAAATGGTCGGTTGTTCTTCATGGTAAAAGACAATTCATTGAAGATCCTATAGATGAAGAAGAGTACTATGATAAGTATGATGAGTCCAGTCCATTCTCAGTTGGGTTGCCAACTCCACAAAATATTGAAGCTAATGATGACTTATATGTGCGCGGAGATCACAATGAAGGATTGTTAATTGATAAAAGATCACAATTTTAGAGACATGTATGTTTATACAAATGCTAAATATTTGCCTTTTTCTAGTTAATACAAATGCTAAATGTTTGCCTTTTTCTAGTTAATACAAATGCTAAATGTTTGCCTTTTTAATGACATTTTCAGATGGCTGACCATGATGAGCATGATGTCCATGATGAGCATGTTGTCCATGACGAGCATGGCGAGGATACCAATGTAAGTTCTAAAAACATATCCTGTATTTCTATAAAATTCATTATCTTCTAGTTATGTCATATATCCTATATTTCTATATTGGGCTAATTTAGTGTGTTTATTTTTGTCAAATTTTAGGTTGATGATGTACCTGTACCCACTGAAGCACTGGAGCAACTTGATGCGCAACACCAAACACTTAACAAGAAAAGGGGCATCACTCTGTTGAAGAAGTTATTAGCGCTAAGTGGTAGTGGATCCAAATTGGTGGTGGAGTTTGATAATGGAGGAAATGCAATTGGAGTGAACCGCAATAATTTTGTAAACTATCTTGGGTGTACCACTCGGAGCCATTGTGGTGTTAAGTATGATAATGGGCATAAAGTTCCTTAAGGGAAAAAAGACTTGATATGGAAGGATTTATGCGTGAGTTATTATTATTTGCAATTCAATTTTGTAGATTACAAATTCTATTATTTGCAATTCTATTTTGGATACTAGTTAATAACATTTCTATTTTACAGAATCTGTTTGCATTGGATGAGAAGTTGCATCGTAAAAGTGTGATGCAACGCGCTGGAAAGATGCTTAGGAATTATAGGACAAATCTGAACAGAGAATACATAAAAGAGGGTGATAAGAAGAAGAAATCAGCCCTTGAACGATGGAACTTCTTGGACAAAGAAGATTGGGACAATTTTGTTGCTTCAAGAAAATCTGAAGAATTCAAGGTATTAGGCGTCACTCCCAATTTAATTAACATTTAGTGCTACTAACCAAATCATTAATGTGCATACTAACTAGGCCCTCAGTGACGCACAAAAAGCAAGGCGTGCACTGAATGTGCATGACCACACTATGGGTCCAAAAGGCTATGCAAGCATTCGCCAAAGACTACAGGCAGAGTCTGCGGCTACTCAGCAGTCTGCTGCTACTCAGGAGTCTGCTCCTACTCAGGAGTCTGCCACACCCATGCCTCGCCATGATATCTGGATAGCTGGCAGGCAAAACAAGAAGGGTGAAATAAAGAAGCCTGTAACTGCTGAGGCGGCTGCAAAAATGGTAAAATACAACTCTTAGAGAAATCGTTTGAATATTGATTATTTGTGGTGTTAACTTACCAATTTCTGTTTATGCTGATTAGCGGGAGCTGCACGAGCAGAGGAAACAAGGCACGTTCATCCCTCAGGGCACAAGGGATGAATTGACAGTTGCTCTGGGTAACCCAGAGCATCCTGGACGTGTTAGAGGTGTCGGCGCTGGTGTTGGCATCAAAGCATTCTTTGGGCCATCCCAGCGCAAACCCAGAGCGGGACTTTCTCAAGAAGAGGTAACCTATTCTTTTTTTAGAATGTTACTGCAAAAGGAAATTCATTAATAAGAAGCTAATGTTTCTTTTATCCATGTATAGGAGAATAAGAGAGTTGAGGATTTAGTTGCTAAGAAGGTCAACGATGTAGTTGCTGAGAAGGTCAAGGAAGAATTGCTGTGGTGGCAGGCATCTCAGGCTTCCAATCAGCCTATGACGACCCACTCTTCTCCTGATGCACAGACTGTGAGTAATCCTGGAGACCCATCGCCTAGCACGTCTGCTGTAAGTATTGTTTATGACATTGTAGCTAGTCTTTTCAAGATGATATGTTTTCAAGATTATATGTATATATGTATAACATTCTTTACGTAAATTTGTAGGCATTGAAGCCATGCCGCTTAAGAATGCAAGACTATGTTGTTGCAGAGGCGCAGGCTTACCAGTCCCTTCCTGGGGCAACGTTTCATGGGACTCCAATGCCGCAGGGCTACATTCGTGTGAGCCCGCTACATGTATTACCCGATTGGAGGGAAGTTGTGTTGCCATATGCCCACCCAGATATTGATAGACTTTGTGAGGCAGAAGGCGGGGTCATATTGTGGCCCAAAGCAGATGTCGTCCACACGACTGAAATTATAAGATAAATTTACATTGATTTAGACTGTTAATGTGTATATATGATGTCAACTGATCTGAAATTATATATACAGGTTAAAAAGAAGACACCGGGAGCACCTAGGCCTCCACCTCCACTTCCCGCATTACCAACTTGGGTTCCAACTGACCTAACATACCCGTTAGGTCCTGCTTGTAGGGGAATGGCATGTTGGCTACGGACACATAATATACATTGCCCTATAATAGTTTCTTTAGATGCAGATTATGCAGGTCAATCATACGATAGCTCTTTATTTATACAAGATATTATTGAGCTGTTTATGTATGATTGGCTGAATACATCAATGATAGAGACATGGATAAGGTGAGATCTTGTTTATACATCCATATACCTTGTGTAAGATCCGGTGATCTGGTTTCTTATATATTAATGCATACGTAATACATGTTTTGCAGCTACTTAGTCGAAGATCATTGCAAACAATTTGCATTTGATCATGTGGGATTTTTGATTCCATCATTGATTAGTATGGTAGCTAAAGACCCTGATAATGTTCAACAATACTGTATAGATGCTTTTACAATTTTTGGTCAGCAAAAGAAGACGATAATAATAGCTCCATTCAATGTCAAGTAAGTTTACTTTATTTATAATTTGGACTTAAGAAAATTCCATTTTTATTGTGCATTTTGAGTTATTAATTGTTAACTTTTTACCTCTAGCGGTAAACATTGGGAGTTACTAGTTATTGTCCCCGGGACGTTCACTGTTTATTATCTAGATCCCGCGGGAAGTACATTAAACACTAAAATTGGACACGTAATGAGAATGCCATTATTCTGGTGAGAAATATTTCATTTTTGTATCTGTTAACATCTGTTATTACATTACTATTTACTTATGTAATTTACTGTGTTATATTAACATGTAGGGGTTTAGATGCATTCAAAAAGGCTGGAGGAATGGTCCCAAGGAAAAAGAACCAGCCAATAAATTGGCAGAACGTACAAGTAAGTTCCCGACTCAAATATATATATTATTGATGTGAATTGTGCTTAGTTGTATTATTTTGTATGTTTCAATTTATAGTGTGCTACACAAGACAATGGCTGGGCATGCACATACTATGTGATGCGATTTATGCAGATGATTATCAAATATGCCGCATTGGACATCGATACCATACATGAGGTATTATATATAGTCTCACTAGTTAGTATGAAATATATCAATCTTATCTTATTTTTATATTATTACTTATATATATACATCATTCTCTTTGCAGGTGTTTAAAACTGACCACACTATAGGTAAACGCTTAAAAAATATACATGCTCCATATACGATGGAAGCATTAAATGAAGTAAGAGAAGAATGGGCAAAAGCCATACAAGCAGTGGCAACTGTAAGATATAATTGGGATGTTGATAGTGATAATGAATGATACTTTGTAAATGAATATTTCTGAATGTTAATACATGTATTTGAATGTTTCTATATGTGTGAATGTGAGAATTGAATTGATGTCTGAATGTATGTACTTGTGTAGAATTTTCCTTGTGACTTTTGCAGGTTTGCAGCCTGTTTGTAGGCTGATATCAATGGATGTCGTAAACCTGCAGTTCAGAAAACTGAACTGCATGTTCTCATCCTGCTGACCAGCCACAGCAGGCCTGCAAACTGATATGAAAAAAAAATATAAATATGCGTCGGTTATTTATAGAAAACCGTCAGCAAAGACATACAGTGTCGATTATTTGATAAAAACTGACACCTGATGTGGCCAAAGCAGTCCTGGAAATGGCGTTGGATATTCGTATCAAACCGACGCCTATTTAATCTATAGGCGTAGGTCTTTTGGTATATACCCGACGCCAAAAGTGTTCGCGCCACAGAAAATGGCGTCATCTAGGGCACTTTATGCGTCGGTTATCTACGAAAAGACCGACGCTATATTCCATACATGCGTCGGTTGTTCAGTAAATAACCGACGCAGAAACTGCCCTAGATGATGTCGTTTTCTGTGGCGGGAACCCTTTTGGCGTCGGTTATATACCAAAAGACCGACGCCTATAGATTAAATAGGCATCGGTTAAAAAACCGACGCCGAAGTGTTCGACCTTTAGCGGCGCCCACATAGGCGTCGGTCGGAAACTGACGCCAAATGGGGTTAAATGACCGACGCCAAAGGCCGTTTCTGTAGTAGCGCAGGGACCAGAAGCTGCTCAACAAGGTCCTGAGGTTGCAGGCTGATGAAGAAGACGTCGTCTGGAGTGACAACTACTTCTCCGTACGATGGGGAGCACTCAGAAGCATATTCCTCTCGCCAACCGTCATCGGAAAGAAGTTGTTCAGGGTCCTAGAAGGTGCTATAATAGAGAATATCAGCATCGGGATAGGTCGGAGAACAATATACAATGCCACCCCGACCTTGGCAAGAAGATTGATGATGGGAGTACCAGACTCCATCGCGGTGGCCAACATGCTGCGACACATCGAAGAGCACAATACAAACATCGTGTTGGCCCTGTACAAGCACCGCAACATGTGGTTTCTATGTGTGGCAGACCTCCGGAACCACGACGTCTAGCTCCTCAACTGCTGTAACAAGGAGGTGCCACGCTCATGTCTTACTTTCAGTCACCCAGAGGATAAACATCTCAGGCTTCTACCACTGCGTCTTCTATGAGCCATCAAGCAAGGAGTCTAACGTCATATCGGCGTTTGGAACTTCTTCTCTATTGGAGACTTCCCCGTCCAAGCAGAAGAGGGAAGCAGAAACAGTGCCTTTATCGTCTTGCGCGCCATGGAGCTGCTCAACATATTCGGATACATAAGGCATCTCCAGGGCCAAAACTTCTACCAGCTCAGGAGCACCTACTCTTTGCTGCTGATCAAAGATAGGCGCTATTTCCAAGACGCAGGGGTACCAGAGAGGCTACTGGACAATGATCAGGCAGACGAATCTTTGCAACCCAGCAACACTCCTGAAGCTGAGATAGAAGCAGATATCTATGGGGCAGGCAAGCGGTTAGAAAACCTATGGGAAGTTCACGGAATCGAAGACCCCGCTTTGCCTGAAACATTAGAAGAAATGATCAACAACTTCAACTGCTTCTTGTGCTCTACACTCATGCAGGAGCAGGTCAATGAAGTTCTTCTGAAGTTAGATGACTCTACCTCGACAGATGTTATCTATGAGGCATGCAGTGTCATAGTCCCGGTTGATGACTTGAGGGACATGGTAAAAGAAGGAGGATGTCTGGCAATATATGTGGTGGCCGCCTACATCCAGACACTACAGAAGAAGTTTGAACACGCATACATAGCTCATCCAATGCTGTTCAACGACATCTGCCTTGCCGACGAATCAGGAGCTAAGCAATCATTTCTGGCAGAGTTGCAGCACAGGGTTCCACGCACGATCTTCCTACCCATACTGCACTACAACCACTGGACGCTCCTGACGATGTACACTCGCCAACGAGTAGGAATCTTCTACAACAACTCGGACAACAACAAATATCATCCAGTGCAGTGTACATCGACGGTGTTGACCTCCCTCGAGCGCTTAGTACGAAAATACTACGACGAGGTGGCGGTGCTGATACAACCATTCCTGGAGATGGAAGCGAGCAAATGGCACGAACTCTAGTTCTGCCACCGCAGTCCACAACAAATTCCTTTATCCAACGATTGTGGCATCTTCGTGCTGGAATGGATATCGAATGAAGAGATGCCTGACCAGCTCCACCACATCGACTACCATAGCAAACGAGGAGAATATGTGTGGGAGCTTCTATCTGGCAAAGGCGCTCTCACCAGCTAAAACCCTCACTGAGTTAACATTACCCTACCTTATCTACTTCACAACTCTGGGACAGAGTGTGGAGTAAGTTTGGGGGGATACTATGTACCAGTGAGGGAGGTACTAAAAGCACTTCAAACTTCACCCCTTTTTGTTCTTTCCGTTCTTTTTCTATAACATGTGTACATATACATATACATGCTCATACAAAAAAAAATTGCTAAAAAATTTGCTTATTTCGTCTCCATACATATGTACAAAGACACTGTATAGCAAAAACATGATACGACTTCTTGCCAGTTTGTTTTCAATATGTCCAAAGAGATACAGGTTTTGTTATGTATTTTTGAAAATGCAGCCTCAAACAACAAACGACTACAACTTTCCACGCCAAAAATTTCGAAAAATAATCTCACAACAGCTAAGAGACGTGTATGCAGAAGGAAAAAGCTGCCCAATCAGCAAAAAATTCCTCTTGTTTTCCCTTACCCAACAAAATCCCAAAAAGAAAGAATAGCCTTATGAGAGTGAATAAAAACATGAGAGTTGTGCCAAATGAAAAAAATATTTACACACTTGCGCTCCAAAAGTACCCATCTTTAGGCATGGCAGATCCGGGGCAGTGGTATGTAGAATGTGAAATCACTGCTCTAAAGCCAACTGACTTGGACTGCAGGGACCACTCACCCGCTAACGGACCCGTACCTGGATGGACTGATGGGAAACACGAAAAATCCAAAAAGCCTTAAGCCTACCCAAACACACACCTTTCTGTTCTCAAAAGCTATTTGGTGTGAAAGCTAACTTCGAAATCATGTACCAAAGTCTCGCCGAAGCTGTGGAGAAAATTTTGCTTAAATAAGGTAGGAAAAGCAAAGTATGTTGTTCATGGACGGGCAGTGTTCTCTTTAAGACATCTCAAATACCCACTCAAACTCATGGTCTGAAAACCATACCGGTTAAGAAGAAGAATAACAAAACAAAGTTTTAAAGATTGATTGAGGACAATCAAAATGCTAAGCTTGGGGGAGTTGATAACACCAAATTTTGTGATGTTTTTAGCCCTTATTACACTGTCAAAACTCCCCTTTTAAAATGTTTTCCTCTTCTTTTTGTCATGTTTTTGAATAAACAAGCCACGCTACGCTCTTATTCCATTTTTATCATCTTTTGCAGGGTTTTCCTCATTTTTTCCACTCTTTTATCAGCAAAAAGGCCCGTCCCGGCCCATGAACATGTTCTACCTGCATCGGCCCTCCTACCAGCCGGTCGACACGCTTGCTGCCCGACATAAGGCAGTACAATACACTACCGTGCGACACGAGGGTGTAGTGCAAGAAGGAGCTGACGAGCGATACGCCATTTACCCGATAGGGAGCTGGACTCACCACGACTACTGAAGTGTGTCGCGTGATACAAGCCACCCACCGGCAGGCGCCCACTCATCACGACACCCGGAAATGCTTACAGCCCGACACCCTTGTGACGGGCGACACACATATCAGACATCTATGAATCCACAATGGTAGTGCTGATGGAGGACACGTGGCACCTGGAGAACCACAACTTCTCCCAATCGGTGCCTATAAATAGCAGCTACAGGACTCCGATGGGATGAGTCAGAATTTCATGAAATCTAACTTGGGAAAGCACCTGGAGCTAGCGTGTCGCATCCCAGAGGTGTACCGGGCGATACTAGGTGAGCACTTCTCCGACCTGAGAGGGCGGGAATGGTTCACTTAGAATCTGCCCCGGTCACCGCAGCAGCCCGATATCGGCCAACAAGGGCACCCGATACGAGTAACCCGACACCCTAAACAGTCTCTAGCCTGTCACGATACCGAGCCCGATACGAATCACCCATCACGGCGTGTCGCCCGAGAGGGTGGCACCCCGTCACGACCGTATCGAGCACGAGTGCCTCGCACGATACGCCATCCGTCACGGCGTGTCGCCCGACAGGGAGTGCCGCCCGACACAGGCATATCGGGCAAGGCTCCCGCCCGGTATCGGGCTGGAGGAATCTTAGGGATCTGCTGCTGCTTTTCGCTCTTCTAAATCAAGGAGGCGATGCTTATCTTTACCTTTTCCAGTCATTTACCTTTCTTCACTTATGCAATGTAATCTAAACCCTTTTATATAAATGATTATGCTAGTGGAATTAGAGGAGCTTTAAATATCTATTGCTTTATGTTTGGTTCCTTTTTGTTGGATGATTGCTTTGTTTAGCATCCAAACTCTAGCTTGTATGCTTTGATCATGTTTTGACTAGTTATCAAATCGTGTTTCCCGTTGCAGCAACCTCGAGAGAGGTGTTGTGGCTCTAGTGTTTGGTCCGATATGGGAGTACGAGAGTACCCAGGATCGGAGTTGCTTTAGTGATCTTTCCACTCTAACCAAAGACTAGCAACCTCGAGAGAGGTGCTGATGATTAGTTAGAGGTACCCTCTTTGAGAGAAGGGGTGCTGGAAGTTCCTGCTGACGCTTGTTTTACCGAAGCTTCCTCCTTCGTTCCTTACTAAAGTAATAGTGTTATCCTCTCTATTTTCGTTGCACAAATACCCTAAAAACTGATAAGCATTTAAAACCTTATATTCTTCCTTGTAGCTCTAGTTGGAGATAGTTTTCTTTTATCATCATCGATCTTTGCATGTAGTTCCCTTTGGGAACTTTATCCTCGTTTTAATTTTACCAGAGTGTAATGTGTAGATTCTGAGTTCTTACCACTACCACCCTTGTCCCTGTGGTTTGACCCCGATCGCTACTTCGGACCCCGTCATCGTTGCAGGGGCCTAAGAGTCGGGTAATTTAAAAGTCCGACTACTTCAAATCCACTCCTTTTGGACGCGCGATTTAGGCCGGTCAGATACCACAGCTGTAACATCCCTGACCTGGGTTATGAATTAAGCCTATGTATTTTGCTTAATAAAAGTGATTATATGCATGCTCTTATCTTTTGAAAAGTAATTAAGGCTCAAGAGAAACTTATATTATAATTTTAGTCCTTTTTGAGTATTGTTGAAATCAATATTTTGCCTGTTTTGGACTAAAGTGCAAATTACCCAAGTTGAGGGGTCTATTTGCAAATTGTGCATGATAATAAGTTCCTCATGTGTTAAAGAATCATGAGAGTGAAGATGATGCAGAGGTATGGCTTGTGATATCCTGAATTCCAAGAAAGAGCTGATAAAGCAATGTTTGTGCATTAAAACCTAGTTTTGGTGTAATGTGCAATTTACCCAAAACCTAGGGTGAAATATGTAATTTACCACTTCAATAAGGTCCCTAATGTTTCTTGGCATCATGTGGATCTAGGAAAATGAGAGGGGTGCCTTATTTGAATTAAGTTGAAGGAGAGAGAATCTTGATATTAAAATAATCAAGATTTAAGCATAATGGAAACATTAATGCAAAAATAAATAAAATAATTGAAGGGCCTTCAACCAAAATTAAAATGGTGGAATTCAGATGTGTGTGTGGACGTCCTTTAGCTTTTCAAGGACCGAAAATATCCTAAGGAGGTGAAATTCCACTCACCTTATTATAAGGAAAAGAATTCCCACTAAAAAATATATATTAATATTATAAGGGATTAAGGTGCTTAATTTCTTTTCCCTTAATCCATGGAAAATGGAAGGGAGCTTGGTGGGATTGAATTTACTTTGCATGCAAGAAAACCAAAGAGGAAGTGGTGGCAACATTTTTGGGATTAATTGATTTTTATAAAACATTTTCTCTTTCATCAATTTTCGTATAAAAGAGCCTTTTCCAACCCACACTACTACATAAATAGCATTCAGTGTCGCTTTTCTGGGCGTCGGTTATTAAGGAAAACCGACGCCTATAATATTACACATCGGTTATTTATGCAAACCGACGTCTATATTCGAAGACCAGCCAGACACGGGTACCGCTTTGTATTCAGCGTCAGCTGGTTATAACAGACCGATGCCTAAAATCGCCCGCGAAATCCAATTTTCGAGCGAAAACATTTTAGGTCACCTACAACGTCGATTTTTTAACTATTCACCGACGCCTATTGAAAATGAAAATTTATGAGAAAAGTCCCACTTTTAGTGTCGGTTATCCTTCGATAACCGACGCTGATAATGGTTCCCGCCAAATAATTTAGGGTAAAGGTTGTCTAGTTGGGCGTCGGTGTTTTACTAATAACCAATGCTAAAGCATAATAGGCGTCGGTTTTGTAGATAACCGACGCCGATGACCAACTTAATAGACCCGATCACACCCAACTCTTCCCCCTTTCTTCCTATTTCATCGTGACTTCTCTTCTGTGTTGCTGCTCGCCGCCGTTCTCCCAAAATTGCCCGTCGTCGGTTGCTGCTGCTCGCTGCCGCTGCTCTGGTGCTCTTATGCTCGCCGGCGCCGCTGCCCACCGCCCGCCGCTGCTGCTTCTTCTCCTACTGCTTCTCCGGCCGGCGCCTGCTGCTTCTCTGGCCGTCAGTTGCTTCTGCCCGCCGCCCGCCCCTCTGCTTCTTCGCCTGCTCGCCGCCACTGCTGTTGCCGCTCGCCGCCGCGCTTTCCACGCTAGCTCCAGGTAGCGCTACCTCTTTGCTTCCTTCTCCCTAGCTATTTACCAACATGCAAGCACGGCCGTGCTTGCTGTTGGTAAGGATATGAACAAATTTTTATGTAATGATTTATGTAAATCCTAGGATATGAACAAATTTTTTGCTTGCATATATTTGTGCTTCTAATCCTAATGTTTGACTTAATTCAGTAAATTTTGATGCATGTTGAAATAAGATTTAAACTTGTCGATTCTAGCATCCTAATTTGATTTGATTAAACCTAACATTGATGAAACACTAACATCAATTGTGATGAAACCCTAACATTAATTGTGATGAAACCCTAACATGTACATATCTATTATTGTGTTTGTTGGCCTAGAAACCCGTCCAAGATTTACTCATTAGGAGTAAATCTTGGATAGTCCCCGGTTTGGGACTGTTCTTAAACACCTAATCTCACTTAGGATGTAAGTGTATAATGTGTATTGGGTTTTCGAGAAAATTTCGGCAGCATTTCCCCGTTTGTTCTCTAAGTACATATGTACTTAGAGAACAAACGGGGAAATGCTGCCGAAATTTTCTCAAAAACCTAATACACATTATACACTTACTAGTGAGATTAGGTGTTCAAGGATGGGATAGGTGGTACACATTTATTATATATAAGAATGACATCACATGTGTTTGTTGGCCTAGAAAGTGAACAATCATTGTTCTTTATATTACTTGTACATTGGTATAAATTAGAATGAACAATCACTAAATTATATACTATTTGTATGGAGTCCGGCTTCATTGTAGATAATAGGAGTAAATCTTGGATAGGATGTAAGTGTATACCCTAATCTTGTCCTAATATATACTTGTTTTCTCTTTGATCATAGAATGGATAGATCATGGATGTCCATTCGCAATCGCTGCACCCCAGAGTTTATATCTGGTCTTGATCAGTTTATTAGATTTGCCGAGGAACATAGGAAAAAAACCTACAGATAGGTTTTACTATCCATGTAGGCATTGCGGTAACAATTTGAAAGTCAACACTGCTGAGGAAATCAAAAGTCATGTCATGTGCAATGGGATTGTACAAGGCTATACAGAATGGCACTGGCATGGAGAGATTTCAAACTCAAAACCAGTAGATGTCGATAGCAGTGCTTGGGTGGAAGAAGAAATTGCCTCCGATGAAGTAGGTGTGAACGAACCAGTTCTAGTAGACATCGTTGATGCGATGTTGGATAGTTGTAGGGTAGAGCACACCGATCCACCTCCTATCTTTAGAAACATTGTGCATGATGCTGAGATACCGTTATACACAAGTTGTGCTAAGTTTACGAAGCTTAGCGCTGTGTTGAGATTGTATAAGTTGAAAGCTAACAATAGATGGAGCGACAAAAGCTTCACTGAATTGTTGACTTTGTTGAAAGAAATGCTTCTTGAAGGAAATGAGCTACCAATCTCAACATACCGAGTAAAGAAAATGTTGTTCCCAATGGGAATGGAGGCCAAAAAGATACACACATGCCCGAATGATTGTGTATTATTTCAAAAGGACTATGTAGATTTGAAAGATTGTCCAAAATGTGGTGCGTCACGGTATAAATTGACGACTTCGGGGGAGTCCAAAACTGGTTCTCCTGCCAAGGTGTTGTGGTATCTACCTATAATATCACAGTTTCAACGCTTGTTTGCAAATCCGAAAGATGCGAAGAATTTGAGGTGAATTGCAGATGTTAAGAAAAATAATGATGGGATCCTACGACATGCGTCTGATTCCCCACAGTGGAAGAAGATTGATCTATTGTACCCCAAATTTGGTGAAGAAGATAGGAATCTAAGACTTGGGCTTTGTATAGATGGGATGAATCCGTACGGGACATTGAGAAGCCAACATAGCACTTGGCCAATCATGCTTGTTATCTTCCTCCCTGGCTGTGTATGAAAAATAAATACGTTATGCTGTCGTTGTTGATATCGGGCCCTAAACAACCCGGAAATGATATCGATGTTTATCTTGAACCTCTTATTGATGACTTAAAGAAACTTTGGGCTGAAGGCGTGATGACCTATGATGCTTCAGGAAGAGAGACATTTCGTTTGCACGCTATGTTGTTTTGCACTATTCATGACTTTCCAGCATATGGGAATTTGTCTGGATATAGTGTCAAAGGAGCTAAAGCGTGTCCTATATGTGAAGAAAACACTGATTCAATAAGACTAAAACATGGCAGCAAGACTATATATCTTGGTCATCGAAGGTTTCTTTCAAAATTCCATCCGTATCGTAGGAAGCGCAAATCATTCAATGGATGGAATGATGAACGGAGTGCACCTAAACCTATACCAGGGGATGCTGTTTATGAAAGAGTAAAAGACATTGTCAATGAATTTGGTAAGAAATCACAATGTAGTATGGCCACACGGAGTGACAATTCTTCATTCAAGAAGAAGTCAATATTTTACGATCTTCCTTATTGGAGTTCTTTGACAGTCAGGCATTGTATCGATGTAATGCACGTTGAGAAAAATGTCTGTGATAGCATCATTGGTACTCTGTTAAATATACCAGGTAAGATTAAAGATGGGATAAAATCTAGACTGGACCTACGTGAAATGGGAATAAGGTCAGAATTAATAGAATTATGTGAAATGGGTAATAAAAGAACACACTTACCTCCCGCTTGTTATACGTTGTCTAGAAAGGAGAAGAAATCTTTTTGTGAATGCTTGGTAAATGTTAAGGTGCCACATGGTTACTCATCCAACATCTGTAGATTGGTATCAATGAAAGATCTGAAGTTGATATGTCTTAAATCTCATGATTGTCACACTCTAATGCAACAAATATTGCCCGTGGCAATTCGATCTATATTGCCGAAGCATGTAAGGTTTGCAATCACCAGACTTTGTTTCTTTTTCAACAGTCTATGCAGCAAAGTTATTGACCCTGATACTCTCGATAATTTGCAAAGAGAAGTGGTTGTTACCCTATGTCAGCTTGAGATATATTTCCCTCCTTCGTTCTTTAATATCATGGTACATCTTGTTGTCCACTTGACTAGGGAAGTTAAAATGTTGGGACCAATTTTCTTGCATTGGATGTATCCCTTTGAACGATACATGAGCGTTTTTAAAGGTGATGTTCGAAACCGTTATCGTCCTGAAGGGAGTATTATTGAAGGTTATGTGGCGAGAGAGGTTATGGATTTTTGCAATGACTTTCTGAGTGGTAATAACACTCCTGTTAATGACAAGAATATTGAGGAGGGCAAATGAATTTTGGGATCACGGGTGAAAGTAATCAGCCGTGAGCAGTTGGAACAAGCTCACTTGTATATTTTACACAACATGGACGAAGTGAGTGTTTATATCGAGGAACATACCAATTTCATCAAGAGACAACATCCTCAAGCAAGTTCAATGTGGCTTGCTAGAGAGTATAATAAGACTTTTACTAAGTGGTTTGAAGATAAAGTCTTACATCAACTATCTCAAACACCAAATGATATTACAGAAACTATCAAATGCCTCGCCTTTAAACCAAAACCGAATGTTATGTCTTATGAAGGGTTTGACATTAATGGGTTCACATATTACACAAAGCGCCAAGATGATAAGAGTGTCGTCCAAAACAGTGGGGTCACTCTTCAAGCGTCGACTATGTATTTTGCAAGTGCAAAGGATAAGAGTCCACGTGAAGCTAAAATGTCATATTACAGTTTCATTGAAGACATATGGGAGTTTGACTACATAGATTTCAGAATTCCGCTCTTTAAATGTAATTGGGTTGATAACACCAAAGGAGTTATAGTGGATGAATTGGGTTTCACTTTGGTGAACTTTGAAAAGATTGGCGAGAAGGGTGAACCATTCATATTGGCATCACAGGCGAAACAAATATTCTATATCGATGATCCTGCAAATGATAAATGGTCGGTTGTTCTTCATGGTAAAAGACAGTTCATTGAAGATCCTATAGATGAAGAAGAGTACTATGATAAGTATGATGACTCTAGTCCATTCTCAGTTGGTTTGCCAACTCCACAAAATATTGAAGCTAATGATGACTTATATGTGCGCGGAGATCACAATGAAGGATTGCTAATTGATAAAAGATCACAATTTTAGAGACATGTATGTTTATATTTTTTTACAAATGCTAGTTAATACAAATGCTAAATGTTTGCCTTTTTATGGTTAATACAAATGCTAAATGTTTGCCTTTTTCTAGTTAATACAAATGCTAAATGTTTGCCTTTTTTTGGTTAATACAAATGCTAAATGTTTGCCTTTTTCTAGTTAATACAAATGCTAAATGTTTGCCTTTTTAATGACATTTTCAGATGGCTGACCATGATGAGCATGATGTCCATGATGAGCATGAAGTCCATGATGAGCATGCTGTCCATGACGAGCATGGCAAGGATACCAATGTATGTTCTAAAAACATATCCTATATTTCTATAAAATTCATTATCTTCTAGTTATGTCATATATCCCATATTTCTATATTGCGCTAATTCAGTGGGTTTATTTTCGTCAAATTTTAGGTTGATGATGCACATGTACCCACTGAAGCACTGGAGCAACTTGATGCGCAACACCAAACACTTAACAAGAAAAGGGGCATCACTCTGTTGAAGAAGTTAATAGCGCTGAGTGGTAGTGGATCCAAATTGGTTGTGGAGTTTGATAATGGAGGAAATGCAATTGGAGTGAACCGCAATAATTTTGTAAACTATCTTGGGTGTGTCACTCGAAGCCATTGTGGTGTTAAGTATGATAATTGGCATAAAGTTCCTCAAGGGAGGAAAGACTTGATATGGAAGGATTTATGCGTGAGTTATTATTATTTGCAATTCTATTTTGTAGATTACAAATTATATTATTTGCAATTCTATTTGTGGATACTAGTTAATAAGAATTCTATTTTACAGAATCTGTTTGCATTGGATGAGAAGCTGCATCGTAAAAGCGTGATGCAACGCGCTGGAAAGATGCTTAGGAACTATAGGACAAATCTGAACAGAGAATACATAAAAGATGGTGATAAGAAGAAGAAGTCAGCCCTTGAGCAGTGGAACTTCTTGGACAAAGAAGATTGGGACAATTTTGTTGCTTTAAGAAAATCTGAAGAATTCAAGGTATTAGGCGTCACTCCCAATTTAATTAATATATGTTGTATTCACCTATTCAAGATTAACATTTAGTGCTACTAGCCAAATCATTAATGTGCATACTAACTAGGCCCTCAGTGACGCGCAAAAAGCAAGGCGTGCACTGAATGTGCATGACCACACTATGGGTCCAAAGGGCTATGCAAGCGTTCACCAAAGACTACAGGCAGAGTCTGCGGCTACTCAGGAGTCTGCCACACCCATGCCTCGCCATGATATCTGGATAGCTGGGAGGCAAAACAAGAAGGGTGAAATAAAGAAGCCCGTAACTGCTGAGGCGGCTGCGAAAATGGTAAAATACAACTCTTAGAGCAATCGTTTGAATATTGATTATTTGTGGTGTTAACTTACCAATTTCTGTTGATGGTGATTAGCGGGAGCTGCACGAGCAGAGGAAACAAGGCACGTTCATCCCTCATGGCACAAGGGATGAATTGATAGTTGCTCTGGGTAACCCAGAGCATCCTAGACGTGTTAGGGGTGCAGGCGCTGGTGTGGGCATCAAAGCATTCTTTGGGCCATCCCAGCACAAACCCAGAGCGGGACTTTCACAAGAAGAGGTAACCTATTCTTTTTTTAGAATGTTACTGCAAAAGGGAATTCAATAATAAGAAGCTAATGTTTCTTTTATCCATGTATAGGAGAATAAGAAAGTCGAGGATATAGTTGCTAAGAAGGTCAATGATATAGTTGTTGAGAAGGTGAAGGAAGAAATAGTGCAGTGGCAGGCATCTCAGGCTTCCAATCAGCCTATGGCGACCCACTCTTCTCCTGATGCACAGACTGCGAGTAATCCTGGAGACCCATCGCCTAGCACGCCTGCTGTAAGTATTGTTTATGACATTGTAGATAGTCTTTTCAAGATGATATGTTCGAAAGGTGATATGTATATATGTATAACATTCTTTACATAAATTTGTAGGCATTGAAGCCATGCCGCTTAAGAATGCAAGACTATGTTGTTGCAGAGGCGAATGCTTACCAGTCCCTTCCTGGGGCATGCGTTTCATGGGACTCCAATGCCGCAGGGCTACGTTCGTGTGAGCCCAATATGTGTATTACCCGATTGGAGGGAAGCTGCATTGCCATATGCCCACCCAGATATTGATACACTTGGTGAGGCAGAAGGCGGGGTGATATTGTGGCCCAAAGCAGATGTCGTCTACACTACTAAAATTGTAAGATAAATTTACATTACTTTAGATTGTTAATGTGTATATATGAGGTCAACTGATCTGAAATTATATATACAGGTTAAAAAGAAGACACCCGGAGCACCTAGGCCTCCACCTCCACTTCCTGCATTACCAAGTTGGGTTCCAACTGACCTAAAATACCCGTTAGGTCTTGCTTGTGGGGGAATGACATGTTGGCTACGGGCACATAATATACATTGCCCTATAATTGTTTCTTTAGAAGCAGATCATGCAGATCAATCATACGATAGCTCTTTATTTATACAAGATATTATTGAGCTGTTTATGTATGATTGGCTAAATACATCAATGATAGAGACATGGATAAGGTGAGATCTTGTTTATACATCCATATACCTTGTGTAAGATCCGGTGATCTGGTTTCTTATATATTAATGCATACGTAATACATGTTTTGCAGCTACTTAGTCGAAGATCAATGCAAACAATTTGCATTTGATCATGTGGGATTTTTGATTCCATCATTGATTAGTATGGTAGCGAAAGACCCTGATAGTGTTCAACAATACTGTATAGATGCTTTTACAGTTTTCGGTCAGCAAAAGAAGACGATAATAATAGCTCCATTCAATGTCAAGTAAGTTTACTTTATTTATAATTTGGACTTAAGAAAATTCCATTTTTATTGTGCATTTTGAGTTATTAATTTTTAACTTTTTTACCTCTAGCGGTAGACATTGGGAGTAACTAGTTATTGTTCCCGGGACATTCACTGTTTATTATCTAGATCCTGTAGGAAGTACATTGAACACTAAAATTGGACACATATTGGGAATGCCATTATTCTGGTGAGAAATATTTCATTTTTATATCCGTTAACATCTGTTATTACATTACTATTTAATTATGCAATTTACTGTGTTACATTAACATGTAGGGGTTTAGATGCATTCAAAAATGCTGGAGGAAATGTCCCAAGGAGAAAGAACCAACCAATAATTTGGGAGAACGTAAAAGTAAGTTCCCGACTCCAATGTATATATTATTTATGTTAACTGTGCTTAGTTGTATTTTTTAATATTTTGTATGTTTCAATTTATAGTGCGCTACACAAGACAATGGATGGGCATGCACATACTATGTGATGCGATTTATGCAGATGATTATCTGACATGCCGCATTGGATATTAATACCATGCATGAGGTATTATATATAGTCTCATTAGTTAGTATGAAATATATCAATCTTATTTTTATATTATTACTTATATATATACATCATTCTCTTTGCAGGTGTTTAAAACTGACCACACTATAGGCAAATGCTTAAAAAATGTACATGCTCCATATACGATGGAAGCATTAAATGAAATAAGAGAAGAATGGGCAAAAGCCATACAAGCAGTGGCGATTGTAAGATATAATTGGGATGCTGATAGTGATGTTGAATGATATTTTGTAAATGAATATTTCTGAATGTTTATACATGTCTGAATGTTTCTACGTGTATTTGAATGTTTCTACATGTGTGAATGTGAGAATTGAATTGATGTCTGAATGTATCTACTTGTGTGAAAAAATATTGGTTGATTTTGTAGGTTTGTGGCCTGTTTGTAGGCTGATATCAATGGATGTCATAAACCTGCAGTTCAGAAAACTGAACTGCAGGTTCTCATCCTGCTGACCAGCCACAGCAGGCCTGCAAACTGATAAGAAAAAAAAATTAAAGTATAGGCGTTGTTTATTTATAAAACACCGTCATCAAAGGCCTACAGCGTCGGTTATTAGATAAAAACTGACGCCTAATATGACAAACAACCCGACCGTGTAGGAGAGCATGACCGTGGTGGAAAAGGCGTCGCTTATTCGTATAAAACCGACGCCTATAGTATTAAACATGGCCGTGCAGTGAAGCACGGCCGTGTCGTCTGGGAGTATGGCATCGGTTGTTCAGTTGTTAACCGACGCAGAAAGTGTCCTAGGTGGCGCCCTTCTTTGTGGCACGAACCCTATAGACGCCGGTCAACTAAATATAACCGACGCCTATAGATCATATAGGAATCGGTTAGAAAACCGACGCTGAAGAGTTTGACCTTTAGTGGCGCCCACATAGGCGTCACTTGAAAACCGTCGCCAAAGGGGGTTAAACAACCGACGCCAAAGGCTGTTTCTGTAGTAGTGCCACCTAAGGATCTATTCGGATTTCTTTCTTCTCCTTGCTTGAAAAATCGACCAAGAGATCTAAGAATAGTAGGAAGGACGCACCCAACTTGTTGGTAACCCTTTGACCTTTGTTCTTCTTGATTTCATGGTGAAAATCATAAAACAATACACGATTCCTTCATTTCTTCACTCCATCTTCAACCCTAGCCGATCCTTTCACTCCAAAAGCTTGAGAAATGACCTAGGGAGGTTGGTAGAGCTTCAACCACCATTGGAGCCATGAAGCTTGGAGCTTGGGATCAGATTTGAAGGCATGTTATATAACTTAAACCCTTAATATTTGTCATTGAATTCGATTTCTACATGCAATTGATTTAATTGTTATTATTGCAATAGCTTTGCTTAATTGATGGAGTTTCCATGGAAGATGGCAGTAGTTCCGTGAGTCTAAAGGTTGAAGATGATAACATGTTCATAAGCACACACCTTAATCAAAGAACAAAAGCAAACAGTCTTGGACCTTTGGTCCAAACGGTCTCACCAAACCATTTGACACCAAACGGTTTGCAAACCGTTTGGTGTCTTGGACCCCAAACCACATGAAGAGGTTGAACGTTTGGTATAGTTGACTGTTTGAGGTCTGAACTTAATTACTTGTTGGATGATGATCCAATGGACTCAATTGATTGATTCAATGTGTGCACAATCCTTCAATTGGAAACCCTAATCAAGTTGATTGATGAATCCTTGATTGGTCCTAACGTTTTCAAGACAATTTGGGTCAAACGGTCTTGAAACCATTTGGGACCAAACGGTTTCAAAACCGTTTGATGGGTTAGTGATTGATCCTTGACCCATGGATGATGATCTAATGGTATGGATTGATGATTCCTTCAATTGAATAACCAATAGTCGATTTGATGATGCAATTGGAAATCGATTGAATTGATGATTGACCTTGTGAGCCCTTGTGGTTTTGGGACTGTTTTGGCCCAAACGGTCTTGAGACCTTTTGAGACCAAACGGTCTTTAAACCATTTGGGGGAAAGAGGTTTCAAAATCGTTTGGGGTCAAACAGTTTCAAAACTGTTTGGTGATGAAACTTCAAAACCGCATGGAGGTTGATGGTGATTCAATTACTTGGATATTGAAGGCAATGATAGTTCCAATAATCCAATGATGGTTAGTAATGATAATTAATGAAGGTACAAAGGTTGAAACCCTAATAGTACCTAGGTGATTAGTGTCAATTAAGGAAGGAACCCTAATTGCTTATAATATCAATGACTTGGTACACTATGTTAATTATAGTTGTATGTACTTGATTGAAGGGTTGATATGACCTAATTAAGTTGAGAGGATGATAATATGGAATTGATACATGAGTATGATTCATGTGGTGATTTAGGGTATGATCCTTAAGTAAAGAGATCATGAAACCCTAATCATGAACATAAACCCTAATTGATAAGGTTGTTGAACCTTAACCCTAATCCAGGGCAATTTATAATTGAAACCCTAATCCAAGGTATGTTTGTAACCCTAATTCAGGATGATGATGTGTATAGACATAATTAAGAGTAATGTGATCCAAAACCCTAATTATGGATGATGGAACATGAAACCCTAATTGGGATGAATAGTAAACCCTAATTATGGGTGATGGAACATGAAACCCTAATTGGGATGAATAGTGAACCCTAATTATGGGTGATGGAATATGAAACCCTAATTGGGATGAATAGTAAACCCTAATTGTGGATTATTGAATGTAAATCCTTTTCTAGGGTGAAATTTATGTGAAACCCTAACTAAGGATGGTTTCATGAGAAACCCTGATGTTTGATATTCTATGGAGCTCAAATCTAGGGTAATACTATGTATTGCTTAACGAACCCTAATTTTTGGCAATATGGTGACAAAACCATAACTATGATGTGGTAATGAGATGATTATCCTCATATGACATGAAATGGGATACCCTAATCCTGGTAAAGGAATAGTGGTGTTACCCATGAATAGTGAATTCATAATTGTTGAACATGGTTTTGATATGTAATTGATATCACTGTTATCATCTGTGCTAACCATGCAGGTATGTTGAAATGATGATCATGGCCAGGTATGAGATATGATGTTTAATTCACTATTGTGATTGTACTTTGAGTGTCATAATATACCTTGTTGCCTGGTAAGAGGTAACAAGAGAGTTAATGGGCCTCAAGTACCATGTGTGATGCTTGTAATGGCAAGTATCATGTTTGCCTTGGTCAATTGACCTGAAGGTGATGGTTACCTGGAAAAGTGGTAACAATGCTTAATGATGAATCAAGGGTTTAATTACCTAGGGCCATGTGATTTTGGTGATGAAATTGTGAAGGGATGAGAATTCCCGGTTTTGAGATAAGGGACTGAGTTCCCAATATCTTTTAAAAATAGTTAAGTATTTGATGAAAATAGTACATATTTCCTTATAGCACTGTCATAATAAGTTTTGTTTGAGAATTTGCCTGATGATAAAAGAATATGAAAATGTACTTAATTAATCAAGTGAAATCTATTCATTTAGTGCTCTGACCATAGATCCATCATCGTCAGCAGTAGGTGATGGTGAAACAGGTTTTCTATGGAATTCCTGGAATTCACATATTTTGAATATGTGGGGGTAAATGGGCGAAAATATCCTTACGTCCGGGTGAAGAGATTGAGTGAAGGTAAACACTAAACCTCTCAATCCTTCATGTGTCAGGATAGATGTATCATAAATCTCTCGATGGTTGGGATAGATGTATCATTAATCTCCCAATGTTATTTTATGTCGGGTCGATAGAGATAAACATTAATGCTCTCGATTGCCGATGAGAGTGCAGTTGACGTTGTAACTCTATAGCGAAGTTCCAGTATATCCTGGAAAGCTATTTGAGCAGTCGACACAGTCCTGCTTGTGGTCCCATACTGACCGGGATGTGGGAGGTCATGGGAATCTGGCTCTTCCATTAACCTATTTATGGTACCGATTTTGATTCTAGAAATGGTCGGTTGGAGTATGAGTGGTATACCTCATCTCCTCAAAGCTTAAATATGTTTGCAAAATATAATCAGCCGTGTAGCGTATTTGCATAAGATTGAAATACGAGAACTACTAGTTGATTTTATACTGCTTAGTATGTCCTTGATACATAAATGTTAATTATGTTCTTTTAATTCATATTGAATATGAGATATGCTGCTTAATCAAGTTATAGTTAATATACTTGCATAAGAATGTTGCTCTAATCTGCATAGATGTTGATTCATCTGCTATTGATTTATATTATCCCACTACTCAGTTTATTTCTATTTAAACTGCAATGATAATGTTTTGGCAGAGAGTTATATCTCCCGCTGGGGAAATTTTTATAATTGTCTCACCCCAGTGGGATCCAATGTTTTTTTAGGTAGACACAGACATCAAGACAGAAACTCTTATGCAGGCGAAGAGCAGCAGCAGAAACCACAGGTACAATAGTGATCCATCAGGTGGAGACATTGGCTGTCTGGTTTTTGTGTAGATAGTCCTATAGTCATTTCTGTACTCTCGGGTCCTAGGAGTTAGTGTTTTGATACTTCGATATGAGATTTTGGCTTGATGCCTCGAGATTGTTGTAATACTGATGTACAGTTTAACAGGGTAGTTAATGTTGTAACTCTCGAGAGGAAATAGTACGAGAGATGTACTAGTAAACCAATATGTACTTGAAATACTTTGGTTTTGAAGAAAGAGTTTTCCTGTGAATGGATCTCTTGATAAATAGTTTTAATTTTTAGTGATTTTCAGTAATTCTACTGCTAATAATACGCTTCCGCATTAGATAATCTTGTTTTATGAGTTGTATGCCACAATGAGAGTGGCATTAGAGCTCTAGGTTCACTGAGTCTACATAGACATATGATTAAGGTAGTTGAGTCTGTTCTAGTGTCTTCCAGTTTATCTGATAGTGTCTTCTGCTCATATAGGAGAAGAAGAACTAAAGATGTCTGGATAATACGATGAACACGCTACTGAGAGCAGTGTTGCTACACTGGGATGAGGTGCAAGAGATCAGGACAGGGAGGAACATGTACCTGAACAACCCCAGTTCAACCCAATTGATATGGGGAACCCAGCCTTCCAGGCTATGTTCGGTCAGTTTATGGCAGCTATGACCCACATGATGGATAAAATGCCTGAACCTGCACCTAGGGCACCACCCCATGATGAAAGACATGGTGTCGGAAGACTTTTGAAAGGCTGAAGAGGGTAGGAGCCTTAGAGTATGCTGGTATAGCCGATCCAACAAATGCTGATCTATGGTTGACTGAGTTGGAGAAAGCCTTCAGAATCCTCATGATTCCTGATGATGAGAGGGTCAGACATGCTGTATATCTCCTCAAAGGGAGTGCTGGTCACCGGTGGACCATCGAGGAAGGCAAAAGACCTGGAGTTGTGATTGGATGGGATGAATTCAGGCATGAATTCGTCGCTAGATACTTTCCCAAGACGTATCTAGATGAGAAGATCTCTCAGTTTGAGAGAATTAAGCAAGGACCAATGAACATTAGCGAGTATGAGGCTACATTCATGGAGTTGTTGCGGTTCTGTCCACACATGGCATCTAATGATGAGGAGAGAATTCAGCGGTTCGAGAAGGGATTGAACGCTAAATTAACCACTCTAGTGTCTGCTTTGGAGAACCGGGAGAGGTTTTCCACTTTCATGGAGTCTGTAAGATGCATAGAGATGTCTGTAATTGAGAAGCGACAGACCAAGGGTAAGAAGGAATACCCACAATTTCAAGGACAGCGTGTTGGAAGTTTCAAGAAAACAAGGTATTCTGTGCCTACACCACCACCAAGGTTCAATACCCAGACACAGTGGACGTCAAGTAAGGGTAGAAACCGTAGTTTACCACCGAAGGGAGCTCAGAACTCAGCCTCAATATCAGTAACAGGACCACCCAGACCATCGAGGGGGAATGTAACCTGTTATAGATGCGGGAGAGAAGGCCATGTGGTGAGGGACTGTCCTGAGAAAGGTTGGAATGTGACCCAGCAACCGAGGTAGAGTCAGCAGGGCTCTCAGAGGCAACAACATGGCAGTGGTGCTAGAGGATGTGGACAAGTGTCCCAAGTCGGTTCTTTGACATCCAATAATCGAACACAGGGTCAATAACAAGCGACAGCTAGGTTCTATGCTATGAACCAGCCTGAAGTAGCAGTCAACCCTCGGGTTGTGATAGGTCAGATGCACTACAGGAAAACTTAGCAATAACGGCGGAAAACGTTGGTCGTAAATGTGAATAAGTTTGTCGTTAAAACTATTAGCGATGAGAAAAAAAGTCGTCGCATCTTGTCGTTATTGGTCTTGCCGTTAATAAAAATAACGGCAAAAAATTTCAGTTCGTCGCTAATACAAAACACGACGACTTATATAGTTTGTCGTTAATAGTTTTAACGAAGAAATTAAATGTCTGACGTTGATACTATTTACGAACACACAAACTTGTCGCTAATACTAGTAACGACGACTAATAGGCTTGCTCACAAAGTCAACAACGACGTCTTTTTTCCGTCGTAAATAGCTATAATGACAAAAAAAAAACTAAATTCCAAAATTTGTCCATCACGTTTGCAACACACTTGGATCCTCACCTAAGAAACATGAACACGTACACATGCATGGATTTCTCCATAGACAAGAGGGACCATAATTTCCAACAATGCAGGATGCGACACTAGGAACGACTAATTTATAAGTATACAAATATGTCGATTTATATATAAATATTTTGACATATATTAAACTTTATGTATAAACACACAAAATGATATAAATAAATCATCCATGAAGGGAATCTCCATGGAATCCAACCAACAATCAACATATACAATATATCCACAAGTCAGAGTACAAATCAACTCAACAAATATATTAACATTCTTAATTATAAAATTGTTGCAGTAAGAATATATGGAATGGTAATATCAAGGGAAGCAAAATTTTGGATGCAATAGTTTTCGTTGTTTATGTAAGTAATGGTGAACATGTACTATTTGGAGGAAGAATGAGAGGGGGTAAAGAAATATGTTGGCGATGATGGAGAAGATGAAGAATAAGGTGTCTTGGAGGTTGAGAGGGAAGAAAGAGAAGAGGAATACATTCAAGTGTTACTTAAGATGCACGGACAAGAGAAGAGTAGGGGAGATGGAGATGTAGAGAAGCAAGGAAATAGGAGGAATAAGGATGAACTTTTTACTACTTTTGTTGAGATAAGCTAATAAGGATGACAACACTTTTCTATTAAGTGGACATGTCAGAGGCATGTTCTTCATGTGTCCAAGCATATCCATGTCAGAAACGTGTCAGACACAGACACAACAACCTCCAGATAAAACATGTCACGACCTAATAAGCATGGACATGGACATGGACACGGACACGGACATGAGAGGGACACGGTCACGGGACACAGTGATTTTAAAAAATGTAGGACACAGACACGACATACACATTTATACATATACATATGCATATGCATATGTACACATACACATACATATATATATATATATATATATATATATATATATATATATATATATATATATATATATATATATATATATATATATATATATATATATATATATATATATATATATATATATGCTGACAAGGGAATAGCCCGGTTGGCAAATTCTGCTGGTCCCCAATGAGGAGACCCGGGTTCGAAACCACACAGAGAAGCATATCTTGATTTACCACCCTCTCGGGCATCCGGCCTCCGCCACGGGTTATGGGAGAGGGGGGGGGGAGAAATCTTTCTCTCTTAATCATATATATATATATATATATATATATATATATATATATATATATATCTGCCATGGGTTATGGGAGAGGGTGGGGAGAAATCTTTCTCCTTTTTAATTCTAACGGAAGTCTAAAACCAGAGTAAATTTAGAAAATTTTGAGATACTTATCTTTTGCAGATTCAAAGATGAATCACAAAATATGATCATTCACTTGAGTTCATGGATGGATTTTGAATTGGAAACTATCGCTGGACTGATTCAAAGAGATGTACTATCCAACTTTTGTTGGGAGAACCAAATAAGGATTACAACACTTTTATATTAAGTGGACATGTTAGAGGCATGTTCACCATGTGTCCAAGCATGTCCATGTCAGAAACGTTTCAGACACAGACACAAAAACCTCCTGGAAATGTCTATGCTTCATAGATACTACGATTTTAAATTTCTAATATTGATCTGAAAATGTGAAAGCATGCATCTTTTTGTGATAACTTATCATAAGACTTAGTCTACAATACATGTACATCAAAAACAAGGAGGGGTCTACTAAAGTATGGAAACTGAAGGAAAATTTTAATAATGCAGATAGTAAGCGGGCTACTGTGAAGGAAATCATGAACTCTTGCTAGGGCAATACAGCAGAGAAGGCATCTAGGCCGATGGGTGCCTCTAAAGAGAAGAATCGTGTAGTAGTAAACCCGGAGGTGGATGAGGTGGTCCAAGTGATGGAGGAGATCAACGCGGAGAACGCCATCACTGTTGAAGATGAGGCTCATGTGGGAACAGGAGCCATATAAATTGGTTAAAGGCAGGGGATGGGAATTTTGTAAACCAGAGAAGAAGGAGAAACACGATTACTGCACTTAAAGATCACAATGGGGAGTGGATCACTGACGAAGAAGAACTAAGAAGAACATATAAATATGTTGGTGGTGATGGAGAAGATGAAAAATAAGATGCCTTGGAGATTGAGAGGGAAGAAAGAGAAGAGGCATACATTTAAGTGTTACTTAAGATGCACATGAAAGAGATAAGGAGGGGAGATGGAGATGTAGAGAAGCAAGAAAAGAGGAGGCATAAGGATGACAACACTGGTGTAAGTAATGGTGAACATGTACCATTAGGAGGAACAATGAGAGGGGAGAAAGAGAAGAGGCATACATTTAAGTGTTACTTAAGATATACATAGGCAATTTGAAACTTCTGCCGTAGGAATTATTAGCTGAGCAGACATCAATTCGTGTAGGAAGCGGCCGCACTGGCCGCTTTCTTAATCGCTGGTCGTGTTTTAAAGAATTGTTCAATGCACTTAGTTAATTATAAGGTCCAATATCTTATGATTTAGATAGCTATGTTTTGAACAACTAAAGATGTGACTAAAAAATTATATAGTGTAGACAATTGATACGTGCAGCTAAGTGTATTCAACATAGATTATTATTGTTAAAATACTAAATTTATATCAATTCTGATAGGAAAAAAGAATGAGTACTCACAATTGTATATTTTAATGAGTAAGAAAATAGTACTTACCTTTTGATTGCACATATTTGGTTTATCTTGATCCAAAGACAATGAGACACTCATAGTGAAGAATAAGTTGAAGAAGAAAACCATTTATAGCTAAATCCCATAATAGAGTGTAATATATAATCTGAATACCAATCACCATCACCATAAATGAAACCTACAAAAGATATTTTAAGTATTAGAAACACAATTCATGGAATGCACATATCTCCAGATGTGCGTCGGACACATAAAGCCGAATGTGCAACGGACACATATCTCCAGATGTGCAAACGGACACATTTTCCGCAGAGGAAGAAGGTCGAGCTCCGATCCCATCTGGCCCAACCGTCTAGATTACCGCCAGTAAGGGGACGCAAAGAGTCTCGACCCAAAAGAAACTCCCGTTGTCCTCTCAGATATCCCCCGAAACATCGCAACCATGCGGCTCAACAGCAGGACCCTGATCTGGTCTTTTGGGAAAAACATCGAGCATCTTATAGGCATCATCCACCATATGTATCTCCTTCACCTCCTTGTTCCAAATCAAGGCCACCTGGTCTGTGAAACCGAGTGCCACATCCCCCTCAAGCTCCTCAACCCCATCCGAGATTCCCTCCCTCTCACATCTTCTTCCTCCATCTGCAACATGGGAAGAAGGGGAATCACCATCCTTGCCCAGATCATGGGATTCACTCCGCTTTACAGAACCATCCTAACCACCATCATCCTCTGATATTTCTACAAACAGGTCGCCATGGGGCTGTGTTCCCGACCCCAACCCGCCCCGGCTAACCTTCCAAGCTAAGAAGCTAGCACGGAAGGCCGAGATGGACGTAGAGTTGTAGGAAGGCGTAGAAAGGAGGTGTCGGAGAAGGGGGGCCATGTCCCCAAGTGAACTTTTCCCCACACCGTCGCCGCCTATGTCCAGTTCGTAGCCCCTCCAAGTACTCATGCTAGCGTGCTCCCGCTGTCCTCCGTGCCTGGTGGATTTCCTCCGCCGCCAAGCCGAATCAGCATCGACCAACACCTACACAGATGCCCGAGTGAGGGAGATTGGGCCGAAGGGTTCGTCCTCCACGCACCACACCCTCTCCGCCGTTGGAGTCCTTTGTGGGCGGGAGGGATGAGTCGGAAGAATGGGGCACCGCGCCACCGGTCCTCAGCAAACCCAGCCGAAACGCGTCGCCACCAGTCTGATGGAGGAGGAGCGATCCTGACGGAAGGGGTCCCTTGGAGCCCGCGCGAACACTGCCGCCGCCCAGCTAGGGAAGGGTTGCAATAGAAGAAAAATTAACGCGTTGTTTCCATCCTGCGCTCCTCTGTATCCATATTTAATAAAAAGGAAGAAATGATCTTGTGAATCGTTGTAAAATACACATGTATCTGTGATATTATTATGAAAAAAAATATACTTTAGAAATGGTGTTTATTGGGTTTAAATGAAAAGAGGATAAGAGTTTTAACGGAGGAAAGGTAGTACAATTAGCGTCAGGAGATTATTTTGGTCGTTATTGACTATGTCGGTAACGAAAATAAATTTTTTTGTCGCGTTTGATATAGTTATTAGGACGAGAAAACAATGTGGTCGTAAATCTTGACGTTAATACACCAGTTTCTTGTAGTGATGGAACTGCTTTATTCTGATATGTCTTTATCCTGCTTCGTATCTGTGTTAATAGATCCGGGTGCTACACACTCTTTTATCACTCGAGAAGTGATTGATTACTGCAATATGATTGTTAGTCATAGAGTAGATAGCTTGCTGTTAGAGACACCTTTGATGGGATCTACAATATTGTGGGAAGTGTGTTCTCCCTGCAATCTTTTCTTTTCTGATCACCGCATTCAAGTGGATCTTATACCACTTGAGATGCAGGGTTTTGATATAATCCTTGGGATGGACACCTTAGAGAAGTATAAGGTTGTCTTGGATTGTAGTTCCAAGCAAGATGTGTTCACATATGGTGGTGACACATGGTTCTTTTAGGGAGATAGAAAGATTCTTCAAACCTGTCTAGTGTCAGCTATGGTAGCTGAGAAGTTGATGAGACAAGGATGCCTTGCATTCTTAGCCCATGTGGTTGATACCACAATGGAAAGCCCTCATCCTTCTGAAGTTCTAATAGTCAGGGAATTTGAAGATGTATTTCTTGAAGAACTTCCTGGTGTTCCGCTGCCCCGAGAGATTGATTTTGAAATAAATCTAATCTCGAGCATGCAACTAATAGCACAAACGCCGTATAGGATGGCGCCTGCTGAAATGGCAGAGCTCAAGAAACAACTGTAAGAGTTTCTTGAGAAGGGTTTTATCCAACCGAGTACTTCACCCTGGGGTGCTCCAGTCCTTTTTGTTAAGAAAAAGGATGGGTCGATGTGGTTATGCGTTGACTACAGATAGTTAAACAAAGTCACCATAAAGAACAAGTATCCTTTACCAAGGATCGATGACTTGTTTGACTAGTTGCGTGGTGCGACTGTCTTTTCTAAGATAGATCTGAGGTTGAGATACCATCAATTACGTCTCAAGGAGGGTGACATACCTAAGTCTACCTTTAGAACAAGGTATGGTCACTATGAGTTCACAGTTATGTCGTTTGGACTAACTAATGCACCAGCTGCATTTATGGAACTCATGAATAGAATCTTTCGACCTTTTTTGGATCACTATGTTGTCGTCTTTATAGATGACATCCTGATATATAGCAGAGATGCTCAACAACATGAGCAACATCTTTGCCAAGCTTTGACTTTGCTTAGGGAGCATAAGCTATATGCTAAGTTTAGCAAATGTGAGTTCTGGTTGCCAGAAGTTTCTTTTCTTGGACACGTAATATCTGTCTCAGGTATTCTGTTGATCCTAAGAAGGTAGAATCTATCCTACAATGGGAACAGCCAAAAACACCGATAGAGATAAGAAGTTTCTTAGGACTAGCAGGATATTACAGGAGGTTCATTAAGAACTTCAGTTCAATAGCCTTACCCCTGACCAAGTTGACAAGGAGATTCCTTTTGTCTGGAATGACAAGTGTCAACAATCTTTCCAGTTGCTGAAGGACAGGTTAACATGTGCACCTGTGCTGGTGCTACATGAGCAAGGAAAGGGGTATATAGTCTTTTGTGATGCATCTAAGAATGGCTTAGGATGTGTGTTGATGCAGGATAAGCAAGTGATTTCTTTTGCTTCTCGACAGCTTAAGAAACATGAGGAGAATTATCCAACACACGATCTAGAGTTAGTTGTTGTGGTACATGCCTTGAAGATCTGGAGACATTATCTCTATGGAGAAACATTCTAGATTTTCACAGACCATAAAAACTTGAAGTATATCTTTTCTCAGCATGAGCTAAATATGAGACAACGCCGCTGGATGGAGTTAATCAAGGACTATGATTGTAAAATTGATTATCATCCAGGGAAAGCCAATGTGGTTGTTGATGCACTAAGTAGAAAATCAGCAACACCAACCCTAGATAAAGCACAACTAAACTCCTTAATGTGCTCTAAGAGAGATATGTTTATCTCCTTGAGGCAAGACAATGTACAACTTAAAGTGTCATTGTTAGCCAGGTTGTTAGCTGAGATGCATATAAAGCCAACTCTGAGACAACATATTAAGGAAGCACAACAAGCTGATGTTGTAGTTCAGTAGATTAGATCAGAGTATGGTAGTGAGAAGCGGGATGGCTTCCATGATTCTGATGATCAGGTAGTCTGTTACCATGATAGGATGGTAGCACCTGACATTGATAACTTAAGAAAGTTAGTCCTGGAGGAAGCTCATTCTTCAATGTATGCTATGCATCCAGGGAGCACCAAGATGTATCATAATTTAAAAGATATGTATTGGTGGCCTGGTTTGAAGAAGGATGTTGCTGAGTTTGTTATGCGGTGTCTGGTGTGTCAGCAGGTTAAAGATGAACATCAAAAGCCCGCAGGAACAATGCAACCCTTACCTATACCACAGTGGAAGTGGGATCATGTAACTATGGACTTTGTGGTGGGTTTGCCTAGAACAGCCAAAAGTCATGATTCCATTTGGGTTATAGTTGATAGGTTGACAAAGATAGTACATTTCTTACCTGTCAAGACAACCTATACAGCTGAGAAGCTGGCACAGTTATATGTAGATGAGATAGTGTGTTTGCACGGGGTCCCAGTTACCATAGTTTCGGATAGAGGTCCTCAGTTTACAAGTCATTTTTGGGAGCGACTTCATAAAGCTTTGGGCACTAGCTGAGGTTTAGTACAACCTTTCATCCTCATATAGATGGACAGTCTGAGAGGACGATACAAACCTTGGAGGACTTGCTTAGGGCATGTGTCCTTTAGTTTGTGGGGAGTTGGGATCTACATCTGAGCTTGATATAGTTTCCTTATAATAACATCTATCAACACAGTTTAGAGATGGCACCATATGAGGCTTTGTATGGTAGACGTTGTAGATCTCCCCTATGTTGGTATGAAACTGGTGAATATCAACTTTTGGGTCCTGATCTGGTTCAACAAACAACTAAGAAGATAAAGATCATACAACAATAGTTGAAAACAAACCAGGATAGATAGAAATCCTATGCTGACAAGCGTCGTAGACCCTTAGAATTCCAAGTCAGAGATAGGGTGTACCTCAAGGTTTCACCTTGGAAAGGTATCCTGAGATTTGGAAAGAAATGGAACTTAGCTCTGAGATTTATGGGGCCTTATCCAATCATTGAGAAGATGGGAAAGGTAGCCTATAAACTGGAGTTACCACTTGAGTTGCATAGATTGCACCCAGTGTTTCATATCTCTATGTTGAGAAAGTGTCATCCTGACACTCAGTTAGTTCTACAACCTATGGAGGTAGAACTAAATGATGACATATCTTATGTTGAAGGACCAGTGTTGATTCTTGACAGAAGAATCAAGAAGTTGAAAAAGAAAGACATTAGTCTTGTAAAAGTCCTATGGAATCACCGTGGTGTTGAAGAAGCTACGTGGGAACTAGAGGATGAGATGAGGAGGAAATATCCTACTCTTTTCTCTTAATGTTTTGTTGATGATTTCGGGGACGAAATCATTATAAGGGATGGATAAACTTGTAACATCCGTGACTTGGGTTATGAATTAACCCTAGGTGTTTTGCTTAATAAAAGTGATTATATGCATGCTCTTATATTTTGAAAAGTAATTAAGGCTCAAGAGGAACTTATATTATAATTTTAGTCCTTTTTGAATATTGTTGAAATCAATATTTTGCCTGTTTTGGACTAAAGTGCAAATTACCCAAGTTGAGGGGTCTATTTGCAAATTGTGCATGATAATATGTTCCTCATGTGTTAAAGCATCATGAGAGTGAAGATGATGTAGATGTATGTCTTGTGATAGCCTGAATTCCAAGAAAGAGCTGATAAAGCAATGTTTGTGCATGAAAACCTAGTTTTGGTGTAATGTGCAATTTACCCAAAACCTAGGGAGCAATATGTAATTTACCACTTCAATAAGGTCCCTACTGTTTCTTGGAATCATGTGTATCAAATAAAATGAGAGGGGCACCTTATTTGAATTAAGTTGAAGGAGAGAGAATCTTGATATTAAAATAATCAAGATTTAAGCATAATGGAAACATTAATGCAAAAATAAATAAAATAATTGAAGGGCCTTCAACCAAAATTAAAATGGTGGAATTCATATGTGTGTGTGGACGTCCTTGAGATTTGTAAGGACCGAAAATATCCTAAGGAGGTGAAATTCCACTCACCTTATTATAAGGAAAAGAATTCCCACTCAAAAATATATATTAATATTATAAGGGATTAAGGTGCTTAATTTATTTTCCCTTAATCCATGGATAATGGAAGGGATCTATGTGGGATTGAGTTTCCTTTGCATGCAAGAAAACCAAGGAGGAATTGGTGGCAACATTTTGGGATTAATTTATTTTTATAAAACATTTTCTCTTTCATCAATTTTCTTATAAAAGAGCCTTTTCCAACCCACCTAAGGATCTTTTCGAATTTCTTTCTTATCCTTGCTTACAAAATCGACCAAGAGAGCTAAGAACAGAAGGAAGGACGCACCCAACCTTTTGTTAAGCCTTTGACCTTCATTCTTCTTGATTTCATGGTGAAAATCATAAAATAATACATGATTCCTTCATTTCTTCACTCCATCTTCAACCCTAGCCGATCCTTTCACTCCAAAAGCTTGAGAAACGACCTAGGGAGGTTGCTAGAGCTTCAAACACCATTGGATCCGTGAAGCTTGGAGCTTGGGATCAGATTTGAAGGCGGGTTATATAACTTAAACCCTTAATCTTTGTCATTGAATTTGATTTCTACATGCAATTGATTTAATTGTTATTATTGTAATAGCTTTGCTTAATTGATGGAGTTGCCATGCAAAATGGCAGTAGTTCCATGAGTCTAAAGGTTGAAGATGATAACTTGTTCATAAGCACAAACCTTAATCAAAGAACAAAAGCAAACGGTCTTGGACCTTTGGTCCAAACGGTTTGACCAAACCGTTTGACCGTTTGGTATAGTTGATCGTTTGAAGTTTGAACTTAATTACTTGTTGGATGAAGATCCAATGGACTCAATTGATTGATTCAATGTGTGCACAATCCTTCAATTGGAAACCCTAATCAAGTTGATTGATGAATCCTTGATTGGTCCTAACGTTTTCAAGACAATTTGGGTCAAACGGTCTTGAGACCGTTTGAGCCCAAACGGTTTCAAAACCATTTGACCCAAATTGTCTTGAAAGCATTAGGACCAATCAAGTTGCCAAACTGTTTCAAAACCATTTGATGGGTTAGTTGTTGATCCTTGACCCATGGATGATGATCTAATGGTATGGATTGATGATTCCTTCAATTGAATAACCAATAGTCGATTTGATGATGCAATTGGAGATCGATTGAATTGATGATTGACCTTGTGAGCCCTTGCGGTTTTGGGACTGTTTTGGCCCAAACGGTCTTGAGACCGTTTGAGACCAAATGGTCTTGAAACCGTTTGGGGGCAAACAGTTTCAAAACCATTTGGGGTCAAACGGTTTCAAAACCGTTTGGCGGCAAATGGTTTCAAAACCGTTTGGTGATGAAACTTCAAAACCGCATGGAGGTTGATGGTGATTCAATTACTTGGATATTGAAGGCAATGATAGTTCCAATAATCCAATGATGGTTAGTAATGATAATCAATGAAGGTACAAAGGTTGAAACCCTAATAGTACCTAGGTGATTAGTGTCAATTAAGGAAGGAACCCTAATTGCTAATAAGATCAATGCCTTGGTACACTATGTTAATCATAGTTGTATGTACTTGATTGAAGGGTTGATATGACCTAATTAAGTTGAGAGGATGATAATATGGAATTGATACATGAGTATGATTCATGTGGTGATTTAGGGTATGATCCTTAAGTAAAGAGATCATGAAACCATAATTGATAAGGTTGTTGAACCTTAACGCTAATCCAGGGCAATTTATAATTGAAACCCTAATACAAGGTATGGATGTAACCCTAATTCAGGATGATGATGTGTATAGACCTAATTAAGAGTAATGTGATCCAAAACCCTAATTATGGGTGATGGAACATGAAACCTTAATTGGGATGAATAGTAAACCCTAATTATGGGTGATGGAACATGAAACCCTAATTGGGATGCATAGTGAACCCTAATTATGGGTGATGGAATATGAAACCCTAATTGGGATGAATAGTAAACCATAATTGTGGATTATTGAATGTAAATCCTTTTCTAGGGTGAAATTTATGTGAAACCCTAACTAAGGATGGTTTCATGAGAAACCCTGATGTTTGATATTCTGTGGAGCTCAAATCCAGGGTAATACTATGTATTGCTTAATGAACCCTAATTTTGGGCAATATGGTGACAAAACCATAACTATGATGTGGTAATGAGATGATTATCCTCATATGACATGAAATATGATACCCTAATCCTGGTAAGGGAATAGTGGTGTTACCCATGAATAGTGAATTCATAATTGTTGAACATGGTTCTGATATGCAATTGATATCACTGTTATCATCTGTGCTAACCATGCATGTATGTTGAAATGATGATCATGGCCATGTATGAGATATGATGTTTAATTCACTATTGTGATTGTACTTTGAGTGTCATAATATACCTCGTTTCCTGGTAAGAGGTAACAAGAGAGTTAATGGGCCTCAAGTACCATGTGTGATGCTTGTAATGGCAAGTATCATGTTTGCCTTGGTCAATTGACCTGAAGGTGATGGTTACCTGGAAAAGTGGTAACAATGCTTAATGATGAATCAAGGGTTTAATTACCTAGGGCCATGTGATTATGGTGATGAAATTGTGAAGGGATGAGAATTCCCAGTTTTGAGATAAGGGACTGAGTTCCCAGTATCTTTTAAAGACAGTTAAGTATTTGATGAAAATAGTACATATTTCCTTATAGCACTGTCATAATATGTTTTGTTTGAGAATTTGCTTGATGCTAAAAGAATATGAAAATGTACTTAATTAATCAAGTGAAATCTATTCATGTAGTGCTCTGACCATAGATCCATCATCGTCAGCAGTAGGTGATGGTGAAACAAGTTTTCTATGGAATTCCTAGAATTCACATATTTTGAATATGTGGGGGTAAATGGGCGAAAATATCCTTACGTCCGGGTGAAGAGATTGAGTGAAGGTAAACACTAAACCTCTCAATCCTTCATGTGTCGGGATAGATGTATCATAAATCTCTCGATGGTTGGGATAGATGTATCATTAATCTCCCAATGTTATTTTATGTCAGGCTGATAGAGATAAACATTAATGCTCTCGATTTCCAATGAGAGTGCAGTTGATACTGTAACTCTATAGCGAAGTTCCAGTATACCCTGGAAATCTATTTGAGCAGTCGACACAGTCCTGCTTGTGGTCCCATACTGACCGGGATGTGGGAGGTCATGGGAATCTGGCTCTTCCATTGACCTATTTATGGTACCGATTTTGATTCTAGAAATGGTCGATTGGAGTATGAGCGGTATACCTCATCTCCTCAGAGCTTAAATATGTTTGCAAAATATAATCAGCCGTGTAGCGTATTTGCATAAGATTGAAATACGAGAACTACTGGTTGATGTTATACTGCTTAGTATGTCCTTGATACATAAATGTTAATTATGTTCTTTTAATTCATATTGAATATGAGACATGCTGCTTAATCAAGTTATAGTTAATATACTTGCATAAGAATGTTGCTCTAATCTGAATAGATGTTGATTCATCTGCTACTGATTTATATTATCCCACTGCTAAGTTTATTTCTATTTAAACTGCAATGATAATGTTTTGGCAGAGAGTTATATCTCCCACTGGGGCAATTTTTATATTTGTCTCACCCCCGTGGGATCCAATGTTTTTTTAGGTAGACGCAAACATCAAGGCAGAAACTCTTCTGCAGGTGAAGAGTAGCAGCAGCAACCACAGGGACAACAGTGATCCATCAGGTGGAGACATTGGCTGTCTGGTTTTTGTGTAGATAGTCCTAAAGTCATCTCTGTACTCTCGAGTCCTAGGAGTTAGTGTTTTGATACTTCGATCTGAGATTTTGGCTTGATGCCTCGAGATTGTTGTACTGCTGATGTACAGTTTAACATGGCAGTTAATGTTGTAACTCTCGAGAGGAAATAGTACGAGAGATGTACTAGTAAACCAGTATGTACTTGAAATACTTTGGTTCTGAATGAAAGAGTTTTCCTATGAATGGATCTCTTGATAAATGGTTTTAATTTTTAGTGATTTTTAGTAATTCCACTGCTAATAATACGCTTCCGCATTAGATAATCTTATTTTATGAGTTGTATGCCACAACAGCAGCGACCCTGTCCACAACCCAAGGTCACTACCAACAGGGCAAAGGAAGCCAAGCACTAGGAGTGTTTGACACACAAAGTGATATCAACTCGCTATGTGTGCTGAGTGACGGTAGAAGCTATGGGCTTCTATGCCTTTTTCCAGGGTGTGATGGAGAAGATGGGACTATTTGAGATTCTGACGCTACCATAAGAGTCATATGTTGAGCTGCGTGATAGCTTTTCACCACATTAGAGAAAGTGACTGATGATGGCAAAAATGCTATTAGAGTGATGATTGGGGACAAGAGGTGGATGATAACCTCAAGGATTCTGAATCAAATTTTTCCCCACCGTGAAGAGATGGCAGACCTCCTAAACAGAAGGAAGACAAAGAACGACTCTAGTTCCACATATCCTGCAATGTGGAAACACTTCACCGGCCAGAGCACATTTGTAGTGGGGAAATCAAAGACCAGTGCCATTCACAATATGTTCCTCCACTATGTTCAGAAGGTGTTGGCAAACACCATCTTTAGTAGGTATGAAAACCAAGGTAGTTGTACAAAGAAGGATCTGTTTGTACTTGGTTGGTTGATTAAGGGGAAGCATGTAAACCTTGGAGTGTTACTGATTGAGCATCTGAGGACAACTCCTTCCAAGAGCACAAATCCATTTGTAATGGGAGGGATTATGACGTCTATAGCCACTACCCTAGGACATGATAGGACAAGATACCCAGAGGTAGATGGATGAAAATTGGTTTACTTGCACTACTTAGCCCGCTCTTCCATGATCACCATTGTAGAGAAGAGGATCATTTACCAAGTCAACCCACCATACCTAGGAGTCTCCTTAGAGTTGCCCTACCATATTCCACCCCTCATGGAACAATTTGGATCCACTCAGGATTTTCTGGACAGATTGAGGAGATATGAAGAGGAGCATCCCAGAGGTGATATTGATAGAGGGTCTAGGAGAGCCCTCACATGCAGCTGAGTAGAGATGGTCAGAGGAAGACAGAGTGGCATGATGAGTGAGACAGAAAGAGGAAAGGATAGGAGAGTCAGAGCCACATCAGCCCTCAATGAATGCATATGACATGGCCACCATTCATGCATAGTTTGAGGTCATTCAGGCGACGCAAGATAGGAAATTACAGGCATATGAGGGTTTTCTGAGGACACAGGATGCATTATGGTTAGATCAGCATCAGATGCACCATCAGATCAACCATTTGTATCAGTTTCAGAATGCTTAGGTGCAGAGAAACCCCCAATGGGGGGAAGACTGGTGGGGATCCATTTCAGGATATCAGGGGACTTATCCCCCACCACATGCAAATTACTGGGGCAACTACTACGCCTACCCTCAACCACATGGAGGAGCACCACCAGAGCCCCTGAGGGAGCCATGATTGTCTACCCTATCATCCTAAACTCTAGGAACATGCTGAGGATAACATTATTCAAAAGTTTGGGGTGGTAGGGCATGTATGCCCTAATTTCACTTCACAATTCACTTACTACATTTACTTTTTCTTCCTTATCCTTGCTATCTAGTCTAGTCATCTTTACTGCTTTGCATCTTTGCATGCCATGCCGTTTGCTTTCTTGTCATTTTTGCGTAATTTTAAAAAAAATTGCTATTTTTTCCCATGCATTGCAAATCATGTAGATTTTTGGTAATTTTTGCATGTTTTAGCTAGGATTTTCTTGTTTACTATTTTAAGTTCAATAATATAGGCTTAGATGTTATTGAAGGCAAATTGGCACCATTTTGGCCAATTTTGCCCAAATTTGAGATTTCTTGTCTAAAAGTGTGTTTCAACCCAATCTCTACTTTTTGGATAAAAAATGACCTTTGACAAATGCAAGTGAATTATCATTGTATATTACTAAATTGTATCAATTCTTGATTTTTTACATGTGCATCACCTCTCTTATGTTTGTGAATGATTTGGTTGAATTGTGACTTAAGCAAGCTATGAGCGCTTAGTGCCTATGAAATCACTTGATTGAAGTATCAATTTTAGGTTGTCATTCATGTGGTGTGACATTGTTGGATGAAGTGTTGGATTAATTTTCATGTAGGATACCTTATTGAGAATCACGCCAATGACCCCTCTTTGACCTGACTATTCACTCACCATCTTCCTACCCCTCCGCCTCATGAAAGGATGCCAAAGTGCACACATCATCTGTGGCCACCTCCAAAAGTTTGGGGTGGCCACATATACATCTCACCGCTTTACTCTCGTCACCATATGCCCTATCTACTCCAAGGGAAAAGAAAAGAAAATAAAAAAATGCAAAAAGAAAATAAAAAATGCTCCTATTTAAGAGCATCTAAATAAATAAAAGATGAGTGCTATATGTAATAGCACTCCAAAATCTTACCACAATCCTTTCTTCCATTTTCATACCCATTGAGCTAGGAAACATTAAACCTAGCTCATTTTGCACTTTTCCACAGCCACTTGGGTCATTTGATGTGATTTTAAACATAAGGTTGAAAGCATGAAGGTGAAACAACACTCCTAGTCATCCTTGATTAATGCCATCATGAAGCGGTCTACCCGGAACTACATGAAAGAAATATGGATAGCTTGTGTGTTTTATGCACTATATTTGAAGTTCATATGCTTTGTGCTCTTTTCATGATTGGTTTGTGAAAGCAGGAGAGGAGAGAGGTGGGATACATGTACTTAATCAACATTGATCTTACTTAGTCAATAATCATCTCTTACATTGCATTTGCCATTTCTTGATGTGAAACAATTTTAGAGAGATTGAGTTGGAGCATACTTGAGGACAAGTTTGTTTCAAGTTTGGGTGGTGATTCAGCCCTATTTTAGGGTTTCATCTTGTGTCATAGTGTATTTCAATCACATCTATACCTATTATATTACATTCTATTTCCCGTAATATGCTTATTTGTGTAAATTGCACTTATGGACCTTATTTGCATATTTTTCAGGCATTTGAACACGCTTGATGGAAGAGAGAGAGAGAAGGAGTGATCCTAGGTTTTCTCTACCCTTCGAGAGGCCCAAAGTAAATTCTGATGCTCCCTCAACCTACCCCTAGTGGCCAAGACTCCATAGAAGCAAAGATGTCCAAAAAAATCCAAAGAATCAAGCCCAAGTGCAAATGCAGACAGTGCCACGGCCGTGCCAGAATGGTCATGCAAGGGACAACCACCACGGCCATGCCACCTAGTACGACTGTGCTACATCACTGAAGAATGGGCATGCTATTACACCACAACCTCCATCTACCTCACCCAACATAGTCGTTCTACCTAGCCCTCACCACGACCGTGCTACCAACTTCCATTTCACCACCTCAACCTATGATCTCTACATTTTAATTCTCACAATCATTCTACTCCACCACGACCATGCTCACCTCTACCCACCATGACCGTGCCACTCACAAAACCAAGCTATTTTTGCTATTGTACTACCCAATCTACCCCTACTTAACCTATTTCTTCCCCCACACCTATATATAGGGGGTGGCGGCTGTAGGTTGATGTTAGCTACCTTCTACCACCTCCTAGCTCCCCATTTTCACCCCTTAGACATTCCACTCCATTTCCACCTTCATTTCACTCCATTTCACCATTTCCACCACCAAAATCCTCATTTCCAAGCCTTCCATCCACTTCCAACCATCATTCCACACCATTCCATCCAATAAGGAGGAGGTCGACCTTGTAGTAGCTGGAGAGGAGGATTCACTCATCTACACCGAGCTCCATGGCTACATCTTCCTCTTTTTCTTCTCTTTTTATACTTTGCATTGTTATGAGTAGCTAGGCCCCTTGGGTGGGCTATTTGGGGTGTAAAATGTTACTTTGATACCATGTTGGGTGAAAATGATGTGTAAAATTTTTAATTCCATTTGCTAATGATTATGTTCTATTTCTATCTCTTTCTCCATAAATTTCTTGTTGGTTTGTACTTGAAATCACCTAGGAATTTAGGGAAATTGACTATATGTATGAATTTTGGGATTTGCTCCTAGGTCTAATTCTTGGATCCCTATCCAGCTACCCATCTTCCTACATCATAATCAATTCTCCTAACCCTAGTTGAGAGATCTAAGTAGCTAGTTTAGATGAAATTGGTGTGTTTCTCATGGAGCTTTCTCAAGGCTAGAATGTGGGTGATGGGAGACCCAAAACCTCACTTCCACTCCCATTACTAGTCTCAGCCCCTAATCATCCTATAATCATCTAACCTAGAAACCTAGGCTTGTTTACACTCTAATTGAATTACACCCAAGCCCTAACTCAATTGAGCCCTAACTCAATTGAGCCTCGCAAGGGTAGTGGGGAGTGTTAGGGACTAGTTCCCCTATACACAACCTAGCATATCCATGTCCAGTTAGTAGCTTAGGTTAATTCATTGGACTCTAACTTGTTGTTTGGTTTGGATAATCTATATGGAATCATAATGTTCATATGTCACCCCCCAACTTGAGTGATAAGTGCATCCCCTAAACAACTCACATCTCCCTTAATTGTTTTAAAACCCTAATTTTCATCTTGCTTAGCTAGTGTTAGCATAGTTAGTTCTTTTCTTGCTTAGATAGATTCTTGCCATGTTCTTGCTTTTTTCTTGCTAGTTTAGCTCTTTAATTGCTCTCTTGCTCTTCTTGCATGCCTTAGCATAAATTGCCTTTTCATACCTAGCTTAGTCTTTTCCTGCTTAATTAGTCTTAATCTAGTCTAGGGTTAACTTAGATTTCATTCTCATCTTTAATTGTTTTCTTGCTCACCTTAGCTTAAGAATCAAAATCAACTTCAAACCCTTAACTCTAGTCTTTGTAGTAGGAACCTATCAAAACAAACCTAGCTCTAGTGCCCCCTTTTCTCCCAGCGGATCAACCCTATACTTGATGCCCTCCTATACTACAACACGACCCCATGCACTTGCAGGTGTAGTGTTTTAGTAGACATAGGTGTGTTGGTATATGTTTATAAATATTGAAAGTAAATCCACCATGTGTTACGATCTCGTGGGGCACATCTTGTAAGGAGGCGAGATCACCTCCTCACTAAAATTTAACAGAAAATACAAAACATCCCTCAATTACATAAAACTTTGATGAGGAAGGATGCATGCATAATAATTCCATTTAAATAAGCATGTACCAAATACAATACTGTCAATAGTAGCAACGGAAGAAAAAGATGAGAAGCCTATGCTATTACATGGCTTATATCAAAAGTTTATAACATAGCCTGAACAACAAACTATATGATCTAGCAATAGCAACCTAGTCATGATGGTCGCTCTATTCCTGTCCTGGTACTCCTTGCCCTTGATCTAGTCCTTGCCCTGGTCTTGGGTGGTTGGGGGTCACCCAAAAAAAGGAGATAAAAGTATGTGTCAAAACTTGACAAAGGACAAGTACGTTTGTAACATATGGCAAAGTAAAGATTCACTACACTAAGAGATTTCAAGAATATGAGGCATATTAACAATTTGGATTTCTTTCAAGTAAACAATAAGTAAAGAGAAAGCATGATACATTTTGACTAATTTGAACTAATATACAGTTGAGGCACCTACCAAACCTCAACCTCTAGATGAGGGAGAATTTACACATTCCCAAGCACCCAAAAATGTATATAATGTGGGGAGAATTATCACGTTCCCCTGGGCGAATTTACACATGCCCACTATGGGTGGTTGTACAGATGTACCATATATTTGTTAATTAGTCATTTACATAATTACCATGCTTAAAAAAATCAATGTAAGGTAAAATATGTGTGAAACATTATAGGTGGGGTCCATGACCCAATGATTCATCAAAGTACTCAAAATAAGCAAGATATAGTGTAACAAGCATATGGGCTCAATTGTCAATAAGCAATTCATGGTTCACCAAATAAATGGTTCATGCATCAAATGGAAATTAGGTTGGATTAAATAGATGCCCAACTAAAGTGTTAGAATGCATATACCTAATATAGGATCCCTAGATATGATTTTTCCACCAAATGATTAGTTCCAAGTCCCTTCAACCCCTAGGTACAAGATTCATTACATATATTTGATATTTGAAAGTGATTAAGTGTAAAGTGCCCCAAAGTTTTGAACCTTCAAAACAAACCATCAATTTTGGGCTTGCAAACCTAACCAATTGATTCCTAATATTTTTATAGTCAAGAAAACATGTTTATATATCAAAATTGAACTTAGGATGCATTAGTTATCATTTTTAGAATATTTAATATGACTAAGATGGTACACACATTAAATATCAAAATAAAAATGATATTTAGTAATTAAAAACCCTAAATTCAAATTCTACTTGAAATTAGCTTTCCAATGAGTATTTATTCACATTTTTTTGATAAAGTATTGATTTTCTACAAATTAAAAGATTTTGATCAATCAGAAAAATAGCAAATGCCACGTGGGCCTCATAGCCAGCGAGGAAGCAGATGACTGAAATGCCCCTCATGTTAAAAAAGAAAGGGATGGGTGCGCGGGGGAAAAACCAAAAAATACCAGTGGGTCATCTCCTTCCTGTCGCGCCAGCCATGGCTGTGGAGAAGGAGCTCCCCCATTTGGGTGTTTCCACGTTTCTTGACCAAAATGGACGTACAGGTACTCGAAACGAAGAGGGAGATGAGACGAACTCACTGTAAGACTTAATTTTATTACTTCTATCACCGAGGAGGTAGGAAGGGGGCCGCAAGTTAGGGAGGAAGGTGGAGATGTCGGGGCTAAGCGAGGGAGCTTCAGGCCAAATTAGCGCTAGGGAGGAGTTGCTAGGGGGGCGACGAAGGTGTGGGGATAGCTTTTTATAGGTGAGGAGGCTCGTTGAGCTGAAATGACAAAGGGGTGGAGATGCCTTGGCTGGCGCCATTGGGCATTTTGGCCACAGTGCTCGAGAGTGGATGAGTGATGGCTTGAATGAAGCATTAGAGCATGATGATTCATTTGGCAAAGAAATCTTGTAAAAAGATTGAGAAATGAGGGAGAACGAAGCCGAGGGGGTCAAGTTCACTGTACATGAAGAGGCCAGAGGTAGAAGATGATGCATATACCATTGGATAGGGATTGGACGGTGATCTGGGATGTGTGAAAAGGAAATCAAAGGACAAAATGATATAAATGAAATTCGATTGATATATTATAGTCACACTTTATTGAAACTTGTAAAATCCATTTGAATGGTCAAACAAAGTCCAAATGACCTCAAATTTTAACCATAGGTTTATGACAACACCTAGAACGATGTTATGCATTTAATTTTTTGTTTTACCCAATATAAGGACCTTAATAAATTTATTTCCCATTGACATATATATTAGTGTATAAATTGAGTAAATTAATGTGAAAAGGCATTATGATAATTTTTCTTGTTGTATTTTCGAGATAGACCAACCAAGAGGATTTCCCCACACTATTAATTACATTTCATAATTTTATTCACTCATAAGGAGTGAGAAAATAAAGGGGGGTTATTAATTCCTTATCATTAATTATTTTTCACCCATTATTCATGAGACTTGTATAATAACATTATTCATTGACAAAATCTTATCTATGCAACACTTGTTTCATTTTTGGGAACATTTGCATCAATGTCCTTACTAAAAATAATAATTGAGGTAATTTGTGCACTAACCCTTGTGTTGGCATTTATATGTTATCCTGACAATTAAATTTCCATAAATTCAACATTAAGGACAAAACAAAGGGAAAAATGAGATAGCACAAAGTATGGGGTGGCAAATATTATTTGAAACTCAGTTCATTACAGAACTCCACATGTTAGAAAACATTTTGTCCCCGAAATATCAGACAAACAGAGAAGAGTGAGATCAGAGCATTTCATCTTTCAGCTCCCAAGTGGATTCCTCTAACCCATGGTATTTCCACAACACCTTCACTAACTCAATCTCCTTATTCTTCAATTGTTTAACTCGAGTGTCTAGGATCTTCACAGGTAACTCCTCATAGGTTAGGTTTTCATGAATCTCTAAAGGTTCTATAGTGAGCACATGAGAAGGATCTTTCACATACTTCCTCAACACAGAGACATGGAAAACATTATGGATCTTATCATAGGTAGGCAGAAGAGCTAGACGATATGCAAAATCCCCTATCTTAGCCAAGATCTCAAAAGGTCCCACATAACGAGGACTAAGATTGCCTTTAACTTTGGAACGTGCAATTGAGCGTATAGGCTTGACCTTCAGAAACACATGGTCACCTATTAAGAAGCTCACATCAGACCTATGCTTGTCGACATACATCTTCTGTCGGTCTTGAGTGGCTTTCATATGCTTCTTAATCAGCTGAAATTTCTCTATCATCATTTGCATGTTATCAGTCTTCACAAGAGTGCGTTCACCCACATCATCCCAATGCAACGGGGAATGACAAGGTCTTCCCTATAAGGCTTCATATGGAGGCATCCCTATACTGGCTTGGTAACTATTATTGTATGCAAACTCAGCCAACGGTAGATATCTATTCCATGCACCTCCCCATTACATCACACAAGAATGAAGCAGATCCTCCAGAATCTGCACAGTTCTTTCTGACTGGCCATCAATTTGTGGGTGATAGGCAGTGCTGAACCGCTGGTCGGTCCCCATTTCTTCTTGAATTTGGTTCCATAATCGAGAGGTGAACTTGGGATCACGATCAGAAACTATCACTTTAGGTACACCATGAAGACGAACTATCCATTCCAGATATAATTGTGCCATATCCTCAACCTTGTAAGTGGACTTGAAAGGCAAAAAGTGGGTAGACTTAGTGAGTCGATCAATCACAACCCACACAACATCATAACCTTTCTTGGTTTTGGGAAAACCAGTGACAAAGTCCATCATTATCTTCTCCCTCTTCCATTCTAGAATTTCAAGAAGATGGAGAAGATCACCAGGTCATTGGTGCTCTATCTTTACTTGTTGACAAGTCAAACATCTAGACACAAATAGAGCTATATCCTTCTTCATATTCTTCCACCAGAAACTGCATTGTAAGTCCTTGTACATCTTGGTCATGCCAGGATGTATAGTGTATTTGGACCCATGAGCTTCACTGAGAATCTTCTGACGCAGCTTTCCGACCTAGGGAACCCACAATTATTCGAAAACGGAGTGCACCATCAACTCCAATGGAGAAGTCAGATTGTGGTTTTAGGGTTAAGGTCTTCATTTCTTCCAGCTTGATTTTTTCTAACTGGGCAACAACAATATCTGAAATCCAACTTGGAGTGATTGACAAGCTAGCCATGTGAACACATAGCTTGTCTTCAGCTTCTTCATTTAAAATCTTCGTAGGTTGGGGTTGCCATCCAGAAACATACTCCAGATTCTTCCAGAAAAAACAAGTTATAGCAGCACATGTTTTGACTTTCTTTCGACTCAAGGCATCAACAACTACATTGTCTTTACCGGGATGATAAGTGATAGTAAAGTTGTAGTCCTTGAGACATTCCATCCATCTACGCTGCCTCAGGTTCAAGTCTTTTTGTGTCAAGAGGTATTTTAGGCTTTTGTGATCAGTGAATACCTCAAACTGAACCCCATAGATATAGTGTCACCCATACTTGTTAAGGCGGCAAGGCGACACGACGTTGGGGCTGGACGCCTTGTGCTAAGGTGTGACTAGGCGCGCCTAGGCATCGCCTAAGCAACCTTTAAAAAAATAATTTATGTATATATACATGTGTCATGGTTTTCCCCACTCATATACACACATTGTATAGTTATATATGTAGTTATCTACATACTTATAGTTGATCTCCCCATATATATATATTTTGTTGTATGAAAAAATAACCAATTACATTTCTAGTATATTATCATTGACAATAATGTCAAGAACATGAAAAGAATTATTGTAAAGAATGTAAGAGAGTGATCAACAAATGAATATATATTTATTGTCATACATAGCTACAAGTATTAAGCAATGTAATCACTATCCTTCATAGCATAGCTACTTAGTACAATATGAATTCAAGGTGCAAACTAAGAAAAATCAAATGTGTACCAAGAGTATTAGATCTAGTCAAACAAAAAAAGAGTATTAGATCCATTCAAACAAAAAAAGAGTATTAGATCCAGTCAAACAAAAAAAAGAGTATTAGATCCAATTAAAAGTGATATTTGACACATAATATAGGCAACACTATTAATTTTGAACATTGATGTAGCCATATCAAACATTAAAATAAGTGAATATACAACTATATCCACAAAACTAGGTCACTGCACCGTTATAAATAAAGCGCCCTCACCTAGGCACAACCCTGGGACACCTTGCCGCTTAGGCGGCGCGCCTAGGCGAGCGCCTTGAAAAGTATGGTGTCGCCATATTTTTAGAGCATGTATAATGATCGCTAGCTCTAAATCGTGTGTAGGCTAGTTCTCTTCATTGAGCTTCAACTGGTGGGAGGAATAATCAATCACTTTCCCTTCTTGCATCAGAACACATCCCAATCCTTGCTTGAAGGCATCAATGTATATCACATAGGGTTTGCCTTCAATAGGTAATGCAAGCACATGAGCGGATGTCAAGCACTTCTTCAGCTTCTGGAAGCTATCCTCACATTTAGGCGAGCAAACAAACTTGACTTCCTTTCATGTCAACTTTGTCATAGGGATGGCTAGCTCAGAGAAGTTCTTGATAAACTTCTGGTAGTAACCTACCAAACTGAGGAAACTATGGATTTCAGACAGATTCTTTGGTGCTTTCCATCTAGTCATAGCTTCCACTTTCGCGGGATCAACAACAATGTGTACACCAAAGATAACATGACCCAAGAACATGACTTCTTTGATCTAGAACTCACACTTTGAGAATTTAACATAGAGTTCCTTTTCTCACAGTGTATTGAGTACTAGTCTTAGATGTTTGCGATGCTGCTCTTCTGACTCAGAATATATCAAGACATCATCAATGAAAACCATGATGAATCGATCAAGGTAAGGATAGAACACTCGATTCATCAGGTCCATGAAGGCAGCTGGGGCATTGGTCAAACCAAAAGGCATGACCAAGAATTCATAATGCACATACCTAGTTCTGAAGGTTGTCTTTGATATATCTTCATCCTTCACCTGCATTTGATAATAGCCACTTCGCAAGTACATTTTTGAGAAAACGGTAGCAGACTTGAGTTGGTCGAAGAGAGCGTCAATGCGAGGTAGTAGATAACGATTCTTCACCGTGACTTGATTAAGCATGCGATAGTCCATGCACATACACATAGACCCATCCTTCTTCTTCATGAACTAGACAAGGGCTCCCCAAGGTGAGACACTTGGGCGAATAAACCCCATGTCAAGGAGTTCTTGAAGCTGCTTCTTAAGCTCGGTGAGTTCAGTAGGTGCCAAGTGGTAAGGCGGCTTCAAGATAGGTGAAGTCCCAAGTGCGAGTTTGATGGAAAATTCCACAACGTGAATTGGAGGTAACCTGGGAAGTTCTTTGAGAAAGACGTCAGGGAACTCCTTAACCACTTCTATATGATCAAGATCAGGAAATGTGGTATCAAGAACAATAGAAGCAAGAAATGCCCTACACCCTTGCGAGATGAGTTTTTCAACTTTGATGGCTGAAATGATGAATTGTCGGTCATCTCATTTCCTGCCCTTCACGCACATTCTACCAACTTCAGGGTGCAACAAGCTAACCTTCGACTCTTCATAGAAAAGGACAACCTTAAACTTCTTCAGTCAGTCCATACCCAGGATAATGTCAAAGAGTGACATTTCGAGTAAGATGAAGTCAGAAGGGAACATTTTTCCCAAGGTGCAAAGGTCTAAGGTTGGAAGCTTGAGATAAGAGGAACATATTCTACCACTAGGGGTTTTGACATCTAACACATGGTCCATGAACTCAGATTCTATGTCTAGCATAGCAGCAAACTATGTAGATATGAAGGTATTCGATGATCAAGAATCAAAAAGTGCCTTGACAAGATACATATTAAGATGTAAAGTACCTTCAATCACATTATTGTCATCACCAGCTTCCTCAACATCCAAAGCAAAGACCCTTCCATTCCTCCTATCCACATTCGGGCGACGTCCTTGCTGGTTATTGTTGTGGTTGTTGTTGTTGTTATCATTTCGCGGAGGGGGGTTCTGACGTTGAGGGGGCTGCTGGTCATTGGCTTGTCCTTGGTTGAATCTGGGGCAGTTTGGCCGAAGATGACCAACTTGGCCACACTCATGGCAGGTGGGTGCAGGTCAAAACTCCCTTTGAGGTGGTGCATTTCCAGCAGGGCACCTCCCAAGAGGATGAGATCAGGACATCTATTGCAACGGTCACGCCCTTGGTAACCACCAAAATTCTTCCTCTTGTTGTTGTTACTCGGACCAGAGGAATGGAAGCCAGGGTATGCTTAAATAGCCAAGGCTTTTTCCATCATTTGCTGAAAGGTGAGTGGTAGTTGGGGCACAAGGTGATGCCCCACATTATAGTTGAAACCCTCTAGAAATATGGTTGCCCTCCAATCTTCGATTAGGCCCACAACATAACGTTCCAGCAGAAGGAAACATCAGACATACTCAGACACATTCATGTTTCCTTATCGCAAACTATAGAACTCAACCTCCTTCTTCTTCAGATAGGCCAAACAGATGTACTTTGCTCTAAATAGTTCGAGAAATTGTTCCCATGTCATTTCGGCAGTGTCTCAGGTGCATGAAATCCTGGTCTACTAGATTCGGGCTGGGCCATCTAGGACGTAGGTCGCAAAGCAAACCTTTTGGTGTGGGGGACACACCATGCCTTCAAAAGTATGTTCTAGGGCTAACACCCAGTCATCATCCTTGTCCACCATATTGGACTCATTTTCCCCCTTGAAGTAGGGAGGATGCATCTTGAGGAAATCAGACAGTTGGAACTCCCGGGGCCTGTTGGCATTGACAACGACTGTAGAAAGCTACTGTTGGGTTATGGGGGAGACAAAGAAGGCAGTGGAAACAAAATTTTTCTTCTCCCAAACCCAGAATAAGGAATCATGTCAACGTCTATACAGTAGGAAGGATGGTTTATGGAGGCGTACCTTATCCCGAGGCTTGCTCGATGATGTTACCTCACGGCTTGCACGATCTTCACCTCCGGTCTTAGACGATGTCTGAGCAACTCCTGGTCTCACCGGGACTGTCAGGATTGACAGCTGTCCTCCAAGCAGTAGAAGTCTCCTGCCTCTGTAGTCGTCTATACAGACTTCCTGGAACTCCGATCTCCTTGTCCCACAAGGAATCAGAAGGAGTCGCACCCTCATGTTGGCGTACTAGTCACCGACACACTCTCCTGCAACCAGTTGCCTTTCTGCAGTTGTCTTTCCCTTGCTGTGCCTCCCTTATTGGGTAGCACTTGCTCGGGCTCTCTCGGTTACCAAAACCAGAGAGAACGACAACTTTGCAGAGCAACTAGTGTTCTGAGTTGTACTTTGAGAAGCCCCCAATACCCCTATATATAGGAGGGTCATGGGACAGGGTCCTCTACCCTGGGCAATGTGGGACTAAACAGGAGTAGAAGGGTTCGATATTTTCCACAAAACAACCAACTATATCACTTGAACCGATCGTTTCAACCTTGAAACGATCGGTTGGTGATCTAAGCCGATCGGTTCACACATGAACCGATCGGTTCATCACATGAGACAATCGGTTCATGGTCCTGGTCCAACTCAAATTGACTTTCATATTTGTCTCTGATTAATCAAATATTAATCCTTGTCCAAATCGAATTTGTACAAGTGAAACAAATTATATTTGCAAAATTGACTTTCCAAATGATCTCCGTTGGTCACATGAGACAACCGGTTCAAAAATTGAGCTGATCGGTTCACCAACCTGAGTCGATCGGTTCATCTCATGAGCCGATCGGTTGGAAGTGCAGATTGTGCAAAATCAGTCAATCATAGTTTCAATCAATCCGATACTCTTATCAATTGGTCCAACACCTTGAACACTATGATTTTGAGCTATCAATCAACTGAGTGTTTAATTGAACTACTAAACTCCTTTAGTAATCAATTTAAACATCATTTGTGGATAAACTCCTCTTCCAGGTTAAATCCTATGTGTTTGACCCTACAGGTCCATTTCACGTTGGCAGTGAAAGTCCATAACACTTATGACTTCACAAGCAAAGAGCAGTGCCTAGTCACACATCAGTGCTACCCAAGTGAAATAGAAAGTTGGAGATCAACTTTCAATCCTACAATCTGTGAATGGTGTTACAGTGAATGTATAATTCCTTTTTCACTAATGTCCTAGATGAACTCAAGACATGGTACAATCATCCTTTCAACGTTCATCCATTTCCTTGATCTCAGAGCAGACTGGGTGAGATGTGTGTGACATCAATATCACATATTGATTCACACGTGCATGCGCATGCCTTTCTCAATCCTACTCATCAAGTGGCATGTACATTAAACTCCCTTAGGAGGGACAAATCCCATATCTATCACTCACCCCTCAAAAGCCCCATGTGTCAAAGTCACCCAATCATCACCTTTATAACAACCCATGTTTCAGGACTGCGTTTGATGATGTCAAAGTGTACCCAACGACATGTGTTGAGTGTAGTGATTTCAAGTTGAAGAATCACATTCACCACCATCACTGTGGGAGCTGACTGTGACTACCAAATCATGGTTCCATGTGTCACTCTCACGGTGGGTCTGTCTGGTACACTTGTTCTCCAACAAGTACCTATGTGCTTGGTTTGATATCACTATATCATGACTAATGAGATTCTGTCATCAACCAAAACACAATCTAGTCTTTAGTGTTATTGACGTCTATGGTTATTTCCTCAATAATGACCGACTAGGGACTAAACAAGAATGTATACTCTTAACATATGTATGATCTCATCGTTTAGGTCCTTAACCTACAAGCATACGCCATTGAGTAAAACAATTCTTTAGACATCTATCATGTTACACTATCATCTCAGAAACAGTTAAAACATATAGATCGAAAATTGCCTTTATTATTATTCAAATCATTTATAAAGTATCCCATTACAATCATCAAATGACTTGCTCTATGGGCATACATACCAACAGAATCCCACTTTCACTTAGAGCCAGTCACCTAGGAACCTCAGTCCTTGTGACCTAGAATGACCATCATGCTTCTGCTGAGAAAGGGCCTTAGTCAGCGGATCATGTATGTTGTCTTCAGTTGATACTTTGCAAATCTTCACATCTCCTCACTGTACGATCTCTCGTATGAGATGGAAGCGCCGCAGTATGTGCTTGGACCGCTAATGTGATTTGGGATCCTTAGCTTGAGCAATAGCTCCATTATTGTCACAATAAAGCTCAATTGCATCACGGCTACTAGGAACTACACCAAGTTCAGAGATGAACTTCCTGATCCACACAACTTCCTTTTCTGCATGCGAAGTAGCAATATACTCGACCTCTGTAGTAGAATCGGCAATTGTTTCTTGCTTGGAACTCTTCCAGCTCATAACTCCATTGTTTAGGCAAAACACAAATCCTGATTGCGATCTGTAATCATCTTTGTCGGTTTGGAAGCTCGCATCAGTGTAACCCTTTACAACCAGTTATTCCTCACCGCCGTATACAAGGAACTAATCCTTAGTCCTTCACAAGTACTTGAGGATGTTCTTTACGGCTGTCCAGTGAGCATCCCCATGATCTGACTGGTACCTGCTCGTCATGCTGAGGGCATACGAGACATCTGGGCATGTACACAACATAGCGTACATGATGGATCTGATGGCTGATGCATATGGGATCCCATTCATACTCTCCCTCTCTTCACAAGATTGGGGACATTGAGCTCTAGAGACGGTGACTCCATGTAGCATGGGGACGTTGCCTCTCTTTGAGTTCTCCATGCTGAACTACTTCAGCACCTTGTCAATGTACATGCTTTGACTTAGTATGAGAATCCTTTTAGATCTATCTCTATAGATCTTAATTCCTAGAATGTAGGATGCTTCTCCTAAGTCTTTCATTGAGAAAGTATTCCCAAGCCAAGTCTTTACCTTCTCTAAGGCTAAGACATCATTCCCCATCAATAGTATGTCATCCACATACAATATGAGGAATGTGGTCATGCTCCCGCTAACCTTCTTGTACACACAAGGTTCATCTTCATTTTGAATAAAGCCAAACACTTTGACTTCCTCATCAAATCAAAGATACCAACTCCGAGATGCTTGCTTCAATCCATAGATTGACCTTTATAGCTTACAGACTTTATTGGCATTCTTTGGATCTATAAAACCTCCAGGCTGTGTCATGTACACATCCTCATTTATATTCCCATTAAGGAATGCAGTTTTAACATCCATTTGCCAAATTTCATAGTCATAGTAAGCCACAATAGCAAGCATAATCCTGATGGACTTAATCATGGCAACTGGAGAAAAGGTTTCATCATAATCAACACCTTGAACTTGTTGGAAACCCTTTGCAACCAATCTACCTTTATAAGTTTGCACATTGCCATCAATGTCGGTCTTCTTCTTGAAGACCCACTTGCACCCTATGGGTTTTACCCCTTCAGGTGGTTCCACCAAAGTCCATACTTTGTTGAAGTACATGGATTCCATCTCAGATTTCATGGACTCAAGCCATTTCTCAGAATCTGGTCCCTCCATAGCCTCTAGATTGGTAGTTGGATCATCACCTATGATCAACTCACCACCTTCCTAAGTCACAAGGTATCCAAACCTCTCAGGTTGAAGGCATGTCTACTAGATCTACAAGGTCCTTGTGTTACTTGAGGAGACTGAGATTCCACAACACCTTGTGAATCTCTATGTTCCTCTTATACATCTACTGGTTCAATGTTTTCTTGTTGGGATTGAACCTCTTCAAGCTCTATTTTCCTCCCACTTTTTCCTCTGGAAATAAATTCCTTTTCTAGGAACACAACATCCTGTCAACAAACACTTTGTTGTTAGTTGGGTGGTATAAGTAATATCCCATGGTCTCCTTAGGATATCTAACAAAATAACATTTATCAGATCTAGGGCCTAGCTTGTCTGGAAACATTTTCTTGACATATGCCTCACACCCCCAAATCCTCATAAAAGACATATTGGGACGCTTCCCAGTCCATAACTCATATGGTGTCTTTTGAACTGATTTAGATGGTACTCGGTAAAGTGTAAACGTGGCAGTTTTAAGAGCATGACCCTAGAAGGAAATTGGAAGATCGGCAAAACTCATCATTGATCGCACCATATCCAATAATGTGCGATTCCTTCTTTCAGACACACCATTACGCTGTGGTGTTCCAAGTGGAGTCCATTGTGATACAATACCACAGGCTCACACAAGGTCCTCAAACTCTTGGCTCAAGTATTATCCACCTCGATCAGATCGAAGTGCTTTAATACTTTTACCAAGTTGGTTCTGTACTTCATTCATGAAATCCTTGAACCTTTCAAGGGTTTCTGACTTATGTTTCATTAGGTACACATAGCCATACCTACTGAAGTCATCCGTGAAGGTAATGAAGTACTTATACCCATTTCTGGAATTAGTTCTAAAAGGCCCACATACATCAGTATGTATGAGTACTAATAGATCACTAGCTCTCTCACCTTTACCTAAAAAGGGAGTCTTGGTCATCTTTCCCAACAAACAAGATTCACATGTCTCTATTGATTCATAATCAAAAGAGTCTAGATAACCATCTTTATGGAGTCTAGAAATGCGCTTCTCATTTATGTGCCCTAGACGACAATGCCAAAGATACGTTTTGTTTGAGTTGTTGAGTTTTTGCCTTTTGGTGTTTACGTTGTATACACTTGTCTCTAGATCTATCAAGTATAGACCATAAGACATTGGGGCACTGCCATAAAAGATCCCATCTTTTGAAATGGAACACTTTCCATTCTTAATAAGAAATTCAAAACCATCCTTGTCCAAATAGGATACGGAAATGATATTCCTATTTATGGCAGGTACATAATAGCAGTTCTTCAACGCTATTATTAACCCACTTGGTAGAGTTAACTCATAGGTTCCTACGGCACTGGTGGCAACCCTTGCCCCATTGGCAACACGTAGTTAAACCTCGCCTTTCCCCAAAGACCTACTTCTTTTAAGATCCTTTACATTTGAACAAATGTGAGATCCACATCCAGTATCAAGTACCCATGACAAATAAGTAGTAAAGTTAATCTCTATGACGTATACACTAGAAGTAGATATCTTTATCTCTCACTTCTTATTCCATCGTTCCTTCCATCCTGTCCATGTTTTTAGTGCAGAAGATTCTGACATTGGTTTGGCTAGAAAACCCTTCTCTCCCTCACCTTTGTCCTTAGACTCTGTTCCATTGATTTCCATCAATGAACTATCCATCTTCTTAAGCGCACATAGAGTGGACTCAAAGGCTACTAGTATATCTGGATTATGCAGAACACTTATCACAATCCTCAACCAGTTATGAAATTTATTCTCAATTAATTTTTCCATTTTAAAAGATGATTCTTTTGCCATTCTACAAGAGAAAATTGCATTTGTCAAAACTCTTTTTGATTTGATTTGAATAAAATTTGACAGTAGTTAATTAGGCCTTTAATTAATTACCGCTCCCACTATTTTGACTCAAATTGACAGCCCTCACCATCAATTTATAAGATTGCAGCGTACAATCTCCTAGTGGGTCAAGATCTGTATTTCATCAAGTCATGAGTCAGCTTTGGCTGATCGCCCATAACTTAACTATTTAGGTAGGCCATCATGCCAATTGCATCATATGCAACTCTTAATGAATGAACATGCGCAACACCTTTCCATGAACATTCCTTGCCTCTAGGCTTAGACGCTCTAAGAATCACCAGTTAAGTCTAACCCAAAAGCCGACACGGTAAATATGCACCCTGCTTTAGCAGAACCTACATGCTTACCCTTCAACTTCTACGAGATAGACGACGCACCACGCTTTGGCGTAACCTACGCTTGGTCGATCAAGCTTTTCATGTGTGCCGCTAATGGAAGGCGTAAAAGACTTAATATTTAGATGAGGGATTTGGTTTTTATAGGTACATATACATATCCAATCACCACAATATAGTAAGTATCATATACATGCTATATCCCACAGAAAACATGCAAAACGATAAAAGTAATGATTATGGCCATCCTAATGTGATTCCTCGAGCCAAGAGGAATCACGGTCATCTAGGTCCACATCACATGCAACATGTACAAGATGAACTCTGTGCTTTGCCTTTCTAGGTTTGATCAGCTCATCTCCATGATTGATCTGCTCACCATTAGGTTGGTCGGTTGGGTGCTACCTGTCGATCGACTGGCGCCTCCAGCTGATCGGTTCGCTGGTCATCGTGCATCTCCTCAAGCTGCCACCCGCTCGTCTCGCTCCTCGAACCGGTTGTCAAGATGTCCGCCGTTCTTTGACATAATAAGAAATAAAATTCTATCCTATTTTACATTTGAAAAAGGAAACCCTGAGTTACATTCAGGGGGAGCAAATGTAGGAATGAAATATTGAGTTATCTCGAGTTACATCAAGAAAAGGAGATAGGAAATCGGTGCGCAGACTGAGATGCAAGCAACCACATTCAACCAAGCACACACAAACATAGGGTTTATTAGCCATAACCATGCTATACATCCACCACAAAACTCATTTAAGGGCGACGCGTATCGAGTGCATTCATATTGCATATCATATATGTAGATTAGGATTTGTGGATTTAGGATTGGACATGCATAAAGACAATTTTATTCACATCGTATGCAATAAATAAAGGCGATAAACCAAAATTGATCATATTGATAATCCTAAAGCATAGAGCATTTGACATGGCTCTGATACCACTGTTGGGTTATGGGGAAGACAGAGAAGGTAGTGGAAACAAAAAATTTCTTCTCCCAAACCCAGAATAAGGAATCGCGTTAATGTCTATACAATAGGAAGGATGGTTTGTGGAGGCATACCTTGTCCCGAGGCTTGCTCACTGACATTACCTCACGGCTTGCGCGGTCTTCACCTCCGATCTTGGACGGTGTCTGAGCAGTTCCTAGTCTCACCGGGACTGTCAGGATTGACAGCTGTCCTCTGAGCGGCAGAAGTCTCTCGCCTCTGCAGTCGTCCACACAGACTGCCTAGAACTCCGATCTCCTTGTCCCATAAGGAATTAGAAGGAGTCGCACCCTCATGTCGGCGTACCGACACACTCTCCTGCAACCAGTTGCCTTTCTGCAGTTGTCTTTCCCTTGCTATGCCTCCCTTATCGGGTAGCACTTGCTCGGGCTCTCTCGGTTACCAAAACTAGAGAGAACGACAACTTTGCAGAGAAACTGGTGTTCTAAGTTGTACTTTGAGAAGCCCCCAATACCCCTATATATATAGGAGGGTCATGGGACATGGTTCTCTACCCCGGGTAATGTGGGACTAAATAGGAGTAGAAGGGTTTGAGATTTTCCACAAAACAACCAACTGCGTCACCTGAACCGATTGTTTCAACCTTGAAATGGTCGATTGGTGATCTGAGCCGATCGGTTCACACCTGAACCGATCGTTTGGCACCCTTGAGCCGATCGGTTCATCACATGATCCGATCACTTCGTGGTCTAGATCCAACACAAATTGACTTTCATATTTGTCTCTGATTAATCAAATATTAATCCTTGTCCAAATCGAATTTGTACAAGTGAAACAAATTGTATTTGCAAAATTGACTTTCCAAACGATCTCTGTTGGTCACATGAGCCGACCAGTTCAACAATTGAGCCAATCGGTTCACCAACCTGAGCCGATCGGTTCATCTCATGGGCCGATCGGTTCATCTCATGAGCCAATCGGTTGGAAGTGCAGATTGTGCAAAATCAGTCAATCGTAGTTTCAATCAATCTGATACTCGAATCAATTAGTCCAACACCTTGAACACTATGATTTTGAGCTATCAATCAAATAAGTGTTTAATTGAACTACTAAACTCCTCTAGTAATCAATCTAAACATCATTTGTGGATAAACTCCTCTTCCAGGTTAAATCCTATGTGTGTGACCCTGCAGGTCCATTTCACGTTGGCAGTGAAAGTCCATAACACTTATGACTTCACAAGTAAAGAGCAGTGCCTAGTCACACATCAGTGCTACCCAAGTGAAATAGAAAGTTGGAGAACAACTTTCAATCCTACAATCCGTGAATGTGTTACAGTGAATGCATAATTCCTTTGTCACTAATGTCTTGGATGAACTCAAGACATGGTACAATCATCCTTTCAACGTTCATCCATTTCCTTGATCTCAGAGCAGACTGGGTGAGATGTGTGTGACATCAATATCACATATTGATTCACACGTGCATGCGCATGACTTTCTCAATCCTACTCATCAAGTGGTCATGGATATTAAACTCCCTTAGGAGGGACAAATCCCATATCTATCACTCACCCCTCAAAAGCCCCATGTGTCAAAGTCACCCAATCATCACCTTTATAACAACCCATGTTTCAGGACTACGTTTGATGATGTCAAAGTGTACCCAACGACATGTGTTAAGTGTAGTGATTTCAGGTCGAAGAATCACATTCACCACCATCACTGTGAGAGCTGACTGTGACTACCAAATCATGGTTCCATGTGTCCCTCTCACGGTGGGTCTGTCCGGTACACTTGTTCTCCAACAAGTACCTATGTGCTTGGTTTGATATCACTATATCATGATTAATGAGATCCTGTCATCAACCAAAACACAATCTAGTCTTTAGTGTTATTGATGTCTATGGTTATTTCCTCAATAACAACTGACTAGGGACTAAACAAGAATGTATAATCTTAACATCTGTATGATCTCATCGTTTAGGTACTTAACCTAAAAGCATACGTCATTGAGTAAAACAATTCTGTAGACATCTATCATGTTGCACTATCATCTCAAAAATAGTTAAAACATATAGATCGGAAATTGCCTTTGTTATTATTCAAATCATTTACAAAGTATCCCATTACAATCATCACATGACTTTCTCTATGGGAATACATACCAACAAATACCCCATAAGGGTGTCTGAGAGGATTTAACACAGCATAGCAAACTCCTGCTTGGGGTCAAAGGAGTCTCAGGGGTCTCCAGGTTGTTGTTGTTGTTGTCGACATTTTCTTCAAATAGGCTACCCTTCCTGAAAGTCAAGGACATAGGGTAATAATTCTAGGAGTATAAGACAAAAATAGATGAGGCTACTATTTCTTATAGGCATGCTATTTCAGGTACTCAATATCAGATCAGGCCAGGTCGGTGTCATATGAACCCAGGAGTCCTCGTTAACCAACTAGTGGGCCGGAGGAAAATATTGCCAGCCCCCAGGTTCTGACCCTTTCTTGACACCATCACTTTCAACTTTGTACCCTAGTAGCTACCCTCTGATACCATGCTGTAAGGAGGCGAGATCACCCCTCACTAAAATTTAATGGAAAATATAAAACATCCCTCAATTACATAAAACTTTGATGAGGAAGGATTCATTCATAATAATTCCATTTAAATAGGCATGTACCAAATACAATACTGTCAATAGTAGCAACGAAAGAAAAAGTTGAGAAGCCTATGCTATTACATGGCTTATATCAAAAGTTTATAACATAGCTTGAACAACAAACTATAGGATCTAGTAATAGTAACCTAGTAATGATGGTCGCTTTATTCCTGTTCTGGTACTCCTTGCCCTGGTCCTGGGTGGTTGGGGGTCACCCAACAAAAGGAGATAAAAAGTATGTGTCAAAACTTGACAAAGGACAAGTACTTTTGTAACATATGGCAAAGTAAAGATTCACTACACTAAGAGATTCCAAGAATATGAGGCATATTAACAATTTGGATTTCTTTCAAGTAAACAATAAGTAAAGAGCAAACATGATACATTTTGACTAAGTTGAACTAATATACAGTTGAGGCACCTACCAAACCTCAACCTCTAGATGAGGGAGAATTTACACATTCCCAAGCACCCAAATATATATATAATGTGGGGAGAATTATCACGTTCCCATGGGTGAATTTACACATGCCCACTATGGGTGATTGTACAGATGTACCATATATTAGTTAATTAGTCATTTACATCATTACCATGCTTAAAAATTAATGGAAGATAAGAGATATGTGAAACATTGCAGGTGGGGTCCATGGCCCAATGATTCATCAAAGCACTCAGAATAAGCAAGATATAGTGTAACAAGCATATGGGCTCAATTCTCAATAAGCAATTCATGGTTCAACAAATAAATGGCTCATGCCTCAAATGGAAATTAGGTTGGATGAAATAGATGCCCAACTAAAGTGTTAGAATGCACATACCTGATATAGGATCCCTAGATATGATTTTTCCACCAAATGATTAGTTCCAAGTCCCTTTAACGCATAGGTACAAGATTCATTACATATATTAGATATTTGAAAGTGATTAAGTGTAAAGTGCCCAAAGTTTTGAACCTTCGAAACAAACCATTGATTTTGGGCTTGAAAACCTGACCAATCGATTCCTAATATTTTCCTAATCAAGAAAACATGTTTATTTATCAAAATTGAACTTATGATCCATTAGTTATCATTTTTAGAATATTTAATATGATTAAGATGGTACACACATTAAATATCGAAATAAAAATGAGATTTAGTAAATAAAAAACCCCAAATTCGAATTCTTCTCAAAATTAACTTTTCAACAAGTATTTATTCACATTTTTCTGATAAAGTATTGATTTTCTACGAATTAAAAGATTTTGACCAATCAGAAAAATAGAAAATGCCACATGGACCTCATAGCCAGTGAGGGAGTAGATGACCGAAATGTCCCTCATGTTAATGAAGAAAGGGATAGGCACGTGGGGGCAAAACCATAAAAAACTAGTGGGTCATCTCCTTCCTCTCGCGCCAGCCATGACCGCGGAGAAGGAGCTCCCCCATTTGGGTGTTTCCACGTTTCTTGACCAAAACAGACGTACATGTACTCGAAACGAAGAGGGAGATGAGATGAACTCACTAGAAGACTTAATTTTGTTGCTACTATCACCGAGGAGGTAGGAAGGGGGCCACAAGTCAAGGAGGAAGGTGGAGATGTTGGGGCTAAGCGAGGGAGTTTCAGGCCAAATTAGCGTTAGGGAGGAGTTGCTAGGGGGCGACGGAGGTGTGGGGATAGCTTTTTATAGGCGAGGAGGATTGTTGAGATGAAATGACAAAGGGGTGGAGTAGCCTTGGCTAGTGCCATTGGGTGTTTCAGCCACAATGCTCAAGATTGGACGAGTGATGGCTTGAACAAAGCGTCAGAGCACATCAGTTCATTTGGCAAAGAAATCTCATGAAAGGATCGAGAAATGAGGGAGTGAAGTCAAGGGGGTCAAGTTCACTGTACACGAAGAGGCCAGAGGTAGAAGATTATGCAGCTGCCATTGGATTGGGATCAAATGGCGATCTGAGCGTGTGACAAGGAAATCAAAGGACAAAATGACATAAATGAAATTCGATTGATATACTATAGTCACACTTTATTGAAACTTATAAAATCCATTTGAATGGTCAAACGAAATCCAAATGACCTAAAATTTTAACCATAGGTTTATGACAACATCTAGAACGATTCTATGTATTTAATTTTTCATTTTACCCAATACAAGGCCCCTAATAATATTATTTCCCATTAACATATATATTAGTGTATAAATTGAGTAAATTAATGTGAAAAGGCATTATGATAATTTTTCTTGTTGTATTTTTGAGATAGGCCAACCAAGAGGCTTTCCCCACTCTATTAATTACATTTCATAATTTTATTCACTCATAAGGAGAGAGAAAAATAAAGGGGGGGGGTTATTAATTCCTTATCATTAATGAATTTTCACCCATTATTCATGAGACTTGTATAATAACATTATTCATTGACAAAATCTTATCTATGCCACACTTGTTTCATTTTTGGGAACATTTGCATCAATGACCTTACTAAAAATAATAATAGAGGTAATTTGTTCACTAACCCTTGTGTTGGCATGTATATGTTATCCATGCCATTAAGTTTCCATAAATTCCACATTAAGGACAAAACAAAGGAAAAAATGAGATAGCACAAAGTATGGGGTGGAAATTGCAAATATGATTTGAAACTCAGTTCGATACACATCTAGTCAAATCTAATCAGTTAGTGTGCACTCCTTTGGCGGAAGCACCACAGACCCATTAGCCTCATCAATTCCACATGCAAGATCATTGCCAAGATACTCAGCAGTCGCATGAAATCGCACCTCAACAACATCATTTACATTCAACAATGTGCTTTCTTTCCACATAGAAACATCCAAGATGCATTCATCATGGTACAGGAAACCTTACACACCTGCCACACACTTCACAAACCAACTCTCATCTTCAAAGTGGACTTTTAAAATGCCTTTGACAACGTCAATTGGGAATTCATTATTAAATGCATGCACAGACTCATTTTCCCTACTAATTGGTGTTCCTGAATACTATCATGCATAAACACAAGCACATTTACAACCCTAAAAAATGGGTCCCCACGTGGATTTTTTAAGAACACTAATGGGCTTCAACAAGGTGGCCCACTATCACCCTACTTATTCATCATCATCACGGATGCCCTAAACTCATTCATATAGAATGCCATAGATGTTGGGTACATCAACAAGCCCAGGGGATGCACACACAATGTGATACAATAGAAGATGATGCCATCATCATCATCAAACCAAACAACTCAAATATCATCAATCTCATCAGGATTCTAGCAATATTTACCAAATTATCTGGACTCAAAATCAATTATGCCAAATCCACCATCATATGTGACTATGTAGACTCCATAGATAGAGACAGATACACACATACGTTGGGATGTCAACATGAAACCTTCCCATTCACATACCTCAGACTCCCACTCACCCCAACTCATGTTTCATGCTCTGCATGGAACCCAATCATCAACAAACTAAATAACTATGTCAGCACATGGGAAAACAACTACCTATCTATAGAAGGATACATATCTCTTATCAATGCCACCTTCACACCCATCATAATCTACTATCTATCATGCATCCCACTCCCAACCATGGCACAAAAACACTTTGATAAAATCCGCAAGAAATTCCTATGGGAACACAAAGGCAAGAAATTACACCTGGACACATGGGAAAATATATGCAGCCCTAAGGAGGAGGGCGGTTGGGGCATCATCAACATCAAAAGACATAGTCCTTGCTTTATACACAAGATCACAACATTGATCAGTAACAAAGAATACAAATTGTGGACAAACATCTTCACTAAAAATACCTTTTACATCAAACACCACGGTCCTTCAAAACAAATAGGATAACATCGCCCCAATGGAAATACTTAGCCAATACTCTCAACATTATTTCAAACACCATATAAATATTACCTCACTTATGGAATAACACCAAATTCTAGCATGACCCATGGTGGCATGGATAGAATCTTATCAATGTACAACTCCCAAACAAACAAATCCCCAACTCACTTATTAATCACAACAACTACCTATAATTAACCAAGTTGGGATCCAATGGTGACAACAACCTAAAATGTTGCCTCAGAGAATGGACGGACCCATACACATACTTAGACATAATGAACCAACTAGAAAATAACATCACCAGACACACCGAATGGATTTGGGGTCCCAGATACACAACCAAATTAGCATATAATTACTTTACACATAGAGGCAAAACTAGGCCATACAATAAGATCTGGAAAATAAAATGCTTACTCAAACTACACATTCTGATTTGTCTCATTTGTCACGATAAACTTCTCACAGACTTGGCGATGAGATATAAGGGGTTCTGGCGGCCATCTAGATGCTCACTTTGCAAAAACAATGAGGAAAAAACTCTATGTATGTTCTATGGATGTCACACACATAGAAGGATATGGACACATTACACCATGTCCACCATGATTTTAGCTGACACATACATGAACACCATGTACAAGATACAACACGTTAGAAGTAGAACCAATAGATATCTAAAACATGACATCTTGACGGTGGCCATTATATGGGTTATACAGACTACTAGAAACAAAATCATTTTTGATAATCTGACCTTATCCATACAACATATCATTCAACGAGTGGATACAACATATCATTCAACAAGTGGATACAACATATCATGATTTTTTGCATATCAGGTTACAACAACGGGAACATGGACAGAACCCACAAGGACCCATACAACCAGATGAACAACCATAACATCACAAGAGCGTTGACACTTGGCCAGGTGGAGGGAGCAGGAGAAAACTGAAGGAACCATCAAGCAGACATAGCAGGGAGCAGCCCACTCATGGAAGAGGAATATTTTGGAGGATGATATTATTATGAGGATTAGATGTACATTAATTACATAATTCTAGTACATGGGGATACACCACTGGTGAACAAATCCCCCATTTTGTTGATATGTAACTATTAGGAACTCTTATTATCCACCAGAGTTACCTTTGTTTCTCAGGACTTATCGTGGTTTGCATAAGTCAATATCAATACAAGGAATTAAATATATATGAAAAAGAATACTTATAAAAATTACATTCCAAAAAGACCAATATTGACATATTTTTAAAGAGAAAAAAAAGAAGAGAAAATATGGAGGGAAGAATAGGGAGCGGAAAGAAGTAAAAAATCAATAAAAAGAGATAAAATAGACGAATATGAAAAGGAAAAGAGGGAAATAAGGAAGAATGTAAATGAAGAAGAGGAGGGAAGTAATGTATTTTTGCTTGAATGTACCTATTAAAGAGCCCAATGCACACATTTTTTATTGAATGTGCCCACTATTGTTTGAAGTGTGCCCACCATTGCTTCAATGCACCCACTTTTACTTGAATGTTCCCCCTATTTCTTGAATGTGCCCACTATTGCTTCAATGCATCCCCTTTTGCTTGATTGCGCCCACTATTTCCTGAATGCACCCACTATTGCTTCAATGTGCCCACTTTTACATGAATGCACCCACTATTGTCCTGAATGCACCCACTTTTGCTTGAAATGCACCCACTATAGCCCTCAATGCACCCACTTTTATATGAATGCATCCAATATTGTCCTGAATGCACTTACTTTGCTTGAATGCACCCACTACAGCCCTCAATGCGCCCAGTTTTGCGTGAATGTGTACACTATTTTTTCAATGCACCCACTTGTACATGAATGCACCCACTATTGTCCTGAATGTGCCCACTTTTTCTTAAATGCACCCACTACATCCCTCAATGCATCCACTTTTACGTGAATGCATCCATTATTGTCTTGAACGTGTCTACTTTTTCTTGAATGTGCCCACTACTGCCCTAAATGTGCCTACTTTTTCTTGAATGTGCCCAGTTTTGCTTGAATGTACCCACTATTGCTTCAATGCACCCACTTTTACATGAATGCACCCACTATTGTCATGAATGTGCCCACTAATGCTTGAATGCACCCACTACAACCCTTAATGCGTATGTGAATGTGCCCATTATTGTCCTGGATGCGCCTACTTTTGCTTGAATGCGCCCATTACAACCCTCAATGCACCCAGTTTTGCGTGAATGCACCCACTATTGTTCTCAAAGAACCCACTTTTAATGGAATGATCCCTCTATTGTTCTCAATGTGCCTGCTATTGTCCTCAATGCACCCGCTATTATCCTAAATGCATGCGCTTTTGAATGTATTCACCCACTACAACACTGAATGTGCCCACTACTTCCCTTCTCACTTCTTTCCTCTCCTCTCTTCACTTTCTTCGTCTTTTTACTTCTCACATTCTTTTTTCATTTTTTTTCTCACTTCTCTTACTTCCCTCCCCATACCGATGTGTATTATTTTCTCTAAAATATGTTAATATTGGTTTTATTGAAATGGATTTTTTTATAACAAATCCAACATGTTTTATTTCATAAAAAAATCATTATGAATCAAAAGTTATACACAAAAATATTTTTTTTCCTTTTCATTTCCTCTTAATATACATGTGTATTATTTTCTCAAAATTTGTTAATACTGGCCTTGTTGCAATTTTTTATAACAAATCCAACGATTTTTATTTCGTCAAAAAAATCATTACGGATCAAAAGTTATACACAAAATAATTTGTTTTCTTTGAATCTCTCTCTTAATCTCTTTCTAGAATCCTATCAAATCACTCCACTTGTCCTTTTTATCTACTCCCGCCAGCTCACCTTGTAAAACCAACAGCCCCCTTAAAACCACCTGTTCTGGGTCCCGCGTGATGGGAAACCAGTCACAGGATAGCATGTGAAATGATTGTCCCCCTACAGCACGTCAAGGACACATTTTTCAATAAAAAATATAAAGAGATAGGAGAAGTAATACGCATTGAGATATACTTATAAGTTAGGTAGGTAGAAGGAAAAGATATTATAAATCATGCATCGACTAATGTCACAATATTGATATGAATAGTACCGACCTTAACTTGCACATTTCTAAAAGAGTTTCAAAACATCTACATGTCTGAGCGACCACATGCTTTCCACCACCTTGGACCTTTATGTTTCCAGCTCCCACCCTAGTAGTCATAAAAGATATGGTAATTAGGGGTGGTAGAATTTTGTTAATAATTGATTAACCAAGTGATTATTTGAATGGTTGTTTTTTGGACACGTTGGTTGATTTGATCAATTCAGTTAATTTGTTTCAATTAATTGGGTAAACCATTAATTTTTTGATTAAATATATTTGTATTTAGTTAACACAATTAACCAAATAGACATGGTGGAGGGTGGCAACCTAGAGAAACGAGAGTACACGCGTACGTTGGAGATGGAGGGGTCATGCCCTGCATGATGGAGAAAGAGGGTTAGAGTCAAAAGACTCATATGCCCCTCTACGCACTCACAAACCGCAAGGTGTTGGTTTATTACACTAATGAGTTTTAATCTTAAGAAAGATTTTTTACTCAACTAACTAATTCCCGCAAGTATACAGAAGTAGTCGTAGTCGAGATCTAACACGAGGAGCTTAAGCAATCAATTAAATGCAGTAGTGCTAAGGTTCAACAATCTAGACCGTCTTAAAAGTGATTTGGTTGATTAAACTAGAAATTTTTTAGAATTAAGCAAGTAATAAATGGATTACTAAAAGAGGTCAAGATTCAGATATGGAAGTATCTTGAACTTAGGATTTCATCCACATATCATAACATACAACATGAGCATGAAATTTAAACATACTAGGCATTGGTTTTAAAAGAGAGTTATATGTTGCACTTCACCTCTCGGTGCAAGTACAACGATCCTAACTCAATTCAACATTCCCATATATGAATTTTTTTTTGGATCACAATCCTACTCCTCAACTCCATAATTTTCACTCTCGTGGTAAAGAAGGAGTTTCCAAGAGAGTACCTCCTTACTCTCCTACCTATCTTCTCATATCAAGCAAAAGAGCATAAAACATACACATAAGATGGCCATCCATACATGTAGAAAAGAAGAAACTGGTACTCACAAGGTGGAAAAACAAGAAACATAGTATTTAGTACAAAATTATCATATTCCATACATGCTACGACATGGGAGCTACTCTCCCATGTCCAAGAAAAAGAAACTACTCATCCATGATAATGTACATCAGAAAATGTGTAGAATTTTCTGAATTTGACATCATTTAGAGAAGGTAAAGCTAAGTAATCCCAAGGTGTAACCAAAGAAAGGTAGAATTCTGACTTAAGGATGAAATCCCACTTCTACAGATGCTCCAAACCGGACAAACCTCTCTCCCAAGAAGCTTGGTGGAGTGAAGAAGCTCTGCTGCACCTTGGAGAAGAAGCTTGGAGAAGAAAAGAAGAATAGAGTTCTTTTGCAAGAAACCACCCTCTTCTACCTCCAAAATCACCCTCCTTGCTCTAGCCTTGCTCTGGGATGAAAGAGTTTTGAATAATGACCAGTGATAATTGCTCCTTTGAGTGGTTTCGTCTTTTAAAACAAAAGGAATCATATTTGAAAATTTGCTGAAACTGACAGGCACACGCCGTGTCTTTCTCCGGACATGGCATGTCCTGTCTCGGGCAGTTGTTTATGTGTTAAGTACACGTCATGTCTTATTTAATACATGTCATGTACTTCTCCAGAAAGGCTGAACTCGGTTCTATATGCCCAGGTACACGCCATGTACTTTTCCAGAAAGGCTTGACTAAGTTCTGACTCCCCAGGTACATGTCGTGTCATTTATGGACACGTTGTGTACTTTTCTTCAGTGATCGCATCAATAGGTCTTCTAGAAATGCACATGTCGTGTCTAAAATAAGACACACCGTGTGCATTGTTGTTTCAGCAAAAATAAGATTCTAGATGTTTACAAGGCTTAGAGAAGTCCCAAATATGATAAAATTGAGTTGGAAAACCTCCAATTTGATTCCTTTGATGAAAATATACAATACACATCATGGATAAGCAAAATAACAAAAAGGTGGCAAAAGTAATATGAAAAGAGGCTAAATGAGAACAAAATGAACTGAATTTGTTTGTTAAAATAAGTGAAAAGTTGATGTAGAAACCACACAACAAATCCCCCTAAGCTTGAATCATTACTTGTCCTCAAGCAAAAAGAACGTAGCCACACAAATGAAAGAATGTTCAAGTCCATGCATGGATTAAATGAAATGAATATATGCAATAAGCTCATCCAACCATGTACAAAAAGTTTATTTTCATAGTCATCATCTCAATTCAAACATCAAATATAGAGAAGTTTTAATTCAACAAAAGTGGTCACAAATTAAACAAGACAACCAACTAAACAACACTAAATAGGATTTGGATAGTCAAGACAAACAACTAGTGTATATACAACACAAAATTTTCAGCTATTATTGATGTAAATGATGAAATCTTAGTTAACTTTAACAATCTCAGTTGATCTCTCCTCTCGAAAAGATATGATAATTAATTTTTGGGATTCCAGCACTCAGCTGCTAATTTAGGCTTACGCACACATGGAGTTCCGGTTGGGGTGTTATTTTTACCCTCTTTTGATTTTCATACCACCTAACCATCATTGCCATATCACACTCACACTAGGCTAGCATGATATGTGGGCTGTTTGCCATCTTTTATTGGGTAAAGAGAGAAAATGATAAAAGTGATTTTGCACAACACAAGAGAGCCAACTAGAAGGTTAAATTAACAAGATTTCATTCATTAATTTGCAAAATTTTCACTGAAAAATCGATTATATATACACACTAAGAGTTTGGCAAGAGCATCCCGTATTCTAAATAGTGCTGTAGAGTTGATTCATTCGCTAATTTTTTTGACCAATTACATGTGTTTATAAATCAAAGATGTGAAAATTGAGAGTTCAGGCTATAATTACAAACCAAGATCATGTACATGGGGGATTTCATTTTCTATTTGATTCATGCATGTCCCTTACTAACTCTTTCATATGGCACAATGAAGTACAAGGTACAAGATGATTCAAGCATACAAGAGTTCATTCTATTTCAAAAGCCTCATTTCATATTAAGTTTGCCATAAAGGGAAATACAAAACATGAAACATGCTGAAATAAAAGACTGACAAAAGCAAATGATGAAAACAAAAGACAAAATCAAAAGCAAATGAAACAAAGACTACATTACTGGCTGGTTGTACCCCCTCTAAGCTTGAAATTTGCAGTGTCCTCACTACATCAATCGAACTCATGGAGGTATCAACCAGATACCTAGCATGGATGAAAAATCAATATGAGGGTTCAACACCCCCACGGTCTGTCTGAAAGAACTGGCTGACAAGATCATCCTTCGGGACATCCATCAGAGTGGGTTGTGGAGCAGACTCTGGCTGCGGGTAGGAGTAGTGGCCCTAAGAGATGTGCCACGAGTCCATGCAGTGGACCATGTTGTGCATCGCAGTATACTATGTGCCCATCTGGTCCAGGTGGCTATCTATGTGATCGAACCACTGCTGCACATAGCCATACAGATGCTTGACGTCAGGCATCACCCAGGAATACTCCGTCTAGGTGCTGGTGGAGGGAGGTGGTAGAGAAGAAGTAGGAGGGGCTGAAGGACCTGCCCCAGTATCATCAGCAGCTTGGGATGCTACTATCTCCTCATTAGTGGAAAACATGACCTTCCATTTGTCCTTGTTCTCCAAGGTGGCATGCTCTGGATCTAGAAGGTCAATATACTGATCCTCATCAGAGAACTGATGGAATTTGTTATCGCAACCTGGAATCTTCGTGATCAAGCCTACTGAGAGAAGATACTAAATATCTACCAGGTTCCTGCCTGGTGCAACCTCAAGACCTGTCAAATCAATGTCAAACTTTTGTGCAATCAAGTTAATCAAACTGTCACACCTGATGTCACCGACATCCCTCCTTGTCACCTTCTTGATGTCAAAGAAACGTTGAAGAATGTAGAAAGCAGCATTAATCTCATGCTCATACATCATGCACCATAGGAAAAAGAGATCTTGCTTCCCAACAACCCCTTGTGTTTTCTTCTTGGCAAAAACTACAGTACTAAGAAGGTGATGAATATACCGGAAGATAGGGTTGTGGACCTCAGATGGCCTGGTTGATTTTGCTTCATACTGTTCCTCATAAAAAATGTCGAACCAAAACTCGATGGTATGAAAAGTGTTCAGGTAACTGATGGTGCCCTCATAGTGACACTCCAGTAACTCACAAAAATGGTGAAAAGTGAGCATGAAAGGATGACCCAAAAGCCTAAAATGTATAATACCAAATGGCTCGAGCTTCTTCTGTGGGTCCTTCTTGGTGGTGAGTGTCGTCAAAAACTCATAAACAAGATGGGGGTAAGTTTTTGATACCGTCAGGCAGATGGAGCTCAACCCCAAGTCCTATAGGCCCATGAGGACCTCATCCTTGAAGCCCAGAGTCGTCACAATCAAGAACTGGTAAGTTGGGTCCTCTTCTGGGGTGACCCAAAACTGCGTGCTAGACACATATCCTGACACTTGGGAGGAGCTGACGCCGTGCCTGCAGTTGCTTGTTTGCTTGACCGGGGCCATATCTATCACTGACAGGAAAGCACACGCCTTGTGTGAAAATAGAAGTGTCGTGTGTTTGAAACAGAAGCCGTCTCTCACTGCAATGCACACATTGTGTGCAAAGTGGTACACGCCGTGTGCCTGGGCGCTGCAGAAAATCTGCAGGTTGCAGATCATCAGATTTTTTGGGAAAGAAAGAGGAGGGGGTGGCGGCTGCTCGAGGCTGGATTTACGGCGTGGTCACGGGGACAAAGATAGCATGGATGGTGATCTCCTTGGTGTCATGGAGGCGTCGGGAGGGAAGGATGATAGATCCTTTCTCACAACCTGGCTTGAGAAGTAGGTGACGGCTCGAGGTTGAAGATGATGACGGCTTGCTTGAAGAAGAAAAGGACGTTGGCAGCTCATTCTTAACGACGGGACTAGCACAACTTGGCTAGGGCATGCATCCATCGGAGAAAGAGATGGCGGTGGTAGATCTGCTTGCGGGAAACACACCATGAGCAGGCTAGACACACGATGATGACATATCTACTTGTGGGAAACACACCGTGAGCAGGCTAGACACACGGAGGCGGCATTTTGCTTTGAGATCGAGATGGACACGACTGTGAACATGGCACGACGGCGGCTTGCTACTGCTAGTGCACACAGTGGCTGTGGAGAAGGTGCTAGGGTTTTGGATCTCACACGGCTCAAATTATAGTTTGAGTGAAAATGATGGCCGTGTGCTAGGTTTTAAATCTGCTTTTTCGACAAAAGACACGGCATGTGCAAATAAAGACACACCGTGTGTCATATCAGAACTCATTTTTTGTAATAAAAGATATGACATGTTCCATTTTGTACACAACGTGTGATATTCCAGAATTTCAAACGCCCAAATGCACTGATAAGCTACACAGTGTGTGCAAATAAAGACACGTCGTGTACTTTTTCCAGATATTTGCTTCTTTATCCTTCTGTTAGGATACACGTCATGTATAATATTGGACACATAGTGTATATCCTCAGAGTAATTGATGTTTCTTTCTCTGATGAGGAACACGACGTGTTCAAATAAAGACACATCATGTTTGCTTTCTAGATTTCTTGCATCCTTCATCCTCTGCTTGAGTACACAACGTGTGCTAAATAGGACACACCATGTTATTTATTCCAGTTAAGAACGTTTGTAGCTGCTGGATTGTGACACGGTGCGTCCAAATATAGACATGTCATGTACCTGGAGATAATACTCATTCTGCTGAGTTTTGAGATTGGGGACACGACATGTGCAAATAAATACACGCCGTGTCTTCTCTGGTTTCTACAGAAAACAACCTTTGTCAGCATAGAATTTATACCAGATATGCAATATAATCATCTAGATTATTACATTCATCCATGACAAACTTATTTACGAAACTAAAGAGTGTTTTTGACTTAAAAGACTTGAAAAGAAATCTATCCTAATGTGGGTTAAACCCCCACGAGGTCCTCCATTTAGAGTCCGGAGTGAGACTCTTCATTATCGTTCATGCATCTTGAAGGGAGCAAGAAACTCCCTAATGAACTTCATCTCCCGAAGTATACAGCTTGCAACATTTCCCATTTACTTTTAATGTTCCATCCTTGCCTTGCAATTCAACAGTTCCATAAGGAAAAATCTTCAACACGAGAAAAGGGCCAAACCACTTTGACTTTAGTTTTTCAGGGAATAGCTTAAGTCTTGAGTTGAACAACAATACTTTGTATCCCTCTTTGAAATCCTTCCTTCGGATTCTCTTATCATGCCACATCTTGGTTCTTTCTTTGTAGAGCTTTGCATTTTCATATGCATCAAGCCTTAGCTCTTCTAGTTCTTACAGCTGTAAAAGACGCTTCTCACCCACTTTCTTCATGTCAAAGTTTAAGAACTTTATAGCCCATGATGCACGATGCTCTAGTTCCAGTAGAAGATGGAAAGATTTACTATATATAAGCTTGAATGGGGTTGTGTCTATTATGGTCTTGTAAGCTGTCCAATATGCCCACAGTGCATCATCTATCTTCAATGCCCAATCTTTCCTTGAGCTAGACATTATCTTCTCTAGAATTCCTTTAAGCTGTCGGTTTGAGACCTCTACTTGCCCAGAAGTTTGAGGATGATAAGGCGTAGAGACCTTATGTGTGACTCCATATTTAGAAAGAAGATTATTGAATTGTTTCTCAACAAAATGCGTACCACCATTTTAGATTACAACTCTTGGAACTCCAAAGTGAGGGAAAATGATTTTTTGAAAAAGCTTTACCATAGACTTTGCATCCGGTGCTTGGGTTGGGATGGCCTCAACCCATTTAGAGACGTACTCAATAGCGATGAGAATATATTGGTAACCACATGAAGATGGGAATGGTCCCATATAATCAACTCCCCATACGTCAAATACCTCAATCTCCAAGATAGAGTTAAGAGGCATGTCATCACATCTAGAAATTCCTCCTGTTCTTTGGCATTTATCACAACCTTTTAAAAATAGATTGACATCTTTAAACAATGTTGGACAATAGAAACCAACTCATAGGAGCTTAGTTGTAGTCTTTTCTCCTCCAAAGTGGCCTCCGTAAGGAGAGGCATGACATTAAAAAACAATGGTAGCAATCTCTACTTCAGCGACACACCTGCGAATAAGTCCATCACTCCCATGTTTTAACAACAAGGGGTCGTCCCAATAGTAAAACTTTACGTCATGGAAGAACGTCTTCTTTTATTGGTATGTCAATCCCGGCGGTAGCTGTCCTGTAGCAAGGAAATTTGCAATATTTGCAAACCATGACACTTGGTTGGATGATAATGCATAAAGTTTTTCAATAGGCAAATGATCTTCAATAGGCAAACAATCTCCAACATCTATAGTCAATCTAGAAAGGTGATCTGCAACATTGTTCTCTGTCCCCTTCTTATCCCAAATCTCAAGATCAAACTCTTGCAAAAACAGTATCCAGTGAATGTGACGAGGTTTTACATCCTTCTTATTGAGCAAATACTTTATTGCAGCGTGATATATATAAACAATCACCTTAGATCCTACCAAATACTATCAAAATTTGTCGAAAACATACACTATAGCAAGCATCTCCTTCTCTGTAGTTGTGTAATTGATTTGTGCTTCATCTAGGGTCTTTCTGGCATAGTATATGGCATGAAGCTTCTTGTCCTTTTGCTGTCCTAGGACTGCCCCCACTGCATAATCACTTGCATCACACATCAGTTCAAATGGAGCATTCGAGTCCGGTGGTTGAATGATTGGTGTAGAAATAAGAGCGTCCTTTAGTTTGGTGAAGGTGGTATGCCAATCATCATTGAATATGAATTCAACATCTTTGGCAAGTAAGGAACATAATGGCTTTGTGATTTTGGAGAAATCTTTAATAAATCTTCTATAGAAACCTAAATGACTAAGGAAACTACGGATGTCCTTGAATGAAGAAGGAGTAGACATCTTTTCAATAATTTCCACCTTGGACCTATCAACCTCAATACCCTTGTTAGAAACAACATGACCTAATACTACACCGGATTGTACCATGAAATGGCACTTCTCCCAGTTTGTACTAGGTTAACCTCTTTACAGTGGTCTAAGACTAATGATAGGTTTCATAAACGTTGATCAAAAGAATCTCCATAAACACTAAAATCATCCATACAAATTTCCATTATGTTTTCAATAAAATTAGAAAAATAGCCATCATGCATCGTTGAAACATTGCAAAGACCAAAAGGCATGCGACGATAAGCATAAGTTCCATACGTGCATGTGAAAGTGATTTTCTCTTGGTCGGGAGGGTAGATAGGAATTTGGAAGAACCCAGAATACCCATCCAAGTAACAGAAATAGGAGTGTTTAGCAAGGCGTTCAAGCATTAAATCGATAAACGACAATGGAAAATAGTCCTTTTGGGTTGCTTTGTTCAGACACCGATAGTCAATACACATATGCCATCCTGTGACAATAAGTGTTTGAATCAACTCATCATTGTCCCCTTTGATGACAGTTGCACCCCCCTTCTTAGGTACCACGTGAATGGTACTAACCCAAGGGCTGTCACTTATAGGGTAGATGATATACCGACATCAACTAGCTTAAAGATTTCCTTTTTAACCACCTCAATCATATTTTGATTTAAGCATCTAGGCGGTTCAATGGTGGGTTTAGCATCATCCTCCATATTTATTCGGTGCATACAAATAGATGGATGAATGCCTTTCAAATCATCGACTGAGTAACCAATAATGTCTTTATACAAACGCAATTCGGCAAGCAATTTACTTTCTTGTTCATTGGTTAACTCATTATTAATTATTATAGGCGAAGTAGAGTCAGAATCAAGAAATGCATACCTTAGCCTTAGTGGAAGGGCTTTAAGTTCTACCTTTCTTCCGAGTGCATTGTCTTTGACTTTGTCATCAATAATTGGAGTGTCTTCTTCAGTAGCATCTGGTTTAGCAATAGAAAATACCCCAGAAATTTTAGATCCATTATTCATACCTTCATCATCATCACAGTAATTTACTATCGAGTTGGTAACATCACGATCTTCTTATACAACAGAATCAATAGAATCCATAAAATAGATTTCTTCTACATGAGAGGGTACTTTCATATCATCATATATAGAAAACTCCATGGATTCCTCACCAACTCAGAGTGTGAGTTTGCCTTCATGAACGTCAACTAGGCATCCAACATTTCTAAGGAAAGGCCTCCCAAAAAGAATGGGATTTGAAGGAACTTCTACCATATCTAGCACTACAAAATCACAAGGGATATAGAGTTTACCAATCTGCACTAGCACATCCTCCACAATACCTTTTGGGTATTTGATGGAATGATCGGCCAGCTCAATGGCCATCTTTGTAGGCTTTAGATCTCCAAGATATAGCTCTTGCCACAGAGTAGATGGGATGATACTGATACTAGCGCCAAGGTCTACAAGTCCTTTGTCAAAAGTGGTGTCACTGATCTTGCATGGTAGAGTGAAGGCTCCCAAGTCATCTAGCTTCTCAAGAAGTCGATTCTGAATGATAGAACTGATTCTTTCAGAACGCATCACAATCTCTACTTGGTCTACCTTCCTCCTTTTTGTAAAAATGTCCTTTAGGAACTTGGCATATGAAGGCATCTCTACAATAACTTCAGCTAATGGAAGGTTGACATGAAGTTTATTTAAAATGTCCATAAACTTCCTAAACTTTGAGTCCTCCTTCGTGTTTGCAAGCCTTTGCGGGAATGGTGCATTTGCCTTAAAAGAAAGTGGTACCTCAGCTGTACCTTTACCTTTACCTTCTGTAGGAGTGTCAAACTTTTCATTATCGACGATTTCTACATTCTTCTCCTTGGGTGAAGAAGATCTGTGGATTTCAGCTCCACTTCTCAAGGTGATGGCATTAGCTTGCTGCCTTGGATTCACCTCCGGTTGGCTTGGAAGAGAACCGGATTGGGTGTTCTTTTGCTGTGTCAAAGGTTGTTGGGCAATTTGATTTTCCAACATCCTTGTGTGAGTGGAAATGCCCTCCACTTTTTGAGAGAGTTGAGCGATCGGTCCTTCAAGAGCTTGTCATTACTCCTTAACTCTTCATTCTGCTGCATCTGTGTAGAGATAAACTTCTCCATCATATCCTCCAAGGAAGAACTTTGGGGTTTTTGTTGTTGTTGTTGGTAACCCCTATTGTTGTTGAAGCCCAGCGGATTCCCATTTTTTTGTCGGTTGAAGTGTTGTTGTTGCTGCGGTTGCTGCTATCCATGTTGGAAATTCTGAGCATTGCTTGTGTTTCGGTAGGAGAAATTAGGATGATCTCTCCATCCCAGATTGTAGGTGTTGGAATAGGGATTATACTGCTTGTTCCCTTGCATCCCAACAACATTGGCTTGTTCTAGGCTCCCTTCATTCATGTTAGGAGCAAAACAGGAGGAAGAAGTATGTCCCGAGTTACCACGAGCTTCACATATCACTTCAGCTGATTTGATTTGCAATGTAGTTATCTTCTCGAACTTTTATGTAAGAACATCAAGTTTAGCAGCAATAAGATCAACAACATCAACAATATGCTTCCCTCCTTGCCTTCCAGTTGAAGAACTAGCTGTAGAGGATGACTGTTCTCTCCTATCTGATCCCCATTGGCAATGGTTGAGGGCTATGTCTTCGATGATGTCATAAGCCTCTCTATAAGACTTAGTCATCAATGAACCATTAGCTGCAACATCAAGTGTCAACTGGGTGTTGTCGAATAGATCATTATAGAACGTTTGAAGTAGCAGCCAGTTGGTCAACCCATGATGGGGGCAATGACGTTGAAGGTCTTTAAACCGCTCCCATGTATCATACATAGTTTCTCCATCATTTTGAGAGAAGTTGGTGAGCTGATTTCTTAGCTGGGCTGTCTTGCTTGGTGGAAAATACTTTGAAAGGAAAACATTCAAAAGTTGGTCCCAGCTCTTGATTGACCTCTTTGGAAGAGATAAAAGCCACACCTTAGCTCTATCTCTTAGGGTGAAACAAAATAGCATTAATCTCACTCCTTCGGAGGACACATCGTTGATTCAGAAAGTATTCATATACTCCAAAAACTCAGCCACATGAAGATTTGGATCTTCATTGATTGTACCTCCAAAGCGGTTCTGTTGTATCATCTGCATCATGGAAGGAGCCATAGAGAAATTGTTTGCTTCTATTATAGGCAGATCAATGGCCCCACAAATGTTTGTGGCGACCGACATTGCAAAATCCTTCAAAGGATGGTCATCCTCCATGGTTGGATCACTTGGTGTAGCTTCTTCAAAGGGTGAAGAAGATGGTGGCGGTGATGATGGTAGAACACCTCTTAGTAGTGGTTGTTCTACTCTCCTTACTCTTCTTAAGCTTGAAAGGGTACACTCGATTTTAAGGTCTAACAATGTTGATGTTTGAAGACCTCTTTGCGAGCGACACATACAACCTGAAAAATGACAAGAGGAATTGAGAACACAACTAAAAGGTATATGAAAATTCAAAAATTAAAATGGTGATCTAGTCTTGAATACTGGTTAGCACTTGTTACTCTAATTAGATATACCGTAGCTCCCCGACAACGGTGTCAAAAACTTGTTGGTTTATTACACTAATGAGTTTCAATATTAAGAAAGATCTTTTACTCAACTAACCAATTCCCGCAAGTAAATAGAAGTAGTCATAGTCGAGATCGAACATGAGGAGCTTAAGCAATCAATTAAACACAACAGTGCTAAGGTTCAACAATCTAGACCGTTTTAAAAGTGATTTGGTTGATTAAACTAGATTTTTTTTAAAATTAAGCAAGTAATATGGATTACTAAAAGAGGTCAAGATTCAAATATGGAAGTATCTTGAACTTATGATTTCATCCACATATCATAGCATACAACAAGAGTATGAAATTTAAACATTCTAGGCACTGGTTTTAAAAGAGAGTTGTATGTTGAACTTCACCTCTCGGTGCAAGTACAATGATCCTAACTCAATTCAACATTCCCATATATAAATTTCTTTTTGGATCACAAACCTACTTCTCAACTCCATAATTTCCACTCTCGTGGTAAAGAAGGAGTTGCCAAGAGAGTACCTCCTTACTCTCCTACCTATCTTCTCAGATCAAGCAAAAGAGCATAAAACATACACATAAGGTGGCCAGCCATACATGTAGAAAAGAAGAAACCGGTACTCATAAGGTGGAAAAATAAGCAACATAGTATTTAGTACAAAATTATCATGTTCCATACATGCTACGACATGGGATCTACTCTCCCATGTCCAAGAAAAGGAAACTACTCCTCCATGATAATGTACAACAGAAAATGTGCAGAATTTTAAAAATTTGACATCATTTAGAGAAGGGAAAGCTAAGTAATCCCAAGGTGTAACCAAAGAAAGGTAGAATTCTGACTTGAGGATGAAATCCCACTTCTATAGCTACTCCAAACCGGACAAACCTCTCTTCTAAGAAGATTGGTGGAGTGAAGAAGCTCTGCTTCACCTTGGAGAAGAATCTTGCAGAAGAAAAGAAGAAGAATGGAGTTTTTTTTGCAAGAAACCACCCTCTTCTACCTCCAAAATCACCCTCCTTGCTCTAGACTTGCTCTGAGACAAAAGAGTTTTGAATAATGACCAGTGATAACCGCTCCTTTGAGTGGTTTCGTCTTTTAAAACGAAAGGAATTGTATTTGAAAATTTGCTAAAACTGACAGGCACACGCCGTGTCTTTCTCCAGACACGACATGTCATGTCTCGGGCAGTTGTTTCTATGTTAAGTACACGTCATGTCTTATTTAATACACGTCGTATACTTCTCCAGAAAGGCTAAACTCAGTTCTATATGCCCAGGTACATGCCATGTATAATTTAATACACATCATGTAATTTTTTCTAGAAAGGCTTGACTAAGTTCTGACTCCCCAGGTACACGTCATGTCTTTTATGGACACGTCATGTACTTTTCTTTAGTGATCGCATCAATAGGTCTTCTGGAAATGTACACACAGTGTCTAAAATAAGACACACCGTGTGCATTGCTATTTTAGCAGAAATAAGATTCTGGATGTTTACAAGGCTTGGAGAAGTCCCAAATATGATAGAATTGAGTTGGAAAACCTCCAATTTGATTCCTTTGATGCAAATCTACAATACACATCATGGATAAGCAAAATAACAAAAAGGTGGAAAAAGTAATATGAAAAGAGGCTAAAGGAGAACAAAGTGAATTGAATTTGTGTGTGAAAATAAGTGAAAAGTTGATGGGAAACCACACAACACAAGGGCATCGAGGTATTTTCCCCAATTCTGAGCCAAATTTCTAGTAAGTTGATAATAGGATATAAAGATGATGTAGCAGCCTTTAATTGGCCTAAATACTTTTATCTTGAAATAATTCTAGAAATAAATCTGTAACTCACATGGAGACATGTTATGCATGAAAGTTGATAAGAAAAATGAGAGGAACCTGAATAAAATATGTAAGACCTAATTCTAATCCTAGTTGTAAGAATAGGACCAATGTATGATTATTAAGTGATTAATACACTAGTTTTGGTGATTATGCTGCTTGAAACAGTGAATCCAATTATTTTGAGTTTTTAATTATTGCTTCTAAATATGATGCTAATCTAACATGATCATAATCATAACATTGATAATTGGGGTTTCAAAGGTGAATAATCATGCATATGAATAATTAGGATTAAAGGTCGTATCTTGCTAGGTTGTTAATGAGTATATTTGAATCAGGGTGTTCTTAATGAAGAGATATGATGGATCTAATAACAAAGTTTAGAACCTAATCTTCTTATTCATCAAAATTTTAAGTTGCATAATCTCACATAGTTGCACCTAAGTTGATAATCATAGTTACACATGATGTATAATGTGGAATAAAACTTTAGTTAAGTATTGTGCGATGGAATTAGGGTTTGCACCCTTATTCCATATCCAAAACCTGAGACAACTCTAAACCCTAGAATAGGATTAAGTAAGGTTTAATCTAATTAATGTGAGGGTGACACTATGATTTTACATACATACAAATCAAATATTGATTGCTTGATTTGCTTGCTTGATTAGATAATATGCTTAAAGTATGACTGCAAGATCTTCACAGTTAGACAAAAGGTATGTGGTTACAATTATGACTACCCACAATATAGTTTTCTTGTGTTTGCCAAGGTTTTTCATGAAGATTGATTGAATAAACTGTTGAATGTTTATTTACATTCTGTACAATTATAATGCCACTATGAGTATCACATAAAGGAAGATTATGTAGAGAAAATGACAGTTCTTATTTGCAAGTAATTGATTGATACATGTTGTTATGTACTTGCACACTTTTGCATGCCCCACGTACATAATATATTTCAATATGTTGATTTGTGCTTTTGTTTCACAGTTTTTAGGTACATGATCATATGTATAATTGTAATGATAGAAATTCATGTAACTCCTTCGAGGAGCATCTTGTAAATAAGATTTGAATTAATAGAAATCATTTGCTTTTAATTTTTATTTGGTTAAATCTAGATCCTTAGGAAATTTAGGTAATGGTTCTAAACGTTTTGGGTCATTCTCTTTTTTGAAGAAAAATCTATTTTCCATAATAACTCCATATGTATAGAAATTTTCTCTGATTTTATCAATGCTTTCTAGAATGAAGTCACAATGAAGAGATGTGTTAATAGTAAAACCCTAGAATTAGTTAGAATATGAATCTCAACCCTAGTTTGAGACATGAAATGATGACTAGGAAGATATAGATGGTAGTAAAGGTCTAGTTGATCTACCCTTTTGTGCCCTATGACATTTTGGTTACTCTTGTGAATCTTAGGGTTGATAGGTTAGTGAACAAAGCCCTAAAACTCAATCCTAGGTGGTTTTGATTCATTAGTTGGATGCATGATCTATGAACAACATCAAACCCTAAAATTTTCACAACTAAAAGATGCATAAGTAACCCTAGTACCTTGATGTTGTGTAGTTTCATCTATTAGGTGAATCCTTTTAAGGGGTGGAGAGTAATTGGATGATAATATATGGATGTTTAGATTTTGAGGATGAAATCCTTTTAAGGGGTAGAGTGTTGTAATGAACCAGAACCTAGAATCCTGCCCTATTATATGATAAGAAGGTTAGTTTCTTAGACTTGACCAAACAAGGATAAAAATTAAGGCATATTTACATAATAATTTAATTATGTGCCAACATGTAAATAGAATCATAAGATATTTTAGATATATTCTCTTTACTAACATGATGGCTAAATAAAAATGAATAATATGCTTTGGAGTAAGAATTGGTAATTTCATGTCCATAAATGTTAATATTGTCATATAATTTGAGTAAAGACCGAATTAATAGATGAAATATGTTAATTGAGTAAAAGGTGGGTTTTTACATATGATAATAAAATACAACTCTATTCGTGACAATGTAAAATTAATAGGATCAATTAAGTAAATGTTGATAATAAATATATAATATTTTGATAAAAATAATGATAATGTGTCAAAATGCTAATGGTGTCATAACTCATAAAAGAAAATATCAAAAGAGAAATATAATGGTAAAAATATCTTCCTTGAGTCCTAATTGCCTTGGGTGCCAAGCTTCATGTTATTTGAAAAATGCTAGATGTTCTAATTTCATTAAGTAAACAAAAATAAGATAAACTCAAAAATATAGAATAATATACCAATGACTCCCAAAAGTGATAATAGATGGGAAAATCAGATTCCATGCACCATAAGTTACTTAGATGTCAATTTTCATATTAATTAGAGTTTATTTGCTGCCTTAATTGAGTTTGAGAAGAAAAAGGGGTTAAATTATAAATATGGAAAATCATAACAATCAAACCATTCCAATTTAATTACTATCACACTATGTTTATTTGGTTTCTGGATTTGAGAGTATGCCTACCCTCTTCCCAGCCATTAGATTTTGATCGGATGTTCAATAATCTGTCTCATACCTAGTGACCCGTTTGGAAACTAGCTGTACCAGTGCACGCCAACTCGATTTTGCAATTTCTCTTTGATAACTCAATCTTTCTTCAAGATCTTTTCTCTGATGGTTTCCTTATTCAATTCTGAACCCAATGATCCCTTGATGGAATTGTAACTCTTAGTATTTAAGAAATCCTTAATTCTCCATCCCCTCCCTTCTTGATTGTGCTACCTATGTTTCCGCTTGGACGAATCCTTCTTCGACCTAAGAACACAGAAAGAAAGAGCTGCCCACATAAAACAATTTACATCCATCAATTTGTATAAAGATTTCATCATCCCTTCTAACCAACTCCGTCTTCTCTTAATGACTCTTTGGGGTGTTGGCTGCTCCAGAAACCTTAGGAGCCCAATTCCCTTGGGCGAAAGCATCCGTGGGTAGCCTCAAAGATTCATAGGTGATTGTATATGGTTATCTTTCATATGTTGTGGTTTCTGGCGAGGTGATAGTAGAGGTCACCGGTGTGACGCCCCCGTCACCACACAAAGCGAGATTACTCAAAACAAGGCATGGAATTATCACTAACAGTCATATTACCACGAAATAGGGTAATTTAAAACCATTCATAATTGAATTGCTCAAGCTATTACACATCATGAACAAGCTCCAAACTCAGACCATCTGTATTTCATATATGCCAAAAGATATTACATTTCATGTTCAAAGCTCTCAAGCCACCACTTGTTACATATTCCAACCTATTTAGATATATACATGCCATTTCTATACACTCATGGCATAAAGACAAAATCTCAGTGTTGATATACAAAACAACAAATCTCCCCAAGGACTTGAGAGTACAGGGACAACACTTAGGACTCTACTATACAACAGTAGTAGCTTGTCCAACCTTCTGACAACTACTATTCTCCTTGGTTCTCAGCACTTGCCGCACGATCTCTACCTCCTTGTGCATGATCACCTAAAAAGATGTGGAACCCACATTGTCAGACCAAACGTCCCAACGAGAGATATAACTCTCTATCGACATCTATTTTAAGCATAGTAATATAACAAAGCATGTATATAAAGTAATAAATATTTTTTGAGCAGTTAATTGTTTTCAACTGAGAAGTAGAATATTTTATGCTATTAGAAAGAATATGAAGAACATATATAACTATTATAAAACAAACAATATAAGAAACAAGGCATGGGGCCATCCAATGTGATTTGCATTTGTTCTTAAGCAAATATACTACACGGCTATTTTACAACTTTCATTATTGTGCCCTGAGGATTTAAGGCGTACCACTCAAATCCAACGACCATTGTTAAGTCAAAATTAGTACCATACAAGCTCTACGGAAGAGCCAAACTCCATGATCATCACCTGCACTACTCGGTCAATTTGAGAATGCAACACAATGACATATCAGTCGGACTACAAGACAACAATTTATAGTCAAAACTATAGTCCTACAAACAACAATTCATAGTCAAAACTATGGTCCTGTAAAACAACTAGTCTATCTTGGTACATGGCACAACACTAGAGAACAAGCTCCCGCATGGCTATTCTAAAAGAAGACATTATACCGCTATAACTACAATTTTAAGGATACAAGGAGATACTTTGACTTGCACCCCGCATATTCAATAATATGCGCTCTGAGTTTCCCATAGGAGTTACTCATTTCACCATCCAACAAGATATTGATGCTAAAAATGGATCTATAGTATAGGGCAACTACATGGTTAGGGTTTCACTTGATTAGACATTCCAATTGGGTATCATTTAATGCATCAATCAAGTTACAGCATATATAACCTAAAAAAACTCTATAAAGTTAAGGGTAGGATATGATTCTAGAAGATATAAAACATACAAAGTGAGAACTTGTCTCATCATCACATGACACTTGTACTACTGCCATTACAAGGCCATCACCAATATCACATTACTATCAGATATCAATCCTTCAATCACATCTCTAGATGATTCCACCTCAAACTATGCAATAGGTCATTAGACCTAATCGCATAATTCTTGCACATTCAATATCATAATATGTTTCAATAATGCTCATAAGATTACCATAGTATTCACATAGCTTAGCTATTCATATCACCTACAAAGTTAGGGTTACACATGCAGGAGAAAGAAAACACTATCGTCATGATAATACCTTCAATCAAGTTCAACAATTGCATTTCACATCTCAAGATTTTGGGTTAGGGTTTCATATGTAGCCAATTAGGGTTTTATAACATTATTCAATCACTAAACCCTAATTACATCACCTCCCACATCTTTGGAGAGTACTATGGTTAAACATTATTGTTATTGATTAGTTATTCACAATCACATCATCATGAGTAGACCATTAATCATGTGTTGCGGTCGATAGAGTAGTATATATAGTGACCTACACTATGTAGCGACCACATACATGCATGTGTGTACCAACCTTGACCACCAACAAGGTGTTGCAACAACAATACACACATGTGTGTAATGACCAACATTATGTTGCGATTGTGACACTAGGTGACCCCCAAACAAGGCGTTGCGCCTGCTACTACACCAAGGTGTGTCAACCGTCCATGTAATGTGTGTGATCAAAACTAATTCAAGGGTAGCGATCATATGACCTGCTGTCCCATGTTACAACCTCTACCACGACCCTATTTAAGTGTTACGACCAACATACTTCACCATCACAAGTGCAACATCAACAAACATGATAAGCACCTAATCAACAACATTGTGTTACGACCAACATGATATGTAGCAACCCCCCATAAGGTTAGGGTTGTTGCGGTCACAACAACCACCCACTAGGGTGTCGACCAAAAAGGAAGTCCAAGGGGTGTAGCGACCATAGGTCAACCATGTGCCCAACTTCAGAACAAATCTAAGGCAAGGTCGAAACAGATGATCAACAAGGAATACCAAGCATCAACAAGAAGAACTCTCCACACAAAGGTGTTCATCAAACCCTAGATCATGAGTCATAAAAGGCTACCAAAAGAAAAATGTTTGGAGAGATAAAACTAGGATTTCTTATGCATGTTAACATAATCAAAACCTCCTATTATACATGGTAAATGAACCATACACAAAGTAACACATCCCCATAGATAAAGATCCAAAGAAACATATCAATCTTTTCAATCACCACCAAATCAGGTACAATGATTTTAGGGTTTACAAGAAAGAGTAATCTTCTTGAGAATACTACAAAATTAAACCCTAAAACGTTTTCTGTTCTTATATCATAATAAGAAACACGTTTTTAAGATTTAGAACAAGAACATATTATCAGGTTTAAGATGTGAATAATAGATGAGGGAAAAGTTATAAAACCTGCCTTTGATTTGATGATCAAATCTTACAAGATCACAAGATCCAAGAGAGATAAAGAAGCCCCAACTTGGTTCAATCCTTTGGCCACAAGATCATCTTCAAAAAAGAAAAGAATGCCACAGTCAAAGGAGAACTCAGGGAATGGAAAAACTCAAACCCTAGGCCAATTTAAGAGGGAAATAAGAGGTCTTCTTCTTACTTGGCCAAGAAAGCCAACATGGATGATCCATAGTCTAATGGCCGATAAGGAGGAAGAAGATGATAGGGTTTTCAGAAAGGGGAAAATGTGATCAAGATAAGGAGATCACTTACCAAGAGAAGAATCACCACCAAAGGGTTGATCAAGCACAAGATCTTCCACAAGTAAGGTTTATCGGCCACCCAAGCTTCAATATCAAACCTCCTTTGCTCCCAAAGCTCCAAGGATGATCACAAAAGAGAAGGAAGAGAGTAGGGATGAAAAAGATTCTTGCAAGTGAAGATAAGGGGTTATATACACAAGGTAGGAGAGAAGTAAGGGTTTATGAGGTGTTAACATGAGAAGTTATCAAGGGACACATGTCCTAAAATAGCCTTACATCCACTCACATGCATATCTCGAAGGGTAACGTTTATCCAAAAAAGTGCAATGACCATCTAGGTCGGATACCACCTTATTTTGGTCAAAACACTTCCTTGCACTTGTAATAATCAAAACCCTAGGTCACCATATGCATGGTTGATACACTTCACTAGACGACACTATTTTGACCAACCCATCCCTAGGTCACTAAGGTCCAAAAAACAACACCTTAGGTATGTGTTACGGTCACTACACTCATCAAAAGTGGTTTAGTGGGTGCAACACTCAAACCCTAGCAAAGTCACCACATCAAATAAGGCAAACCCTAGAAACCATAATATCACTATGTAATGTCATATCATCAACCATGGTTCAAATAGGGTTCCCCATAGCATCATCTTCTCTATCATGATGCTAAGGAACAAGAAACACTCTTCACATTTTACAATATGCAAGATAACCCTCATTTATGGGTAATATTGCAACCTGGTCCAAAAAAAGCATGTATATAAAGAAGATGGCTCAAACATCAATCAAATTGGACCAAATGAAAACAAAGGAATGTCACATGTTATAAGAGCATCCCAAGATATTATATTAAGGTTTAAGCATCTCATTATACAAGATAAACACAATTAAGCATAAATCTAGGTTAGGGTCTTACAATCATAAACCCCTAACAAAGATTTCACCCCTAAAATCCTACATACAAAGAGACAGATACTTCTTCTGCATATCGTCCTCAAGCTCCCATATGCTTCCTCTATGCCATGATAATTCCATAAAAATTTCACTAATACAATGTCCTTCTTCTTCAACTTCTTGATCCTTTTATCCAGGATCAGACATGACCTTCCACATAAGATATATCATTATCTAACCCCAACTCAATAGGCAGAAGGGTCAAATCCATGTGAGGGTGACATGTCCTCAACATAGAGATGTGAATCACTGGATACAACTTGTGCAACTCAGGTGGTAGTTCCAACTTATAGGCCCCCTTTCCAACACGTGCAACCACACGATAATGTCCCATATATTGGGGAGCTAACTTACCCTTCTTTCTAAACCTTAGAACACCTTTCCAAGGAGATATCTTGATGTACACCATGTCTCCCACTTGGAACTCTAAAGGTATACGACGGTTATCAGCATAAAGCTTTTGCCTATCCTGTGCTGCCTTCAGCTATTGTTGAATCACTTTGATATTTTCTGTTGTCTGTTGCACAAGTTCAAGACCTAGAAGCTGATATTCGCCTGCCTAGAACCAACATAAAGGAGATCCGTAATGTATCCCATATAATGCCTCATATGGTGCCATGTCAATGCTTCTTTGATACCTGTTGTTTTAGGAAAACTCTACCAAACTAAGATGTATATCCCTATTGCCCAAAAATTATAACACATAGGCTCTCAACAGATCTTCCAAAGTATGTATTGTCCTCTCAAATTGTTCATCTGTTTGTGGATGAAACACAGTGTTGAACCTCAACTTCATATCCATCACTTCATACAAACGTTCCCAAAAGTGACTAGTGAACTGAGGACCTCTGTCTGACACAATGGTAGCTGGGATACCATGTAATCATACTATCTCATCAACATACACCTCTGCAAGTTTCTTAATTGTATATGTTGTCTTTATAGGAAGAAATTGCATTGACTTAGTAAACCTATTTACTATCACCTAGATGGAATAATGACCTTTGGTTGTATTAGGAAATCCAACTACAAAGTCCATCATGATATGATCCCATTTCCACTATGGTATAGGAAATGGTTGCAAAGTTCCTACAGACTTCTCATGCTCAGCTTTAACCTGCTAACATACTACACACTTAGCCACAAACTCAGCTACATCATGGTTTAAGCCTGGAAACCAATACAAATCTTTTAGATTCTGATACATCTTCGTGTTACCTGGATTCATAGCATACATTGAATAGTGTGCCTCTTTTAGAACCAACAACCTCAGATTATCTACATCTGGCACAATTGCCCTACCATGATAACACATTGTCCCATCCTTGGACTTATGGAAGCCATAATGCTTTTCACTTCCAATCTCTGCTTGAATCTTTTGTGTCATAGTATCATTCTGATGTGCATATCTGATTTGCTGACTCAATGTCGGTTTCACTTGTAATTATGCCAACATACCTGTTAACAAAGATATCTCTAACTGTACATTCATCTAACGTAAGGAGACCAACATGTCTCTCCTAAAATGCACCAAAGCACTCAAATGTGCCTTATCAATGGATGATGATGAAGACTTTCTGCTCAAGGCATTTGCCACAACGTTCACCTTCCTTGGATGGTAATATATGGTACAATCATAATCCTTGATTAAATCCATCAACATCATTATCACATGTTTAACTCCTACTGGGACAAGATATATTGCATGTTCTTGTGGTCGGTGAAGATTTGGCACATCTCGCTATACAAGTAGTGTCTCCATATCTTCAAAGAATGAACCACGACTGCCAATCCACATCATGCATCATGTAGTTTTCCTCATATTTCTTAAGTTGTCATGAAGAAAAAGAAATCATGGTCTTATCTTGCATCAACACACAACCCAACCCATTATTGGATGCATCACAGAAGACAATATAACCCTTTCCTTGCTCTGGTAGTACGAACACTTGTGCACTGGTCAACCTCTCCTTAAAAAGAAAAAAGGAACTCTGACATATGTCATCCCAGACAAATGACACATCTTTTCTTGTTAGATTCATTAGGGGTGATGCCACTGCACTAAAGTTCTTGATGAACCTCCTGTAATATCCTACCAAACCTAAGAAGCAACAAGCCTCCATAGGTGTCTTCGAATGATCCCACTCCAACTGTAACACCCCTGGCCTAGGTTATGGTTTAACCCTAGAAGTTTTGCCTAAGTAAGTTGCTTACAAACTTGTTCTTATCTTTTGGAAAAGTAATTAAGTTTCTTTGTGAAGTTTATTTTCAAATTTGAGCTTATATGAAAACTATGTGTACATTATTTGATAATCTAAGTGAAAAGTGCAATTCACCCAAGAAGAAGGGTTATACTGCAAATGTTACATGTTGAATGAATTCTGAGTGTTTTTAATATTATGAAAGAGAATATGATACTAAGTGGTGGCTTGAGCAAAGCCTAAATTCAAAGTGAGGACTTGTGTAAATAATGCTAAGTGCTTGGTGCATCAATTATGGTACAAATTGCAATATATACAAAATGAAGGGTTGATGTGTAAATTATCACCTCTAGATTATTTTTACTCTTACATAGTATTATTACCTAGAAGAGAGAGAAAGAATAAGACAATATGTTTGAACCGTCTTAAAGTGTTAGCACTCTTAATAATGAAGAGACCAAGAAAATACATAAGTTGAAAGTTATGCACAGAAGCCATATCGAGTTAAGGACTTAGAGTAGAAGTCCCTATCGGCCATAAAGCCATAAGAGAGCCTCCTATAATTTTTTTTGAGTCTTAGTTTGGCCCATGATGGGCAAGGCACTTCAAAGAAGAAATAAAGCATCGATTTGCAACTTGTCTTGGAAAAGATGGAGTTGAATATTATAATATAGTAGTGGAAGAAGCCTTGCCCTAGAAGATAACTCAAGAGCCGACCCTTATCTTCTATATTATCCTTGGAATTTTATTTTTGCATGGCATGCAAGCAAGAGTATGTGTCGACCTTGCATGGCTAGGTGGCATGAAGTAACTTAAGTTAAAGACACCTATTACACTCTTTTCTATAAACCTCTAGTATAAATACCTTGACCATCACTTGTTAGTAAGATTTTCGAATCTTGTTAAGTACCCTTCCCTCTTGTATCATGCATATCTCTAGTGTCATCCATAGTGAAGAGAGTTGAGTGGTGAAGCTTGATATCATCCAAGGATAAGGGATATCGACCAAAGTAGGTCTTAGCAACCAAATGAGGTGATATCATCCATTTGGATTGGAGATATCGTGCAAGAGCTTGGAGCTCAAGTCTTGGAGCTTGGAGAAGGCTCACCTTCAACCTTAGAACGTGAGGAGTGAATATTGAATCTTGGAAGCTACTTGAGTGGTGGGTTATATAACTTGAACCCATCAATATTATTATCTTTTCTGCAATATTGTTCAACTTGTTGATTATGATCCAAATTCGGATTTCCTTTGATTTATTGATATAATCATGAGTTCCAACAAGTAATTAGGACTGTTATCCATGGTTTTGTATAATTAGATAATGATCTTGAGGTTGATGATGATGACATCATCATTGAACAACCCGATATGGGTTGACGACTTTGAAAACCGATATGAAATCCGATATAGGGGTCTACCTGATATGACAGTAAGTCATACCTTGTAAAATATGTTCTATGAATGATATGGAAGATTCCTATCTATCACCTTGTACATGATACAAGGGTAAAACAACACCTTTGCATGATATGAGTAAACCCTAGATGAGGATATAGAAATCCAATATATTGTGAAACCCTTTTCTTTTGAAAACTTGATACATCTTACTATGTTGAGATGAGTTGATAAGTAACTAAGTATTTAGCTTGTCGTGCAACTATAGAAAATGAATAGAACCATTGAAATGGTTAAGGACAAAAAGGAGGTTTTCCTAAGAGAGGTAAACTGATATGGTGTCCAATACATATAACCCGATATGGTGTCCAATACATATAACCTGATATGGTGTCCAATACATATAACCCGATTAGGTGTTCAACATAAATAAACTGATATGATGTTCAAAGGTGTAACCCGATATGATAACCCAAGATGAAATTTGATATGGAAATTTAAGAGGAAAACTGATATGATGGAAAATCGATATGGAAGTCTAAATTGAAAAATTGATATGACCAACTAAGGTGAAGAACCAATATAATATTGTTTTGTATGAGATATGGTAAAGCCATAATGGCATGCCTGATATGATGTACTCTAGTACACGATATGAGAACCCAATACACCTCTATACCCAATATGAGGGTAATAGTTGAACCCCTACATGATATGAGGTTGACTAAAGGTGATAAAAGGTAAAGAGATAGTTAATCCAACCCAACTACACGATATGGTGTATTAGGGATATGCCCTAAACCCGATATGAAGGTGTGATTTCACCACATGATTAATAATGATACTTGTTATGATGATATATGCATCTTCAAACTTGATAGCATAACATTATCTACTATGCTACCCGATATGGTAGACATGCTTTTATTTAGTAATATTGTCTAAGTAATGAATATGATAAGCTGGTAGACCTTGGAGAGGTGAATTAAGTAATCTACATCCTAATAGGGATGAGAGAGAAACTAAGAATGGAAAGATAATTATGTGATCAACATATACTCCTGAGATGAATGGAGTATGGGTTAGACTAAATCTTTGCTAATGAAATCTTGAAACCCTAATTGATCGATTATAGCCCTAATTCAATAGGGAGGATATGTTCTCTAGTATTGCATGATTAAGACATATGTTTGAAATTACTGATGGCATGATATATTAATGATACATCCATCATAAGGCAATGAGCATGGCTAAATAAGAGCTATGATGTTATATAATGCAGATTCAGTGAGCTATGTGAACTATGTGAATAAATACCCTGGTTTGATGAACAAGAGGAAATGATTATCTGCTAAGTGGTGACAGTGCTCAGTGATGAATTAAGGGTTTGAATACCCAAGTATGATGATAATAAGAAGATTGAGATTCTAAGTGGTCTATGTGTTTCAGTGAATATGAAAATATCTGATAAATCCAATTATGCTTTTCTTTGTATCATATCTTATTAAGGATTGAATGTAGAAAATATTGGTTGATACCTTATTACTTTCATACATCTTAGTAGATAGATGTTATACATGTTCTTCATATTCCTTTTCAAGCAAATAGATGTTTCATAATTCTGTTATCATTAAATATATCTGCTAGTTGCATAAAATATTTCTGTTCAGTCTTTACTATTTCTTGTGATAATAATATTGTTGGCAGAGAGTTATATCTCTCGCTGGGACAATAGTCTCACCCCATGGGATCCACAATTTTTAGGTGGACGCAGACGGGGGACTAGGAGATGAACTGTAGAAGAAGGATCATATCAGTAAGGACAACAGTAGTATCTCAGGTTGAGTATGCTATTTGTTAGGGTTTTGTAGATAGAAGTCTATGTGTCATCTCTGTACTCTCAGGTCCTTGGGAGATAGTTCTTAGTGGTTTTTACGAACGACTTGAGATTTTGGTTTGCTTATCTCAATTTTTTACGTTGCTATTGTACATGTTAAAGTAAAGCAACTGGTACTTATTGTCTTCGAGATAAGACAATACAATGTATGTACGATATGAACCACATGTATATACAGTTTTGGTTCTTTTTATAAGAATTTCCTGAAAGAGGATCTATATGAAAAATGGTTTTTATTCTTAGTGATTTTCGTTAATCCGCTGTTTATGATTATTCCGTATCATTAGTAACAATTTGACCATTGGTTTGGTAGCGGTCGCTACACCAACACTGACTCCACCTTCTTTGGGTCTACACAAACTCCTCTAGCATATTTTACGTGCCCTAGAAAAGCTGCTTCCTTTAGCCAAAACTCTCATTTACTAAATTTCACATACAATTGGTACTGTCTCAACAAAGACAAATCCTGACGTAGATGTTGCTTGTGTTGTTGACTACCTCAGGAATAGATTAGGATATCATCTATAAATACAACTACATATGGATATAGATGGGGTCTGAATACCCTGTTCATTATATCCATGAATGTTCTCGTGCATTTGTTAGCCCAAGTGACATAACCACAAACTCATAATGACCATACCTTGTCCTAAAAGTTGTCTTTGGTATGTCATATGCCTTAATCCACAGCTGGTTATAAGCCGATCTTAAGTCTATCTTGGAGAAGACTGTGACACCCCATAACTAATCAAACAAATCTTCTATACACGACAACATATACTTGCTCTTAATTGTCATCTTATATAACTAACAGTAATCATTGCAAACCTCATCGTTCCATACTTCTTCTTTACAAAAAAAATGGGACCACCCTAAGATATGTGCTCGATCTAGTAAAACCTTTCTCCAACAACTCCTATAACTGCTTCTTCAATTCCCGCATCTCAGTTGGTGACATCCTATACGGTGTATGTGCTATAGGTTGGGTACCAGGAACCATATTGATCTCAACATCAATCTCTCTGGGATGGGGTGCACTTGGGAATTCATCGGGAAACACATCCTCAAATTCTCTAACCACTGGAACTTCCTGAATACTAGGATTCTTTTCCTTGGTATCCACCACATGTGCCAAAAATGCATCACAACCCTGTCTCATCCACTTTTCTATTATCACAGCTGAAACTAGACATGTCAGAAGAATCTTCCTATCACCTTGGAAGACCCATGAAACATAATCATTGACAAATGTCACCACCTTGGCACTATAGTCCAATATTACCCGATACTTTTCCAAGGTATCCATCCCAAGGCTCACATCGAATCTGTGCATATCAAGTGGTATGAGATCCACTTGGATGTTGCGTTCTGAAAAGGAAAGAACATAGTATGGATACACTTCTCACAACTCGAAGGAACCAACTAGATGGATTTCTAAATGAAGACTATCATGTCTATGATTAACATGCAATGAACAACTAGCAATGACTTCTCTAGTGATTAAAGAGTGCGTCGCACCCTGATCAACCAAAATAGATATAAAACATGAAGAAGATAAATTAGAATGGAATAATTCCATACGACCTCTCACGACCTGAGGGTTAACGACTCCTTCTGGTTGACTCATTGCATAGAATCGTGTTGTTTCCTATTGTTGCCCCCTTCCTTTGTCGGCTTGTCCTAAAGAACCAACCTATGATGCCTGTCCGCATCCTCTACCACTGCTACTATACTGTTTTCACTACAACGACCCTTGTTGACTTTGCATCGACTACTGAGTCACCTCTTCATCCTTCACATGGCAGAACCACTTAGTATGCCCAACTTGTCCACACTTAAACATGTTTTACTCTGCCCCATCATAGACATTGATGTTGTACTATGAGCTCCCACAGGTAGAAAGCTACGACCTATGCCTTTGCTCGTTGTTCACTGTGAGTGAAATACTAAACTCTATTGAGACTGAGGTGTTGAGGGCCTAGGCTTCTTGAAGGCTCCGGAAGATTGTCCTTGGCATTGTGCATGCCTCTTCTTAGATTTCATCTCACATTTCTCTATAAATGACATCTTCACCCTCCTTACTGACTCCACAAATGTGGCAAACCTCTCTCTATTCTCTAAAGCCGACGTCAATGTTGTCATCTAGATACTCAAACCCTTCTCAAAGTGCCTGATCTTTTCCTTGTTTGTTGCTTCCATGTGCGGACAGAACCTGAGAAGCTCCATAAACTTAGCTTCATACTCACTGATTGACATAGATTCCCGTCGGATCTTCTGAAACTGTACAACCTATTCATTCAAATAGGTATTTAGAAAGTACCAACTCACAAATCGTCAAAATTCTTCCCAACTGACTATCACTCTAGGCCTTGTCTCCTCTTTAATGGCCCACCAATGGCCAATACTCCCCTTCAACAAGTATACAACATGTTTCACCTTATCTTCTTTGGGAATGTTGAGGATTTTGAAGGACTTTTCTAGCTCAGCCAACCACATATCCGTGTCAGCAGGATCAGATGTACCAACATACTCCAATGCCCCTACACGTCAAAGTCTCTCAAAGGTCTTCTCAGAACCTTGTGTTTCAGCACCGGTGATAGTTGCCCTAGGTTGGGTTGCAAGCATTCTATCCACCATGTGTGTCATTGTAGCCATAAACTGTCCAAACATGGACTGAAAAGAAGGGTTGGCTACATTTTTTGGGTCAACTTGAGGCATCTCTGGCACAACATCAGCCCTCTCCTTCCTCCTAGCACCACCTCCCAGTGCAACAAAACTACTCTCAGCAACATGTTCTTCATGTTCTCCAGACATCTTTTCATTTATTTTTCTTCTTCTGCATAAGCAGAAATGACCATTAGATATACTAGAGGACACTAGAATAGACACAAACCCTAGTCCTATGTCCCTATAAAATCAACAAACCTATAGACCTGATACCACCAAACTGTGATGCCCTTCGTCATACAAAGCAAGATTACTCAAAACAAGGTGCAAAATTATCACTAAGAATCATATTACCACAAAAAATGGTAATTTAAAACCATTTGTAATGCAATTGCTCAAGCTGTTACATATCATGAACATGCCCCAAACTCAGGCCATTTGTATTTCATATATGCCAAAAGATATTACATTTCATGTTCAAGGATCTCAAGCCACCACTTCTTACATATTACAACATGTTTAGATATGTACATGCCATTTGTATACACTCATGGCATAAAGCCAAAATATACGCGACGATATACAAAACAACAAAATCTCCCCAAGGACATGAGAGTACAGGATCGACACATATGACTCTACTACAAAACACTAGTAGCTTATCCAACCTTTTGACAATTATTGTTGTCCTTGCTACTCAACACCTACCGCACAAACTCTACCTCCTTGTGTACAACCTCTACCTACTCGTACACAACCACCTAAAAAGATGTGAAACCAATGGGGCAAGACGGAACATCCCAACGAGAGATATAACTCACCTCCGACATCTATTATAAGCATTGTAATATAACAAAGCAAGTATATAAAGCAATAAATATTGTTTGAGCAGTTAAGTATTTACAACTTACCAGTAGAATATTTTATGATTGTAGTAGGAATATGAAGAACATGTATAACTATTATAACTAAATAGTATAAGAAACAAGGCATGCATTCATTCAATGTGATTCAAATTTGATCCTAAGCAAATATACTACATGACTATTTTACAAATTTCATTATTATGCCATGAGGATTTGAGGCATGCCACTCAAATCCAACTGACCATTGTCAAGTCAAAATCAGTACCATACAAGATCTATGGAAGAGTCAGAATCCATGATCATCACATACACTACTCGATCAGTTTGAGTCTGCAACACAATGATCTATCAGTCAGACTACAAGACATCAACTTCTAGTTAAAACTATAGTTTTATAGATAGTGACTCATAGTCAAAAATATGTTCATGTAAAACAACTAGCCTGCCTTGGTACATGGCACAACACTAGAGAACAGGATTAGGCATGGCCATTCTAAAAGAAGACATTGTACCACTATAACTACAATTTGAAGGATACAAGGAGATACTTCGACTTGCACCCCGCATATTCAATAATATGCGCTCTGAGTTTCCCATAGCAGTTACTCGTTTCACCATCCAGAAAGATACTAATGCTGAAGATGGATCTATGGTATAGGGAAACTACATGATTAAGGTTTCACTTGATTGAATACTTCGATTGGGTATCTTTGAATGCATCAATCAAGTTACAACATATAAACCATAAACAAACTCTACAAAGTTAAGGATAGGATACAATTCTAGAAGATATAAAACATTCAAAGTGAGAACTTGTCTCATCATCACATGACACTTGTACTACTTCCATTACAAGCCCATCACCAATATCACATTACTATTCGATATCAATCCCAGAATCATATCCTAGAGGATTCCTCCTCAAATTGTGCAATAGGTCATTAGACATAATCACATAATTCTTGCACATTCAATATCACAATATGTTTCTATGATGCTCATAAGATTACCATAGCATTCACATAGCTATGCTATTCATCTCACATGTAGAGTTAGGGTTACATATGTAGGAGAAAGAAAATATTATCACATGCAGTGGCGGAACCAGAAAATTACATAAAGGGGGGATGAAATCATATATGTGTATATCTTAGTACATGGGGGGGGGCTGAGTTACAAAAATGCTACCACTGAGATTGGAACCAGCACAACTTAATCTACGAAACCAACCACACACCACACCAACTAGTCACTTTCTTTGTAAATCAACACACAAATAACATATTTATTTATATGCTAAGCTATATTTAACACTTAAAAGATATATACTTGTATTTATTTTTTGGGGAGAGGGGGGATAAATCCCCGACAGAGTCCCCCTGGCTACGCCCCTGATCACATGATAATATCTTCAATCAAGTTCAACAATTGCATTTCACATTTCATGATTTTGGGTTAGGGTTTCATATGTTGCCAAATAGGGTTTTATAACATTATTTAATCACTAAACCCTAATTACATTACCTCCCAAATATTTGGAGATTACTAGGGTTATGCATTATTGTTATTGATTAGTTATTCACAATCACATCATCATGAGTAAACCATTAATCATGTGTTTGGTTGATAGAGTAGTATATATAGTGACCTACACTATGTGGCGACCACATACATGCATGTGTCTGTTGACCTTGACCACCAACAAGGTGTTACGACCGCAACACACATAGGTGTGTAGCAACCAATGTAGTGTTGTGATCATGACACTAGGTGAATCCCAAATAAGGTGTTCGTCCATACTACACCAAAGTGTGTCGACCCTACTTGCAATTTCTGTTCCGATCAAAACCAATTCAAGCGTAATGATTGTATGACCTGTTGTCCCATGTTACAACCTCTACATGACCCTAGTTAAGTGTTATGACTAGCATAATTCACCATCACAACTGCAACATCAACAAATAGGGTAAGTACCCAAGCTGCAACGCTGCATTACAACCAACATGATATCTAACAAACACCCCCCATAAGGTTTGGGTTGTTGTGGTCGCAACAACCACCCACTAGGGTGTCGAATGAAAAGGAAGTCCAAGAGGTGTAGTGACCATAGGTCAGCCATGTTCCCAACTTCATAACAAATCTAAAGAAAGGTCAAAATAGATGGTCAACCAAGAATACCAATCGTCAACAAGAAGAACTCTCCACAGAAAGGTGTTCATCAAAACCTAGATCATGGGTCATAAAAGGTTACCAAAAGAACAATGTTTGGAGAGATAAAATTGATATTTCTTATGCATGTTAACATACTCAAAACATCCTATTATACATGGTAAACAAACCATACACAAAGTAACATTGTCCCATAGAAAAAGATCCAAAGAAACATATCAATCTTTTCAATCACCATCAAATCGCGTAAAAGTATTTTAGGGTTTATAAGAAAGAGTATCCTTCTCGAGAATACTACAAAATTAAACCCTAAAATGTTATCTCTTCTTATATCATAACAAGAAACACATTTCTAAGATTTAGAATAGCAATATATAATCAGGTTTAAGATGTGAATGATAGATAAGAGAAAGTTATATGACCCACCTTTGATTTGATGATAAAAGCTTACAAGATCACAAGCTCCAAAAGAGAGAAAGAAGACCCAACTTGGTTCAAACCTTCAGCCACAAGATCACCTCCAGGAAATAAAAAAAATGCCATGGTCAAAGGAGAGCTCAGGGAATGGAACAACTCAAACCCTAAGTCGATTGAAGAGGGAAATAAGAGGTCTTCTTCTTACCACCATGTCAAAACATAGTCTCTGACCCTTGTAAAGAAGAGATATCCAAGAAATCCACCATGGAAGGTCCATAGTCTAATGGCCAAGAATGAGGAAGAAGATGATAGGGTTTTCAAAAAGGGTAAAATGTGATCAAGAGAAGGAGATCACTTACCAAGAGAAGAACCACAAAGAATCACCACCAAAGGGTTTATCAAGTACAAAATCTTCCACAAGCAAGGTTGATCCACCCAAGCTTCAAGACTAGACCTCCTTTGCTCCCAGAGCTCCAAGGATGATCACAAGAGAGAAGGAAGAGAGTAGGGCCGAAAAAGATGCTTGTAAGTGAAGAGAAGGGGTTATATACATAAGGTAGGAGAGAAGTAAGGGCTTATGAAGTGTCAACCTGAGAAGATATCAAGGGACACATGTCCTCCAAATAAAACAACCTTATCTCCACTCACATGCATATATCGAAGGGTAATGTTTATCCAAAAAAGTGTAGCAACCATCTAGGTCGGCTACCACCTTGTTTCGGTCAAAACACTTCCTTGCACTTGTAATGATCAAAACCCTAGGTCATCATATACATGGTCGATACACTTCACTAGAAGACAAACTATTTTGAAAACCCATCCCTAGGTCAAGGTTGAAAAAACATCACCTTGGGTATGTATTATGGTTTCCACACTCATCAATAGTGGTGTAGTGGTCACAAAACTCAAACCCTATCAAAGTCACCACATCAAACAAGGCAAACCCTAGAAACCCTAATATCACTATGTAAAGTCATATCATCAATCATGGTTCAAACAAGGTGCCCCATAGCATCATATTCTGTCTCATGATGCTAAGACACAAGAAACACTCTCCACATGTGACAATTTGCAAGATAACCCTCACTCATGGGTAAATTGCAACCGGTTCAAAACAAGCACATATATAAAGAAGACAACTCAAACATCAATCAAATTGGACCAAATTGAAAACATAGGCATGTCACATGTTATAAGAGCATAGCAAGATATTAGATTAAGGTTTAATCATATCATTATACAAGATAAAAACATTTAAGCATAAAGATAGGTCAGGGGTCTTACAACCGGAGTATGGTCATTTGGTTCCTCTGTACCACCTGGGCACATGTAGCCAATTTTTGTAACATCCGTGACCTGGGTTATGAAATAACCCTAGGTGTTTTTCTTGAATATGTGATTAGATGGTTGTGGTTATATTTTTAAATTTAATTAAAGCTTTTAAGGAACTCATATTTCTATTTCAGTCCTTTTTGAATAATGTTGCAACTTTGTTTTGTTAATTTTGGACTAATGTGCAAATTACCCAAGTAGAGGGGTTAACTTGCAAATTGCACATGTTAAGATGTTCCTATGATAATGAGACATCATAAGAATGAATATGATGTAGTGTTATGGATTCTCCAAGCTTGAGCACCAAGATGTAGCTTGGAGAGTAATCCTTGTGCTTTAAAACCTAGTTTTGGTGTAAAGTGCAATTTACCCAAAACTTAGGGTGCAACATGTAAAATATACCCTCTAGAGTATCTCTCATGTTCTTGAAATCAAGTAGAGCAAAGAAAATGAGAAGGGTGACTCATATGAAGGATCATAGAAGGAAAGATAATCTTGGTATTGAATAATCAAGATTTAAGTAAATGGCCCTTTAATATATATATATATATATATATATATATATATATATATATATATATATATATAACTTAATAAGGTAATTGGTTTATTTTCCTTTTAACCTTGGATAATGGAGGAGTTTTGCATAAGGATATAAGGAGGAAACATCGCCAAGAAGTGGAGGAGGATTTGGTGGATATGTTTGAGAAATAAAGGAAATAATTTTCTTTTCCTTGAAAATATCCAAAATATATAAAGCATCCTTAACAACAAAGCAAGGGATCGTTTCCCTTAGTTTCTTTTCTCATCTTCTTGCTTTGACCAACCAAGAAGAAGCTCTGGACCAGAAGGAAGATGACCAAGCTGGTTTGGTAAGTAAGGACCATCACCTATCTCGAATTCATGGTGGAAATCCTAATACAAGGTTGATTTAGTAGTTTTCCTTACACAATTCTTCTTTTTAGCCATCTTCTCCATCCAAATCTTGAAGAACGGACCTTGGACAACCTTTGGAGCTTCATACACCATTAAAGATACGAAGCTTGGAGCTCTAGATCAGATCTTAATGCGGGTTTTATAATTCTAACCCTTAAGCTTTGTTAATGCATTCTCTTCTCGTAGTATATATGCTTATTCTTCTTCTTTAGACACCTTTGTGTGTTCTTGTTCTTATTTCCATGAAGAACCACCCCTGTTATTGAGGTATAAAATGATGACATTAATATCTATGTTTATCCTAAATATTGCTTTAGCAAACGATCTCCCAACTTTTGCAAACGGTTTCAAACCGTTTGAATGCAAACAGTTTCACAAACCGCATAGAAGCAAATAGTTTAAGACCATTTGGATGCGTTGACCAGGCGTTGACCATTTGGATGTCTATTGGAAATAATGTGGACTAATCACCTACCAAAAATCATCATCTAATTCCAAGTAAATCACCAATTGAAGGCACATCAATCACCTAAACCCTAATCGGTTTATTTGCTGATTTCAATAATTGAATCAAGTCTAAGTTTGGTTTGAGTGTCCCAAACGGTTTCAAAACCATTTGGGGATCACCCAAAAGGTCTCAAGAACATTTGGTGATCACCCAAGACCGTTTGGAGGTCTAGGGTTAAGTAGGGTTGATAAATTGAGGGTCCAATGATAACAAGTTGATAAATAATTAAGTGCTGATTTGGTGACCAAACCTAGGGTTCAAACCTTAAGTGAATGATTTGGTTTTTGATGACATAATGGGAAAACGGTCTCAAGAACGTTTGGAGGATGTCCAAACGATCCCAAGACCATTTGGGGGTCACCCAAGACCGTTTGGAGGTCTAGGGTTGACTATGGTCAAGTGATTATAAATGTAAAGGTAACAAGTTGAAGTGTAATTGATTAGTGACCTAATGATCAAATCAATGAGCCAAACCTTAGTAAGTTGAGTTAGTATTTTATTTTGACTTGAGAAAACGGTCTCAAGACCGTTTGGAGGTCACCCAAATGATCCAAAGACCGTTGGTGGTCAGGTCATGATCAAATTGATTGATGGTTCCATGGATTCAAATCAATTAGACTCATGTTGAGGAGTGTTGAAGGGTAATAGATTCCAAACCCTAATTCAATTGATCCAAGCCCTAATTGGTGATCAATTGAGGGTCAATTGAGTGTCAAATCAGTAGAGGGTTGACCTAATTAATTCAATTGATAAGTGGCTAACAAGTACAAGATCGATTGAGTGGTTCAACATTGGAAACCCTAACTCAATTGAAGTGGTTGAGACATTTTTTTGGTCCTTGCGGTTTTGAGATGGTTTGGACCAAACGGTCTCAAGACCGTTTGGGACCAAATGACACCAAACCGTTTGGTGCCCATGCGGTTTCAAGGTTGGTTATGTCCATGCGGTTTCAAAGTCAACTTGACCAAACGGTCTTCACCTCATCTTGGGCAAACGGTCTTGAGTGTGCACTTTACCAAACGGTTTCAAAAGTCAAACTAGACCAAATGGTCAAGGACACCAAACGGTTTCAAGGTCCCTCCATGACCGTTTGGGGAGTTTGTGTGCAAGACCGTTTGAGGTCCAAAAAGGTTAAGAACGTTTGATGCCTTAGTGGTCAAGATGGTTTACTGGTTGATTAACCTAAACCCTATAGATACCTAAAGTGATTAAGGGACTAAGTAATTAGTTGATTAATATATGTCATGATCAATGGTGATCATTACAAAGGTACCTTGATGGGATAGAGTGACCAATACCCTTTGATCAAGTGAGCCTTAATGACCACAATAGTAATGACACAATCCATGATGTCAGAATAGAATTGACTTAGCCTAATCATAGGTGATGTAAACATCATCTGATAGAAAGAGGAGAGAGAAGACTCCCTATATGAATGAGAATCAAGTAATAAATCTCCAATATGTTTGAATGTGTGTAATTAGGGTATGATCCTTCATAGTGAGATCATGGAAACCCTAATTATGATGGTTAATGAATCTTAGCCTAATTGGAGGACATCAATGGAAGTAATCCTAATGAATATGAATAGTAAACCCTAATCTAGGGTAATATGATGTAATATGAATAGTAAACCCTAATCTAGGGTAATGTGATGGTATGAATAGTAAAACCTAATTTTGGGTTATTCTTTTAAACATGAAACTCTACACTTAAGTAAGAAATGAGTTATCATTATGCCTTTGAAGGTAAAAGGGGTTAAATAACCCTAATTGAATTGAAAAGGAAACTCTAACCCTAGAAACCAACCGTGGTGATGTAACACATTCGTGGTAACTTTTTATAGCATGACCGTGCAAGGTAGCACGACCATGGTGTTCTATACTTGACTTGAAAATAATGTGCATTGTGCTGATATAGATATAATGGGCATGTTATCAATTGTGATAGTTATGCAGGTCTTTATAAAGAAGTGAGCATAGCCAGGTAAGGGTTATGATGCCATATTCATTGAAAGCACCTTATAAGTTTTGAAAGTAATGATATGCTATGTTGCCTAGTGAGAGGTAACATATGAGATTGATAGGCTGTATGAGCCATGAGAAATACCTACATTGCTACAATCATATTCATACTGTTAAATGACTTAATGGCAATATGTTACTGGTAACAAATGTTTTGATGATCTAAGGGTTTGAACACCCATATTCCTGTATCATAATGATGAGATGGTTAGGGATTGATATCCCAATGATAACTGGATGTGAAATGAACTTGATACAATTAGTACTCTTTCTTAATAGCAATTGTCTTATTGGTTTATGTTTGAAAACATGCCTGATGATAAAAGAATGCTATAATGTACTTAAATAATCAAGTATAATGATATCATGTAGAGCCCTAATCATAGATCCATCATTGTCAGGATTAAATGATGGTGAAACAAGTTTTCCTAAGGGAACTCTTGGAGAGCATACTTTTGAGTATGTGGGGGTTATGGACGCGAATATCCTTACGTCCTAATGATGGAATTGATGTGAGATGTACATTTAATCTCTCAATCTTTCATTATATGTGTATGACGGGATGATGTATCACTAATATCTCGATGATGTTGTTAATGCCGCATCGATGAGAGATAAATAAGAAATGCCTCGATGGCGAAGGGAGTACAACATGCCACTGTAGCTCTAATAGGAAGTTGCCAGAATACCCTGGAAAGCTATTTAAGTAGAGACATAAGATGTCCGGCATGTTGTACCTCACACTGACTGAGGAAGATGAGGTCATAGAAATCCGGCTCTTCTGATGACCTATGTATGGTACCGATTGCGATTTAGTAATGGTCAGTTGGAGAATGAGTGGTATACCTCATCTCCTCATGGAATAAATATGTTTGAAAAACATAATCAGTCGTGTAGCATAATTGCTTAGGTTGAACTACGAGAAACAATGATTGATGATACATTGTTTATAATGTCCTAGTTGGACAAATAGTATACATGTTCTTCATATTCCTTGTTGATATATGTCTTATCATCCATTCAAGTTATAATTGAAATGATTGCTTAGAAAATACTGCTTTACTTAGCTTATTCAATGAATTGCCTACTGTTGAACAATTATAGTTCTTCTGTTCATTATTATTTTAATATTTGCAATAACAATGCTTCTAGAAAAGAGTTATAACTCTCGCTGGGACAATTATTCAATTGTCTCACCCCCGTGGGATTCAACTTTTTAGGTAGACGCCGAGGACAAAGGAACCCTTCAGTGGGTGAGCAGCAACAACAACAGCAACAACATCAGGGACAATAATGATCCTCAGGTGGAGACACTGTCTATCGAGTCTTGTAGATAGAATGTCCTATGTGTCGTCTCTGTACTCTCAGGTCCTAGGAGTCGGTAGATGTTTAACGTAAATCTGAGATTTTGGCTTAATGCCTCGAGATTTTTGTATCTTGCCTTGTACAGTTAACATGGAAGTTGATGTTTGTAATCCTCGAGATGTGATATTATAGAGATGTAATGATGGATCAGTTTGTAAATAACTTATCTTGTTTCTTTACAAAAAGGTTTTAATATTTAGTGATTTTCAATAATTCTGCTGCTAAATTATTCGCTTCCGCTTAGTTAATCCTATTTTTGTGAGTCGGACCCCACAATTTTATTGAATATGTACAATCCAGGAGGATCAATCAACACCCCACCCTTGGTCCAGGTCATGCAAGTTTTTTTTATATTTACCTTTTGGTTCTTCTAGTTGGGATTTGATGCGGGTTTCGAGTCTCGAACTACGATTGATCCATCTTTGTCACTCGTTAGCTTTGTCAATGTCTTGAGAACTCTCTGGAATCCATTGTTGTTACTCCTTGTGATCCTATGATTCAATATGAACATATATCCCTCATGTTAATGGTGAAATGGGATAAGGGGATGTCTGCACAAATCATGTCCCTCCGATTAGGCTGCCTGACCTCATCTTGATCTCGCTAATTACTTGCATAATCTCCTGGAGCTAAAGCAAGGGTAGCACTTTCTACTGAGTTAGATTTGATCAGGAGGTTCTGCCTTGAGTTCTCTATGTTTTGGTTGTTCTAATGGAATGAATTGGGAAGACAATGGATGAGCATGTGACTTATATACCATTATTTCATTTTTACATGCAATGAGGGGCAAAATGGACTTTCCACACCTTCTTTTGACCTTTCCTCGATGAACAATGTGCATGGCCCAATTTACATGACAAACTCTTATTGGGCCATCATTAATAAGTTTTTAAAATGGGTAATGTATATACGTGGCTTTTTGTATTTCTTGATTGGTCATATGTCTAAAATTGGTAATAAATTATATATAGCTCATAAAATAAAATATATTCAGCAGTCAGAAAAATATATTCTATCAAATTGTACCAATTTGATCACCTAATTCTATCTCACAAATATGTGGTTTTTTATGGATTTATCTTATTGATTAGAAATTGTAACATAACTAATAACTTACAAGTCAGAACAATAAAGTAAAATATGTTGTAAACTCAGAAAGTTATAATATGAAACATGACATGGTTTTCATATCCTAATTCATTAATGATAAAAGGCGATTTTTTGGGTTCATGCAATTAATGTAAACCTAACCCTAATTCTACATACATGTTTAATAGGTGCTTTGGAGACCTAGGCCTAGACCTAGGACTGACTTTGGAATTGTGTAGACTCTATCTAAGGTATGGTTGCATTTCCTATTTTTGTATATTGAGAAGTTAACCCGAATGATCTCTATATTGATAGCCTACACAATCTCTCTCTTCTTAGAATTTATTACATGTGAAATATTCTACTTGATTATGATCATATAATCATCCTATTTTGTTGGACATTTTGACTCTAACTTGTACTATTATTCTTGATTAAAACCTAATTTTCCAACTTATGTGGTTGATATATATATTTTGTCCATTTTTGTGATGGCGACTTTAATTATTCTATAAAAGATTGAACTTTTACTTGGCTCTACATTTATACATGCTTTGTGATTCAATAGCCCTATAGTAATGTAATACTTTGGTTATTTAGGTTTAATTCCCTTGGGATTTTATTCCCATATGTGATAATATTAGGCACTAGGTTTTATTCCCCTGCCATACACTGAGGTTTTAGGCCTCCTGCATTTTTATATATTTGGCATGGAGGATCTTATGCCCCATATCCGACTTGTATGCCAAGGGAGTTTGGTTGTGTGCCATTCTCTATCAGGTTTTAAGGTTGTGAGACTTAGCCTCCACTGACTTTATATTACACTAGTGCTATGCTTATCTCACATGCATGCATGTTGATATTATTGTGGTGGGTTTGTGCCCAAGAATTATATGTGCTTTTGAGGCACAACTTTTATATTCTAATTATGGCAAAGTGTTATTTTGTATATCATCTTTTAAAAATCCAATTTTCCTTTTGATACCCGCTTGGGTGATACTTACCTCTTCTTGGGAATCCTTGTTTTATTTCATGTCCTTATTCCTTATATTTCTCAATCCATATTTAATATGCACATACCAACCTTTTTGTAGGGGTATGCTTCAAACCCCGGGTATAGAACTTGGAAGGCTGGATATGATGACATGGACATGATAGGTGGAACTCTTGGGGAGATATAGTTGAGATAGATGGACATCCCTCTTCTTGGATCCTTATGTTATGAGTTTCATGTAAACCCTATATTGGGGATTATAATGTACTTTTCTAAAATTGAATATAGTCATGAAAGTTTATTTCACAGCTATACTTTGGTATTTTTAATACCACTATTTTAGAATAAAAAACACCTATTCTAGCACACCTTCATAGTGTGTTTGGAATAGATGGTTTGTTCCTCAAATTAAGTGAGGAGTGGAATGTTGACCTAAGTGTTACACATTGTCCATATATTGATAATGACTTTACCATTCCATTCATATGTATCTGATATGTCTACTTGAGATTGATTTCAAGCATTAGGTACATGAAAAGGATCAAATTCATCAACTCCTAGCTTGATCTATTTCAAGTAAAAGGCTATGCAAATGCACTTTTATGGAAAACATCCTAAAACCCTTAAGGTGATTTTTATAATTATTTGTATTGATGTAAAGACTTATAATAAGATGAGAAAAAAATCAAGAGCCCTTATTTCGAATGATTAACCACTTTAATGACATTGTCCAAGATTCATTACATGGAGTTTTCAGTGGAGTTTTACATGTCATAAACTCGGCCGATACCCTTACTGGATTTTGAGAAAATTCAGATCTGATCGAGTTGCAGACTCACAGAACTCGATCATCCCTACACTGAGCAAAACTGATTTAATAGTTTGGTCGTGTTTCATCCAGGATAAACTCGACCGATGATTCAAATTGTAATCAGTCGAATTACCTTTACTAAAACTTGACCAAATGCACTGTATGGAAAGTGCAAAAAAGTGATTCTAGTTGTTGGGGTGTTGCAAAACTCAAGATTATATCCGTTGCAACCCTCAAAACATCTAGAAACCATTCCTTAGTGCTCCTACCATGTAGTGGACACCCCCAATTATAAATAGAACCTCTTGGAGTTCATTCCAAGGTTGCTCCTTCATGGTATTGTAGCTCCTAGCTATAGTTGATTGCATATAGTCCACTTGATCCCTTTCTCTCTCTTATTTGTGAATCAAAACGTCCATATGATTGAGATAGGATTTGTGTGAGAGAGCTACTTCATTGTAAACTTGTAAAGCTCTCAAAGCTTCTTTTTCCCCCAACCCCTTTCTTCAAGAACAAGTTGGTGAAAACTTCTCCAAGTGAATGAGAAGGTGCAAGCTTCTTCAAGCTATAGAAGAAGGTGCAAAAAGCTTCAAGTGAAGGAGGAAGACAAGGCTGAAGATCTAAGAGTGGAGTGGGTAAATCCTTCAAGGAAGAAGACTCAATGAAAATAGGGGATCTCCTTGGTGAAGGTGCCCAAATGCTTGCAAGAGTGGATAAGACCTTGTTGAGGTATAAGACTCTAGCTCTTGGATAGGTAAGTCCTTGGTTGTAAGGTTATTGGCTCCCTTGACCTCAAAGGGAAGCTGTGTATCCTTGTCCCGATAAAGGAAGGTCAGTTGTATGTCTTATAATGGAATATAAGTATACACATGTTGTAGAATCCTAGGGCTTAACCTCTCTAGGTAGTGGATTGACTCTCTCCTAGTTTGGAGAGTGGAACCACTCTAAATATCCTATTATAGTGCTTGTTTCAATCTCTCTCATCCTTGCTATGTATGTTTAGATTGCCATCAAATTCACTATTTGCAATTGTGCCTAGTTGAAGTAACTTGAAGGTATAACGAGTTTTGTGTGATTGTTTTTATCTCTATTCACCCCCACTCCAGAGTCCTTTTGATCCAATAGGTGGTATTAGAGAAATAGTCTTCTCCAACAAGATCTCCTATGAGATGAGAAGATGGACGATAACTTACTTGGGTCCCTCAACCTAGAGAGAGGCTTCTCCATGAGAACCCCGATTTTCGAAGGTACAAATTTTCCTTTATTGGAAATGATGGATGCAATTATACCTTCAAGGAATAAACTGTGACATTTGCAATGTGGTGATTCTTCCATAGAAGGAGCCGACGGGTGAGATATCCACTTGGGATGAAGCTACGTTTAAGAAGGAACAGTTGAATGCAAAGGAAATAAGCATCATCTATGCATCCCTCACCTCCTCTGAGTTCAATAACATCTCATCTTGGGACAAACCCATGAGATTTGGGACAAGTCGTGCATCACCTATGAAGGCACAAAGCAAGTCAAGGAGTCCAATATCTACATGCTTAAGGGCCTCTTTGAAAAGTTCAAGATGAGCATGAAGGAGAGAGTGGCAGAAATGTACACAAGGCTCAATACCATATTAATGGACTTTCTCAGTTGGTCCACACCATGGATAGAGGGACAATAAACTCCAAGATCTTAAGGTCTCTCCCCAAGATATGTTAATCCATGGTGACCTCCATTGAAGAAGTTAGAATCCTGGGTGATATAGCCATCGAAGAACTCATTGGAAACCTTCAAGCCCATGAGCCAAGACTAGACAAGCAAGAAGAAGATGACAAGAAAGAGGATAATGAATCAAAGAAGATCAAACATAGTGCATTTAAAGCTCAAATGGAAGAACTTATTCTCCATCAACAACAAACTTGTTGGTCTACTTCTCCTTCTTCAAGTGAAGATGAAGCCCCAAGTGAGCATGAAGCAAACTACTCCAAGGGCAAGCACTTCAAAGGAAAGCCTTCCTCCTCCTCCACTCCAAGGTGCTATGAATGTGGTCAAAAAGGGCATTACAAGAATGAATGCCCCAAGGCTAAGAAGTCCTACCACAAGAGTAGATCCAATAAGAGGGAGGACAACAAGAAGGATGGCAAGTACAAGAAGAAGGAAAAGAAGGACAAAAGGAGCAAAATGCAACTCATGCCGCATGGGAAGTCTCCTCTTCTAGTGATGCAAGATCCAATGAGGGAGAATGCCATTTGTCACTCATAGCCTCTACAAGGGATGACATTAGTGAGGTAAGTGAGGTAAGATTACATGAGTTATCTAAGGAAACTCTCATTGATATGCTTAATGCTACTCTCTCTTATTACTCTGAATGCAAGTCTAAAAAGAAGAGGTTAGGGAAGATCATAGATGATTTATATGCTAAATTTGATATTCTTGATCAAAATGAGAAGTTGCATCTTGATAGAATTGATTCCTTACAAGGGTAGTTTCTTGATCTGAGCTCCAATACAATGGAGTTGAAATAGATAATGATATCTACCTTAAGAACATAAATAGTCTTACGGAAGAAAACCAAGCTTGAGTAGATGAGCTTGTTTTACTTAGAACGAAAAATGAGTATCTTAAACTTGCTTGTGATACTATTAAGGATGATAATATGATTTATCTTGATGATCTTGCTATTCTTAGAATTGAAAATGCTAGATTGCTTGGTCAAGTTAATGATCTCTCTTCTAGACCTTTATTTCCATGTAATGAAGTTGCTAGTCTTACTTTAGAAACATATTCTTATCTCACTAAAGCCCTCTGTTTGGGGGTCAACTTCATGCACAAGATGATCTTTCTAGATTATCTTATACTGTCATTACTCTTAGTGATGATAATAACAAACTAAGAGCTTCCTTGTAGAAATTCCTCAAACAGAAAAAGTCCCTCAATGAAGTTCTAGATTACTCTACTAAACAAGTTGGTACTAGTGGTTTGGGATATGTAGGGGGAACTCCAAAGAGAAAGAGCAAGGGAACGAGTAAGAAAAAGAGTAAGGAACCTCCTATTTTCCATGGAGATACTTTCATCTCTAAGAAACCCATGGTTTGTGTGAATTGCAAGAGTGATGGCCATTACTCTACTTATTATCCTTATAGAGAGAAGGGGACCAACCCAAAGATGAAATGGGTCCTCAAGCTAACACCGGATCCCAAGGTTTGAATTGGGCACCAACGTCTTCCTTTCTTGTAGTTAAAAGAAAAATGGATTGTGGATAGTGGTTGCTCAAAGCATATGATAGGTGAAATTAGCCACTTCAACCAATTCACTGAGAAGAAAGGAGGATCAGTGACATTTGGTGACAACAAAAAAGATAAAGTGATAGGTGAGGGTGATGTAGGTGATTCACTATGCATAAAAAATGTTCTTCTTGTAGATGGCCTACATCACAATTCAATTAGTGTTAGTCAATTATGTGATAATGGCTATTTTGTTCTTTTTACCTCACTTAAATTCTTTCTTCTAGATTCTCTCTCGTACAATGTTATATATAAGGGAACTAGAAATCTACGTTACTCTTCTTGACTCTATAAATCCTATTGTTGGTAGATGTGTTATTGCTAATTTGAATGATATTTCTTTGCGGCATCGTAGGCTTGGTAATGTAAATATGCATCAGTCGAAGAAGTTGAGCAAAAAGGAATTGGTAAAGGAAGTTCCTAAATTGGATTTTGAAAAGGATGACGAATGACAACCTTATACCCAAGGAAAGCAAACCAACTCCTCCTTCAAATCCAAAGGAGTCCTTAGCACCAAGAGAGATCTTGAAATTCTTCACATTGATCTTTTTGGACTGATGCATACACATTGCTTCGTGGTAGCAAGTATTATTTAGTGATTGTCGATGAATTTTCCCGGTATACTTGGGACCTCCTTTCTAGTTTCAAATAGTGATATTCTTGATGTTTTCTCAACTTTTTGCAAATGAGTTGAAAATGAAGCTTCTTACTGGATCATCTCTATCCGTAGTGACCATGGAGGAGAATTTGAAATTAACTTATTTGAACAGTTTTGTGAGGAATCCATGTATGCACATAACTTTTCTTCACCTCAAACACCTCAAAAAATGAGGTTGTAGAGAGAAAGAATAGGTCACTACATGAGATGGCTAGGACTATGCTTCTATAGTATGCTACTCTAAAGAAGTTTTGGGAAGAAGCCATTAGTACTTCATGCTTTGTGCAAATTGGGTTTTCACTCATCCATATTTGAAGAAAAACCCCTATGAGCTATTGCATGGTAGAAAGCCCCACATTGATTTCTTTCATGTTTTTGTTTGTCCTTGTTTTGTTTTGGACACAAAGGATTCCCTCGACAAGTTTGATATGAAATCTTACAGGGCTTTCTTTCTTGGATATATCACTACTAACAAGGCTTATAGAGTGTTTAACATTGAACTATCTAAAGTAGAAGAATCTATTAATGTTAAATTTGTTCAAACTAACCCCTCTATTTCTAGGAATATTGTTAATGATGATGTTGTAGATGAGGTGATCTCTCACTTGAAAGAGCTTAGCATTGTTGATTAAGGAAAAGAGGTGCTAGTCAATGAAGAAGAGAAAGAAGAAGAAAAGAAGGATCTAAATCCCCAATTTGCAAAGAATCATCCTAAAGATCTCATCATAGGTAATCCTTTTGAAAGGGTGAGGATGTGGGCTGCATTCAACAAAGAACAAGACGACAACACCTTCATCTCTCAAGTTGAGCCAAAGTATGTCAAAGAAGATCTCAAGGATGATGATTGGATCCTAGCCATGCAAGAAGAGTTAGAAAAGTTTGAGAAGAATAAGGTGTGGACCTTAGTGCCAAGACCAAGTGATAGAAAGATCATTGGCACCAAATGGGTCTACCACAAAAAGGTTGATGAAAGTGGGAAAGTGGTAAGGAACAAAGCAAGTTTAGTAGCTCAAGGTTACAACCAACTGGAAGGTATTGATTTTGATGAAACTTATGCACCTATTGCTAGACTTGATCTATTAGAATGCTACTTGATTTTTCTAGTTATAAGAATTTCCTATTTTACCAAATGGATGTTAGAAATGCAATTTTCAATGATGTAATAGAAGAGGAAGTCTATGTGGCTCAACCTCCCATCTTTGAACATGATAAATTGTCTAACCATGTCTACTTGTTACAAAAAGCTCTCTATGGACTCAAACAAGCCCCTAGAGCTTGGTATAAGATACTCAAGAAATTTTTTCTAGACAATGGCTATATCATGGGCAAAGTCGATTCTACCTTGTTTCTAAAACACAGTTCTAGCAATTCCTTCATCATTCAAATTTATGTTGATGATATTATCTTTGGTAGAATTGATCTTGATCTTTGTAAGGAGTTTAGCTCTCTTATGTAGAGTGAGTTTGAGATGATCATGATGAGGGAGCTTACTTTCTTCCTCAACTTCCAAATCAAGAAAAACAGGGAAGGTAACTTCATCAACCAAGGCAAGTACACTAGTGAAGTACTTAAGCACTTTGGGATGGAGAACACCAAACCGATGGACACCCCCATCTCAAAAACCTCCAAGATTGATAGAGATGAAGAAGGTGAGAAAGTAGATGAGAAGCTCTATAGAGTTATGATTGGAAGTTTACTTTATTTAACTGCCTCTAGACCTGATATAATGTTTAGTGTTGGCTAATGTGCTTTCTTTCAAACAAGTCCAAGAAAACCAAATCTCATAGAGGTTAAGAGGATTTTAAGGTATCTAGCCAAAACTCAAAATTTTGGACTATGGTATCCCAATTCAAGGGACTTTACTCTTACACCTATAGTGATGTTGATTATGCAGGGTGCTTGATAGATAGAAAGTGCACAAGTGGCAGTTGCTTCTTCCTAGGGCCATGCTTAGTTTCTTGGTTCTCTAAGAAACAAAGCACAATGGCTCATTCAACTACTTAGGCTAAATACATTACAACTGGGAGTTGCTGTACCCCAGTCCTATGGATGAAGCAAAAGATCCAATACTTTAACATTCATTTTGATGCTTCCCCTATCTACTGTGATAATACTAGTGCAATTAATCTGTCTTATAATCCTATATTACACAGTAGAGCTAAACATATAGAGGTCCATAATCACTTTCTTCATGACCACATTGCCAAGAAGGATATCTATATCACGCATGTGGACACAGAGAATTAGCGTGTTGACATTTTCACTAAACCTCTAGATAGAGAGAAACTTTCTTTCATTAGATCAAAACTACTTATAACTTCTCTTGATAACATTGACATACAATCTAGATAGATGTTATCATACCTATATGTCTTGCTCACCTTATGCTTGTTGAGTGCTAAAATTGCTATTTTTTCATACCTTGTTTTGCTTTTTTTTTTTCCAGCTATTTTTTACCAACGGATGTTTTACCACAAAACAGTAGCCAAAGATGTGTGAAATGTGCCTCAATATGTTTAAAACATGTGATAGGATAGAAAAATAAATTTATATAGCACTCTAGAGGAGGGCTTGAGTGAACACTAGAGGAGAGCAGAGCGATGCGTGCAGAGCGTGGACCTTAGGGTTCCCGACCATGCCCTTAAGGCGGTGGTGCATGGGGACCCTTCCCTACCCCTTGGAGGCTTGTGTGGAAGGTGACTATGAGTATGAGTCTCTCAGTGATGGTTTTCCTGGCGTGATCGATGACATCACATAGGTGCAACACCCTTTGTAAGTAGTTGTCGGAAGATGTGATAGTGAGTGGGTCCAAGGTGTGGGAAATTAGGGCTTTCCACCCATGCTCAAGGCGATAGTGAGGGTTCCTAATCAGTAGAATTGGGGTGTTGACTGACCGCATTGGTGGACAAATCCTGATCGTCAGTTGGATATGGCCCCCCTTGTTCAACACCTTCTATCTTCGCCTTCCTGCTCCTCTACTTTGATCTCTGCCTTCTGTGCACACTTCCAGGCTTGAAGGTCCCAGGATGTTTTGGGTGTTGTTGGGTCACAACCCATGCATGGCCTACCTTCACCTTCCATAGAAATAGACTTGAGGGGATGCATCATCATCTCGTAGGTGACAACTTTAGGTGGTGACAGAGGCCTATCCCTGAACGGTGGGGTTGGCGGAAAGGGGAACTCGGGATCATCACTTGCTGGTGTGATGAAGGATAGAGGGATCTACAATGAGGGACAACTAGTGGAGAGTTGGCTGTGGTGAAGCGAGGCACTAAAGAGGTTTCATGTTTCAATCAAATCCTCCTTGTTTAGGAGGGATGGTGCCACTGTGAGGGGAAGGAGGGTGAGATTGTTGTCTTGAGCGGTGGTGGATGTATTATGGATTCTCCGAGTGAAGATCTTGCTCTGAGCTCTGCATAGGGAGTGGGTGGCTCTGTCAGTGTTGGGGATGGGTTCTTCTTGGTTGGGGATTTTTGGGTCCCTTTTGCAGCAGAGTCGTTGGTGGCTAGTAGCGTCCATCTTGGCAATATGGGTAATTCCTCAGCTGGAGGATTGGAGATACCAGTTTTAGACCCTTCTAGTGAGGGTGATGACTAGGAGGATTCATGCAGGGTTAATCCTTCTCCCCGATACCCATTCTATGGTAGGTGTCAGGTGACGAAGGATACATGTCATTGTTCCTAAAGTGTGAAGATTGGCAATAGACATGCTCATCTCCGAAGAGATGCTTTCGTTGTGGATCCCCTGAGCACTTGGTGAGAGGTTTTCATCTTCCACGGGAGAGGGGTGAACACCTCTATTTCTTCGATGTGCTCAGAGATACCTACTTTTGTTTCTTGTAGCATGGGCACTGGCGATGTCACTGCTCATCTCCTAAGGTATGTTTCAGCTCCCGAACATCGAGCCACCTTGCTCATTTCTATTGAGCCATACAGGTGGAGGTGTTGTGGTGTGATGATGAGGTGGATGGTTAGGCTTCCCCAACAGCTCTTTCTGAGACAGTCTACACTGATGACATGTCCAACTTGGCTGCTGCTAGAGCAGCTCGGACGGATCATTGGGTGCATGACTCCATTGGGGCTCGCAAATGCCTGCATCAAAGATGCCTAGGGGACTTCCTTGAGTCCCGCACTAGGTGATGGATTCCCATTAGATCATAGTAGTAATGATAGATTGTGAGCTTCATCAAGCTCAACAGTTGTTATATATGTTTTCTGATGATGTGGTTTCTAAGTGTGGAGTTGACATTTATGAGCCTTTCGTGGTCACTCCCGATGGCAGGAGAAGGTCGGGGTGGTGTTGTTGAGGGGATCTTATTTTCAGAGCGATAAGGTCTGTTTGGGTTCTTGATGGAATTATGGACTCAAGGTCTAAATTGACTAAACCCTTGTTTTGATGATGAATAAACCATTCTAATTAATTGTGTCTAATGTCTCTACTTGAGTGATTTCAGATTAGGTTTAGACACACTCCAAATGCCCTAACTTGTGCATCTGAACTTGAAGAAAAGACAAGTCAAAGTCAGTATAAGTGCACGTTTTTGAAATGTGATGTAAATGCATTAGAATCATGTTATAAATCACTTGTAATTGTATGACTTGTACTTAAGCTTAGAAAAAATCAAGAGCACTTAGATCAGATGTTTAAGCACTCAAAATCCATTTTCTAAAATTCACATCAGGGTGTTCATTGGTCGAGTTGCAAACTCGACCAATCGTGATTGGATCTTGAAAATGACTTTAGATCAGTTGAGTTTGCACTTCACAGAACTCGACCGATCTGGCTACTGACCAAAACTAATTTAAGTGAATCGGTTGAGTTACTCCAGGACAAACTCGACCGATGGCCTAAAATGGTCTTGTCTTTTAGTGGGATCGGTTAAGTTACCTTTATAGAAACTCGGCCGATTGCACTGTACGGAAAAGTGCAGAAAAGTGTTTCTAGCCGTTGTGGAGTTGCAACAATTGAAAATATATCTGTTGTAAGCCACACAATGGATAGTTTTCATTCTTAAGTGTTCTCAAAGGCTAAGAGGCATCCCCAGCTATAAATAGGACCCCTTGGGCTTCATTCCAAGGTTGGACATTCAATGCAAAACTCTATGTGAGGTTCCTATTCTATAGTTGAGTGCTTCCTACAACCTCCTCTCTCTCTCTAAGCTTAATCACTTGCTATATTCGTTAGAGTGAGTAGGAAATCTGTAAGAGAGCTAGTCCTACATGTATATCTTGTGAGGATCTCACTTCCACCACCTCCCTATCTCTTATTTAAACCATGAAGATGAAGGTTCTCTCTCTTGGCTAAGAGAGGTGAAGAAGAACAAGCGAAGACATCCCTTGGTGAAGATCAAGGGTGAAGGCTTGGAGCAAGAGTGGGTAAGCCCTTGTTGAAGGCATAAGACTCCTTGCTCAAGTGGGTAAGTACTTGGTGGAAGCTTCTCCAAGTGAATGTGAAGTCAAAGGCTGAAGATCCAAGAAGAGTGGCAAAGTCCTTGAAGGCGGAAGACTTTTTCTTGAGTGGGTAAGACCTTGGTGAAGGCTGAAGACTCTTGTAAAGTGGGTAAGTCCTTAGTAAGGTGGATACTATTTGTATTGCATAGGTAAGCCCTTTGGTTGGTCATGTATTGTAAGTCTTATGAATGAATATAAGAGTGCAATGGTTTAGAAATCCTAGAGGTTGACCTCTCTAGGTAGTAGACTGACTCACTTCTAGTTTGAAGTGTAGAACCACTCTACATAGCTTGTCACTTGGTGTATGTTCAATCTCTCTCTCCCTTTCTATGCATATTTTAGTTGTACTCAAACTTCCTATTTAGAAACCTTATCTTTTTATATATCTTGAAGGTCTAATGAATTTTGTTTAAGTACATTCAACTCTATTCACCCCGCTCTAGAGTATCCAATCACCCAATTAGGAACCAACAATTGGTTTCATAGTGGGTTTCTCCAAGCATACTTCAACAAGTAGGAGAAGATGGGTGACTACCAAAATGGGAGATACTTCATCAACCTTCCAATCTTTGATGGGAGTAACTTCCTCTATTGGAAAAGAAGGCTACGATTCTACATCGAAGGATCAAGTCTTGAGCTATGGCAAATGGTGGACCATCCATACAAGCTACCAGTGATAAAGATAGAAGAATGGGATGAAGCTACCATGAAGAAAGCCACCTTGAATGCAAGAGCAATCAACATGCTCTATGCCACCATGACCTCCACCGAGTTCAAATGGATTTCTTCTTGTGAGACAGCCTATGAGATATAGAGAAAGCTATGCATCACTTATGAGGGAACTCAACAAGTAAAGGAAAGCAAAATCTACATGCTCAATGGGCTGATTGAGAACTTCAAGATGGGAAAGGAGGAGAAGATAGCCAACATATACTCAAGTCTCAACACCATTTTGAATAGTCTTTCTGTTCTAGGATATCCTATGAGTAGAGGAGAGATCAACTCAAAGATCCTTAGAACTCTCCCCAAGAGATGGGAACCCAAGGTGATTTCCATTGAAGAAGTAAGGTCTCTTGATGATATCCCCATTGAAGAGCTCATTGGAAATCTACAAGCCCATGAAGCCACACTTGACAAAAGAGAAGAAGTTGAAAGATAAGAGGAGAAAGAGCTTAAGAGAATGGAGAAGGCTGAAATGAAGGCTCAAATTGAAGCTATTATTGGACTAGCCTCTCAATCCTCTCATGTCAAAGAAGATGCCATGTACTCTACGGGTAGATTCTACAAAGGCAAGAATTCCTCCGCCATCCAGTGCCTCAAGTGTGGAAAGAAGGGTCAATTCAAGATAGATTATCTCCAAGACAAGAAGACCCATCATCACAAGAAAAGAGAAGAGAAGTACAAGTTGAAGGAGAATTGGCACTCAAGCTCAAGTGACTCCTCCAACTCAAGCTCAAGTGAATAATCAAGTGGAGGATCTAGCTCAAGATCTAGTGAAGAAGGAGAATGTCATTTTTCTCTTATGGATTCTACAAGAAAATACTCAAATGAGGCAAATCTATACTCTTAAGATAAGGAACCCTTAATTTCTATCATTAATGCTACTCGTGCCTCTCTTAAGTCTTCTGAAAACAAAAGAAAAAAGCTTGCTAGAGTTGTTGATAATATGCATGTAGAATTAGATGATCTTGAACATGGTAACACTTGCTTGATTGATGATAAAAATGCTCATCTTAGCCAAGTAGGCTCTCTAAAACTTGAAAGTGCTAGTTTGCTTGACAAGATTAGATTTCTAAAAGCTGAACTTCTTATGCCTAGTTCTAATAAAGTGCATTCTTTAACTGTTGATTCTCTCATGTATGATATTGATGTTATTAAATATGAAAATAAGGACAAAGATTTTGTTTTGCAAGGATTAGAATCTAAAAATGGTGTTTTTCTTTCTAAGATTGCTTTGCTTGAAACAACAAATGCCTCGTTGCTTGCTAAAATCAATGTGCTTGAATCTTGTTCTAGTTCTACTAGTGGAGAGAATAATGTTGTTGCTCTTCAAATTGATAGAGATTATTATTTTACTAAATCTCTTTGCTTAGAAAATGATCTTTTTCATTCTAGAGAAAATATATATCATTTGTATTCTACTATTACTTCTCTTATGCATGATAATAATAGTTTGAGATCTTCTTTGCAAAAAATCTTAGTTGGTAAAAAGAATATTAATGATATCCTACACCATACTACTAAACAAATTGGTAGACATGGTTTAGGGTATGATGGTAGTCAAAGGAACAACAAAGGTAAAGGACCTCCAATATTCCATGGAGAATCCTCTAGTTCTAAGACTATGGGAAAATGCAACTATTGCAATGTTTTTGGTCATTATTCTACTTGTTGTCCTTTTAGGAAAGAACCCAAGAGCAATAGGAATTGGGTTGCTAAGCTAACCCCTCCGGACCCAAAAAAATGATTGGGGACCATTTCATCTTTCCTTTTATATGTATCTTGATAATGGATTGACATGAGATATGGATTTGCAAATTGACTTCTCAATCCACATGAAAGAAGTAAAGTGAGACGTGTATGAGGTGAAAACAAGTGGAAAAGCAATTGTAAGCACAAAGGTTATGTTTTTCTTGCTTATAACCAATCCTAACTTTTTTTTTGTAAAGATAGTGTGCACTATACATATGATTTTTGAGTCAAAAGTGGTATTTTGTATTTCTCTTCACACTCTTGCTAAAATATTGTTACAAATGCTTTTATAGTGCATTACCAACTTGCTTACACATGTTTGGATATGGTTTGTATATTTAGGATGCCTTTAAATATGTTTTTATGAAATATATGTGCTTTTTGATAGCAACTTTTTCGGTTGAGTTGGTCCTATTAGAAACACGACCGACCAAAACCAATGGGTGTTGCCAACAACTATCATCAGTCGAGTTGTCTATACACAGAACTTGACCGACAACACTGTGCACAGAATATACATTTGGCTTATTGAATGAGAATTTCCTTCTCAACTACATTTTCTCAACCAATAGCCTTATTCTTTGGCACTCCCTTAGTACCTTTATATATGCATATTTCCATACTTTAAATTTCCTATCTTGCTTACAACTCTATCTCTCTAATTGCTCTAAATTGGTATATCTATATCTTACAATTACTTGCTTTGAGTTGTTTTGCAGGTTTTGATGATGATCTCTTTGGATCTCTTGGTTGTGTCTTAAATTGCTTCCGCTATGCTCAAACTTGCTACATATATATAGTTGTATATCTTGTTTGGATACAACCTTGAGGTTCTTAGTGGTGATCATCTTTTGGTAATGATGCATACTTGTTAGTGAGTTATATCATTTCATGCTTATGAAATTACATATATCTTTGTTTGGATATATCTCTACATCTACTCAAAGCTTGCTTTATCTTATGTATATCTTGCTATGATCTAGATCCTACTAGTAGTCCTAACTTGTGGTATCATCTACTAGTAGTTCATATACATGTAGTTCTAGCCCTGTTCATCAAGTGGTATTCAACTATATGCTATGTTTGTATCTTGTTTCAAACTTGCTCAAGCTTGGTCCTTGAATTGCATATCTACTATCTTGAGTTGCTTGCATAACATTGTGATGCAGGATACATAGATCTACATTATATGTAGAAATTGAAGCATTTTTGGATTTCATATAGATTTTGCTCCAATTTTAGTTTTTGGTGCAAGACTAGTGTTTTTTATGCAGAAAATAGATTTTGAGCAAGGCTCATTGCCACGCCATGAGCCCTGACACTTTTTGGGAAAATTACGTCATCTTGAGGGTCAAAATTGTGATTTATTGTTTTTTCTGCAACACTTTATCTTGCATTTTTGGGTTGTTCACGTGCATGCTTTAACTTGCTTTTATTCTATGCTTGGACAAGCCCCTATTTGTGCTCTTCTACTCTCCTTATACAACTTTTTATTATCTCCTATCTTTTAACAAATGGTGCTTCTTATTTATCCATACCACCACTTTTTGAAATGACAAAGGGGGAGAAAGGTATGTCTTCTTTTGACAAAAGAGGGAGAAGACATGTCTTACATGAAGAGGAGAAGCATGTCCATATAAAGGGGAGAAGGTAAATGGGAAAGACATATATGTGAGAACCCCACTAGTATCAATTGAGGGGGAGAATATGAACTCAATTCTATTGAAACCCCTAGGTTTCTCCAAATGTATGACTTTACTTGAATGCTTTCAATACATTTATGGAATGGTTTGTCATCTTCAAAAAGGGGGAGAATGTTGGCTCAAGGTCTTAATTAACTAAACCCTTGTTTTGATGATGACTAAACCATTTCAATTAATTGTGTATAATGTCTCTACTTGAGTGATTTCATATTAGATACAGACACACTCCAAATTCCCTAACATGCACATCTGAACTTGGAGAAAAGACAAGTCAAAGTCAATACAAATGCACATTTTTGGAATGTGATGTAAATCCATTTGAATCATGTTGTAAATCACTTGTAATGATTGTATGACTTGTAATTAAGCTTGGAAAAAACCAGGAGCACTTAGATCGAATGTTTAAGCACTCAAAAGCCATTTTCTAAAATTCACATCAGGGTGTTCATCGGTCAAGTTGCAAACTCGACCGATCCTGATTGGATCTTGAAAATGACTTTTGATCGATCGAGTTTGCACTATACAAAACTTGACTGATCCCTCTACTAACCAAAATTGATTTAAGTGAATCGGTCAAGTTACCCCAGGACAAACTCGAACGATGGCCTAAATTGGTCTTGTCTTTTAGTGGGATCGGTCGAGTTATCTTTATAGAAACTCGACCGATTGCACGGTATGGAAAAGTGTAGAAAAGTGTTTCTATCCATTGTGGACTTGCAACAGTCGAAAATATATCCACTGCAAGCCACAAAATGGATAGTTTTCATTCTTAAGTGTTCCCAAAGGCTAAGAGGCATCCCCAGCTATAAATAGGACCCCTTGGGCTTCATTCCAAGGTTGGACATTCAATGCAAAACTCTATGTGAGGTTCCTATTTTATAGTTGAGTGCTTCCTACAACCTCTCCTCTCTCTCTAAGCTTAATCACTTGCTACAGTTTTTAGAGTGAGTAGGAAATCTATAAGAGAGCTAGTCCTACATGTATATCTTGTGAGGCTCTCACTTTCACCACCTCCCTATATCTTATTGAAACCATGAAGAAGAAGGTTCTCTCTCTTGGCTAAGAGAGGTGAAGAAGATCAAGGGAAGGTATCCCTTGGTGAAGATCAAGGATGAAGACTTGGAGCAAGAGTGGGTAAGCCCTTGTTGAAATCAGAAGACTCCTTGCTCAAGCGGGTAAGTCTTTGGTGGAATCTTCTCCGAGTAAAGGTGAAGTCAAAGGCTGAAGATCCAAGAAGAGTGACAAAGTCCTTGAAGGTGGAAGACTTGTTCTTGAGTGGGTAAGACCTTGGTGAAGGTTGAATACTCTTACAAAGTGGGTAAGTCCTTGGTAAGGTGGATACTCTTTGTATTGGATAGGTAAGCCCTTTGGTTGTTCATGTATTGTAAGTCTTATGAATGAATATAAGAGTGTAATGGTTAAGAAATCCTAGAGGTTGACCTCTCTAGGTAGTGGACTGACTCACTTCTAGTTTGAAGTGTGGAACCACTCTACATAGCTTGTCACATAGTGTATGTTCAATCTCTCTCTCCGTTGCTACACATGTTTTAGTTGCACTCAAACTTCCTATTTAGCAACCTTATCTTTTGATATATCTTGAAGGTCTAATGAATTTTGTTTAAGTGCATTCAACTCTATTCACCCCCCCTCTAGAGAATCCAATCACCCATCTAGGATCCAACAATTGGTATCAGAGCGGGTTTCTCCAAGCATAATTCAACAACTAGGAGAAGATGAGTGACTATCAAAGTGGGAGATACTTCATCAACCTTCCAATCTTTGATGGGAGTAACTTCCTCTATTGGAAAAGAAGGCTAGGATTCTACATCTAAGGATTAAGTCTTAAGCTATGGCAAATGGTGGACCATCCATACAAGCTACCGGTGACAAAGATAAAAGAATGGGATGAATCTACCATGATGAAAGCCACCTTGAATGCAAGAGAAATCAACATCCTCTATGCCACCATGACCTCCATTGAGTTCAACCAAATTTCTTCTTGTGAGACAGCCTATGAGGTATAGAGAAAGATATGCATCACTTATGAGGGAACTCAACAAGTAAAGAAAAGCAAAATCTACATGCTCAATGGGCTGATTGAGAACTTCAAGATGAGAAAGGAGGAGAAGATAGCCAAGATATACTCAAGGGTCAACACTATTGTGAATGATCTTACTATTCTAAAACATCCTATCAGTAGAGGAGAGATCAACTCAAAGATCCTTAGAACTCTCCCCAAGATATGGGAACCAAAGGTGACTTCCATTGAAGAAGTAAGGTCTCTTGATGATATCCCCATTAAAGAGCTCAATGGAAATCTACAAGCCCATGAAGCCACACTTGACAAAAGAGAAGAAGTTGAAAGACTAGAGGAGAAAGAGCTCAAGAGAATGAAGAAGGCTGAAATGAAGGCTCAAATGGAAGCCATTATAGGACAAGCCTCTCCATCCTCTCATGTTGAAGAAGATGCCATGTACTCCAAGGATAAATTCTACAAAGGCAAGAATTCCTCCTCCATTTGGTGCCTCAAGTGTGGAAAGAAGGGTCACTTCAAGATAAATTGTCTACAAGCCAAGAAGACCCATCATCACACAAAAAGAGAAGAGAATTACAAGATGAAGGAGAATTGACACTCAAGCTCAAGTGACTCCTCCAACTCAAGCTCAAGTGAATAATCAAGTACATGATCTAGCTTAGGCTCTAGTGAAGAAGGAGAATGTCATTTTTCTCTTATGGCTTCTACAAGAAAAGATTCAATTGAGGTAAATATATACTCTTTAGATAAGGAACCCTTAATTGCTATCATTAATGCTACTCGTGCCTCTCTTAAGTCTTCTAAAAAGAATAGAAAAAAGCTTACTAGTGTTGTTGATAATATGCATGTAGAATTAGATGATCTTGAACATGCTAACACTTGCTTCATTGATGATAAAAATGCTTGTCTTAGCCAAATAGACTCTCTTAAACTTGAAAATTATAGTTTTCTTGACATGATTAGATTTCTAAAATCTCAACCTCTTATGCCTAGTTCTAATGAAGTGCATTCTTTAATTGTTGATTCTCTCATGCATGATATTGATGTTCTTAAATCTAAAAATAAGGACAAAGATTTTGTTTTGCAAGGATTAGAATCTAAAAATGGTGTTTATCGTTTTAAGATTGCTTTGCTTGAAATAGCAAATGCCTCCTTGCTTGCTAAAATCAATGTGCTTGAATCTTGTTCTAGTTCTAGTAGTGGAGAGAATAATGTTGCTGCTCTTCATATTGATAGAGATTATTATTTTACTAAAGCTCTTTTCTTAGAAAATGATCTTTTGAATTCTAGAGAAAATATAAATCATTTGTCTTCTACTATTACTTCTCTTATGCATGATAATCATAGTTTGAGATCTTCTTTGCAAAAATTCTTAGTTGGTAAAAAGAATCTTAATGATATCCTACACCATACTACTAAAAAAATTGGTAGACATGGTTTAGGGTATGATGGTAGTCAAAGGAACAACAAAGGTAAAGGACCTCCAATATTCCATGGAGAATCCTCTAGTTCCAAGACTATGGGAAAAGGCAACTATTGCAATGTTTTTGGTCATTATTCTACTTGTTGTCCTTTTAGGAAAAAACACAAGAGTAATAGGACTTGGGTTGTTAAGCTAACCCCTCCGGACCCAAAAACATGATTGGGGACCATTTCATATTTCCTCTTATAGGTATCTTGATAATGGATTGACATGAGCTATGGATTTGCAAATTGACTTCCCAATCCACATGAAATAAGTAAAGTGAGATGTGTATGCGGTGAAAACAAGTGGAAAAGTAATTGTAAGCACAAAGGTAATGTTTTTATTTCTTATAACCAATCCTAACTTTTTTTTATCAAGATAGTGTGCACTATACATATGGTTTTTGAGTCAAAAGTGGTATTTTGTATTTCTCTTCACACTCTTGCTCAAAAACTATTTCAAATGCTTTTATAGTGCATTACCAACTTGCTTACACATGTTTGGATATGGTTTGTATATATATGATGCCTTTAAATATGTTTTTATGAAATATATGTGCTTTTTGATAGCATCTTTTTCCGTCGAGTTGGTCCTATTAGAAACTCGACCGACCAACACCAATGGATGTTGCCAACAATTGTCATTGGTCGAGTTGTCTATACACAGAATTCGACCGACAACACTATGCACAAAATATACATTTGGCTTATTGAATGAGAATTTCCCTCTCAACTAGATTTTCTCAACCAATAGCCTTATTCTTTGGCACTCACTTGGAACCTTTATATATGCATATTTCCATGCTTAAAACTTCCTATCTTGCTTACAACTCTATCTCTCTAATTTCTCCAAATTGGTATATCTATATCTTGCAATTACTTGCTTTGAGTTTTTTTGCAAGTTTTGACGATGATCTCTTTGGATCTCTTGGTTGTGTCTTAAATCGCTTCCGCTATGCTCAAACTTGCTACATATATATAGTTTTATATCTTGTTTGGGTACAACCTTGAGGTTCTTAGTGGTGATCATCTTTTGGTAATGACGCATACTTGTTAGTGAGTTATATCCTTTCATGCTTATGAAATTGCATCTCTTTGTTTGGATATATCTCTACATCTACGCATAGCTTGCTTTATCTTATGTATATCTTGTTATGATCTAGATCCTACTAGTAGTCCTAACTTGTGATATCATCTACTAGTAGTTCATATACATGTAGTTCTAGCCCTGTTCATCAAGTGGTATTCAACTATATGCTATGCTTGTATCTTGTTTCAAACTTGCACAAGATTGTTCCTTAAATTGCATATCTACTATCTTGAGTTTCTTGCATAACATTGTGATGCAGGATACATAGATCTACATTATATGTAGAAATTGAAGCATTTTTGGATTTCATACATCTTTTGCTCTAGTTTTAGTTTTTGGTGCAAGACTAGTCTTTATTATGTAGAAACTACCTTCTGAGCAAGGCTCATTGCCACACCATCAGCCCTGACACTTTTTGGGCAAACTCCATCATCTTATGTGTAAAAATTTTGATTTATTGATTTTCTACAACACTTTATCTTGCATTTTTATGTTGTTCAAGGGAATGTTTTAATTTGCTTTTATTCTATGCTTGGACAAGCCCCTATCTGTGCTCTTCTTCTCTCCTTATATAACTTTTTGTTATCTCCTTTCTTTTAACAAGTGGTGCTTCTTATTTCTCCATACCCCCACTTTTTGAAATAAAAAAGGGGGAGAAAGGTATGTCTTCTTTTGACAAAAGAGGGAGAAGGCATGTCTTACATAAAGAGGAGAAGCATGTAAATGTAAAGGGGAGAAGGTGAATGGGAAAGACATATATGTGAGAACTCCACTAGTATCAATTGAGGGGGAGCATATGAACTCAATTCTATTGAAACCCCTAGGTTTCTCCAAAGGTATGACTTTACTTGAATGCTTTCAATACATTTATGGAATGGTTTGTCATCTTCAAAAAGAGGGAGAATGCTGACTCAAGGTCTAAATTGACTAAACTCTTGTTTTGATGATGACTAAACCATTCCAATTAATTTTATATAATGTCTCTACTTGAGTGATTTCATATTAGGTACAAACACACTCCAAATTCCCTAACTTGTGCATCTGAACTTGGAGAAAAGACAAGTCAAAGTCAATACAAGTGCACATTTTTGGAATGTGATGTAAATCCATTTGAATCATGTTATAAATCACTTGCAATGATTGTATGACTTGTAATTAAGCTTAGAAAAAACCAGGAGCACTTAGATCGAATGTTTAAGCACTCAAAAGTCATTTTCTACTATTCACATCAGGGTGTTCATCGGTCGAGTTGCAAACTCGACCGATCCTGATTGGATCTTGAAAATGACTTTTGATTGGTAGAGTTTGCACTTCAAAGAACTCGACCGATCCCTCTACTAACCAAAACTAATTTAAATGAATAAGTCAAGTTACCCCAGGACAAACTCGACCGATGGCCTAAATTGGTCTTGTCTTTTAGTGGGATCGGTCGAGTTATCTTTATAGAAACTCGACTGATTGCACTGTATGGAAAAGTACAGAAAAGTGTTTCTATCCGTTGTGGAGTTGCAACAATCAAAAATATATCTGTTGCAAGCCAAAAATGGATAATTTTCATTCTTAAGTGTTCCTAAAGGTTAAGAGGCATCCCCAGCTATAAATTGGACCCCTTGGGCTTCATTCCAAGGTTAGTCATTCAATGCAAAACTCTATGTGAGGTTCCTATTTTATAGTTGAGTTCTTCCTACAACCTCTCCTCTCTCTAAGCTTAATCACTTGCTACATTCATTAGAGTGAGTAGGAAATCTGTAAGAGAGCTAGTCCTACATGTATATCTTGTGAGGCTCTCACTTTCACCACCTCCCTATCTCTTATTTCAACCATGAAGAAGAAGGTTCTCTCTCTTGGCTAAGAGAGGTGAAGACGAACAAGGGAAGGAATCCCTTTGTGAAGATCAAGGATGAAGATTTGGAGAAAGAGTGGGTAAGCCCTTGTTGAAGTCAGAAGACTCCTTGCTCAAGTGGGTAAGTCTTTGGTGGAAGCTTCTTTGAGTGAAGGTGAAGTCAAAGGCTATAGATCCAAGAAGAGTGGCAAATTCCTTGAAGGCGGAAAACTTGTGCTTGACTGGGTAAGACCTTGGTGAAGGATGAAGACTCTTGCAAAGTGGGTAAGTCCTTGGTAAGGTGGATACTCTTTATATTGGATAAGTAAGCCCTTTGGTTGTTCATGTATTGTAAGTCTTATGAATGAATATAAGAGTGCAATGGTTAAGAAATCTTGGAGGTTGACCTCTCTAGGTAGTGGACTGACTCACTTCTAGTTTGAAGTGTGGAACCACTCTACATAGCGTGTCACTTGGTGTATGTTCAATCTCTCTCTCCCTTGCTATGCATGTTTTATTTGCACTCAAACTTCCTATTTAGCAACCTTATCTTTTGATATATCTTGAAAGTCTAATGAATTTTGTTTAAGTGCATTCAACTCTATTCACCCCCCTCTAGAGCATCCAGTCACCCATCTAGGATCCAACAATTGATATCAGAGCGGGTTTCTCCAAGCATAATTCAACAAGTAGGAGAAGATGGGTGACTATCAAAGTGGAAGATACTTTATGAACCTTCTAATCTTTGATGGGAGTAACTTCCTATATTGGAAAATAAGGCTACGATTCTACATCCAAGGATTATGTCTTGAGCTAAAGCTACCGGTGAAAAAGATAGAAGAATGGGATGAAGCTACCATGATGAAAGCCACCTTGAATGTAAGAGCAATCAACATCCTCTATGCCACCATGACCTCCACCGAGTTCAACTGAATTTCTTCTAGTGAGACAACCTATGAGGTATAGAGAAAGCTATGCATCACTTATGAGGGAACTCAATAATTAAAGGAAAGCAAAGTCTACATGCTCAATGGGCTGATTGAGAACTTCTAGATGGGAAAGGAGGAGAAGATAGCCAACATATATTCAAGGGTCAACAACATTGTGAATGGTCTTACTATTCTAAAACATCATATGAGTAGAGGAGAGATCAACTCAAAGATCCTTAGAACTCTCCCCAAGATATGGGAACCCAAGGTGACTTCCATTGAAGAAGTAAGGTCTCTTGATGATATCCCCATTGAAGAGCTCATTGGAAATCTACAAGCCCATGAAGCCACATTTGACAAAAGAGAAGAAGCTGAAAGACAAGAGGAGAAATAGCTCAAGAGAATGAAGAAGGCTAAAATGAAGGCTCAAATTGAAGCTATTATTGGACAAGTCTCTCCATCCTCTCATGTTGAAGAAGATGCCATGTACTTCAATGGTAGATTCTACAAAGGAAACAATTCCTCCTCCATCTGGTGCCTCAAGTGTGGAAAGAAGGGTAACTTCAAGATAGATTGTATAAAATCCAAGAAGACCCATCATCACAAGAAAAGAGAAGAGAAGTACAAGATGAAGGAGAATTGAAACTCAAGCTCAAGTGACTCCTCCAACTCAAGCTCAAGTGAATAATCAAGTAAAGGATCTAGATCAAGCTCTAGTGAAGAAGGAGAATGTCATTTTGCTCTTATGGCTTCTACAAGAAAAGACTCAAATGAGGTAAATCTATACTATTTAGATAAGGAAACCTAAATTGCTATCATTAATGCTACTCGTGCCTCTCTTAAGTCTTCTAAAAAGAAAAGAAAAAAGCTTGCTAGTGTTGTTGATAATATGCATGTATAATTAGATGATCTTGACCATGCTAACACTTGCTTCATTGATGATAAAAATTCTTTTCTTAGCCAAGTAGACTCTCTTAAACTTGAAAATGCTAGTTTGCTTGACAAGATTAGATTTCTAAAAGATCAACCTCTTATGCCTAGTTCTAATGAAGTGCATTCTATAATTGTTGATTCTCTAATGCATGATATTGATGTTCTTAAATATGAAAATAAGGACAACAATTTTGTTTTGTAAGGATTAGAATCTAAAAATGGTGTTTATATTTCTAATATTGCTTTGCTTGAAATATCAAATGCCTCCTTGCTTGCTAAAATCAATGTGCTTGAATCATGTTCTAGTTCTACTAGTGGAGAGAATAATGTTGCTGCTCTTCATATTGATAGAGATTCTTATTTTACTAAAGCTCTTTGATTAGAAAATGATCTTTTGCATTCTAGAGAAAATATAAATCATTTGTCTTCTACTATTACTTCTCTTATGCATGATAATCATAGTTTGAGATCTTCTTTGCAAAAATTCTTAGTTGGTAAAAAGAATCTCAATGATATTTTACACCATACTACTAAGCAAATTGGTAGATATGGTTTAGGGTATGATGGTAGTCAAAGGAACAACAAAGGTACATGACCTCCAATATTCCATGGAGAATCCTCTAGTTCCAAGACTATGGGCACATGCAACTATTGTAATGTTTTTGGTCATTATTCTACTTGTTGTCCTTTTAGGAAAGCACCCAAGAGCAATAGGACTTGGGTTGCTAAGCTAACCCCTACGGACCCAAAAACATGATTGGGGACCATTTCATCTTTCCTCTTGTAGGTATCTTGATAATGGATTGACATGAGCTATGGATTTGCAAATTGACTTCTCAATCCACGTGAAAGAAGTAATGTGAGATGTGTATGAGATGAAAACAAGTGGAAAAGCAATGGTAAGCACAAATGTAATGTTTTTCTTTCTTATAACCAATCCTAACTTATTTTTGTCAAGATAGTATGCACTATACATATGGCTTTTGAGTCAAAAGTGGTATTTTGTGTTTCTCTTCACACTCTTGCTCAAAAATTGTTTCAAATACTTTTATAGTGCATTACTAACTTGCTTACACATGTTTAGATATGGTTTGTATATTTAGGATGACTTTAAATATGTTTTTATGAAATATATGTGGGTTTTGACATCAACTTGTTTAGTCGAGTTTGTCCTGTTAGAAACTTGACCGACCAACACCAATGGGTGTTGCCTACAACTTTCATTGATTGAGTTGTCTATACACAGAACTCGATTGACAACACTGTGCATAAAATATACATTTGGTTCATTGAATGAGAATTTCCCTCTCAACTAGATTTTATCAACCAATTGCCTTATTCTTTGGCACTCCCTTGGTACCTTTATATATGAATATTGCCATTCTTTAATTTTTCTATCTTGCTTACAACTCTATCTCTCTAATTACTCGAAATTGGTGTATCTATATCTTGCAATTACTTGCTTTGAGTTGTTTTGTAGGTTTTGATGATGATCTCTTTGGATATCTTGGTTGTGTCTTAAATTGCTTCCACTATGCTCAAACTTGCTACATATATATAGTTGTATATCTTGTTTGGATACAACCTTGAGGTTCTTAGTGGTGATCATCTTTTGGTAATGATGCATACTTGTTAGTGAGTTATATCCTTTCATGCTTATGAAATTGCATATCTCTTTGTTTGGATATATCTCTACATCTACTCATAGCTTACTTTATCTTATGTATATCTTGTTATGATCTAGATCCTACTAGTAGTCCTAACTTGTGATATTATCTACTAGTAGTTCATATACATGTAGTTCTAGCCCTGTTCATCAAGTGGTATTCAACTATAAGCTATGCTTGTATCTTGTTTCAAACTTGCTCAAGCTTGTTCCTTGAATTGCATATATACTATCTAGAGTTGCTTGCATAACATTGTGATGCAGGACACATAGATCTACATTATATGTAGAAATTGAAGCATTTTTGGATTTCATACAACTTTTTCTCCAGATTTAGTTTTTTGTGTAAGACTAGTGTTTATTATGCAGAAACTACCTTCTGAGCAAGGCTCATTGCCACACCATGAGCCCTGACACTTTTTGGGCAAATTCCGTCATCTTGAGTGTCAAAATTGCGATTTATTGTTTTTCTACAACACTTTATCTTGCATTTTTGGGTTGTTCAAGTGCATGTTTTAATTTTCTTTTATTCTATGCGTAGACAAGCCCCTATCTGTTCTCTTCTACTCTCCTTATATAACTTTTTGTTATCTCCTTTGTTTTAACAAGTGGTTCTTCTTATTTCTCAATACCCCCAGTTTTTGAAATAACAAAGGGGGAGAAAGGTATGTCTTCTTTTGACAAAAGAGGGAGAAGGCATGTCTTACATGAAGAAGAGAAGCATGCACATGTAAAGGGGAGAAGGTGAATGGGAAAGACATATATGTGTAGAAAATATATGAGAAGAAGATATAGTATTCTATAAATGTTATAAAAGTGAACCATGTAGGAGTAATAGCATCAATTGAGGGGGAGTGTGAGAACTACACTAGCATCAATTGAGGGGGAGCAAATGAACTCAATTCTATTGAAACCCCAAGTTTTCTCTAAAGGTATGACTTTACTTAAATGCTTTCCATACATTTATGGAATGGTTTGTCATCTTCAAAAAGGGGGTGAATGTTGATTAAGGTCTAAATTGACTAAACCCTTATTTTGATGATGACTAAACCATTCCAATTAATTATGTCTAATGTCTCTACTTGAGTGATATTAGATTAGGTATAGACACACTCCGAATGCCCTAACTTGCGTATATGAACTTGGAGAAAAGACAAGTCAAAGTCAATACAAGTGCATGTTTTTGGAATGTGATGTAAATCCATTAGAATCATGTTGTAAATCACTTGTAATGATTTTATGACTTGTAATTAAGCTTAGAAAAAATCAAGAGCACTTAGATTGAATGTTTAAGCACTCAAAAGCCATTTTCTAAAATTCACATCAGGCTGTTCATCGGTCGAGTTGTAAACTCGTCTGATCCTGATTGGATCTTGAAAATGACTTTTGATCGATCGAGTTTGCACTTCACAAAACTTGACTAATCCCTCTACTGATCAACACTGATTTAAGTAAATCGGTTGAGTTACCCCAGGAAAAACTCGGCCGATGGCCTAAATTGATTTTGTCTTTTAGTGGAATCAGCTGAGTTACCTTTATAGAAGCTCGATCGATTGCACTGTAAGGAAAAGTGCATAAAAGTTTTTCTAGCCATTGTGGAGACGTATCAATCGAAAATATATCCTTTGTAAGACACAAAACATCTAGTTTTCATTCTTATGTGTTCCCAAAGGCTAAGAGGCATCCACAATTATAAATAGGACCCCTTGGGCTTCATTCTAAAGTTGGGCATTCGATGCAAAACTCTATGTGAGGTTCCTATTCTATAGGTGAGTGATTCCTATAGCCTCCTCTCTCTTTCTAAGCTTAATCACTTGCTACATTCGTTAGAGTGAGTAGGAAATCTGTAAGAGAGCTAGTTCTACATGTATATCTTGTGAGGCTCGCACTTCCACCACCTCACTATCTCGTATTTCAACCATGAAGATGAAGGTACTCTCTCTTAGATAAGAGAGGTGAAGAAGAATAAGGGAAGGCGTCCCTTGGGGAAGATCAAGGCTGAAGACTTAGAGTAAGAGTTGGTAAGCCCTTGGTGAAGGCAGAAGACTCCTTCTCAAGTGGGTAAGTCCTTGGTGGAAGCTTCTGTGAGTGAAGGTGAAGTCAAAGGCTGAAGATCCAATAAGAGTGGAAAAGTCCTTGAAGGTGGAAGACTTGTGCTTGAGTGGGTAAGACCTTGGTGAAGGTTGAATACTCTTGCAAAGTGGGTAAGTCCTTGGTAAGGTGGATACTCTTTGTATTGGACAGGTAAGCCCTTTGGTTGGTCATGTATTGTAAGTCTTATGAATGAAATGGTTAAGAAATCCTAGAGGTTGACCTCTCTAGGTAGTGGACTGACTCACTTCTAGTTTGAAATGTGGAACCACTCTACATAGCTTTTCACGTGGTGTATGTTCAATCTCTCTATCCCTTTCTATGCATGTTTTAGTTGCACTCAAACTTCCTATTTAGCAACTTTATCTTTTGATATATCTTGAAGGTCTAATGAATTGTGTTTAAGTGCATTCAACTCTATTCACCCCCTTCTAGAGCATCCAATCACCCATCTAGGATCCAAAAATTGGTATCAGAGTGGGTTTCTCCAAGCATACTTCAACAAGGAGGAGAAGATGAGTGACTACCAAAGTGGGAGATACTTCATCAACCTTCCAATCTTTGATGGGAGTAACTTCCTCTATTGGAAAAGAAGGCTACAATTCTACATCCAAGGATAAAGTCTTGAGCTATGGAAAATGGTGAACCTTCCATACAAGCTACCAATGACAAAGATAGAAGAATGGGAAGAAGCTACCACGAAGAAAGCCACCTTGAATGCAAGAGCAATCAACATACTCTATGCCATCATGACCTCCATCGAGTTCAACCAGATTTCTTTTTGTGAGACAGCCTATGAGGTATGGAGAAAGCTATGCATCACTTACGAGGGAACTCAACAAGTGAAGGAAAGCAAAGTCTACATGCTCAATGAGCTATTTGAGAACTTCAAGATGGGAAAGGAGGAGAAGATAGCCAACATGTACTCAAGGCTCAACACTATTTTGAATGGTCTTGCTATTCTAGGACATCCTATGAGTAGAGGAGAGATCAACTCAAAGATCCTTAAAACTCCCTAAGAGATGGGAACCCAAGGTGACTTCCATTGAAGAAGTAAGGTTTCTTGATGATATATCCGTTGAAGATCTCAATGGAAATATACAAGACCATGAAGCCATACTTGATAAAAGAGAAGAAGTTGAAAGACAAGAGGAGAAAGAGCTCAAGAGAATGAAGAAGGCTGAAATGAAGGCTCAAATTGAAGCTATTATGGGAAAAGCCTCTCCATACTCTCATGTTGAAGAAGATGCCATGTACTCCAAGGGTAGATTCTATGAAGGCAAGAATTCCTATTCCATCCAGTGCCTCAAGTGTGGAAAGAAGGGTCACTTCAAAACAGATTGTCTACAAGGCAAGAAGACCTATCATCACAAGAAAAGAGAAGAGAAGTACAAGATGAAGGAGAATTGACACTCAATCTCAAGTGACTCCTCTAACTCAAGCTCAAGTGAAGAATCAAGTGGAGGATCTAGTTCAAGCTCTAGTTAAGAAGGAGAATGTCATTTTTCTCTTATGGCTTGTAAAAGAAAAGACTCAAATGAGGTAAATCTATACTCTTTAGATAAAAAACCCTTAATTACTATCATTAATGCTACTCATTCCTCTCTTAAGTCTTATAAAAAGAAAAGAAAAAAGCTTGCTAGAATTGTTGATAATATGCATGTAGAATTAGATGATCTTGAACATGCTAACACTTGCTTGCTTTATGATAAAAATGCTTGTCTTAGCCAAGTAGACTCTCTTAAACTTGAAAATGCTAGTTTGCTTGACAAGATTAGATTTCTAAACGCTCAACCTCTTATGCCTAGTTCTAATGAAGAGCATTCTTTAATTGTTGATTCTCTCATGCATCATATTGATGTTCTTAAATCTGAAAATAAGGAAAAAGATTTTGTTTTGCAATGATTAGAATATGAAAATGGTGTTTATGTTTCTAAGATTGCTTTGCTTGAAACATCAAATTCCTCCTTGCTTGCTAAAATCAATGTGTTTGAATATTGTTCTAGTTCTACTAGTGGAGAGAATAATGTTGCTGCTCTTCATATTGATAGAGATTCTTATTTTAATAAAGCTCTTTTCTTAGAAAATGATCTTTTGCATACTAGAGAAAATAAAAATCATGTGTCTTATGCATGATAATCATAGTTTGAGATCTTCTTTGCAAAGATTCTTAGTTGGTAAAAAGAATCTAAATGATATCCTACACCATACTACTAAACAAATTGGTAGACATGGTTTAGGGTATGTTGGTAGTCAAAGGAACAACAAAGGCAAAGGACCTCCAATATTCCATGGAGAATCCTCTAGTTCCAAGACTATGGGCACATGCATCTATTGCAATGTTTTTGGTCATTATTCTACGTGTTGTCCTTTTAGGAAAGAACCCAAGAGCAATAGGACTTGGGTTGCTAAGCTAACCCCTCTCAACCCTAAAACATGATTGGGGACCATTTCATCTTTCCTCTTGTAGGTATCTTGATAATGGATTGAAATGAGCTATGAATTTGCAAATTGACTTCTCAATCCACATGAAAGAAGTAAGGTGAGATGTGTATGAGATGAAAACAAGTGGAAAAGCAATGGTAAGCACAAAGGTAATGTTTTTCTTGCTTATAACCAGTCCTAACTTGTTTTTGTCAAGATAGTGTGCACTATACATATGGTTTTTGAGTCAAAAGTGGTATTTTGTGTTTCTCTTCACACTCTTGCTCAAAAAGTGTTTCAAATGATTTTATAGTGCATTACTAACTTGCTTACACATGTTTGGATATGGTTTGTATATTTAGCATGCCTTTCAATATGTTTTAATGAAATATATGTGCTTTTTGACATCAGCTTTTTCGGTCGAGTTTGTCCTGTTAGAAACTCGACTGATCAACACCAATGGGTGTTGCCAATAGCTGTCATCATTCGAGTTGTCTATACACAAACTTCGACCGACATCACTGTGCGTAGAATATACATTTGGCTTATTGGATGAGAATTTCCCTCTCAACTAGATTTTCTCAACCAATAGCCTTATTCTTTAGCACTCCCTTGGTACCTTTATATATGCATATTGCCATGCTTTAAATTTTCTATCTTACTTACAACTCTATCTCTCTAATTTCTCTAAATTTTTATATCTATATCTTGCAATTACTTTCTTTGAGTTGTTTTGTAGGTTTTGATGATGATCAATTTGGATCTCTTGGTTGTGTCTTAAATTGCTTCCGCTATGCTCAAACTTGCTACATATATATAATTGTATATCTTGTTTGGATACAACCTTGAGGTTCTTAGTGGTGATCATCTTTTGGTAATGATGCATACTTTTTAGTGAGTTATATCCTTTCATGCTTATGAAATTGCATATCTCTTTGTTTGGATATATCTCTACATCTACTCATAGCTTGCTTTATCTTATGTATATCTTGCTATGATCTAGATCCTACTAGTAGTCCTAACTTGTGATATCATCTACTAGTAGTTCATATACATGTAGTTCTAGCCCTATTCATCAAGTGGTATTCAACTATATGCTATGCTTGTATCTTGTTTCAAACTTGCTCAAGCTTGTTCCTTGAATTACATATCTACTATCTTGAGTTGCTTGCATAACATTGTGATGCATGATACATAGATCTACAATATATGTAGAAATTGAAGCATTTTTTGATTTCATACAACTTTTTCTCCAGTTTTAATTTTTGGTGCAAAACTAGTGTCTTTTATACAGAAACTACCTTTGGAGCAAGGCTCATTGCCACACCACGAGCCCTGACACTTTTTGGGCACATTACATTATCTTAAGGGTCAAAATTGTGATTTATTGTTTTTTTGAAACATTTTATCTTACATTTTTGGGTTGTTCAAGTGTATGCTTTAACTTACTTTTATTTTATGCTTGGACAAGCCCCTATCTGTGCTCTTATACTCTCCTTATATAACTTTTTGTTATCTCCTTTCTTTTAACAAGTGATGCTTCTTATTTCTCCATACCCCCACTTTTTGAAATGACAAAGGGGGAGAAAGTGAAAGATCTAAATAGAGATTTTTAGAGTTTTTAAAGTTAATTAAACAATTTAACACTTGAATAAGAAGTAGGAGGAAACAAGGAAGACACAAGGATGTAGAGTGGTTCCTACCTTAGAAATCTAAGGTAGTCAGTCCACTACCCAATTGTTTCCAACCAGGATTTTGAAAGCAACTTATTTTATTACTTCGCAAGGATGTTACATAAAATACAATTGCTTTCCCACACTGTTGAAGTAGCCTTCACCTGAAGTAGCCTCAATCCCCCTAGAAGCAACCTTCTGAAGTAACTTCAAGCTCACCCTTGAAGTAGCCTTCACCTGAAGTAGCTTCACCTTGAGGAAGCCTTCTAAAGTAACTCCAAGTCACCATGAGCGGCCTTCACCACCTGAAGTAGCTCCACGAACCTCCTTTCAACAGCCTCCAACCTAGGAGTAGTCAAGGAGAACAAAATACAATAGAAGGAACAAGATTGGAAGAAAGAAACAATGTTACCAATAAGTACAATGCTTTGATCCTATATCAAGCGTATTGATCTCCTATCCACTATAGATGAACGAGGTTGTATGGTGTCTAGGAGATACTAAGCTATAGGACACTAATAAAGAGCTCAAGAAACTGAATTGCAAGTGAAACTTTGCTTGTTCCTCACAAAGGATGATTCTCAAGTTGTAATTGTGTATACTCAAGTGCTTTGGGTGTCCTAAGGCATGCCCTATTTATAGGAATGGCTTACAAGGGTCTAGGTATGTTCTAGACACTTTATAGGGTGTTCTTAGTGCTCAACTAGCTGTTAGGTATCCATTAATTACATTACAATGGCTAGTTTTTTAATACTAAAAAGTGCAGTCCAGAACCTTTCTCGGTCAAGAAGTTTGTCGATTGAGTGTCTCGCGGTTGAGAATTTCTTCGACCGAGGGAAGGTCTGGAGTGAGTGTATTGCAACGTTCATTTCCAACTACCAACCACTTTTTGACTCAGTATAACGTCTATAGAATTTGCTAGAAGGGCTATTCTCGGTCAAGAACTTTGTCGACTGAGAGTGTCTCGGTCGAGGATTTTTTCGACCAAGAAAGTCCCTATTGCAATGTGTTGAATCATCTACCAAGTGTGTGTATCAATGTGTAATTGTGCTTATGTCTTAAGGGAGGATCTATCTAAGTGTTGTGAGTGGATAGGGAAGATCTAACACTTGATTTACATGATATCTATGTACTTGTACATTATAAACTTGTACACGTTTTTATATTGATTACAATCATGAAAATAAAAGTATTCTAAGGAAGTTGATCTTCCAATTTGTATTGTTCTTCAACTATCCACTTCCTTATTTGTTTATCCCCAAAATACTCAAATAAAAAGTTAGATCCACAAGAATGAAATGTTTGTCATTATCAAAACAAAGGGTTTAATATTGTCCAATTTAGCCAACAATCTCCCCCTTTTTGAAGATGACAAATATTTCTAAAATATAAATGAATGGAATTTAAATAGCATGAGTTTCATACCTGAGTTTTACCTTATGTAGACATTCTCTTGTTTATTCATGAAGTGTGTGCTAGTTATTCCCAAAGAGGTGTGGAACATAGTATCCAACTCTTCAAGGAATATATCAACATTTTATGTGAAGCCAAGAGATTTTAAAGCTCATTTAATTTTGAGTTATATAATTTTGTGTTTGATTTATATTACTTCTCCCCCTTTGTCATTTCAAAAAGATAGCAAATCGTGATTAGTACTCCCCCTAAATATGATGCTCCCCCTCAATATGATACTCAAATTTGAAAAATAAAGATAAGAGATATCCAATTCAAGCCATAAAGCAACTACTTTTTATAACACCAAGCTCAAGTACATAACAGAAAGATAGAACATTACAAAGTGATTACAATCATCTCACTACATGATTACACCTCACTGAAAAGATCTCATAATGTCATCAACCTCGGGATCCTTTCCAAGGAAAGGAGCAACACCATAGTAATTCACCATTGATTTCTAGTCTAGTGCACCTGTCTTGGTGAGGGCATAAGCTTCCAAGAAGGTGGGTACACGATCAAAACGAAAGTGGGCAGCAATATCTTGAAGTTGCATTGGTGATAATTGGGTGTGGGAGAGGTCAAGTGATGGTGGAGGTGGAACTTGAGTGTAGTTGTGAGATGGATTGTAAGGGTAGAGAGGACCATGATAGCGTGAATAAGGATAGTTGTCAAGGTCATTTGGAGTGAGAGCTTGCATTCTTTGGTTGATGTAGGTCATGGCATGATGAATATAGTCCATCTGTCTTGCTAAGTGATAGGTATCTCCAGTTAAGTAGGTAATGTTATTGGATAGGTTATCAATGGGTTGGCTAGGAATAGTAGGAGGTGGATGGTTCCCCTTCAGTCCTAGCCCTTTTATGTCCAAAATCAATACCCATTTTCTCAACTGTATTTCTAGTAATCTTTTGAGGTTTCCTATCACTTTTAAATCCTAGGTCCTCAATGATTTTCTTAAGACAATGTTGGGTAATTTGGCAAACAAAGTCAGCATAAGGAGGATTGTCAGTAAAATCAACCATGTTTTTGAGAATAAGGTGAATGAAGTTTATGGGTATTCTTTTTAGTATACCTCTGATTTGTTAGATCTAGGATAAATATTGGTTGAAACAATTAGGTTCACTATCCTAGCTTCAGGTTTTAGATTAATTGCATAATAGGTACCCCATTCTTCATGGCAGGATGTGTTGGGTAGAAAAATGGTTCTCTTAATATCACTCAAACTAATGGTGGTGTCATCTTGTGATAGTTTATTAAGAGGATTTCCAATGGTTAGATCAATAAACCCCTTATATTCTTATACATTAATATTTAACATATTAAGAACATCCTCCTTAGAAAAGTGAAAACCAAACCCACTAACCATTGAAGAGAAAGAGTGAGCATGGTCAGGATGTGTGGCTAGATTGGCATATAATTCATTCACGGCTTGGGAGAAGTAGGAGCGGAAGGATGGAATAAGGAATTCAGAAAGATGTTGCACCTCAAAGAGCTATTCTAGATCGAAAATATTGATGAAGTTGTTGACATCCACTGGCCGTCTAGGAAGAGGTGTCTTTGAGGACAACTTTAGATAGCGATCTCCAGTAGCAACGTCATTGAAGGGAATGTCGTTGATGATCGTCAGCGCCAGAGAGACCGTCCTTCCTTTCCTTGCCGCAACTTGCTTCTTTCAACATAAAGAAGAGGAAGCCATCTTGAAGATATGAGATGGAAGAGAAGCAAGGAAAGATTATGGTAGAGTGTAGCTGAAAATTTGCACAAGAGAGCACTAGAGAAGTGAGAATGTGAATTGCTTAGAAGTGTGGCCGTTTTGGGCTCTATTTATAGAAAAATAGAACCCTTCTTGATCGATGAATTTGTCGACCGAGAGCCCCAACGGTCATTTTTGAGATGCTCCTCTCAGTCGGCCAACGGTCACTCGGTCAGCGTTTTGAAAAGTAGCCGTTGCACCCTTAAAAAAATCAAAAGTTGCATCTAAAATCAGTCGAATGGGGGGTTCACTAAGATGTTCTCGGTCGAACATTTTATCGGCTGGGGATATTGCTGACTTAGAATATATAGAATACACTCAGTGGGTGTCGGTCGAGAAAGGGGACCAACCGAGTGATTCTCAGTCAACAAACTTGTCGACCGAGATAGTTCTCAGTCGAGGTTTTTGCAGATCGACTGAACTGCTGTGAATGGTCATTGTGAAGGATGTTTGAGCTTGTTTTTAGTAATAGTCATGAAAAGCAAGTATGAGAATGTAGTAATTTATAAATTTTAAGAGTGTGGAGCACACATATTAATGAAGACATCATCTAGGGGAGTAATAAGTAACTTGCTTTCTAATATATTGAAATTGATCAAGAGGAAGTGGTTTTGTAAAAATATCATCCAATTGTTCTTCAGTGTCAACATGATGAAGAGATATATGATTTTTAGAAATATGATCCCTTAAGAAATGATGTCAAATTTCAATATTTTTAGCACAACTATGTAAAACAAGATTGTGTGCCAAATTTATGGCACTTGAATTATCACAGAAGATTGGCGTAGATGAAAATGTAAAACCATAATCATTCAAAACTTGTTGCATGTAAAGAACTTGAGCACAACATGAACCTACCGCCATATATTCAGCTTCAGTGGTAGAAAGGGCAACTGTGTTTTGTTTCTTACTAAATCACGATACTGAAGCTCATCCTAATAAGAAACAACCACCACTTGTGCTTTTGCGATCAAGTCGACAACCAACATAATCGACATCAGTAAAAGCTTTTAAATCTAGTGATTTACCTTTAGGATACCATAATCCATAGTTGGTAGTACCTGTGAGATATCTTAAGATACGTTTAACAGCTTGAAAATGAGATTGCATTGGTTTAGATTGAAATCTAGCACAAAGTCCAACGGAAAACATAATGTCTGGTCTAGAAGCAGTTAAGTATAACAAGCTACCAATCATAGCCCTATATCCTTGTCAATTTTAGCAAAGGTGTCCATTGGTGTGGTGGCATTCTTGCAATTTTCCATTCTAAAGCGTTTTAATAGTTCATTAGTGTACTTCTCTTGGCTTATGAAAATCCCAACGGGTGTTTGTTTTATTTAAAAACCAAGAAAGAATGTTAATTCTCCCATAAGACTCATTTCAAATTCCTTTTGTATTATTTCACTAAATTGTTTGCATAACGAATTGTTTGAGGCACCAAAAATGATATCATCAACATATATTTGTACAACAAGAAAATCAGATTCATATGTTTTGAAGAATAATGTAGAGTCTGAATTTCCTATTGAAAAACTGTTATCGAATAGATAATTTTTAAGTCTTTCATACTAGTTTTAAGGTACTTGTTTAAGCCCATAAAGTGCCTTTTTAAGTTTATATACATGATCACTTTTACTAGGGATTTTGAATCCAGGTGGTTGGGCAACATATACTTCTTCTTGTATGATTCCATTTAAAAATGTACTCTTTACATCCATTTGGAATAGTTTGATGTCTTTGTGGCCAACTATGGCTAATAGCATTATAATAGCTTCAAGTCTTGCCATGGGTGCATAAGTTTCATCAAAATCTATTCCTTCTTGTTGATTATACCCTTGACCACCAATCTAGCTTTGTTTCTTATTACCTCCCCAGTTTCATTAAGTTTATTTCAAAAAGCCCATTTAGTTCCAATGATGGTTTTATCTTGTGGTTTAGGAACTAAGTCCCATACCTCATTTTTGTGAATTGATTTAGTTCTTCTTGCATAGACATTATCCAATATTCATCTTTTAGTGATTCATTTACCTTTTTAGGTTCAATGATTGATACAAATGCCGTTTGCAAAATCTCTAAATGATGATCGAGTTTTTACTTTATCATGAGGATTTCCAATGATTAAATCTTGGGGATGATCTTTGATTAATCTAGGAACATGTTGTTGTGTCTCATTTTGTTGATTATTTTCAGTATTTTGATCATCTTTTTTGGTTATAGTTAAGTCTTCTATTTGATGAGTAATGTCATTTATATCTTCATATTCATTTTCAGCATTTTGAGTTGTTACCTAATGAAAAGTGTGGACGGATTCTTCAACTTTTCTAGTAATAGTATTGTAAATTCTAAAAGCTTTTCCAGAAGTTGAATATCCCATAAAGAATGCTTTATGTGATTTAGAATCAAATTTGTCTTTATCGTCTTTGGTATTTAAGATATAACAAGTTGTCCCAAAAGTATGAAAATAATCAACTCTTGGTTGTTTTGTTGAAGATGAGTTCATATGGACTTTTCTTTAGACGAGAATGTACCGTTACTCTATTTAACACATAGCATGCTGTATTTACCACTTCAGCCCAAAAAGTTTTAGGTGTATTATGTCCAAGTAACATTGTTCTAGCCATTTCTGGTAAGGATCTATTTTTCCTGTCTACTATGCCATTTTGTTGTGGAGTGCATGGTGCTGAAAAATTATGAGTGTATCCTTGAGATGTACAAAATTCTTCAAAGATATAATTTTCAAAGTCCCCACCATGATCACTCCTAATTGTACATATTTTATTTTGTAATAGATTTTCAATCTTAGAACAAAATTTTATGAATGTTTGAATTGTATCATCTTTGTTTGCAAGAAAATGAACCCATGTGTATCTACTATAATCATATAAAATGACAAAGCAATATCTTTTTCCACTAATAGATTGAGTTCTCATAGGGCCAAACAAATCCATGTGAATAAGTTCTAATGATCTAGTAGTGCTAAGCATTGTTTTGGATTTGAAAGAAGTTTTTCTTTGCTTTCCTAGGATACAAGGTTCACAATTTTTAGGTTTATCAAAAGATATCTTAGGTAACCCACATACAAGATCATATTTAATCAAATTTTTGATAACATGTGACTTGCATGGCCTAATTTTCTATGCCATAGTTGTAAGGATTCATCTTTTGCAAGAAGGCATTTTCCGATAATGGCTTGCATAGAATTAGGCCTATGTATAGATTTCCTATTCTTTTTCCTTCACAAATGATTTCATTAGTGTTTTCAATCAATAGTTTACAACAAGTTTTATTAAATAAGACATCGTAGCCACTATCACACAGTTGACGAACACTAATTAAATTATGATGTAGGTCGTCAAGAAGTAAAACATTTTTGATTTGAAGATTTGTACCAATGTTACCTATTCAAACAATCTTTCCTTTTCCATTATCTCCAAAAGTGACTGTGCCACTTTTCTTTTCTTCAAATATTTGAAAGGCCTTTTTGTTGCCGGTCATATGCTTAGAACATCCACTATCAATCACCCAATCCTGTAAAAGAGATAGATTTTAGTACCCATGTGATGGTCCTATTTGGTTAGAGTCATTTAATAACAAATTGAATATAGATGCATGATTTAACAATTGAATGTTTTAAGCTGAACAAAATTACATTCGGTCGACAAATATCTTGACCGAAGAGTGTCTCGGTCAAAGATTTTGTCAATCGAGAGTGTTGCTATTTTATAGGTTGATAGATGCAGGAAATAGTAACTTTCTTGGTCGACTATTTTCTCAACTAAAGATATCTCGGTCGAAGATTTTCTCAACTGAGATTGTTACTGTTGCTAAATCAAGTTCAGGTTTGATACATGCATTCACTTGGTCAAATATTTTCTCAACCGAGGAGCTTCTTGATCGAACTCTTTGTCGACCGAGTGTGTTTCTATTTGACATAAGAAATCTCATTTGTTCCAATTTACTGCAATATGCTAAGGTACCAATACATTTTGTTGAGATAATACATTATGATATTCAAAATGAAATTTTAGGTCAAATATCAACTTAATCACATTCAAGTTTACTAGGTTTGGAGTCTTGAAACCCAAACTAATTCAATATCCTCTTTCTTGTATGGGCATGAGAAATAATAGTGTCCAAGACGCAAGCAATAATGACTACAAATGGAATATGTTTCATTTCTCTTTCTAAGGTTTTAGGTTGAGCTATTCTTGGGTACATATATGACCTTGGTCTTGGGTTCTTGTGCTTTCCTAGGTTTAGGTTGATGAGATTTTTCTTTTGGAACATATCCGAAACCTCTCCTTCCAATATGATCAGAAGAATCCTTTAGGATCTTATCAAGAATACCATTATTTTTCAAGCTACTAATTTCCTTTTGTAAATTAGCAATCTCATCCATTTTCTTTTTGATATTTGACTTTTCTTAGTCTAGATCAGATGATAAAGCATCTCTTTCTTTGAAAATAGCATCATAATCTAGATGAGTACACAAGATAGGTTGAGTTTGAAGATCATTTAATTTTACAAGCAATTCAACCTTTTCTTGACAAAGTAAATTATAGTTCAATTCAATAGTAAACAACTTTGTATTGCAATCATTAAAAGACAATTTCAAGGTAGAATTTTCAAAAATAATACTTTCCTTTTCAGAAGCAAGATCATTTAATTGAGCATACAATTCTTCATTAGTTTTTGTAACTCTCTTTAATTTCTTTTTACAATCAATATATTTGTCATGTAATTCTTCAATACTAGAAACTAATTCTTCTTTTGATAAATGAAATAGACTTACCTCATTTGAGTCTTCATTTTCAACTTCTTTGGCCATAAGACATTTACATTTTCTTCTCCACTTTCACTATCATCACTTGACTCATCCCATACAACTTTGTATGCTTTCTCTCCCTTCTTATTGGAAGAGACTTTCTTCCCTTTCTTTATCTTAGGACACTCATTTTTGACATGTCTTTTCTTGTCGCATTCGAAACACCTAAGAGAGGAAGAAGAAGAAACACTAGAATTTTTGTTAGATCTATACCTTTTATATTTCTTACCCATTGACAATAAGTGCATCTTCTTCATCATCTCCTTCACTTGTTTCATCTCTTTCTTGAGTGATGACTTTTTTTGCTTTTAGGGCTACGTCCTTTCTTCTTTCTTTTTGAAGTTCAAGCTCCCGTATTTCTTCCTCCTCTAAGGTAACCTCATGAGTTTCCAGATTGCCAATGAGCTGTTCCATCTTCAGTTTGGTGAGGTCATTTGCTTCTTCAATGGATGTCACTTTCGGCTTGTATTTTGGAGGCAAAAACCTAAGAATCTTTGAGACTTGATCTTCTTCACTTATGTATTTTCCTAATGCACTTAATCCATTAATAATAGTAGAAAATCGTGCATACATATCACTAATAGACTTATTTGGTTGTGTACGAAATTGTTCAAATTTTTGTTTAGACATACTGATCTTATAATTTTTAACTTGTATGGTTCCTTCATGTGTAATGGAAAGTCTATGCCATATATCATATGCAGTTTCACATGAGAAATTCTATTAAATTCACTTACCAAAATAGAGCAATATAAAATACTTACATCCTTGGCATTCAGTTGAGCTTATTTTACTGTATTGGTATCCCATGTGATATACTCGGTTTCTGGAAGCTCATATGGAGTAGACACCATCATCCAAAGCTCCCAGTTGATGCCTTGAAAGTAAAATTACATCCTTCTCTTCCAATAGTTGTAGTTGCTTCCATTGAATCATGGTGGACTGGATACGTAGGATCCCTCCAAGTTTAGGTTGTTGAGCACACCATCCCCCATGCTTCAAGACCTGTTAAGGCTCCTTGAAGACCTGCTCTGATACCAATTGAAAGATCTAGAGGGGGGGTGAATACATGTTTTTGGAGTTTTTAAAGTTAATTAAACAATTAAACACTTGAACAAGAAGTAGGAGGAAACAAGGAAGACACAAGGATGTAGAGTGGTTCCTACCTTAGAAATCTAAGGTAGTCAGTCCACTACCCGATTGTTTCCAGCCGGGATTTTGAAAGCAACTTATTTTATTACCTCTTAAGGATGTTACATAAAATACAATTTCTTTCCCACACCCTTGAAGTAGCCTTCACCTAAAGTAGCCTCAATCCCCCTAGAAGCAGCCTTCTGGAGTAACTCCAAGCTCACCCTTAAAGTAGCCTTCACCTGAAGTAGCTTCACCTTGAGGCAGCCTTCTGAAGTAACTCCAAGTCACCAGGAGCAACCTTCACCACCTGAAGTAGCTCCATGAACCTCCTTTCAACAACTTCCAACCTAGGAGTAGTCAAGGAGAACAAAATACAATAAAAGGAACAAGATTGGAAGAAAGAAACAATGTTACCAATAAGTACAACGCTTTGATCCTATATCAAGCGTATTGATCTCCTATCCACTATAGATGAACGAGGTTGTATGGTGGCTAGGAGATACTAACCTATAGGACACTAATAAAGAGCTCAAGAAACTGAATTGTAAGTGAAACTTTGCTTGTTGCTCACAAAGGATGATTCTCAAGTTGTAATTGTGTATACTCAAGTGCTTTGGGTGTCCTAAGGCATGTCCTATTTATAGGAATGGCTTACAAGGGTCTAGGTACATTCTAGACACTTTAATACTAAAAAGTGCAGTATAGAACCTTTCTCGGTCGAGAAGTTTGTCGTCTGAGTGTCTCTCAGTCGAGAATTTCTTCGACCGAGGGAAGGTCTGGAGTGAGTGTATTGCAACATTCATTTCCAACTACCAACCACTTTTCGACTGAATCTAACATCTATAGAATTTGCTGGAAGGGCTATTCTCGGTCGAGAACTTTGTTGACCGAGAGTGTCTTGGTCGAGGACTTTGTCGACTGAGAAAGTCCTTGTTTCAATATGTTGAATCATCTACCAAGTGTGTGTATCAATGTGTAATTGTGCTTACATCTTAAGGGAGGATCTATCCAAGTGTTGTGAGTGGATAGGGAAGATCTAATGCTTAATTTACATGATATCTATGTACTTGTACAAGTTTTTATATTGAGTACAATCATGAAAATAAAAGTAATCTAAACAAGTTGATCTTCCAATTTGTATTGTTCTTCAACTATCTACTTCCTTATTTGTTTATCCCTAAAATACTCAAATAACAAGTTAGATCTACAAGAATGAAATGTTTGTCATCACCAAAACAAAGGGTTTAATAATGTCCAATTTAGCCAATAGAAAGGTATATCTTCTTTTGACAAAAGAGGAAGAAGGCATGTCTTACATGAAGAGGAGAAGCATGTCCATGTAAAGGGGAGAAGGTAAATGTGAAAGACATATATGTGTAGAACATATATGAGTAGAAGACATAGTATTCTATAAATGTAATGAAAGCTAACCATGCAGGAGAAATAACATCAATAGAGGGGCAGTGTGAGAACTTCACTAGCATCAATTGAGGGGGAGCATATGAACTCAATTTTATTGAAACCCCTAGGTTTATCCAAAGGTATGCCTTTACTTAAATGCTTACAATACATTTATGGAATGGTTTGTCATCTTCAAAAAGGGGGAGAATGTTGACTCAAGGTCTAAATTGACTAAACCCTTGTTTTAATGATGACTAAACCATTCCAATTAATTGTGTCTAATGTTTCTGCTTGAGTGATTTCAGACTAGGTATAGACACACTCCAAATGCCCTAACTTGCGTATATGACCTTGGAGAAAAGACAAGTCAAAGTCAATACAAGTGCACATTTTTGGAATGTGATGTAAATCCATTAGAATCATGTTGTAAATCACTTTTAATGATTATATGACTTGTAATTAAGCTTAGAAAAAATCAGGAGTACTTAGATCGAATGTTTAAGCACTCAAAAGCTATTTTCTAAAATTCACATCAGGGTGTTCATTGGGCGAGTTGCAAACTCGACCGATCCTGATTGGATCTAGAAAATAACTTTTGATCGGTCGAGTTTACACTTCATAGAACTCGACCGATCCCTCTACTAACCAAAAATGATTTAAGTGAATCGGTCGAGTTACCCAGGGTAAACTCGACCGACACTACTACAGAAGTGCCTTTTAGTGTCGGTTGTTTAACCCCCTTTGGCGTCGGTTTCGGAACGACGCCTATGTGGGCGCCGCTAAAAGGTTGGACACTTCAGCGTCGGTTAAAAAACCGACGCCTATTTAATATAAAGGCGTCGGTTATTTATAAAACACCGACGCCAAAAGGGTTCGTGCCACAGAAAACGGCGTCATCTAGGACGCTTTCTGCGTCGGTTATATACTAAACAACCGACGCAGAAAAGTGTCCTAGATGACTCCCATTTCCTGTAGCGCGAACACTTTTGGCGTCGGTGTTCAACAAAAAACCGACGCTGTAAGTCTGTGCTGACGGTTATCGGTAAATAACCGACGCCTATATCTATTTTTTTTTTTATAAATCTGTTTGCAGGCCTGCTGTGGCTGGTCAGCAGGATGAGAACCTGCAGTTCAGTTTTCTGAACTGCAGGTTTACGACATCCATTGATATCAGCCTACAAACAGGCCACAAACCTGCAAAATTAACATAAAAAGATTCACACAAGTAGATACATTCAGACATCAATTCAATTGTCACATTCACACATATAGAATCATTCAAATACATGTTTTAACATTCAGAAACATTCATTTACAAAGTATCATTCATCATCACTATCAACATCCCAATTATATCTTACAGTTGCCACTGTTTGTACAACTATTGCCCATTCTTCTCTTACTTCATCTAATGCTTCCCTCGTATATGGAGCATGTACATTTTTTAAGTGTTTGCCTATAGTGTGGTCAGTTTTAAACACCTGCAAAGAGAATGATGTATATAAGTAATAATATAAAAATAAGATTGATATATTTTATACTAACTAATGAGACTATATATAATACCTCATGTATGGTATCGATGTCTTTCTTCGCCTGTGTATGGTATAGAACTCTCCTCCAGTATCTCCCTCACAGACTCCTGTGCGGAGAGGGACATTCCAACTCGAGATATCATCTTCCGTTGCCTCCTCCGCAGCAATATCCTTATCTCTGAACGTTTCTCGTAGGATTCTGAACCCCTCCTTCCCTCTACTACATCGAAGCCATGCCACAGTTGAACCCTTTCACCGAGCCCTACCCGGCCAAACAGACGTCGCCTGAAGTACCACCGTCGTCGTCGTCTCCACCTCCATCGCAACTTGCTGTGCTAGTCCTGGCAGTTTATCACCCCACATGCTTTCCTCACCAGTTCCTGCCGCTAGACGACCACACAATGGAATCCAAGAGGATATGCAGGCGTTCGCCACAGACTATAGGATGAGTATACTCAGCTTATAGTCTTTGGCGAACTCCTGCATATCCTCTTGGATCCATTGTGTGGTCGTCTAGCGGCAGGAACTGGGGAGGAAGGCATGTGGGGTGATAAACTGCCAGGACTAGCACAGCAAGTTGCGATGGAGGTGGAGACGATGACGACGGTGGTACTTCAGGCGACGCCTACTTGGCCGGGTAGGGCTCGGCGAAAGGGTTCAACTGCAGCATGGCTTCGATGCAGTAGAGGGAAGGAAGGGGTTCAGAATCCTACGAGAAACGTTTAGAGATGAGGATATTACTGCGGAGGAGGAGGAAACGGTAGACGATATCTCGAGTTGGAATGTCCCTCTCCGCACATCAAGTTGCTCCAGCCGCCTCCGCGCATCTGAAAATGTCATTAAAAAGGCAAACATTTAGCATTTGTATTAACTAGAAAAAGGAAAACATTTAGCATTTGTATAAACTAGAAAAAGGAAAACATTTACCATTTGTATAAACATACATGTCTCTAAAATTGTGATCTTTTATCAATTAACAATCCTTCATTGTGATCTCCGCGCACATATAAGTCATCATTAGCTTCAATATTTTGTGGAGTTGGCAACCCAACTAAGAATGGACTGGAGTCATCATACTTATCATAGTACTCTTCTTCATCTATAGGATCTTCAATGAACTGTCTTTTACCATGAAGAACAACCGACCATTTATCATTTGCAGGATCATCGATATAGAATATTTGTTTTGCCTGTGATGCCAATATGAATGGTTCAGCCTTCTCGCCAATCATTTCAAAGTTCACCAAAGTGAAACCCAATTCATCCACTATAACTCCTTTGGTGTTATCAACCCAATTACATTTAAAGAGCGGAATATTGAAATCTATGTAGTCAAACTCCCAAATGTCTTCAATGACACCGTAATATGACATTTTAGCTTCACGTGGACTCTTATCCTTTGCACTTGCAAAGTACATAGTTGACGCTTGAAGAGTGACCCCACTATTTTGGACGACACTCTTATCATCTTGGCGCTTTGTGTAATATGTGAATCCATTAATGTCAAACCCTTCATAAGACATAACATTCGGTTTTGGTTTAAAGGCGAGACATTTGATAGTTTCTGTAATATCATTTGGTGTGTGAGATAGTTGATGTAAGACTTTATCTTCAAACCACTTAGTAAAAGTCTTATTATGCTCTCTAGCAAGCCACATTGAACTTGCTCGAGGATGTTGTCTCTTTATGAAATTGGTATGTTCCTCGATATAAACACTCACTTCGTCCATATTATGTAAAATATACAAGTGAGCTTGTTCCAACTGCTCACGGCTGATTACTTTCACCCGTGATCCCAAAATTCCTTTGCCCTCCTCAATATTCGTGTCATTATCAGGAGTGTCATTACCACTGAGAAAGTCATTGCAGAAATCCATAACCTCTCTCGCCACATAACCTTCAATAATACTCCCTTCAGGACGATAACGGTTTCGAACATCACCTTTAAAAACGCTCATGTATCGTTCAAAGGGATACATCCAATGCAAGAAAACCGGTCCCAAGATTTTCACTTCCCTAGTCAAGTGGACAACAAGATGTACCATGATATCAAAGAACGAAGGAGGGAAATACATCTCAAGCTGACATAGGGTAACAACCACTTCTCTTTGCAAATTATCGAGAGTATCAGGGTCAATAACTTTGCTGCATAGACTGTTGAAAAAGAAACAAAGTCTGGTAATTGCAAACCTTACATGCTTCGACAATATAGATCGAATTGCCACGGGCAATATTTGTTGCATTAGAGTGTGACAATCATGAGATTTAAGACCTATCAACTTCAGATCTTTCATTGATACCAATCTACGGATGTTGGATGAGTAACCATGTGGCACCTTAACATTTACCAAGCATTCACAAAAAGTTTTCTTCTCCTTTCTAGACAACGTGTAACAAGCGGGAGGTAAGTATGTTCTTTTATTACCCATTTCACGTAATTCTGTTAATTCTGACCTTATTCCCATTTCACGTAGGTCCAGTCTGGATTTTATCCCATCTTTAGTCTCACCTGGTATATTTAATAGAGTACCAATGATGCTATCACAGACATTTTTCTCAACGTGCATTACATCGATACAATGCCTGACTGACAAAGAACTCCAATAAGGAAGATCCCAAAATATTGACTTCTTTTTGAATGAAGAATTGTCACTCCGTGTGGCCATACTACATTGTGATTTCTTACCAAATTCATTGACAATGTCTTTTACTCTTTCATAAACAACATCCCCTGGTATAGGTTTAGGTGCACTCCGTTCATCATTCAATCCATTGAATGCTTTGCGCTTCCTACGATACGGATGGAATTTTGAAAGAAACCTTCGATGACCAAGATATACAGTCTTGCCGCCATATTTTAGTCTTATTGAATCAATGTTTTCTTCACATATAGGACACGCTTTAGCTCCTTTGACACTATATCCAGACAAATTCCCATATGCCGGAAAGTCATTAATAGTGCAAAACAACATAGCATGCAAACGAAATGTCTCTCTTGCAGAAGCATCATAGGTCATCACACCTTCAGCCCAAAGTTTCTTTAAGTCATCAATCAAAGGTTCAAGATAAACATCGATATCATTTCCGGGTTGTTTAGGGCCCGATATCAACAATGACAACATAACGTACTTATTTTTCATACACAGCCAGGGAGGAAGATTGTATATAACAAGCATGACTGGCCAAGTGCTATGTTGGCTGCTCAATGTCCCGTACGGATTCATCCCGTCTGTACAAAGCCCAAGTCTTAGATTCCTGACTTCTTCACCAAATTCAGGGAACAATACATCAATCTTCTTCCACTGTGGGGAATCAGACGCATGTCGTAGGATCCCATCATTATTTTTCTTAACATCTGCATGCCACCTCAAATTCTTCGCATCTTTCGGATTTGCAAACAAGCATTGAAACCGTGATGTTATAGGTAGATACCACAACACCTTGGCAGGAGAACCAGTTCTGGACTCCCCCGAAGTCGTCAATTTATATCGTGACGCACCACATTTTGGACAATCTTTCAAATCTACATAGTCCTTTTGAAATAATACACAATCATTCGGGCATGCGTGTATCTTTTTGGCCTCCATTCCCATTGGGCACAACATTTTCTTTACCTGGTATGTTGAGATTGGCAGCTCGTTTCCTTCAGGAAGAATTTCTTTCAACAAAGTCAACAATTCAGTGAAGCTTTTGTCGCTCCATCTATTGTTAGCTTTCAACTTATACAATCTCAGCACAGCGCTAAGCTTCGTAAACTTAGCACAGCCTGTGTATAACGGTATCTCAGCATCATGCACAATGTTTGTAAAGATAGGAGGTGGATCGGTGTGCTCTACCCTACAACTATCCAGCATCGCATCAACAATGTCTGCTGGAACTGGTTCGTTCACATTTACGTCATCGGAGGCAATTTCTTCTTCCACCCAAGCACTGCTATTGACATCTACTGGATTCGATTTTGAAATCTCTCCATGCCAGTGCCATTCTGTATAGCCTTGTACAATCCTGTTGCACATGACATGACTTTTGATTTCCTCACCAGTGTTGAGTTTCAAGTTGTTACCGCAATGCCTACATGGACAGTAGAACCTATCTGTAGGTTTTTTCCTATGTTCCTCGGCAAATCTAATAAACTGATCAAGACCAGATATAAACTCTGGGGTGCAACGATTACGAATGGACATCCATGATCTATCCATTCTATGATCAGAGAAAGCAAGTATATATTAGGAAAGCAAGTATATATTAGGAAACAAGTATATAAGCAAGTATGTCGTATTACAGTTCATCATTAAGAAAGATATAAGCAAGTATGTCGTATTAAAATAGACTAAACAATAAAAGAATTTTTTTTTGAGGCAAGACAATATGAGAAAATAGTAGTGTAATCATGTAAATGGGAACATTCATGGGAACACACACTTCAGTTATAAGCATTCATGTAGCAACTTACATTTCCATTCATGGGAACAAACACTTTAGTTATAACAATAACTAAACAAAGGGGTTGGTGTACCCCTAAACATGCGCATAATTAAAAAAACTATTACTACAGACAAGTCTAGATAGATAGACAACTAAATACTACACCAACATGGTCCCGCATGCATCAGTAACTTCTTTTTGATGATGAAGCTGTGTCACGAAGCTCCTCACTGTATTTAGACGAATCTGAACTGATAGGGGCCTCAGATTCTGATTTGTCTGAGCTGATATGCGACGCCGTGCGCTCATACCGCAGAAGATGATCGAGGGTGTCGCAGTTGTTGTTGGTTATCCAAACTTTGATGGAATTATCGCCAACTGGACGGAGAAAAAGCCTATTCCAACGGACCAGATACAGCTCTCCAATCCAATCATGCCAACCGGATTTTGATACAAGATTTCCCGCCAAATCATACTCAACCTCGATTACATGTGAATAATTTCCAAAAGTTAGGGTCACTTTACCAGGCATGTAGTGTCTTCCTTTTAGAAAACGCCAATGTTTGGGTATGACCAATTGGTTTAAGGAACGATCATCTAGGATGATGTCCAATTGTTCTTCAATAGGGAACGTTAACATTGACATAGAGGCCCAATTCATAGTCATTGTTATGGGAAGATAGAGACTACACAATATTAGTATTAACAAAGTGTAAGTACATATAACGATGTTATATATTTTCAGAAAAAGTTGTATAACATCAGTTAACCTTTTAAACAAGTATATATTAGGAAACAAGTATATATTAGTCAATCTTGGACGGGTTTCTAGGCCAACAAACACATTTGATGTCAATCTTATATATAATAAATGTGTACCACCTATCCCATCCTTGAACACCTAATCTCACTTATGATGTAAGTGTATAATGTGTATTTGGTTTTCAAGAAAATTTCGGCAGCATTTCCCCGTTGTTCTCTAAGTACATATGTACTTAGAGAACAAACGGGGAAATGCTACCGAAATTTTCTCGAAAACCCAATACACATTATACACTTACATCCTAAGTGAGATTAGGTGTTCAAGAACAGTCCCAAACTGGGGACTATCCAAGATTTACTCGTACTGAGTAAATCTTGGACGGGTTTCTAGGCCAACAAATACATGTGTTGTCATTCTTATATAAACCCTATAATTCATGAAATCATTCTAATTCAATTTAATATGTTGGGATCACATAATTATATAATGACATCAGAATATATAGAAGAATCATAATTAACATGATTAACAACATGCTCATCAAACTAGGGTTTTCTTGAATATCATCTAATAAATCAAGAATTTCATAGTTTCAAACATGCAATAATTCACAATGCAATGTTATAAACTATAGGCAACATGGATAGATGAAATAAATAAACATCCAACATCTATCACTTATTCAATCTTCAAAAAACCTTGACAAACATCCAACATCTATCACTTATATAATTTGCATGTATATACACCCTAAAGTGCCACAAATCATATAATAAAACTATCATGTTATGATATTAGGACCACTTAAAGCAGATTAGGCACATTAAGCAAGCAGAGTAGGGAGCCAATTTCGTGCAAACAGATTAGGCAACAGATTAGGTCAGCACATAAAGAACCAATTTCGCGCCTGGGTAGGTCTGCAGGTACCTGGGCAAGAAGAGTAGGGTGAGGTCGAGCTGGTTGAGTACGTGGGTGGCGGCCGACGAGCTCCAGAACCAGCGACAGTGACTCCGACGAGCAGGAGCGTCAGCCGCAGCAGGCAGGCAGGCGGCCAGGCGGCGGCAGGCAGGCAGCGGCCAGGCGGAGGAGAAGGAGAAGGGGGTACGGCGGCGCCGGTTCTCAGGCGTGGCAGGCAGGTGGGCACCAGGCGTTGCGGCGGCGCCAGTTGTCAGGCGTGGCGGCGGCGCAGGCGGTTGGAGCAGGGGCGCCGGTTGTCAGGCGTGGCGGCGGCGCAGGGGTGCCAGAGAAGAAACGCGTCAGAGAGGGGCGCCGGAGAGGGGACGCCGGAGATGGGGCACCGGAGAGAAGCGCCGGAGAAAAATTACAGAGAAATCGCCGGAGAAATCGCCGCAATAGGGAAATAGGGTAGCAATGAGGGGAAGAGTCGGGCGATCGAAGGTTATGAAGTTCCCCAATAGCGTCGGTTGTTGACAACAACCGACGCCTAAACATATTTACCGTCGGTCGTTGGCAACATCCGACGTCCATTTGGACGATATTTTCGTGAAAATGTTTGGCGGGAACCCCATTCAGCGTCGGTTAGTAAAGGACGACCGACGCGGAAAAGGACACTTTTCGCGCAAATTTCCATCGCACATAAGCGTCGGTGTTTTAACTAAATAACCGACGCCGAAAGTGACATTATTTTTTCGCTCGAAAATTGGATGAAATAATGCGTCGGTTTGGTATAAACAACCGACGCTGTATACAAAGCGGTACCCGTGTTTGGCTGGTCTTTGAATATAGACGTCGGTTCTTCGAAATAACCGACGCCTTTAATATAAGGCGTCCGTGTTCCTTAAAAACCGACGCCCAGAAAAGCGACACTGAATGCTATTTCTGTAGTAGTGCGATGGCCTAAATTGGTCTTGTCTTTTAGTGGGATCGGTCAAGTTACCTTTATAGGAACTCGACCGATTGTGCAGAAAAGTGTTTGTAGCCATTGTGAAGATGCAACAATCGAAAATATATTCGTTGCCAGCCACAAAATGGCCAATTTTCATTCGTAAGTGTTCCCAAAAGCTAAGCGGCATCCCCGACTATAAATAGGACCCCTTGGGCTTCATTCCAAGGTTGGGCATTCAATGCAAAACTCTATGTGAGGTTCCTATTCTATAGTTGAGTGCTTCCTATAGCCTCCTCTCTCTCTCTCTAAGCTTAATAACTTACTACATTCATTAGAGTGAGTAGGAAATCTATAACAGAGCTAGTCCTACATGTATATCTTGTAAGGCTCTCATTTCCACCACCTCCCTATCTCTTATTTCAACCATGAAGATGAAGGTTCTTTCACTTGGATAAGAGAGGTGAAGAAGAACAAGGGAAGGCGTCCCTTAATGAAGATCAAGGCTGAAGACTTGGAGCAAGAGTGGGTAATCCCTTGGTGAAGGAAAAAGACTCCTTGCTCAAGTGGGTAAGTCCTTAGTGGAAGATTCTCTGAGTGAAGGTGAAGTCAAAGGCTGAAGATCCAAGAACAATGGCAAAGTCCTTGATGGCGGAAGACTTGTGCTTGAGTGGGTAAGACCTTGGTGAAGGATGAAGACTCTTGCAAAGTGGGTAAGTCCTTGGTAAGGTGGATACTCTTTGTATTGGATAGGTAAGCCCTTTGGCTGGTCATGTATTGTAAGTCTTATGAATGAACATAAGAGTGCAATTATTAAGAAATCGTAGAGGTTGACCTCTCTAGGTAGTGGACTGACTCACTTCTAGTTTCAAGTGTGGAACCACTCTACATAGCTTGTCACTTGGTGTATGTTCAATATCTCTCTCCCTTGCTATGCATGTTTTAGTTGCACTCGAACTTCCTATTTAACAACCTTATCTTTTGATACATCTCGAAGGTCTAATGAATTTTGTTTAAGTGCATTCAACTCTATTCATCCCCCCTCTAGAGCATCCAATCACCCATCTAGGATCCAACATGAATGTGTTTATGGTGCGTACAAAGTGCATACTAGGTTTTCATAGGGTGTCTGATGACGAGTGGCTTGTGGGGCTTTTGTAGCATGTGATGTCTTGATGTATCTTTCGTGATGATCCTTTTTTGCTTGCTTGAGGGGCGGAATGAATATGATTGATCTCATATTTATTTGGAAAAAAAATATAGCACTATAGAGTCTTAGAATTAAATTTATTTTCTTTTGGACAGGCTGCCATTTGGTCAAGTTTCTCCTGCTAAAAACTCGACCGATCTCTATGTGAGGATTGAACTAAAAACCCAGTCCACTCGAGTTTTCAACACACATACCTCAACCGATCACGCGACTAGGTGAAAATTAAAAGGAGATCAGTTGAATTTTCTCCCTCTAAACTAGAGAAAAGCCAACCGATACCCGACCTCTAGTGATTCATCCTCAACCCTAGGCTAGACCATCCACTCCTAACCCCTCCCTAGCCCTAGAATCAACCTTCCATGCCTCTTCCCTTGTGAAGTAGGTGATTTTTTGGACCTGCTGTAACATCCCTGACCTGGGTTATGGACTAACCCTAGGTGTTTTACTTAAATATGAGATTAGATGTTTATGGTTATCTTTTGATGTATAATTACAGCTCATGAGGAACATATATTTTTATTTCTGTCCTTTTTGTACAATGTTGTAATATTGTTTTGTTAAATATGGACTTATGTGCAAATTACCCAATTAGAGGGGTTAACTTGCAAATTTCACATGTTTAGATGTTCCTATGGTCTTGAGACATCATAAGAAAGAATATGATGTAGTAATATGGATTCTCCAAGCTTGGGCACCAAGATATAGCTTGTAGAGCAATCCTTGTGCTTTAAAACCTAGTTTTGGTGTAAAGTGCAATTTACCCAAAACATAGGGTGCAACATGTAAAATATACCTTCTATAGTATATTTCATGGCTCTTGACATCAAGAAGAGCAAAGATGATGAGGAGGGCGCCTCATCATAATGTTCGAATAAGAAAGATAACCTTTATATCTAAATAACCAAGTTTTATGCAAAATGACCTTTTATATGTACAACTTAGTAAGGTGTTTGGCTTCTTTTCCTCTAAACCTTGGATAAGGGAGGAGTTTTGCTTAAGTGAATAAGGGAGAGACGTGGCTAAGGAGGGGAGAAGGACCTATTTGAGAAATAAGGAAATAATTGTCTTTGCCTTGAAAATATACCCAAAATATATAAGTACATCCTTTTTACAAAGCAAGGGATCGTTTCCCTTCATTCCTCATCTTATCTCTTTGCTTTGGCCGACTAAGGAGGAGCTCAGGAGCAGAGGAGAACGGCCAATATTGAATTGGGTAAGTTTTGATTGCCATCTAGCTCGAATTCATGAAGGAAATCTTGCTACAAGGTTGGTTTAGTAGTCTTCCTTACACAACTCTTCTGTCTAGCCATCTTCTCCATTCAAATCTTGAAGAAAGGACCTTGGATGACCTATGAAGCTCAAGCCACCATTAAAGCTAAGAATCTTGGAACTCTAGATCTGATCTTAAGGCGGGTTTTATAACTCTAACCCTTAAAGTTTTGTTTATGCATCTTCTTTCTATGAAAACGTTGCTTAATCTTCTTCCTTAGACATTTTCTATGTGTTCTTGCTACCAAAACCATGAAGAACAATCCATGTTCTTGAGGTAGAAGAAGGTGGCGTTATTTCCAAAGTTCATTTTGATCTTTCTTTAGCAAATGGTCCTCCACCTCTTGCCCAAACGGTTTGCAAAAACGTTTGGAAGCAAACAGTTTTAAAACCGTTTGAAGGGCATACGGTTTCATAAGAACATTTGGGAGCAACCGGTCCAAGAACGTTTGGATGAGTTGACCAAACATTTATTGTTTGGAGATCTGTTGTACACATTATGGACTAATCACCCACCAAAATTCATCACCCTATTCCAAGTAAATTACCAATTGAAGGCACTTTACTCACCTAAACCCTAATCGGGTTTATTGCTGATTTCAATAATGCAATCATGTTGAAGTTTGGGTTGAGTGGCCCAAACAGTTTCAAAACCGTTTGGGGATCACCCAATCAGTCTCAAGACCGTTTGGTGATCACCCAAGACCGTTTGGAGGTCTAGGGTTAAGTGGGGTTGACCAATTGAGGGTCCAATCATATCAAGTTGTTGAACAATTAAATGCTAATTTTGTAACCAAATCTAGGGTTCAACTCTTAAGTGAATGACTTGGTTTTTAACTAAATAATGGGAAAACAGTCTCAAAACCATTTGGAGGATGTCCAAACGATACCAAGACCGTTTGGGGTCAGGTCATGACCCAATTGAATGATGGTTCAATGGGTTCAACATCAATTAGACTCATGTTGATGTATATTGGAGGGTAATCGATTCCATACCCTAATCCAATCAATCCCAACCCTAATTGGTGACCAATCAATTGAGGGTCAAATCAGTAAGGATTGACCTAATTGATTCAATTGATGAGTGGCTAACCTTGGCATGAACGTTTGGGGGTTTCAACATTGAAAACCCTAACTTAATTGGATAGGTTGAGGCACCTTTTGGTCCATGCGGTTTTGAGGGTGTTTTGACCAAACGGTCTCACCATTTGGGGCCAAACGATCCCAAACCGTTTGGTGGCCATGCGGTTTTAAGATCAATTTGTCCATGCGGTTTCAAGGTCAAAGTTGGCCAAACGGTCAACAAGACCAAATGGTCTTCACCTCATCTATGGAAAATAGTCTTGATGGTGTACCTTGCCATGCGGTCTTGAAAGTCAAAGGGTCTAAACGGTCAACAACTCCATGTAGTTTCAAAACCGTTTGGAGGTTGAAAGTGTAAAACCGTTTGGGGTCTTTTAAGGTAAAGAACGTTTGATGCTTTAAATGCTAAGATGGTTTAATGGTTGATTAAACTAAACCCTAAAGATACCTAAAGTCATTAAGGGGTTAAGTAATGAGTGGACTAATGCATGTTATGGTCAATGGTGAACATTACAAAAGTACCCTTAATGGGTTAGTGTGACTAGTACCTCTTGATCAAGCAAACCCTAATGACCATAGTAGTGATGACATGACTTATGCTACCAAGGTTGAATTGACCTAACTTAATCATGAGAGATGTAAACATCATATAATAGTAAGAGGAGAGAGAAGACTCCTAATTGAATGAGAATCAAGTAAAATACCTCCAATATATATGAATATACATAATTAGGGTATGATCCTTTATGATGAGAGCATGGAAACCCTAATTATAATGATTAATGAATCTTAACTTAGTTGAGGGAATTAATGGAAGTAATTTTCATACATGATGATGGTATGACCTCAATTCACTGTAATGTGGATATAAACCCTAAATCTAGGGTGATGTGATGAAATGAATAGTAAACCCTAATTCTGGGTTATGCCTTTAAGCATGAAATTTCATGTTTGAAGTATGAAATGAGGAATCACCTTCCTTAATTAAGAAAAAGGGGTTGAATAACCCTAATTGAATTGAATAGGGAAAAACCTAACCTTATTGAAGGCTTAATGGTACAACCCTTGAATTGAAAGATTATCTCTGTTTTGTAATATGCTGATATAGAGATAAATTGCCTATTATCAAATGTATTAACCATGCAGTTTTTTATAAAGAAGTGATCATAGCCAGGTAAGGGTTATGATGTCATATTCATAGAAAGCATGTTATAAGATTTATGAATAATGATATACTATGTTGCCTGGTTTAAGAGGTAACATATGAGATTGATGGGTTGTAAGAGCCATGAACAATATCTACATTGATATAATCAAGGTCATGCTATTAGATGACTTATGATGATCTAAGGGTTTGAACACCCATATTCCTATATCATAATGATGAGATGGTTAGGGATTGACATCCCAATGATATCTAGATGTGAAATGAACTAAACTTGATACATTTAGTATTCTTCCTTTATAGTAGTTGTTTTAATGCTTTATGTTTGAAAACATGCCTGGTGCTAAAAGAATGCTATAAAGTACTTAAATAATCAAGTATAATGATATCATGTAGAGCCCTGATCATAGATCCATCATTGTGAGTAGTTTAATGATGGTGAAACAGGTTTTCCTAAGGGAACTCCTGGAGAACATACTTTTGAGTATGTTGGGGTTATGGACGCGAATATCCTTACGTCCTAATGTAGGAATTGATGTAAGATGTACCTTTAATCCATCAATCCTCCATTATATATTTTATGCCGGGATGATGTATCACTAATCTCCCGATGATGTTGTTAATGCCGCATCGGTGTGAGATAAACTTGAAATCCCTCGATGGCAAAGAGAGTACAGAATGCCACTGTAGCTCTAATAGCGAAGTTTCCAGAATACCCTGGAAAGCTATTATAGTAGAGACACGAGATGTCCTGCATGTTGATCCTCACACTGTCTGAGGAAGATGAGGTCATAAGAATCCGTCTCTTTTGATGACCTATGTATGGTACCGATGCGATTTCGTAATGGTCAGTTGGAGAATGAGTTGTATACCTCATCTCCTCAGGGCATAATAATGTATGAAAAACATAATCAGCCATGTAGCATAACTGCTTAGGTTGAACTACGAGAAACAAAGATTGATGATACATTGTTTAGAATGTTCTAGTTAGATAACTAGTATACATGTCCTTCATATTCTTTATTGAGATATGCTTTGATATTCAATTAAGTTATAATTGAAATGATTGCTTAAAGAGAATGTTGCTTCACTTAGTTATATAATGTTAAATCGGATGTTAAATGTTTAAAGTTATATTGCTTATTGTTATTCCTTAATTGCAATAACAAAGCTTCTGGCGAATAGTTATAACTCTCGCTGGGAAAATTATTCAATTGTCTCACCCCCGTGGGATTCGACTTTTTAGGTGGACGTCGAGGATGGAGGAACCCATCTGAGGGTGAGCAGCAGCAACAACAACATCAGGGAAAATAGTGATTCTCAGGTGGAGACACTATCTGTCAAGTCTTGTAAATAGTATGTCCTATGTGTCGTCTCTGTACTCTCAGGTCCTAGGAGTCAGTAGATCTGAGGTTTTTGGCTTAATGCCTCGAGATTTTTGTATCTTGCCTTGCACAGATAACAAGGCAATTGATGTATGTAATCACTCGAGATGTGATTTTACAGAGATGTAATGATGAATCATGATGTAGACAATTTATCTTGTTTCCTTATAAAAGAGTTTTATTACTTAAAGGTGTCTTTCCAAAATTTTTTAATTTTTAGTGATTTTTAATAATTCCGCTGCTAGTTAATCTCTTCCGCTTAGTTTACCTCGTGTTTTGGCGATTCGATCACCACAATTAAGTGGTATTAGAGCTCTAGGTTCGCTGAGTCTACAGAGACATAAGACTTAGGATGTTGAATCTTTTCTAGTGTCTTCCAGTATATCTAATAATGTCTTCTGCACCTCAGGAGAAGAAGATAAGATTAAGGATGTCTGGACCACACGAGGAATATGTTGCAGAGAGTAGTGTTGCTACACCCAGAGAAGGTGCAAGAAACCCATAGATAGAGCAACCTATGCCTGAACCACCCCAGTTCAATCCAACTGACATGGGGAACCCAGCCGTCCAGACCATGTTTGGGCAGTTTATGACTTCCATGACACACATAACTGATAGGATGCCTATACCTGCACCTAGGACACCTACCCCTCCCGAAGGACAAGGAATCAGCAAGACGTTTGAATGACTTCGCCGAGTTGGAGCCACGAAATATGATGGAACATATGACTCAACAGATGCTGACTTGTGGTTAACTGAACTAGAGAAGGCCTTTAGAATCCTGAACTTCCCAGAAGCTGAGAAGGTTAAACATGCTGTATATCTTCTCAAGGGGAGTGCTGATCACTGGTGGACCATGGAAGAACAGAAGAGGCATGGTGTAGAGATTGCATGGGAAGCTTTCCGACGGGAATTTATCAACATATATTTCCCCGAGACGTTTCTGGATGAGAAAATATCTCAGTTTGAGAGGTTAAGGAAAGGTCCAATGAACATTAGCGAGTACAAGGCTAAGTTCATGGAGCTGTTACGGTTCTGTCCGCACATGGCAGCTACAGATGAAGAAAGGATTAGGCATTTTGAGAAAGGATTAAATGCTGAGTTGACTACTCCCGTGTTTTCCCTAGAGAACAGAGAAAGGTTTGCTACCTTTGTAGAATATGTCAGAAGGATAGAGAGGTCTGTGGCAGAGAAGAGACAAACCCAGAACAAGAGGATGTATCCTCAATTCCAAGGATCTTCATCCAGAGATTTCAAGAAAGCTAGATTTTCTGCGCCTACACCACCATCTAGACCCAGTACCCAAACACAGTGGATGTCGAATAGGGGTAGAGGACGAAGCCTACCACTAGAAGGAACTCGCAGTTCAGCATCTATGTCAGTTACAGGACCACCCAGACCACAACAACTGAACAAAAGTTGCTATATATGTGGGAAGATGGGACATATGATGAAAGACTGCAGAGCCAGAGAAGTAAGTGTAACTCAACCTCAGAGGTAGAGTCATCAAGGATCGCAAAGGAGACAGTTTCCAGGAGTAGCTATAGGATGTGGACAAGCGTCCCAAGCTGGATTGTCGGCACCGAATCAACCATAGGCAACAAAAAGGTTTTATGCAAAGAATCCACCTGATGTAGTGATCAACCCTCGGGTTGTGGCAGGTCAGATGGAATTGTTATATTCATATATGTCTACATACTACGTTGTATCTGTTTTTATTGATCCGGGTGCTACACACTCCTTTATCACTTGAAGGGTGATTTGTAACTGTAATATGACAGTCAGTCATAGGGCAGATAGTTTGTTGCTAGAAACTCCGTTGAGGGGGTCAACTGTGTTGCAGGAGGTATGCTCTCCCTGCATCCTTTTCTTTTCTGAGACACGCATTCAAGTGGAACTTATACCACTTGAGATGCAAGGATTTGATATAATCCTTGGGATGGATACCTTGGAAAGGTATAAGGTTGTTTTGGATTGTGAATCCAAGCAAGCTGTGTTTGCTTATGATAGTGACACATGGATCTTTCAAGGAGAAAGAAAGATTCTACCCACCTGTCGTGTGTCAGCTATGGTTGCTGAGAAGTTGATGAGGCAAGGATGTCATGCATTCTTGGCCCATGTGGTAGATACTACCATGGATAGTCCTAACCCTGCCGAAGTTCCTGTAGTCAGGGAATTTGAAGATATATTTCCTGAAGAACTTCTAGGTGTGCCACCACCTCGGGAAATTGATTTTGAAATCAATTTGATCCCAGACACACAACCTATAGCACAAACACCATATAGGATGGCACCTTCTGAGATGGCAGAACTCAAGAAACAGCTGCAAGAGTTTCTTAAGAAGGGTTTCATCCGACCGAGTACTTCGCCTTGGGGTGCTCCAGTCCTCTTCGTTAAAAAGAAAGATGGATCAATGCGGTGTGCATTGATTATAGACAGCTAAATATAGTAACAATAAAGAACAAGTATCCTCTGCCGAGGATTGATGATCTCTTTGACCAGTTGCGTGGTGCAACCATCTTCTCAAAGATAGACTTAAGATTGGGATATCATCAACTCCGTATTAAGGATAGTGACACACCCAAGTCTGCCTTTAGGACAAGGTATGGTCACTATGAGTTCACAGTTATGTCGTTTGGACTAACTAATGCACTAGCTACATTTATGGAACTCATGAATAGAATCTTTCACCTTTTCTCGATCAGTGTGTTGTTGTCTTTATAGATGACATTCTGATGTATAGTAGAGATGCTCGACAGCATGAACAACATCTTTTCCAGGCTCTAACTTTGCTAAGAAAACACAAGTTATATGCTAAGTTTAGCAAGTGTGAGTTCTGGTTATCGGAAGTATCTTTCCTTGGACACGTGATATCTGCCTGGGGTATTCGTGTTGATCCTAAAAAGGTAGAATCTGTTCTACAATGGGAGTAGCCGAAGACACCGACAGAGATCCGTTGTTTCCTAGGGTTGGCTGGCTATTACTAAAGGTTCATTAAGAACTTCAGTTCCATAGCATTACCCTTGACTAAGTTGACCTGGAAGGATGTTCCTTTTTCTTGGAGTGATAAGTGTCTGCAATCTTTCCAGTTGCTGAAGGAGAGGCTGACAAGTGCACCTGTGCTTATGTTACCTGAGCAAGGAAAAGGATATATAGTTTTTTGCGATGCCTCCAATAATGGACTTGGATGTGTGTTGATGCAGGATAAACAAGTAATTTCTTTTGCTTCCCGACAGCTTAAGAAACACGAGGAGAATTATCCGACACACGATCTAGAACTAGCTACTGTGGTTCATGCCTTGAAAATCTGGAGACACTATCTCTATGGAGAGACATTCCAGATTTTCACAGACCATAAGAACCTTAAGTATACTTTTATCAGCATGAGCTTAATATGAGGAAACGCCACTGGATGGAGTTAATTAAGGACTACGATTGTACAATTGATTACCATCCAGGGAAGGCCAATGTGGTTGCAGATGCTTTGAGTAGGAAATCAGCAACACCAGCCCTAGATAGAGAACAACTGAATTCCTTGGTATGCTCTAGGAGAGATATGCTTATCTCCTTAAGGCAAGACAATGTACGGTTGAAAGTATCATTGTTAGCTGGGTTGTTAGCTGAGATGCATATAAAACCTACTCTGAGAGAGCAGATCAAGGAGGCATAACAAGTTGATGCTGTAGTTCAGAAGATTAGATCAAAGTATGGTAGCGAGAAACGAGATGGTTTCCATGACTCAGATAACCAAGTAGCTTGTTATCATGGTAGGATGATAGTGCCGGATGTGGATAACTTAAGAAATTTAGTCCTGGAAGAAGCTCATTCTTCGATGTATGCTATGTATCCAGGGAGCACCAAGATGCATCGAAATTTAAAAGATATGTATTGGTGGCCTGGAATGAAGAAGGACGTTGCTGAGTTTGTTATGCGGTCTCCTGTGTGTCAGCAAGTTAAAGCTGAACACCAGAAGCCTATAGGAACAATGCAACCTTTGCCCATACCATAGTGGAAGTGGGATCATGTAACCATGGACTTTGTTGTTGGCCTACCCAGGACAAGAAAAGGGCATGATTCCATTTGGGTAATAGTTGATAGGTTGACAAAGACAACACATTTCTTTCCTGTCAAAATGACCTATTCTGTTGAGAAGCTAGCACAGTTGTATGTTGAAGAGATAGTGCGGCTACAAGGAGTTCCAGTCACCATTGTTTCTGATAGAGGTCCCCAGTTTACGAGTCGTTTTTGGGAACGACTTCATAAAGCTTTAGGCACACAGTTAAGGTTTAGTACAACCTTTCATCCTCAGACGGATGGACAGTCAGAAAGGACTATACAGACCTTGGAAGACTTGCTTAGAGCATGTGTTCTCCAGTTTACAGGGAGTTGGGATCTGCACCTAAGCTTGTTAGAGTTTGCCTACAACAATAGCTATCAACATAGCATTGACATGGCACCTTACGAAGCTTTGTATGGTAGACGTTGTAGATCACCCCTATGTTGGTATGAAACTGGTGAATATCAGCTGTTAGGTCCTGATCTTGTGCAACAGACCACATAAAAGATTAAAGTAATACAACAACAGATAAAGACTGCACAGGATAGGTAGAAGTCTTACACTGATAAGCGTCATAGACCTTTAGAATTCCAGGTTGGAGACATAGTGTACCTCAAAGTCTCACCTTGGAAGGGGTTCTGAGATTTGGAAGGAAAGGAAAGTTAGCTCCTAGGTTTATGGGGCCTTATCCAATCATTGAACAGATTGGAAGGGTAGCCTATAAACTAGAGTTACCACCAGAGTTATAGAGGTTACACCCTATGTATCACATTTCTATGCTGAGAAAATGTCACCCTGATACAAAATCAGTTCTGCAACCTATGGAGGTAGAATTGAATGATGATATATCTTATGAGGAAGGACCAGTGTCAATCCTTGATAAAAGAATTAAAAAGTTGAAAAAGAAAGACATAAGTCTTGTAAAAGTCCTTTGGAATCACCATGGTGTTGAAGAAGCCACATGGGAACTAGAGGAAGAGATGAGAAGGAAATACCCTGCTCTTTTCTCTTAATATGTTTTGTTGATTTCGGGGACGAAATCCTTGTAAGGGGTGGATAATTTGTAACATCCCTGACCTAGGTTGTGGACTAACCCTAGGTGTTTTGCTTAAATATGTGATTATATGTTTATGGTTATCTTTTGATGTATAATTAAAGCTCATGAGGAACATATATTTCTATTTCTGTCCTTTTTGAACAATTTTGTAATATTGTTTTGTTAAATATGTACTTATGTGCAAAATTACCCAATTAGAGGGGTTAACTTGCAAATTGCACATGTTTAGATGTTCCTCTGGTGTTAAGACATCATAAGAATGAATATGATGTAGTAATATGGATTCTCCAAGCTTGGGCACCAAGATATAGCTTGTAGAGCAATCCTTGTGCTTTAAAACCTAGTTTTGGTGTAAAGTGCAATTTACCCAAAACATAGGGTGCAACATGTAAAATATACCTTCTAGAGTATCTTGCATGGCTCTTGAAATCAAGAATATCAAAGATGATGAGGAGGGTGCCTCATCATAATGTTCGAATAAGAAAGATAACCTTTATATCTAAATAACCAAGTTTTATGCAAAATGACCTTTTATATGTACAACTTAGTAAGGTGTTTGGCTTCTTTTCCTCTAAACCTTGGATAAGGGAGGAGTTTTGCTTAAGTGAAGAAGGGAGAGATGTGGCTACGGAGGGGAGAAGGACCTATTTGAGAAATAAGGAAATAATTGTCTTTGCCTTGAAAATATACCCAAAATATATAAGTACATCCTTTTTACAAAGCAAGGGATCGTTTCCCTTCATTCCTCTTCTTATCTCTGTGCTTTGGCCGACTAAGGAGGAGCTCAGGAGTAGAGGAGAACGGAAAAGACTGAATTGGGTAAGTTTTGATTGCCATCTAGCTCGAATTCATGAAGGAAATCTTGCTACAAGGTTGGTTTAGTAGTCTTCCTTACACAACTCTTCTGTCTAGCCATCTTCTCCATTCAAATCTTGAAGAACGGACCTTGGATGACCTGTGGAGCTCAAGCCACCATTAAAGCTACGAAGCTTGGAGCTCTAGATCTGATCCTAAGGCGGGTTTTATAACTCTAACCCTTAAAGTTTTGTTTATGCATCTTCTTTCTATGAAAACGTTGCTTAATCTTCATCCTTAGATATTTTCTATGTATTCTTGCTACCAAAACCGTGAAGAACAGTCCATGTTTTTGAGGTAGAAGAAGGTGCCATTATTTCCAAAGTTCATTTTGATCTTGCTTTAGCAAACGGTCCTCCACCTCTTGCCCAAACAGTTTGCAAAAATGTTTGGAAGCAAATGATTTTAAAACCGTTTGAAGGGCATACGGTTTCACAAGAACGTTTGGGAGCAACCGGTCCAAGACCGTTTGGATGAGTTGACCAAATGTTGACCATTTGGAGATCTGTTGTACACATTATGGAATAATCACCCACCAAAATTCATCACCCAATTCCAAGTAAATTACCAATTGAAGGCACTTTACTCACCTAAACCCTAATCGAGTTTATTGCTGATTTCAATAATGCAATCATGTTAAAGTTTGGGTTGAGTGGCCCAAACGGTTTCAAAACTGTTTGGGGATCACCCAAAAAGTCTCAAGACCATTTGGTGATCACCCAAGACCGTTTGGAGGTCTAGGGTTAAGTGGGGTTGACCAATTGAGGGTCCAATCATATCAAGTTGTTGAACAATTAAATGCTGATTTTGTAACCAAATCTAGGGTTCAACTCTTAAGTGAATGACTTGGTTTTTAATTAAATAATGGGAAAACGGTCTCAAAACCATTTGGAGGATGTCCAAATGATCCCAAGACCGTTTGGGGTCAGGTCATGACCCAATTGAATGATGGTTCAATGGGTTCAACATCAATTAGACTCATGTTGATGTATGTTGGAGGGTAATCGATTCCAAACCCTAATCCAATCAATCCCAACCCTAATTGGTGACCAATTGAAGTTCCATTGAGGGTCAAATCAGTAAAGATTGACTTAATTGATTCAATTTATGAGTGGCTAACCTTGGCATGAACGTTTGGGGGTTTCAACATTGAAAACCCTAACTCAATTGGATAGGTTGAGGCACCTTTTGGTCCATGTGGTTTTGAGGGTGTTTGGACCAAACGGTCTCAAGACCATTTGGGTCCAAACGGTCTCAAGACCGTTTGGGTCCAAACGGTCTCAAGACCGTTTGGTGGCCATGCGGTTTTAAGATCAATTTGTCCATGCGGTTTCAAGGTCAAAGTTGGCCAAACGGTCAACAAGGCCAAACGGTCAACAAGACCAAACAGTCTTCACCTCATCTTGGGCAAACGGTCTTGATGGTGTACCTTGTCATGCGGTCTTGAAAGTCAAAGGGTCGAAATGGTCAACAACTCCATGCGGTTTCAAAACCGTTTGGAGGTTGAAAGTGTAAAACCGTTTGGGGTCTTTTAAGGTCAAGAACGTTTGATGCTTTAAAGGCTAAGATGGTTTAATGGTTGATTAACCTAAACCCTAAAGATACCTAAATTCATTAAGGGGTTAAGTAATGAGTGGACTAATGCATGTTATGGTCAATGGTGAACATTACAAAAGTACCCTTAATGGGTTAGTGTGACTAGTACCTCTTGATCAAGCAAACCCTAATGACCATAGTAGTGATGACATGATTTATGCTATCAAGGTTGAATTGACCTAACTTAATAATGAGAGATGTAAACATCATATAATAGTAAGAGGAGAGAGAAGACTCCTAATTGAATGAGAATCAAGTAAAATACCTCCAATATATATGAATATACATAATTAGGGTATGATCCTTTATGATGAGAGCATGGAAACCCTAATTATAATGATTAATGAATCTTAACTTAGTTGAGGGCATTAATGGAAGTAATTTTCATACATGATGATGGTATGACCTCAATTCACTGTAATGTGAATAGTAAACCCTAAATCTAGGGTGATGTGATGATATGAATAGTAAACCCTAATTCTGGGTTATGCCTTTAAGCATGAAACTTCATGTTTGAAGTATGAAATGAGGAATCACCTTCCTTAATTAAGACAAAGGGGTTGAATAACCCTAATTGAATTGAATAGGGAAAAACCTAACCTTATTGAAGGCTTAATGGTACAACCCTTGAATTGAAAGATTATCTCTGTTTTGTAATATGCTGATATAGAGATAAATTGCCTATTATCAAATGTATTAACCAAGCAGGTTTTTATGAAGTGATCATAGCCAGGTAAGGGTTATGATGTCATATTCATTGAAAGCATGTTATAAGATTTATGAATAATGATATACTATGTTGCTTGGTTTAAGAGGTAACATATGAGATTCATGGGCTGTAAGAGCCATGAACAATATCTACATTGATATAATCAAGGTCATGCTGTTAGATGACTTATGATGATCTAAGGGTTTGAACACCCATATTCCTGTATCATAATGATGAGATGGTTAGGGATTGACATCCCAATGATATCTGGATGTGAAATGAACTAAACTTGATACATTTAGTATTCTTCCTTTATAGCAGTTGTTTTAATGGTTTATGTTTGAAAACATGCCTGATGCTATAAGAATGCTATAAAGTACTTAAATAATCAAGTATAATGATATCATGTAGAGCCCTGATCATAGATCCATCATTGTGAGTAGTTTAATGATGGTGAAACAGGTTTTCCTAAGGGAACTCCTGGAGAACATACTTTTGAGTATGTTGGGGTTATGGACGCGAATATCCTTACGTCCTAATGTAGGAATTGATGTAAGATGTACCTTTAATCCATCAATCATCCATTATATATTTTATGCCGGGATGATGTATCACTAATCTCCCGATGATGTTGTTAATGCCGCATCGGTGTGAGATAAACATGAAATCCCTCGATGGTGAAGAGAGTACAGAATGCCACTGTTGCTCTAATAGTGAAGTTGCCATAATACCCTGGAAATCTATTATAGCAGAGACATGAGATGTCCTGCATGTTGATCCTCACACTGACTGAGGAAGGTGAGGTCATAAGAATCTGACTCTTTTGATGACCTATGTATGGTACCGATATGATATCGTAATGGTCGGTATACCTCATCTCCTTAGGGCATAATAATGTTTGAAAAACATAATCAGCCGTGTAGCATAACTGCTTAGGTTGAACTACGAGAAACAATGATTGATGATACATTGTTTAGAATGTTCTAGTTAGATAACTATTATACATGTCCTTCATATTTGATGTGATGATTTTGAGTCACATTTATAGACTGGTTTAATATGTGTTTTATGCATTTATTAGTCATTTTCATGGTTAATGTTGCATAATTCATCTACTTTGGTCTATGCTACTTCTTTATGTCAAATTTCCCTTATTTCAGCATTTTGAGTATTAATTATCAAAAGAATACATTTTGTGTAGACTTATGTGGTTTCGTGTGTTAATTTCAGGAAAAACAAGTATCTACTATTGTCGATACCATCGACAGTGGTCAATACCATCGACCAGACCACAGGTTGCCAGCCGCAAGGACTAGAAGAAAGTCGATACTATCGACAGGGATGCCGATGGTATCAAGATACCATTAGGTTGTTGGCGAGAAGTGAGTCGATACTATCGACCCATATGTCGATACTATCGACTAGTGGAGCTACATCGACACAAAAGGACAAAACCGACGCCTAAGAATGTCGATACCATCGACCCGCGTCGATGGTATCGAGGTGGCATCAGTCGCGACAAAGGAAAGAAAAGAAGAACTGCCGATATCGCGCTAGGTTGATACCATCGACCCGCGTCGATAATATAAACACAGTCAGATATGAGTTTGCTTCAGATTGATCTTAATCTGAAGGCTGTGATTAATTGGCGACCTAACTCGGGAATTATACCTAATGACGGTGCCCAAGAGGGAATCATCACATCATTAGCTGCTGCACACGTCCCGAGAAGGTGTGTATAGAAGAATGGAGCCCAGAAGCACGTCCCAGCCGATCCGGACGCTGAAGAAGATGATTTCCACCACCGAAAGGTAGGAGAACGCGTATTCCACGCCAAGGATCGCTTGGATCTTCTCCGTTCAGGTGTTTCACCACTCAATCACGTTTTTCTCCATGTTTCCCTTTTTCTACTCCACGTTTTGCTCTGAGATGAACATGCGTGGCTAATCCCCTTTGTCTTTAGGACCGGGAGTAGCTCGAGAATTCATTGTATGACAATTTTATCATAGTAATTCATATTTTATTTCTTAAATCCGTGGTATAATTTTGTTTTCTCAATTATATTGTTGTGCTTGATCACCATAATAATAATCTAATGCCCTTAATTGCTTTGAAAGAAGAATTAATGGTTGAAAAGAGACAAAATTTACATTAATTGACAAATCCCTTGAACAAGGTGGTGTAAGGTTAATGGTGGATACCGAGAGATCGGTCTTAATGCACCTAGTTTAGGGTATATGTTACTACGACGGTGGAACCGACCTAGACGTAGGTAGTGAATTGTACCACGACAGTGGGCAATTCTGATTTCAGGCCACTACCTAGATAGAGAGATAAGGTTGACTGACTGCATAGAATTTAATACAATGAAAACCCGCGGTGAAACCGCAATCCTAAAGATCTCATTTTGAATTGATTAAACCAAACATTTAATCGATTGCTTTGTTTTGTTTTATTTTTATTTTCTTTTAATTTTAATAACAAATCTCAACTATTTAATCGGTCTAGCTGATCATGAGTAGTTAGTAGGAGTCTCCGAAAATTTCACGTATCCCTGAGTTCGACTCGGGCCTCACAAAGACCTATATTACATTGACGCGTACACTTGCGTTTCTACGCACGGTAAATTCGTGTCAAGTTTTTGGCGCCGTTGCCGGGGATACGGCAAGTTTTCGGCACTACAAGTGTTGCAAGTGGCCACTCTAGGCCACATTTTATTTTTTTTATTATCATTTTAAAAATTCATAGTCTATTTTCTAAATATTTGCAATCGTCAAGCACTGTACTGAAATTAAATTTTTCTATTTGCAGGTACTGTGCATGGTGCAGACGCGTAGTACCGACTACACACAACAAGCACCAGAGGTTCCACTGATGGGACCTGACGACGAGGAAGGCCACAATCAAGACCATTTAGAAGAAACAGATTCAGAATCCGAACAAGAAGAAATGGAAGAGCCACAGACAATATGGGAGAAGATCAAGGCTTCTTCCTCATCCACTTCCAAGGGGCCGATCAAGAAGCATGTGGTTAATATTCCGACATACAAGATTGATCCGGCTTTAATCAACTTGGTGAAGTCGAATGCTTTCCATGGGCTCAAGAATGAAGACCTCGTCGTGCATATAAGTCAATTTGTGGAGAATTGTGATATGATAAAAATAGACAGATTTCCACAAGATGTGCTCTACTTGAAGCTCTTCCCGAGTTCTCTAGTGGGAAACACACGAGAGTGGTTACATAACCTGGACGATGAATATGTGGAATCTTGGGACCACATGGTGGAGGTTTTCTTTGAACAATTCTTCCCGCCCGAGAAGACCAATGATATGATCAGGAAGATCCACAACTTCACCCAAAAAGCAGGAGAGACCTACTCTGAGACCTGGGAAAGGTTTCAGATCATGCTCAGGCGGTGCCCACATCACGGGCTTAACAAGGAGACACAGGTCAAGATCTTCTATTTTGCTCTCTCCGAGCATGATAGAAGCAACCTCGATTCAACCGGCTCAGGATTCTTCTTAAACAACACGAACACCAGGTGTTGGGAAATCCTAAAGAACATGGCCAAGAAGCAATCGTGGGGCGAAAGAGATGCCGTGGAGCATGTTTGAGTGGTAGGGGAATCTAAAGCAATCAAAGAGCTGAATGAGAAGATGGATCTTCTCGTGAAGAAACTACTTGCAAAGGAGGATACTGAGTCTGAGGATGAGGCTCAAGTTAAATTCATGAGGCAACAACAAGGCTACAGGAATAATGACTATTCATGGATGAAAGACAAGAAGTTCTCCTGGAAGGATCCAAACAACTTCTTGCAGGATCCAGATGCAAAACCCCAGCTGATAGCAGAGGATAAGAGCACATAGCTTCTCAATCAGGTGATAAAGCAAAATCAAGAACTCATGACTACTTTTGGCCAGCAAATAAAGCAACAAGGGGAGTTTATGAACCAATTTGGGTAGACACTGCAGAGCCATGGGGCTCAAATGAGGACAATAGAGACGTCCATGGCATAAATGGCAGCAGAGATAGCAAATTTGAAGAAGCCGGCGCACCCAGGTTTTTCAGGTAATACTAATGTTCCAGGAGGAAACCAGCAGGCGAAGGCCATCTTGCTAAGAAGTGGCAAGAAACTGTTAAACCCCAGAGCCGATGAATCAAGCAAACCCCAAGCAAAATTTGAAGGTGAGGCCACTGAGGAGCTGCCCATACCGGTCACAGAACCAGTTGCGGACATAGCAGCGAATGCTACTGACAATCCTATTTTAGAGGAGGAGGAGCCTCAGAGAAGGACATCTTATGTGCCACCGCATCAAAGGGCACAGACTGTCTCGGTACCATATCTGAACAGTGCTAAGGCAAGGAAAGTGGATGCTCAATTTAAAAAGTTTCTAGAGAGTTTTAGAAAGCTTTCAGTCAACATCCCTTTATTGGAAGCTATTGAGCAATCCCTTCTTACGAGAAATTTCTAAAAGTCATCATCACCAAGAAGAGAAAAATTCCAAACACAGAGGTTGTTGTGCTTAAGGAGCAGGTGAGTTACTTCATCATGGGCACATTGCCACCAAAGAGGCAAGATCCGGGCTGTTTCAACATCTCATGTTACATTGGGAAAGTTAATTTTGGTGAAGCACTATGTGACTCCAGGGCGAGCATTAACTTGATGCCTCTCTCTACATTCAAGAAGCTGGGATTAAAAGAGTCACGGCCGAGAAACATGACAATCCAGTTGGCAGACAATTCAGTGGTAAAGCCATATGGGATTTGTGAAGATGTGCTAGTGAAAGTGGATCGATTTGTATTTCCAGCAGATTTTGTCATCATGGAGATGCAAGATGAACAAGGCAATGAGCTACTCCTCGGACGACCCTTCCAAGCTACGACCGAGATGATACTTGAGATGGGGAGAGGTTGTTTGACCTTAGGTATAGCCGATGACTGATTTAAGATGGTCATGCCTTCCAGCGCCACTTCACCTAAATCTAAGGAGCAATGCCACATGATAAAACATTTTGATAACAATATCTCACTTTGTCTAGGGAAGCCATTTTTAGATATGGCCCATGTAATGACCAAGGTGGAAAAAGGGACTTTGGCTGTGGACATCATGGAGCAGACCAAGGTGGTATCCCTTTGTAAGGCTATAGGTTTTCTGAACGATGAGGATGAGGACATTCCTCCCTCTACTAAAGATGAGGCTATAGCAAATTTAGTTTTTGATGCATATCCAGAATTACCACTTGAGGCCTGTTTAGTCAATATCACTCATGATTGGATGAGAAGAAAATCACTGAAGGAGTGTGCCAAGATGCTTCAGATGTTGCCGTGCTTCTATGCGAGGCACTATGAGGATTTAGGAGAACTACCACCTCCACTCCAATCATCCTTAATCAGCCCACCAGAATTGGAGTTGAAGCCGCTGCCACCGCACCTCAAGTACGCATTTCTAGCTGAGGAAGAAAAGTTGCCTGTGATTATTTCTGCTTATCTGAGTGCTGAGGAGGACCAGTTGCTGATAATGCTAAAGAACCACCGGGGAGTATTTGGGTGGTCTATTGCAGATATCCAGGGGATTTCCCCTACTTTGTGCCAACATAAGATTCGGCTCGAGGAGGGAGCCAAGTCGGTGATTCAACCACAACGTTGATTAAATCCGAGCATGATGGAGGTTGTGAAGAAGGATGTGATTAAGCTTCTTTCCGCAGGTATCATCTATGAAATTTCAGAATCGACATGGGTGAGTCACACACAGGTAGTCCCTAAAAAGGGGGGAATAACTGTTACTCATAATCTCTTAAATGAACCTGTCACCACCCACTTGGTAACCGGGTGGTGAGTTTGTATAGATTATCGACGACTGAATGCCGCTACGCGAAAGGATCACTTTCATCTTCTGTTTATTGATCAAATTCTAGAACGCTTAGCCAGCCGATCACATTTCTGTGTTATGGATGGGTATTCGAGGTACAATCAGATTTCGATTGATCCTAAGGACCAAGAGAAGTCCACCTTCCTTGTCCCTACGGAACGTTTGGGTACCGCCACATGCCCTTTGGATTATGTAACGCACCGGCGAACTTTCAGCGTTGTATGCTCGCCATTTTTTCTGATATGGTAGAACGCTGTCTAGAGGTCTTTATGGATGATTTCTCGGTTTATGGTGCATCGTTTGATGAATGCCTTTACAATTTGGATAAGGTGTTATAACATTGCGAGGACACACATTTGGTCCTCAACTGGGAAAAATGTCATATGATGGTGAGTGAAGGGATAGTGCTAGGACATAAAGTGTCTAGCAAAGGTTTGGAGGTAGATCCGGTAAAAATTGAAGTAATTTCCAAATTGCCCCCACCAAATTCGGTGAAAGGGGTAAGAAGTTTCTTAGGTCACGCTGGTTTCTATCGTCATTTCATAAAAGACTTTTCAAAAATTGCCAAACCTTTATCTGAGCTTCTAGAAAAGGATGTTGTTTTTTATTTCAATGACAAATGTTTACACGCGTTTAACATGCTGAAGGAAAAATTGATTTCCGCACTGGTTGTGCAAACACCAGATTGGACCAAGCCGTTTGAACTCATGTGTGATGCATCCGATTTTGCTGTTGGAGCTGTATTGGGACAACGGGTGGACAATAAACCCGCTGTGATTTTTTATGCCTCTAAGACTTTGAACGATGCCCAACTAAATTACACGACTACCGAAAAAGAATTTCTTGCCGTTGTTTTCACTTTTGAAAAATTTCAGCAATATCTAGTTGGATCGAAAATCGTAGTTTGGACTGACCACGCCGCTATTAAGTATTTGATGGAGAAAAAAGATGCCAAACCTAGATTGATTAGGTGGATCTTGCTTTTACAAGAATTTGATATCGAAATCAAAGACAAGGAGGGGATTGAAAATGTTGTAGCGGATCATTTGTCTAGGTTAGAGAGGGTAGATGAAAAAGATTTACACATACCCATTACCGAGACATTTCTGGATGAACATCTTTTGAAAGTGAATTCTAAAGATCCGTGGTTTTCATATATTGTGAACTATCTTGCTTGCAGGATCATCCCGGATGATTGGACGTATCAAGAGAAGAAGAAATTCTTCCATTCTCTACGATATTATTTTTGGGATGACCCTATTCTCTTGAAGCAATGCAGGGATGGTGTCCTACGCAGGTGTGTACCTGAGGTGGAATATGAGAGTGTTCTTCGTCATTGCCACACACTACCGACGGGTGGACACCATGCAAGCTCTCGTACGGAAGCCAAAGTACTGGAAAGTGGCCTATACTGGCCTACCTTGTTTCAGGACGCTTATGAGTTCGTGAGGCAATGTGATTCCTGCCAAAGGGTGGGTAACATTTCAAAGAGATAAGAGATGCCCCTAAATGTTTTCCAGGAGGTTGAGGTATTTGATTTATGGGGTATAGATTTTATGGAACCCTTTGTGTCCTCAAATTCTAATTTGTATATCCTTTTAGCTATTGACTATGTGTCGAAGTGGGTGGAGGCAATACCCACAAGGACTAATGATTCCACTGTAGTGTGCAGGTTCGTTGAGGAAAATATCTTCTGCAGGTTTGGTGTGCCCCGAATGATCATTAGTGATGGGGGTACGCACTTCCAGAATCAAAAGTTCTCAGCATTATTGAGAAAATACGGGGTCAAACATAACATTGGTACCCCGTATCACCTTCAAACTCAAGGACAAGTGGAGGTCTCCAATCGAGAAATTAAAAAGATCTTGGAGCGTACTGTGGCTTCCATGAGGAAGAATTGGAGTGCCTTACTACCGGATGCATTGTGGGCATACAGGACGGAATACAAGACACCTATAGGCACCACGCCTTTTAGGTTGGCGTACGGTTGGGCCTGTCACTTACCAGTGGAGTTAGAGCACAAAGCAAATTGGGCACTGAGGAAGCTCAACTTGAGTTATGATGAAGCGGGGAAGAAGAGATTACTTGAACTAAATGAACTGGATGAGCTGCGAATGAATGCATAAGAGAACTCTCAGATCTACAAGCAGCATACAAAGTTGATCCATGATCACCACATTCAGATGCGCACCTTCAAGAAAGGAGATCGTGTGCTTTTGTTCAATTCAAGGCTGAAGTTGCATCCTGGGAAGCTAAAATCCTGATGGAGTGGACCATTCATAGTAGGAGAGGTCAGACCACATGGTGCAATCATGGTGCACGATGGGGAGACTACATTTTTGGTGAATGGACAGAAGTTGAAGTTGTATTTTGGTGAAGATTACACGAGGAAGGTGAATGAGGTCAAACTCATTTCACTTTCGGATGCATGACGTGCTTCAAGTCGTCTAGCCTAAGACGTTAAATAAGGGTGCTTGTTGGGAGGCAACCCAACCATTGGTACTTTAGTTTAGTTCTTTTACATTTGTAGTTTGATTTGTTTTAGCTTAGTTTTTAGTGTAAAAAAGATACCGTGATCGTTTGCTACATGTGCAGGACTGAGGCAGAGTCGATACCATCGACCCTTGTGTCGATGGTATCGACCATGATACAGGTTGGCGACTGCAGAAATCGCACTGTGTCGATACTATCGACGGCCTCGTCGATAGTATCGACAAACCAACAGGTTGATCGCCAAGTCAAGGTCGATAGTATCGACATGCCAATGGATACCATCGAGATCTCTGGAGATATTCCGAAGAAATCATCTCAGTGAAGTTGATACTATCGACGGGCCTGTCGATGGTATCGACGCATTCACACACAGAAGGCGGCGGCCGGGCCTCGCGAGGGTTTTCCCTAATCAGAGAGTCAATACTATCGACTCACGTCGATAGTATCGACGCGCCACATCAACAATCCGTGAGGAAAGATCTACGGCGATCGCAACAACTAGAAAGTCGATCCGGGGGACGGGTCGATACCATCGACATCGATCCGGGACTCGCAGATCCATCCATCGACGACCGTCGATACTAGCGGCAGTATGGATTGTGTTACCCATGTCGATACCATCGACCCACGTCGATGGTATCGACGAGCATACAACAACGCCGGCCACGGCTATATATGAGAAGGATTTGCATTAGATGACATCACAACTCCAGAGCAATCCTCCTCCACCTGTGCCGAGCATATTATAGAGTGATCCGAGCCCGACGATGAGCAACACCAAGCACGTTCTTCATCGAGCGGAGATTCCTTTCTCCGATCTTCACCGAGCTCTCTCTCTATTCCTCTTTCTATCGCGATCATGGTGCATGTTGCTGGTGCATCGTCGTCACGCACTGACCCGATGGAAATCCCAGAATTCGTGCCACCACCTACCGAGTCGATTCCACGTCCGTGGTTGATTCATCCATCCACGGAGGTCAAGAAGATATATGAGGAGATCTTAAAGAGAAAGATCGAGCCGACCCGTTATGTTGAACGGGAAACCATCCACAACTTGGGGTTCGAAGCTAACCTCGACTACATTCTGAAGGGACAGGCCCGACACACGGGAAGACGGCCTGACGAGCTGGAGTTTAATGCAAATGGCCAGCCATTCTTCGACGAGTGGCCTACGTACAAGGAGCTGGTGGCTGAGTTTATACCCAATGACGTCATAGCCATTGACCGCGAGTGGATCAAGGGCTGGGTGTTTTTCCGACTATACAACATCGACTACACTATGACACTCCGGCAGTTCAACAAGATCTTCAACTGGAATCATTCACGGTCTGACTATCGGCGGCTGGAAAACCGCACCGACTACGATGCAATCTTTTCCGAGCTTGTGACGGTGCCGCCGGGCAAGTCAGTGAGTTACCACAATGCTGCGGTAGCCAACTTTGAGCATCCATTTGTCCGGATACTCCACCAGATGCTGAGTTCTACATTGTTTGCTAGGGGTGATCTGGCTCTCAGCAAGTTTCAGGAGACAGACCTATGTTTCTTGTATAAACTCCTGAAGCGCCAAGAATGCAACTGGGGAGCTTTCTTTTTGCAGCGCGTTTTGGCGGTGAAGAGGAGTATATGGAAAGCTCCAAGTCACTTTGGCGGGCTTATCACCAAGTTGGCCTCCTACCTTGGGTTGACTTTCCAGCAACTTACTCCTCTCTCCAACAGGAGCAAGGTGAACTTGTAACATCTGCACCACTCCAACCTCATACTTCTTCGAGATGGCTTGGCGTATGCACACTGCCACGTCAACCATGCTTACAAAGAATGCTCGCTTCCCGATCCGGTCTTCAACATCAAAGGGGCGCAACACTTCCGATGGACTATCATAGCCATTGCTGACTCTGATGAAGACGAAGACAACGACGATGATGACAACAATGACGATGAGGCTGAAGAGGAAGAGGAGGCCTACACCCCTCTTCGGGCACGAGTGGCACCACAGAAGCATCCTCGCATGCATCCGTGTGCATCTTCATCTTCGCAGCCACCACCACCACCACCGCCCTCGCAGCCAAGCGAGGATGTCTATTTGATGCAGGGCATGTATGCTATGCTGCAAGACATACAACAGACACAACAACATCACACGACGTTGTATACTGGTGTTCAGGAAACTACGAACCGGTTACTAGACAATCAAAGGGCAATCTTCGAGAACGAGCGTCTTCTCCTCGACAACCAACAACAGATTCATGATCAGTTGCATAGGATGGAGATGCAACAATAGCCCTTTTACGATCACTATTGGAGCCAGAATTACTTTGGAGGCTATCTGCAACCTCCACCTAGGGCCCAGTTTGATCCGAGCTTCCAGTGGGAGTATCCATCTTGGGACCCCACGGCTCCACAGTACCCGCCTCCGCCTGAAGAGTAAATCAGTATCTTTGTTCCAACCTTTAAGATTGTTTTTGACTATGAGGCCATAGTCGAATTCAAGCTTGGGGGGGTGTTGGAACAACTCTATTTTTTATTTTCTCTGTTTTTAGTTTTATTGCTTTTGTTCTTGTCATTTGTTTCTTGCAATCTTAGTTGTTTGTAGGATCCACATTCTATCTAGTGTAATCGTGGATGTCTTAAGTCTTGTGTCATCTCAGTTGCATGTACATGGGAATTAAGGGGAAATTAAAAATTTTTGAGTGTTCACAAGCTGGAGTGTTGTTCAACTTTGATCACTTAACTTAAGAAAATGATTGGTTTTGTCAACTTTAAAATAGAAAATCACAAATGTACATTCCTAATGATTCATGAAAGTGGACGGAATTGGTTGTTTGATCCTAAACTGATCAAATGATAATGAGACTCTAATTTGAAGTATGTGAGAGAAACCTCTTAACTACTACATAGGTCAGTAAGGAGGGACACATAATACTTTTCAAAGGTTCAGTCAATTAGTCTTGTGATCTGTTCACCTCATTGCTTTTCACAATCCACCACGAGATTTGGAAGTAAAGTACTGCTTCAACCTTTTTGATTGCATGTCATGTAGATAGGACTTGCATTGCAACCACTTTCATATGTTTTGCATGAAAAAAATAGAACAGTTATACATGCACATTACCCTTAGGTGCATGTCATTTAGTTGCATTCATAACTTTTATGCATAGAGTACATCATGTACCTCATTTCTTCCTTAATGGTGAATTAAATTGTTCCATACCTTCTAAATAGTTCAAATATTTGAGTAATGCATAAAAAGTAAGTTCAATAAAGTATTCATTGGCAATTATGGATATAAGGGCTTGAAAAAAAAGAAAAAAATCTGAAAAAAAATGAAATTGAAAAAAAAAGAGAAAGTCATTAAGAAGCAAGTAGAATAAGAAGGAGAAAGGAGTATAATCTCACCTGCATTTTAAGATGAGTGAGTACATTATGTAGCTCAATTAGATATCCATCTCATTTTGAAATGGGATGTTAGTGCATGCATCATTCCACCCAATTTTAGGCATTAGGGCATTTTTCATGTGCATTTGCATCATTTAGGGCATTTTTGTTTTATGCATGTTGAAACCGTATAATGCTTCCACTTCTTCCGTTAGCCACCCATTCCATCCACCCATTTCTCAGATTGGTAGGCTACCGTGATTTTCTCCTCACTTGTGAATATCGGGAGAACTGCTTCCATGTAGATGGTAGTTAGGGCGAGCAACGTAGTATAGGAGATCGCAAGATGCATTAAGTCTGGACCGGCGAATTTTATTATGTTAACTGCCTTATGTGATAGTGTTCATTAGTTTTGAGGTAGACATCTTTTACGGGTGATTACTGTCGCCTTTAGGGTAATTATCATTCTGTGGTTAGTGAGGGCCGGTATGCGAATGTCCGGTGGGAGTCATATGGGATGTTTGTTGTGATGCTTTGTTCTTTAGTTGACTCTGGAAATTCTATTTTAAGGTTTAGTTGCTCGAGGGCAAGCAATGTTCAAGCTTAGGGGAGTTTGATGCGATGATTTTGAGTCGCATTTATAGACTGATTTGATATGTGTTTTATGCATTTATTAGTCATTTTCATGGTTAATGTTGCATAATTCATCTACTTTGGTCTATGCTACTTCTTTATGTCAAATTTCCCTTATTTCAGCATTTTGAGTATTAATTATCAAAAGAATACGTTTTGTGTAGCCTTATGTGGTTTCGTGTGTTAATTTCAAGAAAAACAAGTATCTGCTACTGTCGATACCATTGACAGTGGTCGATACCATGGACCAGACCACAGGTTGCCAGCCGCAAGGACAAGAAGAAAGTCGATACTATCGACAGGGATATCGATGGTATCGAGATACCATCAGGTTGCTGGCGAGAAGTGAGTCGATACTATCGACCCATATGTCGATACTATCAACTAGTGGAGCTACAGTGACACAAAAGTAAAAAACCGATGCCTAAGAATGTCGATACCATCGACCCATGTTGATGGTATCGAGGTGGCATCCGTCGCAAAAAAGGAAAGAAAAGAAGAACTGCCGATATCGCGCTAGGTCGATACCATCGACCCGCGTCGATGGTATCAACACCGTCAGATATGAGTTTGCTTCAGATTGATCTTAATCCGACGGCTGTGATTAATTGGCGACCTAACTCGGGAATTATACCTAATGACGGCGCCCAAGAGGGAATCATCACGTCATTAGCTGTTGCACACATCCCGAGAAGGTGTGGAGAGAAGAACGGAGCCCAGAAGCACGCCCCAGCCAATCCGGACGCTGAAGAAGATGATTTCCACCACCGAAAGGCGGGAGAATGCATATTCCACGCCAAGGATCGCTTGTATCTTCTCCGTTCAGGGGTTTCACCACTCAATCACGTTTTTCTCCATGTTTCCCTTTTTCTACTCCACGTTTTGCTCTGAGATGAACATGCAGGGCTAATCCCCTTTGTCTTTAGGACTGGGAGTAGCCCGTGAATTCATTGTATGACAATTTTATCATAGTAATTCATATCTTATCTCTTAAATCTGTGGTATAATTTTGTTTTCTCAATTATATTGTTATGCTTGATCACCATAATAATAATCTAATGCCCTTAATTGCTTTGAAAGAAGAATTAATGGTTGAAAAGAGATGAAATTTACATTAATTGACAAATCCCTTGAACAGGTTGGTGTAAGGTTAATGGTGGATACCGAGAGATCGTTCTTAATGCACCTAGTTTAGGGTATAAGTTACTACGACGGTGGAACCGGCCTAGACGTAGGTAGTGAATTGTACCACGACAGTGGGCAATTCTGATTTTAGGCCACTACCCGGATAGAGAGATAAGATTGAGTGACTGCATAGAATTTAATACAATGAAAACCCGCAGTGAAACCGCAATCCTAAAGATCTCATTTTGAATTGATTAAACCAAACATTTAATCGATTGCTTTGTTTTGTTTTATTTTTATTTTCTTTTAATTTTAACAACAATTCTCAACTATTTAATCGGTCTAGCTGATCGCGAGTAGTTAGTAGGAGTCTCCGACAATTTCACGTATCCCTGAGTTCGACTCGTGCCTCACAAAGGCCTATATTACATTGACGCGTACACTTGCGTTTCTACGCACGGTAAATTCATGTCAATATTCTTTATTGAGATATGCTTTGATATTCAATTAAGTTATAATTGAAATGATTGCTTAAAGAGAATGTTGCTTCACTTAGTTATATAATGTTAAACCGGATGTTAAATGTTTAAAGTTATATTGCTTATTGTTATTCCTTAATTGCAATAACAAAGCTTCTGGCGAAGAGTTATAACTCTCGCTGGGACAATTATTCAATTGTCTCACCCCCGTGGGATTTGACTTTTTAGGTGGACACCGAGGACGGAGGAACCCATCTGAGGGTGAGCAGCAGTAGCAGCAACATCAGGGACAACAATGATTCTAAGATGGAGACACCGTCTGTCAAGTCTTGTAAATAGTATGTCCTATGTGTCGTCTCTGTACTCTCAGGTCATAGGAGTTAGTAGATCTGAGGTTTTTGGCTTAATGTCTCGAGATTTTGGTATCTTGCCTTGCACAGATAACAGGGCAATTGATGCATGTAATCACTCGAGATGTGATTTTATAGAGATGTAATGATGAATCATGATGTAGACAATTTATCTTGTTTTCTTATAAAAGATTTTTATTACTTAAAGATCTCTTTCCAAAAAGTTTTAATTTTTAGTGATTTTTAATAATTCCGCTGCTAGTTAATCGCTTCCACTTAGTTTACCTCGTGTTTTGGTGATTCGATTGCCACACCTGCCTTATGTGTTTTTTTCTCCGATTGTTGGCTATTCTCTCCTATCCGACCTAGATGGACTCAAATCAAAGAAAAAGATCTACCCTTACTGGAGCAACCTGCACAGTAGCTACTCCTAGGCATGTGTCCTTTGAGGGTACATCCTTCATCTCATACCAAGCTTTGAATCAATATAAGGATCTCCTCCCTAGGACTCCATTTCCTTTTTGAGATTTGGTTGAACCTCAGTTTGCAACAACTGAGGTGATTGAGGAGGCAACTAGAGTGTTTAAAGAATATCACTTAATTTCTTTATGTGTAGAGCATGCGTGATTTGTAAATGCCATGTCAAGCACAAAGGTTGTTCATGAACTCTACGTCAATTTGACATAGAACTACACCTCCCTAGTCCCACCACCAAATACCCAAGTCGTTTTAACTTCAATGATTGTCGAGATTGATATTACAATCTCAGAGGATTCTCGGAATACCTACTTCTCTGGTTGTGGAATTGTTGGTTCTTGGGTGGCTTCTTATCTATAGTCTCATGACCTTTTGGACCCTGAAGGTTTCTACAAGTGCTTTGAACCCAAGCTTACCCTTCCTGGCATCCATAGTTCCTGAAGAAACTTGACGTCCCTTTTAAGAAGAAGTCACCCTTACCCTCATCTTCCTTAGATATCAAGACAAGACTAATCGCTTTAGTTGTTAACTGCAATATTCATCCCAAGTGGAATCAAACTGATATTGTAAAGAACACGATAATGATTATTATTGTCTATTGAAGGATATTGGAGTTAAGTGGGATCGTTACATTTTCCATCGTATGACCTGCTTCAAATCTAGGAAGAACACCTCAAGCACCCGTCTCCCATATCCTAACTTGATATGTGGTGTGTTTGCTCACCATAATGAAAAATCCCTCATTCATGATCTTGGATACAAGCCAAGTCATATAGGAGTTTCCATTAGTGAGACAACCATCAAGAAGACCTTTCTTCCTACATCTTCCACCACACAAGGTGCCCCTACCTCCACCAAGCCCCCTCCACCTCCACCACCACCCTGCCCTAGCCACACCTCATTTTCTGTATCAAATGAAGCCCTCATGGGATACATGATGCATTAATAGGCATACAACCTTAGGGTTCAATATCATCTTCACCAGGACCGCTGCCAGATTATGTCTCACATGAACCTATTATGTATCCATCCCTACCCACACTACCAGGCGTACCCTGACATTGAATATGCCTATTATGCATACAATTAGTTCTATCCTGACCCCACCTACCACTGCTTTCGTTGCAGCCTCAGCTGCTGCTGATGGTGGACTTGCCCCTGCTTCTGGAGCTCTTCCTCTTATGGATTTTCTTGTTTGTCCCGCTCCCACTTTGCTTGCTGGTTTTGATGGGACTTCTTCCCCCTCTTTTGAGAAAGAAAATGCATTACATGCATGTGGCATGTCACAGACTGCGTAGAATGCCAGGTGGCATGGTCATGCTTTTGGACCTCCTGCTGATGCAGAGATTCCAGACCAGGACATTAAGGATGAGGCTGATGCTGATAATGATGCCGACGATTCTAATGATGGTGATGATGGTGAGGCTACCACTGCTGCACCATCTAATGATGATGAGGACTATCAATCTGAGGATGAGGAAGATGAGGATATAGTTGATGTAGTAGATTCCTTAGATGTTTATATCTATAGTCTATTAGAGTGCTCACAAGCTCTCTAACATATGAAACTCCAATCTCTCTAATATGTCCTAAACAATACATTATTTGCACAAAAATATGTATAAAATCATGAAAATTAAGGTTATAACACTTTGTCTCTATGATGATGCAGGTTATCACCATAAGGAAAATTTCAATTATTTTGGAGGGTGAAGCTTTGAAGGCCTTTAAACCTTTTAGGGGAGTAAAAAAAGGAGACCCTATATTTCCATATATATTCATTTGATGTCTAGATAGATTGATCCAAGCCATCACATTGGAGGATGACACACAGAAAATAGAAGCATGCAATTTTCACCAGATGGAATTCACTTTCATTCATGTATTCTCTGTCAATGAAATTTTGTTATTTGGAGAAGCTACAGTTAAACAAGGAAAGGTGATGATGGAATGTATAAGGAAAAATGAAGAAGCTTTAGGATGATGGCTAGCAAAGGAGAAATCAAATATTTTATCTTTAAAGGGGATTCTAACTAAAATTAGCATACAAATTTGGATAAGATCATGATTCCACAAACAAATATCATAATAAAGCATTTAGGGTTGCAATAGTTCATCAAAGGAACTCAAAGGAACTATATACATGGCTAGTAGGTAACCTTCAAAATAAGGTTAATGGACATATGCATCATACTCTCTCATTATCCAAACACATTACATCGGCGAAATATGTGCTCCATTCTTCTATTGCATACATAATGCAATCAACAGATCAACTGATCAAGAACTTCATATGGAGTGGAGAAAGTGAAAGATCTAAAACCAACCTAGTGGCATGAAAGAAGGTGACGGAACCTATAAACAAACTCGTACTAGGTAGACTTAGACAAAAGAATACAATGAGTCTCTCATCATGAAGTCCACTTGGGGGTTCATTACAAGAAGTAATATCATGTGGATACAACTAACAGAAAGTAAGTATCATAATCAGAATGGCTATAGAATCACATGTTCTAGTTTGTCGTGGTGTATTTTTGTCAACTGAACATTGTCAAGAATCACTCTAAGAGAGATATAGTCAGTGGCACAAAGATGAGTCACTAAGAAGATCAACGAGTCAAATCTAAATCAAAGCCAATTCCAATACCTCAAAATTCCATACCATGGATATTACTGATATGATGGTGCCAATATGGTGAAAACGATGTAAATTGAAATGAACAATTTCTAAAGACTGGTACTAAGCAAATAGTGACTAAAATTTTGAGCATGCAACCACCACAACCTATGAATGAGGAGCATGTATATATTTGGACCTTACATAAACATGGTGTATTCATTGCTGAATCAACACACCACATGCTCATGGATGGGAAAACATGTAATAGTAAGGGTAACTGAGAAATTATCTGTCATACATCAATTCTGCAAAAGGTGAAATGCTTCTTATGGTTCCTATGGAATGAACGATTATTGACTAATTACCTTCATTTTGTTAGAAAGGTGACCAACACGACTCTATGTGATAGATGTGGTGAACTAGTTGAAACTAACCTACGTGTAATAAGAGACTGCTCCTTCAATCATAATATATGGATAGCACCAAATGAACCAAACATTACCAACTTCTCCAAAGTCAACAATTTAACCAATGGCTTGCTACCAATATGAAATACTCCACGATGAAGGAAAACTAGAATATCACCTTTGCAATGACATGTTGGATACTGCGGAAGGAAAGGAACATGGCAGTATTTCAAAAGAAGAAGTTTCGGCTAAAAACCCTTATAAGAACATAATCACTCCAAAATGGAATTGTTAGAGCATTCAACGGAAATCCCAAATCTAGTTGCTAGCAGAAGAAACGCCCTAATTTTCAATGTCATATACCTCAGGAGTTCAATAGAGTTATCACAGTTGATGCAATAGTTAATACCAATGAAGAGAAGTCGAGATCTAGCTATATCACGTGACTGCAAATGCTGATTGATACAAGGGGGTGCCTCGACCTTTGTAGGGATGGATCCACTAGAGGGTGGACTAAAAGCCATCCTTATGGGACTTCCAAAGAGTACTGAAATGGAAGGCAGTAAGGTCATCATTCAAACAGATTCAAGAATCATAGTTGAGTACATAGAAGTGACTATGGAGTGTTCATTGATGTATAAAACTACGGTGGAAGTAGCAAACATCCACCTAAAGATATCATATGACATATGACTTATTTTTAGGAAAAGGAGTTCAAATGCCCTAGCTGACAGGTTGGCAAAGCAGCACTTGAAGGGGACTCAACTTGAAGGGGACTCAACTAGAGGCTACGTAACTGAATGGCCAACTTGGTTCAGGGAACACTACATTATGGAAGTAGATGTTGATAGAAATTGATAATATAGATACGTTGCTAGAAAATAAAGGTGGAAGGTGTAATGAAATGTAGTTTGGTGTTGTTTCTAAAAAAAAAAATACAGCTCGCTCGGGCAAGTATAAACCTTGCATCAAATATCTTCATTTGATTGCTATGTTTGTTTTTCCTGAAGTACAATTTCATGTACATTTACATGAAATAAAAAGGGGTAATGAATTCAATCAGTTTATAACTGACACTGAAGGAAAAAGTTAATTGTATGGCCAAATCGGTTCAGTTCTGGTTTACAAACTCGACGAGCAGAAAAGTCGGCGAGTTGAAGCAAATAAAACCTGACTGAAAGTCGATTTGCTTTGACGTATGTACCCCTACCGGCTACCAGCCAAGTTAAAAGTCGTCTTCCCCAATATGCGAACAATTGAGATCTAGCAACGTGGGTTCTGGGGTTCAACATTTGATTTGACGGATGTTTGGAATCACGAATTCTTACCCTGCGTATACAACTGTGATCTAGCAACGTGGGTTACTTCACCCTGGAACGTCTTCGTGTTCCATCTGGATGGCATTATTAGGGATTGTGATGTTAACATGGCATCCCTTTGCAGCACACGTGTTTAGTCATAGAACCCTATACGATAAGGGTGGAACCTCCATAATTTGAGGAATCTGGCTACTTGGCTCCGGTTAAGCGGCTTGTCTCCGCAGAAGCTTCCAGGTCCCCAGGGAAAGAATGGAATCATTCCTTTCACCTGCACTCTCCCTCCTTGACCTATTTAAAGGGCAGTGCGCTTCACCCGGCACTTTGAGCAATCTTGTATCAGATCTACAAAGTAGTAGTTTTGTACTCCGGTGTTGTGTACCCGAGTTTCGGAAGCCATTCCTGAACTTGTCTGTGATCTCAAAGTTACAGTTTTAAACTCGGTTTTAATAGATTTGCCCAGTCTAAGTTTTATATACATGCAACTGCTTTCTCGTGATGCATAGCTAGGCATACATTGAGGACCTCGTGGTAGATATTCCTGCCAGAGAGGTATTCTAGTAAGAATACAGCATAGACAATGCTCACACATTCTAACGAAGATGCCAAAAGGGAGAATGCAGAAACTGGCAATGACTCCTGTGCCCCTGAGTTGGTGGTATACAGCAGAAACGCATTACAGTCTTTGCATACTGATAAATCTGGACATGACGATTCCGAATCGGCTCAGAAAGGTACGCTCTTGCTTCTCAATTATAATTTCGCAGGTCATATTTGTACGTATGCCGTAAATATATTTGCACACATATATCCCGATCAATGATTAGTTTCCCTTGAAATATACGAATTCTCGAGGACCACAGCATCTTCGTCGAAACTGTTGTCTTGGCTGTTTAACGATTCCGAGTCTTCCTAGCATTATTCTTTTCAAATTACTGGTCACAGAACAGGTTTGCCACTAAAAAGTGGGTGTGCGCTACCATTTTTAATAGATTGTCGGCATTCCTTCATATCTATATCCATACATTATTCTGTTACTAACTTATATGTCTCAAGCTCTCAATATTGGATATTGTTTGGATCAAGAAAATTGATGCCTGAATATAAATAAACTATATGTAATTCTTTCCAAGCATACCTTAAGAAGAAAACTGATTTGGTTTCTGAATAAGTTTCGTTTTAGTATGTCATTAGGTGTACTCACAGACAGAAAAAAACATAAAGTCAATAATCTCCTTATTTTTTGAATAAGTTTAATTAATTGACCCCCTCATGGGGAGAGGGTGCAGAAATAATATTTGTGATAGATAAGCCGTATATTTTCCACCTTGTTTTTTTGCCAAGATTGATTTATATCATCGAGCATCAAAAGCAAGACAATTTATGCATCACTCTTTTGATTGTCAAGTGACTGAACTAAACAAACTTTGAAGTCAAGTAGTGAGGGTGTGATGATTCTGACCCTGAATAGTTGGGGACGTCTGATTCAAACACATTCATTTTTTTTCTTTTTTCATCTTTCTAAGAGGATGTTTTGAGCCTTTCATTTACCAAGGTTTCTGTTTCACTTCACAAATTCCCTATTTTTTACCTTACACCTTTTAATTCTGATAACCTAAGATCATTTCATTCTATGAATAACATTGTCTTTATGTAAATACACTCAATTCTATGGCTAAGGATAGACAGTATGAAACCAACAAGTATCTCTAGCAAATGGGTTACAGTTCTAATCTAGCTTCTGAAGTGTAAATATTTGCTGTAACAAAATTCTAACCTTGCGGATGATACCAGTTAGTTGCTAGTTTTGTATATTCACCAACTGATTCATCTTTGTATGTATTTACCAAGATTTGATCATATAAACTTGATATACCAATTCTTAATTCATTAGTATTATAACTCGTTGTTACTCTTGCTATTTACTTAAATATTTGGTAGTTGCTTTATATGAAAGTAAACTTTTGAGCTTTCTTGATTTTTTTTTATTGTTAATATTGTATAACAAGATGATATAAGATAGGCTGCAATCTGTTCTTCCATTATTTGCGGGCCTATCTCATGCTAGTTACACATTTAACACTGCCAATCATTTGTCTTAATCAAATGCAGGTCGAAACCAAATTCTAGCAGTACATTTAAATATTTTCTTGAGATAGTTTTCAGTAGAACTGTTTGACCCCACGGAAATTTCTTTACTCAAGTCCTATTATAGCTAGAAAATCACAGACTGGCGTTTACGAGGTTAAAAGTTTTAACATATTTGACAGATCATGAGGAAGCAATACTGGGGAGATTACTCAATGTCACCAGGGGAAACAGAAAGCTAAGAAAGTTTAATGGTGGTATGTTCACTTACAACGGAAAGATTCTTCAAATTCGCATACCCATGACTACACCATTGAAGACCATATCTTCATTGACATTTTTGGTACTAGATGACTTGATTAACCAACCAAACTTGTCTAGCTCTAATGGGATTAGGTTATATAAAAACAAGAGCGAGTTGCAGCACGCTGGCAAGATGATTAGGAAGGCATTTGTCGAGATATACAAAGAGATGGACTACCTCCGAAGATATCGGTATATGCACATTTTCTAATTTCATCATAGAACCAAAGCACGTTCCACTGATTTTGTTATATTTCTTCCATTTATATTTATTGTGCAGTACTCTGAATCTGTTAGCCTTCAAAAAGATCTTAAAGAAGTTTGACAGGGTAATTCTGAATCTTCTGTAAATGTTCATAAATAGCAGATATAATCTTCTTATACTTTGAAAAATATGATATTTAGTTCTTCATGAAACTTATTTCCAGCTAAATCACAACAAGGCTCAATTCTATATCAAGGAAGTCGAGTCTTCTTACTTTAACCAAAGGGAAAAGGTTAATATTCTGTCTTTTGCTTACTTGATGACATATTGCTTTGAGGTGAATCATAATGAATAAGCACCATCATTCAATAATTAGATAGTCTACTGATATCACAAATTTGTCAGATAGAGAAGTTAATGAACGAGATTGAGGAATTATTCATGGGTCAAATTGCAGAAGATGACCACAAGAAGACCATGAAGTATCTCAAGCCTCATTGCAAAAAAAAGTCACATATCATGACATTCTTCACTGGTACAAATCTGAAGCTGACATGGTAATAATGTATGCTAGTTGATATCCTCTCAGATTATTTTCATCACTAGTTTCATTTTTTCAGGGCTTTTTGCTGGATCTTTCTTTGCATTACTAGTTGGATATTCTTCTGTCGCACATATTGCCAGATTATACACTCGTCAACCTCATTCTATTTATATGGAAACGACATATCCTATTTTAAGGTAAATTTCTTCGGCACCACATATAACGATATGGTATTTATTGATTAGTAGTTTAAGGTATCTAGCTTCTGCTCACTGTAAATCACAACTCTTGTTTTTTTCAGCATATTTGGCTTGTTGTTCCTACACTTCTTTCTCTATGGATTGAATATTATCATGTGGAAAAGGGCACGGATAAACTATAGCTTCATATTTGAATTCAACCCTTCTAGTCAGCTGAAATATAATGATGTATTTATGTCATGTGCTGCATCCATGACAATTGTGGTTGGAGTCATGTTTTTTCATTCATTCCTCACCTATAAAGGACTCAACATGACTCAAGTTCAAACAATCCCTGGCTTCCTCATTTTGGTAATTATCTTGTTTGTGCTCTTAATGTGCAATGTACTGCACCTATGATACTCCCCATACAACGGGAAAAGAAAAAAGAAGATAGAAAAGACAAAAGATTTTTTTTCCTTCTATGCAGCTATTCTTGATGGTGCTTCTATGTCCTATGAATGTTATCTACTATTCAAGCCGCTACCTCTTTCTTAAGGTTCTCAGAAATATTGTATTTGCCCCTTTTTACAAGGTGAATCATATCAAATGAACTCTTTTATTATTTCATCCTGTCAAACTTTGTAGTCTTCAATTACCTGTAGTTAGCTATAATTAATAAGTTCCAATTTGCCAACTTTATTAGGTTGTCATGATTGACTTCTTTGTAGCTGACCAACTCTGCAGCCAGGTTCCATCTCCCTTTTCGGATTGTTCCGACTAAAGTTTTATCTATTTTGGATGTTCGTACATATTTATTTACCACTATTCATTTTCAAATTATATACAGGTTCCAATGCTCAGAGATCTTGCACAGGTTTCTTGTTACTATATAACTGGAAGCTATAAGATACAAGACTTTAGATACTGCATGAGGAGCAAAAGCTTTAGGCATTTACCTTACATCATTTCTTTCTTTCCCTATTATTGGAGAGCCATGCAGGTCTAAAATTATTTGTTTTTGTCTTCATGTCTAAAAATAGTAATGAATATCTGTACTAAAATTATCTCATCATGTAGTGTTTTAGAAGGTGGTATGACGAGAAACAAGCATGTCATCTTGTAAACATGGGCAAGTATGTATCGGCTATGTTGGCTGCCAGTACTTATGTCGCATATGACAATGATAGAAGCATCAAATTCCTTTTTATACTTGTCACGATGTCTAGTATAGCCACTGTATATCAGCTGTACTGGGATTTTGTGAAAGATTGGGGACTACTGCAATTAAACTCAAAAAACCCTTGGCTCAGGAGTGAGCTGATGCTGAAGTGGAAACTCATCTACTTCTTGTCCATGGTATTCATTTCAATCTTTATGTGACAATTTTAAAATGATGCATTTCCATTGAAACTATGATGGTAGGAGTTAAGGGTTGTATAAGCCCCATATTACACAGGGGAAAATTTACCTTTTTGTTGGACTCCTGTCCGCTCATAGACTTGCACATACATTATTACCTCAATATCATATACATTCATTCTCTTCTATCTACATTAACTTCCTTCACAATTGTTATTTTTCTTACTTTCTATCTTATCCACTTCTAAATGAAAAGTGCAATCTAAATTCCTTTTAATTATGAAATATATCCAATGGATATATATTTAAGTTTAGATCTCAATTTCAAATAGCATAGTTATGTGTTGCTTTACATCTAGCTAGCTAAATGTAGCTGAGCCAACCCTGTTGGTGGGGAACACATTCCAAGTGGCGTGTGGGATAGTCGCCTGCCTAGAGGTTGGGGCCACTTGAAATTGGTGAAATTTCCTTCTCTTAGGATGCATTTGGTTGTATATGGGTTGGTTTGGTTTGGTGAGTCCCAACACATAATAGTAGCTAGGGAGGATCGTATGCCTCATCATACAAAAAATCCAGTTAATCAGAACAAAAGCAATTGAAAGTAGTAAACACATAAGTAAATAATTAATTAAGTTGGATAGTTTTTGGTTTACCATAATGGATGATTTGCTTCTAATTCAATAAAAGGTACAAAGTGAAACCACACTGTATGTGCACCTCTAGTAAATAAAACATTTTCTTCCTCCAGTTTATGTATTATGGTCTTCTGTAATTCAGATGTTGATCGTGAAACCTTTACTAGAGTAAGATGTCAAATCATTCCTAGTGAAAAAGAAAAGCCTTTAGAGATGGTACGGGCTTGTAGATAAGTTTGTAATATAAAGTTTCTAACTAGCTCCTCATTCCCAGATTATTCTTTCTTTTGAACAGATTCACTCTGCATCGTTTAATTTTTCAAAAGTTGAAGGATCTATAGTTTTACCTAGACAAAATAATGACATACCCTGCATTCATTATTCAACTACATGTTTACTTTAAAATTTCAAAATGGTATTTACTACTTTTCATTGTGGAGGAAAAATGATCATCAAATAGGATAATATTGCATGCTCATATGATTTTGCTGGGTGAGCATCTCTAATGTAAATACTACGAAGATATTTTGCTACCTTTGCAAATAATTATCTGTCCTCATAATGGATTCAAGAATGCTCCTTCCTTTGTAGGGGTTGAACCTCATTCTACGACTTGCCTGGTTACATACTATTCTTCACTTTAAATTTGGGAGTGCAGATCAAAGGCTGACTTCATTCTTCTTTGCCACTCTGGAGGTGATAAGGCGTGCTCAAGGAAATTTCTATAGGTATACTGGTCCCCAATGTTTAGTTACTATATACAAGTTTCTCTCTGGACAATCTTCAGTGTATCCTTGTTTTAATACTCTGAAACTAATAATTACTACTGAAACGAGGCTAATGTAACCTAGTATATACACCATCTACATTGTGTTGATATAAATTTTTTTTTTACTATTTCTGATGTTCTCTTTTATTAAATTTTCAGGTTAGAAAATGAGAATCTGAACAATGCTGGCAACTTTCGTGCTGTTAAAGCAGTGCCTCTTCCATTCCATGAAGTTGACGAAGAGTGATGTAATTGGTGAAGACCACCACGTACACACATCCATTCAAAGCAGGTTAACTGGAAATCGGGCTTGTGTAGCCGTACATGGTTATGAGATTCAAGTTAAAATCATATTTAGAGTTGCTGATTGTAATTTCTATGATGGCAGGTCATGCAGTCTCAAGCATGCAGAAGGGTAAATATGATTACTAGACAAAGGGACGCTTTCTTTCACTGACCATGTTTTCCTCATACAAACTAGAAATATAATTCTCTTTGATGAAAAATCAATTGATGTCAATGAAAGCATAACATGCACTAGGTATTATTTTCTATCTATATGGAATAATTACATATCCCTCTTCAGCAATTGATCAATGGTGATCAGAAACACAGATGATCAAATTTTGTGGATCTGTCCATCATTTAGTAGTGCTAAACTGCAAGTGTCATCAAAACAATCAATGATGCCTTCATCCATTCAAATAGATAACCATCATGTTTTACAGGCATTGCTCCATTCTGCAAAAAGAAAAGCAACTAAATAAAAGCTTGATGTTCTTCTTGGATAACAATTTTCGATGGGAAATTACAACGATGTATCTATTCTCGACGATTATGTTTCTAACATATCAAAATCTAACGTCTATCTAGGGCATGTATGGTTTGCTGAATTTTCAAGAATCATGCATTTTTGCCATCATGCATTTGTAAAATACTACATTGTCAAAATCTCATAAACACAAATTTTGTGTTTGGTTTCTTCCTTTCTTTGATTTGTAAAATATATTCTTATTTTATTTAGTCTACCAGTCAGCCACAACTGGATTTTGGCATCTGAGAGAATTTTGATGGAATTAAAATGCGGGATTCCTATTATGTCTAGAAATCACAAGATTAGTCCTGTTTCATGAATCCAATAAACCAAATATAAAATTTCTGTAGATGAATGGCAAAATACATTCCAATACGGCAAAATTTAGAAAATGAAATATGCCTTTCCGCTAGCATGACATATGTGCTCAGCACGTTACGACTTACGATGTAAAAGTAAATATTTGGAGTATAAATGGATCTCTTTTTTATTATTATATTCCTTTGTTTAACCTTTTATATAGAAGTATCGTCAATATCAGTTCCAATGAGACGCTTAGAGATGCACTTAATCTGTTTTTCATATATTGATTGAATGGCATGTCTTGAAAAGTAAAAAAAAATTGTTCTATAATGATACAAGTATCTAATACATGCCGATTTAGACCGTATAGAGTTTATTTATGCGGGTTTTTTTAAAATAAAATTGTATTGTAATAATAGAAGAGCATTTGGAAATTTACTAGTATTTGAAAAGAACTGAAACGTAAGCACACAAGAAAACTTGAAAATAAAAGAAAATAGCCATGACGTACAAGCAACCACCCCCTCCCACATGACAAAGATATGAACAATTGATAACAAACCATGCAAAATGAGGTTAATGGACATATGCATCATACTCTCTCATTATCCAAACACATTACATCTGCGATATATGTGCTCCATTCTTCTATTGCATACATAATGCAATCAACAGACCAACCGATCAAGAACTTCATATGGATTGGAGAAAGTGAAAGATCTAAAACCAACCTAGTGGCATGAAAGAAGGTGATGGAACCTATAAAAAAACTCATACTAGGTAGACTCAGACAAAAGAATACAATGAGTCTCTCATCATGAAGTCCACTTGTGGGTTCATTACAAGAAGTAATATCAGGTGGATACAACTAATAGAAAGTAAGTATCATAATTAGAATGGCTATAGAATCACATGTTCTAGTTTGTCGCAGTGTATTTTTGTCAACTGAACATTGTCAATAATCACTCTAAGAGAGCTATAGTCAGTGGCACAAAAATGAGTCTCTAAGAAGATCAACGGGTCAAATCTAAATTAAAGCCAATTCCAATACCTCAAAATTCCATACCATGGATATTACTGATATGATGGTGGCCAGTATGGTGAAAATGATGTAAATTGAGATGAACAATTTCTAAAGACTGTACTAAGCAAATAGTGACTAAAATTTTGAGCATGCAACCACCACAACCTATGAATGAGGAGCATGTATATATTTGGATCTTACATAAACATGGTGTATTCATTGTTGAATCAGCACACCACATGCTCATGGAGGGGAAAGCATGCAATAGTAAGGGTAACTGAGAAATTATCTATCATACATCAATTCTGCAAAAGGTGAAATGCTTCTTATGGTTCCTATGGAATGAACGATTATTTACTTATTACCTTCATTTTGTTAGAAAGATGACCAACACAGCTCTGTGTGATAGATGTGGTGAACTAGTTGAAACTAACCTACATGTAATAAGAGATTGCTCCTTCAATCATAATATATGGAAAGCACCAAATGAACCAAACATTACTAACTTCTCCAAAGTCAACAATTTAACCAATGGCTTGCTACCAATCTGAAATACTCCACGATGAAGGAAAACTAGAATATCACCTTTGCAATGACATGTTGGATACTGCGGAAGGAAAGGAACATGGCAGCATTTCAGAAGAAGAAGTTTCAGCTAAAAACCCTTATAAGAACATAATAACTCCAAAATGGAATTGTTAGAGTATTCAACGGAAATCCCAAATCTAGTAGCTAGCAGAAGAAACACCCTAATTTTCAATGTCATATACCTCAGGAGTTCAATAGAGTTATCACAGTTGATGCAATAGTTAATACCAATGAAGAGAAGTCAAGATCTAGCTATATCACGTGATTGCAAATGCTGATTGATACAAGGGTGTGCCTCGACCTTTGTAGGGATGGATCCACTAGAGGGTGGACTAAAAGCCATCCTTATGGGACTTCCAAAGAGTACTGAAATGGAAGGCAGTAAGGTCATCATTCAAACAGATTCAAGAATCATAGTTGAGTACATAGAAGTGACTCTGGAGTGTTCATTGATGTATAAAACTACGGTGGAAGTAGCAAACATCCACATAAAGATATATATGACTTATTTTTAGGAAAAGGAGTTCAAATGCCCTAGCTGACAGGTTGGCAAAGCAGCACTTGATGGCAGTGGCGTAGCCACATACACCAGTGGGTGGGCACATGCCCTACCTTTATTATGAAAATTGTATACATCTCTATATGAAATTGAGTTAAGTAGAAGCAAAATGTGCTTCGGTGCCCTACCAAATTATCACGCGCATGTCCTTAAATTAAGTGGTGCCCCCCTTGAGTGATTTTTCTGGCTACGCCACTGCTTGAAGGGGACTCAACTTGAAGGGGACTCAACTAGAGGCTACGTAAATGAATGACCAACTTGGTTCAGGGAACACTACATTAAGGAAGTAGATGTTGATAGAAATTGATAATATAGATACGTTGCTAGAAAATAAAGGTGGAGGGTGTAATGAATAGTTGGGTGTTGTTTCTAAAAAAAAAATACAGCTCGCTCGGGCAAGTATAAACCTTGCATCAAATATCTTCATTTGATTGCTATGTTTGTTTTTCCTGAAGTACAATTTCATGTACATTTACATGAAATAAAAAGGGGTAATGAATTCAATCAGTTTATAACTCAAACTGAAGGAAAAAGTTAATTGTATGGCCAAATCGGTTCAGCTCTGGTTTACAAACTCGACGAGCAGAAAAGTCGGCGAGTTGAAGCAAATAAAACCTGACTGAAAGTCGATTTGCTTTGACGTATGTACCCCTACCGGCTACCAGCCAAGTTAAAAGTCGTCTTCCCCAATGCGAACAATTGAGATCTAGCAACGTGGGTTCTGGGGTTCAACATTTGATTTGACGGATGTTTGGAATCACGAATTCTTACCCTGCGTATACAACTGTGATCTAGCAACATGGGTTACTTCACCCTGGAACGTCTTCGTGTTCCATCTGGATGGCATTATTAGGGATTGTGATGTTAGCATGGCATCCCTTTGCAGCTAGCACACGTGTTTAGTCATAGAACCCTATACGATAAGGGTGGAACCTCCATAATTTGAGGAATCTGGCTACTTGGCTCCGGTTAAGCGGCTTGTCTCCGCAGAAGCTTCCAGCCTTCCAGGTCCCCAGGGAAAGAATGGAATCATTCCTTTCTCCTGCACTCTCCCTCCTTGACCTATTTAAAGGGCAGTGCTCTTCACCCGGCACTTTGAGCAATCTTGTATCAGAACTACAAAGTAGTAGTTTTGTACTCCGGTGTTGTATACCCGAGTTTCGGAAGCCATTCCTGAACTTGTCTGTGATCTCAAAGTTACAGTTTTAAACTCGGTTTTAATAGATTTGCCCAGTCTAAGTTTTATATACATGCAACTGCTTTCTCGTGATGCATAGCTAGGCATACATTGAGGACCTCGTGGTAGATATTCCTGCCAGAGAGGTATTCTAGTAAGAATACAGCATAGACAATGCTCACACATTCTAACGAAGATGCCAAAAGGGAGAATGCAGAAACTGGCAATGACTCCTGTGCCCCTGAGTTGGTGGTATACAGCAGAAACGCATTACAGTCTTTGCATACAGATAAATCTAGACATGACGATTCCGAATCGGCTCAGAAAGGTACGCTCTTGCTTCTCAATTATAATTTCGCAGGTCATATTTGTACGTATGCCGTAAATATATTTGCACACATATATCCCGATCAATGATTAGTTTCCCTTGAAATATACGAATTCTCGAGGACCACAGCATCTTCATCGAAACTGTTGTCTTGGCTGTTTAACGATTCCGAGTCTTCCTAGCATTATTCTTTTCAAATTACTGGTCACAGAACAGGTTTGCCACTAAAAAGTGGGTGTGTGCGCTACCATTTTTAATAGATTGTCGGCATTCCTTCATATCTATATCCATACATTATTCCGTTACTAACTTATATGTCTCAAGCTCCTAATATTGGATATTGTTTGGATCAAGCAAATTGATGCCTGAATGTAAATAAATTATATATAATTCTTTCCGGGCATACCTTAAGAAGAAAACTGATTTTGGTTTGTCAGCAGGTGTACTCACCAACAGAAAAAACATAAAAGTCAATAATCTCCTTATTTTTTGAATAAGTTTAATTAATTGACCCCCTCATGGAGAAAGGGTGCAGAAATAATATTTGTGATAGATAAGCCTTATATTTTCCACCTTGTTTTTTTGCCAAGATTGATTTATATCATCGAGCATCAAAAGTAAGACAATTTATGCATCACTCGTTTGATTGTAAAGTGACTGAACTAAACAAACTTTAAAGTCAAGTAGTGAGTGTGTGATGATTCTGACCTTGAATAGTTGGGGACGTCTGATTCAAACACATTCATTTTTTCTTTTTCCATCTTTCTAGAGGATGTTTTGAGCCTTCCATTTACCAAGGTTTCTGTTTCACTTCACAAATTCCCTATTTTTTGCCTTACACCTTTTAATTCTGTTAACCTAAGTTCATTTCATTCTACAAATAACATTGTCTTTGTGTAAATACACTCAATTCTATGGCTAAGGATAGACAGTATGAAACCAACAAGTATCTCTAACAAATGGGTTACAGTTCTAATCTAGCTTCTGAAGTGTAAATATTTGCTGTAACGAAATTCTAACCTTGCAGATGATACCCGTTAATTGCTGGTTTTGTACATTCACCAACTGATTCATCTTTGTATGTATTTACCAAGATTTGTTCATATAAACTCGATATACCAATTCTTAATTAATTAGTATTATAACTCGTTCTTACTCTTGCTATTTACTTAAATCTTTGGTAGTTGCTTTATACAAAAAAAACTTTTGAGCTTTCTTGATTTTTTTTATTGTTAATTTTGTATAACAAGATGATATAAGATAGGTTGCAATCTGTTCTTCCATTATTTGCGGGCCTATCTCATGCTAGTTACACATTTAACATTGCCAATCGTTTATCTTAATCAAATGCACGGTCGTAACCAAATTCTAACAATACATTTAAATATTTTCTTGAGATAGTTTTCAGTAGAACTGTTTGACCCCACGGAAATTTCTTTACTCAAGTCCTATTATAGTTAGAAAATCATAGACTTGTATTTACGGGGTTAAAAGTTTTAACATATTTGGCAGATCATGAGGAAGCAATACTGGGGAGATTACTCAATGTCACCAGGGGAAACGGAAAGCTAAGAAAGTTTGATGGTTGTATATTCACTTACAATGGAAAGATTCTTCAAATTCGCATACCCATGACTACACCATTGAAGACCATATATTCCTTGACATTTTTGGTACTAGATGACTTGATTAACCAACCAAACTTATCTAGCTCTAATGGGATTAGGTAATATAAAAACAAGAGCGAGTTGCAGCACGCTGACAAGATGATTAGGAAGGCATTTGTCGAGATATACAAAGAGATGGACTACCTCCGAAGATATCGGTATGTGCACATTTTCTAATTTCATCATAGAACCAAAGCACGTTCCACTGATTTTGTTATATTTCTTCCATTTATATTTATTGTGCAGTACTCTGAATCTGTTAGCCTTCAAAAAGATCTTAAAGAAGTTTGACAGGGTAATTCTGAATCTTCTGTAAATGTTCATAAATAGCAGATATAATCTTCTTATACTTTGAAAAATATGATATTTAGTTCTTCATGAAACTTATTTCCATCTAAATCACAACAAGGCTCAATTCTATATCAAGGAAGTCGAGTCTTCTTACTTTAACCAAAGGGAAAAGGTTAATATTCTGTCTTTTTCTTACTTGATGACATATTGCTTTGAGGTGAATCATAATGAATCAACACCATCATTCAATAATCAGATAGTCTACTGATATCACAAATTTGTCAGATAGAGAAGTTAATGAACGAGATCAAGGAATTATTTATGAGTCAAATTGCAGAAGATGACCACAAGAAGACCATGAAGTATCTCAAGCCTCATTGCAACAAAAAGTCACATATCATGACATTCTTCACTGGTACAAATCTGAAGCTGACATGGTAATAATGTACGCTAGTTGATATCCTCTCAGATTATTTTCATCACTAGTTTCATTTTTTCTGGGCATTTTGCTAGATCTTTCTTTGCATTACTAGCTGTATATTCCTCTGTCGCACATATTGGCAGATTATACACTCGTCAATCTCATTCTATTTATATGGAAACAACATATCATGTTTTAAGGTAAATTTCTTTGGCACAACATATAACCATCCGATATTTATTGATTAGTAGTTTAAGGTATCTAGCTTCTGCTCATTGTAAATTACAACTCTTGTTTTTTTAGCATATTTGGCTTGTTGTTCCTACGCTTCTTTCTCTATGGATTGAATATTATCACGTGGAAAAGGGCACAGATAAACTATAGCTTCATATTTGAATTCAACCCCTCTAGTCAGTTGAAATATAATGATGTATTTCTGTCATGTGCTGCATCCATGACAATTGTGGTTGGAGTCACATTTTTTCATTCATTCCTCACCTATAAAGGACTCAACGTGACTCAAGTTCACATAATCCCTGGCTTCCTCATTTTGGTAATTCTCTTATTTATGCTCTTAATGTGCAATGTACTGCACCTATGATACTCCCCATACAACGGGAAAAGAAAAAAGAAGATAGAAAAGACAAAAGATTTTTTTTACTTCTATGCAACTGTTCTTGACGGTGCTTCTATGTCCTATGAATGTTATCTACTATTCAAAGCTCTTCCTCTTTCTTAAGGTTCTCAGAAATATTGTATTTGCCCCTTTTTACAAGGTGAACCATATCAAATGAACTCTTTTATTATTTCATCCTGTCAAACTTTGTAGTCTTCAATTACCTGAAGTTAGCTGTAATTAATAAGTTCCAATTTGCCAACTTTATTAGGTTGTCATGATTGACTTCTTTGTAGCTGACCAACTGTGCAACCAGGTTCCATCTCCCTTTTCGGATTGTTCCGACCAATGTTTTATCTATTTTGGTTATTCGTACATATATATATATATTTACCACTATTCATTTTCAAATTGTATACATGTTTCAATGCTCAGAGATCTTGCACAGGTTTCTTGTTACTATATAACTGGAAGCTATTAGACACAAGGATTTGGATTCTGCACGAGGAGAAAAAGCTTTAGGCATTTACCTTACATCGTTTCTTTCTTTCCCTATTATTGGAGAGCCATGCAGGTCTAAAATTATTTGTTTTTGTCTTCATGTCTAAAAATAGTAATGAATATCTGTACTAAAATTATCTCATCATGTAGTGTTTTAGAAGGTGGTATGATGAGAAACAAGCATGTCATCTTGTCAACATGGGCAAGTATGTATCTGCTATGTTGGCTGCCAGTACTTATGTCGCATATGACAACGAGAGAAGCATGAAATTCCTTTTTATACTGGTCACAATGTCTAGTATAGCCACTGTATATCAGCTGTACTGTGATTTTGTGAAAGATTGGGGACTACTGCAATTAAACTAAAAAAACCCTTGTCTCAGGAGTGAGCTGATGCTGAAGTGGAAACTCATCTACTTCTTGTCCACGGTATTCATATCAATCTCTATGTGACAATTTTAAAATGATGCATTTCCATTGAAACTATGATGGTAGGAGTTAAGGGTTGTATAAGCCCCATATTACACATGGGAAATTTTACCTTTCTGTTGGACTCCTGTCTGCTCATAGACTTGCACATACATTATTACCTCAATATCATATACATCCGTTCTCTTCTATCTACATTAACTTCCTTCACAATTATTATTTTTCTTACTTTCCTTCTTATCCAATTCTAAATGAAAAGTGCAATCTAAATTCCTTTTAATTATGAAATATATCCAATGGATATATATTTAAGTTCAGATCTCAATTTCAAATAGCATAGTTATGTGTTACTTTACATCTAGCTAGCTGAATGCAACAAAGCCAACCCTATTAGTGGGGAATGCATTCCAAGTGGTGTGTGGAATAGTCGCCTACCTAGAGGTTGGGGCCACTTGAAATTGGTGAAAGTTCCTTTTCTTAGAATGAATTTGGTTGCATATGGGTCGGTTTGGTTTGGTGAGTCCCAACACATAATAGTATCTAGGGAGGATTGTATGCCTCATCATACAAAAAATCCAGTTAATCCGAACGAAAGAAATTGAAAGTAGTAAACACCTAAGCAAATAATTAATTAAGTTGGCTAGTTTATGGTTTACCATAATGGATGATTTGCTCCCAATTCAATAAAAGGTACAAAGTAAACCACACTGTATGTGCACCTCCAGTAAATAAAATATTTTATTCCTCCAGATTATGTATTATGGTCTTCTGTAATTCAGATGTTGATCGTGAAACCTTTACTAGAGTAAGATGTCAAATCATTCCTAGTGAAAAAGAAAAACCTTTAGACATGGTACGGGCTTGTATAAAGTTTGTAATATAAAGTTTCTAACTAGCTCCTCATTCCCTGATTATTCTTTCTTTTGAACAGATTAACTCTACACCGTTTAATTTTTCAAAAGTTGAAGGATCTATAGTTTTACCTAGACAAAATAATGACATACCCTACATTCATTATTCAACTACATGTTTACTTTAAAATTTCAAAATGGTATTTACTACTTTTCATTGTGGAGAAAAAATGATCATCAAATAGGACAATATTGCATGCTCATATGATTTTGCTGGGTGAGCATCTCTAATGTAAATACTACGAAGATATTTTGCTACCTCTGCAAAGAATTATCTGTCCTCATAATGGATTTGAGAATGCTCCTTCCTTTGTAGGGGTTGAACCTCATTCTACGACTTGCCTAGTTGCATACTATTCTTCACTTTAAATTTGGGAGTGCAGATCTAAGACTGACTTCATTATTCTTTGCCGCTCTGGAGGTGATAAGGCGTGCTCAAGGAAATTTCTACAGGTATACTTTTCCCTAATGTTTAGTTACTATATACAAGTTTCTCTCTGGACAATTTTCAGTGTATCCTTGTTTTTATACTCTGAAACTAATAATTACTACTGAAACGAGGCTAATGTAACCTACTGTATACAACATCTACATTGTGCTGATATAAGTATTTTTTTTACTATTTCTGATGTTCTCTTTTAATAAATTTTCAGGTTAGAAAATGAGAATCTGAACAATGCCGACAACTTTCGTGCTGTTAAAGCAATGCCTCTTCCATTCCATGAAGTTGACGAGGAGTGATGTAACTGGTGAAGACCACCACATACACACATCCATTCAAAGTAGGTTAACTGGAAATCGGGCCTGTGTAGCCATGCGTGGTTATGAGATTCAAGTTAAAATCATATTTAGAGTTGCTGATTGCATATTTCTGTGATGGCAGGTCATGCAGTCTCAAGCATGCAAAAGGGTAAATATGATGACTAGACAAAGGGACACTGTCTTTCGCTGACCATGTTTTCCTCATACAAACTGGAAATATAATTCTCTTTGATGAAAAATCAATTGATGTCAATGAAAGCATAACATGCGCTAGGTATTATTTTCTATCTATTTGGAATAATTGCATATCCCTCTTCAGCAATTGACCAATGGTGATCAGAAACACAGATGATCAAATTCCGTAGATCTGTCCATCATTTAGTAGTGCTGAACTGCAAGCATCATCAAAACAATCAATGATGCCTTCAACCATTCAAATAGATAACCATCATTTTTTACAGGCGTTGCTCCATTCTGCAAAAAGAAAAGCAACTAAATAAATGCTTGATGTTCTTCTTGGATAACAATTTTCGATGGAAAATTACAACGATATAGCTATTCTCGACGGTTATGCTTCTAACATATCAAAATCTAACATCTATCTAGGGCATGTATGGTTTGCTGGATTTTCAAGAATCATGCATTTTTGCCATCGTGCATTTATAAAATACTGCATTGTCAAAATCCCGTAAACACAAATTTTGTGTTTGGTTTCTTCATTTCTTGGATTTGTAAAATATATTCTTAATTTTTTTAGTCTACCAGTCAGCCACAACAGGAGTTTGGCGTCCGAGAGAATTTTGATGGAATCAAAATGCGGGATTCCTATTATATTTGGAAATCACAAGATTAGTCCTGTTTCACGAATCCAATAAACCAAATATAAACTTTCTATAGATGAATGCCAAAATACATTCCAATACGGAAAAATTTAGAAAATGAAACATGCCTTTCCGCTAGCATGACATATGTGCTCAAGACGTTACGACTTATGAGGTAAAAGTAAATATATGGAGTATAAATGGATCTCTTTTTTATTATTACATTCCTTTGTTTAACCTTTTATATAGAAGTATCGTCAATATCAGTTCCAATGAGACGCTTAGAGATGCACTTAATCTATTTTGCATATATTGATTGAATGGCATGTCTTGAAAAGTAAAAAGAAAATTTGTTTTATACTGATATAAGTATCTAATACATGCTGATTTAGACCGTATAGAGTTTATTTATGCGGTATTTTTTTAATAAAATTGTATTGTAATAATAGAAGAACACTTGGAAATTTACTAGTATTTGAAAAGAACTGTAACGTAAGCACGTAAGAAAACCTGAAAATAAAAGAAAATAGCCATGACGTACAAGCAACCGACCGCCCCCTCCCACATGACAAAGATATGAACAATTGATAACAAACCATGCAATTTCTACAACACCTTATTCATATTGAATAAGCCTCTTTGTGGATGAATAAAACCCTACTATAGCTATATAAAAATACTTCAAGAAGTAGACATATTTAGTCATTAGGATTAACTAATCTTTTTCAAAGGGAAATATAAACTTTGTTCAACACATCTTTGCCCTCCCACCCTTCCATCAACCGTTTGTAGTTGTGTTTGACTAAATCATCTGTCCACCTCTCAAAGGGAAATATAAACTTTGTTCAAAACATCTTTGCCCTCCCACCCTTCCATCAACCATTGATAGTTGTTCTTGACTAAATCATCTCTCCATCCCTCAACTTTCATAGTGTATCCCTTTTACCTCCACCTTGCACCCTCTTTCATCAATACATAGTTGCTATTACTTTTGTAGGGATCCCATAAAGGGGAGAGCACATGTAAGGAATTATGAATTGATTGGAGAGTCTATCTTAGTAAGCGATCTCAATTAAGTCCTCAACACTAGATGACTACTTATGGACAAGGTGAATATGTCACAAGGGTTGAAGCCTTACATACAATTTAAACTTATATAATTATACTTAACAGGGTCATGCTAGACTTATAAAAATCATATCGTAGTTGTCTAAATGTTACTATTGTGTATTGGTGCATGTTATGATCGAACAATAAAGAATAATTAAAGGCACCACAATAATCATGATTTGTCTCCTTTATCCTCATTTTCTTAGGGGCGCTAATAATTGAATTTTGGTTTGTTCTGAATCTAACACCTTCGTTTCCATGCAAAACTACCTAACCTAGAATTCACCCATAGCTATATTTTGGGAAACATATTAAACCCATAACCTAACCCGGTTCTGTAGCATATAATATATACTAAAAGCCAAATTTTATTATTTTCTTTGCTTCTTTACATAATTTTTAGATAACTATTAAATTAAATACATATTATTCAAATATTATTATATAATATATTATGAAGGCTTAAAGAGATAGGTAAATTTAAAGTAATGTTAAAAGATTAATAAGTCGAAATTTTATTTTCATAAATAATGATATCTCATTGAATACTTTCTATCTCCATGAAATATAATTTTTATTGGAATTTTCATTTTCATGGTATTTTTGTTGGCCTTCTTTGGAACAAGTGGTTGGAGTGTGAACATATTACTTACCAATTGTCAAAAAAACTGTTACTTACCAAAGTGGAGGGTTTACGAGATATTGCTAAGTTAATGGAAACATGAATATGTGTTGGCACTAGGTTATCGACATTACACCGCTTTAATATCTTGTTTATAGTACTATTATTTGTAAAAACCTAAAAGACACATATTCTCGTAAAAATACCCAACATAGTACCACAGACTGCCAACAATTTGGGCGTTTTCGTATTTTTCCGTTAAAACCAGGCTTTTGAATCGGTGGTTTGAGCACAAAAATACCCCTTTGAAGTTTATAAACAAATTAGAAAAGTGAAAGCTCCGACATGATATAGATCTTTCTATTTTTCCGTATAGAGAATTTTCAAATTATTGCTATTTTAAATTTGGATGTAATTCTTATTGAAGTTGTCAATTCAAGTATCAGTCGGAAGATACGCCAATGACATTCTACGTGGTAGTATTTTACTAAAAAGTACTATTTTGAAATCTAAATCGAACTCGGTTCTATAATTTTTTCAACTATACCACGTATGGCATCTAAAAGGAGAAGATGAAACACGTACGTTGTCGGGTTGTGGCGCTGGAGCCGACAGGTCCCCTGTTGTGTCACCAACAGGGGTCGGAGGTGCCGGCGGGCTAAGTGCCGTTGGCGCTGGCGCGGGAGCATGGTGCCTCGTGTGCTTCTTCTTACGCTTCTTCTTGTTGTGGGAAGGGGCCGGAGCCGGTGATGGGCCCGTAGAGATGGGAGCCTCTGTCGAGGGAGCCGGAGTCACAGCCAAAGTTGGTGCGGGGGCCGTTGTAGGAGTAGGCGTCGGAGGTGCAGGAAGTGGCGCTGGTGAGGCTGCAGGAGGAGGCGACGCTGCCGCAGGGGGTGTAACCGGAGCCGCTACAGGCGGGGTTATCTTTATCGGAGGTGCGGCCGGCAGGGTTACGGGCGGAGGCGGAACAGGGTTAGCAGCAGGAGGCGATGCCACAGGTGCAGGGGGCGGTGGGACGAGTGGCGTGGCAGGCGGTGGCATTGCAGGGGCGGCAACGGGAGTTGGTATGGACGGAGGAGAAGGGGAAGGTGGAGTGGGTGCGGCTGGGGGGGACGTTGCTGGTGTTGACGCGGGTGGCGGGTTCGTTGTTGGTGTCTGTGGCGGTGGCACTACCGGTGAGGCTGGCGCGACAGTCGGCGCTTGGGCAATGGCACCGATGATGGCCGAGATAGTGCAGAGGCAGGTAAGGAGCAAGGCTTGAAGGTGCCATGTAGGGGAGGACGGTGGAGCCATGCCCGGAAATGGAATTTGGTTCGATAACCCAGACAACCGGTGCCTCTGTTACTGTTTGCCCCTCCGTGATAAAGAGCTCGGATGAGGGTGTAGGTGCAACAGAAAGGATGCCTGCCTACCTATCTATACATATTCACCAGCCCTTCCTAACACGTTTGCTTGAAGTTGAGAGAAAGGAGGCCGGCGATGTCAAGCGAAAGGGACGGGGTCGGTTGATACGTTCCATTTGCTTGACCCCATGAATTAGGCCCGCCCCTGCAACTCACACTCTTTCCATCGCATCCTCCATGGAGTTGCTACGCCACAATTTTTTCATTTTGGTGAACATTCATGACAGGGAAACCAAACAAGTGAAACAACTAGCTACCTAAAGCAACTAACTAGTGGTTGCATGTTCCTTTACTGAAGCAACTAAGGGCCCATCTGGTTGGGCCGTGTTTCAACTCGTCCGGTTGCAACTCACCCTGTTTTCCAACTTGCAAAGTTTGGTTGGATGCTGTTGAAGCCCACACCAAGAGAACCAACTGCACGCTAGTATCCGATTATGTAGAAAATTGTGGAAAACGGACTGCGTCCTTTTTGGGCGCGGTTCGTTTCCTCGTGTTCTCTGCTGCGGCTATAGGTTACTCTCCCTCCATCTTATTAGCGTACATCCTTCCTCATAGTTACAGCTGGAAACATAATATCATGGCTGATAGCAATGAATTTCTTAGTGGTATATTCACCGGTAGGTAACCAAAACCTATAACAACATCTAACCAAACGAAAAAAACCAAAACATTTCATTGAAGCTGCGTCTAACCAGATGATAGAGTTGTACTTCAATTTCCTATTTTGATTTTCCTGTGTCTGAAATCATGCCACGGCTTCCAACGGCATGCAACCAAATTAACCCTAAGACAAATGACTACAAAGCCGCGGAGCTGGAATTTTAGCTAAAATCACGACAGTGCCAGCTAGCCTCCAAGGCAAATATGACGTTCTTAGGTGTGTTTCGATCATGTACTGTTTGGATTTGAGAAATGTTATATACAACCAAGTCTTATACCCGTACTCCAAATTGATCACATGCAACTTGTCTATGGATGACCACCCTCGCCAGGCCAAAATAAGAGTCAATCTTATCTAGAGAGCCCAAAACTGAGAATGGGGTTTAACATAGGGTCGATGGCCATGGCTGCCCAAGACTCTCATTAGATGAAATCATGTTTGCTATCTAGACTCATTTTGAAACTCATAACGGAATCCTACTCATTCTCCACCACATATTTAAAAATATAACAAATAATATATATATTTTATTTATTATACCCTCAAACATGTGGTGGAGAATGAACATGGTTTCATTTTGGATTCCAAAATGATGTCCAACTGGCATATTTCTTCATGGAAACCCGAGGGGATCACGTCAAGCCACAGTGTTATAGTCTAGCACATAATGCGTGATATGGTACCATTGAAGCAAGCAACTGGAATTTTGTCAAATTCGGGCACAACAACCGCAAAACCAGTAGTATAGGACTCGTCCTATACAAATTTTATAGGACAACCAATCACAATGCATGGTTTCCTTCTCACTCCTCTTTAAAACCATCCCCCTAAAAAAATAAGGAGAGAGAAATGCAAAAGATACTCTATAACAAAATCCTATTGGATCTTACCAAATTTCTATAGTACCCATCCTTAGAATAGGCGTCGCAGCAACCGTGGTATGGTTGACCAAAAAGTGTACAAATACAATGTATCAACTCACCACCGGCGATGGAGGATCCTTATTTGGGACATGACTATGGATTTGGTCTGGAGTAGAAGTTGTTTGGGATTAGAATGGGGATATAGAGTTGTGCTAGTTTGGTTTCTAATATGATGACTTAATTGTCATCTTGATTGGACTGGTCTCACTTTCTGTGTTGCATATAAAATAAAATAACATATAAAACTGAGATAAATTTAGAGTAGGAGTATAGGTGAAGCACATATCCAATTGAGACTTACAAGACTCGACTAAATGAGATGACAAATAAAAAATAAAAAATTTCACTCTGCATACAAGATTTTCACTCCCTCTTAAATATGAATCTTCAACTAATATTAGATTTGATGAAGCTTCCTTTGATGTTATGTTCAACAAAATGGAAATACTTGATCTTTGAATAAGATCTTTTGAAGTGTATATGGAATGAAGAATATCACCATCAATCTAGAGTAGATGATTAAAATACCATGGCTACACCATCTTCACTAGAAAGAAATGTGTCATTGGAATAAGTGCAATCAACTCATCCAGTGATTTATCAGTAAAGGTATCTTCAAAGATAGATATCATGACATGATAATGACTATCAAACCAGATCCATATTAAGTGTGACTCTTAGGTCCTTGACGGGAATGAAAGACACCATAAAAGAAGTCCAAGTCGACTAGTCAGTTGGATCCATCTAGAGTGCGACTCTCAGGGACTTGATGAGAATGAAATACACAATGAAGGAAGCCCAAGTAGATCACTAGAATATGTTGATTATACTCCTCAAGGGCCATAGTGTGATGATTCTAGAAGGTATATTTAGTAATTGATTTAATTATTAAAAAATACAATTCCACTTATTATGCCTGTCATAGTATCGAGATAACGTATAAACCTAATCATATCCTGAGAATGATAATAAGAGTACTCATTCTTGTTATGTTTAGTCAGTTATCATTATGGATATCACAAGACAACGGTAATAGACAAGACTAGCATGCATGGTGATTGATGACTCTGTCTCTTTAGTCATGATATTGGGTATCAACTCAGATACATGTGCACTTGTTAGAGAATAAGTTTTACTAGATAGACCTACCTTGAAATTGACACATAGAAGTCATGTAATGACATGTTAGAGTCATATCTCAATGTAATAGTGGTGATTGTAATCTTTAAGCCTAAAGTCCCCACAACAACACACTTTATTCGGTGTACTTTGACACCAGCTGACCGGCCTAAATCGTGCGTCCTAAAATTGGAGGCAGATTTGAGGTAGTCGAGCTTTTACATTTATAAACCCGAATCCTTCTAGGCCCCCGCAACTTTGTTTATGGGGTCGAAGTAGATATACGGGGTCGAACACAGGGACAAGGGGGGTAGTGTTGAGAACCCAGAATCGACACGCTACACTCCGGCAGGTATAAAGAGAGATAAATTCCCAAAAAGGGAGGTAGTAAGACGTCACAAATAAAATGAAGAAAACTATCTCCAACTGGAGCTACTAGAAAGATTTAAGGTTTTAGTCATTTAGCAGTTTTTAGGGGTTTTCATACAACCGGAACAGAAGGATATTGCTCGAGCTAAAGCGAGGTACGAAGGATAAAACTCCGGTAAAACAAGCGGCGGTAGAACCAGTCATGTACCCCTCCTTTCGAAGCGGGTACCTCTAACAAGGCATCAACGCCCCTCTCGAGGTCACTGGACTAAAATTAGAGTGGAAAGGTCACTAAAGCAACTCCGTTCCAGGCACTCTCGTACTCCAAAATTGGACCAAACACTAGAGCCACAACACAACTCTCGAAGTTGTTGTGACGGGAAAACACGATTCGTTAGCTAAGCGAAACGCGATCCAAACATGCAAGCTAGAGTTCGGATATCAAACATAGCAGTCATCCAACAGATTGTACCAAGCACAAATCAGCAAGTAATTAAGCATCTTCTATTTCCATAGACAAATAAAGGGTCTTAATTACAATGTATAAGTAAGGAATTAAATGACAGAAGGTAAAGATAGGTGTCGCCTTCTTGATATAGAAGGACGACGGACTACTATGGCTCTCCAGCCGATATCGGTCAGGGGCCTAGCCCGATACAGCCGTGTCGGGCGACACACCCTCTCGAGCGGCACGCCTGACGGGCAATTGTATCGCTCAAGGATCATGGCCGATACGCTCATGTCTGGCGATGGACCCTCTCGGGCGGCACGCATGACGGCGAAGCGTATCGGGTTCGATATCGTGTCGGGCATGGAGCTACGCGTTCTACTATCGGGCATGGATGTCGGGCACTCGTGTCGCGTATCTACATCGGCCGATATCGACCCTCAGTGTCGCCCGGTACAGTCCTAGGTGAACCAGTCCCCTCCCTCTCGGGATGAGGAAGAGCTCACCTAGTGTCGCCCGGTATGAGCACTGGGGCACGATACGTCTGCTCTCGCGATTCTCCTCGAAGATAGCCCAAGTTCCCTCTTGTCCGAACTGACCAACCTGTCTTTTCGGCTTCTTGTAGCTCTTATTTATAGCCGACGACTGGGGGAACTTATGGTGCTCGAAGTGCCACGTGTCCTCCTTATTTGCGGGTCGGTGGACGGCCGATACTCGTATCGCTCGACGCAGAGATGTCGGCCGTTGGTCACGTGACGGGCAATGGCGCCTGCCGGTGGGTGGCTGTGTCGCTTGACATACTTGGGTTGGCGGGGCAACTATGGCTCCCTGTCGGGTAAGCGGCGTGTCATCCGTCAGTTCCTGCTTGTGCGGCACCCCTTTGTCGTGCGTCGTGGTGTCGTTCCACCCTACCGGGCAGGGCGTGTATCGGGCGTCAGGAGGGCCGGTGCATACTTGGACTTATTCTGTGGGCCGGGGTGGCCTTATTGCATCAAAATGAGGAGAAACTCTACAAAAGATGGAAATATAGGATTAAGAGCATTGCTTGGCCAATTATTGCGAAAGTGCATACAAAAGAGATGAAAATAGCTAAAAATGGCAGTTTTGATAACAGAAAAATAGTCTAAAATATCACAAAAATTGGTGTTATCAACTCCCCCAAACTTACCGTTTTGATTGTCCTCAATCAATATTTAAACTTTATTTTGTGATGCTTCTTCTTGTTTGGTATAGCTTTCAGGCCTAGAGGTAAAGCAAGTATAGTAATGCCTTTAGAGATAATGTTGTCTCATTATGAATAGAAGACCTTGCGTTTCCTACCTTATTGTTTCAGTAGATTTTTTTTTCTTATAGCTTCAGCGAGACTTTAGTGTATGATTCCGAAGTTAGCTTACACACTAAACAACTTTATTTTCGGGGCAGAAAGTTGTGTAAAGGGTAGGTTAAGGCTTTTTGGTTGTTTTTTTCATCTTTGTTTTCCATCGGTCCATCCAGGTAAGGGTCCGTTAGCGGGCAAGTGGTCCCTGCAGTCCAAGCCAGTTGGCTTTAGAGCAGTGATTTCACATCCTACGTACCACTGCCCCAGATCTACCATGCCTAAAGATGGGTACTTTTGGAAAACAAGCGGGTATATATATATATATATATATATATATATATATATATATATATATATATATATATATATATATATTCTTTTCTTTTATTAGGCACAACTCTGATGCTTTTATTCACACTCATAAGGCTTCTCTCTCTCTTTTTGGGATTTTCGTTGGGTAAAGGGGAAACAAAGAGATTTCTGCTGTTTGGGCTGCTTTTTCCTTTTCCATACTCGTCTCTTAGCTGTTTTCGAGATTATTTTTTGAGATTTTTGGCATGGAAAAACGTAATCTTCTATTTGTTTGAAGCATCATTATCAGAAAGATATAACGGAACTTGTATCGCTTTAAGCACAAAGAAAACTAACTTTGTAAGCAGTTGCATCATATGTTTACTACTATAGACTTTGTACATATGCATGGGAACAAAATAAGCAAAATTTTCAAAAAATTTATATGAGCAAGGGTACGAATACATGATATAGGAGGAGAACGAAATGGCACAAGAGAATTTTTATACCTCCTTCACTAGCACATGGGTACCCCCCCCCAAACTTACTTCGTACTCTATCCTAGAGTAGCGAAGAAAATAGGGTGAGTTCATGTTAGCTCAGTGAAGGTTAACTAGCGGGTTCGCCCGTGTCTTGGAAAAGCTGCAATATGCTTCTTTGCTGTAGCCTCCTTCTTTTCTCATTTAGAAATAGCCAGAACAAGTGCAAAGCTCTCAAGAGCTCTTGAAAACACTTGTGGCTGCTTCCTCCTCAAGAAGATGGAACCGAAATTCCCAGATTCCATCCGGAAGTCACCCGCAAAAGACTCATGCTGTCTCTGTAGATGGTCCTAAACCATCGCAGAAGACAGACTACTATAAGAAAGTGACCTTCCTCGGAAGCTACCATATCAAGAAGAATTCTCCCGCTCTCTATCTGCGGTAATCGACGGCTAACTGCCTCGGGATTTCTACATTTCTGCCCGACAGTTGTTGCTTCAGCTGCGGTCGCCATTCTTCCTGTTATCAAGAGTATTGACCATTTATATGTTAGATAGAAACTCAGTAAACTTATTTTAAGCCCCGAGTATCATCCGTCAAAAGAAAACTCAAGTCGATACAAAATTGGGTGACACGAGTAAGGCGCGCCATGACAGACTGCCCGATAGGGGTATGTCGGGCGATAAGGTTGCCAAAAAGCAACTGCCCGATAGGATCGTACAAAAGAAAACGTGTCGCCCGACATGGTGTATCGGGCGAGCACTATCAGTCGTTACTTCGTGTCTAACTGCGTTGGGCGATACAAAAATTGGCAAGGCTCGTAAAACCCGATAATCAGCGCGATATGAATACTCGTGTCGGGCGATAAGCATGCCGGGCGATACCTTTGCTCATAGGTGCCATCGCCCGATATAAGGGTGAAGGCAAGCAGGCCGATACGCGAGCAAAGGTGGATCACAACATGTGTTACAGGTGGGTGAAAAGAGAAGTGAGGCACCCCGACACGTTGAGCCCACATTGCTATATATAACAAACTCAGCTGGGGGTAAAAACGGGCAGATCTGGGTGCATGCGTCAACATGTCGTTCCCGAGACGACGGTCCCGTCAGTCAAATTGAGGACATATACTCTCTATGCACGAAACGGCTGTCGCTCGGGGATGCCAACCGTCACGGCGCTTGCAGCACCCAAGAAACTCTGGCCCGATACAAGCGTGACTGCGCGCCAGCTGAGCTGTGCCCGACACGGCTTAAAATAGGCGTTCGAAAACCATCATCGGTATAGGGTTAAGTCCCCGACCTCAGAAAGCGTTACTCCCCACAGCTCGTAAAATCCAGCGATGACCCATAAAACGAAAGAGTCGGCATGCTCGGCGAGTGCTCTGACTCAGGCCTTATTACAACTCATAAAGTTTGTTTTTACTTGTTATACGAAAAATGCAACCTATTCTATGAAAGAAAGAAGCACTCGGGCTGCCTCCCGAGGAGCGCTGAAGTTTGCGTCACCAGCTCGAACGGTGCAGGATCATCTTGTTCAGCTCTCCACTGTACCCATATCTTGCAGACTGATTTCTTCTCTCTTGACAAATGCTTCATCTTCATAGAACCTTTTTACCCTGTGCCCATTTACTTGAAAGACCTTGGTCGGATCATCTTTATCATAGAGCTCCATCATTCCTGATGGGTATATTTTCGACACTATGAACGGTCCGGACCACCTCATTTGTAGCTTCCCAGGGAAAAGACGAATGGAGGACTTGAATAACAAGACCTTATCCCCTTCGCTTACATCTTTTCTCCTGAGGTGGGCATCGTGCCACAATTGTGTCCTCTGTTTGTAGATTTTTGCATTTTCGTAGGCATTCATTCTCAGCTCTTCGAGCTCTTGAAGCTACAAAAACCTTATTTCTCCTGCTTTGTCGAGGTCCATATTTAGGAACTTGATTGCCCAAAGGGCCTTGTGTTCCAACTCCAAAGGCAGGTGGTAGGATTTTCCGTATATGAGACGGTAGGGGGTGGTTCCAATGGGTGTTTTGTAAGCAGTACGGTAGGCCCAAAGTGCATCGTCAAGCTTCATGGACCAGTCTTTCCTCGTTCAGTTGATAGTTTTCTCCAAGATTTGCTTGATTTGCCTGTTGGAAACCTCTACCTGCCCTGACGTCTGTGGGTGGTAGGGTGTAGCGATCTTGTGCCTCACTCCGTACTTGCGCAGAAGTGCTTCAAACTATCTTTCTCCAAAGTGTGACCCTCCTTCGCTTATCACAGTTCGCGGTACACCGAAACGAGGGAAGATGGTCTTCTCGAAGAGCTTGATAGCTGACTTGGCGTCGCAGGTTTGGGTGGCTACCGCTTCCACCCACTTTGATACAGAATCTACTGCCACGAGTATGTATTGATACCCCCGAGATGGGGGAAACGGTCCCATGTAGTCGATCCCCCACACGTCAAATACTTCTACTTCGATCCAACTTGCCATTGGCATTTCATTCCTCCGCCATATGTTTCCTGTAAACTGACACTCCTTGCAAACCTTCACAAATTGTGCAACGTCTTTAAACAAGGTGGGCCAGTAGAAACCTGACTGTAGCACTTTTGCGGCTGTTCTCTCGCTACCCAGGTGTCCACCATAGGGGGAGGCGTGGCATTATTTCAGGATGTCTGCGGTCTCTTCCTCTGGGATGCACCACCTGTATAAGGTGTCAGCACATCTTCTGAACAGGAGAGGATCATCCCAGTAATAGTTTTTGACGTCCGCGAATAGCTTCTTTTTCTGATTGTACGTGATGTCAGGAGGCAGTTCTCCGTAGGCAAGATAATTGTAGATGTCTGCAAACCAGGGTAAACTTTCTTATCGAGCTTCTGTCAACATCAGAGCCTCGTCGGCGTAGTCGTCATTGATTTGAGTCCCTCTCTCTCTCTCTCTCAGTCACTATCCTTGATAGGTGGTCTGCGACCACATTCTCGGCGCCCTTCTTGTTGATAATTTCATGGTCAAACTCCTGGAGCAATAAGGCCCACCTCAACAGTATGGGCTTTGCGTCTTTCTTTTGCATTAAGTATTTTATGACCCCATGATCTGTGTATACCTTGACCTTTGCTCCGACGAGATATGACCTAAATTTATCAAACGCGAAGACGATCGCGACATCTCCTTCTCAATTATTGTGTAGTTTACTTGAGCCTCGTCTAACGTGCGACTAGCGTAGCAAATCACATGGTGCTTTTTGTCTTTCTTTTGCCCCAGGACTGCTCCAACGGCGTAGTCGCTAGCGTCGCACATCAGCTCAAAAGGTAAACCCCATTCTGGTGCTTGAAGGATAGGCGGTGATATCAAAGCATTTTTAAGGGCCTGAAAAGCATTTAGACAATCGTTAGAGAAAACAAATTCAACGTCTTTTACCAGAATATTGGACAGCGGTTTGGAAATCTTTGAGAAGTCCTTGATGAATCTTCAGTAATATCCCGCGTGCCCGAGGAAGCTTCGTACCCCTGTCACGGATCTCAGTGGAGGAAGCTTGGATATTGCTTCAACCTTGCTTGCGTCCACCTTGATCCCACGCTTCGAGATCTTATGCCCGAGAATGATGCCCTCCCGCACCATGAAATGGCACTTCTCCCAGTTTAGAACTAGACTGTTCTCCTCACACCTTTGAAGGACCAATGACAGATTCTTCAGAAAGCTATCGAAGTCCTTCCCATAGACGGAAAATTCGTCCATGAAAACTTCTACGATGTCTTCTAGAAAATCTGAGAACATCGATATCATGCATCGTTGAAAGGTGGCGGGGGCGTTGCAGAGTCCGAAGGGCATCCTTCGGAAGGCATAAGTGCCGTAAAGGCAGGTGAATGTTGTTTTCTCTTGATCGTCAGGCAAGATGGGTACCTGGTAAATACCTGAAAAGACATCAAGAAAACAAAAGAAATCGTGATGCGCTAACCTTTCGAGAACTTGGTCAATAAAAGGTAGTGGAAAATGACCCTTCTTTGTAGCTTGATTTAGCTTTCGGTAATCTATGCACATCCGCCAGCCGGTGACGGTCCTTACCACCACCTCATCGCCCTTCTCACCTTTAACCACTGTCATTCCGCCCTTTTTGGGCACTATGTGGATCAGACTTACCCAATTGCTATCGTTGATTGGGTAAATGATCCCTGCATCCCTAAGCTTTATTACCTCTTTCTTGACGACCTCCTTGAGCATCTGGTTCAGCTTTCTCTGGGGTTGAGCCAGAGGCCTGGAAGATACATCCAAGTTGATGCGATGCATGCACAGGGCAGGGCTAAGGCCTTTGATATCATCTACTGAATATCCTATAGCCCTCCTGTGGAGCCTTAACTCCTCAAGGAGGCGGTCCAGCTGGTCGCTTGAAAGATCGACGTTTATGATGACGGGGTTTCTGTGCTCTTCATCTAAGAACTCATACTTCAGGCCTTCGGGCAACACTTTTAACTCTGGCTTGGGTCTGAATGCCTTCTCCTAAGGCTCCTCCTCGAGAGAGGGATACATCACAGACTCCACCACTTTATCTTCTTCTTGTAACTCTTCGTCAGAAAGGTTGGAGAGGTCGAGATGCTTCACGACCTCAGGATCTTCGAGGTCGGGATCTTGACAGTTTATAGCCCTCAAGAGGGGTCTACTGTCTGGATATCTTCCTCTACTTCCTCGCATAGTTTATTGTAACTATCTGCGAAACATGCTGATTCAGATAGGGACAGGCTCTTCATGATCTCTTTCAGCTTGAAGTCGATATGGTCGCTTCTGACTCTTAAAGTGATCATCCCCTCAGAAACATCAATCAGCGCTCTCCCTATCGCCAAGAAGGGGCGACCAAAGATGATCGGGCAACGAGGGTCTTCAGCTGTGTCGATGACGATTATATCGCAAGGGATGAAGAAGTCGCCAACCCTGATCGGCACATCTTCGACAATGCCGACGGGTCTCTTAAAGGTGTGGTCTGCCAGTTTAATCCGCATGTTGGTTCGAACCATGTCGGTCAAGACCACCCTTTGCGTGAAACTTATGGGCATGAGGCTGATGCTAGCCCCCAAGTCTGCCAGACCCTTGCGCTTGACGTTGTCTCCAATGGCGAATGGGATTGTGAAAGCTCCGGGATCCCTTCTCTTATTTTGCGTGTCGGGCTTCAAGAAGGTGGAGGAGGTGGAAGCTAGATACACTATCTCTGTCCTTCCTCCCCTTCTCTTCTTTGTGATAAGGTCCTTGAGGAACTTTACATACATAGGCATCTCTTCCAATGCGTCAAGGAAGGGGACTTCAAGATGCAGTTTCCTGATCGAGACCATGAACCTTTCATGACGCCTTTTCAGATTCGCCTTGATCAGCTTATGCGGGAACGTCAGCCTTGGAGCATAAGAATTCCTCCCACCAGGTAGCTCATCGGAAGGCTTCCGTGCAGGCTCTTGAGCTTCTGCTTGTCCACCTTCACCCTCTGCTGGAATGATACTCTCTGACCTCGGTACAGGTTCTGGTTCGGCATCAGTTGTGCGCTCCACCGTCTTCCCAGACCTCAGTACTGCCATTCTGGCAGTTTCCGGATATGAGAGTGTTTTTCCCGTAGGGTTCTTTATCAGAGCTGCCATCTGGGCCAATCGTTGATCGACTTCCCACTGGCGCATCCGCAGACTTGCCATCTGGTGTTGCATGGAATTCTGAACTCCAGGGCTGGGAAGTGCACCCTGCACCAACCGGTTGATGATAGAGTCTTGCCTTTTTATGAAAGCATGCAACTGGCCAACCAGGCTGGGCTGGTGTGAAATCTCATCTCAGCCTTGACCTTCACCTTCAAACAGAGATTGCTCACAACAAGACATGGCGTCAGATCTCGAAGGAGTAGGTTACCGTTCTTTAAAGTTCCTGAGATGGCACAAGAAATCAAGTTTAGAAGATAGATCTATTAATTTCAAGCAAAGAATAATAGTAAAGGAAAAAGAGAGAAAAAAAGGAGTGCTGTCAAACTCATTGCTAAGCTTGAGGCACTGGAGTGTAGTTAGTGGATTAAGATTCGTCAACAGTACCGTTTTTGCCTTGTCCCCGGCAACGACGCCAAAAAGTTGATCGGCCTAAATCGCGCGTCCTAAAATTGGAGGCGGATTTGAGGTAGTCAAGCTTTTACATTTATAAACCCGAATCCTTCTAGGCCCCACAACTTTGTTTATGAGGTCGAAGTAGATATACAGGGTCGAACACAGGGACAAGGGGGGTAGTGTTGAGAACCCAGAATCGACACGCTACACTCCGACAGGTATAAAGAGAGATAAATTCCCAAAAGGGAGGCAGTAAGACGTCACAAATAAAATGAAGAAAACTATCTCCAACTGGAGCTACTAGAAAGATTTAAGGTTTTAGTCATTTAGCAGTTTTTAGGGGTTTTCATGCAACCGAAACAGAAGGATATTGCTCGAGCTAAAGCGAGGTACGAAGGATAAAACTCCGGTAAAACAAGTGGTGGTAGAACCAGTCCTGTACCCCTCCTCTCGAAGCGGGTACCTCTAACAAGGCATCAGCGCCCCTCTCGAGGTCACTGGACTAAAATTAGAGTGGAAAGGTCACTAAAGCAACTCCGTTCCAGGCACTCTCGTACTCCAGAATTGGACCAAATACTAGAGCCACAACACAACTCTCGAAGTTGTTGCGACGGGAAAACACGATTCATTAGCTAAGCGAAACGCAATCCAAACATGCAAGCTAGAGTTCGGATATCAAACATAGCAGTCATCCAACAGATTGTACCAAGCACAGAGCAGCAAGTAATTAAGCATCTTCTATTTCCATAGACAAATAAAGGGTCTTAATTACAATGCATAAGTAAGGAATTAAATGACAGAAGGTAAAGATAGGTGTCACCTTCTTGATATAGAAGGATGACAGACTACTACGGCTCTCCAGCCGATATCGGTCAGGGGCCTAGCCCGATACAGCCATGTCGGGTGGCACACCCTCTCGAGCGGCACGCCTGACGGGCAACTGTATCGCTCAAGGATCCTGGATAATATGCTCATGTTTGGCGATGGACCCTCTCGGGCGGCATGCTTGACGACGAAGCGTATCAGGTTCGATATCGTGTCGGGCATGGAGCTACGCATTCTACTTTCGGGCATGGATGTCGGGCACTCGTGTCGCGTATCTACATCGGCCGATATCGGCCCTCAGTGTCGCCCGATATAGTCCTAGGTGAACCAGTCCCCTCCCTCTCGGGATGAGGAAGAACTCACCTAGTGTTGCCCGGTACGAGCACTGGGGCACGATACGTCTGCTCTCGCGATTCTCCTCGAAGATAGCCCAATTTCCCTCTTGTCCGAACTGACTGACCTATCTTTTCGGCTTCCTGTAGCTCTTATTTATAGCCGGCGACTGGGGGAACTTATGGTGCTCGAAGCGCCACGTGTCCTCCTTATTTGCGGGTCGGTGGACGGCCGATACTCGTATCGATCGGTGCAGAGATGTCGGTCGTTGGTCACGTGACGGGCAACGATGCCTGCTGGTGGGTGGCTGTGTCGCCCAACATACTTGGGTTGGCGGGGAAACTATGGCTCCCTTTCAGGTAAGCGGTGTGTCGTCCATCAGTTCCTCCTTGCGCGACACCCCTTTGTCGCGCGTCGTGGTGTCGTTCCACCCTACCGGGCAGGGCGTGTATCGGGCGTCAGGAGGGCCGGTGCATACTTGGACTTATTCTGTGGGCCGGGGCAGCCTTATTGCATCAAAATGAGGAGAAACTCTGCAAAATATGGAAATATAGGATTAAGAGCATTGCTTGGCCAATTATTGCGAAAGTGCATACAAAAGAGAGGAAAATAGCTAAAAATGACAATTTTGATAACAGAAAAACAGTCTAAAATATCACAAAAATTGGTGTTATCACCAACCCAACACTCTCTAAAATATGAGTTGCCAGAAAGGTTGTGATTGGGTACACTATAATACATGGAGAATACAATGAGTGATGTTGATGGAATTTGTTCTCATATAAAGTGATCACTTAATAAGATAGTCTATGAAATGCATGGACATGCTCCTGTGAGTTACTATCTGATATTAAGCTCACAATATCTCGAATAGTTTTCTCAAGTTCAAGGAATATAGATTGAATGTTATGAGAATGACGTTCCATGCGCCAATTTCAATTTGGATATATGTGGCAAAGGAGTTATACAATCTTAGTAACATTGATCACATTATAGGTTGTAGTTGTTATCCAACTATTCCTATTGCTTAGGTGGTAATGATGTGTGGCTAAACACCAATCTTTACTGGTGTTGTTTTGAATATTACTACCAACATAATTAGAAACATGCTCGATCACACACATAAGGACGCATAAGGGAATGAAGTTCAAAATCTAACAAATAATTAGAATGGTTCTAAATTATAAGCATGCTATTTTTGTCTAATCAGGTGACCAAAATGTCTGGTGACCCGATCAAATTGGTTCGATTGATGGATCAATTGATTGTCAATTTGTCAACTAACTTTTCCACTAGACTGGCATGGTCGTCCGACCATGCAACCTAGTTGGCCGATCAGAATGAAATAGGGTAAGTCTCAATATGGAAAGTAATATAGATCTAGATCCAAACTGACCTCATTTGATGATCAAATAATCTGACCAGCCTATCAGAATGCTATTTTCGATCCTGATCAGTCATTCACGATTCTAGTTCAAGCTTTTAGCATAGAATTGCTTTTGGAATTGCAACTATGAAAGAAATTAGTTTTAGGATTTCCAAGCCCATAAATCTCCTATATAAAGAGGGGACATCCCAAAGGGTTTGACACATCTTTCGAGATAACTTTTGAGACAATTTGGTGATCACATCTCTCTTAGAGAGAGACAAAGAAACCCAAAGGACAACTTCCCAAGATAGAAGAAGAAAGAGAGTTTACAACTAGCACATCAACATATCAAGTTCTTTTTCAACTTGATGGCCAAGGTGGTGCACCACGTTCTCCCTCTACCATGCAGACAAAGTAGAGGCCCTAGGCACACTTGTGGAGTCTTGGATAAGATGTTCCACAAGATGATAAAAGATGCTGCAAACAAGACAATTGTGGAGCAACTTGGTGGACAATACACATCACTTATTGATTCGTCTGGATTTCTTGGTGGGTGATCCAAATCTAGAACTGGGAAATCAAGTTCTTATTTGAAAAAAGACGCATCTAGTTGTTGGATACTAGTGTGCACAAATGTATAATCTTTCTCCTTTGTTATATATTTTGTTCACCAACACTTTATAGCTATGACGGATCCAAACACTAGGGTATAAATTGAATATTTTTTTGTTATTATGCAGTTCCTCCTTTTTGAAAATCCTATAATCACATCATAGATAATGTTGTAAGATTTTAGTGGTGGTTCTAGTTTTGGACCACAAACAATTTGTTGGATGAGTTATATGCAAATTTATATCCAAGATAATCACCGTCTATTACATAATTCCATGCAATGTCATAATATTTCGGGTTCGATGGACGTTGATATTTTGATCAGATCATTATGGCGTGATTTGAAACATGTAATATCATTCTTTTTATTTTGATCAAACATCATGTAATCTATATATAGCTTGCATGACATGCCTCTCTCTGTTCATTCTTCATGTAAACTTGAAATTATGTAATGATGTGAAGATATCACCAATGGAGCATGGTGGAGGAGACAATTAGAAGCCCATGCCTAAGAGGATTGTACTTGAAGGGTTTGTGATCAAGATGAAATGATAAATCAACAACAACAATAGATCTACCCAAATCAAGGACTTCTAGTCGGTGAATCGAATAACCAGTTCGGTCGACCGAAAACCATGAAAGAATTGGTGTAGGATTATGCTTGGTTATTTTTCTAAGTAAACTTGTTGGATAAAGGGTTTGTACTAGTTTTCATATCCTATTTTATTACATGTGGTGATTGTTATAGTATATGATACATATATAATGCATATGTAATGGTGATTAGATACATAAGGATATACATTAATACATACATATATGCATGCATATATATACATACATATATATATATATATATATATATATATATATATATATATATATATATATATATATATATATATATATATATATATATATATATATATATATATATATATATATATATGGCCTATAAGGAGTGGCTCAAGTGGTCAACCACGATGTCTCCTAACAAAGGGACCCGGGTTTGAATCCCAGTTTCCACCTTGATTTACCACCCTCCTGAGTGTTTGGCCTCCACCACAAACGTATGGGGGGAATCTTTCTCTATTAATCCCATATATATGTATATATGTATACATCTTTTAATATAATATCAATATTCAAGATGCCTTCCAAGTGCAATACACATGAAAACCTTATTCGGCTAAGTGTGGGCACAACTGGCATGGTGCACTGTTTACCTCAGGGAAGTGTGATAACAAGTATGTGGGTCTATGAAGTAGGGTGCATTTCTTATTATATTGGTCTTGGGTTGGACTGGATTAGGTGATCTTTATAGGATCAAGCATCTAGAGGCATAAGTATGGCATGCATCTCATATGATGACTTATTAACATGGAGTTCTGCAACCATCCATTAAAAAATTGCATAGTATGCACCTTTTAACTGATACCTACCTTAATAATTAAATTTTAAGAGGTCAACCATAGTTGGCTCATGAAATTATGTATTTTGGACCTTGGCTCACTAGAAGATCACTCGTTGTAATCTTATTATTAATAGTGATGCCTACTAATTTGAATAAAATAGTGGGATCATAACTAATTAAAGTGAAAATTGTGAATATGGATATTATTGAGAAGATAACACATCCTAGAAGCATGTATCAAGAACAAGAAAGGAAAGAGAGGTATGATGTCTCCAAGGTGTTCTTTAAGTGTGGAATGGCATAAGGTGATCCAGTTGGATCCCATATACTCATGTTAAATGGTTAAGTGGAAAGTCTTATAAGAATCACATTTCCTTTGGGTTAAGAGTTGGTTATAGATGTGATCTTTCAATCATTCTGGATTCATATTAGAAATTTGTCACGAATCCCAACACAAACAATTTTAATAAGCCATTAAAAAAAGCTACTTGGCATGTTGAGAACAACTGAGGGGCAAATGAAAGATAAGGAAATGATGGTTAGCAAAGGTAAGGGAAAGTCCAAGGGAAAAGGGAAACTAAAAAAGGATCTAAAGCTAGATAAAATTCTCATGCCCTTAAGGCAAAAAAGTAGGTAAGAGAGGCAGTTGTCACCATTGTCACCATGATGGACATTGAAAAAACAAATTGTCCTGCCTACGTTGAGGATATAAAGAACAAGGAATATGAGATAGACATCTCCAATTTAGGTATATATGTTATAGAAATAAGTACTTCTTCATCATGGGTATTGTTTATAAGATTTGGATCTTACATATTCTCAAATATGCAGATTTGGATCTTACATATTCTCAAATATGTAGGTTTTATAAAGAAGTAGTAGAACCTTAAATAAAGGGGAGTGGAAGATATGCATTGAAAATGGAGCAAGAGTTGTTGCCACTATAGTAGACACCTATTGTTTCTCTCTTCCTAGTGGTCTTGTAATATAGTTAGAGAACTACTATGATGTTCGTGCCATAAACAGAAGTATTATTTTTGAATCTTGTTTGGATAAGAATAGTTTTGAACTTATAATAAAGAATGGTCAAATATCCATTTCTAAAGATGATAGTGCCCCTATGTCTTATGGTCTATATTAATAAGATATTAAGACACATGTATATAACATAAATACCAAGAAGTTAAAATCAAATGACTCAAATAAAACTTATCTTTCACATTGTATTCTAGGACACATAAATGTGAGACACATTTTTAGGATCCATAAAGAGACATGTGACTCTTTTTTATTGGGTAAGATGAAGAAAGCAGCATTATGTGGAAATAGTGAGAGAGAAAGTGACTTATTGTGACTCATACAAATTGGCGTGTATGGGCCTTTTAGCACAAATTCTAGAGGTGGATGTCGTTACTTCATCTTTTTTACTAATGACTTTAGTAGATTTAAGTATATATATATTATGAAACACAAATAAAAATCCTTTGAAAAGTTCCACAAGTTCATGTAAGTACAAAATCAACTTGGCAAAAGAACTATAACACTTCAATTAGATCAAGGTGTTGAATGATTGAGCCAAGAGTTTGAGACCATTCTAAGGGATTGTGGTATTATATCATAATGGAATCTAATGGAACCCGACAACATAACTGCGTCTCGGAAAAAAGGAACTCACACCTTGTTAGACATAGTATGTTCAATGACGAGTTAAGAAGATTTTTTGTTTTCTTTTAGGGACATGCTCTTGAAAGTTATGCGTTCACACTTAACAGAGTACCTGCTGAATCTGGTGATAAGAAACCATATGAGATATGGAATGGGAAATGTACCAATATATATTTCATGAAAGTTTTGGGATGTGATCTTACGTCTATAAGTAGTTCTGCAAAATTTTTGAACCCAAATAAGATAAATGCATTTTTTGGTACCCTAATGAAACTAAAGGTTACTACTTCTATACTCCATCTGACAACAAAGTGTTTTCCACAAGAACTACTGTATTCCTAAAAAGGGAATTTGACGCAAATTTACTGTGCGCAGAAATGCAAGTGAACACGTCGAAGTAATACAAGCCTTTGTGAGGCCCGAGTCGAACACAGGGATACGTGAAATTGTCGGAGACTCCTACTAACTACTCGAATCAGCTAAGCTGATTAAATAGTTGAGAGTTGTTGTATAAATTAAAAGAAAATAAAAATAAAGCAAAACAAGCAATCGATTAAATGTTTGGTTTAATCAATTCAAAGTGAGATCTTTAGGATTGCAATTTCACTCATTGTATTAAAGTCTATATAGTTACTCAATTTTATCTCTCTATCTGGGTAGTGGCCTGAAATCAGAATTGCCCACTATCATGGTACAATTCACTACCTATGTCTAGGTTGGTTCCACCGTCGTAGTAACCTATACCCTAAACTAGGTGCATTAAAAATGACCTCTCGGTATCCACCATTAATCTTACACCACCTTGTTCAAGGGATTTGTCAATTAATGTAAATTCCGTCTCTTTTCAACCATTAATTCTTCTTTCAAAGCAATTAAGGGCATTAGATTATCATTATGGTGATCAAGAATAACAATATATTTGAGAAAACGAAATTATACCATGGATTTAAGAGATAAGATATGAATTACTATGATAAAATTGTCATACAATGAATTCCCGGGCTACTCCCGATCCTAAAGACAAAGGGGATTAGCCCCGCATGTTCATCTCAGAGTACAACATGGAGTAGAACAAGGGAAACATGAAGAAAAATGTGATTGAGTGGTTAAACCCCTGAACGGAGAAGATCCAAGCGATCCTTGGTGTGGAATACGCGTTCTCCCGCCTTTCAGTGGTGGAAATCCCCTTCTTCAGCATCCGGATCGGCTGGGGCGTGCTCTTGTGCTCTGTTCTTATCTCGTTTCTCTCCGGGATGTGTGCATCGGCTGATGACGTGATTCTTCCCCCTTGGGCGCCGTCATTAGGTATATTTCCCGAATTAAGTCGCCAATTAATCACAGCCATCCGATTAAGATTAATCTGAAACAAACTCATATCTGACAGTGTCGATACCATCGATGGGGATCGATGGTATCGACCTAGCGCGATATCAACAGTTCTTCTTTTCTTTTGTCTTTGTGACTGATGTCATCTCAATACCATCGACGCGGGTCGATGGTATCGACAAACCTGTAGCGACAATTTTGTCTTTTTGTGTCGCTGTAGCTCCACCAGTCGATAGTATCGACTCACTTCTCACCAGCAACCTGATGGTATCTCGATACCATCAACATCCCTATCAATAGTATCGACTTTCTTCTGGTCCTTGCGGCTGGCAACCTGTGGTCCGGTCGATGGTATCGACCACCGTCAATGGTATCAATAGTAGCAGATACTTATTTTTCCTGAAATTAAGACACGAAACCACATAAGTTCACACAAAACGTATTCTCTTGATAATTAATACTCAAAATGCTTGAAATAGGGGAAATTTGACATAAAGAAGTAGCTTAGACCAAAGTGAATGAATTATGCAACATTAACCATAAAAAATGACTAATAAATGCATAAAGCACATATCAAACAAGTCTATAAATGCGACTCAAAATCATCACATCAAACTCCCCTAAGCTTGAACCTTGCTCGCCCTCGAGCAACTAAACCTTAGAATAGAATTGCCAGAGTCAACTAAAGAACAAAGCATCACAACAAACATCCCATATGACTCCCACCGGACATTCACATACCGGCCCTCACTATCCACAGAATGATAATTACCCTAAAGGCGACAGTAATCATCCATAGAAGATATCAACCTCAAAACTGATGAACACTATCACATAAGGCAGTTAACATAATAAAATTCGCCGGTCCAGACTTAATGCATCTTGTGATCTCCTATACCACGTTGCTCACCCTAACTACCATCTACATGGAAGCAGTTCTCCTGATATTTACTAGTGAGGAGAAATTCACGGTGGCCTACCAATCCAAGCAACGGGTGGATGGAATGGGTGGCTCATGGAAGAAGTGGAAGCATTATACGGTTTCAACATGCATAAAATAAAAATGCCCTAACTGATGCAAATACACATGAAAAATGCCCTAATGCCTAAGATTGGGTGGAATGATGCATGCACTAATAATCCATCTCAAAATGAGATGGATATCTAATTAAGTTACATCATGTACTCACTCATCTTAAAATGCAGGTGAGATTATGTTCCTTTCTCCTTCTTATTCTAGTTGCTTCTAAATAACTTTTTTTTTCTTCAGATTTTCAGATTTTTTTTGCATTTCATATTTTTTCCAAACCCTTATATCCATAATTGATAATGAATACTTTATTGGGCTTATTTTTTTCTGCATAACTCGAATATTTGCACTATTTAGAAGGTATGGAAAATTTAATTCACCATTAAAGAATAAATGAAGTACATGATATACTTTATGCATAAAAGTTATGAATGCAACTACATGACATGGACCTAAGGGTAATGTGCATGTATACCTATTCTATATTTTTTATTTTTCATGCAAAACATATGAAGGTTGTTGCAATGCAAGTCCTATCTACACGACATGCAATCAAAAAGGTTAAAACCGTACTTTACTTCCAAGTCTTGGTGGATTGTGAAAAGCAATGAGGTGGACAGATCACAAGACTAATTGACTGAACCTTTGATAAATATTATGTGTCCCTCCTTACTGACCTGTGTAGTAGTTAAGAGGTTTTTCTCTCTTACTTCAAATTAGAGTCTCAATATCATTTGGTCAGTTTAGGCTCAAACAACCAATTCCGTCCACTTTCATGAATCATTAGGAATATACAGTTGTGATATTCTGTTTTAAATTTGACAAAACCAATCATTTTCTAAGTTAAGTGATCAAAGTTGAACAACACAAAAGCTTGCGAACACTCAAAAATTTTTAGTTTTCCCCTTAATTCCATGCACATGCGACTGAGATGACTCAAGATTAACGACATCCACGATTACACTAGATAAAATGTGGATCCTACAGACAAACTAAAATTGCAGGAAACAAATGACAAGAAACAAAAGCAATAAAACTAAAAACAGAGAAAATAAAAGATAGAGCTGTTCCAACACCCCCCAAGCTTGAATTCGACTATGGCCTCATAGTAAAAAACAATCTTAAAGGTTGGAACAGACATACCGCTTTACTCTTCAGGTGGAGGTGGGTACTGCGGAGCCATAGGGTCCCAAGAAGGATACTCCCCCTGGAAGCTCGGATCAAACTGGGCCCTAGGTGGAGGTTGTGGATAGCCTCCAATGTAATTCTGGCTCCAATAGTGATCGTAAAAGGGCTGCTGTTGCATCTCCATCCTATGCAACCGGTCATGAATCTATTGTTGGTTGTCGAGGAGAGGACGCTCGTTCTCGAAGATTGCCCTTTGATTGTCTAGTAGCCGGTTTGTCGTCTCTTGAACACTGGTGTACATCGTCGTGTGATGCTGCTGCGTCTGCTGTATATCTTACAGCATAGCATACATGCCCTGCATCGAGTAGACATCCTCGCTTGGCTGTGAGGGCGGTGGTGGTGGGGGAGGCTGCGATGATGAAGATGCACCCGGATGCATGCGAGGACGCTTCCGTGGTGCCACTCGTGCCCGAAGAGGGGTGTAGGCCTCCTCTTCCTCTGCAGCCTCATCGTCATTGTTGTCATCGTCATCGTTGCTGCCGTCTTCATCGGAGTCAGCGATGGCTATGATAGGCCATCAGAAGTGTTGCTCCCCTTCGATGTTGAAGACCGGATCGGGAAGCGAGCATTCCTGGTAAGCATGGTTGACGTGGCAGTGCGCATACGCCAAACCATCTGGAAGAAGGATGAGGTTGGAGCGGTGTAGATGTTGCAAGTTCACCTTGCTCCTGGTGGAGAGAGGAGTCAAAGTAGAGAAATTCATCCCGAGGTAGGAAGCCAGCTTGGTGATAAGCCCACCAAAGTGAATCGGCGCTTTTTGTGTACTCCTCTTCACCGCCAAAACCCGTTGCAAAAAGAAGGCACCCCAGTTGCATTCTTGGCGTTTCAAGAGTTTATACAAGAAGAATAAGTCCGTCTCCTGAAACTTGCTGAGGGCCAAATCACCCCTAGAAAACAACATCGAACTCAGCATCCAGTGAAGTATCAGGACGAAGGGGTGCTCGAAATCAGCTACCGCAGCATTATGGTAGCTCACTGACTTGCCCGGCGGCACCGTCACCAGCTCGACGAAGATTGCATCATAGTCGGTGTGGTTGTCCGGTCGCCGGTAGTCAGACCGCGAGTGATTCCAGTTGAAGATCTTGTTGAACTGCCGAAGTGTAAGGGTGTAATCATTGTTGTACAACTGGAAAGACACCCGACCCTTGATCCACTCGCAGTCGGTGGCTATGACGTCGTTGGGTACGACACAAACGTCCAGTGACGCCATAAACTCAGCCACCAACTCCTTGTACGTAGGCCACTCGCCTAAGAACGGCTGGCCATCTGCATGAAACTCCAGCTCGTCAGGCCGTCTTCCCGTGTGTCAGGCCTGACCCTTTAGGACGTAGTTGAGGTTGGCTTCGAACCCCAGGTTACAGATGGTATCCCGTTCAACATAACGGGTCGGCTCGATCTTCCTCTTTAAGATCTCCTCATAGATCTTCTTGACTTCTGCGGATGGATGGACCAACCACGGGCGTGCAATTGACGCGGTCAGAGGTGGCATGAATTCTGGGATCTCCATCGGGTCGGCGCGGGACGAAGATGCACTAGCAACATGCACCATGATCGTGACTAAAAGAGGAATATAAAGGGAGCTCGGTGAAGATCGGGAAAGTGAATCTCTGCTCGATGAAGAATGTGCTCGGTGTTGCTCGTCGTCGGGCTTGGATAGCTCTAGAACACGCTCGACACAAGTCAAGGAGAATTGCACTGGAGTTGTGATGTCATATGACGCAAATACTCCTCATATGTAGCTGTGGCCGGCGCTACTGTATGCCCGTCGATACCATCGACGCAAGTCGATGGTATCGACACGGGTAGCATGATCTGTACCTCCGCGAGTATCGAAGGTTGTCGATGGCTGGATCTGCGGGGCCCAGATTGCTGACACGTCAATACTATCGACGCAAGTCGATGGTATCAACCCATCCCCCGGATTGACTTCCTTGTTGTTGCGATCGCCGTTGATCTTTCCTCACAGACTGATGATGTGGCGCGTCGATACTATCGATGCGAGTCGATAGTATCGACTCTCTGATTAGGGCAAACCCTCGCGAGGCCTGGCCGCCGCCTTCTTTGCATGAATGTGTCGATACCATCGACACGCCCGTCGATGGTATTGACTTTCCTGAGACGATTCATTCTAAAAATCTCCAGAGATCTCGATAGTATCGACATCCATGTCGATACCATCGACCTCTGCTTGCGATCTTCCTGTTGGTATGTCGATAACATCGACGAGGCCGTTGATAGTATCGACGCAGTGTGATTTCTACAGTCGCAAACCTGTACCATGGTTGATACCATCGACACAAGGGTCGATGATATCGACTCTGCCTCAGCCCTACACATGTAGCAAATGATCACTGTATCTTTTTTTACACTACAAACTAAGTTAAAACAAATCAAACTACGAATGTAAAGGAACTAAACTAAAGTACCAATGGTTGGGTTGCCTCCCAACAAGCGCCCTTATTTAACATCTTAGGCTAGACGACTTGAAGCACGTCATGCACTTGGAACTTTGGAGAAGGTGCCCAAAGGATCGTGCGACAGCTTAAACTCCACTCGATCTTGACCAATCCCCAACGTCAGCGTACCTCTCCCAATTGCAGTGACTACATCAGCCGTTGCTTGAAACAGCCTACCCAATAGCATCTCACAACTTTGAAGCTGTGGCATATCCATGATGACGAAATCTATTGGAAAGATGAACATGTACACTTTGACGAGTACATCTTCGCAAACTCCGTATGGCTTTACAATGGACCCATCTGCCAACTCAATAGTTGCCGCTGATTTGTTCATTTCCTTCAACCCAAGCTTTTTAAATGTGGCTAGTGGCATAAGATTAATGCTCGTGCCCGAATCACACTGAGCTCGTGGAAAGTGTTGATCGCCTATCGAACATGGAATATAAAAGCTTCCTGGGTCTTTCTTCTTCTGTGGAAAATTCCCATGGATGATTGAGCTCACCATTTCATTCATCCGACAAACATCTGTGTCTTTAATCCGCCTCTTCTTATTGATGACTTCTTTGATAAACCTCCCATAGGTGGGAATCTTCTCAATCATTTCCACTAACGGAATATTGATATGAAGTTTCCTGAACATCTACAAGAATTTTCTATAATGCCGGTGCTCTTTCTTCGGCCTAGGGTTGTCCGGACGAGACACAACTGCCTCATTCAAACGCTTATGAGGTGGCACATATGAGCTTTTCGGGGAAAGATCCCCTAAGCTTGCTTCATTGACTCCCTCTGGCATGGACTTTGTCAGAACATCATCAACAGACGTAACTTGCGGTGGCTCCTCTCTCGCAGTGAATGTATTCACACCTTGACGAATGGCCTTCACATGCTCTTCTTGACTAGGTGGGGGTGTGACCATCATGGGCTCTTGGCAGGATTTCCTAAAAGGAGTGTATCCACCTGGTAGTCCATAATGACTGCGAGGATACGGTATTGCTGGTATAGCCTCTGTATCAAACATCATTTTGCCTTGGTCCTTGATCTCTGTCACCAGGGGTTCTTTCTCATTAATCACAAACATGTATTTAACTTGATGATGTGCTTGAACAACATCTGCATTCCCAGCCTGTCTCTGCTGATTGGCATGCTTGATGGCCGCCACTTCATTGGAAATTTGGGTCACGGTGGTTTCTAACGCCCGCATTTGTGCTCCATGGCTTTGTAGTGTCTGCCCAAATTTGGTCAAGATGTCACCCTGGGACTGCAGTTGTTTACTGAACATACTCATCATCTCCTGATTCTGCTGCACCATTTGACTAAGCAACTCGGTGCTCTTATCTTTAGCTCTAGGTTGTGGCTTTGCATCAAGATCTTGTAGGAAGTTATTGGGATCCTTCCATGAAAACTTCTTGTCCCTCCTCCAAGCATAATCATTGTTTCTATAGCCCTGTTGTTGCATGAATTTGACTTGGGCTTCATCAGCAGACGATGCATCTTCCTTGGCAAGCAATTTCTTGGCTAGAAGATCTAGCTTGTCATTTAGCTCCTTTATGGCTCTGGACTCACCTGCAACTTTAACTTGTTCCGGTGCATTCCTATCGCCCCAAGATTGCTTCTTCTCCATATTCTTCAGAATCTCCCATCACCTGGTATCTGTGTTGTTCAAGAAAAATCATGAACATGCTGAATCAAGGTTACTTCTATCATGCTCAGAGAGAGCAAAATAAAATTTTTTAACTTGCTTCTCCTTATCCAAACCATGGTGTGGGCACCTTCTCAACATAATCTGAAAACGTTCCCATGTCTCCGAGTAGGTCTCACCTGCCTTCTGAGTAAAATTGTGAATCTTTCTGATCAAATCATTGGTCTTCTCGGGCGGGAAGAACCTCTCAAAGAATACCTCAACCATATGGTTCCATGATTCCACATATTCATCGTCGAGGTTGTACAACCACTCTCTTGCAGCTCCTGCCAGAGAACTCGGGAACAATTTTAAGTAGAGTACATCCTGCGGGAATCTGTCAATCTTGACCATGTCGCAATTTTCCACAAATTGGCTGATATGTGTAATTGGGTCTTCATTCTTAAGCCCATGGAATGCGTTGGACTTCACCAAATTTATTAATGCAAGATCAATTTTGTATGTTGGAATGTTAATTGCCTTCTTCTTTATTGGCCCTTTCGACGCGGACGATGAAGAAGCCTTTATCTTCTCCCATATTGTCTGTTCCTCCATCTCTTCTTGTTCGGGTTCAGAAACTATATCCTCCAAATGGTCTTGATTATACTCGTCCTCGTCTACCGGTCCCGACAGTGGAACCTCTGGTGTGTGCTGCGTGTAATCTGTACTACGCGTCTGCACCATGCACAGTACCTACAAATAGAGAAATTTAATTTCAGTACAGTGCTTGACGATTGCAAATATTTAGAAAATAGATTATAAATTTTTGAAATGATAAAAAAATGTGGCCTAGAGTGGCCGCTTGTAGCACTCGTAGTGTCGACAATTTGCCGTATCCCCAGAAACGGCGCTAAAAACTTGACGCAAATTTACCGTGTGCAGAAACGCAAGTGAACGCGTCAAAGTAATACAGGCCTTTGTGAGGCCCGAGTTGAACACAGGCATACGTGAAATCGTCGGAGACTCCTACTAACTACTCGCAATCAGCTAAGCCGATTAAATAGTTGAGAGTTGTTGTCTAAATTAAAAGAAAATAAAAATAAAGCAAAACAAGCAATCTAAATGTTTGGTTTAATCAATTCAAAGTGAGATCTTTAGGATTGTGGTTTCACCGCGGGTTTTCATTGTATTAAAGTCTATATAGTTACTCAATTTTATCTCTCTATCCGAGTAGTGGCCTGAAATCAGAATTGCCCACTGTCGTGATACAATTCACTACCTATGTCTAGGTCGGTTCCACTGTCGTAGTAACCTATACCCAAAACTAGGTGCATTAAAAATGACCTCTCGGTATCCACCATTAATCTTACACCACCTTGATCAATGGATTTGTCAATAATTTAAATTCCATCTCTTTTCAACCATTAATTCTTCTTTCAAAGCAATTAAGGGCATTAGATTATCATTATGGTGATCAGGCATAACAATATATTTGAGAAAATGAAATTATACCACGGATTTAAGAGATAAGATATGAATTACTATGATAAAATTGTCATACAATGAATTCTCGGGCTACTCCCGGTCCTAAAGACAAAGGGGATTAGCCCTGCATGTTCATCTCAGAGTACAACGTGGAGTAGAACAAGGGAAACATGAAGAAAAACATGATTGAGTGGTTAAACCCCTGAACGGAGAAGATCTAAGCGATCCTTGGTGTGGAATACATGTTCTCCCGCCTTTCGGTGGTGGAAATCGCCTTCTTCAGCGTCTGGATCAGATGGGGCGTGCTTTCGTGCTCCGTTCTTCTCTCCTTGCTCTCCGAGATGTGTGCAGCGGCTAATGACGTGATCCTTCCCCCTTGGGCGCCGTCATTAGGTATATTTCCCGAATTAAGTCGCCAATTAATCACAACCGTCCGATTAAGATTAATTTGAAACAAACTCATATCTGACGGTGTCGATACCATCGACGCGGATCGATGGTATCGACCTAGAGCAATATCGGCAGTTCTTCTTTTCTTTTGTCTTTGTGACTGATGTCATCTCGATACCATCGACGCGGGTCGATCGAACCTGTAGCGACCGTTTTGTCTTTTTGTGTCGCTGTAGCTCCACCAGTCGATAGTATCGACATATGAGTCGATAGTATCGACTCACTTCTCGCCAGCAACCTGATGGTATCTCGATACCATCGACATCCTTGTCGATAGTATCGACTTTCTTCTGGTCCTTGCGGCTGGCAACCTGTGGTCCGGTCGATGGTATCGACGATAGCAGATACTTGTTTTTCCTGAAATTAACACAGGAAACCACATAAGTTCACACAAAACGTATTCTTTTGATAATTAATACTCAAAATGCTTAAAATAGGGGAAATTTGACATAAAGAAGTAGCTTAGACCAAAGTGAATGAATTATGCAACATTAACCATAAAAAATGACTAATAAATGCATAAAGCACATATCAAACAAGTCTATAAATGCGACTCAAAATCATCGCATCAGAATTCATTTCCTAATGAACAAGTAGGAGAAAAAAAGAAATCGAAGAAGTTTAAGACCGTCAAGATAACATTGAGCATATGGAGGTAGTTAAGGAACCAGAGGAATCACAAGATATTGTGGAGTCTCAAGTTCCTATAACACAATAACCTCAAAGGTTTAGCAGGGCATGTCTTGAGCTAGAGAGATATGGATTCCTCATGATCCGAGAAGACAATATGTTTGCCATTGAAGATGATGAGCTAACTATCTACAGTGAGGCTATTGAGGGACTAGATTATGAGAAAGGTCTTGAATTTATGAGATCTAAGATGGAATCCATGCATACCAACAAGGTTTGAACCTTGGTGGATCCATGTGAAGGGGTAAAACCCATAAGGTGCAAATGACTCTTCAAGAAGTAGACTGACAAGGATGGTAATGTACAAACCTATACATGTACATTGATTGAAAAGGTTTCAAACAAGTTTGCGGTGTTGGCTATAATGAAACTTTTTGACCAGTTGCCATGGTTAAATCTATCAGGATTATGCTTACCAAGCATCTTATCATAATATGAGATTTGGCAAAGGGATGTTAAAATTCCTTCCCTTGACAAAAAGACTATGTAGGACGTGTACATGACACAACTTAAAGGTTTTAATGCTACAGATGCAACAAATAAAATTTATAATCTAAAAAGGTCAATCTATGGATTGAAGAAAGCATCTCAAAGTTGGAATCTTCATTTTGATGTGACAGTCAAACAATTTGAATTTATCCAAAATGAAGATGAACCTTATGTTTTCAAGAAGGTTAGTGGAAGCATAATTGTATTTCTAATATTGTATATAGATGACATACTATTGATATAAAAGACATACCCACTCTATAATTGGTTAAAAAATGGTTGGGAAATACTTTATCCAGGAATGAGTTGGTGAATCATCCTATATACTAAGAATCAAGATCTATAGAGATATATCTAGAAGGCTTTGTTTGTATGTGTGTCCAGAAAGCCAATCATGAGATGATTGGAATGTGGCATTAGATACCTGATTCGATAATAATAAAGGTAATTCTGTCTATTATATTGTCATAGTCATGAGATGATGACACATACATAATAAATGTCTAAAGAATGGTGTTACTCGATGTCATATGTCTTCAAGTACATGTCTTGAATAATGAGATCATATGAATGTTAAGAGTACATACATTATTGTTATGTCCCTTGTTGGATATTATTGTGGAAGCATAGACAACAAGAATACATAAGACTATAGTGTGTGTTGAATGATGATAGAATATCATTAGTCATGATATGTGATACAAGTCAAGCACACATGTACATGTTAGAGAATAGTATATTGGACAGAACCACCATGAAAATGGTACATGGAGACCATAGAATGGTAGTCAGAATCATCTCTCATAGTGATAGTGGTGAATGTGGTTCTTAGACCTAAAGTCATTACATTCATCATATGTCGTTTGCTATACTTTGACATCATCCAACATAACCTTAAATAAGGATTGCCATAACAATGATGATTGGGTAGCTGTGACACATGGGGACTGAGTGTGAGTGATGTAGATGGGATTTATCCCTCCTATAGGAGATTGATATCAAGGCCACTTGATAAGTGAGACTGAGTAATGTACAACCATACTCATGTGATTGAATATGAGATATGTGAATTCACATGCATCTCAGACGATCTGCTCTAGTTCAAGAAACATGGATAGAATGTTGAGAGGATGACAATTCCATGCCTCAAGTTCAATCTGGATATCAAAGACAAAGCAACCATACGATCATTGTAACAGTGATCATGGATTGTAGGTTGAAGTTGTTATCCAACTTTCTCAATTACTTGGGTAGCAATATGTGTGACTAGGTAGTACTCTTTGCTTGTGATGTCATAATTGGTTATGGATATTCACTGCCAACTTAATTCTGGACCTATAGGGTCACACACATAGGATACACTTAGATTTAAGGCATATATTTATGAATGATGTTTATATTGAATACTAAAGGTGTTTAGGTATTCAATTAAACAAGAAATCAACTAACTGGACTCAGAAACATCAAGTTCAAATGTTGAATTGAATGGTTGGAGTGTGAGGTTGATTGAAAATCTAATAGGATGATTTATGCACGAGTCAAGACACCAACCGATAGGCTCACTGGGTAAACCTATTAGGTCAAGCTGGTGAGGTGACTGATTCACCTAGTGAACTGATCGGCTCTATCAAGCCAACCGAAGCTTATGGTAATTTTCCTGAATCATGAAAAAGTTGATCGTTTCACTTTGTTCAATTTGATTGGTACAAGAATCAATGCTAGACATTAATTGGAAATGAGTTGTAATCAATTGGGATTGGGAATATGTGAATCGATTGGCTCACTGTTCCAGTGACCCGATCAGTTCATGATAAATGTATATTTATCTTTTTTTATTTAATCTTTTAGATATTTTTAGGATTGTTTTGTTATTTATTTTCTTAGTTTTATATTAATTGTATTAGTTTAGATTTTCTCTCTTTATTTGGAGTTTTAATTGTGTTTGGATGTTTTTTGTAGGAAAATAGTATAATCACTTCAATGATCGATTTTCCTTGAGAAGACATTTTGCACAAATTCCCACAGTGTCTGACTTTAGTATATATCTTTCACCAAAATTGGTATAACTCCCACATTCCAAGGCGGAATTTAATGTGCAAGTATGCGTTGGAAAGAGAATTCAATTATCTACAAGAAAAACAGATTTTCGGACTGCTTCCGAATTTATGACTGACCCAAAAATATGCTCGAAATTGATGTTGCGGAAAATTACTGCAAAAAGAATGCAAAGCAATCAACCGTTTCTTTTCTTCTATTGACCAGATCCAAAAAAGTTTTCAGCCGCCGGCCAAAAGTCTTCTAGAAATTATTGTATGTAGGGTTTCTAACCCTCCTTCCCCTATAAAAGGAGGGGGGACTCCACTAAGAAAGGCATCTCAGATTTTATAGTCGTTCCTTGTAGTTGAACTTTGTCGTTTCCATTCATTAGTGTAATCTTTTATTTCTGTAATAAAGTTTATTCTTTTCTCTCTGGTTTATAGATCTCGTTTCTTCTTCTTATTCTTTTCTTTGGTGCAGGGAACTAGGAGAGCAAGCTATTTCATTATCACCAGCTAAGATCTCCTAGGAGATTCTGTCACTTCTGGTCTATGGTTTTCTACCTTCCTTCCTTGTTTTCTCCATCCCTTAGTATGACTAGCGAATAGTTTTCTTACTGAGGTGAGGGGAGCAACCCTTTAGCCATGTAATGACTAGATTGAAGATTTATATGATTTTTTAGATTAATGGATTTTGATTTGGATCTCGAAGATTTTAACGAAGTGATCTCTCATTTTCATCGCTTGTTAATCTTGGCAGATGCGACCGTAGAACTCAAGATTTAGAACAACCAAATCGATTTCATGGGAATTTGGATGAGACCTTAGAAAAGTCCCCATTAGGATGATTGAACTAGGATCCCTGAATGCCAGGACCAATGGATTCATAGAGAGTTCATCTTTTGTGAATCTTTTATAAATATTTCACATACCTTCTTTTATATTTCTTATCATTTCTTTGATCTTGTTTTGCATCGACTAGGGTGGTAAAATCCCTTAGCTTCGGTATTTCCTTCTTTGATTGTTAATCTTTGATTCAGTAACTTTATCTTTTTGTTTTAGTTTTAACAAACTCTTGAAATGAATTTTACATTCTCATTCTCATAATCAGATTTGAAACTCAACCATCTTCATCGTCATCTCTGTGGATCGACCCTTCTATACTAGCCTTTATGAGAAAGTAGAAAAGGATAAACTCTAAGATAAATTTCCTAGTGATTGGTATGCTAAACGACGTGCATCAATTTGGCGCCACTACTGGGGACAACACAATTATTTTTCAGATCTGGTTGCTTGTATATCTTGTATAATCCTTGTTCATATTCTCTAACTTTCATAACGTTAGTCTTTTTTATAATTTCGTTTAGATTTTTGTAATTTCTTTTTGCCTTCCGAGCACAATTCTGGAAGTGTATCTCCTCTTTCTGCTGAGTTTCCATTCCAACAGTACTGCTTTCTAGTTCCTTTTTTTAGTAATTTTAGTTTATTTCATAATTTCTTACATTTATAATTTATAGTTCTCTTTGTAATTTTTGACTAACCTCTTATCTCGTAATATTTCTTCTCTCATTCATTGATTGACATATCTTTCAGGAACTTTTCTTTTAAAATAGAGTTGGCATCCCAATATCCCCCACAATGTTATTATTATGGTTTTTATCACCATGCATCTCTTGCTTGCCCGACTCTACCCCATGCTTATAATAGCATCCCTTTTAATTGCGAGCCCTTTCATCCTGATGGGTACAATGTGAATCCAAATTTTTTTGAGAACCATTATGGGGAACCTTGCTATCCATATTCTAATGGGGGATATGATCAACAAAATTTTATGGGGTGCAACCAACAAACCCTTGGGGGTTATGAGCATATTTATGAAACCCAATGTAATCTTCAACAAGAAGAGAGACTTAGGGCCCTAGAGAAGATAACAGTAGAAGGAGAAACAAAATGAAAAGCCAGTCAAGCATTTTTAACCGCCCTGCTAGAAGCTCAAACCCAAAATATAGATTGTTCAAATATATTTCCTCATGATTTGGTGACACCTAATAATATTGAATCTTCCTACCAAGATGGACGCAATGGAAATTACAATCCACCATCTTCTGGAGATTATTATGAGGAGCAATGCCACCCAAAACAATATGAAGAGTACTATGGCCAAGGACGCTATGGGGAGTGTGGTGAGGATGACCAAATTTTGGGGTGCATAAATCCTATGGTGAAATGAAAATTAATCTTGAACTGGAAGAGAGACTTAAGGCCCTAGAAAAGATGGCAGCAGAGGGACAAACAAAACTTAAATCCAGTCAAGCAATGTTAGCTACCTTACTAGAGGATCAATCACAAACTCCCCCTATAGAGCTTGAGCAATGCAAGATGGTTCTTCCTGATGACAACGATTATGATGATCCTTATTTTGTGTCATATATGTCGGATCCTAAAGAAATAGCACAAACCATGGAGCCATATTTTATGTGTGATGAGGACGTTGGTATCCCTATCTTTCCCTTAGAGACTCTTTTACTTGAATACGAAATGTCAAAGAAGGAGAGTCATTATGAAGACCCAACAACTTCTCCCATCCTCAACATAAAGCTGAATGATACCATAGACCAATACCCTTCTTTTGAGTCTATTTTAGATAATGAGCATCTAACCCCCTTTATGATTCTTCCCAAGCCGTCACAGCCAATTTCCATCCCACACATGGCTGATCTAGAAGGGGAGATACCACCATTGGAAGAAGCCCACACACCCCCTTATGTTGTTTGTAAGCAAGACATCATCATCCCTCCTAAATACTTGGGAAACCCCTGTACAAAAGCATTAGAGACATATGTTATATCAACAATGAAACTTACCAAACCTAATGTCGATGGCATTAATTTTAAGGAGAAATAAAACACTTTTGTAAATGATTTTAAATCATTTGTATTAGCATCAATTCTCCCATATGCGGGTCATCATGATGGTGGAAAACCTAAACCAGATCCTCCACCCGACTCAGTTCATCATGCTCTACTGGCATTACTGTTCAGGTACCCGCCAACCTCCCCCAATCCACATCCGTCTTCAACACTTCTTTTACTATCGAAGGAAGATCTATGGATATTATTGGAGGGAATGTGAGGTGAAAGAAAATATGAACACCCCACTAATCTTCCACGACTGAACTATCATCGAGTACACTATGAAGCTCCACAGATAAAGGTCCCAGCCCTCATACACATCCCCTTTAGCTGGACATTTTTTGAGCTACCTGGGCCACCTGGAAATCCTCGCTCTTCTCTTCCCTCCATCTCGGGTTTTGATTTTGCTCGGGACGAGCAAAAATCTAAGTCCGGGGTGGAGGTGGGTGGTATGTTTCTATTCCACCCCCTTATCTTTTTTATTCTTACATTATTTCTACCTTTTTTTTTTGCATATAGTTGCTTTGTTCATGGCCATTATCTACTCGGCCATGTTTTTATTTCTTTTGTTGCAAAATGGCCTTTATCTAGTCAGCCAAAATGAATAGATGTTTATCGTTGTACCCCTTTGAATTTAGTAAATCTTTTACAAAAATTATTACAAATTGCCATGTCTGAAACCACCATGTCACCTAGGATCCCAAAATAGCATCACTCCTTAGAAACGTTAGCAAGCCATATGGAATCAATCAAAACCAAACACAAATTTTCTCTATTTTTAAACTGTTGATTAACTTGATATAAATCTTATATAATGTGATGGACATGAATGTTCTTTCTGATGTAATGACACTTTCAAAAAAAAAAGGAGAAAATAAATGTGTGAAGTTATAAGCACAAGGACACCTTTTGTTTCCCCCTTATTTTCTTTCTAAAAAAAGAGAAGCAAAGAATCACCACCAGACAAAAATCAAGCCCGGGGTGGCATGCTTCCCATTAAAAAAAAATCCATACCCCACAAAGGGGCGTACCATCAAAAGATGCCAAAAGTGCACATAAAAAAAATTGTGACCAATGTAGCCACAACTCCACAAATCTAAATCCCAAGTCGAATAGAGGAGGGATAAAAAAAATCACCACTTCCTTCTTTATTTTCACACCCCCTAATTTCATCTTGTTCTTGTACAACAACTCACATAAAAAAATACATTAATAAAAATGTGAGTGTCAAAGAAAAAGTAAGATGAAGCATGTTGTTCTACAAAATCTTGATTTCGAACCAAGATATGATATTTGTTTTTAATAGGGAATATAGAATTTTGTGTTTTATGGTTTTAGGAGATTGGGTTGCTTGGCCAAATTTGGAGGTAAGGAATAAAGTGATGTTACAAGGGTGAAGATAGACATGTTGTGATTTTATTTGTTTGAGGACAAACAAAGATTCAAGTCTGGGGTATTGTGATAAATGTATATTTATCTTTTTTTATTTAATCTTTTAGATATTTTTTAGGATTGTTTTGTTATTTATTTTCTTAGTTTTGTAATTAATTGTATTAATTTAGATTTTCTCTCTTTATTTGGAGTTTTAATTGTGTTTGGCTATTTTTTTGTAGGAAAATGGTCTAATCACTTCAATGATCAATTTCCCTTGAGAAGATATTTTGCATGAATTCCCACAGTCTGACTTTAGTATACACCAAAATTGATATAACTCCAACATTCCAAGGCAGAATTTAATGTGCAAGTATACGTTGGAAAGAGAATTCAATTATCTACAGGAAAAAAATATTTTCGGACTGCTTCCAAATTTATGACTGGCCCAAAAATACGCTCTAAATTTCTGTTGCAGAAAATTACTGCAAAAAGAAAGCAAAGCAATCAACCGTTTCTTTTCTTCTATTGACCAGATCCATAAAAGTTTTCAGCCGCCGGCCAAGAGTCTTCTAGAAATTCTTGTATGTAGGGTTTCTACCCCTCCTTCCCTATAAAAAGAGGGGGGACTCCACTAAGAAAGGCATCTCAGATTTTGTAGTCGTTCCTTGTAGTTGAACTTTGTCATTTCCATTCATTAGTGTAATCTTTTATTTCTATAATAAAGTTTATTCTTTTCTCTCTAGTTTATAGATCTCGTTTCTTATTCTTATTCTTTTCTTTGGAGTGGGGAACTAAGAGAGCAAGCTATTTCATTATCACCAGCTCAGATATCCTAGGAGATTCTGTCACTTCTGGTCTATGTCTTTCTACCTTCCTTCCTTGTTTTCTCCATCCCTTAGTATGACTAGCGAGTAGTTTTCTTACCGAGGCGAGGGGAGCAACCCTTTATCCATGTAATGACTAGATTGAAGATTTATATGATTTTTTAGATAAATGGATTCTGATTTGAATCTTGACGATTTTAACGAAGTGATCTCTCATTTTCATTGCTTGTTAATCTTGGTGGATGCGACCGTGGAACCCAAGATTTAGAACAACCAAATCGATTTCATGGGAATTTGGATGAGACCTCAGAAAAGTCCCCATTAGGATGATTGAACTAGGATCCCTGAATGTTAGGACCAATGGATTCACGGAGAGTTCATCTTTTGTGAATCATTTATAAATGTTTTACATACCTTCTTTTATCTTTCTTATCATTTCTTTGATCTTGTTTTACATCGACTAGGGTGGTAAAATCCCTTAGCTTTGGTATTTCCTTCTTTGATTGTTAATATTTGATTCAGTAACTTTATCTTTTTGTTTTAGTTTTAACAATCTCTTGAAACGGATTTTACATTCTCATTCTCGTAATCAGATTTGAAACTCAACCATCTTCATCGCCGTCTCTGTGGATCAACCCTTCTATACTGGCCTTTATCAGAAAGTAGAAAATGATAAACTCTAAGATAATTTTACTAGTGATTGGTGTGCTAAATGACGTGCATCAGTTCACCTATCACATGCTATGAAATTTATGAAAATTCCAGACCCTTCTACTCCCACACAGACTGGGAATTCTGATCCTAACCCCTCCTATGAATATAGGGGTACTGGGGGCTTCCCAACACACAATTGAAAATTAGTTGCTCAGACAATTCTTATCCTCACTAGTTGTAGTAACCAATAGAGTGCCAAGGCAAGTCCTGCCCATTAAAGGGAGGGACATCAATGGAGAGAAAAACTGAGAACAATTGTGACAGAGCATGTCAGTGACTAGTACGTTGAGAGAAGGGATAACTCCTTCTCATTGGCTCTAGTAGCAAACATATATTTCCCAGTGGTTCACATGGACTAATATAGAGGCATGATACTTTTTCTGCTAGGAGAACTCTATACAATCGTATGTGGTGGTGAGACTAGGAGGCCAGTGAGATGACCGCTTGAGTGTTGCTGATGCTGAAGGAGCATGTTGCTGCCTAAAGAAGAAGAAGCACGATGCTAGTATAAGGACAATGTCACTGGACTTGATCCAAGACCATGTATAACATTGCTAACCTTCCTTCCTAGATTTATTGTTGTTGACGTGATCTTATTGTTCTGGGAAATGAGCATTTTTTATTTATGATGTCTATATCTACGCTCGATTTTCCTACAGTGGTATCATAGTCCCGTTAATTTATGGTGTATCTATATTTAAATTGATATGATTTTATTTATTTTATTGCATATGATATGAATATTAAACTGGTTAATGTGCATATCTGATTAATTACAAAATACCCTCCACAAACTAATATATATATATATATATATATACAAAATATATAATATATATATACACACACACACACACACACATATATATATATATATATATATATATATATATATATATATATATATATATATATATATATAGGCTATTTATTCATTACCCGTGCGGGTATTTTACTTTCGCTACCCGGCGCACGCTGGACTCTGTCTGCAGGCGGCGCTCCATTTGCTAGGCCAGCAGCCTTGCTGTCTGCCTTGGGGATCCACAACCAGAGAACCCGGCGCCGCTTGTGCTGGTAGTAAAATGACTTCGCGACATAGTCATAACGCAGCCCGACTCCGACGTCCATTGCCGGATCGTCCGGAGTACAGCTTCCCGTCTTTGGTTCATAGGTCCCGATGGCGTAGTACTCGAGAAAGTAATCGTAGGAGGACGTGCTTCACCAGAGGCCCGATCTCCGGCGGCAGAACGTCGTCCACTCCGTCGGCGCTTCCATCGGCCAACACGGGGTAAAACTCCATGCACTCCCACATCCCCTTCGTGGGCAATTTGTGTAAGGAGCCTGGAATCATGACGTAGGAAAGGAAATCCTTGATGCGGAAAACCAAAGTATACCCTGTATGGCGGTGGTCCATGGCGCCGACGGCGACGAGCCAGGAATAGTCCGCTGGGTTGCGCCAGCCGGTTGTCCGGTCACGGAAGTTCTTCGGGTCAAATCCCGGCAGGGAGGGGATTTTTTTTCCAAGGTATCTCCATCGTATAGTAGATGTTCGAATGTTATCAGAGAACTAAATCCACTGACTAATCCAATCCAGGGACAGTTTCTGTGAGGACGGAATCATATGCATCGACGATCTGCCATTTTAGTAGTGCTAGACACCTCATCCAGGAGGAATTTCTACGAGAAATGCCTCACCTGTATGGACAATATGACATTCTAGTAGTATCAGTACCACAAGAAGGGAGATTCCTGAGTTCGAATACGCTATGAGCGATTGTCCCACTTCCTTACCCTTTCTATCCTTTTTCAGACGTGCATCCATGCTACCTGTGTAATTGGTGTTGCTGGTTCGTAGCCTCCCTGTTTAGATCCCAAGGTTATGAATACTTAATTGGGACGAAATCTGCAAATAAAGAATATTGATCTATCCAGTGGAAGACGAGGTGAACACTTGCAATGAGAAAAATGTGTAAATTAGAGGTTGATTAACATAATATGACATGGACAATGCTCCAAAGGAGATAATTCTCAGGACTGCATCTACTTTATATTTGATCCACGATGGTGGCCTTGCCTGAAATTTAAAGCAGAAAGACAATTGCTTAGTTGCAGAACGCCATAGAATGCACAATGTTCACAAAGTAGTCTACTCCTAGTACATTACAGTAAATCAACGCCAAAAATTACATTTCAACTGTTGTACATAATTTAAGTACAAATTACGAGACAGGGGGAGATAAAAAGTTTGTAGATTTCAAAGGTAGAATGAAGAGGGATGACATGTCGAGAATGGAGGGAATCAATTCATTTAACTTTAGCAGCGATTCCAAGTTTGACAGACATCAGAAACTTGATATTCAATTCATTTAACTTCAGTAGCGGCTCCAAGTTTGATATCTATACGTATATTACAAAATGTTCACCGTCTTTACAATCTGCTCCTGCATATTATAATGTATCCAATCATATTACAATTTATTCATACATAATACAAACTTGCTAACCCACTCTTTTCAATCCAAATGTTTGTGATGGGTATATGATATATGAATGTTAGTCATTGTTTGTCTATATAATAGGTGTAATAAGGACGAGGAGGCCATCGAATGCATAAATGTATCATTTTATTTAACTCAACAATAATTGGGGTTATTTCATTTTCCTTCGTAACAAGTGCAATCAACCTATTCTCACATATTATGAAATCTATATGTATATTACAAAGTGGCCACCATCTTTACAATTTGTTCCTCCATATTACAATATATCCAACCACATCATAGTTTATTCATGTATAGCAAAAACATCATAAATTTGTCAATATTTTCATTCCAAATTATTTGTGATAGGTATGTGTTATATAAATGTTAGTCGTTGTTCATTCTCTTTAATAGGTGTAATAAGGACGAAGAGACCATCAAATACACAAGGCACCAATTTATTTAATTGAACAATACAATTGGGGTCATTTTCTTTTCCTTCTTAGCAAGTGTAATCGGCCTCTTATCACATATTATGATTTCTACATGTCTATTACAAAGTGTCTACCATCTTTACTATTTATTCTTTTTGAAGAATATGTGTTTGTCTTTGTGTGCAATGGATACTCTTAGTGTTGTCACATTTATAGATACTCTCAGTGTTCTCGCAGTTACTCTCAGTGTTATCATAGTTACTCTCAGTGCGTATCATAGTTACTTTGAGTGTTCTCTCAGTTACTCCTTAGTGTTGTCACAGATACTCTCTGTGTTCTCGCAGTTACTCTCAGTGTTATCATAGTTACTCTCAGTGTTATCAGAGTTACTCTTAGTGTTCTCTCAGTTACTCCTTAGTGCTGTCACAGATACTCTCAGTGTTCTCGCAGTTACTCTCAGTGTTATCATAGTTACTCTCAGTGCGTATCAGAGTTACTCTTAGTGTTCTCTCAGTTACTCCTTAGTGCTGTCACAGATACTCTCAGTGTTCTCGCAGTTACTCTCAGTGTTATCATAGTTACTCTCAGTGCGTATCAGAGTTACTCTTAGTGTTCTCTCAGTTACTCCTTAGTGCTGTCACAGATACTCTCAGTGTTCTCACAGTTACTCTCAGTGTTATCATAGTTACTCTCAGTACGTATCAGAGTTACTCTTAGTGTTCTCTCAGTTACTCCTTAGTGTTCTATCAGTTACTCTCAGTGCTATCAGAGTTACTCTCAGTGCTATTTGAGTTACTCTCAGTGTTCTACCAGTTACTCTCGGTGCTATCAGAGTTACTCTTAGTGTTCTCTCAGTTACTCTCAGTGCTATCAGAGTTACTCTCATTGCTATTTGAGTTACTCTCAGTGTTCTACCAGTTACTCTCGGTGCTATCAGAGTTACTCTTAGTGTTCTCTCGGTGCTATCAGAGTTACTCTTAGTGTTCTCTCAGTTACTCCTTAGTGTTCTATCAGTTACTCTCAGTGCTATCAGAGTTACTCTCAGTGCTATTTGAGTTACTCTCAGTGTTCTACCAGTTACTCTCGGTGCTATCAGAGTTACTCTTAGTGTTCTCTCGGTGCTATCAGAGTTACTCTTAGTGTTCTCTCAGTTACTCCTTAGTGTTCTATCAGTTACTCTCAGTGCTATCAGAGTTACTCTCAGTGCTATTTGAGTTACTCTCAGTGTTCTACCAGTTACTCTCGGTGCTATTAGAGTTACTCTCAGTGCTATCTGAGTTACTCTTAGTGTTCTCTTAGTTACTCTTAGTGCTAATCGAAAGTATATATACAATATTTTTATACTACAGATAGATACCAAATCTATTTGACAGTACATGCACATCCCAATTATTATGGTTAACGATGGGCTTCATGGCTAGAAAATGACATGCCATCCATTTTATTCGGGTTATAGAAAACAACACAATATTAAAGTCTTGATGTTGTTGGTTTAATCAGAGGTTTGCACCCGTGTGGATGACAAGACCAAGGGGTAATTCATCCTCCCGCCTCTCACCGATACACTCCTATGCCATATAGTTACTTTTCGTACCATATAGTTACTTTTTGTGTCCTAATATTACTTTTAAAGTCAGATAGTTACTTTTTGTGTCTCGGTGTTACTTTTAGTATTGAATAGTTACTTTTATTACCATATAGTTACTTTTTGTTCCGATTGTTACTTTTAGTTCAGATAGTTACTTTTTATGTCATGATGTTACTTTAATATCATATAGTTACTTCCCATACCATAAAGTTACTTTTTATTGTCCTAGTGTTACTTTTAGTGTCATACAATTACTTTTTGTGTCATGAAGTTACTTTTAGTGTCAGATGGTTACTTTTTGTACCATATAATTACGTTTTGTGTCTTGGTGTTATTTTTAGTGTCGGATACTTGCCTTTTATACAATATAATTACTTTTTATCTCCTGGGGTTACTTTTGATTTCGGATGGGTACTTTTGTACCCTAAAACATTGCATATGCATCAATCCAATTTGGCTAGAAAATGACATGCCATCTATTTTATTCGGGTTATAGAAAACAACACAATATTTTTATACTACGGATACATACCAAATCTATTTGACAGTACATGCACATCCCAATTATTATCGTTAACGATGGGCTTCATGGCTAGAAAATGGCATGCCATCCATTTTATTCGGGTTATAGAAAACTACACAATATTTTTATACTATGGACACATACCAAATGTATTTGATAGTGCATGCACATCCCAATTATTATCGTTAACGGTGGAATTCAATATAGAAAGCACACCTTTCTAACCATACTTACTCAGAAAATAAAAGTCTATATCACATTGTTTCTCGAGACAATCAACTTTACTCGTTATCTTTGTTCTACATGGCCCATCGTCTACTGAATTGGAACCTGGACCACACATCTTTGTACTCTTCTACTAATAACTCCACCTTAAATACTCCAGGAAAGACTTTCATTCCCTCGCAGATGAGAACAGCGATACAATGAATTATGAGGTGCTTATTTTGTTTATGTGGATCCAATGAATCGTATGTACAGTACAACTTTCATATATATGCACACAACACTCATATATATACACACAACTCTCTGTTTCATGACCACAATAGAATTCACATCTAGTTGGATTCTGAAATCAGTCATTCATAAGTTACATGATCATGCATATGATGCCAGGTTTAGAGTAGGCTACAATTACTGAACATAATTGTCGATCTGGATCTTGTTACCAGAACAACCCTGAAGCAGACCATGATCCACAAACAAAGGTGAATGCCTACGATACTCCTCCAGCTGCTCCTAGTCTGCAACGTCGTCAACTCCATCATCGCCTACTTGCTGCCCAAAAAGTTCAGATCTTTCCTCACATCCTACAACCCGTGCCCCTCCTCGGCAACCGCCGCCGGAGGACAACAACAACCTTTACCAACCGCGACGGTCTCCAGTTGTGGTCTGACCCAGACACTCAGTTCGCCCACCGCCGCCGCCGCGTCCGACCTCGACCGCGTGTTCCGGATGTTCGACCGCAACGGCAACAACAAGATCACCCACGTGGAGCTCACCGACTCACTGGAGGACCTCAAGATCTTCATCCCGGAGCAGGACCTCAAGGCCGTCATCGACCGTGTGGACGCCGACGGCGACGGGTGCGTCGACGCCAGGGAGTTCAGGGAGCTGTACGAGGAGATCATGGGCGAGAAGTGCGGCGAGGGGGAGAGAGAGGATGAGGAGGAGATGCGCGACGTGTTCCACGTATTCGACGGGAACGGCGACAGTTACATAACCGTCGAGGAGCTGCAGTCGGTGCTTGAGTCGCTAGGGATCCTGCAGGGGAAGTCCGCCGACGACTGCCGGACCATGATCCAGAACGTCGACGTCGACGGAGACGGCAGGGTCGACTATGACGAGTTCAAGAAGATGATGCGACGAAGCGGCGTGTGCGCCGTCACAAGCTAATAAACTCCGTCCATTGAATTCGCCGCTGGTGGCGTGGACACATGTGCCTGGATGCCGACGAACGCGTACTTGGCCGGTCGCCGACGCTATGTTCCTTGATTTGTTTAACTGCTTGTATTAATTACAAAGGATGCCACCGTGTTTTCTTTCACGGGTAGCAAACTTTAAGTACCCGTCGGGCAACTAAAACAATCTCATATATATATATATATACATGCAATTTACAAGCGTCGACTTAAAATCGGTTTTGATGGTGGATGTGAAGCATGGTTATGGCCTATAACCCCATATTGTGTGTGCATGATAGTGTATCATAGTGAACTCATGATTAAGGCATGGTGATGTCTAAATCAAGAAGGAATCATACTCTAAGGAGTTAGAGAATGATTATCAAATAATTGAATTCTTCTTAAATAAAGAATACACTTCACTAATAAAGGACATTAAAAATCATAAGGAGTTGTGAGTTCTTATATCCTTGATAGATGCACCTCAATTATCTATGTGATGAGTTGTTCATGTGATGAGTCAACTATCTAGATGAATATGAGGAACATAATTTTGAGTTATGGTTTATGACCATTACATCCTAAATGACATCCATGTGAACCATAAGGTATGACCTTGATGGTAGCACTCATTGGATCAAATCCATAAGTGCAAATGAGTCTTAAGTGTTAAGACACATGGATAATATTTTGAGAAGGATGATGCTTGTTTATTGCAACTTAATGACTAAGACATTTAGCATATGGATACTAAAACCGCATTCCTATGAGGAATAAAACAAGGATGTGTACGTGACACAACCTATAAGGTTTATGAATCCACTAATGCAAATGAAGTCTATAAGTTACAATGGACTAATCAATGTGATTGATTGAGTACAAGCAACTCAGAATTGGATCCTTACTTTGATGATATGGTCAAAGGGTTTGAATGATATGTCAAAGATAAAGAAGGGATCTGTGATTTAGTGGGAGTGTGTTCACATTCCACATGTTGATGTGAAATGGAAATGTTCTAGAATGGAAATCCAAAAGTGGAAATTATCTTTAAGGAAGATAGAGATGTTTCCTATGTGATAGGAATAGAGATCTATAGAGATAGTTCTCGAAAACCTCTTGACCTGTAAGGAGAAAGCATACATTGGCAATCTGTACTGAAGGGTTCAATATGCACAGATTCAGTGGGAGAAAACTTGTCCATGTTCCATGGAGTTAGTATCCCAAGGCCAAGTGTCCAATTCTTATGAAGAATGGGAACACTAAGAATAGATATGGATCTATCATGTATGTAATCATCCCATTATCTTGCATGTATGGACATGTCAAGAACAAAATGCATTCATCATCTTGTATGTAGGACATGACAATTTGATATGCTCATCCTGATAACTCGTATGTGGGACATGACGAGTGGATGTCTGTCTACTTTCAGTAAGGGTTACTGGAAACCATAAGAACTTGATAAGTACTTGAGAAGTACTAGTTCTATGGAGAAAAGGAAGAGTTCGATGTAAAGAGTTACATTGATGCGAACTTCTGAAAAGGACAAAAAATTAATCCCAAAATATATATAGGATATATATACAAAAGTGAAAGTTTGTTGATAATTGGAAGTGTTCCTATAAAACCATTTAAAAGGAAATGCTGAGTATCTGTGTGTTAGAGAACAACAGTGGATACTATATGGATCTGGAAGTTCATGAGATGAACTTATAGATATTCCGGTCATTGATGACAAGTATGGAATCCTTGATCATGCAATGTGGCTAAAGGTTAGCAAATGGAATACTAGATCGCATATTACGGTAACTCCATCTCATACGTATGACGTACAATGAAGAGAAGTGAGACATGCAATTTATACTGACTTTGCAAAGGTGTTTCCATTACTCACTATGTTCGCACTAGAGCACAGTAACATGTGGGACATGTTTAAAGATCACTATGAATATGATTCAAGGGTGATTGGCTCGTAGTGCAAGTGGGAGTCTGTTGGTATGTATTCCCTGAGAGACAATCATGGGATGATTTATGGGATACATTAAGATTGATTTGATAAACATCAAAGGCAAGCTTCCAATTCTTTCTGGTTCATTCATATGAGATAGTGATAGAATAGATTGAATGTCTAGAGAATGACAGTACTCAATGACGTATGCCTTCAGGTTCAGGACCTGGACGATGAGATCATACAGATGCTAAGAGTTTGTACATTCTTGTTATGTCCCTAGTAGGATGTCATTGTGGAAGGTAGATAGACAATAATGACACACAAGACTAGATTGTGGTGTTGGTTGATGACAGAATCTCATTAGTCATGATATTGAGATATCAAACCAAACACATAGGTACTTGTTGGAGAACAAGTATACCGGACAGACCCACCATGAGTTTGACACATGGAACCATAACATGGTAGTCACAGTCAGCACTCACAGTGATGGTGGTGAGTGTGATTCTTTGACCTGAAATCACTACACTCAATACATGTCGTTGGGCACACTTTGACATCATCAAACACAGTCCTGAAACATGGGTTGTTATAAAGGTGATGATTGGGTGTTTTTGACACATGGGGCTTTTGACGGGTGAGTGATAGATATGGGATTTGTCCCTCCGGAGGGAGTTTGATATCCAAGACCACTTGATGAGTAGGATTGAAATAGGCGTGCGCACACATGTGTGAATCAATATGTGATATTGATGTCATACATATCTCTTCCAATCTACTCTGAGATCAAGAAAATGAATGAACGTTGACAGGATGACTGTTCCATGCCTCGAGTTCATTTGGGATATCAGTGACAAAGGAATTATACATTCACTGTAACACCATTCACGGATTGTAGGATTGAAAGTTGTTCTCCAACTTTCTATTTCACTTGGGTAGCACTGATGTGTGACTAGGCACCACTCTTTGCTTATGAAGTCATAAGTGTTATGGACTTTCACTGCCAACATGAAAATGGACCTGCAGGGTCACACACATAGGATTTAACCTGGAAGAGGAGTTTTGTCCACAAACAATGTTTAGATTGATTACTAAAGGATTTTAGTAGTTCAATTAAACACTCAATTAATTGATAGCTCAAAATCATAGTGTTCAAGGTGTTGGACTAATTGATTAGAGTATCAGATTGATTGAAACTGCAATTGACTGATTCTGCACAATCTGCTCTCCCAACCGATTGGCTCATGTGATGAACCGATCGGCTCAGCTTGGTGAACCGATCAGCTCAGGTGGTGAGTCGATCGGCTCAAGGATAGGGTGAACGATTGCTTCAAGTGTTGAAATGACCAGTTCAACTATTGCAATCGGGCAAGTTGGGAAAGTAGGATTGGTGAGAATTTTCCTTTCGTTTCACTTGCCCAATTTGATTGGAACAAGGATTGGTATTTGATACCAATTAGAAACAAAATATGGAAAGTCAATCGGGAACTGATCAGTACCACGAACCGACCGGTTCAGAAGTGAACCGATCGGCTCATGGGTCCCAACCGATCGGTTGAGGTGTCAACCGACCGGCTCAGGTCCCCAACCGACCGTTTCAGTTGTAAAACGATCGGTTCAGGTTGCGAGTTGGTTGTTTTGTGGAAAATATCGAACCCTTCTACTCCTGCTTTCAGTCTCGCATTGCTCGGGATAGAGAACCCTGTCCCATGACCCTCCTATATATAGGGGTATTGGGGGATTCTCAAAGTACAACTCAGTGCAACCAGTTGCTCTGCAAAGTTGTCGTTTTCTCTGGTTTTGGTAACCGAGAGAGAGCACGAGCAATTGCTACCCGCAAAGGGAGGCGCAACAAGGGAAAGACAACTGCAGTTGCAACTGACAGTAGGAGAGTGTGTTGGCGACTAGTACGTCAACAGGAGGGTGTGAGTCCTTCCAATTCCTCGTGGGACAAGGAGATTGGAGTTCTAGGTGGTCCGTGTGGACTACTTCAGAGGCGGGAGGTTTCTACCACTCGGAGGACAATTGTCAATCCCGACAGTCCCGGTGAGACCAAGAGTCTTCAGTCCTGGTGCGACCAGGAGCTGCACAGACACCGTCCAAGACCGGAGGTGAAGACCGCGCAAGGCGTGAGGTATTGTCACCGAGCAAGCCTCGGGACAAGGTATGATTTCACAAACTATCCTTTCCTATTGTATAGACGTTGACACGTTTCCTTGTTCTGGGTTTGGGGAGGAGAAAAGTTTTTGTTTCCGCTGCCTTCTCTGCCTCCCCTAAAACCCAACAGTGGTATCAGAGCCACATCAACTGCTCTATATTTTAGGAATATCGATATGATCGATTTTGGGTTGTCACCTTTATTTATTGCATACGGTGCAAATAAAATTGGCTTTATGCATGTCCAATCCTAGATCCACAAATCCCAATTACATATATGATATGTATTATTAATGCACTCGATATGCGTCACCCTTAAATGGGTTTTATGGTGGATGTATAGCGTGATTATGGCCAATAAACCCTATCTGTGTATGGTTGTTTGTGGTTGCTTGCATCTCGGTCTGCACACTGATCTTCCTTCTCCTAATCCTGATGTAACTCAAAATAATTCAAGATTCTTTCCTACCTTTGCTCCCCTCGAATGTAACTCGAGGTTTCTCTTATGCAATGTAAAATAGGATAGGTTTTTATTTCCTGTTATGTCAAAGATTGGCATCCTGACGACAGCTGAGACGATCAGTTCAAGGCGTGAACCGGTCGGTTGACGTTTGAGATGATCGGTTCAAGGAGTGAGCCGATCGGTTGATGACCGGTTCAAGGAGTGAGACGAGCGGGTGGCGGCCATGATGAGATGCACGACGACCAGGCGAACCTATCGGTTGGAGGATCCAACCGATCGGCTGGTGGCACCCAGCCGACCGGCCTGATGGCAAGCCGATCAGTCATGTGATGAGTTGATCAATCCCAGAAAGGCAAAGCACAGAGTTCATCTTGTACAGGTTGCATGTGATGTAGACCTAGATGACCATGATTCCTCTTGGCTCGAGGAATCACATTAGGATGGCCATAATCATCGCTTTTATCGTTTTGCATGTTTTCTGTGGGATATAGCATGTATATGATACATACTATGTATTGTGGTGATTGGATATGTATATGTATATAAAAACCAAATCCCTCATTAAATATTAAGTTTTAGATGCCTTCCAAATGTGACACACATGAAAAGCTTGATCGACCAAGTGTGGGCACGCCCTAGCATGGTGCACCGTCTATCTCATGGAAGCGTGAAGGATGACTGTGTGGGTCTGCCCTAGGAGGGTGCATATTCATTGTGTTGGCTTTGGGTCGTACTTAACAAGGTGACCTAGATATGATCTAGCACCTTGAGGCATGGAGATGATCATGGCAAGGAGTTGCATATGACATCTTATCAAGAGTTGCCTACCTGAGAGATCTAAGTTGTGGGTGACAATACTAGCTGGTCCATGGCTTAGAGGATTTCAGGATCTTGCCCACTAGAAGGTTGTACGCTGCAATCTTCCGAATTGATGGTGAGGGCTATCAATTTGAACTAAAATAGTGGGAGCAATATTTAATTAAAGGCCTAATTTTATCGTCAACTTTTCAAATCAATCAAACAAGTCAAAAGAGTTTTGGACTAAAATTGCATATATTTCCTTTTGTTAAAATAAATGGTTAATCAACAAATCACTTTATTTGCGATTGGTCTTTGAGACCAACAAATTAATGGGAATAATTCCACGACTGGTTAGGATGATGAGAAGTGTTCTCAAAGAGCGAAAGCTCTAAGTCCTAGTTATACCAAGACCAGATGAACTCAATCCCACCACATCAATGGCTGAAAGTGTGCTTATGGAAGCATACCGAGGATGACATTGATGAGGAGTGCTTGATGTTGTGTTCTCTGAACTATGAGTTGCAGAGACAACATGATACATATGATGTCTCAAGGACACTGTCCTAGTATGTCATGACAGAAGGAGATCCAGTGAGGTATTCACACACTCAATATGATTGGGTATGTGGAAAACCTGACTAAGAAGGATTCCCTCTGAGCCAAGAGTTGGCTATTGGTATGATACTGCAAATGTTGCGAGAATCATACAATTCATGATAAGCTACAACATGAACAACTTTGACAAGCGTTGATAGTGTTGTTGGACTTGTTGAGGATAGTAGAGGCAAAGATGAAGAAAGACAAACCATAATCTTTGATGTGATCAAAGAAAAGGTAATTCTTAAGGGCAAGGATAAGGGCAAAGCAAAGAAGTGTTCTGATGCTAGCCAACAATCCAAGCCATCTTCAGCCTCAAGGCACATGGGGAAAGGGTGTATGAGGGAATGGCCCTCTATTTCTGGAAGAACAAAAGAAGATGAAGGAGGGGATGGAGATCTCCACCTAAGGTATCATGAAATGAACCGCTTCTTTATCTGAGGTATATGATACCAAGATATGGATCTATCATATATGATATGCAAGATCCACAAAGAAGTGATGGCCTTTGTGAAAGGACCAAGAAAGAAGTACCCATCATTGGAGCAAGTGTTGCTGCCATAGATAGGAGTATCTTTTAGTTTATTTTCAGCCTATAAGGCATGTAATACAGTTATGAACTGCTATTTCATATTTTGCAATAGATAGAAACACTTTATTTTTGCATATTGTGCGACAATGATGGCAATTAATAAAGTTGAGTTTTCAATCTTAAAGATATGATCTTTGTGGAAATGCCTTATTTATCTTGTGGTATTTGATATGCATAAGATAAAATGATACCTAAAAGTTATAGATAACTCAAACAATAAAATTAGCATCAATCATGAGAAATTCATTTCTAGTTTCCATGTGATTGATAAATCTAGACTCTTTTGGTTAGAGAGCCAGTAAGAGACATGAATATCTTGGACATGATTAATCAATATTCACTAAAATTAGTGGGAGAATGATTATCCTATTAGGTATAATACATGTGATGTATTTACATACCTATTGTAACAAATGCTAATACTTCAAATGGTGTTTAGAGAAATACCAATATGAATATCTTGAAGTGTTCAAGATTATCATAGATGAAGTGCAAATTTGGTAAAGTGCTAATTCTTGATGAGATCAATGAATGAAATACTTGGACCAAGTGTTTGAGATCCTTATGAGTGATTATGATAGTGTATCATAGTGAACTCATGATTAAGGCATGGTGATGTCTAAATCAAGAAGGAATCATACTCTAAGGAGTTAGAGAATGATTATCAAATAACTGAATTCTTCTTAAATAAAGAATACACTTCACTAATAAAGGACATTAAGAATCACAAGGAGTTGTGAGTTCCTATATCCTTGACAGATACACCTCAATTATCTATGTGATGAGTTGTTCATGTGATGAGTCAACTATCTAGATGAATATGAGGAACCAAATTTTGAGTTATGGTTTATGACCATTACATCCTAAATGACATCCATGTGAACCATAAGGTATGACCTTGATGGTAGAACTCATTGGATCAAATCCATAAGTGCAAATGAGTCTTAAGTGTTAAGACACATGGATAACATTTTGAGAAGGATGATGCTTGTTGATTGCAACTTAATGACTAAGACATTTAGCATATGGATACTAAAACCGCATTCCTATGAGGAACAAAACAAGGATGTGTATGTGACACAACCTATAAGGTTTATGAATCCACTAATGCAAATGAACTCTATAAGTTACAATGGACCAATCAATGTGATTGATTGAGTACAAGCAACTCAGAATTGGATCCTTACTTTGATGATATGGTCAAAGGGTTTGACTGATATGTCAAAGATAAAGAAGGGATCTGTGATTTAGTGGGAGCGTGTTCACATTCCACATGTTGATGTGAAATGGAAATGTTTTAGAATGGAAATCCAAAAGTGGAAATTATCTTTAAGGAAGATAGAGATGTTTCCTATGTGATAGGAATAGAGATCTATAGAGATAGTTCTCGAAAACCTCTTAACCTATAAGGAGAAAGCATACATTGGCAATCTGTACTGAAGGGTTCAATATGCACAGATTCAGTGGGAGAAAACTTGTCCATGTTACATGGAGTTAGTATCCCAAGGCCAAGTGTCCAATTCTTATGAAGAATGGGAACACTAAGAATATATATGGATCTATCATGTATGTAATCATCCCATTATCTTGCATGTATGGAAATGGCAAGAACAAAATGCATTCATCATCTTGTATGTAGGACATGACAATTTGATTTTCTCATCCTGATAACTCGTATGTGGGACATGACGAGTGGATGTCTGTCTACTTCCAGTAAGGGTTACTGGAAACCATAAGAACTCGATAAGTACTTGAGAAGTACTAGTTCTATGGAGAAAAGGAAGAGTTCGATGTAAAGAGTTACATTGATGCGAACTTATGAAAAGGACAGAAAATTAATCGCAAAATATATATAGGATATATATACAAAAGTGAAAGTTTGTTGATAATTGGAAGAGTTCCAATAAAACCATTTAAAAGGAAATGTCGAGTATCCGTGTGTTAGAGAACAACAGTGGATACTATATGGATCTGGAAGTTCATGAGATGAACTTATAGATATTCCGGTCATTGATGACAAGTATGGAATCCTGGATCATGCAATGTGGCTAAAGGTTAGCAAATGGAATACTAGATCGCATATTACGGTAACTCCATCTCATATGTATGACGTACAATGAAGAGATGTGAGACATGCAATTTATACCGACTTTGGCAAGGTGTTGCCATTACTCACTATGTTCGCACTAGAGCACAGTAACATGTGGGACATGTTTAAAGGTCACTATGAATATGATTCAAGGGTGATTGGCTCGCAGTGCAAGTGGGAGTCTATTGGTATGTATGCCCTAAGAGCCAATCATGGGATGATTGGTGGGATACATTAAGATTGATTTGATAAACATCAAAGGCAAGCTTCCAATTCTTTCTGGTTCAGTCATATGAGATAGTGATAGAACAGATTGAATGTCTAGAGAATGATAGTACTCAATGACGTATGACTTCAGGTTCAGGACCTGGACGATGAGATCATACAGATTCTAAGAGTTTGTACATTCTTGTTATGTCCCTAGTCGGATGTCATTATGGAAGGTAGATAGACAACAATGACACACAAGACTAGATTGTGGTATTGGTTGATGACAAAATCTCATTAGTCATGATATAGAGATATTAAACCAAACACATATGTACTTGTTGGAGAACAAGTGTACTGGACAAACCCACCGTGAGTTTGACACATGGAACCATGACATGGTAGTCATAGTCAGTACTCACAGTGATGGTGGTGAGTGTGATTCTTTGACCTGAAATCACTACACTCAACACATGTCATTGGGCACACTTTGACATCATCAAACGCAGTCCTGAAACATGGGTTGTTATAAAGGTGATGATTGGGTGGCTTTGATACATGGGGCTTTTGAGGGGTGAGTGATAGATATGGGATTTGTCCCTCCTGAGGGAGTTTGATATCCAAGGCCACTTGATGAGTAGGATTGAAATAGGCGTGCGCATGCATGTGTGAATCAGTATGTGATATTGATGTCATACATATCTCTTCCAATCTGCTCTGAGATCAAGAAAATGAATGAACGTTGACAGGATGACTGTTCCATGCCTCGAGTTCATTCAGGATATCAGTGACAAAGGAATTATACATTCACTGTAACACCATTCATGGATTGTAGGTTAGAAAGTTGTTCTCCAACTTTCTATTTCACTTGGGTAGCACTGATGTGTGACTAGACATCGCTCTTTGCTTGTGAAGTCATAAGTGTTATGGACTTTCACTGCCAACGTGAAAATGGACCTGCAGGGTCACACACATAGGATTTAACCTGGAAGAGGAGTTTTGTCCACAAACAATGCTTAGATTGATTACTAAAGGAGTTTAGTAGTTCAATTAAACACTCAATTAATTGATAGCTCAAAATCATAGTGTTCAAGGTGTTGGAATAATTGATTAGAGTATCAGATTGATTGAAACTGCAATTGACTGATTCTGCACAATCTGCACTCCCAACCTATCGGCTCATGTGATGAACCGATCGGCTCAGCTTGGTGAACCGATCGGCTTAGGTGGTGATTCGATCGGCTCAAGGATAGGGTGAATGATTGCTTCAAGTATTGAAACGATCGGTTCAACTGTTGCAACCGAGCAAGTTGGGAAAGTAGGATTCGTGAGAATTTTCCTTTCGTTTCACTTGCCCAATTTGATTGGAACAAGGATTGGTATTTGTTACCAATTAGAAACAAAAGATGGAAAGTCAATCGGGAACTGATCAGGACCACGAACCGACCGGTTCAGAAGTGAACCAATCGGCTCATGGGTCCCAACCGATCGGTTGAGGTGTCAACCGACTGGCTCAGGTCCCCAACCGACCGTTTCAGTTGTGAAATGATCAGTTCAGGTTGTGAGTTGGTTGTTTTGTGGAAAATCTCGAACCCTTCTACTCCTGCTTTTAGTCTCGCATTTCCCAGGATAGAGAACCCTATCCCATGACCCTCCTATATATATAGGGGTATTGGGGGCTTCTCAAAGTACAACTAGTTGCTCTGCAAAGTTGTCGTTCTCTCTGGTTTTGGTAACCGAGAGAGAGCCCGAGGAAGTGCTACCCGCAAAGGGAGGCGCAGCAAGGGAAAGACAACTGCAGTTGCAACTGACAGTAGGAGAGTGTGTTGGCGACTAGTACGTCAATAAGAGGGTGCGAGTCATTCCAATTCCTTGTGGGACAAGGAGATTGGAGTTCCAGGTGGTCCGTGTGGACTACTTCAGAGGCGGGAGGTTTCTGCCGCTCAGAGGACAACTGTCAATCCCGACAGTCCCGGTGAGACCAGGAGTCTTCAGTCCCAATACGACCAGGAGCTGCACAGACACCGTCCAAGATCGGAGGTGAAGATCGTGCAAGGCGCGAGGTATTGTCGCCGAGCAAGCCTCGGGACAAGTTATGATTCCACAAACCATCCTTTCCTATTGTATAGATGTTGACGCGTTTCCTTGTTCTGGGTTTGGGGAGGAGAAATTTTTTTGTTTCCGCTACCTTCTCTGCCTCCCCTATAACCCAACACAAATTCCTTAATATAATACTAAGTCTAGATGCTTTCAATAAGCACCACACATGAAAAACTTGATTGAACAAGCATAGGTTACGCCAAAACATGGTGTCTCGTCCATCTCATAGAAGTGTGATGGTATATGTATGTTCTACCAAAGTAGGGTGCATATTATGTCATGTTGGCTTTTGGATCAGGTTTAATTGTGTGGTATTAATGAGATTAAGAACCAGAGGCATGCAAATGACTATGACAAATAGTTGCACATATCATGTAATCAAGATTTGCATATGATGCAATTGGAAAAAGTTGCCTACCTTAATAATTGACTATGGTTGAATTATTTTGGATCTTGACTAACTAGAAGATTATACGCTGGAATCTTCTGAATTGATATGTGAGGGTTATAAATTTGAACAAAATAGTGGGAGTGATAATAATTAAAGGCCTAATTAATATTGTTAACTTATCAAATCAAACACATCTAAAATGTTTTGAAAAATTGTAATATTTCTTTGTAGAATTAAATGTCAAACACAATCACATTATTATTGTAGTCAATCCTTGATAATGACAAAATTAAATGGGATTTACTTCAACATTTGGTTTAGGATTTTGAGAAGTGTTCTCATAAATAAGCAGAATCTTTATGTCCTTGAAAGACTAGAGCCCAAGGAACCCACTCCACATACACCTAAGGCTAAAATGGATGCTTACTGGAAGCATGCCAATGATGCCATATACATGAGTACCTTATGCTATGCTATATGAAATATGATTGCATGAACAACATGAAAAACATGGACATTCTCAAGATGGTGACACATCTTAAAGATCATGTAAAGCATTAAAGGTAGAATGTCTTCAAAGTGTTGTTTGAGTGCAAACTAACAGAGGGAGATCTAGTAGAGCCCCATGTTCTCAATATGATTGTCCATGTGGAGTGACTAAGATTTCTTTGAGGTCAAGAGATGACCATTGATATGATTTTACAAGTGTTGTGTGAATCATATATCCAGGTTATCAACTGCTACCACTTGAGTAACTTGGACAAACAACTGTCAAAGCTACTCGGCATTATTATGCCAAAGCAAGATGAAGAAGTACAAATCCATGATAGTGATCAATAGAAGTGAGTCCAAAGGCAAAGACAAGGTCACAAAGTATTCTAAGGATAAGATAAAGGCCAAGTATTCATCACTCAAAATATGGAAAGGGGCAAGTGGAAAAAAATATGTATGTTTCACTTAAAGGATCAAGAAAAGAAAGTGCCACCATTGTCACACATCTAAACATTGGAAAGGAACTATCCTCTTTATATAGAATCTCAAGATGAAGATAGAGTTAGAGATATCTACTTTAGGACCTGATAATAAGTAAGCTACAACTGTATGGAGCAAGGGTTGCCTCCTTTACTATAAGGACCATGGTCTGGGTTTAGGGCTAACCCTATTTGTTTTGGCTGAAGTAAGGTGCTTAGAAATTAAATATAATCTTCCAAGGTGTTTTGTTATCATGTGACACACTTATGTTTCAAGTCTAGTCCTATTTGAATGATGTTTGAGCAATGTTCCCTTATTTTGGACCAAAGTACAATTTACCCAAGACGAGGGGTTATATTGCAATATGTCACATTTTGAACGAGCCTTAAGTTCTTTAGCATCATAAGAGAGAGAATTATGCTAAGTGGTGGCTTGTAGAAATCCTAAGTTCCAAGTTTGAGCTTATTTGAATAATACTTGTGCCTTGTGTACCAGCTTTAGGTGCAAATTGTAAATTTTCCCAAAATATAGGGTTAATGTGAAAATTACCACATCTAGAGTGTTCCTATTGTCTATTAGTATCATCTATAGGATATATAAATAAGGAGGCACCTTGTTTGAATCATTTTTGAGTGGTACTATTTTTGGTGATGAAAAGACCAAAAAGTGTTGTGTAGTTGAAACCCTAGATGGGTTGTAATGAGTTGTAGAGCTTATATGGGAGTGCCTATCGGCCAATAAGCCATAAAGGAGGTCCCATATCATTTTCTTAACTTCTTATAAGTATTCATATTGGATTAGAACCTCAAGGAGGTGATCCATGATGAGTTACACGTTCCTTGGAAATGTTGTATCCGTTTGTGAATGAAGTGATATTGGGTTGTGATATCTTATTCAACAAGGAACCCAACATACAATATCTACTCTTGAATTATCCAACAAAGAGTCTTACATGTTGAGATAATTATGGGTGCATGCATGGATACGTTTCAACCCATGCATGGACATATGTCACCTAGTAGTATAAGGTGATGCCACCTCTTATACACTCTCTCTCATGAGCCTCAACTATATATACCTCTTCTTTCACCTACTAGTGGAAATTTTCGAATCCTACAACTCTCTTTCTCTTGGATATTGCCCATATAAGTTTAGGATCAAGGAGGAGCTTGATATTCAGGCTTAAGGTGAAGCCATGGTCATCTTCAACCTTGGTTGAAGCATGATTCTCGGGTTATAGTTGTTCTTTTCTTTTCTTCTTCACCAAGTTCTTAACTATGGTGATTCTTTGCATATGGTGGAGTTGTGAACGAGTATTGGACTCTTGATAAGTCATCTTCAACCTTGGGAATGTGAAGCTTTGGATCTTGGAGCTTTGAAGTTGTTCTTGAGGCGGGTTTTATAACTTGAACCCAATTATGTTATTATTCACCTTCAATCTTGCTATACTTGTTGATCTACTTTCAGTTTTGATGTTCGTTAAATGATTGATGGATCTATGAGTTCTAATAGTTGCATAGGACTTTTGTCCATGAACTAGAACAATAAGGGATGAAAGTCGAGAGATTCATGATGATGACATCATCATGGTACAACCAATATCAGGTTGGAGCACCCCTAACCCGATATGCAAAACCCTACACTTGTGTAACCTGATATGTATGTGGTCAACTTGACACACACACCTCATGAATGATATGTAGGTTATAACACACCTCATGAATGATATGGGTACACACACACACCTCTTGAATGATATATAGGTAAGCACACACCTCATGAACGATATAGATGTAAGCACACACCTCATGAACGATATGGAGGTAAGCACACACATCATGAACGATATGGAGGTAAGCACACACGTCTTGAACGATATGGATGTAAGAACACACCTCTAGAATGATATGGTGATTGTAACCCAATACATTATAGGACAAAAGTGGTAAGGTGGTTGATACCCTAGAACATGTGATGGCCAATACACTAAAGTATGGTGTGGCCAATATCCTCAAGTGAGGTAAGGATGATACACCTAAGTATGGTGAAGGTGATACACCATAAGATAGGTAAGGCTGATACCTTGATGGATGAGGGTATGAGGGATATGATGATGCCTAGCCCGATCTACCCTTAACCCAATACATGTGTTCAACTTGACATACATGACTCAACCCGACACACCTTGTAAAGGTGAGGGCAACATACTCTTAGAAGTGATTGCTAAAATACCAAGTAATGGTATGGCTAATACTTTGATAGGTGAAACACCTAAAGTGATTGATGATGGTCAACCCTATATCAACAATGCCCTAATCCGATATGAGTCCATATCACTTGGTAATAGTTGGGAAATTCAAGAATTGATGCTAGGATGACACACTATAAAACAAGTGTAATGGCCTATGGCCGATACATTACAAGACAAGTGACCTATGGCCGATACAGTACAAGACAAGTGTGGTGACCTATGGCCGACACACTACTAGACAAGTGTGATGACTTATGGCGAATACACTACATGAAAAATGTGGTGAGTTAGTTTATAAAGTATTAGGATGGTCGATACCCTAATACAAGATAAGTTGTTAAACTCAAGTAAGTTCTAAATGATGAGGGAAGTGTTATGCCAAGAAATAATGCTTGGCCAATATCACATCTAGCACTTCAAGGTTGATACACCTTGATGCACCTCAAATCTAATTCAATTGGATGAGTAACACATGAAGTGTGTTATGGAAATTGACACAATAAGAAGTAATGAGCTTATTGCACTTTGACAAGTGTAGGCTAATGTGCCTTGAGAAAGGGTTAAGCCAATTTAACATAGTATGATGTAATCAATATCCTAGTACGGATGAGAGAGAAACTCATGTTGGTATATATGCCCATAGAGCCATCCCAAGCGATTGCATGGATTCGTATATTAATTAATCAATTAATGTGATTATTTGGTTAATTAATGAATTCCAGAATATTTTAATTAATCCACAAGCATTTTAATTAACATAATGTTTCTGTTTATCGATGGGTTTCGGAAACCCTACTTCCATTCGTCTCCTATTTAAATGAGGATTCACGGCCGATATCTATATAAGATATCAAGAGAGGCTTTTCAGTTTATGCTCATGTACGTAAACCCTATTTGTCATCGTCCTTAGGAGAGAAAGGAGAGCAACGCGCCGCCGCACATACACCACTCCTTCTCGCCGACTTACGAAACATGACGTGGAGTTCCAGTCCATCCTCCTGGATGAAGTAGAGACACAGATGCTGAGACGCCTCCGTTCGGAGGACATCGACGACCATTAGTGCGCGTTACGAGCGGCGTACATCATCACACGAAAGGAGTGCCGCCAGATCTTCCTGCTATAGGGAATGGGAGAGAAGTTCCGTCCATGTAGGCCAGCGTTGTTGCACACCTTTGTGCAGTGGGACATCGCCGAACTTGCTCCGCGATAAGGTATATCCCATAAACACTCCTTCCGAATATGCTATTGTCGACGAGATCTTGTGTCGGCTTGTGTGGATTTTTTGTTGCTTCTGCCGCACAGGTTTTCTCCACAAAATCCAAAAGTGGTATCAGAGCAGTGTCGATCTATGATGTATTTGGATTCATTTCGATATGATCAAATCGATGTATACTATTTTTATGTTGCATACGATGCGAATTAAAACTGCTAATGTGCAAATCTAAACCTAATTCCACATACGCCGCAGACTTCTATTTTTGACATTTTGGACGGGGTCGACTATGGAAAATATCGATTTTCCTAAGTGCACGGAAATAAAATTCCATAGACCTTTCAGGGTCTTTGCCCCTGAGACCCCACGAGGGGCGGCCTCCCCTCGACCCCCGTACAGGGGCGCTGCTCCTGTGTACCACACATAGTCTGTGTGGGCAGTCAAAAATTTATTTAATGGGGAATGTCCCACATTAAAAGTACTGCAATTTTAATATGTATATACATATATGTAGATATACCTATGATAACAAACACGTCGCCATTAAAAAAATTGTTTTATGTGGTGAATGCATGCACAGTTATGGCCTAGTATCCCCTTTTGTGAATGTTGTGAATGAATGTGGATGTCAATCTTGTGGATATGTTTGTTTGTCAATGCTATGGATGTATAATAGTTGCATATGGATCCTTTGTATAAAGTATTCAACTTGCATATCGAGCCTCATCTCTTATTTCAAAGTGTAATTAATTCTTTTCATTTATATTTATCCTCATATGATGTAATAGAGATAGGATTAGTTTTAGTCTTTGTAAACTTGATGTAAGGAGGCCACTTGAAGATCTAACTCCAAGGAGTATCCATGGAGAAGCACCATGAAGATCTAATTCCAAGAAGAAACATGAAGATCCAACTCCAAGGAGCGTCCATGGAGAAGCAACAAGAAGATCTAATTCCAAGAAGCAACTTGAAGTTCCAATCTCACGAAGCATCCATGAAGTTGTTCATTGTAATGTTGATCATTATAGGCTTATAGGTTTATTCACAGGTGTTGCATGAGATGCATAAGACCATAGGTGGACCGTAATCCTTTGTTTCTCTAAAGGATTACAATAGTATGGCCATAACCAATGTATTTGTGTTTGTGATTTCATGTCTATCATTTGTGGTTGTGGATATAGTAGTATATGATACGTACTAGAAGTATGTGGTGTTTGGATATGTATACATATTAATAAAACCCCTTAATTAATAATATTAAATTTTAGTTGCCTTCCATAAAGAAACACACATGAAAAGCTTGATCGACTATGTGTGGGCATGCCTTCGTGTGGTACACTGTCTATCTCATAGAAGTGTGATGGTGGGTGTGTGGGTCTGCCTCCGCAGGGTGCACACTCATCATGTTGGCTTATGGGTTGGACTTAACTAGGGAACCTTGATAGGATCAAGTACCTAGAGGCACACAGATGCATCATGGCAAGGAGTTGTGCATGATCATATATCCTAGAGTTGCATATGATGCAATTGGCAAAAGTTGCCTACCTTAGTATTTGGTCTTTGACGCCGGCGTTGGCTGGGCATTGATCCAATTATTTTGGGTCTTGGCTCACTAGAAGGTTGTGCATTGCAATCTTCTAAGTTGATAGTGAGGGTTATCAATTTGAATAAAATAGTGGGAGCATAATTAATTAAAGGCTTATTAATCTCATTTATCAAATCTTTACAAGTCAAAATGTTTTGGACTAAATGCAAATTTTTTCTTTTGTAGCAATCAAATGGCAAACAACACTCACACTTTCTTGTTGCGATCGATCCTTGAAAAGGACAAACTTACCAGAACTGACTTTCAAAACTGGTTTAGGACGCTAAGAATTGTTCTCACACATGAGCGTAAGCTCTATGTCCTTGAAACACCAGAGCCAACGGAACCCACCGTAAATGTACCCAAACTTGAAAAGGATGCTTACAAGAAGCACCTTGATGATGCCATGGATCTCAAGTGCCTGATTTTGTGCTCAATGAACTATGAGTTGCAAGAGTAGCATGAGAACATGAATGTCATGGAGATGGTAACACATCTCAAGAACATGTATCAGCATCAAGCAAGACAGGAGAGATATGATGTCTCAAAGGCTTTGTTCAAAAGAAAGATGAAAGAGGGAGACTCAGTTGGAACCCATATACTCACTTTAATTGGGTACGTGGAAAACCTATCCAAGCTGGGATTTCCCCTAGGTCAAGAGTTGGCCACTGATGTGATTCTACAATCATTTCCTGAATCATATAGTCATTTTGTCATGAACTACAACATGAACAATTTTGACAAACCATTGTCAGAATTGTTGGGCATGTTGAGGACAGCTGAAGCACAGATGAAGAAAGACAAGCCAAAGTCTGTGATGATGATCAACAAGGCAAAGGGAAAGTCAAAAGGCAAAGGCAAGGCTAAGAAAAGTTCTAAAGCCGGGCAGAAGCCGAAGTCATCCATGCTCAAAGCTAAAGGTGGGATCTCCAAAGAAGGCAGTTGTCACCATTGTCACCAGGCTGGAAATTGGAAAAGAAACTGTCCTCTCTACCTAGAGGAACTGAGGAAGAAGAAGCAGGGGATAGAGATCTCCACTTCAGGTATATACGTTATTGAGATAAACTTAAATACTTCTTCATCATGGGTAATGGATACTGGATGTGGATCTCACATATGTTCTAATATGCAGGATCTGATAAGAAGTAAGCCTTTATGAAAGGGCCAAGTCGAGCTGTGGGTTGCTAATGGAGCAAGAGTTGTTTCCACTGTAGTTGGAGTTATTAGTTTATCTTTGCCTATGGACCTTGTAATAGAATTAGAGAATTGATATTATGTACTTGCCATTAATAGATATATTATTTCTGTATCTTGTATGGACAAGAGTGGATTTGAATTTCACATTAAGAATGGAATTATTTCTATATATAAAGATGAGATCTTTTATGGAAATGCCCCTATGTCTTATGGTATCTACTTGTTAGAACTTGAAACTAGCATATAAAATGTAAATACTAAAAGGTTAAAACTTGACAACTCAAACAAAACATTCTTATGGCATTGTCGTCTTGGGCACATAAACAAGAAGCGCATATCTAGACTCCATAAGGATGGTTATCTAGACTCTTTTGATTTTGAATCATTAGGGACATGCGAGGCATGTTTATTAGGGAAGATGACCAAGACTCCTTTCACTGGACACAGTGAGAGAGCCAGTGATATGCTAGGGCTCATACATACTGATGTATGTGGACCTTTTAGATCAAATGCTAGAGGAGGCTATCAATACTTCATTACCTTCATTGATGACCTCATTAGGTATGGCTATGTATATCTTATGAAACACAAGTCAGAAACTCTTGAAATGTTTAAGACTTTCATGAATGAAGTAGAGAAGCAACTTGGTAAGAGTATTAAAGCACTCCATTCAGATCGAGGTGGCGAATACTTAAGCCAAGCATTTGAGGACATTCTGAGAGACCGTGGTATCGTATCACAATGGACTCCACCTAGTACACCACAACATAATGGTGTTTCAGAAAGAAGGAATCGTACATTATTAGACATGGTATGATCAATGATGAGTTTAGATGAACTTCCAATATCGTTCTAGGGATATGCTCTTGAAACTACAACATTTACACTTAACCGTGTACCTTCCAAATCGGTTCAAAAGACACCATATGAGATATGGAATGGGAATCGTCCCAATTTGTCTATGTTAAAGATTTGGGGATGTGAAGCTTATGTTAGGCAACAATTTCCTGAAAAGCTTGGACCCAAATCGGAAAAATGCTATTTTGTTGGATACCCCAAGGAAACTCGGGGATACTACTTTGACACACCAACTGACAACAAAGTGTTTGTTGCTAGGACTGTTGTATTTCTTGAAAAGGAATTTATTTCCAAAGGAATTAGTGGGAGGAATGTAGATCTTGAAGAAGTTCGAGACCAACAAGAAAGCAAAGAACCTGAGGAGGTACATAAGGAACATGAAGACTCACAAATTGTTGGGGAATTTCAAGTTCCAAATGTAACACAGGAACCTCGTAGGTCTAGTAGGACACGACTTGAGCCTGAGAGATTTGGATTTCTCATGACTCAAGACAGTGACGAATTAGGCATAGCAGATGAGCCAAATTCCTATCTAGAAGCTACTAAGGGACCAGAATCTGAGAAATGGCTCGAAGCCATGAGATATGAGATGGAATCCATGTACACCAACAAGGTATGGACCTTGGTGGATCCACCTGAAGGGGTAAAACCCATAGGGTGCAAGTGGGTCTTCAAGAAGAATACTGACATGGATGGAAATGTTCAAACCTACAAAGGTAGATTGGTTGCAAAAGGATTCCGTCAAATTCAAGGTGTTGATTATGACGAGACCTTCTCACCAGTTGCCATGGTTAAATCCATCAGGATCATGCTTGCCATTGCAGCTTATCATGACTATGAGATTTGGCAGATGGATGTTAAAACAACATTCCTTAATGGGAATTTACTCGAGGATGTGTACATGACACAACCTGAGGTTTTATCGATCCAAAGGAAGACAATAAAGTCTGTAAGCTACAAAGGTCAATCTATGGATTGAAGCAAGCATCTCGGAGATGGAATCTACATTTTGATGAAGTAGTCAAAAAGTTTGGCTTTAGTTAAAATGAAGATGAACCTTGTGTTTACAAAAGGGTTAGTGGGAGCACAATCGTATTTCTCATATTGTATGTGGATGACATACTATTGATGGAAAACGACATCCCTACCCTTCAAACAGTAAAAGGTTGGCTAGGGAAGACCTTCTCTATGAAGGATTTAGGCAAAACATCCTATATACTAGGGATCAAGATCTATAGAGATAGATCTAGAAGGCTTCTAGGCCTAAGCCAGAGCACATACATTGACAAGGTGCTAAAGAGGTTTAGCATGGAGGGTTCTAAGAGAGGTAACTTGCCCATGCCCATGGGGTTACAATCTCTAAAGCCCAGTGTCCTAGTTCATGTGATGAATGGGCACACATGAGTAAGATTCCATATGCATCAGCAATTGGATCTATCATGTATGCAATGTTATGTACTCATCTTGATGTGTCGTATGTTTTGAGCATGACGAGCCAGTATTATTCAGATCCATGTGAAGGTCACTAGATAGCTGTAAAGAACATCCTAAAGTACTTGAGAAGGACTAAGGATCAATTCTTGGTAAACGGTGGTGAGGAGGAGCTCGTGGTAAAGGGTTACACTAATGCTAGCTTCCAAACTGACAAAGATGACTACAAATCGCAATCTGGATTTGTGTTTTGCCTGAACAACGAAGCTGTGAGATGGAAGAGTTCCAAGCAAGTGACGGTTGTAGATTCTACAACAAAGGTCGAATATATTGCCACATCTAATGCTGCAAAGGAAGCTGTGTGGATCAAGAAGTTCATTTCTGAACTTGGAGTGGTTCCAAGTGCTGGTGATGCAATTGAGTTGTTTTGCGACAACAATAGAGAAATTGCACAGGCTAAAGAACCAAGATCGCACCAACGTTCCAAACATATTCTACGGAGGTTCCATCTCATACGAGAGATCATACAATGAGGAGATGTGAAGATTTGTAGAATACCTACAGAAAGCAATGTGGCCGACCCGCTCATAAAAGCACTTTCACAACAGAAACATGACAAACATGTTCGATCACTTAGATTGAGATTCATGAGTGATTGGGTATAAGTGCAAGTGGGAATCTGTTGGTATGTATGCCCATAGAGACTATCATTCGATGATTGTAATGGGATACTATGTAAATGATTTGTAATACTACATTGATCATATCAATAAAGGCAAGTTTCCAATCTATATGTTTGTGTTTTATATTGTGAGATGACCATAAAACTTATAGATGTCTATAGAATAATATAATCAATGACATATGTATTCGGGTTGATGACCTGAACAGTGAGATCATATGTATGCTAAGAGTATGTATTCTTGTTTTATCCTTAATCAATTGTTATTATGGAAATATCCATAGACATTAATAACACATAAGATTAGAATGTATGTTGGTTGATGGAAGAATCTCATTATCCATGATATGGAGATATCAAACCAAATACATAGATACTTGTTAGAGAACAATGTATCAGATAGACCCACCTTGAGAGTGACACATGGATACCATGATTGGTAGTTAGAGTCACATCTCATAATGATGGTGGTGATTTTGGTTCTTAGACCTGAAGTCACTACACTTGTCACATGTCATTCAGTGTACTTTGACATCATCCACTGTGGTCCTGAATAAGGATTGCCATAAAGATGGTGCTTGGGTGCACTGTGACACATGGGGATGACTGTGAGTGATGTAGATGGAATTTGTCCTTCCTACGAGAGTTTGATATTCTGGCCACTTGATAAGCAAGACTGAGAAATGCATGGCCATGCTGATGTGAGTCAATATGTGATATTGAGCTTACATATATCTCAGATAGTCTGCTCTAGTTCAAGGAACATGGATTGAACGTTGAAAAGGATAACAATTCCATGACTCAAGTTCAATCCGGATATTAGCGACAAAGGAACTATGCAATCACTGTAACATCAGTCATGAATTATAGGTTAAGTTGTTCTCCAACTTCTCCAATTACTTGGGTGGCAATGAAGTCTTTATAGATACCAATCATTGCTTGTGAAATGATAATATGATTATGGATATCACTACCAACGTAGTTTGGAGCCTACCAGGTCACACACATAGGATATGTTGGAATAGGAGTATAATTGTAGATTTGATTGAAATTTCTCTGAATCACATTGATTACTAAAATGTTTATGTAATGGATTAGAATAATATTGGAGTGTCTGGCTCTAAGTGCAAGTGGGAGTCTGTTGGTATATATGACCATAGAGCCATCCCAAGTGATTGCATGGAGTCAGATATTAATTAATCAATTAATGTGATTATTTGGTTAATTAATGAATTCCAGAATATTCTAATTAATCTACGAGCATTTTAATTAACACAATGTTTCTGTTTACCAATGGGTTTAGGAAACCCTACTTCCCTTTGTGTCCTATTTAAAGGAGGATTGACGGCTGATATCTATATAAGATATCGAGAGAGGATTTTCACTTTATGCTCACGTACGTAAACCCTAGCCGTCACCGTCCTTAGGAGAGAAAGGGAGAAACACATTGCTAGCACACCGCCACACAGTCACGACTCCTTCCCACCATCTTAGGAAGCGCGACGTGGAGTTCCAGTCCATCTGCGTGGATGAAGTAGAGACACAGACGCTGAGACGCCTGAGTTCATAGGACATCGACGACCATCTGTGCGCGTTACGAGCGGCGTACATCATCGCACGAATGGAGTGCCGCCGGATCTTCCTGCGATAGGAAACGGGAGAGAAGTTCCATCCATGTAGGCCAGCGTCGTTGCATACCTTTGTGCAATAGGACATCGCCAGACTTGCTCCGCGATAAGGTATATCCCGCAAACACTCCTTCTAAATACGCTATTCTCGACGAGATCCTGTGTTGGGTTGTGTGGATTTTTTGTTGCTTCTGCCGCACATGTTTTCTCCACAAAATCCAACAACTCATACTTTGTGTTAATAATCATTTAATGATAAATGATGAGAATAAATAAGTATGATTGAATACTTATGATATTAATATATGTTCCTAGATGTGTGGAGCAATGATTAGGGTGTGGATTAATAATATGATTTTGAAACCCTAATCGTCTATGAAGGGAAACCCTAACCCTAATAATGGGAGGGTTGTATTTATCTTGTATTGTATGGTGATGATATGTACTTGATATTGTTTTTATCATGAAGTGCTAACCATGCAGGTATAATGAGATGATGAGCATACCCATGTATGAGATATGATGTTTCATATGATACATATTAAATGAGCCTTGTAAGCCATGATTAATACTTGTACAACAAGTATAATGTTTATATGGTCTGATAACCTAAAAGATAGTTGTTTCCTAGTGAGAGGTGACAAGATATTTAAATGGGCCTTGTGAGCCATGATTAATACTTGTACAACAAGTATAATGTTTATATGGTCTGATGACCTAGAAGATAGTTGTTGTCTAGTGAGAGGTGACAAGATATTTAAATGGGCCTTGTGAGCCATGTGAAATACTTGTGCAACACGTATAATGAATACCTGGGTCAGATGACCTAGAGGTAATGGTTACCTGATAAGAGGTAATAGTATTCATTGATGAACTAAGGATTTGAATACCCAGATCATGTAATCATGATGATGATCATGATCACGAGATGAGAATTCCCAGTGATATGATGAAGGGAATGGGATCCTGAGTTGTATACATTCAAAATGTGTTCCAAAGATTATGAAAGAATATGATAAATGTATTACACCTTTCTTTGTAGCATCTGTTATAATTCATTCTTGTAACTTGGTTGATGCTAAAAGATACTGTAATGCTCCTAATTAATCAAATGGAACCTTATCATGTAATTCCTTGTCCATAGATCCATTCAACGTCATAATTTGCTGAATGGTGAAACAAGTTTAACTCAGAGAGCATATTTTTGAATATGTGGGGGTGATGGGTGAACATATCCTTACACCCAAATAGGGAATGTGATGTGTGTCTTCCTTGTTAAGAGTATGGCTATATGCCATGACTCAATACTAGGGAATGTTGTGAGGGTGTACTCCCTAAAGAAAGTATACCAAGGATGCTATGTGGACTCCCTGAAGACAGTTCATGCTGCGGCTATAACTCTATAGAGAATATGCCACTATACCATGGCAAGCTAATTGTAGTTTGACATGTGATGTCACTGCTAGTGGTCTTGTACTAACCGAGACATGTGAGGTCTTGGCAGCCGGCTCTTCCATTGACCTTGTATGGTACCAATTTTGACTAAGTGGTGGTCGGTTGGAGTATGAGAGGTATACCTCATCTCCTCAGGGTATAAGTGTGATTATGAATATGTAATCAGCCGTGTAGCATATTTTCTTAAGGACTGATTACAGAAACATTGGATGAAGCAGTGATACTTTTCTATCACATAGTTGATAAATGTTATATTTGTTCTTCACATACCTTTTAAAGTATTACATGATCCAATGTTTGGTCATAGATATATGAACTACTCAGTTATGGCATTATTCTACCATGTTCATATATATATGGACATATATTGCTATATATTAGATAGTCATAATGCTCTAAAAGATGATATTGCTTTGTCCTACTTATAAACATCGATTAATCTTTCTTATTGTTATAATGGATCCTCTACTTAATTTTATACACTTTATTTGTGGTAATAATATTGTTGACTTAGGGTTATATCTCTCGTTGGGACTTGTCTCTCACCCCGTTAGCCCCAAAATTTTTAGGTGGACGTAGATGAGGAAGTAGAAACCGTACTACAGAGGGAAGACATCAACAACTGGGAAAATAGTGACAACTCAGGTTGAGTGTGCTGTCTGTCATGTCTTGTAGATAGAAGTCCTATGTGTCATCTCTGTACTCTCAGGTCCTTGGGAGTTAGTATGTAATGGTTTTATAAACGATCTGAGATTTTGGCTTATATGCCTCGAGGTTCTATGTTGCTTCAGTGTGTGTTTTGGCAAAGCAAATAGTTTATGTTATCCTCAAGATGAGATGGTACAATGCATGTATAATGTGAACCATGATGTATATATTACTTTGGTTCTTTCTATAAAGAGTTTCTTAGTAGTGGATTTCTTTACAAAATAGTTTTAATTTTTAGAGATTTTCAGTAATTCACTGCTAATGGTTATTCTGCGTAATTAATGTGCAATTTGGCTATCAGTTTGATAGCGGTCGTCACATTTATAGTTGGAATATGCCATTCATAGGAACATAATAGAATTAGTGGATTGCTGTTATGTACCTTCCGTTGATGAAAACATCACATGTCTTGTGTGAAAAGAACGTTATGTTTCATTTTAAAAGATGTGATCTTTTATGGCAATGCCCTATGTCTCACAAACTATATTTGATAGTTGTAGAGATAAATGTGTATGACACATATATTGAATGACCTGATAACTCAAACATTGAATACCTATAACATTGTCATCTAGAGTGCATAAATGAGAAATGCATTTCTAGAATCCATATGAGGGTTATATAGACTCTTTTAGTTATTGAACCAGTAGATACATGCATATCTTATTTGTTGTGCAATATGACAAAATCATATGCACTAGATGTAGTGGGAGAGTGACTATTCTATTAGGGATCATACATACTGATGTATATAGGCCTCTTAGAATAAATTCTAAAGGCAGTTACCAGTACCTCATTATATTTACTGATGCTATCAATAGATATGGTAATTTGTATTTAATGAAATACACATATGAACCTCTTGAAGTGTTCAAGGACATTGTGAAGGTACATAACCAACTTGGTAAAAGTATTAAGATACTTCGATGTGATCGATGTTTAAATATATTTGAAACCAGGAGTTTGAGGACATTTTGGGAGATCATGATAATGTATAATGATGAGCTCCACCTCAAACACAATGATAGTGTAACATACCGAATTATGAAATTTTTTCTTTTGTCGCTCTTTCCCATCTTTTCCTTTCATTTCTATCCTTATTGGCCTTTTTATTTAATTAGTGGAATTTATAGTGGTTTAGTGAACATTTATTCACTAATTGTACCAATATAAGGGTTTATGCACAAATACCTCAGTGAAGGCTTAATTATTATAATTAAGTGCTCTAAATCTTAATATAACTTTTTGATATGATTTGAAAATATAAAATGATCCTAAGTTTCAAATTTGGTTTGATTTGGATGTTGCTTATGCAAGTTATGTAATTTTAGGTACATTCTGGACGTTTATGCAATTTACCCAATTGAGAGGTTTCTTTGCAAATTATCAACTGAATTTTAATCCTTAGATATTCCCTTACCATTAATGAGATTTGAAACCATTGTAGAACCTAGTTTCACCTTGGTTTGATGGTATTTCTTTCCAAGGACATTATAGGGATTACCCTCTTTATAAAGATGCTTATCTTTAAAAGCTATCAACCAATGAGGTTATTTCTTTCTTGAAAAACGGTGGGGATGGCCTAGAAGGATCTGTGGGCTCTTAGGACCAAATTTTGATATCCAAGAATAGTTCATGATCTGTCCTCTTGCATGGCCATCAAGCCCTAGGCTAAAGACACATGGAAAGTCCCTTAAGACACCTCATGCTTCACCTCTTTCTTTATATAGCCATGTATACCCCTTCCCAACTCACAATTCGAAAACTCTTACTCTCCTTTTCTTTCCTCTAGCTTAGATAATAGTTCCTTCTATATTTGGCCACAAAGTTTCTGTCCCAAGGTAATAGAGGGAGCCTACCTTGGTGAAGAAGGCTCATAGGGCTTCCAAATTGCTCTATTAGGGTTTCTAAAGCTCCTCCTTGGTAATTTTGACCAAAACTAGTAAGTTTCCTACCTTCCTTCCCTATTTTTATACTTTTATTCTTCCTTACACCTTATTATAGGTCGGAACCATGACCAAATATGGTAAAACTCCACCTAAAACCCTAAAACATCTCATCTCCATGCTCTTTTGCTAGGGTTTGCACCTCTAAAGTCGAGAAGGTGATCTTTGCTCAAGAAAGGAGCTTAGCTTGGAGCAACCATACCTTATAATCTTGGGATCATTTCTATTTGGACCTTCTTACATTTCGAGAGGTGAGTTTCATAACCCACTTCTCATATATTACTTGCTACATGCTTAAAATTCATGCATCTATGTTTAAAATCGATGATTTCCATCTCTATTTACCATGTTCATCTAGGGTTTTGGTTTCTTACCAGTTTACCTTCTCTAGAAGATCTAGTTTGGATAACTATTAATCTAAAACCATGATATTAGGTCAAATGGTGTTTTCCCTCCCTCTCTCTCTCTCTTTGCTTATCTCATTTGGTTTGATGATGTGTCAGTTTCTGATTGGCCGAATTTCAATAATTCATAACTTTTGATTCATTTGTCCAAAAACTAAAGTAAAATACGTCCTAAACTTAGAAAAACATTTTATTTTCAATAATAATATTTCCAAGTATTGGTTTTGAGTTTTGTCTATGGTGGTTTTCTAGAAAATGATTTAATCACATAAAAATCACCAAAAATACACTCTAATCATCGTAACTCCAAAATATGCAAAATTATATGTTTTCTTAATCAGAAGAACCTAACTAAGTCTATGGTGATGTTTTCATAGTCTAAATCGAGGTTTTGCTATAAAAAGTAAAAATATGGGTTTTCTCTACCTTAATGCATATATATCATTCTAATACATGTATATGAATTGAAAATAGGAAAAATTGATCATGGACTCAATCAAGTGATGAAAGTGGGTAATATGAATCATAATGAAAGGTATGTGCTATGTATGTGCAATCCCTCTTTATGAATGTGCATTTACACCTTAAGTTGGGAATAATTGTGCCTTAACCTATTTTTCTATAATGAGGCTTTATTAAACCCTATTTCATATACTCTTGAATATTTTGCTATACTTGCCTCATAAATCAGTTTTGGAACATTATTCTTGAGTCTTGGTACCCCAATACTATGCTTATTGATTCATATGATTATTCTTTCCATGACTACTTTTTCTAGCATGTGGATTTATGTTCTATTTAACTTAAAGTAGCGGTACTTATGTACAACCACCCACAGAGGGCATGTAAATAATCACCCTGGGGAATGTCTTATTCTCCCCATAATATTATAGGTGCTTGGGAATGTCTTATTCTACCCTCACCTAAGGTTATAGGTGTGGTAGGTGCCTCAACCCTACTTAGTTAGGTAGACATAACTATCTTACATGCAAATCCTTTTTATTATATTTTTAATGGCAAGCTTCTTTGAATATAGCCTCATACTCTTGTTATCTTCATCATATGATGAACCCTAGCCAATTTTTATTTACTTTACTTATCTTGATATCCTAGACTAGTTTTGTGACACATACTTTTCTTCCCTTTCCCTTTTTGCTGGGTGCCTTCCCAACCACCCAGGTGCTGAGCAAGGTGATGGACAAGACAAGGAAGATCTTAGCTTTTGGCTTGGACTTAGTTGATGGAGATGTTGCTTGGAGACAAGATTGTAGTAGTCTAGGCTTCCCTCTATATAGATCCTGATTGTGTGTCTTGATGTAAACCCTAATGGGAGAATTTGATGTATTTTTGTAAAACCTTTTATGAAATCGAATATAGTCAGTTACTTGTTTTATTCCGCTGCTTTCTAATGGTGTTTTGTTTACCAATGTTTAACAAATTTGGAAAATTTATGCCCATTCCATCATACCTCTGAGAGTGTTTGGAATGTATGTCAATTCTTCAATTTTTTAGTAAAGGGGTGATTTCACACTCTTTTACAACATGGTATCAGAGCCTATGGTAGTCGGAATCTGACTATTTCAGTTTTGTCTCCCTAATTAGAATCCCTTCCTTACATAGTTCCCTTAGGTGACATGGTTGCCCTAGAGTTGATTTATAAATGATGAAATGTTGATTTAGGACCCTATAGTTCCACATTAGTATCATGATGAATAAAACCCTAAAATACTCATTACTAATATATGCATAACTTAATGTTGTTTAGGTTTTCCTTTAGGAAATTATTAGGGCATGAAGTTGAAGCAAAGGTGTCTAGAAAGGATCAAGTTCTGGGGGCTGGCAATATTTTCCTCTCCGCCACTTGCTTGGTTTACGAGGACTCCCAGATCCATATGATACCGGCCTGTCCTAAGAAGAAATGGATTGTTCGAAATAGTTTGCTTTTAGGCAATAGTGACCTTAGAAATCTATGTTGTATATCTTTGGGAACCCTAAGTTTTAGGTGTATGATGACTTGTTTGAGGGTGCATATCCAATATAGTTCCCTTATGACCCATATAACCACATGTTTGGATAGTTATCCCTAGAACCTAGACTTTGAAGTTTGGGGTTAAGTGAGCCATCAGAGTGTGCAATGGAAGTGTGATGGATCTTGTACATGCTTTAGTTAGACTCATCCTTTAACCCTAGTGTAGTTTGGCTTGATAGGTCGAACCCTTTAAGGAGTGGAGTATAGTTAGTTTGATGATGTTGGGTGGTTAGATTTCGAGGACGAAATCCTATTTAAGTGGATGGAGCCCTGTGACATCTTGAAATCTATCTACACTATATTTAGAAACCCTAACCCCATACTTAGGAGGTTGTTGTGCTTGAAACCTTAGTGGGGTCCAAAAAAGTTATAGTTATAGCCTAACATGCTTCTTTATATATTAATGAACATATAATGATCATCTAAGGAATAATTTATATGTTCAAACCCTAATGAATACCTAATGCACATAATATGAGTAACTCACATATTAATCCTAATGGATATGCATGGTTTTTCCCATGTCATAAACCAATAAACCCTAATGAAATGACAAGTAAGATAATTGTAACCTAATATTAGACTTAATACATGCTAAGTAAAATTTAGTGATCACATTAACCTGAACCCTAAGTTGTAATCATCTAACCTTAACATATACATCCTTATTGCCTTTAATGATACATTAATGACATTAGGTTTCATAATCAGTTAACATACTTTTGATACACATAAATGATATATAATCATCTAATCACATATTAATCAAGTCATCAATATGAAATGCATAATATGTTACCTTGTTATCTAATACACACATGATTAGCCAATTAATGTGAATCAATTTGTAATATGTCCCACCTTGATCACTAAAATACATATAATGACTTCAATATGGATAAGTAGTAATTGATTCACATAAAAGTGCATAATCAATCATAAGAACTGAATAAATATGAAAAAAATGATTGATGATGACATTAATGTAAATAAGAAAGTTAATGTGACAATGTTAAATATAGATATAAGTGATTAATGCGACATTATTTGGATTACTTGTAACAAGTTGGATAAAATGTCTTAATTCATGCAAAACAATTTATTATAATTTAATATGTTGATAATAGAAACTAAATCCAATTATTAAGGATAATAATCAAGTATATTGATAATTGAGTAAACTCTAATTGAGTTAATATTCATAATGAGGTAAATATGAAATATATATGGTTTCAAGCATAATAATGAAATATAACTCTTTTGGAAACAAAGTAAATATGACATGACACAATTAAAAGAATAATAATGATAGTGTGATAACATAGTAAATATAATCTTTATGAGCCAAAAATGTAAATAATGTTAAATATCTTAAAAAGAATATCTAAATAATGGAACCTAGGTGATCCTTGAGAACCTAACCTATGTTGAAATGCTTGTGGAGTATATTTGATGAATTGTTTGGTGGTACTTAATATTGGAGAAATAACCATTGGAGAACCTAGTTTCAAAGGGAATTATAGGGATTACCCTTAAAGAGATTTGAAACCATTGGAGAACCTAGTTTCACCTTGGTTTGATGGTATTTCTTTCCAAGGGAATTATAGGGATTACCCTCTTTATAAAGATGCTTATCTCTAAAAGCTATCAACCAATGAGGTTATTTATTTCTTGAAAAATGGTGGGGATGGGGATAAAGACACATGGAAAGTCCCTTAAGACACCTGATGCTTCACCTCTTTCTTTATATAGCCATGTATACCCCTTCCCAACTCACAATTTGAAAACTCTTGCTCTCCTTTTCTTTCCTCTAGCTTAGATAATAGTTACTTCTATATTTGGCCACGAAGTTGCTGTCCCAAGGTAATAGAGGGAGCCTACCTTGGTGAAGAAGGCTCATAAGGCTTCCAAATTACTATATTAGGGTTTCTAAAGCTCCTTCTTGGTAATTTCAACCAAAACTAGTAAGTTTCCTCCTTTCCTTCCCTATTTTCATACTTTTAGCCTTCCTTACACCTTCTTATAGGTCAGAACCATGACCAAACATGGTAAAACTCCATATAAAACCCTAAAACATCTCATATCCATGCTCTTTTGCTAGGGTTTGAACCTCTAAAGTGGCGAAGGTGATCTTTTCTCAAGAAAGGAGATTATCTAGGAGCAACCATACCTTATAATCTCGAGATCATTTCTGTTTGGACCTTCTTACATTCCGAGAGGCAAGTTTCATAACCCACTTCTCATATATTGCTTGCTACATGCTTAAAATTCATGCATCTATGTTTAAAATCGATGATTTCCATCTCTATTTACCATGTTCATCTAGGGTTTTGGTTTCTTATCGGTTTACCTACTCTAGAAGATCTAGTTTGGATAACTATTAATCTAAAACCATGATATTAGGTCAAATAGTGTTTTCCCTTCCTCTCTCTCTCTCTCTCTGGTTATCTCGTTTGGTTTGATGATGTGTCAGTTTCTGATTGGCCGAATTTCAATAATTCCTAACTTTTGATTCCTTTGTCCAAAAACTAAAGTAAAATACGTCCTAGACTCAGAAAAACATTTTATTTTCAATAATAATATTTCCAAGTATTGGTTTTGAGTTTTGTCGATGGTGTTTTCTAGAGAATGATTTAATCACTTAAAAGTCACCAAAAATACACTCTAATCATCTTAACTCCAAAATATGTAAAAGTATATGTTTTATTAATCAGAAGAACCTAACTAAGTCTATGGAGATGTTTTCATAGTCTAAATGAAGGTTTTGCTATAAAAAGTAAAAATATGGATTTTTTTCTACCTTAATGCATATATATCTGTGATAACCTGACCTTTTCTCTCTCCTAAAATGATAGGTTCCTCTCTCATAAAGTGGCCCATTACTGAATTTGATGTCAATTTCATAATTGGAGGGTTGAGCATTTCTAATTTGGCCACTATAATGATCAAGTTCACAATGTGTACATTTGATTTGCTCTCTTGACCTAATTTTCACTATTTAATGATTCACTACTTTTGTCTTCCCAATGGTACAAAAATATCGAGTGTACAAAAATATCTTGAACCTGATTAGTATGATCACCTTGCTCTACAACATGTTTCAAAATATCGAGTGTTCTTTTGCCTTCCTAACGGTACAAAAATTACCTCATTTGGACCATCCTAGCCCAAGATATGGGCATTTGAAAATTGACTCATATTGTACATGTTTTAATTATCCTTGTTGACTTGCAACCCTTATTGGGCCCAATATCAAGCGTGCGGCCCATTTAACTAGTTGTCTTCCTTCTTCCCAAAACGGAAAGCAACGCTTGACTGGAGGATCCCTCCCCTTCCTCCAGCCGGATCAGGAAAGAAATCAAACTCCAAGATGGTTGAAGAGAACGCAAACCCTAAACCCCTTACACTATTTAAGGCTCTGCCTTCTACTCTTGCCCTCTTCCCCACCATCGCTCCTCCCTTCCCGTCTTCTTGTAGGGCCGGCCGCCAACCTGCTGAAGACAACCTACTTCCGCCCTCCCTTTGTAGTGGAGCCCTGTTGTGACTCATGGACAGCGCCGCCACCTCCGGTTGCTACGAGACTCAGGCCGCCGCTCCTTTTCCCCATCTAGATCTAGCCCTTCTTCTCCTTTCCTTCCCCTCCCTTGTTCTTCACTGGTTCCTCGACTGGTTTGTTAATGGCGTCCAAGCAGCAAGCTTCGCCCACATGCCATCAGTGGCGATCACGGCTGGAAATACTTGGCTACCGGCATGCGTTGGACCTCAGCCCACCGGCCTGCTCCTTCTTGGGCTTTTGTGGGCACAATAGCCACTGGAGGCTGGGGCGCCACCGTCCCCTACCCCTCCCCTATTCCTGCACGGGAAACAGAGGTGCTGCTGGGCATCGGGTGAAGGAGACGAGCCAAAGATCAGACGATGTTAGCGCTTGAGTGAGAGAAGCCCAATAACTATCTAGACCCAATAAGAGGAACTCGGCCCAAGGACCAGGAGGTCCAGTGTGGGGTGCCCTTGCTGGGTGTGGGCAACGCCTCCCTGGCCATAGATCTAGGATCTAATGATTTAGGATGCATACATTGAGGTAAATCTTCTGAATTTTATAACTTTATGTTCCATTGGGCTAAACCTATCATGCTATATATGAAAAACTATCAGGAGAACAAGATATAGCTCCTAAAAATGGTTTCAGACTCTATGTCTTCTTCTAGTTCCCTTGATTTGTTAAAATATGAACTTGGACCCTCTTTGACTATGTTTAATGTACTTTAATGATCAAGCTTGGAACTTTGGAGAAATTTCACCCTCTTAATCATGAAATTAGTATCTCTTTGATATCCTTGAGTTATAGAGGGCTCTAATCACTCATATTTCTCTTGAATGCCCTTTTGGCATAAGTAACATACTTTTGGGCTTTAATGATGTACCTTGCCCATTCGATGCTAAAACAGATACCTAAGGATACCAAATGCTTAATCAAACTTGATATCAGTAATTTATGTTGCTTGAACCTTTGGGAAACCTATAGCCTACCTTGAACTCTTGATGGCATAAGTATGCTATTATGATAATTGCATGAGTGAATGTTGGCACCCCATGTTGGTGGTTTGATTCTTAGACCCTAGTAGAGATCACCTTACTATGAATATGTTCCTTATATAATATTCTTGTTGATTAAACCATCTCTTATGCTTGGCTCTTATTCCTTGATGATGCTTGATCTTGATTTCCCTATTATGAGTCTTTTGACCTAGTTATGTTTTTAGGGGACCTAAACCTTGAAGAGATCTTATATAATGAATGGAACATCGTAATGATATGAAACTTGAAACACACTCTTATAATGGACCCTAAATCAATATAAGATCATATAATGAACCAATAAGCAACTTGGAACCTATCTTGGCCAAAACCCTAAAATGCATCTAATTAGGGTTAATGATGAGAATCTAATGCATATATGTAATCTTATTCTTAATCAGGTTTGGCATGTGGCTAGATGGTGAAGAATATGTTAGGTTATGAAATCTCTGAATCAGGTATGGGCCTTATCTAGTTATATGACTACCGCTTTCTTGCTTGAAAAGACATATATTGTATGCTTGTTTGTCTATTTTCTCAAATATTGCCATGTAGTATTGCTATGTGTTACTCGATGTTTGCCTCGTCAGTTTTATAACTTTAACACATAAATAGATAGAACTCCATTATAATATTGATTGATAAAGGGTTAGCTCTTGGCTACGGCCTTGAGGTCCCTCTCGTATAAAAGGGTTAGCTAAGCTTGAGCACCCTTACGGACCCTTCCGACAGGAAGATGGTCAAAGGCCTTAAACATGTTTGATATTGTTGGTATAATGGAGTGAAATGACATAAAATATGGTTTCACATTTTTTAAACAATTAACATATTTGTTCTTGTTCGTTTAATCTTGAAATCTTTTCAAAATTATGCAAAGCTTATATATATGTGTATCTTTCAGCCCCATACTCAACACCTCGTGTGTTAACCCATTTCTCGTATGTTGTTTTTAGGTTCAGAGATGGCTAGAAGGTTGATGCGCTTGGTGAGCTATGCTAGGTGTACTTGTTGTAAGATCTAGATATAGTATACATGCATAGACTTGTACAAATTAAGTGACCCTTGAATATGTAATTCAAATCATGTAATATAATAATGTTGCTTAATATATTTTGTTGATTGTTGAGATTATGTTGGTGCTTGTATCTTGTTATTTGTTCATGTGTGCTAAGCTTTATGCTTCCATATTTATCCTTTGGTATACATTTGGTTCATGGGACTGGGATTCCGGTTCCGTGACAAATGGTATCAGAGCATGAACAATAACTACACCAAACATTGCTCACATGAAACACAAACTAAACTCACCCTACATCTCAATACTAGAAACTTAATGAAATATCCTAGTGGATTAGGTTGACTTAGCCTCTAGGTTAGAGCCTAGATGTTCTAGAACTAGGTGTAGACTTGTGTAAGGTACCTCCTTAGACATGACTCGCGACATGTGCTTAGGATGTCTACACAAGTGTGCACCATGTTCTTGCTAGTTCTCTAGGTGTCAAGATACTAGATTGCCTAATGAGTGTGGAAACTCGTTTTGGTTTTGGTTTTATTCGGATGGAGTATGGTGGTTTTCATCATCTGTTTAAACATTGGAGAAAACATATTTCAAGTATTATTATTATATGTACATATGAAAAATGTTACCACACACAGAAAGGCAGTGAGCTTCCATGCAACCTAGGAGAAAGAGATGCAACATCAAGTCTAATAAGAGAGTTTATATGATAGTGATAGTCTCTAGAGTTGTCTAGAGCCATGATATAGGTTAGGCATGTGAATAACCTAGAAACCTAATATGATGATTATGATATTGATGATGATGTTGATGTTCATAAGACCCAAGTTGTTTGAGGAAGGTTGAGTATGTTTAACGATATGGAATGAGTTGGACCATGCAACCCTAGCTAAACCTAGCACCTTGTATGATACATACCACTTGGTTGATTTGCTAAACATAGCTAGTGGGTGGACATGCTTGCTTGTACCTAGTCTTGTATGTGTGGAGATATGATATATGGTTCGAGACCAACACAGGCCTCAATCTCTTTACAAAGAAAGACCTCTAGCATGGGACATATGAATAGGGTGACATGTTGAAATGAGTTGACTCGTATCAGGGAAAGGTTAGAGTACCTAAACTCCAAAATATTTGAAATGTTGAATAATATGAATGATGAAATACTTGATGATGAGTCCCTAGCTAGAATACTTCTAAGTATATGAGTTGAGTAACCTAGTGGATGGTTTCCTTGAAAGTGTTGAACCCCAAATTTCCTATTAAAAATCTAACCCTAGAGAAAGAGTTAATTGAATATTTTATGCTTGATATACATATAGGTGAGGGATATGTCCCAAGACCTAAGATGATGTATATGATGTGTGATATCCATGATGAGCCTCATACTCAGGTTAGTGGTTGTATATAAAGGAATCTAGTGGTTACCCTTAAGATGGGTAGAAATTTATGTTACAGGTAGAAAATTGTGGTTAACATGTCTTGTTGGACACATATATGTCTTAGCTTGAATGGCTTGAAGCTCTTTCTAGATAAAAGTGAGAAAGATTACAAAACCTCAAGGTTGATGATAATGTTGTTCCTCGAATGATGCTTGATACCTGAAATATCTCTCTTACGTTTAAAAACTGATATATATGCTAGATGAGTCACTCACATAATCTAGACCTAACATGAAATCATACTATACATAAAAGATGTAACTTTTAAATCATGGACTTGATCGAGGATGCCTAGAAATCTTAGCTTGAATAATCAGTGGTATCATTCCTAATCTCATACCCCCCAAAAAAAACTAATCCTGAGATACTAAGGGATGGGTAAACCCTAATGCCATGATGATGTCACATTATGATGGAACACTAAGTGATATGTATATACATCAGTGGGTACAACCTTAATGATGGAAACCCATGCCTGCACCCCATGAAGGGGATTCCTTGATGCCTTAGTTTGTTTACCTAAGCACAAGGAATACATCATCTCTGACTCTTATCAATGATCTTGGGAGAATTTCGAGGATGAAATTTCTTTTAATGGGGGAAGGATGTGATAACCTGACCTTTTATCTCTCCTCAAATGATAGGTTCCTCTCTCATAAAGTGGCCCATTACTGAATTTGATGTCAATTTCATAATTGGAGGGTTGAGCATTTCTAATTTGGCCACTATAATGATCAAGTTCACAATGTGTACATTTGATTTGCTCTCTTGACCTAATTTTCACTATTTAATGATTCACTACTTTGTAAAATATCTTGAACCTGATTAGTATCAAAATATTGAGTGTTCTTTTGTCTTCCCAACGGTACAGAAATTACCTCATTTGGACCATCCTAGCCCAAGATATGGGCATTTGAAAATTGACTCATATTGTACATGTTTTAATTATCCTTGTTCAGTTGCAACCCTCATTGGGCCCAATATCAAGTGTGCGGCCCATTTAACTAGTTGTCTTCCTTCTTCCCAAAACGGAAAGCAATGCTTGACTGGAGGATCCCTCCCCTTCCTCCAACCGGATCAGGAAAGAAATCAAACTCAAAGATGGTTGAAGAGAACGCAAACCCTAAACCCCTTACACTATTTAAGGCTCTGCCTTCTACTCTTGCCCTCTTCCCCACCATCGCTCCTCCCCTCCCATCTTCTTTTAGGGTCGGCCAGCAATCTGCTGAAGATAACCTACCGCCGCCCTCCCTTTGTAGTGGAGCCCTGTTGTGACTCGTGGACAACGCTGCTACCTCCGGTTGCTACGAGACTCAAGCCGCCACTCCTTTTCCCCATCTAGATCTAGCCCTTCTTCTCCTTTCCTTCCCCTCCCTTGTTCTTCACTGGTTCCTCGACTGGTTTGTTAATGGCAGCCAAGCAGCAAGCTTCGCCCACATGCCATTAGTGGTGATCACGGATGGAAATACTCGGCTACTGGCGTGCGTTGGACCTCTGCCCACCGGCCTGCTCCTTCTTGGGCTTTTGTGGGCACAGTAGCCACTGGAGGCTGGGGCGCCACCGTCCCCTGCCCCTCCCCTGTTCCCGCACGGGAAACAGAGGTGCTGCTGGGCATCGGGTGAAGGAGACAAGCCAAAGATCAGACGATGTTAGTTCTTGAGTGAGAGAAGCCCAATAACTATATCGAACCAATAAGAGGAACTCGGCCCAGGGACCAGGAGGTCCAGTGCGGGGTGCCCTTGCTGGGTGTGGGCAGTGCCTCCCTGGCCATAGATCTAGGATCTAACGATTCAGGATGCATACATTGAGGTAAATCTTCTAAATTTTATAACTTTATGTTCCATTGGGCTAAACCTATCATGATATATATATGAAAAACTATCAGGAGAACAAGATCTAGCTCCTAAAAATGGTTTCAGACTCTATATCTTTTCTAGTTCCCTTGATTTGTTAAAATATGAACTTGGACCCTCTTTGACTATGTTTAATGTACTTTTATGATCAAGCTTGGAACTTTGGAGAACTTTTACCCTCTTAATCATGAAATTAGTATCTCTTTGATATCCTTGAGTTATAGAGGGCTCTAATCACTCATATTTCTCTTGAATGACCTTTTGGCATAAGTAACATACTTTTGGGCTTTAATGATGTACCTTGCCCGTTCGATGCTAAAACAGATACCTAAGGATACCAAATGCTTAATCAAACCTGATATCAGTAATTTATGTTGCTTGAACCTTTGGGAAACCTATAGCCTACCTTGAACTCTTGATGATATAAGTATGCTATTATGATAATTGCATGAGTGAATGTTGGCACCCCATGTTGGTGGTTTGATGCTTAGACCCTAGTAGACATCACCTTACTATGAATATGTTCCTTATATTCTATTCTTGTTGATATAAACCATCTCTTATGCTTGAATCTTATTCCTTGATGATTCTTGATCTTGATTTCCCTATTATGAGTCTTTTGACCTAGTTATGTTTTTAGGGGACCTAAACCTTGAAGAGATCTTATATAATGAATGGAACATCATAATGATATGAAACTTGAACCACCCTCTTATAATGGACCCTAAATCAGTATAAGATCATATAATGAATCAATAAGCAACTTGGAACCCATCTTGACGAAAACCCTAAAATGCATCTAATTAGGGTTAATGATGAGAATCTAATGCATATATGTAATCTTGTTCTTAATTAGGTTTGGCATGTGGCTAGATGGTGAAGAATATGTTAGGTTATGAAATCTATAAATCAGGTATGGGCCTTATCGAGTTATATGACTACCACTTTCTTTCTTGAAAAGACATATATTGTATGCTTGTTTGTCTATTTTCTCAAATATTGCCATGTAATATTGCTATGTGTTACTCGATGTTTGCCTCGTTAGTTTATAACTTGAACACATATATAGATTGAACTCCATTATAATATTGATTGATAAAGGGTTAGCTCTTGTCTACGACCTTGAGGTCCCTCTCATATAAAGGGTTAGCTATGCTTGAGCACCCTTACGGACCCTTCCGACGGGAAGATGGTCAAAGGCCTTAAACATGTTTGATATTGTTGGTATAATGGAGTGAAATGACATAAAATATGGTTTCACATTTGTTAAACAATTAACATATTTATTCTTGTTCGTTTAATCTTGAAATATTTTCAAAATTATGCAAAGCTTATATATATGTGTATCTTTCAGCCCCATACTCAACACCTTTGTGTGCTGACCCATTTCTCGTATGTTGTTTTTAGGTTCAGAGATGGCTAGAAGGTTGATGCGCTTGGTGAGATATGCTAGGTGTACTTGTTGTAAGATCTAGATATAGTATACATGAGAAGACTTGTACAAAGTGACCCTTGAATATGTAATTCAAATCATGTAATATAATAATGTTGCTTAATATATTTTTTTGATTGTTGTGATTATGTTGGTGCTTGTATCTTGTTATCTGTTCATGTGTGCTAAGCTTTACGCTTCCACATTTCTCCTTTAGTATATGTTTGGTTCATGGGACTGGGATTCCGGTTCCGTGATAATATCATTCTAATACATGTATACAAATTGAAAATAGGAAAAATTGATCATGGACTCAATCAAGTGATGAAAGTGGGTAATATGAATCATAATGAAAGGTATGTGCTATGTATGTGCAATCCCTCTGTATGCATGTGCATTTACACCTTAAGTTGGAAATAATTGTGCCTTAACCTATTTTTCTATAATGAGGCTTTATTAAACCCTATTTCATATACTCTTGAATCTTTTGCTATACTTGCCTCATAAATCAGTTTTGGAACATTATTCTTGGGTATTGGTACCCCACTACCATGCTTATTGATTCATATGATTATTCTTGCCATGACTACTTTTTCTAGCATGTGGATTTATGTTCTATTTAACTTAAAGTAGTAGTACTTATGTACAACCACCCATAGAGGGCATGTAAATAATCACCCTGGGGAATGTCTTATTCTCCCCATAATATTATAGGTGATTGGGAATGTGTTATTCTCCCCTCACCTAAGGTTAGAGGTTTGGTAGGTGCCTCAACCCTACTTAGTTAGGTAGACATAACTATCTTGCATGCAAATATTTTTTATTATATTTTTAATGGCAAGCTTCTTTGAATACAGCCTCATACTCTTGTTATCTTCATCATATGATGAACCCGAGCCTAATTTTATTTGCTTTACTTATCTTGATATCCTAGACTAGTTTTGTGACACATACTTTTCTTCCCTTTCCCTTTTTGCTGGGTACCTTCCCAACCACCCAGGTGCTGAGCAAGGTGATGGACAAGACAAGGAAGATCTTAGCTTTTGGCTTGGAATCAGTTGATGGAGATGTTGCTTGGAGACAAGATTTTAGTAGTCTAGAATTCCCTCTATCTAGATCCTGATTGTGTGTCTTGATGTAAACCCTAATGGGAGAATTTGATGTACTTTTGTAAAACCTTTTATGAAATTGAATATAGTCAGTTATTTGTTTTATTCTGCTACTTTATAATGGTGTTTTGTTTACCAATGTTTAATAAATTTGGAAAATTTATGCCCATTCCATGATACATCTGAGAGTGTTTGGAATGGATGTCAATTCTTCAAATTTTTAGTAAAGGGGTGATTTCACTCTCCTTACAAATAGTTTGTTTTATAAAAAAGGAATCACACCATGTTAGTCATAGTGTGATTATCAATAAAATCTAGTAGATCTTCCAATTTCTTTTGGGGAAATGCTTAACACTAAACTATGCACCGTCTAAAATGGTGAAAAAGACACCATGTGAGATATGGCATGGGAGGTGTTCTGATATATATTTAATAATGATTAGGATTGAAAGATTGTATAAGAAAATAGTTTCTTGAAAAGCTTTGTCCACAAATCACATAAATATTATTTTGTTAAATACTACTATTATCCCAATAAGACAACAAAATGTTTTTTGATCTGCATGGTTGTATACCTGAAGAGGAACTTAGTTCCAAAGGAATCAATGGTAGTAAAACTAGAACTTGAAATGTTTGAGACAAACAAGAAAACATTAAACCTAAAGAGGTACAATAGGAACAATGAGAATCCCAAGTTGTTGTGGAATCTAAAGTTCCTTATGTAACACACATGACTAATAGTTCTAGTAGAACATGCCTTGAGATTGAAAGGTTATGACATCTTATGGCTCAAAAGGTATTGAGGTGGTCATATATGATGAGCCAACAACCTACCTAGAAAGCTATTGAGGGACTAGAGTCTGAGAAATGGCTTGAGGCCATGATATTAAAGATGAACTCCATGTGAATCAATAGGGTATGACCTTGCTGGATCCACCTAAAGGGGTAAAACCCATAGGATGCATTTGGGTCTTTGTAAGAAGACCAACATGGAAGGGGTAGATTGGTTGTAATGAGCTTCAAACAAGTTGAAGGTGTTGAACATGATGAAGTCTTTCATCAGTTACCATGGTTATATCCATCTAGATCATGGTTGCATTGCAACATGTCAACTGGAATAATTATGTAGGATGTGTACATGACACAACCTAATCGTTTTATAAATCCATTAATGCAAATAAAGTCTATAAGCAACAAAGGTCAATCTTTTGATTGAAGCAAGCATCTTAGAGCTAGAAGTCTTCCATTTGATAAGATAGTTAAAGAGTTTGACTTGAGTCAGAATGAAGATGAAATTTGTGATTACAAAAGATTTAGGGAGCATATTTATATTTTACATAATGATGGGGAATAAGGTCCTTATCCTACAAATATAAAAACCTGGCAAGGAAAGTACCTTCTACGTGAATGGTTTAGGAGAAGTATCCTATGTGATAGGTATAAAAATCTATTGAGATAGATATGGAAAGCTTCTTGACCTAAGAAAGAGCACATACATTGGCAAGATGTTGAAGGGTTCAACATGCATGACTCATTGAGAGAAAAATTGTCCATGTTCCATGGAGTTAGTATCTCATGACCCTAGTATCCCAGTCCTTGTGAAGAACATGAACACATGGATGAATGCCATATGCATTCACATTTGGATCTATCTGAATGCAATGTTATGTACTTATCATGTTATCTCGTATGCATAAGACATGACGAGAGGATATATGCTATCTCATATGTATTGGACATGATGAGAGGATATATATACCTATGTAGCAATCTTGTATGTATTGGACATGACGAGAGGATATATGTCAGATGCCAGTGAGAGTCACTCGATTACCATAAAGAACATCCTTTAGTACTTAAGAAGCACTAAAAGATTGGTTCTTGGTTATGGTAATAAGGAAGAGTTGGATGTAAAGGGTTACACAGATGTAAGCTTCCAAATTGACAAATAAGTAATCACAATCTAAGTTTGTGTTTGACCTCTAATGAGGACTGTAAGCTGGAAAGGGTTCTCAGCTAAATAAGATTGTTTATATCTATAGAAGAATCTGAGTATCTCTGTGTTATGAGAACAACATATGATATTGTATGGATCAATAATTTCATATGGGTGAACTTGTGTGAGGTTCCAACCATTAATGACACACTAGAAATACTAAGATAGCAATGGAGCTACTGGTTAGGCAAAGGAATCTCAGATAGCATACTTCATCACTTCCATCTCATACAACATGTCGTACATTGAAGACATGTGAAAATTGCAAAATACCAACTTTAAGCAAATATTGCTAAACCCTCTATAAAAGTGCTTGCACAACAGAAACATGATGGACACGTTAAGATCACTTGGTATAATATTCATGGGTGATTGACTCTAAGTGCAAGTGGGAGTCTGTTAGTATGTATGCCCCAAGAGCCAATCATATGATGATTGAAATGTGGCATTAGATACCTGATTTGATAATAATAAAGGTAATTCTATCTATTATATTTGTCTTAGTCATGAGATGATGACACATACATATTAGAAATCTAAAGAATGATGTTACTCGATTTCATGTGTCTTCAAGTACGTAACTTAAACAATGAGATCATACAAATGTTAAGAGTACATACATTCTTGTTATGTACCTATTTGGATATTACTGTGGAAGAAAAATAGACAATAATAATACATAAGACTAGATTGTGTGTTTACTGATGACATAATCTCATTAGTCATGACATGTTATATCAAGTCAAGAACACATGTACATGTTAGAGAGAAGTGTATTGGATAGACCCACCATGAGAATGATACATGAAGACCATGAAATGGTAGTCATAATCATCTCTCACAGTGATAGTGGTGATTGTGGTTCTTAGACCCGAAGTCACTACATTCATCACATGTTGTTTGGTATACTTTGATATCATCCAACATAACCCTATATAAGGATTGCCATAATGGTTATGATTGGGTAGTTGTGGCACATGGGGACTGAGTGTGAGTGACACATATGGGATTTGTCCCTCCTATTGGAGATTGATATCCATGCCACTTGATAGGAGAGACTCAGTAATGTACGATCGTATATATGATATGTGAACTCACATGCATCTTAGACAGTCTGCTCTAGTTCAAGGAACATGGATTGAACACTAAGAGGATGATGAATCCATGACTCAAGTTCAATCTGGATATCAGAGACAAATGAACTATACAATCAAAGTAACATTGATCATGGATTGTAGGTTGAAGTTGTTTTCCAACTTTTCGAGTTATTTGGGTATAAATGGTGTGACTAGGCACCACTCTTCTCTTTTGATGTCATAATTGAATATGGATATTCATTGCCAACATAATTCTGGACCTATAGATTCACACACTTGGGATACACTTGGATTAAAGGAGTATATTCATGAATGATGTTTAGATTGAATATGAAAGTTGTTTAGGCATTCAATTAAATAAGTGATCAACTGACTGGACTCAAAACCATCAAGTTTAAATGTTGAATGGAATAGTTGGGGTGTCAGGTTGATTGAAATTGATTTGACTGATCTTTACACAAGTCAGGACACCAACTGATTGGCTCATTGGGTAAACCGATCTACTCAGGTTGGTGAGATGACCGGTTCATCTTGTGAACTAATCGGCTCAGTCAAGCCAATTGAAGCTTCTGGTGATTTTCCTGAATAATAAGAAAAGTTGATCATTTTACTTTGTTTAACTCAATTGGTACAAAGATTGACGTTAGACACTAATTGGAAATGCATTGCAAGGATTGGAAACACTATGAAATGATTAGCTCACTGTGTGACTGTGCCATCTGGTCAGTTCACTAGCGAACCAATCTGTTCACCTGTCATAGGCTAAGAAATTCATGAAAATTCTAAACCCTTCTACTCCAAGACAGACTGGAAAACCTGACCCTAACTCCTCTTATAAATAGAGGGGTACTGGGAACTTTCCAACATACACAATTGAGAATCAATTGCTCTGACAATTGTTGTCATCTCTGGTTATGGTAACCAACAGAGAGCCCAAGAAAGTCATACCCATTAAAGGGAAGGATAGAGAGGGAGAGAAAAACTGAAAACAATTATGGGAGAGCATTCCAGTGACTAGTATGTCAATAGAAGGGGACAACTTTCCATTGGCTCTGGTAGTGCAACATGGAGTTCTCAGTGGTTTGTGTGGACTACTCTCTCTAGAGGTGGGAGACTTCTACTGCTAGGAGCACTCTATCAACTTCCTTATGTGGTGGTCAGACCAAGAGGCTGTTGGAGACGACCATTCGAGTGATGCTAATGCTGAAGGAGCATTATGTTGCCTGACAAAGAAGAAGCACAATGCTACTGCAAGAATAATGTCACTGGACTTTCTCTAGGACCAGGGATAACCTTGTAAACCTTCCTTCCTAGATACATTATTTTTGATGTGATCTTGTGAAATATCTAGAGGGGGGTGAATAGAGCTTTTTGGAACTTTAAAATTAATTAAACAATCAAACCAAAGAAGGAGGAAACAAGGAAGACACTGGGATGTAAAGTGGTTCCTACCCTTGAAATCAGAGGCAATCAGTCCACTACCCAATTGTTTCCAATTGATATTTTGAAAGTGATTTATTTTATTACCTCATAAGGATATTAAAAAATACAATCACCTTCCACACCCTTGAAGTAGCCTTCACCTTGAAGCAACCTCAACCTCCTTGAAGAGCCTTCTTGAAGTAACTTCAAGTCCTTGGAGCAGCCTTCACTTTCTTGAAGTAGCTCCACCACCTTGAGATAACCTTCCTTTAGAAGTAGCTCCAACCTCACTTGAAGCAACCTTCTTGAAGTAATCTCAAGCTCCTATAGAATTAGCCTTCTCCACCAAGAAGTAGCACCAGTGGTCCCTCAGGAAACATCCACCATCTTGGAGTAGCCAAGGAGCAACTACAACTTATACTTGTAAAGGGGGATTGAAAGAAAGGAATACAACAATGTAGCACAACACTTTGATCCTATATCAAGCGTTAGAATCTCCTTTCCACTTAGGATGAACGTGGCTATGTGTGGTGGCTAGGAGATTGTAGCTATAGGACATCTTTCTAGAGCACAAGGAGGAAGACAACAAGGGAATCTTAGCTTGAATACTCCCAATAGTGAATGCTCAAGTGTAGCTTAGGTGCTTTAGGTGTCCTAAGGCCTCTCCTATTTATAGGGATGGTTTTCAAGTGTCTAGGGACGTTATAGGGAGTGTCTAGAGTGTTATTAGTGCTTAACTTGTCGTTAGGTGTACATTAGTTGGCTAGCAATTACTAATTGTTTGTTCTTGAAAAGAACAATCCAGAACCCTACTCAGTCGATAATTTGGTCGACCGAACTGTGTCCCACTCGAGGCTCTCTTTGACCAAGCCTAGGTTTAAGGAAAAAGTATTGCAATGTCTCTTTCCAACTCCCAACTACCAACCACCTAGACTAACAGTCGCAAACTTTAGAGTGTTGCTTACTCGGTCGAGGTTATTTTTGACCGAATGCTAATTTCGAGCACAATTGTGCAATTTGTTGAACAGTGCTCACAATCTCAACCGAGGTGGTTCTTGGTCGACAAGAACTTTGATCGAGAGTGTCTCAGTCGACAATTTCTTTGATCGAGGGTGTCCCTGTTCTAGACTTTTGAATCACCTACTAAGTATGTGTTTCAACGTGTGTGGGTGACCCTAACTTTGGGGGAAAATCTATCTAAGGGTTATAAGTGGGTAAGGAAGATCTAACGCTTGATTTACATGATGCCTAAGTACTTGTACATTATATTTTTGTACAAGTGTTTACATTTGAGTATAATCATGAGCATTTATACAATTAAGCACATTTGATCTTCAAGTTGCATTTATCTTCATCTTCCCAATTGCTAGGATTTCCTTATTCCTTTGAACCCTGAAATACTCAAGTAGCACATTAGATCCACAAGAATGAAATGTTTTTCATCATCAAAACAAAGGGTATATTAATGTCCAATTTAACAAACAATCTCCCCCTTTTTTGAAGATGACAAGCAATTCTAAAATATAATCAAAATGATTTAAATGAGATGAGTTTCATACCTGAGATTTACCTTAGATGAAGAACATATTCTTGTTTTCATAAAATGTGTGATAATTGTTCCTATAGAGATATGGAACATAGTATCCATCTCTTAAGGAATAAAGCATCAATCAATGTTAAGCCAAGAGAGCATGAAACTCATTTATTTTGATTATATTATTTCTCCCCCTTTGTCATTTCAAAAACATAACCATATAATCATATTACTCCCCCTAGATGAGATACTCCCCCTTAATATGACACACAAGATGCAAACCAAAGTGATAGAGAATGTCCAATGAAAGCCACAAGATATATTTTACTAATATGATCAAGTGAACATAAACAAGCTCGATTACATTGATAACACCATAAAGATTACATAAGTAGTACTACTCACTACATAGGATAACATCATTTGAAGGATTGCAAGATCACATCAACCTCAGGATCTTTCCCAAGAAATGGAGCATCACCATTGTACTTTACAAGTGTTTTCCAATCAAGTACACTCATCTTTATAAGAGCATATGCTTCCAGAAATGTAGGTACCCTATTAAACCTGTAGTGGGTAGCAATGTCCTGGAGTTGCATGGGGGAGTATTGAGTATGGGAAAGATCTTGTGAAGGAGGATATGGGATTTGGGTGTATTGAATTGATGGGTTAAAAGGGTAGAGACTCCCAATATAGAGTGTAACATTGGGAGATAAGGCTTACATTCATTGATTAAGATAGGTCCCGACATGATGATTGTAATCTAATTGTCTCCCAAGGTGACAGGTAGCCCCTTTGAGATAGCACACATCATTGTCTAGATTTTCTATAGAGTAGCTAGGAGGAATAGGAGGTGGAGGATTGGCTTCGGTGGATATCTATCCTTCGGTCCTAGCCCTCTTGTGTCCAAATTCAAGGCCCATCTTATCTACAATGTGTTTGGTGAGTTTTTGAGGACGCCTATCACACTTGTAGTTGAGATCCTCTAGGTTTTTGTCAAGAACAAATTGAATTATTTGACACACAAAATCAGCATAAGGAGGATTTCTAGAGAATTCAAACATGTTAGATAGGATAATCTGAATGAAATTAACGAGAATACTCTCTAGGATAACATAGATTAGATACATTGTAAATTGTGGGATTTCAGTTTTGTTTGCTCTGGGGTAGATTTTGTGGGAAATAATGAGGTTTACTACCCTAGCTTTAGGGGTGAGAGATGTGGCACATTAGGTTCCCCTATTCTCATGACATTAAGTACTAGGAAGGAAAATGTCCATTTTTACATCTCCTAAGCTAATGGTGTTATCATTTGTGGAGAGTTTGGATAAAGGGTTTCCAGTGGTTAAATCTATGAAACCTCAGTATTCCTCCTCATCTTTATCTAACATTTTGAGGATGTATTTTTTATAAAAATAGAATCCTAACCCATAAACCATAGAAGTGAAAGAGAAGGGGTTATTGGAGTCCCTAATAAGATTAGTGTAGAACTCATTTACGATTTGGGTGGACCAGAAACAAAAGGATGGTTCAAGAAACTCCGTCAACATTTACACCTTGAAGAGCTCGAGGAGGTCAAGGAGCGTGATGAAGTAGTTGTTGTCCATCGGGCATTGAGGAAGAGGGGTCTTTGAGGTGAGCTTGAGGTAGCATTCTCCAACAACAACATCATTGAGGGTGATGTCATTGATGACGCTCAAGGCTGGAGTGACATGTCTTCCCTTCCTCACTGATACTTGCTTCTTCCTACCACGTGATGAAGATGTAGACATCTTGAACAAGTGGAGTTGGAAGAATAAGTAGGGATGGTAGAACAAGAGTATCATTGAAGAATTTCTCTAAAGTTCACTAGAGAGGAAGTGGAGAAGAGAGCAAGTGAATTGTGTGTAGAATGGACTGATTAGGGTCCTTTTTATAGCAAATAAGTGACCTGCTTGGTCGACCTTTTCATAAATTGAGAGCCCAATGGCTCTCTTCCGACAATCCTCATAATGGGTAGTTTGGTCGACCTTTGCAATTTGAAAAAGTGACCGTTAGTTGGAGGGTTCAGTTGAGAATTTTCTCGAACAAGGGGCCTTTTTATAAAAAAAATCAGTTTGCAAAAATTTGAAAGAAAAATTAGTTCAACAACACCTTGTCGACCGAGAGTCATCTCGGTCCAAAATATGTTTGACCGAACAAGGGTCTATGAGTTATTTTGATGAAATGTTTTGAGCTTGCTTATGTACTTGTGAATGATAATAAATTATTGTGACTAATCAAATAAATATTACTAGAATATTATGCAATAGAAATAACATGAAATTCAATTGCAATTGTGGGCACATATATCAAAAAATAAATCTTCTAAGGGAGTAATAAGTAACCTCTTTATAATATATTGAAATTAAGCAAGAGGAAGAGGTTTGGTAAAGATATATACTAATTGTTCTTCAATATTAACATGATGGAGAGATATATTATAAATGTGGTCTCTTAAGAAATGATGTATGATTTCAATATGCTTGGCACGACTATGTAAAATAGGATTATGAGCTAAGTTTATAGCGCTAGTATTATCACAAATTGGCGTAGAAGTGAATGCAAAGACATAATCATTCAAAACTTGTTGCATACTGAGTACTTGAGCACAACATGATCCAACAACCACATATTCAACTTTCATGGAGGATAGGGCAACTATGTTTTGTTTCTTACTAAACCAAGATACTAAGGATCTTCCTATTAAGAAGCAACCACCATTTGTGATCTTACGATCAAGTCGACAACCAACATAATCGACATCAGTGTAAGCTTTTAGGTATAGCGATTGTCCCTTAGGATACCACAAACCATAGTCGATAGTACTAGAAAGATATCTTAAAATCCTTTTGACGGCTTGAAAATGAGAATGCATTGGTTTTGATTGAAATATAGCACAAAGCCCAATAGAAAGAATGATATCTGATCTAGAAGTAGTTAAATATAGAAAACTACCTATCATGGCCCTATACAAGGAATCATCAATGGGTTAACCATATTCATCCTTGTCAATTTTGGCAGAGGTAGCCATGGGAGTGGTAGCATGTTTGCAATTTTCCATGCCAAATCATTTTAAAAGTTCTTTGGTGTATTTCTCTCGGCTTATAAAAATTCCGATGGGAATTTGTTTGATTTGAAAACCAAGGAAAATTGTTAATTCTCCCACGAGACTCGCTTCAAACTCTTTTTGCATAATATAACTAAATTGATTACATAAGGAATCATTTGAAGCACCAAAAACAATATCATCAACATATATTTGAACAACATGAAAATCTGATTCATAAGTTTTGAAAAATAGTGTAGAATCTAATTTTCCAATCGAAAAGCCATTATCAAATTGGAAATTTTTAAGTCTTTCATACCAATTACGTGGTGCTTGTTTAAGACCATATAGATCTTTCTTATACATGATCAATTTAATCAGGGATCTCAAAGCTAGGTGGTTAAGCAACATATACCTCCTCTTCTATAATCACATTTAGAGAGGCACTTTTTACATCCATTTGGAATAGTTTGATGTATTCATGGGCTGTGAGAGCTAATAACATTCTAATAGCCTCACATATAGACACGGGAGCATAGGTTTCATCAAAATCTATTCCTTCTTGTTGGTTATATCCTTGAGCTACCAACCTAGCTTTGTTTCCAACTACTTCTTCGACTTCATTAAGTTTGTTACGAAAAACCCACTTAGTTCCAATAGTGGTTTTATCTTGTGGTTTAGGAACCAAGTCCCATACATTGTTTTTTGTAAATTGATTTAGTTCTTCTTGCATGGCCATTATCGAATATTCATCCTTTCAGGCTTCATTTACCTTTTTAGGTTCAATGATTTGACATAAATGCCATGTTTGCTACATCTCTAAATGATGGTCAAGTTTTTACTTTATCCAAAGGGTTTCCTATGATTAAGTCTTGAGGATGATCCTTGATTAATCTAGGAATGGGCTGTTGTGTCATGCTTTGTTGCGCATTTTTAGTATTTTGGTCATCTTTAGTAGATATGGTTAAGTAATCAATTTAATGAGTTTTTAAGTTTTCAATTTCACTTTCCGCACTTTGTGTTGTTATTTCATGAAATGTGATATGAACTGATTCTTCAACTTTTTTAGGGATGGTATTATAGATTCTAAATGCCTTGCTTGAAGTTGAGTATCCCAAGAAGAATCCTTTATGTGATTTAGGGTCAAATTTATCTTTATCATCCTTTGTATTTAAGATGTAACAGGGTGCACCAAAAGTATGAAAACAATCAACTCTAGGTTTTTTGTTGAAAATAATTTCATAAGGAGTTTTCTTAAGATGGGAGTGAATTGTTACAAGATTTAATACATAACATGCTGTATTAACTGCTTCAGCCCAAAAGTTTTAGGTGTATTGTGTTCAAGTAATATAGTTCTAGCCATTTCTTGTAAAGATCGATATTTCCTTTGTAATATCCCATTTTGTTGTGGAGTGCATGGTGCAAACAAATTATGAGTGTACCCTTGAGATGCACGAAACTCTTCAAAGATGTGATTTTCAAATTCCCAACCATGATCACTCCTAATGATACATATTTTGTTTTGTAGCTGATTTTCAATTTTATAGTAAAATTGAATGAATATTCTAATTGTATCATCTTTGGTTGAGAGGAAATGCATCCAAGTATATCTACTATAATCATCAACAATAACAAAGGAATATCTTTTACCACAAATAGATTGAGTCCTCATAGGACCAAATAAATCCATATGAATGAGTTCTAATTATCTAGTAGTTCTAAATAAGGTTTTAGATTTGAAAGAAGTTTTACTTTTCTTACCTAAAGTACATGGTTCACAATTTTTAGGTTTGTCAAAAGAAAGTTTAGGTAAACCACGAACAAGATCATATTTAATCAAGTTTTTGATAACATGTGATATGCCATAGTTGTAAAGATTCATCATTTGCAGTAAGACATTTTCAAACAATAGCTGGCATAGAATTAGGTCTAAGTATATACAAATTTCCTAATCTTGTTCCTTCATAAACAACATTATTTGTATTTTCTATGAGTAGCTTGCAACAAGATTTAAAAAAAGAACATAATAGCCACTATCACATAATTGACTGACACTAGTCAAGTTGTGATGTAATCCATCAACAAGTACAACATTTTAAATTTTAAGATTTGTACCAATATTACCTATTCCAATAATTTTACCTTTGTGTTATCTCCAAATGTGACTGTACCACTCTTATTTTCTTCAAAGGTTTGAAAAGCTTCTTTTTTTCCAATCATATGCTTAGAGAAACCACTATCAACCACCCAATCCTACAAAATAGATAGGTTTTGGTACCCATGTGATGGTCCTTTTGGTTAGGGATGTTTATTAAATCATTCTATATTTTAGAATAACTCATTGAAAGAGTTTTTGAACATTTTTAAGCAACAAGATTGGATATAGTCACAAGTCAATTGATTCAGTAATAAACTCTTTACAGAATACTACTCAGTCGATGATTTATTCGACTGAAAGATTTCTCGATCGAGGTATTTTTCGGCCAGAACAATTTGCCAACAGATATGATTTTGAATAGAACAATCTTTGTTCGATAGTTTCTTTGACCTGAGAGATCCTTAGTTGAGTATTTTTTCGACCAGAACTAGTTCTATGTGCATTTATTAATTTCAAGAAAATCATCTTGGTTATTCTAATCAAATCATAAAAAATCTGCAAGTTGAAGCTATATTTAGTTGAGATAAGACAATTATATTTCAATTTTAGTTTTTGGTCAAATCTCAACTAGGTATCCTCATATTTCTAAGTTTGTGGTTTTGGAACCCAAGCTAGATCCTTATCTTTATTTCTCTTGCAAGGAAATGAAAAATAATATGGACTAAGACATAGACAACAATAACAACAGATAAAATCAATTTCAATTCTCTTTTTACCATTATGGTCATGAGATGAAGTGTTTTTGGTACATACATGACCTTTGTCTTGGGTACGTGTGTCTTTTTAGTTCTAGGTTTTTGATAGGATTTTTCTTTGGGTACATAACCTAGACCTCTCTTCCCACTTTGTCTGGAAGAGTCTTTTAGGATTTTATCAAGGATATCTTTATTTTTCAAGCTACTAATAACTTTTTTCATCTATTTTTCTTTTAATATCTAAATTTTCTTGTTCTATATTAGATAGAAAACTGTCTCTTTCTTTGACAATAGCATCATAATCCAAGTGCGTGCATAAAATAGGTTGAGTTTGAAGATCATTTATTTTAGAAAGCAATTCAACCTTTTCTTGGCAAAGAAAGTTATAGTTTGTTTCTACAATAAGAAACTTGATATTGTGCTCATTAATCGAAGATTTTAAGGTATCTCTTTTAGATATAAGACTTTCATTTTAAGAAGAGAGAGTATATAGCTTAGCATGCAAATCATCATTAGTTTTTGTAAGTTTTTTTAATTTCTTTTTTATAGACAATATATTTGTCATGTATCTCTTGGAGACTAGTGACTAGTTCTTCTTTAGATAGTTCAAGAAGGCTTACCTCACTTGAATCCTCATTTTCATCTTCTTTGGCCATAATACATTCAACTTCCTCGTCCCTATTTCCACTTTCATTACTTGATTAGTCCCAAGTAGCTTTGTAAGCTTTATCTCCGTTGTCCTTTTTCTTGAAAGAAGACTTCTTTAATTTCTTGATTTTAGGACATTCATTCTTCACATGTCCTTTCTTGCCGCATTAGAAGAGGAAGAAGCACTAGAATTCTTGTTAGATTTATACCTTATATATTTCTTACCATTCACAATAAGTGCAACTTCTTCATCATCTCCTTCACTCGTTTCATCACTTTCTTGAGTGATGTCTTTTGATTGAGTCTTTGTTGTAGCTTTCAAGGCTATGTACTTCCTTTTTCCCTTTTGAAGATCATCCTCCACTCTTTCTTCTTCTTCAAGGGTGACCTCATGAATTTCTAGGTTGCCAATGAGCTGCTCCATCCTCACTGTGGTGAGATCATTTGCTTCTTCAATAGTTGTCACCTTTGGTTTATATTTTGGAGGCAAATACCTAAGAATTTTGGACACTTGATCTTCTTCATTTATATATTTTCCTCATACACTTAAGTTGTTAACAATGGAAGAAAATCATGCATACATTTCACTAATAGATTCATTAGGTTGCAAATGAAATTGTTCAAACTTTTCTTAAGCATATTAATTTTGGTATTTTTGACTTGGGTGGTTCCTTCATGTGCTATGGAGAGTTTATGCCATATATCATAAGCTGTATCACATGGGGATATTCTATTGAATTCACTTACTGAAATAGAACAATATAATGTACTTATTGCTTTGGCATTTAATTGGACTTGTTTTACCGTGTTGGGATCCCACGTTGCATATTCAGTTGTGGGAAGCACATAGGGAGTAGACACCATCCTCCACAACTCGAAGCTAAGTCCTTGGAAGTATAATTATATTCTTATTTTCCAATAGGTGTAGTTGCTTCCATCAAAAGGTGATGGGTGAGTTACGTGAGTTCATTCAAGGTTGAGGTTGCTCAGAAGGTTGTCCTCCATTCTTCAAGACCTATTATGGCTCCTTGAAGAACTATTCTGATACCAATTGAAAGATCTAGAGGGGGGTGGATAGATATTTTTTGAACTTTAAAATTAATTAAACAATTAAACAAAAGAAGGAGGAGGAAACAAGGAAGACACTTAGATGTAGATTGGTTTCTACCTTTGAAATCAAAGGTAGTCAGTCCACTACCCAATTGTTTCCAATTGGGATTTTGAAAGTGATTTATTTTATTACCTCGTAAGGATATTACAAAATAAAATCACCTTCCACACCCTTGAAGTAGCCTTGAAGGGGGATTGGAATAAAGGAATACAACAATGCAGCACAATACTTTGATCCTATATCAAGCATTAAAATCTCCTATCCACTAAGGATGAATGTGGCTATGTGTGGTGGCTAGGATATTGTAACTATAGGATACCTTTCTAGAGCACAAGGAGGAAGACCACAAGTGAATCTTAGCTTGAATGCTCTCAATAGTGAATGCTCAAGTGTAGCTTAGGTGATTTAGGTGTCCTAAGGTCTCTCATATCTTTAGGGATGGTTTGCAAGTATCTAGAGACGTTCTAGGGAGTGTCTAGAGTGTTCTTAGTGTTTAACTAGCCGTTAGGTGTATATTAGTTGGCTAGTAATTGCTAATTGCTCATGCTTGAAAAGAATAATCCAGAACCCTACTCGGTCAACAATTTGGTCGACCGAACAGTGTCCTGGTTGAGGTTCTCTACTAACAAGCCCAAGTTTAAGGTAAAAGTATTGTAATGTCTATTTCCAACTCCCAACTACCAACCACCCATTCTAACGGTCACAAACTTTAGACCGCTGCTTACTCGGTTGAGGTTATTTTTGATCAAATGCTAATTTAAAGCACAATTGTACAAATTGTTGAACAATGCTCACAATTTCAGCCAAGGTGGTTCTTGGTCAACAAGAACTTCGACCAAGAGTGTCTCATTTGACAATTGTTTCGACCAAGGGTGTCCCTGTTCTAGAGTATTGAATCACCTACTAAGTGTATGTTTCAATGTGTGTGGGTGACCGTAACTTTGGGGAGAAATCTATCTAAGGGTTATAAGTGGTTAAGGAAGATCTAATGCTCGATTTACATGATGTCTAAGTATTTTTACATTATATTTTTGTACAAGTGTTTACATTTGAGTACAGTCATGAACATTTATACAATTAAGCACATTTGATCTTCAATTTGCATTTATCTTCATCTTCCCACTTGGTAGGATTTCTTTATTCCTTTGAACCCTGAAATACTCAAGTAGTACATTAGATCCACAAGAATGAAATGTTTGTCATCAAAACAAAGGGTATATTAATGTCCAATTTAGCCAACATCTTGCTGTTCTGGAAAATGGACATTTAGATTTTGTTTTGTATATCTGCGCCTGATTTCACTACATGCTTCTTGCCCCGAGATAAAGTACATACACTAACAAGGTTCTAAAAAGGTTTAGAATGCAAGACTCTAAGTGAGTAAACTTACCCACGTCTCATGGAATAAGCCTCTCTATAACTTAATGACCCAACTCTTTTAAAGAGCAAGAAATTAGGAGTAAGATTCCATATGCCTATAAAATTGCATATATCTTGTATGCAATGATATGCATACGCCCAAATGTCTTGTATGTTTTCAATATGATGAGCAGGTTCAAATCACATTTGGGTGATAGTCATTGGATAGAAGTATAGAATAACTGTAAGTACTTGAGAAGAAATAAGGATCAAATCCTAATTTATAGTAGTGAGAAAGAGTTAGTTGTAAAATGGTTCACTGAGGCACGCCTCCAAACCAACAAGGAAGATTACTGATGACAATCAATATTTTGTTTTTCCTAAATGATAGAGTAGTGAGAAAGAGTTAGTTGTAAAATGGTTCACTGAGGCGAGCCTCCAAACCAATAAGGAAGATTATTGATGACAATCAATATTTTGTTTTTCCTAAATGATAGAGTTATTAGATGGAAGAGTTCAAAACAAGAGACAATGGCTGATTTTACAACAAAGTCCAAGTACATTGATGCCTCTTGTGTAGATTTGGAAGCAATATGGATTAAGAAGTTCATTAGTGAACTTAGGGTGGTTCCAACTGTTGGAAACACAATCAAACTTTATTGAGACAAAAATGGAACTATTGCACAAGTTATGGAACCAAGATCACATCTCCATTTTAAACACATACTCTAGCGTTACCATCTCATACAAGAGATAATAAAATGAGGGGAAATAATGATGTGGAGTACCAAATGAAAGTAACAATTGTTGATCCCTCGATGAAAACACTTATACAATAAACATCATGGTAATGTTAGAATGATTGGACTTAGGTTTAGGAGTGATTGGCTCTAGTGCAAGTGGAAGACAATTGGTTATATGCCTTGAGAACCATAATGTAATGATTGTAAAAGGGATATTTTGTACTTAAATTCTTTATTAGTAAAAGGCAATTCCACTTATAATGTTTGTTTCAGTATTGGGATAATGAATAACCTAATATTATCTTAGGAATGATATAACACGAAGACATGAGGTTTGGATTGATGATCTTAACATGAAATCTTATGTATAATAAGAGTACTCATTCTTGTTATTTTCCTAGTTTATTATTATAGTGGATATTATAGGACAACAATAATACACAAGACTAGCATGTATGGTGTGTGGTGACTACATCTCTTTGGTCATGATATTTAATATTAACCTAAATACATGGGTAGTTATTAGAGAACATGTAACATTAGACAAAACCATTAATGACATGTCAGAGTCATATCTCAACGTGACAATGGTGACAATGATCCTTAGACCTAAAGTCACTATAGTAACACATGTTGTTCTGTGTACTTTAAGACTAGCTCAACATGCTCTACATATGAGTTTCCAGAAAGGTGACAAGTGGTTACAATGTGGAAGATGGGGAATACTATGAGTGATGTAGATGGAATTTCCCCTCCTATGGAGTCATATCTCGGCTAGTTAATAAGTGAGACTATGAAATGCATGCCAATTCTCATGTGAGTAAATATATGATATTGAGCTGAAAATATCTCAAATGGTCGGCTTTAGTTTAGGGAACATAGATTGAATGTTAAAAGGATGACATTCCATGCCTCAAATTTTAATTAGGATATATGTGAAAAAGGGATTATATGGTCATGGTAACATTGGTCACTTTACATGTTGTAGTTGTTTTGAAATCATTCCTATCACTTGGGTGGTAACGATGAGTGGCTAGACCCAAATCTTTACTTGTATTGTTTGAACATCATTACCACAACAATTAGGAAACTACTGGCTCCCATACATAAGGATGCATAAGGGAATTAAAGTTTTTAATAAAAAAATGATTAGAATGGTTCTAAATCCTCAATAGACTGATTTCCTCTCTGATCAGGCAACTAAAATGTTTGGTTGGATGATTGGATTGGTTGGGCAAATTGATTTTTAGTTGGTTGACTAGATTTCGCTTAGAATGGCCCAATCATCTGATCAAGTAACCTGATCAGGGGCCGATGAATGCAATAGAGTAAGTCTCAAATTAGAAAGTAATTGAGATCTAGATCTATATAGAGATGAATGACTGATTATAATACTTTTTGGATTGTGATCAACCAATCAGGTAACTTGATTGACTAATCTAGTAACATGATTGGCCAATTAGGTAACATGATCAGTTTATTTTTGTACTATGAATAGGAAAGATATTTGAATTAGATTTTCCAACCCCATGAGTTTTCTATATAAAGGGGGCACATCCCAATGGTTTTGACACATCTTTTGAAACAACTTGTGAGGCAAGTTGGTCATGAAAACTATGTTGGAGAGAGATGAATAAACCCAAAGAACTGCTTCTTGAGATAGGATAATAGAGGGAGTTTTGGAATGAATATCATGTCAACAATTAATATTATTATTCAACTTGGTGGCCAAGGTGGTGCACCATGTTCTCCCTCATTCATGTGGACAAAGTAGAGGCCAAGGCACACATATGGAGGCTTGGAGAAGCTGTTCCAGATGATGACATTAAGGTACTAGAAAGAAGACAACCATACAACAACTTGGTTGCCAATCTATATCTCTTATTGATCTATACAAATTTCTTGGCATCCAGATCTATACCCAGAAGATTGAATTTTTCACCAACAATATGAACATTTAGTTGTTAGACACTACTATGGAAAAGGTATAACCTTTTATCCTTTCTTATCTTTTATTCATAAATGTTTAATAGTTATGACAGATCCAATGGCTAGGGTATAAAGGAAAGACTATTTTTTGTATACCATTGTGCCCCTTTCCTGAAAACCCTATAGAAGAACCATGTCGGAGCTTGAGAAATGAAAGATGTAGCTTCAAGAAGATATAAATGAGATAACTCAATGAAGATAAAATCTAGACAAATGATCAACCTTGCCTATGTATATATATATTGTTCAAGAAGGGGACACGGTAAAATAAAATAATAAATCATCCCTTCATACCTTAACATAGGATCCCTTGTAGTTATAAAGCATTAGTGAACATATAGAGATGAAATGAAGTCTACCAAATATGGTAATTGGAACCGTCTAGTTTCACAGTGGTAACATAAAGTGATCGTTGAGGATCTATAGACACCAAGAGTTATAGGGTTGTGATGTTCATAGAGGTAGAAGAAAACATAGTGTGATACACACACTAAGTAGCAACAACAATTGATGATCTAGATCAAAGGATCATACAAACCCACATGGGGGTAGTAGAGAAAATCAAAGAGGACATACACAATAGTCTGAGATTTACTTTACCATGTGATGTGGTCAGAGTAATGGTGTCACCTTTAACACATCAAGGAGATATTTTAGAAAGTTCATGAGGATGGAGAGAGAGAGGGATGGAGGCAATGGTGATAATGAGGGGAGATAGGGGTTGTGGGGGCATCCAGAGGAGGAAGGAGACAAGGAGAGGTGATGATGGAGACAACAAGGGAGAAGGGGAGGGGGTAGACAATAGAAGGAGGTGAGGGGTCCAGATGAGGTTGGGACAGTTGGTAAGAGGGGGGTAACAAGAGGAGAAGGGGGGATTCTATCGTGGTGGAGTGACTGGCAGAAGGAGGGGGATCATAGGGAGAATTGAGGGGGGGGGGTCAGTGGCATCAACTATGGGGGGAAGGGATAGGGTTAGAGGGTAAGGGAAGCATTAGGGTTGGGAATTAGAAAGACTAAGGGGGATCATAACCGCATGATACCATGTAGAAGAAAATAATATTAATTTGATGTGTTTAAGACAATCACAATAGACACCCTTTTATAAGACCAAAGAGTAACTGGAAAATAGAACTAGTAGATATGGCACACAAAATAGGCTAAAGACAAAGACAAGGCTAAATGATAATGTAAATATAATAATTCACACATATTAACAATATTCATATATATATATAAATATATACATATTCTTAGATACACATAAATTATATTAAATATAATATTATATAGAAAATAAACAATACTATAGATAAATATTAAAATAGAGTATTCATTTTTTTGGGAAAATAGGTTTCACTATTGGTCATGGAAAGAATGCATGGATGAGAGATTACAAGTGTCTAGATTAGACAATAATATAAATTACATCAGAAAACCCCACATGTGGACAAGTATATTAAACATGATATCATAGAATGATGTAACTTAGCCATCTGATAAACCTCTTGATCTTGAAATGTTGTAATCTTACTGAGTATCACATGCCACAACAAATTTATATCTTCTATAATAGAGGTCATTAATGAGTGAAGTCTTGCGTTGCTTCTATCATTATTTAGAATCATTTTAGTTGTTGTGTCCACAAGAATTCTTTGCAAATTTTTTATCCAAGAATAATATAATGCCATATGTATTGCTAATATCTCAGCCTCCAAAATAGAATAAGTGTAAATCTCTTTAGACCACCCCATTAACCATACTCCCTCATGTGAGTGAGAAAAAACATAAAATATAGATTGTCCTACTCTAACTAAAGAATATATATTGATTTTAATCCGATCTAAAGGTGTATGTATCCCACCAAAATCATAGATGATATATGGTGGATTAGAGGTGAGCCTACTACAAAAAAAATATTTAGTAGACTTGTTTCCATGAATAAGATAGAACTTGATAGTCTATCAATTGACCATTGAACATTATTGAATATGAAGTCATTTCTTAATAACCTTATTTTGTAATAGGAAGAAAATCAAGTTGAATAAATCTCTGCTTGGTGCAATCAGAGTTGATTTTATTCACAGAATTAGTGGCAAATTGGAAAACTGAGTAGGAGATAGATCAACATTTCCATCACAAAGAACTTACTGAAATGTTCTCATCAGGTGAAGCACTAACATGAAACTTGAACTTTCAGTACAGTGACATTGTGTTTTTCTTGCATTAATAGTCAGAGACTCATGCATTCTCAATTAAAGGAAAATTGACAACTTTACAAGCATGTCCAACTTCCATATAAGTGTCCAAGGTACTGACGAAGTATTCATTTTATTAAGGATTAATACATTGTAAGGTGAACTAGTAGCAGAACTCCATGTGAGAGTTAGATTCCAAGACCATACATCATTGTAATTATTTGGAATAGGTAAACTTAGTATTTTGGTTGCTATGTCGAATGGGAAGTAATAGTAAATAAATCTGGCATCCTAATTCCCCAAAGACGTCCTCATTAATGAAACCTTTAGATCTAACAAATCCTATACACAGAATGAAGAACCTTATAATGTTGATTGTTTACCTAAGGTATCCAATTGTAGAACCAAACTGATGCATCTTCACCAATACCCACCACTTTATTACTATTTTGCAGAATGATGTCTTGCATAAAACAAAAAAAATCCCTAGAAAGATGTACTCTGACAATCAGATTACATTTTGGATGATTTATATTTATGTTTAATACCATCATCCTAAGACATATTTTACCAATAAAAATCTCCCATGTAGACTTAATGAGTAAAGCTTGGCTCCATTCATGCAATGTAATTCCAAACCACCCTGATCTTTTATTGCTATGAGTTTCTCCCAAGCAACTAAAGATATAGAAGAGAGTGATTCACCCTGCCAGAAATGAAATGATGAGTCATGGAATCAATTTTATGACATAAATAAATAGGAAGTACACTTGTATGCATAGAAAAAAGTAGGCATATATGTTAGCACAATATTTGGAAGACATATTTGTCCAACCATACTGAAGGTTTGAGCTAACCGAGTAGATATATTACTCTGGATTTCATAATGTATTTGTTCATTGGTGCTCTAAGTAACTCTACCATGTCTATTGGGGAAACCTAGGTATATTCCTAGGTTTGTAGTAGCAGCAATACCAACCTTCTCACATACATTGTTGAAGAGAGGTTGGAAAAGTAGGTATTTGAAACATGACACTCTTTTCAAAAATTACGGATTGCTCTGAAGCATTACTAAAGAGCTTGAAGAAGTGCATAATGTTGTTAATATTATTGATATTAGCCTTTTAGAAAAGAATAATGTAATATACAAATGCAAAATTGGAAAAGGAAGGTCCTTATTGTGAAAATTTAACTAGTTTCTAGTGACTATCTTAGACTTTCTATTCTTGATTACTAAATTAAGATAATTTAAACACATCACAAAAAATATTAAGACAAAGGATATCCTTGACAAAGTACTTTATTTACTTTAAAATTTGGAAGTTGCTCACCACCCCAAACAATATGTATTATGTCCCTCGCCCACAAATTTTATGATGTAATTAATAATAGTAGGAGGTAGACCTACTGTTAAGGTAATATCTCAGACAAATTCCCAAGACATATGATCACAGGCTTTTACTGAATAATTCTTGACTACCATAGTTTGTTCTCCATTAAGCCTTCTCATATTGTGTATTAATTCTTGTAAAAAAATAATATCAACACTAATCCTACATCTAGGAATAAAGCTAGATTGAACTTTTCTATTACAAGTAGTCATGTAAGCTTTGGGACAATTAACTATTAATTTGGAGATAAGTTTTAAGAAGACACTATTTAAAGAGAGATATCATTACTGACTACATTTCCTTAGATTATCTATTTTAGGGATAAGAACAATGATAACATTGTAGAGATTTGGAGGGAGAGAAAGTTTTGGAGGGAGAGAATACCCTTAGAGCATCTTTTACAATTTGTAAAATAAAAGACTTGTTGATGTCCAGTTGTTCACCAAGAACTCCATGTCAACACCACCAGGCCTGACAACCTTGTTCCTTCCCATGGATTTAAGTGTATCCAAAATTTTAGTCTCTATAGGTAGTTTTGATATAACACTCAAATTAACTATAGATAGGCATTATGAGAAGGATTTAGCTGTATATGTTTCTTTGAAGTACTAAACGTAGATCTGAATTGTTCTTTGAAATATTGTAAAATAAGATTCTTTAGCTACAAAGGGTTGGAAGCCATAGTATCATTATCATTTAATAGGGACATTATAAGATTGTTATGACATATGCGTGATTAAAAGAAGTGTTAGAATCCCATCCTTGAGCTAGGTAACATGACTCTTTTGTTTCAAATTATGTAGATCATTGGATAGAAACTATTGATAACTTTGCTTTAATTCATTATAGTAAGCGTCTAGAGCAGATTAATAATTATTTATCAGTTCTTCTTGAGTCATATGTATGTTGCTGATAAGGTTATGTTTATACATTTGTACTTCTCGCATGGTCTATTGGTCTCGTTCAGTAACATCTCCTTTTATTTGATGAAGTGAAGTAATGAATTTGAAATACATTGGCAAATGTGTAGCAATTAATTATTTGAAAGAATAATTATCATTCCAACCAGCTTTAGTTTTAATAACATAGTTCTACTGAAGGTGAATTATCTTATAGAGAAAATGTTTTTGACTCCTACTTTATGAGAGAAAGATGATAAATTGTAAATTTCTAGGAAAAAATAATGAAATGGGAGTTGAAAAAAACCCTGTCCAACCATTCACCAATGTACCTGACTTGTAAGTGAAGGGATTTCTTGTAAAATCGAAGGTCAGACTGATCAAAGCGCATCATACAAACATGCAAAATAGATGAATCTGAGAACTAAAATGAGAAATTGCTTCTCTATTCCATAGGGGATAATATAATGCTAAAGTCCTCCATGACTACCCATGGAAGTTGGGTTTCAGATCCAATCCTAGGTAAATTTTTTTGATATAAGGGATGAATATGTGGATTTGGTGAGCATAGATGATATAATATAGAATTGGTTATTAACAAGATATTGTAGATATCATTGCTAGCTTTCTATGAATTGTACTTGGACTTGATCAAAATTTCGTCAAAGGAAAACATCTCTGATAAAACGTCATGCCTCTATTGATGTGAGTTGGAGAAACAAGGTGTTAAAAAGGCGTAATCAAGATTATCACTACATATATGAGATTCCATATAACAAATGACTTCAGTCTGTGTAACCTGATCATGTCCCAAAGCCTATTTGTCTTATGAGTATTACCTATACCCATTACGTTCCAACAATGTATAACATGGATTAAAGTAGTTTAATACTGGTCCAAAGGGCCTTACTGATCATAGGAATCTTGGGTCTCGTGGAGCTTCTTTTCTTGGATTTGGTCAAATAAAGTGAAGCCTTCATCTTACCATTAGTGTCCCTTGTTTCCCTGCCAACCATACCTTTATGACTGTGGGTAATGGATGTTAGTACTCAGGATTAGGGTCCAAATGAATTTTAGGTTTTGTAAAAGACTTTGCAACAAATTTATGCCTCTCTGGTATACATGTTGTAATGAAGTTGGTTTCATTATGAGTGATGAATTCTTAAATGAAAAAATTCACCAACATATGAGAACTTCCATATCTAGATGTGGTTGTCCATTAAGTGATACATTTATAGGTTAATTTCCATTACCCACATGTATTTTGTCAATGGGTTCTCTTTTAGTAACATTAGAAATATCAGTAGAATGTAATTTATTAAATAATTGCTTACTCATGTGGCTCTAGACATTAAGATTTTTACTCTAGGTACTAGATAATGGATTAACATTTGTCATCAAGTATATTACTACATTTTCCATGTAGTCACATCATTAAGAGTATCAAATTGGTTTGTTACTGATTGTATAAGTGGATTATTTCTAGTCAGCCTGGTAGAATGTTGAGGATATCATGAGTTAATATTTTTTTTCCATAGAAGACCTTCCACTATACCTCTTTCAGATCCCAACACATTCTATCATTATTAGAAGGATCCACCAGTTGACTAAGAGAAGTAGAGTTCATTTGCTAATCACACTCACCCTGATGATGACTTATCTTACAAGAACAATGACAAATTAAGGGTAATGATTTATATTCTACCCCATAAACAACACATAAATAAAAACAACATGCTACACTGGCTTTGTAGTGTTTACTAAAATTTCTAACCGTGCGGAATGACTTCTTATGAAATTTAAAGTAAGTTCATCAAATGTAACCAACTTTCCAAGCACTTCACCAATTATGTCAAAAAGACTCTTATTGTACTACTAAAGGGGAAAATCTAATACACGACCCACATAATAAAAATGTTAGGTACACCCATTGCATGTATGAAAATAGGTGTCTAACTCCATACCATTGGGCAATATTCATAAATGGACCAAGATCCTCATGTGAGGGCTTTGACATTGTCTGGATTACAAGTGAATTGTATACTGATGCTATTCAGGTTAAGACTGTAGACACCATCATTATGTTGATTTCTTGAGTAATTTGAAAGAATCACAAAGGGTAATGTATCCTACAAACCTCCCTATTAACTTCATTACCCCTGAAAAAAACCATGACTTGTTGATAATAAATTGCACATCATAGGAAATACAAATTTCAAACCAACCATCAACATTAACAAGATATATTTCATCTAGAATTATTGAGGTTATTGTATTGTAATCCAAGAAACTACTAGAGGATTGGAAGTTATTTGTTGTTGTGTCTCTAAAACTCATGGTGAAGCAAGTTACCAATTAGGTGTCATTAGGTGAAAAATCTGATTGATGGTGAACATGTCAGAGATAATCATCTAGGTGATTATATACATATTGTGAATCCAACATAGATGAGTCTTCATGCTATATACTTGAACAAATATGTTCTTTCATCCCTCCATAGATGAAATGTACGCCAACATTATGAATATTTTACTTGGTAGTGTCTTTTTCGGTGTTAAAAGGGGTAGGCATCTCGAATGTCCATGGCACCATCATTTGTGGTTAGCCTTATGATGTCATTAGCAGTTACATTCTCACCGTATTGTTAAGTGGAAGGGATATCTTCATTAGATAGAATCATCTTGTCAATATTGTCTCATATGACACTTTCCTCCTCCCATGGACAAAACCACAACTTCCATGGCTTCCAAAACCACCCCCTTGATGTTTTCCATCAGTAGAAAACACAACAATCTTGTTCTCTGTATGGTTTGTTATCTACAATAGTGTATTAAAATGAATACTATACTATTTAAAGTAAATAGTGTATCAAAACCATTGGTTACAAGTAGAAAATATTGTTCCACGTCAACTATAACTGAAGAAGGTTTTACATTTATAGAAAAAATATTCTTGACAAAAAATGTTCAATTTGGTTGTTTTTCTATGATATTTACAAGAATTTATTTTCTAATCCAAAATAATTTACTATTATATAAATATATATATGAATGATTGTACACACATACACTCGCGCGTGTGCACACACACACACACACTTTTGGTATGTATTCCCTGAGAGCCAATCATGGGATGATTGGTGGGATATGTTAAGATTGATTTGATAAAGATCAAAGGCAAGCTTCCAATTCTTTCTGGTTCAGTCATATAAGATAATGATAGAACAAATTGAATGTCTAGAGAATGACAATACTCAATGACGTATGCTTTTAGGTTAAGGACCTGAACGATGAGATCATACCGATGCTAAGAGTTTGTACATTCTTATTATGTCCCTAGTCAGATGTCATTGTGGAAGGTAGATAGACAACAATGACACACAAGATTAGATTGTGGTGTTGGTTGATGACATAATCTCATTAGTCATGATATGGAGATATCAAACCAAACACATAGGTACTTGTTAGAGAACAAGTATACCAGACAGACCCACTGCGAGTTTGACACATGGAACCATGACATGGTAGTCACAGTCAGTTCTCACAGTGATGGTGGTGAGTGTGATTCTTTGACCTGAAATCACTACACTCAACACATGTCGTTGGGTACACTTTGACATCATCAAATGCAGTCCTAAAACATGGGTTGTTATAAAGGTGATGATTGGGTGGCTTTGAGACATGGGGCTTTTGAGGGGTGAGTGATAGATATGGGATTTGTCCCTCCCGAGGGAGTTTGACATCCATGGCCACTTAATGAGTAGGATTGAGATAGGTGTTTTCACACATATGTGAATCCGTATGCGATATTGATGTCATATATATCTCCTCCAATCTAATCTGAGATCAAGAAAGTGAATGAACATTGACAGGATGACTGTTCCATGCCTCGAGTTCATTCAGGATATCAGTGACAAAGGAATTATACATTCACTGTAACACCATTCACGGATTGTAGGATTGAAAGTTGTTCTCCAACTTTCTATTTCACATGGGTATCACTGATGTGCGACTAGGCACTACTCTTTGCTTGTGAAGTCATAAGTGTTATGGACTTTCACTGCCAACGTGAAATGGACCTGCAGGGTCACACACATAGGATTTAAACTGGAAGAGGAGTTTATCCACAAATGATGTTTAGATTGATTACTAAAGGTGTTTAATAGTTCAATTAAACACTCAATCGATTGATAGCTCAATATCATAGTGTTTAAGGTGTTGGACCGATTGATTAGAGTATCAGATTGATTGAAACTACAATTGACTGATTTTGCATAGTCTGCTGCCCCAACCAATCAGCTCATGGGATGAACCGACCGGCTTAGGTTGGTGAACCGATTGGCTCAACCGGTGAGACGATCGGCTCATGTATCAATGAGATGATCGACTCAATTGTTGAACTGGTCGATTCATGTGACCAACCGAGATCATTTGGAAAGTCAGAAGACTATTTTAGAAATTCAATTTGTTTCACTTGTACAAATTCGATTTGGACAAGGATTAATATTTGATTAATCAGAAACAAATATGGAAGTCAATTTGATTGGATCAGGACCATGAACCGATCAGCTCATAACACCAGATGATCGACTCAGGTCCCAAATGATCAGCTTAGGGCTCGAAACGATCGTTTCAGGGTGTGAACTGATCGGTTCAGCTGGCACAGATTGGTTGTTTTGTGGAAAATATCGAACCTTTCTACTCCTGCTTTAGTCCCTCATTGCCCGGGGTAGAGAACCCTATCCCATGACCCTCCTATATATATACGGGTATTGGGGGATTCTCAAAGTACAACTCAGAATACCATTTGCTCTGCAAAGTTGTCATTCTCTCTGGTTGTGGTAACCGAGAGAGCCCAAGCAAGTGCTACTCGATAAGGGAGGCACAGAAAGGGAAAGACAACTACAGAAAAGCAACTGGTTGCAGGAGAGTGTGTCGGTGACTAGTACACCGACAGGAGGGTGTGACTCCTTCTGATTCCTTGTGGGACAAGGAGATCGGAGTTCCAGGTGGTCCGTGTGGACTACTTTGGAGGCGGGAGACTTCTGCCGCTCATAGGACAGCTGTCAATCCCAACAGTCCCAGTGTGACCAGGAGCTGCACAGACATCGTCCAAGACCGGAAGTGAAGACCGCACAAGCTGTGAGGTAACGTCACTGAGCAAGCCTCGGGACAAGGTATGTCTATACAAACCATCCTTCCAATTGTATTGACATTGACACGATTCCTTTATTCTGGATTTGGGAGAAGAAAATTTTTGTTTCCGCTGCCTTCTCTAGTCTCCCCTAAAACCCAACGGTGGTATCAGAGCCACATCATCTGCTCTATACTTTAGGATTATTTATATGATCGATTTTGGTTTTTCACCTTTATTTATTGCATATGATGCGAATAAAATTGGCTTTATGCATGTCCAATCCTAAATCCACAAATCCCAATATACATATATGATATGTAATATGAATGCACTTGATACATATCACCCTTAAATGAGTTTTGTGGTGGATGTATAGCGTGGTTATGGCCAATAAACCCTATGTATGTGTGCTTGGTTATATGTGGCTACTTACATCTCGGTCTGCGCACCGATTCCCTTCCTCCTTATTCCTGATGTAACTCGAGATAACTCGAGATTTCTTTTCTACCTTTGCTCCCCTCGAATGTAACTCGGGGTTTCCCAATTCAAATGTAAAATAGGATAGATCTTTTATTTCCTGTTATGTCAAAGAATGGTGGATAACCTGACGACAACTGAGACGACCGGTTCAAGGCTTGAACCGATCGGTTGGTGATCCAGATGATCGGTTTGTGGAGCGATACGATCGGGTGGCGACCATGTGGAGATGCACGACGACCAGGCAAACCGATGGGTTGAAGGAGCCAACTGATCGACTGGTGGCACCCAGATGACTGGCCAGGGTGAGCAGGTCATTCATGTGATGAGTTGATCAACTCAGACGACTATAACACTTCATCATGGACAAATTGCATGTGATGTAGACCTAGATGACCATGATTCCTCTTGGCTCGAGGAATCACATTAGGATGTCCATAATCATCACTTTTATCATTTCACATGTTTTCCGTGGGATATAGCATGTATATGATACATACTATATATTATGGTGATTGGATATGTATATGTACTTATAAAAACCAAATCCCTCATTAAATATTAAAGTTTTAGATGCCTTCCAAATGCGACACACGTGAAAAGTTTGATCGGCCAAGTGTGGGCACGCCCTAGCATGGTGCACCGTCTATCTCATAGAAGCGTGAAGGATGGATATGTGGGTCTGTCCTAGCAGGGCGCATATTCATCGTGTTGGCTTTGGGTCAGACTTAACAAGGTGACCTAGATAGGATCTAGCACCTTGAGGCATGGAGGTAATCATGGCAAGGAGTTGCATATGACATCTTTCAAGATTTGCATATGATGCAATTGGAAAAAGTTGCCTACCTGGAAGATCTAAGTTGTGGGTGACAACCCTAGCTGGTCCATGACTCAGAGGATTTTAGGATCTTGACCCACTAGAAGATTGTACGTTGCAAATTTCCGAATTGATGGTGAGGGCTATCAATTTGAATAAAAATAGTGGTAGCGATAATTAATTAAAGTCCTAATTATATCATCAACCTTTCAAATCAATCAAATAAGTCAAAATTGAGTTTTGGACTAAATTGCATATATTTCCTTTTATAGTACAAATGACAACAAACAACAATCACTTTTCATTGCGATCGGTCCTTGAGACAACAAACTAATGGGAATAATTTCCACGATTGATTAGGACATTGAGAAGTGTTCTCAATCGAAGAGCGAAAGCTCTAAGTCCTAGTTATACCAGAACCAGATGAACTCGATCCCACCACACCAATGGCTGAAAGTATGCTTATGGAAGCATACCGAGGATGCCATTGATGTGGAGTGCTTAATGTTGTGCTCTCTAAACTATGAGTTGCAGAGACAAGATGAGACATATGATGTCTCCAAGACACTGTCCTCGTATATCATGACAGAAGGAGATCCAGTAAGGTATTCACACACTCAATGTGATTGGGTATGTGGAAAAACCTGACTAAGAAGGATTCCCTCTGAGCCGAGAATTGGGTATTGGTATGATACTACAAATGTTGCGAGAATCATCTAGGTTCATGATGAACTATGACATGAAAAACTTTGACAAAGTGGTTGGACATGTTGAGGATAGTAGAGGAAAAGATGAAGAAAGACAAAACCCTAATCTTTGATCGATGAGGGGTAAGTCTTAAAGGCAAGGACAAGGGCAAAGCAAAGAAGTGTTCTGATGCTAGCCGACAATCCAAGCCATCTTCAGCCTCAAGGCACAAATGAAGAAGGACAAGCCTAAGTCTGTGATGTTGATCAACAGAAAGAAAGGAAAGTCCAAGGGCAAGGGCAAGGGTAAAGCTAAGAAGGGTTCTGATGCTAGCCAGTAGCCCAAGTCATCTTCATCCTCAAGGCACATGGGAGGGTGAACGAGGGAATTTCCCTCTATATCTAGAAGAACAAAAGAAGAAGAAGGAGGGGATGGAGATCTCCACCTAAGGTATCATGAAATGAACCGCTTCTGAGGTATATGATACCAAGATGAAGTTCTGACATATATGATATGTAAGATCTACAACAAAGTGATGGCCTTTACGAAAGGACCAAGAAATGAGTACCCATCATTGGAGCAAGTGTTGCTGCCATAGATAGGAGTACCTTTCAGTTTATTTCAGCCTAAAGGGCACGAAATAGAGTTGAGAACTGCTATTTTAATTTGCCAATAGAAACACTTTATTGTTGTATCTTGTAGTGATAAGATGACTATCAATATAGTTGATGTTTCAAAGATATGATCTTTGTGGCAATGCCTTGTTTATCTTGTGGTACTTGGTATGCATAAGATAAAATGATACCTAAAAGTTATTGATAACTCAAACAAATAAAATTAGCATAAATCATGAGAAATTCATTTCTAGTTTCCATATGATGGATAATTCTAGACTCTTTTGGTTAGAGAACTAGTAAGAGACATGAACCTCTTAGACATGATTAATCAATCTTCACTAGTGGTAGTGGGAGAATGATTATCCTATTAGATATAATACATGTGATGTATTTACATACCTATTGGAGAAAATGCTAATACTTCAAGTGGTGTTTAGAGAAATGCCAAATATGAATATCTTGAAGTGTTCATGAATATCATAGATGAAGTATGAATTTGGCAAAGTGTTAATTCTTGATGAGATCAATGAATGAAATACTTGAACCAAATGTTTGAGAACCTTATGAGTGATTATGATAGTGTATCATAGTGAACTCATGATTAAGGCATGGTGATGTCTAAATCAAAAGGAGTCATACTCTAACGAGTTAGAGGATGATTATCAAATAACTAATTTCTTCTTAAATAAAGAATAGCCTAAACTAATAAAGGACATTAAGAATCACAAAGTGTTGTGATTTCTCATATTCCTTAACAGACACACCTCAAATATCTATATGATGAGTCAACAATCTAGATGATATTGAGGAATCAGATTTTGAGTTATGGTTTATGACCATTACATCCTAAATGATTTCCATGTGAACCATAAGGTATGACCTAGATGGTAGCACCCATTCGATGAAATCCATAAGTGTGAATGAGTCTTGAGCGTTAAGACACATGGATAACATTTTGAGAAGGATGATGCTTGTTGATTGCAACTTAATGACTAAGAGATTTGTATACGGATACTAAAACCACATTCCTACAAGGAATAAAACAAGGATGTGTACATGACACAACATATAATGTTTATGAAGCCATTAATGAAAATGAAGTCTATAAGTTACAATGGACTAATCAATGTGATTGATTAAGTACATGCAACTTAGAGTTGGATCTTTACTTTGATGATATGGTCAAAGGGTTTGACCGATATGTCAAAAATAAAGAAGGGATCTGTGATTTAGTGGGAGCATGTTCACATTCCACATATTGATGTGAAATGGAAATGTTCTAGAATGGAAATCCAAAGTGGAAATTATCTTTAGGGAAGATAGAGACGTTTCCTATGAGATAGGAAGAGAAATCTATAGAGATAGTTCTTGAAAACCTCTTAACCTGAAAAGAGAAAGCATACATTGGCAATCTATATTGAAGGTTTCAGTATGCACAGATTCAGTGGGAGAAAAACTAGTCCATGCTACATGGAGTTAGTATCCAAAGGCCAAGTGTCCAATTCTTATGAAGAATGGGAACATTGAGAATAGATATGGATCTATCATGTATGTGATCATCCCATATCTTGCATGTATAGGGAATAGAAAGAATAAAATACATTCATCATCTTGTATGTAGGACATGACAATATGAAGTGCTCATTCTGATAACTCGTATGTGGGACATGACGAATGGATGTTTGTCTAGTTCCAGTAAGGGTTACTAGAATACCATAAGAACTTGATAAGTACTTGAGAAGTACTATTTCTATGAAAATAGGGAAGAGTTCACTGTAAAGAGTTACACTGATGCGAACTTCCGAAAAGGACAGAAAATTAATCACAAAATATATATGAGATATAAAAGTGAATGTTTGTTGATAAATGGAAATGTTCCAATAAATCCATTTAAAAGGAAATGCCGATTATCCATGTGTTAGAGAACAACAGTGGATACTATATGGATCTGGGAGTTCATAGAGAGGAACTTATAGTTATTCTGATTATTGATGACAAGTTAGGAGTGCTTGGTCATGCAATGTGGCTAAAGGTTAGCAAAGGAATACTAGATCACATATTATGGCAACTCCATCTCTGTTACAACCCCAACTTTTGGGTTCATTTGGTGAGAAATGTGATTTCTCATATTAAAGATATTTGAACAAATAAAGGTATAATTTGTTTTGAATAAATGGATTTTGTTTACAATAGCCTTGATGATTGTTTTGTGGCTTTATTGGCTATTGGGCCCAATAACAAGGAAGAGACAAAAAGAAACTCCATTATTAATAAGAAATGGAGAAAAGAAAAATGTAGAAACCTCTAGAAGGCAAAAATATATATAATCCAAAGGTGGATTTCGTTCCTCTTGGGTTCCTTGGGTTCCAAGGAGTCCAAAGTTGCAAAAAGAAAGCAATAAGAAAATAAAAGATCAATTAAATATTTCTTTATTAAGAAAACAATGATAAAATGTGGAAAATAAGTGAAAAGAGGTATAATTGAATTATCGTTGGTGGATTTTCCTATCCAAAGGATTCCTAATGTTAAAAGGAATGACAATGAAGAAAATAAAAAGAAAGATAAAGAGAAATCCTCAAAGAGAGATATTTTAATAAGAAATAAACAAGATAATGAGAAAATAATAGAAATAGATGCATCTAGAAGGATAATATCCTTAAAAAGGATTTTTGAAATCCTAGAGTTTCTTGGGATCCAAGGATCCCCAATGAAGAAAGAGGAAAGAGAAAATACCAATAATGAAAAATAAGAGGATAATATGATGCATAATGAATGAATTTTGTAGTTTTATTAAAGAGGTGGTATTTTCTATTAAAAGTAAACATAATTTGGTGCCAATGAATTAAAAGTCAAACATAAGGAGATTAAAATAGGTAATTTTCGGATTTCCCTTAAGTAAATAGATTCCTTAATAACCAAGGAATACTAATAAACAAGGAATAGATTAAAGGAGAGAAGTTGCACCTAAACAAGGAAAGTAGGATAAAGGGGACTTGTTTTCCCTATGGTTAAGCACAATGGGACGTTGCCATCCTTCCCTATATAAGGGTTGGATCTAGGGCCTCGAGCCAAAGAGATCTCGGGCATCTCTCTCTCTCTCTCTGTTCCTTCTTGTTTCCGCATGAACCCTAGCTAGGAGAGGGTGGAGAGATCTTGGGGACGTCCAGGCTCTGTGATGGGATACGAGGGCGGCACACAGATTCTCCAACGATCAGGAGAGGCTTGGCCATCATCCCGTAGTTCTTGCTCTCACTCCAGCCACCTGTAGTGTGACAACAAGGTCAGCAATGGAGGAGCAGCCACAGCCAGACCCTAGCCCACTTCGACCATGGTTTGGGGCCCCATAGGTGCGGCCAGGGACGACGGAGGTGAAGAGAACCATCGCCGGAGTTCTTCAGGTCTAGGGTAGGCAAACAACTCGTTCCCAACCACTGCTGCGGCGGAAGCAAAGGCCCGATCGGGAGGTTGAATACGGGAAAGGCTTTGGACAGATCTACCCCTCTAGGGTACATAGAATTGGAAACTCAAGGAAGGGCAGAAGAGTCTTTTCATCATGTTTTTAACCAGCCGGGCGACGTTGCATGGAAATGAATGATGTGGCGCTCTCTGGTTGGCCGAAAGGTATATTTCCTTGCAAAATTCATATCTAAGCATCGATAACTCCGATAATAGCAAATAATATATGCAAATTGCTCAGAACAATGAGAGGAATTCATTAAAAATAGTTTTACAGGATAATTCATCTTGCAATTCGGAAAGTAGTGTAATTTATCAACTTTAATGAATTAAAGATTAAGGAACCCTATTTTGAGATAATTAATGTGTTTAGTAGGGTTTAATGGATGATAAAAGTTGAAATTAATCTGTTAATTGTAAAAAAGGTACATTAAGATAGAAAAGGATGAACTTTGCACATAATTAGTTAATTTAGAGTTTCTTGTGCATAAAAATGCTTTAATGGGCCTTGAAACCCTACTATTAGTAAAAGTAACTTATAATGGCTTTAGTTGCTCAATTTCATGATTAAAGTTGAGATATGATAATTCCAAGCTATTTCAAGTATAAACGTTCTTAATTGTGGATAGATACTCTTAATGTATTAATTAGGGTTTTTCTAATGGATAAAGGTAGTAATTAATGACAAATAGAGTTCATATGTGGTTTAGACCATAATGAACTATGAATTGATAATAAAGGAGCATAATGATCTTGTCATGATTAAAAGGATAAAAATTGGTAGCTTTAATGTAAAAGAGGCTTAATGGACTTAATTGATGATTAATTGTGCTGTTTCAGAAATTAAGTTTTATGTTGTTAAAAGGGTAACCTTAATAACTTTCATGAAGGATAGATGAGAAATTAGGGTTTAAAAGAGTAAGATGAAGTAAAAAACCTAATTGCAAAGTAAACCCTAAAAGAGCTAGAAATCCTAAAAAGGAATAGAAACCTTAAGTAGCAAGATGGTTTGAATAGATTTTGATAAAATGGTATTGGATGTGATTTCAAGATTCTTGTAATTGCTTGATTGGATTTCCCTTCTTGGTTGATTCGGTCTCAAATCTTCCTGACAGGTATGTGGTTATGCTTATGAATATCTCAAATTAGTTTTTCAAGGTTTTCCGAAGTTTTCCTCAATGACTTGAATTAAACTATTGGATGAATTCAATTCATGAAAACTATAATGCGGATATGACTATCACTTAAGATATGTGCCTACTAGCTCAGATCCTAGTCCCCTCTATGGCTTAATAGTTTGACCTAGTACATGGCTACCTATGGGATAGGTCCATCAGGTCGTTGGATGACTTAGTACATGGCTACCAATGGGGTAGGTCCATCAAATCACCTTGAGTCAGGGATTGGGCTACCTATGGGTAGTGCCATGCGACTCTCTAGCACACCATGAGTTAGTGATTGGGCTACCTATGGGTAGTGCCATGCGACTCAACCCTAGATATTGATCTACCTATTAGGTAGGACCATGCAAGGTTTAATGGGGATCTACAATGAGGAAGGTAGCAACCAGGTCCACTACAGGGACAACACATAGATAGGGATAAGTAAAGATTGAGTAGTATTGCTTAAGATGTAATCTTGGATGTTAAATGATAATTGGTTGATTACATTGTTATCATAGTTACACGATTATTGTTTCCCCCACATACCAGCTTTATGCTGACTGACATTTTGTTTGTCGGCATTTTAGGTATAAGTGAAAAGAACAAATAGTAAAGTGGCACATGTGGAATTAAATGAGGATTAACAATCAAGGAGGATTAGTTAGAATATTGTCTCATATGGATAGAAGATTAGTAATCCAAGTTTTTTAAAGCTATGGAAAAAAGTTTTAATTTTTACTAGATTTCAGTATATTTGGTAGAATTTGATAATTGCTATTGATTATTTGTCGAACCTTTGATCCAGAAATGGGAATAACGGCTCAGACCTCTTGGTCTCCCTTAATTGGGGGTTACTGGGAGGTGGGGTTGTTACATTTGGTATGAGAGCCTAGGTTCCTCATTTAATCTTTAATAATTATTAAATTTTACAAACTCTGTAGAACCCAAGGGAGTTATTAGAAGATTTTCTGAGAGACAGAGGTGTCTAGAAAAGGATCACATCTGGGGGCTGGTATGATTTTCCTCTGCACCACTATTCGGAATATGAGGATTCCCGGATTAGTGTGACTGCCTCGCCGAAGTCTCAGGATTTGACTCAAAATAAGATACCTTTAGGAATCTCTCATCTTGTTCATCCCTTATCAACTTGAATGTTGTTAAGGACCTTAGGGATTAGGGTTTTCTCTCTTTTCCTCACCCTCTTGAGGTATGGGTAAAGTTGATAAGGTTTAAGGAATCCTCCACCAAATTAATAAAAAGCATGTAAGTAAGATGTCATGGACATAAGCTTAATAGATTAAGCATAAAAGAATAGATACATGCTTAGGTTGTATGACTAAGTTGTCATGCCCTCAGTAGAGACCTGAGGCTAGACCTTCTTGTCAGGAGGTTAAGTAAAGAGAGTTAGTCTTGGTGGTAGATACCTCCATTATATATAGAGACATGGCACATCCTCTGAGGATGATGTTAACCCTAACCCTAAGTGAAGGTTAGAGAGAGAGATAACATGAAGAGTTAGATGTCTTAGTAGACCAGGTGTTTGGATGGACATGCCTTGGATGTCATATGAGCCATGAGAGGTTGGATGACTGAGTACCTTTGGCGACCCAACCCTGGGATGGGTCGTGCATGTTAGAGCAAAGGATAGCTCCTTCTTTGATGAGGTAAGGGAAGAAGCTATGGATACACCATGAGCTTATGTGAGCATGGAATAGTAGACATCCATAGTACGCCAGTCGTGCCAAAACCCTAGCCAGGAGAGTATGACAGATAGAGTATGAGATAAGCATAAAGGTCTATGGATAACCTTGAGCAAACATAAGTTGGAACATAAGTATCACCCATGTAGGGGTATGCTTGTAAGCTTGACCCACCTTAATGGAGAAAGGACGGTGAGGCCGGTCGTAGGGTTATCTCTAGAGAGAGAGAGAGTAGGACCCCGAGCAAGAATGTTGGAAGCCTAGACTCCGAGATTTGAGGAATAGTGGGGATGTGACCTAAGTGGATGTTTGTGGTTGCCTCATGCTTGATCCTTGGAGGTTGATGACATCTTGGTTACCATTAGAGTAACCAAACCCTAGAGAGAGGATGAGTCTTCTGGTACCTATGTGCCCATGGTGTGGGTGGTTACCTTCTGAGATAGGAAGAAGAGTTCCTTAGACCTGGAGAGGTTTAGTAACAGGATGTGAGGCCTTGTACCTTGTTGGTTTTCCTTGAGGAGGACTCGACCCTGATGTGTTGCTCGAGTAGAAGGATGATAGGAAGTGCATGTCATGCCTTATACATGCTTAATTCGTGGTTAAGAGTTTGAGCATGCAGTTGGACACCCAAAAGTGAGCCTAGGGGTTCCTAAGCCTAAGAGGGGGAGTGGTGTACCCAATGCTCATGACGAGGTTTTAGTTTCAATACATTCGAGCATGGTACTTCTGATGTTTAAAGGAAAGAGAAACCCCTTAAGTCTAAAGGTATGTTTGATGAACCCCCCACAGCTAAGTGATGGCATGGGAAGGTATGATCTTTATCCAACATTGAGAATAAGAACAAGTATGACCTAGAATGGTTTAGTAAGTGGTCTTCTTGTACCTTGGTAGATGCTGGGTTGAACATGCTCATATGGATGTAAACCCTAAGAAGGTTTGTGACCTTGTTGTCAAGAGTTGTAGTTTCCTCCCATCCTGGGAAAGGGACCCTTTAGAAGGGTGTATACCAGTTTTTTGGGTTTTGAGGAAATCTAAAGAGGTATCATAGGATCTTGAGAAGCTAAGTGAAAAGTGCATGGTATGAGAATGAACCCATAGACCCATAGATAACCATCTCTAAGTGCATGTTGATGTGTTACCATGGAGGTAACCGATATGGGGCCTAACCAAAGTAGGCAGGCTGCCATGACCCTATGAAAGAATGGAAGTCAGCCCATGAATGCAGAGAGAGAGATGGTGAAGGCTTGGGTAAGGTTCCAAGTCGACATGTACTATAATAGAATCCTAAGTCTATCCTAGGGTTAGGTAGGGATAAGAACGATAGAAGTAGGAGTTGCCTAATTCCCTAGTTGCACATGACCATAGGGTCGAGAGGTAACAACTATGATTGTCTGAGGGCCATGGGTTAGGAGATTGAACACCTTCATGAACTCATGGGACCCAAATGGCAGATGAGTAGGGCACTCTCTGGTTGCATAAGGGAAGAGGGATGACCCCCAAAAGTGTGGGCACCCTATAGACCTAGAGGATAGGACCAAGGAATGTGTGTGGACCCAAGTAGGTTCGAGACCAGTTTTCCATGGAGGTAACTTTGATATCAAGATGTTTGGGATGATGAGATATAAGATGCACACTTCAACTAAGATTTAAAGGTGTATTGGCAAGGTGGGATGTACCAAATCTACCCTTAGAATAGGAAGAACTCTGTATTTGGATTGCATCCAAAGCTTATTTCCTCTTGTTATGGGAGTGAGAGATAGGACAATACACATGCCATACACCAAGGATAAAAGATAATGTGAGTTGGAACGCTGCTATGAGGTTTGAGGACAGAAATGATAACATGCCCTTGTGTAGTGAATGATGCATGGAGGTGTATGTCTTCAACGTTACCTAATAACTAAGGATGTGAAGTGGTAATGGATGCTCCGGTTGAGATATAACTGCCTAGTTTAACTAGAGGCTCGAAGAGATTGAGGTTGTTAGGTTAACCTTCCGTTAGAAAAGAGATAAGTTTGGCTAACACTCAGATGTAACAATAACGGTTGATCAAGATAATGGTTGTTTGGCCAGTCCTTGATGCAATAAAAGGATGGTTGTAGAACCTCATATGAACTTCTTTGGAAGGTGATGAAACCCCGTTTAGAGTGGTTTAGGGTTTCTGAGGAATCGATCTTAAGGAATCAGGATAATACAGGAAATCATGATTTAAGATCACCATATACCATGGTACTACCAAGATAATAAATGATAGTAGTAATGTGGATGCCTAAGATGAAGTTACATTGGGTATGTTGCCTTGCAATCCAGGAGGTGAAGGATGAACACCAATAACCCAATGTATCGATATGGAGGATAAAAGAGTCCCTAAGAGGGAATGGGAGTTCATCACTGTGGATGTTGTGGTAAGTCTCCCCTAGACCAAGTAAGGTCAAGATGCAATATGGGTTATGGTAGATCGCCTTACTTAGATGACATAAGAGAGAAAGAGTACTATCAAGGGACAGATCCAATTGAACTACATATGAGAGAGATGGTTCAACTACACCATAATGCAAGTTCAAAAGTTTTTGAGTATGACCTAAAGGTTCACTTCCATAAGGTGGAAGTAGGTACTTGAAGAACTCGATGTTAGTACCTCATCACCCCTAACTAATGGTTAGTGTGATCCAGACTAGAGGTTCTGATGAGAGCCTATGTGCTCATTCAAGGTGATACATACAGACAATTCTTGTCCTTTGTAAGATGTGATGATAACCACCATAGTCAGTATCATGTTGTAAAGAAGCTCTGTAAGGGAGGTTGTGTCGGTCATGTTATAACCTCATTTTTTCTAAAGCATGTAATGATATTTGTAAATCTCTTTTTACAAAGATAAATGAAATCCATTGTTGATTTGGATGGTTTGATTTGATTGAATTTCGTGTATAATAGCCTTCCATTCTTTCTTAATAGGCCTTATTGGGCATTAAACCCAATTGAAAGAAAAAGAAAAAGAAATGAAAAAGGAATTCAATGGGATAATGGAATATATAAGAAAATGAATAAAGGACGATAAAAAGGCTAAAAAATATTTTTCCCAAAAATAGAATTTTGAGTTATAAAGGTTCCTTGGGGTTCAAGGAACTCAGGATAAAAAATTAATGGTAAAAGAAATAGAAAAGATATGGAAAATATGAATAATGAGATGGTAACTTGCAATCAAAGAAAAGGGATCATTTCCGTGAGATTATAATCCCAATTTTTGCAGGATGGATGATAAAAGTACGAATAATGTTTCCTCAAAATTTGATTTAAAAAGGAAATCAGATTTGAGAGTTATTGCTTTTTCAAGATATTCTCAAAATATGGTTTTAATTGGGCATTTAGGAAATTCTTTCCTTTAGTTGGTTGAACACGAAGAATGTGGGCCGTTGGATCTTAATCCAACAGGCGCCACTCATCGTCTAGGTCCCAAGTGGACTAGGACTCTGTCTATGTCAGAGGGATTTTCCCTCTTAGTTTCCTCATGATCCAATGAGTGGGAAGGCTTGCTGAGTTGTCCTTTGAACTCAGGAGATGAAAACGAATGGAAAACCCCCTGGTTCGACTAGGATTGGAGGAGGTTCTACGAAACAACCAAACCTCGCAAGCGTGGCCCGATCCTATATATATGGGAGGTCTGTGGAGAGAACCAACATCGTTTCTTGTTAGCCCAACCTCTGCGGAAGGGTGCGAGGAGCGTTTATTTTCACTCAATTGATCTTTCTATCCTGACCTTCATCATCAGCGCCTCGGTGACCCTCGCCGGAGTCCAGCGAGTAGGGGTGACAGTGGAGAAGCACGAGCGAGGAATTAAGCCATCCACCAAATTCATCGAGGGGAGACGAAACTCCCTGGTCGATTGGTGTGAGCAAAGGGCGACGAGAGCTCTGAGTCAACCTCCAGGTTGACCATCGTGGAGCTACTAAGTTGGAGGAAGACGACGACCAGTCACCGTTGGATCGGGGCCATGGTGGTCTCAGGATGAATCTAACGCTCCAGGGCGGGAGCAGCTTTGCTTAGGCATGCGCGACCAGGATTTTTAGATCCAAGAAGCGGATCACCGAACCACTGATCGAGCGGCCCGTTCTTTTTGGTAATAATTCCTCTCTAATTAAATAATCAAGAAAAAGGGTTTTATTTGCAAAATTCGTAGAAATTGATAGGATTGTCTAATGGAAAAACCTTATACATGAAAGTTGTGTAGAAAAATACAAGGAATCTAATAAAAATACTTAGGGAACATAGTTCTGCTTAGTTTTATAAAAGTACTTTAATTTGGCAGTAAAATGTATTAAAAGTTGATGAGAAACCCTGATTGTACATAAAGAGTGATTCTTTGTAACTTAATAGGTTAAATTGAGGATTATCAACCTATTAATTGATAACATGGAGTTTTCAACTATTTTGAGTACAAAGATGGTTAATTTAGGGTTTATGTCTATATAATGTACATGAAAACCCTAATTTAGGGTAAAAGAAGAAAACCTTGTTATTTTAGATTAAGGAAGTAAATTGCAAAAAATGATCCTAAAACTGTTAGGAATATTAAAAGGAGAGATTTTAAAGGTTTTAAGTGGATTTGAGGAGTTAGGGTTCATAATAATTAAAAATGAAGGCAAAACCCTAATTTCTAAGGAAACCCTAAAATTGGAATAGAAACCCTAAGGGATATGATGAAATTAGATAAATATTAATAAAAGTAAACTTGTACTTTTATTTCAGGGTTTCTATGCAATTTGCTTGATTGATTGGATTTTCTCTCTTTACAAATTAATTCTGTATTTGAATCTGCAATACATGTATGTGGTTACGCTTATGAATATGTCGAATTAGTTTTTTGAAGTTTATCGAAGTTTTTCATCGATATCATGAATTAATTGTTGGGTGATTTTAATTCATGCAAACTATAATGTGGATATGACTATCACATAAGATATGTGCCTACTAGCTCAGATCCTGGTCCCCTCTGTGGCTTAATAGTTGACCTAGTACATGGCTACCTATGGGGTAGGTCCATCAAGTCATTGGATGACTTAGTACATGGCAACCAATGGGGTAGGTCCATCAAGTCACATTGAGTTAGATATTGGGCTACCTTCGGGTAGTGCCATGCAACTCTATTACCCTATGTATTGGCTACCAGTAATGTAGGACCATGGGGGTAAGAATCTACCTAAAGAGAGGTAGCATGCAAGTCTAATGCAGGGACAACACAGAGTTGGGGGATATGTAAGGATTGAGTAGTATGGCTTAAAATGTAATCTTGGTTGTTAAATGATTAATTGCATGATTACATTGTTATTATAGTTGCACGATTATTGTTTCCCCCACATACCGGCTTCTTGCTGACCGACATTTTGTTTGTCAGCGTTTTAGGTACAAATGAAAGAACAAACAGTAAAGTGGCATATGCATAATTAAATGAGAATTAACGTGCACAGGAGGATTAGTTAGATTGGTATCTACATGGATAGAAGTTTAGAAATCTGAGTTTTTAAAAGGTAAGCAAAGTTTTATTTTATACCAGTTTTCAGTATAGTTGGTAGAATTTAATAATTGTTATTGATTATTTGTCGAACCTTTGATCTAGGTTATTGGTTAACGGTTCTGACCTTTCAGTCTCCCTAAATTGGGGGTTACCGGGAGGCAGGGTCATAACAATTGGTATCAGAGCATAGGTTCCTCACTTAATCATTAATAATTATCAAATTTTATAAATTCTGTAGAACTCAAGGGAGTTATTAGAGGATTATCTGAAAGATGGAGGTGTTTAGAAAAGGATCAGGACTGGGGGCTGGCTATATTTTCCTCCGCACCTCTAGTTAGAATACAAGGACTCCCGGATCCGTGTGACTGCCTGGCCAAAGTCTTAAGGTATGAATCGAAGTAAGATACCTTTAGGACTATCTCATCTTATTATCACTTCTCATCATAATTCTGTTAAGGACCTTAAGGATTAGGTTTTCTCTCTTCTCCTCACCCTCTTGAGGTATGGGTAAGGTTAATAAGCTCTAAGGAATCCTCCATAAAATTAAAGGAAAGTATGTAAATAAGATGTCATGGATATAACCTTAATAGATTAAGCGCAAACTAAAGGATAGATACATGCTTAGGTCATATGACATAAGTTGTCATGCCCTCAGGAGAGACCTGAGCCTAGGCCTTCTTGTTAGGAGGATAAATAAAGAGAGTGTGATGGAGTGGACTTTTAGAATCTTAAATGTCCAATGACTTAAGTGAAAGCATATGTTTCAGTTAGATTGAGAGTTTCAAGCTTTTGATAAAGTAGGTGTGGATGTGAGGTTGATATCATGATTAAGATCTATCTTTTAATGCCCTTTTGATGAATTTTAATTGAATGGTCCGGTAGTTGAGTTTTGTCACCAAATTTGAATAGAAGGTAGATCGAGAGGTAAGGAAGCTATGGTTAAAATTTGGTGGCAATAGGATGTCCCTAGATGAAGTTATTGACGTTTGAAATTTGGGAAATAATGTTTATTATTTGATGATTTGAGGAACTAAGTTGTTAATCATATCAGCGTCACGCTTCCCTTAGTTGAGTTGGGTCTGAGTGGCCAGTTCTCAACCCTAGACCTTCAATCTAGTGGTGGTTATCTCTAAATAGGAAGAGCCGCAGATTCAATATGGGGCGAAGAGTCTCTGGCCATTGGATGATGATCACACGACTTTCAGATGTTCTCCTACCTTTGATTATAACACAGATCGTGGGTAGGGAAGGATGGAGCTGTGAATGCCCCCCACCACTTCGCAGGTCGTGGCTCAAGAGCGGGAAAGGGACCGGCAGTTGCACTTGCCTTTCCATTACGATCTACCGAGACCCAGATATATGCGTTTTGGATGCTGCCACAGGGAGAACGAGCCCCCCACTCCCATTACCTCTCCACCAAGGAAAATAGGTCGTAGCTGGAAGTAGGATGTTGAGGTAGAAGGCAATTTGGAGGGAAATGATGAGAGGGAAACAAAGTTGGAGATCAATGGAACCGAGTACAGTAATCTCTCGGCCGCTTTGTGGTGTTGCTGCTGGTAGGCAAACTCGAGTTCTTCGGAGAAGAAGACTGACTTCGGAGGCTGCGTGGAGATCATCCCTATACAAATGGAGGTAGCGGGTGAGTTCCTAGAGTCTTTTTAGGTGATTCCATGCTTTCCACCTTTTGTAAGGAGGTCCAGTGGAGTTTTTCCTCTTTTGCTCCGCTGTGCCTGGAGCAGGCGGCGCCGAGCTTGTGGGATGGAGGATCAGAGGCGTCGGGGTGAACCTGAGTGGCCGTGGAGGGCCTGGAGGGAACCTCGAAGCTGATGGTGGCGTGAAGAGCTGACGAGGAGTGCTCGAGCCCGAGCCCTTGCTCACCAGAGTGCCCCTGTGTGGCGACGCCTTGCGAAAACAGAGCCCGCAGAAGCGTCGGGCGTGGAACGGGTGAGGGAAGGGGGTCGGCTTCGCGTGGACCAGAAAAAAAAGGAAGAAGGGAGCAGACCGGGTCCACAACCCTGAACCGGAGGAATCAATCCCTTGAACCGGCCGGCTCATAGTGAACCAGCAAAGACCGACCGAACCCAAGCAAAGGGCTGGAGTTGCGCGCCCAAGGACACGTGGCAATGTGCCATTGGCCAAAAGGTAAGAAAATGCTCAGAAATTCTTAGATCTTCAATAATTCGTAGAAATTAACTCGATGCTCAGAAAAATACAAATAAGGTACCAAAATGTTCAGAAAAATGCGTAGAACAACTTGGAACTTTAATATCATGCTTTCGATGCTCAAATCTCAATGATATCATGAAAGGTGTGTAATGCTTGTTTAGTGGATAATAAATAGCGAATGATGACATAAAATTATGGAAAAATGTCAGTAACTCCATAATAATGTCTATAATGCACCTGATGTCTGTAATCATGATGTTGATGTACGAAATCATGTAATTCGATTAATATGGCTAATTAGTGCTAATAACCCTAATTAAAATGCAATGAATGCATACATGCTCAATAAATGATGAAATTCACAGAGTAAGCTCATATAAGTATATGAAACCTCAGTTTTAATTATGAGATCATAATGATGAACATAATTCATGTTATATGAATATGATCTGTAATACATGCGATGTAACCCTAATTCGAGTAATACATGTAACCTAGGTTTAATATGTATAAAGAATGATACAGAACATGATATTCAGATTATGTATCCTAATCTGGAATATAATATTAGTAACATAATTACAAGAAGATAAGATAAGTAATGATGCACATATCTTAATGAGCTAAGGTAAACCCTAAAATGGATAGAAATAGGGTTAAGATGAGATATAATAAGATGAGAACCTGATGAGAGTATGTGGTCTTGTCTTGATCAGGGTTGACCAGGATGTAGACGATATGAGGATATAGATTGTGATATCTCTTTGGAAGGTATGCCATTACCTCTTACTTGGCTTATTATACAATATGATTGTGTTGTATGAGTAGTAAAATACTTGGCATATGATATTGGATGAAATGATTGCTCTTGTATGATATGTTTCCTGAATTTTTGTACTTATTGATATGAACACATGAAACATAATATATTTGTTCCATTATATCTAAGCACTTCAACTCTTTGGTAGTAAAGTGCTGGAAATAAGTACTTCAACTCTTTGGTAGTAAAGTACTTGGAAGTGATCCAACTCTTTGGTAGTAGATCACATTGTGAAATGATCCAACTCTTTGGTAGTAGATCATAAAGGCCTTAATGCATTCAACTGTCAGGTAGTAAATGCATGGATGATATAATGGAAAATGAGCTTAAAACATGTGTTCTCTTTTGTTAATAAATATCTTTGTGCAAGTATACACTTTTCTTATATTCTTCTGTTACTGCCAAGTATTAGTTTTATCTTATTGCCAATATATGATGAGAGGTATATAAAAGACACGTAGGCGTACTCAGTATAATATTCTTGAATATTGTGCTGACTTGTACCGCATGTAATCTTTTGTTTAGGTTTTGGTTATGCTCTTGAAGATCTAGGATAGTCGAGAGTTGTATAGCGAGCTGATGTGCAGGTGGACCTGTTGTCTTAAGATCCTGTTGTCTAGATGTAGTACATGTATATGTATAAGTTTGTTGTTCAATATGTAATATCAAATGTTGTAATAATTCATGTTGTAATTATATGTTGAATGATGAACATGTGTTTATGGTTTTATTATTGTTCATGTACATGTGCTACTGATTGTTTCCTTATGACTTCCTCTGATTTTCTTCTTCTTAACCTTGTGTGGGATGTCTAAATTGGAGATCTCGCTGAGGTGAGGGTTCCAATTTGGACGTCACACATCAGATTAAGTTGTGGAAAATCCAGGGACGTCATAGGTGGTATCAGAGCATGTACATTAGCAAAGCCTAACATTTGCTCATTATGCAACTCAAAACTAAAGAACCTTGAACTTAATAATCTTTTAGGGTTAGATTAGTCATCTTTTAGAGACTAGATCTGACCTAGCCTCTAGGTTAGCACCTAGATGTCTGAGAACTAGGTCTAGACTGGTGCTTGTTGTATAGCAAGTCCTAAGATGTCGTTCTTTCCTTGTCGTGCAGCGGTATGGGACGTTGCACTATTTGGAAATAACGTGCATCAAGGGAAGAGAAACGTTAGACATATTGCGCACGTCGTCTAGAGTAGCTATACTAGTCTACACCAGGTTCTCACCCTTTTCACTAGTTTTCATGACACTGGACTCTCTACTATGTGTGGGACACTCGTTTTCAGGATTTGGTTTTTGATTCCAAACGGATCGAACCTCGATAGTTTTCTCTGACGTTTGTTTTATCGGAAAAAAACTATATAATATTTTAATATGTATATGTATTACAAAAATGTGTCCCCACACATGTACGAGTAGGAGGTGGTCATGCAACCTAAGTGAAAGTGAATGACATCAGTCTAGAAGAGAGAGTAGTTCTAGATTAGATGTCTAGAGCCTTTTTCATAGATAGAATAGATGATATAAGTTTTGATGATACAATATAAGTCTTATATAGATGACATAAGATAATATATGATGATCTATGTTTGTCTTCGAGGACCTAAGTTCAGTTTTGAGGATTTGAGATAAGTTTTGATGATGTAAGTATGATTCCTTTTATGAGATAAGGTGTGTTAAGTTAAGACAAGGTTGTGAGTCAGCAAGAGCCTCAATCTCTTTTACGAAGGAGGACCTCCAGTGTTAGGACCAGTTTTGGGGTTAACTCCAGAGAGAGTGAAACCCACAGGGAGAAGGTCAGAGAACCTAAACTCCACGATATGAGAAATATGAGATATGTGATATGATATGTCCTAAACTAGACTACTCCTGAGTGATTGAGTTGAGTTGCTTTATGTATGATTCCTATAGTTATGTTGCACCCTAGATGTCCTTGGGAGGACCAAACCCTAGAGATAAAGAGAGGCTGGTTATATATGTGCATATGTGAACATGAATATGAGTGCCTTCCATCTGGGTGAGGGAGAGAGCCCAAGACCCTAGACGAGGTAGCTATGTTAGTTTTTGAGAAGCCTCATGCTCGGGTTGGTGGTTTCCCATATAGGAATCTAGTGGTGTATATAAGAGAGTTTTGGGTAACCATGTTTCATGGGTAAAAGCTGAGAAGAGAATGTCATAGACTGTTTCAGTTTGTGCTTTGTGGCTAGATCTTATGAAGTTGATCACTAGTGCCAGTGAGGTAATCCGAGAACCCTAGACCAAGAAGAAAGATAAAGTATATGCGTATGAGATACTGACACAGTTGAGTTAGCTCAGAGAGACTGAGCATGACACTACCCTCGTGGTATGGGTTAGGAGAACCTTAGTTGGACTAGATAAAGTTTTGATGTATGTTGGATTAGCCACTCACATAAGTTTGTTAGCACAAACATGATATACTATATGTAAGGATGTGATCTAATCTCAAGATGCGATATGTAGACATGATACGATGAAAACATAGTAATGGTTTAATAGATCTTTATTGATAAATGGTTAACCATATACATGAACAATGATGATAATTTGATAGTGTTGGTTAATCTTGTGATGAAATCACTAGTAAATGTTGCAATTTATTATGAGTAATGAAATAAGATCATATGAATGCAACATGTTACATGAGGTGTTAATCTCAGTGCTTAATAAAGATGAAAAATATAATTTGACAGTTAGCACAACATAATTCTTATGACACCTTGATATGATCTAGATGGATAAAGTGGGTTAATTATAGTTAACTCCCTCCTAAAAGGCATATGTTAATGTTGAACTTGTTCTAACAATTTGCTCAATAAGATGTTGATGAAACTTTGACATATGGGATAACTTCAGTTATTTCCTTGAGAACATGGTAATATGATATGGGAACCCTAATTGATGGGCAAAAATAAATATGCAATCCTAACATATGAGCTACGTCATGATGTATTCTAAGCTCCTAAACCATGTTATGTGATGAGTGGTCCACCCTGGTATCACCTTAGATGTTTGAAAAACATCCTAGTAGCTTAGATATAGTTTTGGAGCTTTTGATTATGTTTTACATAGAATAGTGCCTACATATGGATTTAGACGTTTTGGTTTTCCCTGGAAATATGAGTATGGTTTACTTTCGAGGACGAAAGTTCTTTTAAGATGGATATGATGTGACAAAGTGGTTTTTGCTTTAATTTTGAGGACGAAATATCTTTTAAGGTGTGTAGGATGTGATGGAGTGGACTTTTAGAATCCTAAATGTCCAATGACTTAAGTGAAAGCATATGTTTCAGTTAGATTGAGAGTTTCAAGCTTTTGATAAAGTAGGTGTGGATGTGAGGTTGATATCATGATTAAGATCTATCTTTTAATGCCTTTTTGAGGAATTTTAATTGAATGGTCCAGTAGTTGAGTTTTGTCACCAAATTTGAATAGAAGGTAGATCGAAAGGTAAGGAAGCTATGGTTAAAATTTGGTGGCAATAGGATGTCCCTAGATGAAGTTATTGACGTTTGAAATTTGGGAAATAATGTTTATTATTTGATGATTTGAGGAACTAAGTTGTTAATCATATCAGCGTCACGCTTCCCTTAGTTGAGTTGGGTCTGAGTGGCCAGTTCTCGACCCTAGATCTTCAATCTAGTGGTGGTTATCTCTAAATAGGAAGAGCCATAGATTCAATATGGGGCGAAGAGTCTCTGGCCATTGGATGATGATCACACGACTTGCTGATGTTCTCCTACCTTTGATTATAACACAGATCGTGGGTAGGGAAGGACGGAGCTGTGAATGCCCCCCACCACTTCGCAGGTCGTGGCTCGAGTGCGGGAAAGGGACTGGCAGTTGCACTTGCCTTTCCATTACGATCTACCCAGACCCAGATATATGCGTTTTGGACGCTGCCACAGGGAGAACGAGCCCCCCACTCCCATTACCTCTCCACCAAGGAAAATAGGTCGTAGCTGGGAGTAGGATGTGGAGGTAGAAGGAAATTTGGAGGGAAATGATGAGAGGGAAACAAAGTTGGAGATCAATGGAACCGAGTACAGTAATCTCTTGGCCGCTTTGTGGTGTTGCTGCTGGTAGGCAAACTCGAGTTCTTCGGAGAAGAAGACTGACTTCAGAGGCTGCGTGGAGATCATCTTTATACAAATGGAGGTAGCGGGTGAGTTCCTAGAGTCTTTTTAGGTGATTACATGCTTTCCACCTTTTGTGAGGAGGTCCAGTGGAGTTTTGCCTCTTTTGCTCCGCTGTGCCTGGAGCAGGAGGCGCCGAGCTTGTGGGATGGAGGATCAGAGGCGTCGGGGTAAACCTGAGTAGTCGTGGAGGGCCTGGAGGGAACCTCAAAGCTGATGGTGGCGTGAAGAGCTGACGAGGAGTGCTCGAGCCCGAGCCCTTACTCACCGGAGTGCCCCTGCGTGGCGGCGCCTTGCAAAAACAGAGCCCGCAGAAGCGTCGGGCGTGGAACGGGTGAGGGCAGGGGGTCGGCTTCGCATGGACCAGAAAAAAAGGAAGAAGGGAGCAGACCGGGTCCGCAACCCTGAACCGAAGGAATCAATCCCTTGAACTGGCCGGCTCATAGTGAACCAGAAAAGACCAACCGAACCCAAGCAAAGGGCTGAAGTTGCGCGCCCAAGGACACGTGGCAATGTGCCATTGGCCAAAAGGTAAGAAAATGCTCAGAAATTCTCAGATCTTCAATAATTCGTAGAAATTAACTTGATGCTCAGAAAAATACAAATAAGGTACCAAAATGTTCAGAAAAATGCGTAGAACAACTTGGAACTTTAATATCATGCTTTCGATGCTCAAATCTCAATGATATCATGAAAGATGTGTAATGCTTGTTTAGTGGATAATAAATAGCGAATGATGAAATAAAATTATGGAAAAATGTCAGTAACTCCATAATAATGTCTATAATGCACCTGATGTCTGTAATCATGATGTTGATGTACGAAATCATGTAATTTGATTAATATGGCTAATTAGTGCTAATAACCCTAATTAAAATGCAATGAATGCATACATGCTCAATAAATGATGAAATTCACAGAGTAAGCTCATATAAGTATATGAAACCTCAATTTTAATTATGAGATCATAATGATGAACATAATTCATGTTATATGAATATGATCTGTAATACATGCCATGTAACCCTAATTCGAGTAATACATGTAACCTAGGTTTAATATGTATAAAGAATGATACAGAACATGATATTCAGATTATGTATCCTAATCTGGAATATAATATTAGTAACATAATTACAAGAAGATAAGATAAGTAATGATGCACATATCTTAATGAGCTAAGGTAAACCCTAAAATGGATATAAATAGGGTTAAGATGAGATATAATAAGAAGAGAACCTGATGAGAGTATGTGGTCTTGTCTTGATCAGGGTTGACTAGGATGTAGATGATATGAGGATATAGATTGTGATATCTCTTTGGAAGGTACGCCATTATATCTTACTTGGCTTATTATACAATATGATTGTGTTATATGAGTAGTAAAATACTTGGCATATGATATTGGATGAAATGATTGCTCTTGTATGATATGTTTCCTGAATTTCCGTACTTATTGATATGAACACATGAAACATAATATATTTGTTCCATTATATCTAAGCACTTCAAATCTTTGGTAGTAAAGTGCTGGAAATAAGTACTTCAACTTTTTGGTAGTAAAGTACTTGGAAGTGATCCAACTCTTTGGTAGTAGATCACATTGTGAAATGATCCAACTCTTTGGTAGTAGATCATAAAGGCCTTAATGCATTCAACTCTCAGGTAGTAAATGCATGGATGATATAATGGAAAATGAGCTTAAAACATGTGTTCTCTTTTGTTAATAAATATCTTTGTGCAAGTATACGCTTTTCTTATATTCTTCTGTTACTGCCAAGTATTGGTTTTATCTTATTGCCAAGATATGATGAGAGGTATATAAAAGACACGTAGGCGTACTCAGTACAATATTCTTGAATATTGTGCTGACGTGTACCGCATGTAATCTTTATTTTAGGTTTTGGTTATGCTCTTGAAGATCCAGGATAGTCGAGATTTGTATAGCGAGCTGATGTGCAGGTGGACCTGTTGTCTTAAGATCCTGTTGTCTAGATGTAGTACATGTATATGTATAAGTTTGTTGTTCAATATGTAATATCAAATGTTGTAATAATTCATGTTGTAATTATATGTTGAATGATGAACATGTGTGTATGGTTTTATTATTGCTCATGTACATGTGCTACTGATTGTTTCCTTATGACTTCCTCTGATTTTCTTCTTCTTAACCTTGTGTGGGATGTCTAAATTGGGATTCTCGCTGAGGTGAGGGTTCCAATTTGGATGTCACACATCAGATTAAGTTGTGGAAAATCTGGGGACGTCACAGAGAGTTAGTCTTAGAGATAGAAATCTCCATTGCAAGTAGAGACCTGGCACATCCTCTGAGGATGATGTTAACACTAACCCTAAGTGAAGGTTAGAGAGAGAGATGGCATGATGAGTTAGACCAGGTGTTTGGATAGACATGCTTCAGATGACATATGAGCCATGAGAGGTTGGATGACCTAGTACCTTTGGCGGCCCAACCGTGGGAAGGGTCGTGCATGATAGAGTGAAGGCTAACTCCTTCATTGATGAGGTTAGAGAAGAACCTATGGAAACTCTATGAGCTTATATGGGCATGGCATAATAGGCACCCATAATGTGTCAGTAGGGTGAGCAATAGGTTGAAACCCTATCCAGGAGAGTATGAGGGGATAGCCTCCGAGATAAGAGTAAAGAACTATGGATAACCTTGAGAGAACATAAGTTGAACATAGGCTCCATCCAGGTAGGGACATGCTTTCGAGGTTGATCCTTCATAAAGAGAGGACCTCTAATGGTGAGGTTGGTTGTAGGGTTAGCTCTAGAGATAGAGTAGGAAACCCAGCAAGAAGGTTGGAATCCTAGACTCCGAGATACGAGGAGAAGTCTGGAGTTGAGGATGATGTGACCTAAGTGGATGATAATGGTCACCACATGTTTGATTACTAGAGGTTGATGATGTCTTGGTTGCCATGGGAGGAACCAAACCCTAGAGAGAGGATGAGGCTATGGTATAAGTGCTTACCTTCTGAGAAAGGAAGAAGAAGTTCTGTATACCCTGGAGAGGTTTAGTAACAGGTTAAGAGGCCTTGTACCTTGTTGTTTGTCCTTGAGGAGGATCCAACTCTAAGTGTTACTCGAGTCGAAGGATGACAGGAAGTGCATGTCATGCCTTTTGCAAGCTTGATTCATGGTTAAGAGATAGAGCATGCAGTTGGGCACCTAAAAGTGAACCTAGGGTTCCTAGGCCTAAGAGGGGAAGTGGTATACCTAATGCTCATGACAAGAATTAAGTTTCTATAGTTTAGAGCATGGTACTCCTCATGTATAGAGGAAAAGGGAAGCCCCTTAAGTTTAAGGTATGTTTGATGAACCCCTCACATCTAGGATGATGATAAAGGAAGGTATGATCTTGATCCAGCATTGAGGAAAGAAGACAAGTACGACCTAGCATGGTTCAGTAGGTGATCTGCTTGTGCCTTAATAGCTTGCTAGGGTTAAGTAGGCTCATGTGGATGTAAACCCTAGACCTAAGAGCTTTTGTGACCTTGTTTTCAAGAGATAGTTTTCCTCCCATCCTGGGAGAGGGACCCTTTGGTAGGGTGTATATCAGTTTTGTTGGTTTAAGGTAACATAAAGAGGTCTCATAGGATCTTAGGAAGCTAAGTGAAAAGTACATGGTATGAGAATGAACCTGTAGACCCATAGATAACCATCTCTATGTGCATATGGATGTGTTACCATGGAGGTAACCAGTATGGAGCCTGACCAAGGTAGGAAGGTTGCCATGACCCCTATGAAAGGATGAAAGTCATCCCATGAATGCAGAGAGAGAGATGATGAAGGCTTGGGTAAGGTTCTAAGTTGAACATGTACTATAAGAGAACCCTCAGTCTATCCTAGGGTCAGGTAGGGATAAGACCGATGGAAGTAGGAGTTGCCTAATTCCCTAGTTGCACATGACCATAGGGCCGGGAGGTAACAACTATCATTGTCTGAGGGCCATGGGTTAGGAGATTGATCACCTTTGTGAACTCATGGGACCCAAAGGACAGATGAGTAGGGCACTCTCTGGATGCATAAGGGGAAAAGGGATGACCCTAAAACTGTAGGAACCCTATAGACCTAGAGGAGATGACCAAGGGATGTGTGTGGACCCAAGTAGGTTCAAGACTAGTTTTTCATGGAGGTAACTTTGATATCGAGATGATTGTGATGTAGAGACATAAGTTGCACGTTTCAACTTAGATTTGAAGGTGTACTGGAAATGTGGGATGTACCATCTCTACTCGTGGAATAGGTAGAACTTTGTATTTGGATGACCGCCAAATGCTTATTTACTCTTGTTATGGGAGTGAGAGATAGGACAGTACGCAAGCCATACACCAAGGATAAAGATGACGTAGGTTGGAACGTTGTCACGAGATATGGGGAAAAAAAAGATAACATACCCTGGTAAAGAGAATGATACACAGATGGTTTGCAAACGCTAAAGAGAAATAAGGTAGTCATCTTATAAGGATGTTTTTATCTTGAGCTATGTGGAACTTACAAGCTATACTAGGTTGAGTTTTGATCACCATGATGATGAAATCAGATAGTGTTCTTAATGAAGATAGACATAGAGTTTGATGTGAGACGATAAGTGTATGTCTTCAATGTTACCTAATACATAAGAAGGTGAAGTGGTAATGGATGCTCTGGTTGAGATATATCTGCCTAGTTCGGCTAGAAGAAGTTGTTAGACTAACCCTAAGTTTGGAAAAGAAGATATGTTTGGCTAACACAAATGTAATGAGATCAGTTAATGGTTGTTTGGTTAGCCAGTCTAGTCCTTGATATAATGAAAGGATGGTGATAGAACCTCAGATACACCTCTTTGGATAGGAAGGTAATAAAACCCTGATGAGAGTGGTTTAGGGTTTCTGAGGAATTGATCTTGAAGAATAATGACATACATGAGGTCATGATTTTAAGATCACCATGCAGCGTACTATGAAGATAATGAGTGACAGTGGTACTTTAGATACCTAAGATAAAGTTGCATGTGCTATATGGCCATGCAAGCCGAAGGTGAAGGATGAACACCAGTAACCCAGTGCATTGATATAAAGGATAAAAAGTCCCCGAAAGAGAAAGGGAGTTCATCACTATTGATGTGGTAAGTCTCCCCTGGATCAAGGAAGGTCGAGATGCAATATGGGTTATGGTAGATCGCCTTACCTAGATGACATGAGAAAGAAAGAGTACTGTCAAGGGACAGATCAGGTTGAACTACATATGAGAGAGATGGTTCAACTACACCATGAGGTTGAGTATAAAAGTTCTTGAGTTTGACCTAAAGAGTTCCCTTCTAAAAGGTGGAAGTAGGTACATGAAGAACTCTATATTAGTACAATTTATTACCCCTAACTAATGGTTAGTATGATCCAGACTAAAGGGTCTAATGAGAGCATGTGTGCTCGTTCAGGGTGACAACTAGAGACAATTCTTGTTCTATGAAAGATGTGAAGATGACCACCATAGCTAGTATCAAGATTTAAAGAAGCTCTGTAAGTGAGGTTGTGTCGGTCACCACTTCAGTAAGGTGATGTTGGTGAAAGGACCACGTGATGGTTAGAAAAGGACCACAATGCGTGTAAATGAAGTCACTTTGATCATGCAATGTCTGAAAGGAGCCTATAAACGATGAAGGCCATGAGCAGATGCAAAGTAGACTGACATGCAGTTCACTGTGGGAGAATATGTGACATAAAAATCCGACCCCTCTAAGTTATAGCTAAGAGAGATGAGTCCCCGATGCATGGGTTATTTTGACATGGTTTGGTGGAGAAGGTTAAGTTTGACCTTACCCCTCAGGATAAAGTAATGTGTGATGAGTTTCATGTGTCCAATTTAGAGCACTATGTGAGATACCCTGACCATGTGCCGAGCAATGAACCTAGTGAGCCAAGGGAGGCTGAAATGACCTGAGTCACCTGTGCAGTTTATAGATGCCAGAGTGAAAGAACTCAGAAAAAAATGTGATGCTAAAGGTTCTTTGGAAGCGCCATGAGTACGGTAAAGCCACATAGGTGCCAATGATGGACATGGAAAAGTCTTATCCTGAATTATTTATTTGATTGTTGAATTTTGATGGAAAAATTCCTATAAGGAGGGGAGGATGTTATAACCTCATTTTTCTAAAGCATATAATGAGATTTGTAAATCTCTTTTGAAAAAGATAAACGAAATCCGTTGTTGATTTGGATGGTTTGATTTGATTGAATTTCGTGTATAATAGCCTTGCATGCTTTCTTAATAGGCCTTATTGGACATTAAGCCCAATTGAAAGAAAAAGAAAAAGAAATGAAAAAGGAATTCAATGAGATAATGGAATATGTAAGAAAATGAATAAAGGACGATTAAAAGGCTAAAAGATATTTTTCCCAAAAATAGAATTTTGAGTTATAAAGGTTCCTTGGGGTTCAAGGAACTCAGGATAATAAATTAATGGTAAAAGAATAGAAAATATATGGAAAATATGAATAATGAGATGGTAACTTGCAATCAAAGAAAAGGGATCATTTCCTTGAGATTATAATCCCAATTTTTGTATGATGGAAGATAAAAGTACGAATAATGTTTCCTCAAATTTTGATTTAAAAAGGAAATCAGATTTGAGAGTTATTGCTTTTTTAATATCTTCTCAAAATATGGTTTTAATTGGGAATTTAGGAAATTGTTTCCTTTAGTTGGTTGAACGTGAAGAAGGTGGGTCGTTGGATCTTAATCCAACAGGCGCCACTCATCGTCTAGGTCCAAAGAGAACTAGGACTCTGGCTAAGTCAGAGGGATTTTCCCTCTTAGTTTCCTCACGATCCAATGAGTGGGCAGGCTTGCTGAGTTGTCCTTTGAACTCAGGAGATGAAAATGAATGGAAAACCCTCTGGTTCGACTAGGATTGGAGGAGGTTCTGGGAAACACCAAAACCTCGCAAGTGTGGCCCGATCCTATATATATGGGAGGTCTGTGGAGAGAACCAACATCGTATCTTGTTAGCCCAACCTCTGCGGAAGGGTATGAGGAACATTTCTTTGCACTCAATTGATCTTTCTACCCTGACCTTCATCATCAGCGCTTCGGTGACCCTCACCGGAGTCCGGCGAGTAGGGGGCGAAAGTGGAGAAGCACGAGCAAGGAATTAAGCCATCCAACAAATTCATCGAGGGGAGATGAAGCTCCCTGGTCAATCAGTGTGAGAAAAGGGTGATGAGAGCTTCGATTCAACCTCCAGGTTGACCATCGTGGAGCTACTGGGTTGGAGGAAGACGACGACCAGTCACTGTTGAATCGGGGTCCACAGTGGTCTCAGGACGAATCTAACGCTCCAGGGCGGGAGCAACTTTTCTTAGGCGTGCACGATCAAGATCGTTAGATCCAAGAAGCGGATCACCAGACCACTGATCCAGCGGCCCGTTCTTTTTGGTAATAATTCCTCTCTAATCGAATAATCAAGAAAAAGGGTTTTATTTGCAAAATTCGTAGAAATTGATAGGATTGTCTAATGGAAAAACCTTATACATGAAAGTTGTGTAGAAAAATACAAGGAATCTAATAAAAATACTTTAGGAACCTAGTTATGCTTAGTTTTACAAAAGTACTTTAATTTGGTAGTAAAATGTATTAAAAGTTGATGAGAAACCCTAATTGTACATAAAGAGTGATTCTTTGTAACTTAATAGGTTAAATTGAGGATTATCAACCTATTAATTGATAACATGGAGTTTTCATCTATTTTGAGTAGAAAGATGGTTAATTTAGGGTTTATGTCTATAAATGAAAGATAATGTACATGAAAACCCTAATTTAGGGTAAAAGAAGAAGAAAACCATGTTATTTTAGATTAAGGAAGTAAATTGCAAAAAATGATCCTAAAACTGTTAAGAATATTAAAAGGAGAGAATTTAAAGGTTTTAAGTGGATTTGATGAGTTAGGGTTCATAATAATTAAGAATGAAGGCAAAACCCTAATTTCCAAGGAAACCTTAAAATTGGAATGGAAACCCTAAGGGATATGATGAAATTAGATAAATAATAATAAAAGTAAACTTGTACTTTTATTTCAGGGTTTTAGTGCAATTTGCTTGATTGATTGGATTTTCTCTCTCTACAAATTAATTCTGTATCTAAATCTGCAATACATGTATGTGGTTACGCTTATGAATATCTCGAATTAGTTTTTTGAGGTTTATCGAAGTTTTTTGTCGATATCATGAATGAATTGTTGGGTGATTTTAATTCATGCAAACTATAATATGGATATGACTATCGCATAAGATATGTGCCTACTAGCTCAGATCCTGGTCCCCTCTGTGGCTTAATAGTTGACCTAGTACATGGCTACCTATGGGGTAGGTCCATCAGGTCATCGGATGACTTAGTACATGGCTACCAATGGGGTAGGTCCATCATGTCACATTGAGTTAGATATTGGGCTACCTTCGGGTAGTGCGATGTGACTCTATTACCCTATGTATTGGATACCGGTAAGGTAGGACCATGGGGGTAAGAATCTACCTAAAGAGAGGTAGCATGCAAGTCCACTGCAGGGACATCACAGAGTTGGGGGATATGTAAGGATTGAGTAGTATGGCTTAAAATGTAATCTTGGTTGTTAAATGATTAATTGCATGATTACATTGTTATTATAGTTGCACGATTATTGTTTCCCCCACATACCAGCTTCTTGCTGACTGACATTTTGTTTGTCGGTGTTTTAGGTACAAATGAAAAGAACAAACAGTAAAGTGGCATATCCAAAATTAAATGAGAATTAACATGTACAGAAGGATTAGTTAGATTGGTATCTTCATGGATAGAAGTTTAGAAATCCGAGTTTTTAAAAGGTAAGCAAAGTTTTATTTTATATCATTTTTCAGTATAGTTGGTAGAATTTAATAATTGTTATTGATTATTTGTCGAACCTTTGATCTGGGTTATTGGTTAACGTCTTTGACCTTTCGGTCTCCCTTAATTGGGGGTTACCGGGAGGCGGGGTCGTAACAGGTCACCACTTCATTAAGATGATGTTGGTGAAGGGACCTCGCGAAGGTCAAGAAAGGACCACAATGTGTGCAAATGAAGTCGCTTTGATCATGCAATGGCTGAAAGGAGCCCAGAGAAGACATGAGTTGTAAGGTGATGCAGAGTAGACTGACATGCAATTCACTGTGGGGGAATATGTGACAAGAAAATCCGACCCCTCTAAGTTATAGCTACGAGAGTTGAGTCCCAGATGCCTGGGTTCTTTTGACATGGTTTGGTGAAGAAGATTAAGTTTTCCCTTACCCCTCAGGATAATGTGATGTGTGATGAGTTCCATATGTCCAATTTAGAGCACTATGTGAGGTACCTGGACCATGTGCAGAGCAATGAACTTAGTGAACCCCAAGGGAGGATGAAATGACCTTTGTCACCTGTGAGGTTTATAGATGCCAAGGTGAAAGAACTCAGAGAAAAGAATATGTGATGATAAAGGTTCTTTGGAAGCACCATGGATAGGGCAAAGCCACATAGGGGCCAATAATGGACATGGAAAAGTCTTATCCTGAATTGTTTGTTTTCTTGATGGAATTTTGAGGACAAAATTCCTATAAGAGGGGAAGGATGTTACAACCCCAACTTTTGGGTTCATTTGGTGGGAAATGTGATTTCTCATATTAAAGATATTTGAACAAATAATGGTATAATTTGTTTTGAATAAATGGATTTTGTTTACAATAGCCTTGTTGATTGTTTTGTGGGCTTTATTGGCTATTGGGCCCAATAACAAGGAAGAGACAAAAAGGAACTCCATTATTAATAAGAAATGGAGAAAAGAAAAATGTAGAAACCTCTAGAAGGCAATAATATATATTATCCAAAGGTGGATTTCGTTCCTCTTGGGTTCCTTGGGTTCCAAGGAGTACAAAGATGCAAAAAGAAAGCAATAAGAAAATAAAAGATCAATTAAATATTTCTTTATTAAGAAAATAATGATAAAATGTGGAAAATAAGTGAAAAGAGGTATAATTGAATTATCCTTGGTGGATTTTCATATCCAAGGATTCCTAATGTTAAAAGGAATGCCAATGAGGAAAATAAAAAGAAAGATAAAGAGAAATCTTCAAAGACAAATATTTTAATAAGAAATAAACAAGATAATGACAAAATAATAGAAATAGATGCATCTAGAAGGATAATAAGTATCCTTAAAATAGAGTTTCGAACTCCTAGAGTTTCTTGGGGTCCAAGGATCCCCAATGAAGAAAGAGGAAATAGAAAATACAAATAATGCAAAATAAGAGGATAATATGATGCATAATGAATGAATTTCGTAGTTTTGTTAAAGAGGTGGTATTTTCTATTAAAAGTAAACATAATTTCGTGCCAATGAATTAAAAGTCAAACACAAGGAGATTAAAACAAGTAATTTTCGGATTTCCCTTAAGTAAACAGACTCCTTAATAACCAAGGAATACTAATAAACAAGGAATAGATTAAAGGAGAGAAGTTGCACCTAAACAAGGCAAGAAGGATAAAGGGGACTTGTTTTCCCTGTGGTTAAGTACAATGGGACATTGCCATCCTTGCCTATATAAGGGTTGGATCTAGAGCCTCAAGCCAAAGAGATCTTGGGCATCTCTCTCTCTCTCCATTCCTTCTTATTTCCATATGAACCCTAGCTAGGAGAGGGTGGAGTGATCTTGGGGATGTCCAGACTCTGTGATGGGAAACGAGGGCGGTGCACGGATTCTCCAATGATCAGGAGAGGCTTGGCCATCATCCCATAGTTCTTGCTCTCATTCCAGCCACCTACAGCGTGATTGCAAGGTCAGCAATGGAGGAGCATCCACTGCCTAACCCCGGCCCACTTCGACCATGGTTTGGGGCCCCGTAGGTGCAGCTAGGGATAGCGGAGGTGAAGAGAACCATCACCAGAGTCCTTCTGGTCCAAGGTAGGCAATCAACTCGCTCCCAGCCACTGCTGCGGCAGAAGCAGAGGCCCGATCGGGAGGTTGAAGATGGGAGAGGCTTTGGACGGATCTACCCCTCCGAGATACATAGAATTGGAAACTCATGAAAGGGCAGTAGAGTCTTTTCGTCATGTTTTTAACCAGCCGGGCAACATTGCATGGAAATGAATGACGTGGCGCTCTCTGGTTGGCCGAAAGGTATATTTTCTTGCAAAATTCATATCTAAGCATTGGTAACTCCGATAATAGCAAATAATATAGGAAACTTTCTTAGAAAAATGAGAGGAATTCATTAAAAATAGTTTCAGAGGCTAATTTCTCTTGCAATTCGGAAAGTAGTGTAATTTATCAACTATAATGAATTAAAGATTAAGGAACCCTATTTTGAGATGATTAATGTGTTTAGTAGGGTTTAATGGATGATAAAAGTTGAAATTAATATGTTAATTGTAAAAAAGGTACATTAAGATAAAAATGGATGAACTTTGCACATAATTAGTTAATTTATAGTTTCTTGTGCATAAAAATGCTTTAATGGGCCTTGAAACCCTAATATTAGTAAAAGTAACTTATAATGGCTTTAGTTGCTCAATTTCATGATTAAAGTTGAGATATGATAATTCCAAGCTATTTCAAGTATAAAAGTTCTTAATTGTGGATCAATACTCTTAATGTAGTAATTACAGTTTTTCTAATGGATAAAGGTAGTAATTAATGACAAATGGAGTTCATATGTGGTTTAGACCATAATGAACTATGAATTGATAATAAAGGATCATAATGATCTTGTCATGATTAAAAGGATAAAAATGGGTAGCTTTAATGTAAAAGCGGCTTAATGGACTTAATTGATGATTAATTGTGTTGTTTATGAAATTAAGGTTATATGTTGTTAAAAGGGTAACCTTAATAACTTTCATGAAGGATAGATGAGAAATTAGGGTTTAAAAGAGTAAGATGAATTAAAAACCCTAATTTCAAAGTAAACCGTAAAAGAGGTAGAAATCCTAAAAAGGAATAGAAACCTTAAGTAGCAAGATGGTTTGAATAGATTTTGATAAAACGAAATTGGATGTGATTTCAAGATTCTTGTACTTGCTTGATTGGATTTCCCTTCTTGGTTGATTCTGTCTCAAATCTTCCTGAAAGGTATGTGGTTACACTTATGAATATCTCAAATTAGTTTTTCGAGGTTTTTTGAAGTTTTCCTTGATGACTTGAATTAAACTGTTGGATGAATTCAATTCATGCAAACTATAATGCGGATATGACTATCACTTAAGATATGTGCCTACTAGCTCAGATCCTAGTCCCCTTTGTGGCTTAATAGTTTGACCTAGTACATGGCTACCTATGGGGTAGGTCCATCAGGTCATTGGATGTCTTAGTACATGGCTACCAATGGGGTAGGTCCATCAAGTCACCTTGAGTCAGGGATTGGGCTACCTATAGGTAGTGCCATGCGACTCTCTAGCACACCATGAGTTAGGGATTGGGCTACCTATGGGTAGTTCCATGCGACTCAACCCTAGATATTGATCTACCTGTTAGGTAGGACCATGCAAGGTTTAATGGGGATCTACCATGAGGAAGGTAGCAACCAGGTCCACTGCAGGGACAACACAGAGATAGGGATAAGTAAGGATTGAGTAGTATTTCTTAAGATGTAATCTTGGCCGTTAAATGATAATTGGTTGATTACATTGTTATCATAGTTGCATGATTATTATTTCCCCCACATACCAGCTTTATGCTGACCGACATTTTGTTTGTCGATATTTTTGGTATAAGTGAAAAGAACAAACAGTAAAGTGGCACATGTGGAATTAAATGAGGATTAACGATCAAGGAGGATTAGTTAGAATATTTTCTCATATGGATAGAATATTAGTAATCCAAGTTTTTCAAAGGTATGTAAAAAGTTTTAATTTTTACCAGATTTCAGTATAGTTGGTAGAATTTGATAATTGTTATTGATTATTTATCGAACCTTTGATCCAGAAATGGGAATAACGGCTCTGACCTCTTAGTCTCCCTTAATTGGGGGTTATTAGGAGGCATGGTCATTACAATCTCATACGTGTGACGTAAAATGAAGAGATGAGAGACATGGAGTTAATACCGACTTTGGCGAGGTGTTGCCATCACTCACTTTGTTAGCACTAGAGCACAATAACATGTGGGACATGTTTGAAGATCACTTAGAATATGATTCATGGGTGATTGGCTCGTAGTACAAGTGGGAGTCTATTGGTATGTATGCCCTGATAGCCAATCATGGGATGATTGGTGGGATACATTAAGATTGATTTGATAAAGATCAAAGGCAAGCTTCCAATTCTTTCTGGTTCAGTCATATGAGATAATGATAGAACATATTGAATGTCTAGATAATGACAGTACTCAATGACGTATGCTTTCAGGTTAAGGACCTGAACGATGAGATCGATGCTAAGAGTTTGTACATTCTTATTATGTCCCTAGTCGGATGTCATTGTGGAAGGTAGATAGACAACAATGACACACTGTGGCATCCAACTCACAAAAACAAGATTAACTTAAGCGAAGCGAATTATTTGCAGAAGGTTACTGAAAATTAAAACTTTTTGCAAAGAGATCCACACATAGGAAATCTTTTCCATTGAGAACCATTATATAACATTTTCATTCTGGTTCAAATGTACATAACCTGTACCATCTCTTTTCAGATACTACATCATCAGCTGCCTTAATACATTATATACAGACAACATACAAAACTCGAGCCATCATGCCAAAACCTCAGATCGATTTATCAAAAACACTGACTAAAAACTCTGAGGATCTGAGAGTACATATACGACACATAGGACTATCTAACTACATAACTTGACAGACAATATCTCCACCTGAGATCTTACTGTTGTCCCTGCTGTTACTGCTGATGTCCATTCCCTGTAATGGGAGTTCTGCTTCTTTGTCCGCGTCCACCTAAAAAGTTGGATCCCGCGGGGGTGAGACAATTGTAAATTGCCCCAATGGGAGATATAACTCTCTGCCAAAACATGTTATAGCAGTTTATTAAAATAAACTGAGCAGAAGGATTTATATATATAATCAACAGTAGGTAAGTCATTGTATGAACAAAGTGAAGTAATCTCTTTTTTCAAGGATAACATTGCATCTACTCATGGTAGACCCATAGTTCATTCATCTACTTGTAATGAATACAAACAGATAAGAATAACATCAATGAACTACAGATATATAATAGAAAGGTAACATCAGCCAATGAATTTTCATATTCAATCCTTAAGAAAACATGTTATATGACTAATTTCATTTTACAAACACACTTATGCCCTGAGGAGATGAGGTATACCGCTCATACTCCAACCGACCACTACAAAGTCAAAATTAGTAATACATAGGTCTATGGAAGAGCTAGATTCCCGTGACCTCTCACATCCCGGTCAGTGCAGGACAATAAGTAGGACTACGTTAACTGCTCAAAATAGCTTTCCAGGGTATACTGGAACTTTGTTATAGATTATAGCGTCAACTGCACTCTCATCAGCCGTCGAGAGATTTGTTGTTTATCTTCATCGACCCGACATAAGTATTATGGGGAGATGTGTACGACAGCTAGCCTAATCATCGGGAGATTAGTGATACATTCATCCCGACACATGAAGGATTGAGAGGTTTGTTGTTTACCTTCCCTCAATCTCTTCACCGGACGTAAGGATATTTTTCGCCCATTTACCCCACACATATTCGAAATATGCGTTCTGGGTTTTGCCGCGGAGCACCCGTTTCACTATTCAGCTAATTCTGATGCTGATGGATCTATGGTCAGGGCTCTACATGATATGATTTCACTTGATTAATTAAGTACATTTTCACATTCTTTTAGCATCAGCCAAGTTCTCAAGCATGACTTATTACAACAATGCTATAAAGAGACATGTACTATTTTCAGCAAATACTTATCAATCTTTCAAAGACCTTGGGAACTCAGTCCCTCATTTCAATACTGGTAATTCTCATCCCTTCACATTCTCATCACCATAATCATATGGTTCTGGGTATTCAAACCCTTAACTCATCATTGAGCATAATTACCATCTATTAGGTAATTATCACCTTTAGGTCATCTGACCAAGGCATTCATGATACTTGTTACACAAGCATCACATATGGCTCTTAAGGCCACACAATATCTTGTCACCTCTTTCTAGGCAGCAAGTTACTCATATTATTCATAAAATCCATGCACATTGTTACTTTTATTAAGCAACAACAACATCAAGGCACAAAAGGCCAATCAACATTTATTATATAAATGTCACAGCTCAAACCTGGCTAAATTCATCATCTCATAACATCTGCATGGTTATTAGACATGATGACAGCCATACAAGATATTCATCACATAATATAATAGTAACACCATTATTCCTTTCCCTGGAATTAGGGTTTACTATCTGATAGGGCTTTTCTTTCCCTTTACCCAAATTAGGGTTAGGGTTCCCCATTTCTCATTAATTAGGGTTTCATGATTACATTAACTGTCCAACCCTTAATTCATTATTCCATACCTTTGGGGCATTCAAAGATATCATAAATGATTATTCATGATCATTACTCTTATCATATAGCATTAATGATCATCAATTCAAGGTATGAGTTCATTTCTCATCCTCATCATGGTATGACTACATCATACTCATCATTTGGGATTAACCCCATTCTCAAGGTACATTAATTAACACTCATCAAATTGCAACAACTCATTACATTTCATTGTAATAGTTGCATATCACACTTCATATGTTTCTTACCCAATTATATTGGATTTGGAGTATATCAAGGTATATAAACCATGAAGTGCTGAATGTGATAACTATCATATCTTGATGTATCACTTTCTCATCATTTAAAACTCTCTTGAGTTAACCAACTTATTTTGTATTAAGGTATTTCCCCTCTTAATACATTACATCACTAAACTCTCACCTTTAGCATATAATGCATAGGCCACACATTAGAATTGTCCAATTATCTTTAATGGTATAGACTTGTCTAATGTTAAAGACATTACTTACAATAAGGTTGCTTATAATCAACCACATGAAATGTTTCACCTTTATAAGACCATTCCTTTTATTTCATCATTAGGGTTTCTTTATACCCTTACTTAAAATTAGGATTTTGATTCATTGTCATATTGCCCAGGATTAGGGCTTTATGTATTATGATTTCACATTATAGTCTCATATACCTTCACCCTACTTGGGGCCTCTCATCACAACATAGCATTAGAACATCATGTGGTGTTAGTTCTTAATCAGGGTTTCTCATGGAATCCCCTCAACTAGGGTTTCTCATGGAATCACCCTCAACTAGGGTTTCTCATGTCATTACATGACATCACCCTAAGTTTGATTCTCACATCAGATCACCACATCAATGATCCATATACATCATTCTAACTTAGGGTTTCTCATGACATAACCATGGATTAGGATTTCACATGGAGTCATCCTTAATTAGTATTTGCACCATAGTCACCCACAATTTGGGTCTACTATTCATCTCCATTAGGATTTCATTCAATTATCCATAATTAGAGATTCACTATTCATCCCAATTAGGGTTTTACATCTCATTTCCCTAAATTAGAGTTTCAGATATCATTACCCTAGATTAGGGCTACATCCTAACCCTATATTAGGGTTTTATTTAGAATTGCACTCAATTAGGGCTAGAGTTCAATAACCCTGTCAATTAGGGTTTATGTTCATGATTAGGGTTTCATGATCTCTTTACTTAAGGATCATAACCCTTAATCACCACATGAATCATATTTATGTATGAATTCATGATAACATCTTCTCAACTTGATAATGTCATATCATCCCTTCAATCAAGTACATACAACCATGATTAACATAGTGTACCAAGTCATTGATCCTATAAGCAATTAGGGTCCATCCCTTAATTGGCACTAATCACTTAGGTACTATTAGGGTTTCAACCTTTTTACCTTCATTGATTATCATTACTAATCATCATTGGATCAATGGATCATTCATCATCTTAATTCTTAAGAGATTCAATCACATTGGAACTCCATTACATAAGGTATGCAATTGAATTGACCAATTGAATCTTCAATTACAATAGGTGTCCCAGTGGATTAACCAATTGAATCTTCAATCAAGTTTGACTACTTGAGCCCGAAATGGTATTGGTATTTCAAAGTTCAAATGGTTTGAAACCATTTGGTAAAGGTGGTGCTTGAGACCGTTTTCTAAAGCAAGTACTTAAAGCAAGTACTTGAAACTGTTTGCTAAAGCAACTTTTTGAAACCGCATGGGCTCAACCGGTTTGGGGTCATTTGGTCCCAAAAGGTCTTGAGACCGTTTGGCCCCAAACAGTCTTGAGACCATTTGGACCCAAACGGTCTTGAGACCATTTGGTCCAAACCTCCTCAAAACCGCATGAACCAAATATGGTCTCAACCAATCAAATTGAATTTGGGTTTCCAATGTTGATTCCTTCAATCATTGAATTCATGGAACCAATCATCAATTGGACCTATCCTCATAATTCAATTGAGTTAAATTGGTCAACCTTCAACTGATTTTACCCTTAATTGACCCTCAATTGGTCATCAATTAGGGTTTGAATCACTTGGATTAGGGTTTTGAATTGATGATCCTTCAACACTAATCAATGTAAGATTAGTTACTTTGAAATCATTGAACCATCATCCAAATTGAACATGACCTGACCCCAAACGGTCTTGAGGTCGTTTGGATGACCACCAAACGGTTTTTAGACCGTTTTCCCATGTCAAAATCAAAATCTAAGTCAACCAATTAGGGTTTGGATCATTGGATTGATCACCAAATCAACAATTGATTACTCTTCAACTTAGTGTCTTTGGATCTTCAATTGCTTAACCATACTCAACCCTAGACCTACAAACGGTATTGGGTGACCTCCAAACGGTCTTGAGATTGTTTGGGTGATCCCCAAATGGTTTTGAAACCTTTTGGGTCAATCAACCCAAGTTTCAAACTCAATCAACTTGGAAATCAGCACTTAACCCGATTAGGGTTTTGGTGATTGATTGACCTTCAACTCATGAACCAATTGGAAATAACCAATCATAATTGATGGGTCATTAACCTAGATCATTTTAAATAGACCTCCAAATGGTCAACCCTGGTAAACTCCACCAAACGCTCTGAAACCGTTTGGTCTCATGCGGTATGGTGAAACTGTTTGCTTCTGAACGGTTTGAAACCGTTTGCTCCCAAACAATTTGGGAAACCGTTTGAGAAACTCAATCAAGACTGTTTGCCTTGGGTATTTGGAGAGGTGTGTGCTTGTCATATTCAACCTCTAAAATCACGAAACCTGCTATGGTTTCCATGGTGATTGCATCCATCAACCAAATCAATTATTGTAAATATAGAAATGATCATTATTTGATAAGGAATTGAATGCAATAACAAAATCAAGGGTTAAAGTTATAAAAACCGCCTCCAATTGAGCTCCAAAGCTCCATGTTCACGGAAACAATGGTGGATGAAACTCCTTTCACCATTCCAAGGCTCGTCCTCAAGGTTTGAGTGAAAAGGAATGGTTAGAATTGAAGAGGAGATTGAAATAGGAAGAAATCTATAAAATTATTTTTGATTTCCACCATGGAATCAAGGTGAAATGGATGAAGAACCTTAACAACAGGTTGGGGGTCATCCTCCAGATCCTCCCAAGCTCCCTTGGTCGTTTCACAAGCAAGGATAAGAAGTGGGGTCGAAAAAGCCTTCCATTTGGCTTGTAAAAGGTCTTTTTATAAAATTCAATGGAAGAGAATATAGTTTGTAAAAATCCATTTAATACCAAAAATATGGCCGCCTCTTCCCCCTCATCTTCCTTAGGAATGAGGCTATATTGTTTTACTCTTATTCCTCTCAATTATCCATGATTTAAAGAAAAGCAAATCAAGCACCTTAAATCATGTTATATTAATATCCATATGTGAGTGGATATTTCTTTTTCTTATAAAATTGTGTGTGAGTTATCCACTCCCTTGGATATTTTCGTGGTCCTTGCAAGGCTCAAGGATGTACACACACATCTGAATCCAACCATTTTAATTTTGGTTGAAGGCCCTTTAATTAATACATTTATTTTTGCCCTAAATCGAATTAGGGTTTCAATTAGGATTAAATCTTGATTATTTTAATATCAAGATTCTCTCTCCTCCAACTTAATTCAAATGAGGCGCCCCTCTCATTTTATTTTCTCTACATGATGCCAAGAAACATTAGGGACCTTATCGAAGTGGTAATTTACATAATGCACACTAGGTTTTGGGTAAATTGCACATTACACCAAAACTAGGTTTTCATGCACATACATTGCTTTATCAGCTCTTTCTTGGTATTCAGGCTTCCATAAGCCATACCTCAGCATCATTTTCACTCTCATGATGCTTCAACACATGAGGAACATATTATCATGCACAATTTGCACTTAAACCCCTCAACTTGGGTAATTTGCACTTTAGTCCAAAACAAGCAAACATTGCTTCAACATTATTCAAATAGGACTAGAATTGCAACATAAGTTCCTCTTGAGGCCTAATTACTTTTCATAAGATGAGATTAAGCATTTAATCATCTTTATTAATCAAAACACCCAGGTCAGGGATGTTACACACACAAGACTATATTGTGGTGTTGGTTGATGACAAAATCTCATTAGTCATGATATGGAGATATCAAACCAAACACATATGTACTTATTAGAGAACAAGTGTACCAGAAAGGCCCACCATGAGTTTGACACATGGAACCATGACATGATAGTCATAATCAGTTCTCACAGTGATGGTGGTGAGTGTGATTATTTGTCCTGAAATCACTACACTCAACACATGTCATTGGGTACACTTTGACATCATCAAACGCAATCCTAAAACATGGGTTGTTATAAAGATGATGATTGGGTGGCTTTGAAACGTGGGGCTTTTGAGGGATGAGTGATAAATATGGGATTTGTCCCTCATGAGGGAGTTTGATATCCATGGCCACTTGATGAGTAGGATTGAGATAGGCGTGCGCACACATGTGTGAATCAATATGCGATATTGATGTCATACATATCTCCTCCAATCTACTCTGAGGTCAAGAAAATGAATGAATGTTGACAGGATGACTGTTCCATGCCTGGACTTCATTTAGGATATCAGTGACAAAGGAATTATACATTCACTGTAACACCATTCACGGATTGTAGGATTTAAAGTTGTTCACCAACTTTCTATTTCACTTGGGTAGCACTGATGTGCGACTAGGCACCGCTCTTTGCTTGTGAAGTCATAAGTGTTATGGACTTTCACTGCCAACGTGAAATGGACCTGCAGGGTCACAAACATGGGATTTAACCTGGAAGAGGAGTTTATCCACAAATGATGTTTAGATTAATTACTAAAGGAGTTTAGTAGTTCAATTAAATACTCAATCAATTGATAGCTCAATATCATAATGTTCAAGGTGTTGGACTAATTGATTAGAGTATCGAATTGATTGAAACTACAATTGACTATTTCTGCACAATCTGCACTCCCAACTGATCGGCTCATGTGATGAACCGATCGACTGAGCTTGGTGAACCGATCAGCTCAGGTGGTGAACCGATCGACTCAACTAGTGAGACGATCAACTCATGTATCAATGAGACGATCGACTCAATTGTTGAACCGGTTGATTCATGTGACCAACTGGGATCATTTAGAAAGTCAAAAGACTATTTTGCAAATACAATTTGTTTCACTTGTACAATTTCGATTTGGACAAGTATTAATATTTGATTAATCGGAAACAAATATGGAAGTCAATTTGAGTTGGATCAGGACCATGAACCGATCGACTCAGGCATGAACCGATCGGCTCAGAGCACCAGGCGATTGAATCAGGTTCCAAACAATCGGCTCAGGGCCTGAAATGATCATTTCAGGGTGTGAACCGATCGGTTCAGCTGGCGCAGATTGGTTGTTTTGTGGAAAATCTCGAACCCTTCTACTCGTGCTTTAGTCGCGCATTACCCAGGGAAGAGAACCCTATCCCATGACCCTCCTATATATATATAGGGGCATTGGGGGCTTCTTAAAGTACAACTCAGAACACCAGTTGCTCTGCAAAGTTTTTGTTCTCTCTGGTTGTGGTAACCGAGAGAGCCTGAGCAAGTGCTACCTGATAAGGGAGGTACAATAAGGGAAAGACAACTGTAGAAAAGCAACTGGTTGCAGGAGAGTGTGTCGGTGACAAGTACGCCGACAGGAGGGTGTGTATCCTTTTGATTCCTTATGGGACAAGGAGATCGGAGTTCCAGGTGGTCCATGTGGACTACTTTGGAGGCGGGAGACATTTGCCGCTCGGAGGACAAATGTCAATCCCAACAGTCCCAGTGTGACCAGGAGCTGCACAGACACCGTCCAAGACTGGAAATGAAGACCGCGCAAGCCACGAGGTAACATCTCCGAGCAAGCCTCGAGACAAGGCATGTCTCTACAAACCATCCTTCCTATTGTATAGACATTGATGTGATTCATTTATTCTGGGTTTGGGAGAAGAATTTTTTTGTTTCCGCTGCCTTCTCTGTCTCCCCTAAAACCCAACACACACACACAAAATATATATATATATATATATATATATATATATATTACAGACACACATAGACATACACACACACACACAGATATATATATATATATATATATATATATATATATATATTGATTGGTTAGGTGTCTTTGGGTGAGGTGCGAGCCTTGGTCGAGGTGGAAGCAGACAAAGACCTTCCAGAGGAGATCCGGGTTAACATGCCATTCAAAGAACCTACTCAAGTTAAAATCCATTATGAATATGTCCCTAAGAGCCGGGGTGGAATAGCTCGGGTGGTGCGGCTCACAAGCCCCCTGCGAGGGGGCACGGGTTCGACTCCCAGTGTTCCATCGAAGTGAATTAGCCCACGCGTCGGCCGGCCAACGATGCGACTATTTGGTGATCCTTGTATGGGCAGGGGGCCATCCGGGGGTTTACGCTACTTGCGGGGGTCACAAAAGTGGCGCTCGTGCGGGAGTGGTTCCCTCGTCATCAAAAACAAAATATGTCCCTAAGAGATGTTATGAATGTAAGGTCTTTGGACATGATTCTAGTGATTTCCCGCTAAATGTTAAGATAGTGGAAGACACTCCGGCCCCCTAAACCTTCTCAGGTTTGGATGGTGGTTGAACATAAAAACAAAGCTGCTGTTGATACTAATCATGGAGAGGCTACGGACAAGCAAGGAGACGATATTGTTATACATAGAGAGGTTGTTCACACCAGCAACAATTTTGATGCTTTGACAGACTCCGATGATGGTGTTGATACCTCGCAATCTATGGATGGTTTCTCTATGATGAATAATGAATCTGGTGAAAGAGCTGATGGTTCAGGTGCAACCTTGAAGCCTACAGATGGTGCTTGTAATGATACTGTGAAGGACATCATTTCAGGTGAAGATAATACTGGTTCGAGTGGAGGTGATTCCTCTTCATCTGTTCCAACTCTGGTGGTTGATATTAATCAAGATCCAACTGATAGAATCACGACTACTAAAATGACTGGTTCTATACCTGCAAAGACTCCAAAGTCTGCTAGAGGGGATGGGTCACGTAAGACCCAATATACTTGCAGAGGTCATTAATGACCTTCATAATGACTAATGTTCGCAGTTCTAATAAGCTGTGACAGAAGAGGGAGGTCCGGAGAACTATTCTTGAAAGAAAAGCCACTGTTGTTGTACTAGTTGAATCCAAAATCAAAATACATATGGTCAATACATCTGATAGGATGTTTCCTAAAGGATGGCTTTGGGTTTCTAATCATCTACATGATCTGAACGGTCGTGCTTATGTAGGATGGAATCCTAAGTGCTGGGATACTCTGATTAGTGAGATGGATGATCAACAAATCACAATTAAATGCCTCAATAAAGGTGGACTGGTTATTGTTCTTACTACAATCTACACAAGGAATTCTATTTCTGAACATTTAGTAATGTGGAACACTCTTGAGCATCTTGCTTCCACCATTGACAAACCCTGGTTTATCACTGGCGATTTTAATAATATTAGGAAGCTTGAGGAGAAGGTGGGAGGACATGAGGTCCCGTCTTCTATCCTCAGCTCTTTCAATGCTGCTAAGAGGTTTTCTCATGGCATAACAAACAAGGTGTAGCTAAAAGAATTGCTTGCAAGCTAGATCGTGCATTTTCCAATGATGCTTGGTTGGATAAATTTCCTGGTACAAAAACTAAGTTCATCACATGTACTTATTCAGATCATTTGGCATTAAATATCAATATGAGGAGCGTTATTTTCAAAAAGAAACCTTTTAGATTCCTCAATTTCTGGATGAAATGGGAAGGGTGTCGTGATATCATAAATGAAGCTTGGAACACCACTATTATTGGCAATCCTTTATACTATTTCTGTCAAAATCTCAAGTGTGTCATGGAGAAGTTCAGATCTTGGTCTAAGCAATATGTCAATCTTAAAAATCTCATTTCCAAAGAAAGATTTGAACTGAATTATATAGACGCTGTTCTCAGAAGGAATCCTCTCGATGCTGATCTTATTGAAGCTGAGAAATTGATGCTTGATAAGCTTAATCTTTTTCTTAAAGCTGAAGAGTCTTACTATTGGCAACATAGTAGGATGGACTGGATTACAAATGGAGATAGGAATACCAAAGTTTATCAAACCATCATTAAGCGTAGAGACGCCATTAACTCCATTACAAAGTTATTTGATTCCCAAGGTAATCTTTTACAATATGATGATTCTATTACTAATGATACCATCCAATTCTTTGAACAACTATATAACCAAGTGCAACCAATATCTTGTTCTTCATCTTCTTCGTACTTTCCAGATTGGGTTCCCCGGGTTAATGATGAAGATAACACCAAGTTGTTCAGTCTACCCAACATGAAAGAAATCAAAGAGGATGTCTGGAGCATTGGATCTAATAAAAGTCCGGGTCCTGATGGCTTCAATGGTTTCTTCTACAGGGAAAATTGGAATATCATTTGTAATGATTTGCTGAATGTTGTCCAATGGTTTTTTGAAGGTGGTAACATGGTTAGAAAAATCAACCATATTTTCCTTGCACTCATTCCCAACAAGGACATAGTTTCCTCTCTTGTTGACTTTCATCTGATTTCATGTTGTTCTATGCTTTATAAAATCATCACTAAAGTCATCTCTCGAAGGCTAGCTACTATATTACCCAAGCTCATCTCACCTTATCAAGGTGCCTTCGTCCAATGAAGAAGTATTGAGGAATGCTCTCTTTTGGCTGCTGAATTCACTCTTAAATACAATCAGAAGATGAGTCCACCTTCATCCTGTGTGAAGCTGGATAATACAAAAGCATTTGATTATGTTAAATGGGAATATTTGTGGGACTGTCTATCAGGTCTCGACTTTAGTGACAAATGGATTTCACTTATTAAGAAATGTGTTGAAACTTGCTCTTTCTCCCTTTTTCTTAATGGTTCTTCTATTCGTTACTTCAAAAGTGCTAATGGTCTCCGACAAGGTGATCCTTTATCACCCTCACTCTTTGCTATAGCCATGGAAGGTCTCAGCAAATGCATTGATGATGCTCATAATAAGAAGCTAATCCGTAGCTACCCTATAAATAGAACAAGAGTTCTTAGTCATCTTTTATTTGCTGATGATGTACTTATATTCATTGAAGGTCAATCTCATTGTCTTATCCATCTTGCACATCTTTTTCTGGAATATGGTAATATCTCAGGTATGAAGTGCAATCCGAACAAAACTCATCTCTTCCTCTCTTCATCCTGTCGCAACAAGGAGATGCTCTATACTTGCATGAATATTCAGAGAGGTTCATGGACCACTTAATATTTGGGCTTCCCTATGGCTGGAGGTAATCTTAGAATACGTCACATTCATGAATATCTTGACAAGCTTAGAGACATGATACAAAGATGGCCTAGCTCCAAAATTTCTATGGCTGGATGCTTAATGCTTATCAAGTACTTTTCTATGGGGATGATTTGTTACTGGATGAGGTTGGGTGAAATACCCTCATCCGTTCTTAGGAGAATGGAAATTCTTTTATCAGACTTCCTCTGGGGCAGCTCTCCCCATCCCTCTAGCTGGCATAAGCTCGCATTCCCTAGAAGTGAAGGTGGACATGGTCTCAAAAATCTGTATGAGCTAGTTGATTACTACACATCGAAAAGGATGAAGAAATTTCTTACTTCAGAAAGCATTTGGTCCTCTTGGATGTCCAATAGATATGGTGTTAATCTTGCATGTGTTGCATGTCCTATTAGAGGTTCCAGAAGCCATAGATGGATGACACTCCTATGGCCTTCCTTTTCTATTGTTGATGACATTACAATATGGGATAACATCCAGCAAAAGCTACCTATTGATAAAGCTTATGAAAATCTTTGGAAATGGAAGCACTATCCTAGATGGAGTCTCACTACTTTTAGAGCCCTTAAGAATATCCTTCCTACCTATGAGAGGATCAGCTCATGGTCTGATACTCTAGTTTCTCCTTTCCTGCTTTGTCAGCATGACATGGACTGTAAACTATCTATTTGGGAATTGCAAGTATTGGCATTATGTTTGGGGTCACGCACAATTAAAGCTCAATATCAGGTCCTCATACTCACTTCATGCATGCCTTACTGACCTCAATAACGGATCCAAGCATAACTACACTTTAGAGCTATGGGCAATTATCGGAGGTGTGCACTTGATCTGGAATGAAAGGAACAAAAGGCTCCACAATGGAGGCTCTTCGGATTTCACTGAGATTTTCTCAAAACTTGATAGGGAGATCAAGGATCACTATCAAATCTATAAATCAAAGCTTGATATTTCATCTATAATAGCTAGGAATTGGGAACTAATGTAATCTTGATTCCTTGTTTATGTTCTCGTTTAATCACATGTATGATGTGATTTGTAAATTTGTCCCCATTTAGGGGTTTTGCAATATAATTGCCCAAAATTTCCAATATATATATATATATGTATATATATATATATATATATATATATATATATATATATATATATATGGGATCATCTTTAATACCCACGCGGGTAGCCTAATTTTTGCTACCCGCCCATCTAAAAGAGTAACTATATGGTACACAAGAGTAACTCTGAGATCAATAGAGTAACTATGTGGTACACAAGAGTAACTCTAAGACCAAAAAAATAACTGTGCAGAAAATATACAGTCAGTAAATATATAGACGGGTTTTTTTGATTTGGGGGGGGGGGCAAATGATATTATTTTTGGATGAAATTTATTGGGGAGCTAGATAAATTTCTCCTTTACAATTGCGAAAAATAAATTAAAAAAAATATCAGGAAGGGTGTGTGGGTAGCTACCCGTGCGGGTATTATATATATATATATATATATATATATATATATATATATATATATATATATATATATATATATATATATATATATATGAATGATTATATATTAAAGTACACATATCTTATATGTATCTATCTTAGTATAAAGTGTTTGCAATACTATTTATCACAATCAAATCATATAGATGTGACATATACCCTTTAGATCATATGTTCACAAAAAAAAATCATCCCAGTCCAACACTCATAGATCATGCAATGGAGAAATACATATAAAATTTAATAAATGGTAAGTTGCAAAAATTTTCTAAACTATTGAATGATATAGATTTAAATATTATGGTATTAATAAAATATGATTGTCAATATCAATCACATGTAATATAGAAAATATGATGCAATAGTAAATGTTGGATTTTCCTAACAAATTGTACATGTGCTTTTTGAAAAGTCAGTAGACACAATTTACACACACACCACAATATATATATATATATATATATATATATATATATATATATATATATATATATATATATATATATATATATATATATAAATACATGCACATACACATGTGACATAATATTTGCTTAGTTAACATTGGATAGTTCATATTTATAATAATAAAAAGTAAATATGTTTAGCGTATTGTATTATATATTTAATTGCAAATACTTTGTTAGTATTCCACATATAATTTATTTTGTTTGTAATAAACTCTTAAAAGGTACACAAAAATGAAGAAGCTTTTATGTAAAATCAAATTTTCATTTAGATTACTAAAACAATATGAGCATCAATTGCAGTAGTTAAAAGCAACTGATATCAAATGTTTTTATAAATTAGTAATGAAATATGCACATTATGAATTGTGTATGTAGTTGAAATTTTATATTAGAATGTGACTGCATCATATGACAATATGCATGTAATCGACATGTACACATATACTTAGTTAAAAAACCATATTGTTTTGTGATTTCTACATAAATGATGAGATCACATCACATTTTTTTAAATAAAATGTTGTTAATACAAATATAAGCATAATGAATTGTGTATAGTTTTAAATAATTTATATGATAGAAGTGATTGCATCATACAAAAAATGCATCTTAATGCTTGATCTACAATTCCTACATAAAGAAAACAACTAATAAATTTTCTTCAGAAGGTATCTTTGAGAAACTTGTACCAACATATACATAACTTATATGATAGAAGTGATTGCATAATACAAAAATATGTATCTAATGCTTGATTTGTAATTCCTACGTATAGAAAAAACTAGTATTTTTTAGAAAGTATCTCAAAGAAACTTGTACCAACTTTGAGAAAGATAATTTTTTGAATAAAGAGATAGAATAAAGTTTCTATAGAGAAGCACTCTAAGGAGCTAGGTTGTACTTATAATCAAGATGATATTGAGACTTGGGAGCATAGAGGCAGTTTGATGGTGAAGATATACAAATTTTGACAAACAAAATTGAAAAAAATAACAGATGAGAGAAATACAAGTGCCATTATGGATTCACCATATGATGTGGTATAATGGGTTTCCTCAAGTATAAAATATCTTTATTTATCATGAAAAGATGTCAAACCATAAAAGTGCAATTATAAATAGATAAAAGAATATCGAAGAAAGAGCATGAAAACAATATTCATGTATATTCTATTCCTAAAATTTAATTAGAACATAGAAATATATATATTAATCTTCAAAAATGCATACTTTACTTGGAATGTTTCCACATCTTGTTGGTGGCAAGTAATAATAGATATAAGTCTAGTACAATGGTATTTGTAAAGATAAACAAATTTATTTTTTATATTTCTTCTGGGAAAGATGTGTTTTGCATATGAATATTAGGTAGTTCATATTTTTGAAGTATGGAAAGAGAATGTTAGTGTATTATATTACAATTTTTTTTGAAATTTCTTTGTTCATTTTCTAAATGATACTTGCTTTATTTGTTATACAAAGTTTATTAAAACTCAAAACCGTATAATTTTTTTACCGTTTTGTGTGAATTGAACTTGCCTTTTAGATTACTTATATGTAACGTGGATGACATGCATTAGATTGAAGCAGCTGATATAATTTGTTTAATATCTAAATGAATTGTATATATATATATATATATATATATATATTGTGATGTGAGATATGTGACTGCATTCAAGAATATTTACCCAATGTCGTGTTTGTGATTACTACATAAATGATGACACCTAATCATTTTGTTTCATATGTGCAATGAATAAACTAGAAAACACATTATAAATGGTAGTTCTATGAGTAAAAAGATAGAATAAGGTATATGTATCATCAAAGAACTTTGACATGGAGGTTGTACTTATTCCTAAAGTTTTATTAAGAGCACAACGGTGGGTTGATGATGAATAGATGCAAAAATTGTCAACAAATTGGAAAAAGAATGAGGAATGGAAGACATGCAAGTGTCATTAAAGAGTCACTATATGATGTGATATAATGGGTTTTCTTGATAAGAAAATATCTTTAGTTATCATGCAATGATGTTACATCATAAAAGTGTACTTTGAAATAAATAAAAGAACATCAATGAAAAAGTATTTCATAATATAAGTAATGATTGGTCTACTCTTGAAACCCAATTGAAGATAGAAATATATTCTTTGTTTTATGTAAACACATATTTTTAGTTGGAAAGTTTCCGTATTTGGTAAGTGACAAGTAATCATAGATTTCAATCTAGTACAAAAACAAATTGTAAGGATAGTTAGATTTAAATTTTCCACATTTCTTGCAATTAAAGAATTATTTTGTATTTGAAATGATCAATCTATAATTATATAACAAAATGAGATGAGTGAATTGATTTTTATCATTTTTGGCTTATTTTTATTTCATTATTCAAAAATTTAAATTTTAAATTATTTTGTGTGGGTAATTTTATATGTTAGGAGGATACATCAGATTAATGTTGATTAACGTACAATTCTATTATGTTTTTTTATACAAATTCCTAAGATAATATATAGATTATATTTTAATGCTAAATGTGACATAAAAATCACAAGATCCTCCAATCAAGAAAAAAAGAGAAACTAAAGAAAATGGTTAATCAATAAGGCTTGAAATCTCCACCTGATATTTATTTATAAACAAGGAAAAATGAATGTGGGTGTTTAACTCTATAGGTGAAAACAACAAGGTCAAATTTATACTCCATCCAAGGGCAGATAAGAAAGGTATGCATGATTTCATAGATTGGACTCAGTGATCTTATTACAAGTGGAGAAGGTGTTAGCATCTCCATCTGTCTTGATGATGATATTATAATATTTTTAGACATCTCCAATTTAAAATGTTAGTGATCATGATTACTATTATAGAAATGGGGGAAAACATAAAAAAGATATCTGTTAAATTGGTGAACCTTCAGGGGTTGGAGATGGCCATGAAATGGCCCCAAAGGTCCTAGTACTTAGGTGTGTTGGGGTCCCTTGAGTCAAGACCTCCCACCATGGAGATCCATAACTACACTTACATCCACCATTAAAACAATTTCAGGGTGACACATATAAATTACACATGTGCGTGCACACACACACACACACAGATATATATATATATATATATATATATATATATATATATATATATATATATATATATATATATATATATATATATATATGGATTGTATGTGGTATTTAACCAGATATGCACATTAATCATTTCAAGTATTCAGACCGCATGTAATAGATGATAAAACAAAAATCTGATAATATTGATTAAATCCTAAAACATAGTAAATTCACCTTTTTCTGATACCACTATAGGGAAATATGGAGATAGAGATCGCAACGGAAACAAAAAAAATTTCTTGCCATATTCCCATAAACAAGACAAGTGCATATTGGGAAGGAAGGTTTGCAAGGCATATACCTGGTCCTGGAGATAGTTTAGAGACTACCCTTACAACAGAGTACTTTTCTCAAGTAGAACTCAAACATTTGTCAGCGGCAAACTCCTAGTGTAGCACCACAAATAGTGGTTGACGACATCCAAGCCGGTGGTGATGACCTCCATGCATCTACATAGTCCACATGAACTACCGAGAACTCCTATCATTCTCTTAGAATTGATAGGAAGGAGTTGTCCCTTCGATATTAACATGCTAGCACTGAGTTGCTCTCCTTTGTTGTCTCTCCCTTGCTATCTCTCTCTTTTATGGGTAAGATATATTGGGGCTCTCACGTTACACAATTGTGAGAGGATAACAATTGTCAGAGATTATTGTTGTGTCTTCTGAAAGCCTTGACTACTCTATTTATTGGAGGGCAGGGGTCAGGGTTTCCATGTCAATTGGGACTCGAAGTAATGGAATTTCACAAATTTTCCAAAACCTGCAAATCATGAAATAATTAGTTCTTTACTGAACCGGTCACATGTGAAACAATTGGTTCAATTTGAATTATTCGGTTCACTATGTTTCCTATTCACAAACATATTATATTTCAATATTTGATTAATGCACAATATGATGTCAGTATCTATCCTTGATCCAATCTCATTCATCATTAAACTGGGTGATTCATAATTTGAATTTTTTGATCCAAAATCTAACCCATTTGGTTCATCTTCTAAACTGGTGGATCCATTTTTCAGTTCATCCAATCTTGTTTAAATTGCATATCTAAACGCTCTAGTAATCAAGTTAAACCTTATTCATGAATAACCTCCTATTCCAGGTAAATCCTATGCACGTGACCCTATAGGTCCCAAGTTATGTTGGAAGTGAATGTCCATAACTAATGTATGACATTATAAGAAATGAGAGGTATCTAGCAACACATAATTTCTACCCAAGTAATTAGAATGTTGGAGAACAACTTCAACCTACAATACCTGATCAGTGTTACTGTGATCATATAGTTCCTTTGTCTCTAATTTTCAAATTGAACTCAAGGCATGGAATTGTCATCCTCTTCAATATTCAATCAATGTTTCTTGAACTAGAGCAGGCTGTTTCGATACATGTGGGCTCAACATATCATATTGACTCACATGAGCATGGCTGTAGATTGATCAGTCTTGCTTATCAAGTGTCCATGATATCAATCTCATGTAGGAGGGACAACTCCCATCTACATCAGTCACAGTCAATCCCCATGTGTTACAATATACTCGAGCACCACATTTATGGCAACCCTTATTCAATGTCACGTTGGATGGTGTCAAAATACATTGAATGACATGTGACGAGTGTAGTGACTTCAAGTATAAAAACCCCAATCACCACTATCACTTATAGAGATAATTCTAAATACCATTCCATGGTATCTATGTATCACTCTCAAGGTGGATAAGGCAGGTACATTGTTCTCTAACAAGTACCTATGTTCTTGGTTTGATATCACATATCATGACTAATGAGATTCTACCATCAACCAACACATATTCTAGTCTTATGTATTACTGTTATCTTTTTTGCTTCCACAATAACATCCGACTAGGGACAAAACAAGAACGTATGAAATCTTATCATACATATGATCTCATTGTTCAGGTCCTAAACCTGAAGACATATTTCATCGAGTATCATCATCTTTAGACATCCATTATACTACATTTTTTTGTCAGTCAAAAAGCGTGTTACTATTTTACCAAAAAATTTGGGCACAAAGTACCCCATTACAGCAGGAACAAAAGAACCTTGATACCAACAAGCTAGTAATCAAGGCAAAGAGAAACAAAACTCCTAAAACTGTAAATAAGGCTTAGATCCTAAAACTACTCGATCGGTGACATGAAGCCTTAAGAAAAGCCAAGCACTCAATAGCATGAAACCACCCACAAATTATGAGTACAAGGGCTCTACAAACAGACCACATCCCAACAGACCCAGGAATATAGGGTCACAACACCAACACACAGAATCAAAGCTTCAAATAATCTGAACACAGACAAGGTCCAAGTCATCATCACCTGGAAATAGGAACACATCTAGCTAAGAAACTAGATGCCAAACAACTACCCAAGCTCCTTGGTTAGCTCCAGCTTGATGCACAAAATGATGTTGTTTGCACAACATCACCACCTCAGCACCCGAAGGGTGAACCACCTGCTGCAGCAGCAGCTATCACCCTGCCAAGCCATCCATCGTGACGCCAGGACCCAGAAGGGAGGCGCCACCGATGCAACATTGGTAAAGCCCCTAACCCAGTTGTAGTAGAGGAGTCAAGATGCAATACACGGCCCTTCCATTAGATGACTAACGATTAATGTCATTGAGCTAGACAACTACCATTTCACCACTGGCATTTTAATCATTCCCTGAATGTATGGGATCCAAGTAGGAATCCAACCCCTCTTCATCAGTCGACAATCAACTGAATACCAGAACCCTATAAGGCTCGATTTGACGCAACAACAGCAAGAATTTGGAGGAGAAGAAGAGAAAAAGCCTCCCTCTGAACCCAACCCCACAAAAGACCCTTGTATACACAGAAACCCCTCATCAAACACCTCAAGGGCGTTGAAATCTCTTGGCTACGAAGAGCCATGCAATGAGGCACTCGTTGACCAGCTTGAGGGAGACATAACTCACATAAGTAGAGAAGCCACATGAGAGCATCACCTCCAGTCGCTAGAGTGACACGCCAGGAACCTGTACTTCCATGTAGGATGCCTCAACATTACTCTGCCTATGCCAGTGGGGGGAGCTCACCTTTGCACAGGAGCAGCTGGCCGACTACCCAGTCCAGGACCTGGAAATGTCACAGATCTGAGCCCCCAAAAAAGAATGCCGCCAGCACAGCAGCACTCGGAGCAGGGATGAGAGGATTCCAGTGAGGAAAGGAGAAGGAGCCCCTTTCCTCAGTAGCGTGATGGAGCAACATCGATCTATGAATTTAGAACAGATAGCTTCTCTCCATCTTGTAACGCCTGGGACCCACTGCCCACGGCTCTAGTAGAGTTTCAGGAATGATGACTAACCCCACAGACCACCACTATCCTTAACTACGAGCTTTTTCCTCACTCACGCGCAAGCTAGGGTCAATTTCCCGACTGGTCACCCATCCTAGTACTAATCCAAGCTGAGCACACTTAACTATGTAGTTCTTTAGTGATGGGCTCCCGGAAAAAGAGGTGCACCTTAGTGATATGGGTAGTCCAATCATTCCATTTAAGAGTGTTTTATCCGAGGCCTCAAATCCTGGGATGTTATAATCTCCCACACTTAGACTCTTGACATCGTCATCAAGGCTCAACTATAAGGCCTCATAATCTCTTCCCCATTTTAGTGCAGACCCGCAATGGCCCATGGACACCCAGCTCCCGATCACGGAATACCAGTGAAAGGGTGGCTACGTCAACCATGGACAACCCTTTCCTACATGCCTGGACCGCACGGCTCAAGACTGGCATGCCATGCCCATGTGGGCCCACATACTGGAGGGGTTTTGGCTCTGATACCATTTGTAATGCCAGGGACCCACTACCCAAGGCTCGAGTAGAGTTTTAGGAATGACGAATGGCCCCACAGACCACCACTAGCCTTAACTGCACGCTTTTTCCTCACTCACGCGCAAGCCAGGGTCAAATTCCCTAGTGGTCACCCATCCTAGTACTACTCCAAGTTGAGCACGCTTAACTATGGAGTTCTTTAGTGATGGGCTTCGGGAAAAGGAAGTGCACCTTGGTGATATGGGTAGTCTAATCATTCAATTTAAGAGTTTTTTATCTGAGGCCTCAAATCCTGGGATGTTACAATCTCCCCCACTTAGACTCTTGTTGTCCTCGTCAAGGCTCAACTATAAGGCCTCATAATCTCTTCCCCATTTTAGTGCAGACCCACAATGGCCCATGGACACCCAACTCCCGATCACATAATACCAGTGCAAGGGTGGCTACGTCAACCATGGACATCCCTTTCCTACATGATTGGACCGCGCAACTCAAGACTGGCATGCCATGCCCATGTGGGCCCCACCTACTGGAGGGGTTTCGGCTCTGATACCATTCGTAATGCCTGGGACCCACTACCCAAGGCTCTAGTAGAGTTTCAGGAATGACGACTGGCCCCACAGACCACCACTAGCCTTAACTGCACACTTTTTCCTCACTCACGCGCAAGCCAGGGTCAAATTCCCGACCCATCCTAGTACTACTCCAAGCTGAGCACACTTAACTATGGAGTTCTTTAGTGATGGGCTCCCAGAAAAGGAGGTGCACCTTGGTGATATGGGTAGTCCAATCATTCCATTTAAGAGTGTTTTATCTGATGCCTCAAATCCTGGGATGTTACACATCCACCACGCTTGAGCAGGATAGAGTCGACTGAGTCGAGGTAGCCGAACCCATCCCAGATCTGATCATCGTACACACATCGGTCTGACCTTTCACCCCGAACAACCGAGACCTCCCCAACAATGATGCATCTCCTTCCTCTTGAGGTCCACACTGACTCACTACGCCTCACCAGGACTGGGGCCAGGGGGAGGAAAGCATCGAGGAGGTGCTCCCTCCCCCCAGCGGTAGCCGCATGGAGGGTAGAGAGAAGGGAGAGCTATGAAACCCTAGAGAGAGAGCCAGGAGTGAATCCATTACACTACATAATTATCTCATAATTGATAAAATAGACTAAACAAAATTTGCCTTTTATTACTATGAAATCAATTACATCATGGCACATTACAATCATCAAATATGATTGTTTCTCTAGGCATACATACCATTAGACTCCCACTTTCACTTAGATCCAATCACTCTTGAATCTCATACTAAGTGATCTAAAATGTCAATCATGCATCTACTGTGGAAGTGGTTTCTTCAGTGGGTCAACAACATTACCTCCACTCAGTTTTCTACAAATATTCACATCTCCTCATTGTACAATCTCTCATATGAGATGGAACCTCCATAGTATGTGTTTGGAATGCTGATGTGATCTGGGTTCCTTAGCTGGTGTAATATCTCCATTGTTGTCAAAATACAACTCTATTGCATCACTAATGCTTGGAACCACCCAAGTTTAATGATGAACTTCTTGACCCAGACATCTTCATTTGCTACAGTGGATGCAACAATGTAATTGATCTTTGTTGTAGAATTCTAAACTATCTCTTGCTTGGAACCCTTCAAGATTACATCTCTGTTGTTGAGGAAAAAATCAAATCTTGATTGCAATCGATAATCATATTTGTTAGTTTGGAAGCTTGCATCGGTGTAACCCCTTACACCCAACTCTTCCTCATATCCATAAATAAGAAACTAATCATTAGTTCTTCTCAATTCCTTAAAAATGTTCTTTATGACAATCCAGTGACTCTCACTAGGATGTGACTGATATCTTATCATAATTCTCAAGGCATACGAGAGATCAGGATGGGTGCATAACATTGCATACATGATAGATCCAATTGTAGATGCATATGGAATATTACTCATGCATACCCGTTCTTCACAGAATTGGGACATTGGGATTTAGGGAGGCCAATTCCATGATACATGGGAAAATTCCCTCTCTTCGAGTCCTTCATGCTGAACCTCTTTAACACATTGTAAATGTTGTACTCTGGCTTAGGCCAAGAAGCCTTCTTGATCTATCTCTATAGATCTTGATTCCTAATATATAGGATGCTTTGTCTAAATCCTTCATAGAGATGGTACTTCCTAATTAGGTTTATACCATTTGTAAAGTAGGTATATCATTCCCCATCACTAGTATGTCATTTAACTATAGTATGAGGAATACAATTATGCTCCCACTAACCTTCTTGTAAACACATGGTTCTTCTTCATTTTGATTAAAGCCAAACTCTTTGACTGTTTCATCAAATTGAAGATTCTAGATCCAAGATGCTTGCTTCAACCCATAGATTGACTGTTGTAGCTTACATACATTATTTTCATCCTTTCGATTTATAAATCCCTCAGGTTGTGTCATGTATACATCCTCAAGCAAATTCCCATCAAGCAATGTGGTTTTAACATCCATCTGCCAAATCTCATAGTCATAATAAATTGCAATGGCAAGCATGATCCTGATGGACTTAACAAAAAAAATGGAGAAAAAGTTTCATCATAGTTAACACCTTGAACTTATTTGAAACCTTTTGCAACCATTTTGCATGTATATATTTATACATTACCATCCATGTGTTCTTCTTCTTAAATACCCACTTGAAAACCTAAGTAGTTCGTAGGTAAGTTTTTGGCTCATCTTCTATGACCAAATAACCTCATTCTTGTGTCACAATATAACAAAATCTTTTAGGAGCAAGGTATATACTACTAGGTCTATGTGGTCCTTGTGTTACATGAGGAACTTGAGATTCCACCACAGTTTGTGAGTCTCCTTATTCATTCTATACCTATATAGTTTCAATGTTTTCTTATTGGCCTTGAACCTCTTCAAGTTCTATTTTCCTACCACTGATTCCTTTGGAAATAAATTCCTTTTCTAGGAATGCAACATCGTTGGGAACATATACTTTGTTGTAAGATGGGCAATACAAGTAGTATCCCTTAGTTTCTTTGGGATATCCAACAAAATAACATTTATTTGATCTAGGGACAAGCTTTTTAGGAAACATTTTCTGCACATAAGCTTCACACCCACAAATCCTCAATAAATTCATTTTGGAATGGTTCCCAATCCATATCTCATAGGTTTCTTTTGAACTGATGTAGATGGTACACGGTTAAGTGTAAATGCTACAGTTTCTAGAACATATCCCCAGAAGGAATATGGAAGATCAACAAAGCTCATCATTAACCGTACCACATATAGTAATGTGTGATTCCTTCTTTGTGATACACCATTATGTTGTGGTGTTCCAGGTGGAGTCCATTGTGATACGATAACACAATCTTGTAGAAGGTCCTCAAACTCTTGGCTTAAGTATTCTCCACTTCGATCAGAATGAAGTGCCTTAATACTTTTACATAGTTGGTTCTATACTTCATTCAGGAAATCCTTAAACTTTTCAAGGGTTTATGAGTTATGTTTCATTCAGTATACATACTTATACCTACTGCAGTCATCAATAGAGGTAATGAAGTACTGATAACCACCTCTAGCCTAGATTACCATCTTTATGGAGTTTGGAGGTGTGTTTCTCAATTATGTGCTCTAGACGACAATGCCAAAGGTATTTTTAGTTTGAGTTATTGAGTTTTTATATTTTGGTATTTATGTCATACACACTTGTTTCCAGATCTATCAAGTATAGACCATAAGACATTGGGGCACTACAATAAAAGATCCCATGTTTACTTATAGAACATCGACAATTATTTATAAGAAATTAGAACCCGTTCTTGTCCAAACAAGATGCATATAAGATGTTCCTATTAATGAAAATAACATAATACTAGTTCTCTAACTCTATTACAATCCCACTTGGTAGAGATGACTCATAGGTTCCAACTACACTGGCAGCAACTCTTACACCATTAGCAACATGCAACTCAACCTCACCTTTCTTTAAAGGTCTACTTCTTTTTAGATCCTTCACATTTGAGCAAATGTCTGATCCACATCCTGTATCTAGTACCCAATATGAAGAAGTAGTGAAGTTAATCTCAATTAAATATATATTAGAAGTAGCGATCTCTATCCCTTACGTCATCTTCCTTAGGCCTTTTGAGTGAAAGGGACAAATTCCTTTTACACCTACCCTTTTCCTTATCTTGAGTGTAGAAGACTTGGACTTCATCTTAGCCTCATAACTCTTCTTGTCCTTGTATTTTTCCTTGTAATCTATTCCACTGATCACCATCATGAGTTTTACCATCTTCATTTCTTCTTTGAAATTTGTCAACATGCCAAGCAACTCAAACAATAGTTTATCCAAGTTACTGAAGTAATAGCACTCTATAAACTGGATATGTGATTTTGGAAATGATTGTAGAATCATATCCATGGCCAACTCTTGACCTAAAGGAAATCCCAATCTCTCTAGATGTTCCACATTCCCAATCATATTGAGAACATGGGGCTCTATTGGATCTCCCTTTGTTAGTTTGCACTTAAACAACACCTTGGAGACATTATGCCTTTCTTGCTTTTCATGTTGTTTATGCAACTATAGTTCATACATCACATCATAAGATTTTTAATGTCTACGACATCATTGGCTTGCTTCAAGTAAGCATCCATTTCAACCTTAGATGCATATGGAGCGAGTTCCATTGGAACTGGTGTTTTAGGGATATAGAGAACGTTTTTCAAAGTCTTGAACCAGTAATAGAGGCTTGTTTCATCTAAATTTTCTTTCTCAAGAACCAATCACAACGGTAGTGTGTTTTCATTTTTTCTACAAGAGTAAAATTTGCACTCTGTCAAAATACTTTTGATTTTATTTGATGATATTGACAAAATTAATTACACATATAATTAGTTATTGCTCCTACTATTTTGTTCAAACTGATATCCCTCACTACCAATTCGGAAGATTACAATGTAAAATTTTCTAGTGAGCTAAGATCTAGATTTCATCAAATCATGAGTCATCTTTTGATGTCACCCAAAACTTGACTACTTCGGTAGGCAAATTTTGCTAACTGTATCTGAATGCAATTCTTGGATAGATGGTGTGCACAACTCCTTGTCACAATCAATCTCTATGCTTTCAGGCACTTCATCTCATTAAAGTTACTAGTTAAGCCTGACCCAAAAGACAAAATGATAAAGTATGTACTCTTCTCTGGAAGATATACATATCAATCATCAAACTTCCATGAGATAGACAACACACCATGCTATGGTGTAACCTATGCTTAATCAATCAAGCCTTCATATGTTTTGCTTATGGAAAGCATCTAAGGCTTAATATTTATAGAGGGATTTTATATAAATACATATACATATCCAATCACCACATACTTATAGTACATATCTTATACATGCTATATCCACAAACAAAAAACATGCAATTAGAAATATACGAGCGATGGTTATGGCCATAATAATGCAAATTTTAGAGCCACACAAAATTGGTAACTCCTAAGGTCCACAATATATGCAACAACCTGTATTGTAGAAAAGGTGTGCTAGAACCAACATAGTCAGTCTACTCAACCCTAGAGTCGATTGAATGGCCTCCTACTCGGTCAACTAGTCTTCTTGGATTGGTCGACTAGCTCCTGTCTCAACTGGCATCTGGAATCCTCATGTCAGCCAGTTGGGTCTCCATTCTATCGACCATCTACTCCTATCATTTGGCCTCCTCCATCCTCCATTCGATCAGTTTGACTTCTAATTCGATCAACTTGTCTAGTGCAGACCTTCTTATAGCAAAATGAAAGAAATAAAACTATCCTATTCCTATTAAAATTATTAGATCATAATAGTAAAACCTCAAGTTACATTCGAGGGGAGCATATGAAGGAAAGCATTAACTTACATATGAATAAAGAGAGAGGGTCTCAATATGCAAACTGAATTTAAAAGGTAGGAATAAAGCCATTCAACCAGGCACACATATCCAACAGGTATTGGCCATAAATATGCTTACATCCACCATTAAAACAATTTAGTGAGACACATATAAATTGCATATATATCATATCATATATATATTGGGATTGTATGTGGTATTTAATTGGATATGCACATTAATCATTTTAAATATTTGCATCATATGCAATACATGATAAAACCAAAATTCCATCATATCAATTGAATCCCAAAAAATAATAAATTAACCTATCTCTAATACCATCGTAGGGAAATATGGCTATAGAGATGGAAGTGGAAAAAATTTCTTGCCATATTCCCATAAACATCAGATTGTGTCAAAAATTATAGATTGGAATGGAAGGTTTGCAAGGCATATACTTGATCCTGGAGCAAGTCCAACGACTACCCTTGTAGTAGCATTCTTTTTTGACAAGCAACACTTGGAAAGTTTTTGAAGACAACCTCTTGGTGTAGCACTATGGACGACGGTTGACGACATCATCCTAGTGGGTGGCAATGTCCTCCATGCCTCTACATAGTCCACACGGGTGTCTAGGAACTCATGTCATTCTTTTGGAACTAATAGGAAGGAGTTGTCCCTTCAATGTCAATGTGCTAGCATTGACCTGCTCTTCCTTGTTCTCTCTCCCTTACTGTATCTCCCTTTTATGAATAAGACTTGCTTGGGCTCTCACATTACCACAATTGTGAGAGAACAATAGTTTTCAGAGCTTATTGTTGTGTCTTCTGAAAGCCTTAACTACCCCTCTATTTAAAGGAGGACCAGGGTCAAGTTTTCCAGATAACCTGGGAGTTGAAGAGATAGAATTTCATGGAACCTGTGAATCATGAAATGATCAATTCAATATTGAATCGGTTGGTTCACATGTGAAATGATCAATTCAACACTTGAATCAGTTGGTTCACTATGTTTTCTATTCACAAACATATTATATTTTAATATTTGATTAATGCAAAACATGATGTCATCATCAATCATTGATCCAGTTTCATTGGTCATTTAATTGGGCAATTCGTATTATGAACCAGACAATCCAGAATATGACCCGGTCTGTTCATGTTCTGAATAGGTCAATCCATTTTCCACTTCAGCCAATTTTCAGCCAATCTTGTTTAAATTGAATCCCTAAACACTTTAGTAATTAATTCAAACCTTATTTATTAGTAAAATCCTATTCCACATAAATCATATGTGTGTGACCCTATAAGTCCCAAGTTACGTTGACAGTGAATGTTTACAACTAACTTATGAAATTACAAACAATGAGTGGTATCTAACAACACATCATTGCTACCAAAGTAATTGGAAAGTTGGAGAACAACTTCAACCTACAATCCATGATTAGTGTTATTGTGATCATATAGTTCCTTTGTCTTTGATATACAGATTGAACTCGAGGTAAGGAATCATCATCCTCTTAAATATTCAATCCATGTTTCTTCAACTAGAGAAGATTGTTTCCATACATGTGAGCTCAATATCTTATATTGACTCACATGAGCATGACCATGCATTTCTTAGTCTTGCTTATCAAGTGGCCATGATATCGATGTCTTGTATGATGGACAAATCCCACCTACATCACTCACAGTTGATCACCATCCATCAAAATATACCTGAGCACCACCATTATTGCAAACCTTATTCAAGGTCACGTTGGACATTGCCAAAATACATTGAAGGACATGTGATGAGTGTAGTGACTTCAGGTCTAAGAACTACACTCAACACTATCACTTTGAAAGCTGATCCTAAATACCATTCCTTGGTCTCCATGTATCATGCTCAAGGTGGGTCTGTCTGATACACTATTCTCTAACAAGTACCTATGTGCTTGGTTTGATATCATATATCCTGACAAATGAGACTGTGTCATCAACCAACACATATTCTAGTCTTATGTATTAATGTAGTCTATTTTGCTTCCACAATAACATCCGACTAGGTACATAATGAGAATGTATGAACTCTTATCATACACATGATCTCATTTTCTAGGTCCTAAACCTAAAAACATATGTCATGGGGTATCATCATTCTTTAGACGTTTATTATCTTACATCATTATCTCATAACTAAATAAAATAGAATAAAGGGAATTTCCTTTTATTATTATCAAATAAACTACATTGTTCCACATTACAATCATCACATGATTGGCTATTTAGGCATACATACAAACAATGCATATATTAGCAGTAATAATATATCAGAGCAGAGAAATAAACAATTGTTGAGTAGCGTACTAGCCTTCATAAAGCTATTGGTGTCAGAAAAGGATCTTGTATTTATGAGTAGAAAATATTAGAGGTAGATAGTTTACTCTCTGGATTTAGAAGAGGCAAAAGGGGCTCATAATATGGTTGGGTCTGGGAGTCTATTTAGGTTCTAGAAGAGGCGGCAGATCATGCCAGTGCATCACGAGGTGTGGATTACATACTGAGGCCATCTGTAACGTGTCACTAGAGAATTTCTTTGCTTTTTTGGGTGGCTCGGGCTGGATAAAGACAATTTTCTAGATATTTCAAAAATGTTTTGGAGAAAATTGCGGATAACATGAAATTTGAATAAAATTCAATAAAATATGAAGGATAGAGAAAATACATTAATTGAGGAGTATCTTTCATTACCATCCAAAAGATATGTATTTCTTATAAGAAAAAAGCAACAAAATATATGTAGGGAAGCACCCACATTTATTCAAAATAATTCAACCAGGAAATTTATGAAAATGCTTAAAATTGATGGGAAATTTGCATTTGGATTATGATAATAATTTCTATATAGAAAGTCCAAAGGTGGGTAAAAGTGGGTTTGAATGAATGATTAAATCACCGCAAAATGTGGAATCTATGGAAATGGTGAAGAAAGGATAAATGTAGAAAATATGAACAAATGTTGAAAAACGTGGATAAATGTGGAAAAATGGATAAAATTTTGAAATGGGGGAAATGTGGTAATATGGAATGAACTCCATAATTATCAAGGGAATTAACATTCATCATTTATTTCTGTCGAGTGAGAAAAATATGAGGTATCAACAATTTGCCCCACTAAAGGCAAGGTTGAAGATAAGAGTGAGAACCACATGCTTGAGCCATATCTAACATTTATTTATGGTCACAAAAGTCTAAGTAGGTCAGACTCATCAAATATGTTTGGATAAACCTTGTGGAGGGTAGAAGGCATAGGTGAGGTATTTTCCTTCTAAGGACAAATTAACAAAATAATCATTTACAATAAAAATAAGATTAGCCATGAATATAAGATTAGCCATGAATGATTTCTCCATAGTAAGGGTAACCTTCGAATTAGGCACTTGCCTATATCTAACCAATCATTCTTTTTGATAGTGTTCTGATGACACCTAAGAGGTTTATTAACCACAAAAGTGTCATCATAGCTTTAGTTCTTAAATTAGTACATGTGTGATTCTTCTACTAACTCATGCTTCAGTGAGAAAAGGTGGATGTGAAACGTGGATATGATTTGTGCTTTGTTAGAGAGATTAAGATTAGGAGTCTGCAATCATTGATAACCATGACAACTGCTTGAATTTGAAGATCTTGAAAAGTAGTCACCGTCCTTTTCTTTTCCTACACATTTTAGTTTTATTTTTTTCCCATTTTCTTTTGTAAATGGAGTAGTGCACCAAATTAGAAATAGGACCACAACCATGATAATATAAAATCAGGTGGGTTTGCCTATCTACAATAGGGCTTTGTTTTTATAAAGATTGAAGATTATGGCATCAAATGAGTTCCCAGTTATAAGGTGACTTTTATTGCCAATGACTATGTTGGTCAATCATCTGCCCCTTAGAACATGGTTAGAATGATGAAACAAGTTGAGATTAGACATCAAGTGATAAGGTGGTATCCACAATGTGTTCCTCCAATGGTCCATAATCTATCCCCTAGAGTGTCGACAAGTGATTATAATTCTCTAATTATCACTTGATTTGTTCCATCTTCTTTAGAGCTACATCCCCAATAAGAAAGAAATATCAGATATGGAAATGATAGAAAATGTAATGTTATGAAAGCTCCTACTAGATGTAGGGATCATATATTGATATATGTTTAGGACATGATTGGTGTAGTCTTATGTCATGATCTTGATCTCACAAAGATGTACAAATACAAGCACATGATCAGTTCAATTTTGGGTCATTATCCAAGACCCTAAAACAAGATGGAAATATGAGCTTAGGATTGGTTTAGTTTTAGGTATTAGAAAAATTTCTTGATTAGAGCATATCCAGTTTTCAAAAGGGGCTCAATATAGATAGGGTTGGACATTAGACAAGTTTTCATATTTAAGGTTGCCTTCATGACCAATGAATACATCAGACAAATATCTACTCGTTTGAGCATAAAAAAACATTCATATAATTCCATGTTGCTTATTAGGATCTTCAAAAACATCATCTAGGTGGCTTTAGTTCTTTGAAAGTTCTCAAGAAGGATAAGATTGGGCAACATAAAATGTTCGAGGTTTAAGGTAGCCTTCTAGAACAATGAATTTATATGTTAATTGGCTGCTCCTTAGAGAATCTCTTAAATAAATAAGATTGGGATCTAGAAAAATTCTAGATTAAAGGTGGTCTTAATGACCAGTGACTGTATCGGTCAACTATTTGTCCCCAAAGCATAACAATTATGAAGGATAAAATATTGTGTGAACAATGATAAAAATATAAGATTTGGCATCAAATAATCATCTAGTGATAAGGTGGCCTCCAAGACATGTTCCTCAACTAGTTTATCATCCTTTGCCCAAAGTGTGGATAAGAGATTATCCCTAACTCTCTAGTTCTTACTTGATTTGATCAAACCTTCCTTTGATCTATATACACATTAGGAATGGTTCATTGCGGAAGTGAAATTGAGTCTGATTAGATAGAAATATATAAGGATCTTGGTAATTCTTAGACAAAAGAATCAATAAATATGATGATGAAAGCATACACGATCATTTGAAAGCTCCTAACAAATGTAGGGATGATTTAATCATCATCATGTCATCTAAAGAGTTCCATATTGCTTATTAGGACCTTCTGTAGTATAGTCTCAATTGATCTATCTCTCCAACAATGCTCAAGATGGATAAGGTTGGGCACTAGAGAAATTTCCATATTTAAGGTAGCTAGGGTAGTAACTGTACTGCATAATTGTTTTCTCTCTAGAGAATTTCTTGAATTAATAAGATTGTATACCAGAACTATTACCAAATTTAAGGTGACCTCAATGACCAATGGCTACGTTGGTTAGTTGTCTTCTCCCTAGAGTGTTCTTGTAATCCAAAAATGCTCAAGATAGATAAGGTTTGGAACTAGAAAAGTTTCTATATTTAAGGTGGAATTCATGGCTAGTGACTATATCAGATGATTATCTTCTCCCAAAGAATCTGTTGAATACAAGATGGCTCAACGTGGTAGGAGAGGGATTTTCCCAAAATATTTAGGGATATGATCAAGGTACCTATACATTGAAAGAGAATTTTGAATGACCCTTCCCTCAAATATAGGGGCATGTCGGGTGTGTCTATCTAAATGTTGGGCTCGAGTTCAAGGAGACACCTATTCATGATACAACTTGAATCAAGATGCCTATTTAGTATAGCATTTAGTTCTTGAAGAATGCCTACCTGAGATAAGATTTTTTAGATTTGTCAAAGTCAGTTAATGTAATCCCATTCATAATATATTTTTATCATAGATGACTATCTGAGCATAGGGTATGAGGTTTGAATCCCTATTGAATGTACAACTTTATAGTTGTAAGGTAATGATGACTTTGTAGGATAGAGTTGGTGCTCTACTTTAAGGTTTCTTGGTCTATGAACCAAAATAGAATGGAAGCAAAAGCACATGATTGGTCCAATTTTAGGTCATCGTCTAGGATCTAAAATGATTGGAAGATACGCTCATGATTGATTTAGTTTAAGGTCATCGTCCATGACCCAAGAAGATTTGAAAATGTGATCATGGGTTTGGTTTAGTTTTAGGACATGGTCTAAGATAAAAAATGATTATAAGATAAAAAGAATCATTGGTCTAGATTTAGGTCATGATATTGGACCCTAAAAGATAGGATGAAAAGTAAGGAATTGGTCCAATTTTAGGTCATGGTACAAGACCCAAAAGAGATTGGAAGTGACCATCCATAGCATTAGACATGTTTATGGATTCCTAGAAGAGTGTAGGACTTTTGAATGAAGGTAAAGTCTCAAGAAGGCATGCTTACATGAATGCTTTATCTATGAAGTCTGGTGCATGTTGTATGGACTTGTGAACTCCTCAACTTCAACTATTCAAAAGTGAAGGAATCATAGTGAAAAAGATTTAATGATGTTAATGGTCTGGAATCAAGGTTTAACATATCATTCAGTCTGCTTTGGCAATGTGGTACTAATGTCACATTTCTAACATGCACTTAATGGTTTTACAAAATTGATCGTTTATCCTTCTTGAAATGTAAAGGCCTGAAGCTGCTTTGTGGTTTGTCACTAGTGGATAACACATGTTCATGGGTTGAAGATTTGTCTTGGAATACAAGTAACATTTTCTCAGGAGATGATGTGCCTTTTCACACTATTTCTCTGAATATGTTGCAAGCATTATTGGATCTAGATTCAAGTTAGATTCTATCTCTGTACCAAGTAATTTATGTTGACTTTGCCGCCTACTACCTTCAGTCAATGTTTCTTTGATGGACTCTACTGGTGAAAAATATATCATGATTGTCAAATAGACCTTGTTAATGTTTGAATGGTCTTTGACACTAATGGAGATTGATCCATTGTTTCCCTTTAATTGATGTTGACGTTGCCACCTACTTCCTTCTGTCAATGTTTCCTTGATGGACTCTACTAGTGAAAAATATGTCATGATTGTCGAGTAGACCTTATTTATGTTTGAATGAACTTTGATACTAATGGGGATTGATCCATTATTTCCCTTCTTTATTTCTACATGTCTAGGAAAGGGATTATCATGATATGAACTATGGTGGTAGCATTGATTCTCAAATTTTTGTTTCAAAGAGTTTGAATTCTTCTTTTGACATCAAAATGAACATGTTAATCGACAAGACATTGTTTTGAATTTGATTTTCGATTCAACTATTTATTTAAGATATGATGGTTTGTGACTTCTTACATTCTATTTACAATGTCTTATGTTTGGATATGAGCCTTGGAGGGATTTCTTTTGTTTTTTCTTTGGGCTTAAGATGCTAGTCAACATTTAGGTTTTCTAAAATAAGACCCCTTTGGTGAATTGGTGATAATTGATGTTAGTTAGGAGGCTTTCATGAGATGTGAGGGGTGGTCATGTAATCATTATAGCTTATCTGATGGCAAATGAGAACTACCATGCTCACCCTACTTTTACTTTTAGTACTAGACTTTAAGGTGATCTTGGAACCTCAAGCATGCTTGAGATTCTCCATTGTATTTTATGAATAGGTTGGTTCTTCCCTAGGGATGATCATATCCAGATGTACCGCTAGGGGAATATTCAGTAGGGTTGGATTTGACGCTCCATTGGATTTTTATTTCATACTTGTATGACTCCAGTTGTGCCATGTAGACATCATTCAAGTGGGAATTCCTTACCCAGATTGGGTTATGACTCCAGGTGTCAGAGACACCCCTATGAGCTATATTATCAACACTTCTTGGTGTATACAAATTTTCACAAGCATGTATCCATATTGTTGGTGTCCTTTGGTAACTTTCACTATTATGTTCATTTTGCATTTATGATGCTAAAAATCTTAAGATAGGAGGCTTTGACTTCTACAGAAGAGTTTTTTTGATTAATTAGTCTTGGATGTCATGCTTAATAAGTAATTCACCATAATAATATGTCCAATTTTGGTTGCCCTTTGGGCTTCACAATTAATGTATATTCAGTAAATTATTTGATGTTGTGGACATTGATTCTTAGAGCCTTAGTATGGGAACTAGAATTGTGAATTAGTTGGATCTTCTTAGAGAATGTTCACCTTTTTTGGTTTCCATGACCGTCGTGGAAGAATGCATGACATGAACAATGTCACAAGGGATTCAAATGTCCTTATTCTCTAGTCCACCTATCTTTGTGGTGCCCTATGATTAAGGTTGCTAACATGTTTAAACATTAAATTCTATATAAGGAGTGACCCCTAAATATTTTTTAGGATGTCTTGAGTTTTTGGCTCAATTTTGAATTGTGTTTAGGGTGTTTAGTTTAAAAAGACCTAGGAGAGGACGTTTATTGATTTGACATGATGCCATCCTTCCATTTTAGCTTTAGATGATTTCATTGTTTGAGTGATATTTATGGGTGAGATTAGATTTGAGAGCCACTAGGGCCTTAGGATAATAGAAACACTCCTTTCATCCTATGCTCATCAGTTCCTCTTTGACCCATTCACTTCAGGGTGCACCGGGGACGCATCTAGATACTTAAGAAGATTAAGTGAATTTTTTTATTTTGATTTTTTTCTAGGTTTTGATTTTTTCTTTCATTTCAAAATTTTGATTTTTTGATCATGATGATTTTGACTTTTTTCCATTTTAAAATTTTGTTTTTTTTTCATTTTAAAATGTTGACTTTTTATATTTCAATGATTTTTTAAAGTCAAAGTAGCTAGATGAATCCTTCACAATCCCTAGATGGTTTAGGGATAGTGACTACTATGTCTCTTAGTGCTCTTTGGTAGAGCTCTGGTTTGAGTGGAGATTCAATCAATTATGTGACTACATTGGCTGGTGTGATCCAATTATTCTAGGGCTCCTAACCTAAATTAGTTCTTGGGTATGCTTTCTTTGGTTAATAAAGATGCTTAGAATTTTTCTTTAATCCTTTGAGATGTTTTGTTATAATGTGACATGCATATGTTTAAAGTTTGGTCCTATTTGGATGATGTTTGAGCTATGTTTGCCTATTTTGGACCAAATTGCAATTTACCCAAGTTTAGGGGTAATCTTGCAATTTTCACCTATAGGTGTGCTTTGGCATCTTAAGATAGAGAAAGATGCATACGGGCACCTAGGTTGAGTGGTGGCACCCTTAGAGGTGATTAGGGCTTCTAGGTGTTGATGGGCCTTTACCACATGTACCTTAGTGATTATAGTGACCCTTATTGTTACAACCCAAAATTTTGGATTCAGATTGATTAAAATGCAATTTCTTCAATAAAATGTATGATTATGAAATTTTATAATTTATGTGTAATGAGTGAACTTCTTTGATAATATTTCCTTTGAATGTATGATTTTTTGGACCCTAATGAGTGAGTAAGTCCTATGTGATAAAAAGGAAAGAAAAGTTATTGAATGAAATCAAATAATGCATAAAAAGGGAAAGACATTAAGATAATGATGAGAAACATATAGAATTCTCTAGAAAGTTGTATGATTGATCATCATGGATTATATTTTGAATCCACATGGTTTCTAATGATAAACGAAATCCAAATAAATGATATAAAAGAGTAGGAGAGAAAATATGAATAAAATATGCCTTTTTAAGTGATAACTTACTGTGATGACATCAATTTTAGGGTTTTGATACCCAGTATGATATTCCAGGACCATGAGCGTTCTTTAGGCGGTTGAACTCACTTGAGGAATTGATCATATAATTTTGAATCACATCACCTTAAATGGTATGCTTAAAGTAAAGATGTGATTGGTGATTATGATATTGATTTGAGTTCCAAGTATGATATGTATTGCTTTTTATTATTTGATTTGGGTACTTATGAAGTCAAGAGGTCCAATTCGTAGACGTAGCAAACTCAAGTGACAAATTGACAAGCCTTGAGGTATTTTATGATCATAATAAGTGTTGTTTGACTTGCTACACTAATGTTTGATGATTGTCTATATTGAATTCAAGGCTTATACATCTATTTTGTATGGTTGTTTGAATAATTAATCTGCATAATCAAATAATGGAGTTGTGTCTCAAACATTTATAGGAGTTGGTTTAGGTGATCATCAACCTATGTCTACAATATTAGAATTTTTGGAGATTTCTAGAAACATATGTATCTTTTTGAATATGAGGACATTATGGATATAAATGTGATCAAACTATGTTCTTTTAGCTATTTAGTACTTAGATCTATGGCATACTAATGTCACACATCCTTTTACTTGTTGGGAGCCATTGATCCAGGGAACCAGTCATCACCAACCTCCGTCAATTATGGATCAGAGGGATATGACCAGGCTGTGAATCACCCACACCATATAGAGAACAAACAACAGATCATCGTGACCTCCTAACCGAAAAATCCTCACCACCTCACTCCCAGAATCTCAACAACCCCTCACTCGTGCTAAACCGTGGAATGATAAGAGAGGTCAAATGATTTTTCCTCACTGCCCTCTCCACCATGGTTTGTAGGAGTCGAAAATAGGTGATAGTAGGAAGGGAGGAGGGAATGTGGGTTCTAGATCTCGTGAGAGATATCCCCTACGACCACAAGATTTCCCAGATGCCCAGTAGCTGATGGGTCAGTTTCCCTGGAACTGACCTGTGCCGCCATGACTAGTTGAAAGAGAGAGGGATTGGGGGAAAAAGACAAATGCTTCAAAGACGATCTGGAACCAGGCATGAGTTCCCAGGGAGGCTACACTTCTTCTTGACTTGCTTCCAGAGCAAGGAGACGAATAGGGAGCAAAGCCCCAATCTTGCAAAGCCTCTTCCACTGCAGATCCAAGCATGAGGTCTATCAATCCATTGATCTCTCTCCAAGCAGTGAGACTAGCCATCAAGGTGTGTGAACTCCTATTGGGCTCTGAGATGCTGACATCGGAGGAAGGTGAGGCAATGACGACATTCTCCATGTGCCACGACACTTGCGCACGGTAGGGGACAGAGAAGGTGGGTCCTCTTTGCAGTGACACCCAACGGATGAGCCCACGATTCTTCCAATACCTTCCTCTCTAATGATGATAGAGTGGTCAGAGGGGTGTGTATCTAGTCGAAGGATAAGCATCCACCATCAAGCCTTGAGGAGGGCACCATCTTCACCCATCTCCTGCCATAGCCTCTGCGTGCGGCGGAGTCCTCAGTGTGGCGTGCAGGACCAGGCCCTCGGAGTAGACTGAGAGAGATAAGCAGCAGAGATCGATCCATCTTAATCAAATCCTGAACCGGACAACACTCAGCTTAAAGAAAACAGTCTAGGAGGTGGACCATCCAGGTCACTTGGCCCAATGCCAGTCCAGCCGATTCAATTAAAATCCAACTAGGTAAATATTTGTATATATATTAGATAATACACAAAACTTGTATAATCCACCAAAAATAGCCCCCTTGCCCTAAAAATACCCAAAAAATATCCCTAGACTCAGAAAAATATACTCTTTCTTATAAGATCCCTAGATCTGACCTTTGAAATAGTAACATTGATGGGTTTTAATTTACTAGATGAAGCTTCATTTTAGAATGCATGTGATATAATAAATCCTATCTGTGTGAGATAAATTCCTAGAAAATTTATATTAAACCGTATTGTTGTGAAGAAACCAAATATGAACTCAGATTTAACTATTGTGTCAAAATAATAGGTCATTTCTCATCAAAACCCAATTCCATGTTTGTAACCTCCTTTTAATTCTAGAAAATAGACTAGTTATCAGAAAAATATTATAATCGTACCAGACCTTTTTAATGGCATATAGATTAGACTAAAATACTAGACACCATCCTAACATCACATTGACCTAAGTTTGACCAAAACCCTAATTTGGACCTACAATATCAAGAATGTATGAACCATGTGTTGATGATGAATAATTGTTATTAATCAGGTAATGGACAAGGTTGTAGATGATCATGGATGTCTAAAGAATCTCTGAACTCAGATACGTGGATATAATTATATGACTAGATTTGCTGGATGTTAAATATATGTACTTGCTTGCTTGTATTTGAAATACATTGTTGGATGTAGATGTATGTATATTTTGCCAATTTTCCGCCTTGAACATAAAAGAACATAAATGAGGATAAATGAAATGTAGTTACTAGTGGTTCTCATTAAAATCCCTATTAGAGAGGGAAATCTTTAATGTTGACTAGCACCTCCCTAGAGTACACGGTATACGGGGAGATCCCTAGAGTACAAGGTACACGGGGAAGGGCACCCCATGTATGTTTGTGCTAAGTCCACCATAGTGATGCATATTCATTCTAAATGTGACGAATAACTTGGGATTACCTGATTCTCCACCTTAAATAATGTTTCCTTTCTCTTTCTTCAATTTTGAGTATTTTATATGCCAGCATAGTATAGCTTTTAATTCCACATACCAACTTTTGTTGATGATTTTGTTTCTCGTATTTTCTAGGTCCAGAGCTAGAATGGGATAAAAGAATATGATGTGAGCAAGTTGTACAGGTTGTACCTATTGTCTAAGATCCTGTTAGCATACATGTTTAGACTTGTAAAATTCTCTTTCAATATGCAATTGTAATTCATGTTGTAATATAAATGTGATAAATGTTGAGAATGTTATGGTGTATGTTATGTGTATGTTCATGTATGCGTATATTGCTTCCGTAATGCACTTTGATACAATTGCTTAACATTTTCGGATTTTGTCTTCTCATCTCCATGGGGTTTTGAGAAGGTGAAAATACGGGGACATTACAGTTGGTATCAGAGCATGAACAGCTACACCTAACAATTGCTCACCATGAAACATAAAACTAAACTTCACATTTTACTTAAAACCCTAGAAACATAGCAAGTTATTCTATAGGAACTAGGTTTGACTTAACCTCTAGGTTAGAACCTAGATGTCTGAGAACTAGGTTTAGACAAGTGTAAGAAACCCTTTCCATATAGAGCTCATATGTATTGGGTAGCTACACTAGTCTACATCATGTTCTCACCATTTCATTAGGTAACATGGAACTAGACTATCTACTATGTGTGGGACACTCATTTTGCTGATTTGGTTTTGTTTTCCAATCGGCTCGAGCCTCGACAGTTTTCTCTGATGTCTTCTTTCTCGGAGAAAAACTATATAATATTTTATTATGTATATGTAAATATAAAATGCGTCCCTCACACTGGAGAGTAGTTAGTGTTCATGTATCCTAAGTAAAAGGGAGTGACATCAGTCTAGAAGAGAGAGTAGTCTAGATTAGATGTCTAGAGCTTATCAAGATAGGTGATACATAGAGTTGATGGTAGAATGATAGTTGAAATAAGTATGTACAATCTTATCTATGTTTGATCTGTAATGGTATAAGTTTCCTTATAAAGATTTAAGTTGCATATGAGATGAGTTCATTTTTTTTAGAAAATCTAAGCTAAGTCTTGCTGACGAAAAGACATACTCCTTTCTTATTAAGTCAATCTAAGTTAAGATAAAGTTGAATATGCATGAGCCTCAAGCTCTCTTACAAAGGAGGACCTCAGTGTTAGGAAAAGATACGTGGTGAACTCCAGAGAGAGTGAGACCCACAAGGAGAGGGTCATAGGACCTACCCTTCAATATATGAAAAATATGTGATGTATATATGAAATGATGTGTCCTAAGCTGGGTTACTCCTGAGAGACGAGTTGAGTCCTTTTTGCATGATTCAATCCTATATGTGAGAATTGGGTGAAAGAAAAATATGGGTAGATGACCCATATGATAAAGTCAATCCTTTTGCTGAGTTAGGTCCTAGCTGGAGTGACATATTTTTTGAATCTCATCATTAGTTGCAAGTGAGGTAATATATGAACTCTAGTTATGAGAGTATGATGCTTTGTACAAAAGATACTCAACATACATGTTCTCCCTTCTTCTTGTCCTTCTTAATATATGATACTAGAAACCTCACTTGAGCTATATGGATGATTTATGTATGAGGAGTCACTCACATAAGGTTGACCTATTATATATTTCTTTCCTATATCATACATGTAATATCTAAATTTGGAATCATGATAAGATTGTCTTAGTATATTCTCTTTCCCTTTATATCACGCATGAAAGATATAAATTGGAAATCATGAGATAAAAAAAAACATCTTTGGATCATAGCTTACATGATCATAAAATACGGTTCTTAACATTGATCCTTCTCAATCTATGCTTCTAAGTTTGAGCATAACTCTCACATAATAGGGTGGAACCTAATAGGTAAATACAAAAAAAAAAATCAATCAAGCCCTTCTCTAATGATGAAATTCTAGTATGATGTGATCATAAACCAAAATGATGATGTTCAGTGTAACACCCCCCCCTAATAAATGATATGATATCTTGACATCATCTTACACGGGTTAGTGGAGTGAAATATAAAACTTAAGTAATACCTCCTTAACTTCATATGAGAAAATAAAATCCCTAATTATCAGGGTAATAAGGGATATGAATCCTATAATAATAGAATGTCATGTTATGACTAAGTCATGAAGTTGTTCTTCAATTCCAAAAAAAAAATTGTAATGCTTCAATCTATATAAGGTTGGGTGGTTACACCCTAGATGCATTAATGTCTTGAGATGACAATTTAGGGTTCTAAAAGTATGACAACTTTGGCACCTAGAAGTCCAGGCATGGAGGTATTAGAAACTCTTGCTATTAAATCGATCCTGATATTATTTGAATTTCGAGGACAAAATTCCATTTAAGGTGGGGTGAATGTGATGACCTCAATTTTAGGGTTTTGATACCCAGTATGATATTCTAGGACCATGAGCGTTCTTTAGGCGGTTGAACTCACTTGAGGAATCGATCATCTAATTTTGAATCACATCACCTTAAATGGTATGGTCAAAGTAAAGATGTGATTGGTGATTATGATATTGATTTGAGTTCCAAGTATGATATGTATTGCTTTTTATTATTTGATTTGGGTACTTATGAAGTCAAGAGGTCCAATTCGCAGATGTAGCAAACTCAAGTGACAAATTGACATGCCTTGAGGTATTTTAGGATCATAATAAGGGTTGTTGGACTGGCTAGACCAATGTTTTATGATTGTCTATATTGAATTCAAGGCTTATACATCTATTTTGTATGGTTGTTTGAATAATTAATCAGCATAATCAAATAATGGAGTTGTGTCTCAAACATTTATAGGAGTTGCTTTAGGTGATCATAAACCTATGTCTAAAATATTAGAATTTTTGGAGATTTCTAGAAACAGATGTATCTTTTTGAATATGAGGACATTATGGATATAAATGTGATCAAACTATGTTCTTTTAGCTATTTAGTACTTAAATCTGTGGCATACTAATGTCACACATCCTTTTACTTGTTGGGAGCCATTGATCTAGGGAACCAGTCATCCCCAACCTCCGTCAATTACAGATCAGTGGCATATGACCAGGCTGTGAATCACCCGCACCACATAGAGAACAAACAACAGATTAGCGTGACCTCCTAACCGAAAAATCCTCACCACCTCACTCCCAGAATCTCAACAACCCCTCACTCGTGCTAAACTGTGGAATGATAAGAGAGGTCAAATGATTTTTCCTCACTGCCTCTCCACCATGGTTTGCAGGAGTCGAGAATAGGTGATAGTAGGAAGAAGGAGGGAATGTGGGTTCTAGGTCTTGCAAGAGATATACCCTCTGACCACAAGATTTCCCAGATGCCCAGTAGATGATGGCTCAGTTTCCCTGGAACTGACCTGCGCCGCCATGACCAGTTGTAAGAGAGAGGGATTGGGGTAAAAAGACAAATGCTTCAAAGACGATCTGGAACTAGGCATGAGTTCCCAGGGAGGCCACACTTTTTCTTGACTTGCTTCCAGAACAAAGAGACGAACAGGGAGCAAAGCCCCAATCTTGCAAAGCCTCTTCCGCTGCAGATCCAAGCATGAGGTCTATCAATCCATTGATCTCTCTCCAAGCAGTGAGACTAGCCATCAAATTGTGTGGACTTCTATTGGGCTCTTAGACGCTGACATCCGAGGATGGTGAGGCCATGTCGGCATTCTCCCTGTGCCATGATGCTTACGCACAGTAGGGGACAGAGAAGGTGGGTCCTCTTTGCGGCGATACCCAACGGATGAGCCCACGGTTCTTCCAATCCCTTCCTCTCTAATGACGATAGAGTGGTCAGAGGGGTGTGTATCTAGTCAAAGGAGAAGCACCCACCATCGAGCCTTGAGGAGGGAACCATCTTCACCCATCTCCCGCCATAGCCTCTGCGTGTGGCAGAGTCCTCAGTGCGGCGTGCAAGACCAGGCCCTCGGAGGAGACTGAGAGAGATAAGCAGCAGAGACCGATCCATCTTAATCAAATCCTGAATCAGACAACACTCAGCTTAAAGAACACGGTCCAGCAGGTGGACCATCCTGTTCACTTGGCCCAATGCCAGTCCAGCCGGTTCAATTAAAATCCAAGCAGGTAAATATTTGTATATATATTAGATAATACACATAACTTGTATAATCCACCAAAAATAGCCTCCTTGCCCTAAAAATACCCGAAAAATATCCCTAGACTCAGAAAAATATCCTCTTTCTTATAAGGCCCCTAGATCTGACCTAGAAATAGTAACATTGATTGGTTTTAATTTACAAGATGATGCTTCATTTTAGAATGCATGTGATATAATAAATCATATCTATGTGAGATAAATTCCCAGAAAATTTATGTTAAACCATATTGTTGTGAGGAAAGCAAATATGAACTCAGAATTGACTATTATGTCAAAATAATAGGTCATTTCTCATCAAAACCCAATTCCATGTTTGTAACCTCCTTTTAATTCTAGAAAATAGACTAGTTATCAGAAAAAAATATGAAAATCGTACCAGACCTTTTTAATGGCATATAGATCAGACTAAAATACTAGGCACCATCCTAACATCACATTGACCTAAATTTGACCAAAACCCTAATTTGGACCTACAATATCAAGAATGTATGAACCATGTGTTGATGATGAATAATTGTTATTAATCAGGTCATGGACAAAGTTGTAGATGATCATGGATGTCTAAAGAATCTCTGAACTTAGGTACATGGATATAATTATATGACTAGATTTGCTAGATGTTAAATATATGTACTTACTTGCTTGTATTTGAAATACATTGTTAGATGTAGACATATGTATATTTTGCAAATTTTCCGCCTTGAACATAAAAAAACATAAATGAGGATAAATGAAATGTAGTTACCAGTGGTTCTCATTAAACTCCCTATTAGAGAGGGAAAGCTTTAATGTTGACTAGCACCTCCCTACAGTACATGGTATACGGGGAGATCCCTAGAGTATAAGGTACATGGGGAAGGGCCCACCATTTATTTTTGTGCTAAGTCCACCATAGTAATGCATATTCATTCTAAATGTGACTAATAACTTGGGATTACCTGATTCTCTGCCTTAAATAATGTTTCCTTTCTCTTTCTTCAATTTCTCGTATTTTATATGCCAGCATAGTATAGCTTTTAATTCCACGTACCAACTTTTGTTGATGATTTTGTTTCTCGTATTTTCTAGGTCTAGAGCTAGAATGGGATAAAAGAATAGGATGTGAGCAAGTTGTACAGGTTGTACCTATTGCCTAAGATCATGTTATCATACATGTTCAGACTTGTAAAATTCTCTTTCAATATGCAATTGTAATTCATGTTGTAATATAAATGTGTTAAATGTTGAGAATGTTATATATGGTGTATTTTATGTGTATGTTTATGTATGCATATATTTCTTCCGCAACGCATTTTGATACAATTGCTTAATGTTTTCGGATTTTGTCTTCTCATCTCCATGGGGTTTTGAGAAGGTGAAAATCTGGGGATGTTGCACTTGCATATGAATAAAAGTCTCTCAGACTTTCGAATTTGAGTCCAAAACTTGGCAAACAAGTAGGTTAAGTCATAACGGACTTTCCTATAAAATTTGGGATTAAAAGGATAAGCAAATTAGGAGATATGAATTTTGGAAGTTTTCCCAAACATTAAATCTCACAATTTATTTTAAGCTAATTCCTAGCTTTTGTTCTAATACGTGGCAAGACAGCCTTTGGATCCTTGATCCAACAGTGGATGCTTTTCGATTAAGATCAGGAAAGGGGACCAATATGGGGAGATTTCCCAATCAATTCTCTCTGCACACAATCCATGTGCCAACATGGTGATTGCTCCATTAGATTCAGGGAAGGAAATCAGACCCAGTCATCCCTAAAGTGAGAAGGACAACATTAAATGTCATGATTTATTTTAAGCTAATTCCTAGCTTTTGTTCTAATATGTGGCAAGACATTTGTTGGATCCTTGATCCAACGGTGGATGCTTTTCAATTAAGATTAGGAAAGGGGAACAATAAGGGGAGATTTCCCAATCAATTCTCTCTACACACAATCCATGTGCTGATATAGAAATTGCACCATTAGATTTGGGGAAGGAAATCAGACTCAGTCATCCCTACAAATCCATGTTTTGGTGGGAATCAAGACTTTCCCCAATTTGCGTGGAGAAGAAGACTCCACAACTGGAGGGATTCCTTGATTTGTGCCTATATACGACACTCTAGCCTTATGAGATAGGAGTGCAAGATATATTGACTGAAAGAGAGCTTCCCACTCCTACCAATTCAACCTCACATCACCGGTTTTGATCTCATTTCCATTAAACTGCCGTAACCTGGATCTCATCTTCGCCCCTACTGTTCTTGCCTCTTTGGCATACCTGAGGCCGCATGCAAGTTTGGACCGGCCTAGAGGAGCGGATGGCATCTTTGAGTGCCTCACTAGTGCCCTGAAGTTCCAAGTCAACCTTTCGGTTGACCTAATTGCCTGGAGCATGCAGTCGACGGAGGAGGAAGACGATGGAGAGGAGGAAACTACCTCCTTGCCCGCAGGCACATGTGTCCCCAAGACAAAGACAAAGGGAAAAAAGTGGATAACAGCCCTGAATCGGTGCCTTGCTAGCATGGAGCACACCTCTTACGTGGAGAAGGCATATTTGTAGAGCCGAAATCATGTGGAATGAAGGTAAAATCCCTATTGCACCTTCCATTTGACAAGGTATTTTATCTTGCAAAATTCGTAAAAAATAACCGATAACTTAGTTTTGGACATATAATATATGAATTTTGATCATGAGAACTCAAGGAATTCAATAAAAATATAATGGAAGCTTGATTATACTTGCAATACGAAAAGTAGCTAAAGTTGTTGCCTTTAATGAATTTATGAATGGAAAACCCTAATTTTGATGTTAATGAAATTTAGTAAAGTTCTCTAAATGATTTATGATGATATTAACCTATTGTTACTAAAAGAGAGATTAAGATCTAAAAGGGGTGATCTTTGTGCTTAATTGGCCTAATTTTGGGTTTCATGTATATGATGTGCATTCATGGGATTAGAAACCTTAATCTAGGTGATTATAACTTTAAATGGTTTTTATTTTGAAAATCTATGTATAAGATAGAGATATGATGATCCTAAGCCAAAGTGAGAATAAGGAATCATTAATATGGACAACTTGAATAATTAGGGTTTTATGATGTAGAATCTATTTTAGGGTTTGTTGACCTAAAAAGGTAATGGTTGAGAAACTGATCTAAGAAACCCTAATGTATACTAATGAGACTTAGAAACCTTACAAAAGTGTCCCATGTCAAGAAGGAGTTGTTTGGAATATGATGGTAAGAGTTAGGAATTATACAAGTTTACATGATCTGCTTGATTGGTTGCTTAACTTTCTTGATTGGACATCTTGATTAGATAGGATATCTTGTTTATATTTGAGACTTCAAATTAGGTATGTGGTTATTTATGATTACTCGCTTTAGTTTCCCAACATTTTCTGACATTTCATCAATTGCATAGAAATAACGATTTAGATGACTTTATTTATACAATATTTAAAGTGAATATGATTATCACAATTTAAGTATACATATGACTTGCCCAAACCTACATACCATCTCTGGATGTAAGATTTGAGAAGACCAAGCACTGTAGGGAAGGTCAGAGGTGGTCAAGCCCTAAAGGGAAGACCAAATGGAACCCAGAGAGGTGACCAATAAGGTACCAAGCTCAGGAGGGAGAAGGTATCCTAAAGTCCCTTGCAAGGACTAAACCCTAAGAGAGGCTATCCCAGAGGATGCGTAAAAGCAGTTTGGAAGTTATATTGAACACGTAATCTTGAATTGTTAAAAAATATTTGATGTAATTAGGTTGTTATGAAATATGTGCATGATATTGGTTGCCACCACATACCAATATATTATTTATACTAACTGACATTTTGTTTGTCGGTGTTTTAGGAATACTTGAAAAAGGATAAACAATTTAGTGATATTTGAAGGATAAAGCTAATTAAATAAAGGAGGATTTAGTTAGATAGAACTCTATATTGGGTAAAGTTCCAATTCCTATTTTTGAAAGGTATGTGAAAATTAATTTTTGTCCTACTTTAAGCTTAGTCTTTGGTAGAATTTATTAATTATTTTAGATTAATTGCAAAACCATTGATCTTGTTTTGGGATAGCGGCTCTGGCTTCTTGGTCTTTCTTAATTGGGGGTTATAAAGAAGTGGGGTTGTTACACTTATCTCAACCATAAGGGGGTGTCACGACTGAGACACCTCTCTTGCACGGTCTTGTCTCGACCAAGATGGTTGTGGGTTATCTTGGGTCGAGACAGTTGCCTTCTAGTAAAGTGTCTCGACCTAGTGTGTTGGTGTTCCTTTTGTCTCGACCATGTGGTGGTCGCAACCATAACCACATGTTGGGTGACCCAAGTGGTCGAGACCCAACATAGTTTTTATCACCACCTCATGCATGTGCTCTATAAGTGGTTTCATGTTGGTTTCTTGTGTGGACAAGTGTCCCTTTAGGGCCCTATCTTGTCGACACCTCATCTCTCACCCTACTTCTCTCCTCCTTTTCTATATAAACCCTCTTCCCTCCATGCAAGAAACCCTTTTCATCCATCTTTTTTCTCCTTCCTTGGTTGGTCATCATTGGAGCTTAGTGGAGCAAGGAGTGTTGATGCTTGGAGCTTTGGTGATCGGACCTCTTGCATGTGGTGACTTTTGGTCATCCTGAGCCTTGGTAAGTGTATGCCTTTCCTTGATGGCATTTCTTTTTTATCTTATACCCCATATTCTTCTCTTTTCTTGGCCCTAGACCATGGATCCACCATGGTGGTCGTCCTTTAGAAGTGAACCCCTCATTACAAGGGTCATCGACCATGTTTTGACAAGGTGGACCCAAGTGTGAGGAAGTTTTGTTCTCTCCTTCACCTTACTTCTTTTGGTTAGGCTAGAGATTCTTTCCCTCTTTTCTTATGTTATCCTTTAACCAAGGTGTTATTCTTCTTGGATGTGATCTTGTGGCCGAAGTAGTGATCCTTGTTGGAGTTTCCTTCTCTCTTTTGGAGCTGGAGCTTGTAGCCTGTCTTCTCTTCAAATAGACGAGTAATATAACATTTTGCCCTCTCTATTATTACACTTTCATACATGCATGTTGTTGTTTTCCTTATCGAAAATGTACCCTATGTGCTAGTAGATCATACCATGCTCTAGAATTTGTCTGGTGATGATTAACTTGCTTGTTTTTCTTAGAATCCATAACCCTAATTGATGGAACATGATTTTTAGTAATTGTTGTGTAATGGTGATTTTCTCCTACCTTTAGACCTTGGTTTTGGTTGCATGCATGGTACTCGTGTACTTTGATGTCCTATGGAGTATAGGTTCTATTTTAGAGGTGTTAAATGCGGTTTTATCCGTCTTGCATGAGGTGTTTTGATGGTGGTTTCATGATACATACTCTAGGGTTTTTGGTGACCATTTGGTATGAGGTTTCTTCTCCGTGCACATGATGGTTTCCTTAGTTTCACTTTCTATTTTAACAGTTGAAATCTTCTATTTTGATCATGGTTAATCCCAATTTTGGTGTTGTTCTCTTTCTTTGGTGGTAGCTTGACCTAAGTAGTTGTTACACCGTGTTTTAGTGGAGGTTGCGACACCTTGTGCTTGGTGTTTTGATCGAGACAACTACCTACTTGATGGTCACGACCCATGGGTTGTTTGATCGAAATATCTTCCTTGGTTTGGTTTGCTCGAGATGGATGACCTAATGTCACTACCGCGGTCTAACCCTAATAGGTTGAAGGTAGCGACATGTCCTTGGTGATTGAGGACACAACATGGCCTAGTTTTTGAGTTCAAGACACCCTCTTTTGAGTCGAGACATGTATTCGTTCTTGAGGGCGTGACACCAAGGTTGTAGGTGGCCAATATACCTTGATGAGTGGGTGGCCACAACCCATATGGGTGGTGGTTGTGACATGTGCATGATGAATGGTCGCCACTCATGAATGGTGAATTGTTGAGGCATATACTAGAACACATAATCAACACAAGTATATATGTAATGATGTAAGCCATATATAGTGCTATTTGGATAGTTGTTTAATCAAACTATCTAGGGTTTACTCTAATTGGTCATGCATGGAGCCCTAACCCTAACATTAAACTGTATTTAGTTTCTCTCTCAAAGTTATAATTATGCCATGTTTTTTTCTCTCTCTTGTTTATAAATACCTAACCTTGCAGGTGGTATGGTTTTGAATATCATAATTGTGAATATTATGATGGTGATCATGTGACATAGGGGAAATGGCTATGAGTCATGAAGAGACATGATAAGATCATACTGATATGATAGGGTCCTATGAACTGGTGATGGCTTGATGACTATTGTGAGGTGATAAACTCCAATGATGCGATTGAGGGATTTATATTCCATTGTGATGTGACATTTGGTGATATCCTTGTGAATGGCAGTGCTAAAATATAATGTGGTGATAGCGTGACAAGTTCACACCTTATACATTTTATGTCTTTTAGAGTTGTACTATATCCCTTATCTTTGTAGAGTTTGTTTTGGATTTGTACATTGTAACTTGATTGATGCTAAAACCCACCCAATTGGCTAACTCATCAAGTGGAACCCTAATTATGTAGGTACCCTGTTCCATTGACCCTTTCTAGTGTCATAATTAATTGCTATATTGGTGAAACAAATACAACTCGGATCACATATTTTTGAATATGCAAGGGTGCAAATCGAGTCTCTCCTTGCATCCACACTTATATGTTGTGTGAGATGACCATGCTTAAGCTGATCTCTTTATGATACAGATGACCTTGTGAGAGCCACTCCTTCTTTTGGGAACGTCCATGCGTGAGCATGTTCATCTAGTGCCATTACCTATACCAAGGTGGGCTAGGTGTTTATATCTAGATGGCCATGAATGAGCCAATCTCAAAACTTGACTATATGTCATTGTTGTAGTTGAATGATATGTCTCTATTGTGTTTTGCTTGTGCTGATCAAGAGGTGTGAAGAGGCTGTGGATTCTGGCTCTTCCATTGACCTTTTATGGCATTAATTTTGACTTAGTAGTGGTCGGTTGGATTTGGGTGGTACGATTCAAATCCTCAGGGAAATAATAAAAGACGCAACACAGCCGTGTAACATATTGTATAGGTTTAAATACGAATAACATTAGCGGAGCCCTTTTTCCTTGTCCTTTTACTGATTTCTTGAATTATAAGACGGTAAGAGAAGTCAACTGTTATACATGTTCTTCATATTCCTTTTTAGATATAAATTGATCTTCTGCTCAGTGGTATCTGCCTAGTCTTGCTTAATCTATTTTATCAGTTGATTACATATCATTTAGTTGAATTTGCTCAACCTGCTTATTATCATATTTACCTGCTTAGTTATTTGTGCTTTTAATATAAATTGGTGAAGATTTATATCTCTCATTGGTACATTTGATCTCACCTTATGTCTTTCCACATCTTTTAGGTTTTTGAGCATGAGCAAGTAGAGATTGTGTTGTTGGTGCTGAGTAGCAAGAGGACCAGTAATTGCTGAAAGGTTGGATATGCTGCTTGTCTATAGAAGCAGAGTCCTATGTGTCATCCATATACACTAAGGTCCTTGGGTGGGTTTTATTGTATGTATCGACACAAGGTTTTTAGCTTTATGCCTACTTTTACATAGCTATGGCATATATGTATATGAATAGGTTATCATGTGTAACAAGATGTGTCTAGAGAGCCAGTGAACAATATATGTATAATCTTTTGGGGTAGATGATATGAGATACATGTGTCTTTTTTGGACCCATATGCCATACGTTGCAACTTTTATGGTTATATGAAATTGGTTTTAATTTCCTATGTTTTCTGGCAACCTGAATGTTTATTTTTAATTCCACAATTTGGTTTTTATAATCTCTCTTGTGGAACGTTGGGGCGTCACAGTTTGGTTTTTATCAGAGATTTTGGTTCACTGAGTCTACAGGGACATAGGACTAGAGTTGTGTCTGTTTTAGTGTCCTCTAGTTTATCTTTTGGTCACTTCTTCTTATGTAGAAGAAGAAGAGTTAAAAAATGGCTGGAGAACTCAAAGAACACATTACTAAGAGTGATGTTGCTGCACCATGTAGAGGTGTAGGAAGGAAGGTTGCTGATGGGAGGGCACTTAAAGTGCCCCAGTTTGACCTGGCCATAATGGAAAATCCAGATTTCCAGTCCATCTTTGGACAATTCATGGCGACAATGACACACATGGCGGATAGGATGCTTATCCCTTAGTCTAGGGAATCCATTCCCCATGCAGAATCCTTGAGAATAGGAAGACTTTCGAGAGGTTGAGGTGTGTCAGAACTGTAGAGTATGTTGGTATGACAGATCCAACAGATGCATATCTTTGGTTGACAGAGTTGGAGAAGGCCTTCAAGATCCTCAGTATCCCCGAGGATGACAAGGTGAAGCACGCGGTGTACCTTTTGAAGGGATGTGGTGGCCATTGAGGAAGAGAAATGGCTAGGTGTTGATATCAATATGGAGGAGTTCAGATGGGAGTTTTCCAGCATGTACTTCCCGCATACCTACCTTTATGAGAAGATCTCTCAATTTGAGAAAATCAAGCAAGGACCCATGACAATCAATGAATATGAGGCAAGATTCATGGAGTTGTTGAGGTTCTATCCTCTCATGGAGGCGACAAATGATAAGAGGATCATACATTTCTTGGAGGGTCTGAACAATGATTTGACGATATCTATGGTTGTTCTTGAGATTCAAGACATGTTTGTGATGTTCATGGAATCTATCAGGAGGATTGAATGATTGGTGGTTGAGAAGCAGGAGAGGAGTGCCAAGAAGAGGCATGCATAATATCAAGGACAATCTTTAGGAGCTTTAAGAAGCCTAGGTTTTCTGCACTGCCAGCTCAACAGAGGTCCAGTGCACAGACGCAATGGTAACCCAATAAAGGCAGAGGCCTTAGCTTTCCACCTGTAAGAGCCCATAATATGGCTTCAATATCAGTGATAGGTCTGTCGAGGCCATGCTATGAGAGAAGAACATGCTACAAGTGTGTCCATGTCGGGCATACCAAGAAATTTTATTCCATGAAGGATGCTGAGGTGACCCAACAGCTAAGGGAGAGTTAGTAGGGATCGCAGAGACAAATATACAATAGTGGAGGAAGATGAGGACATGCGCATGCATCACAGAATGGTTCCTCTAATAGGTCAGTAGGGGATGGGGACACCATCAGGTGATGGATAGATTCTATGCCATGAGTCAGTCAAAAGGAGTGGTCAACCCGCAAGGGGTGATAGGTCAGATGGAGTTATTTCATTCTGATTTGTCTTCTTCTTTCTTTATATCTATTTTGGTTGACCCAGGTGCGACAAAATCTTTTGTCACTCGTGAAGTGATTTGTAGTAGCTCTTTGCCTGTTAGACATAGACACGACAATATTCATTTAGTAACTCTGTTGGTCAGTTCCATAGAGTTGCAGGAGGTTTGTCCTTCATGTGTCCTTTTTTTTTAGGTAACACTCAAGTGGATCCCATACAACTTGACATGCTTGGATTTGATGGGATTCTTGGATTGGACTCCTTGTAGAAGTATCAGGTGGTCTTGAACTGCAGTACTAAGGTGGAAATGTTTGTAGATGGTCATGTGATGTGGATCTTCCAAGGAGATAAGAAGACTCTTCTGACATGTCTTGTGTCAGCAATGGTGGCGGAGAAGCTGATGAAGCAGGGTTGCGAGGTATTTTTGACACATGTGATGGATAGTGAGGCAAGGAGTCCTAGTATTCAGAAGGTGCCGATGGTATGTGAGTTTGAGGACATGTTCCCAGAGGAGTTTCTAGGTGTTCCCCCACCTCGAGAGATTGATTTTGAGATCAATCTAGTCTCAAGTACCTAGTCGATAGATCAAACATCATACAGGATGGCTCCAAATTAGATGGTAGAGTTGAAGAAACAACTGCAAGAGCTCTTGCAAAGGGTTTCATCAGACCAAGTATGTCACCATGGGGTGTTCCAGTGCTTTTTTCAAGAATAAATATGGATCCATGAGATTGTGTATAGATTATAGGAAGTCAAACAACGTGAAAATAAAGAACGAGTACCCTTGCCATGGATTGATGACATGTTCGACCAGTTGTGAGAAGCTGTAATGTTCTCCAAGATAGATATGAGATCAGTATATGACCAGTTGCATATCAAGGTGGATGACATACCTAAGTCAGTGTTTAGGACTCGGTATGGTCATTACCAATTTGTGGATATGCCATTTGGGCTAACCAATTTGTGGTAGTATTTAAAGATCTGATGAACATGGTGTTTAGACCTTATCTGGACCAGTTCTTAGAAGTGTTTATAGATGATATCTTGATTTACTCTATGGTTAGTGAGTAGCATGAACAACATTTTCGTTAGACATTGGTCGTTCTAAGGCAACATCAGTTGTACACCAAGTTCAACAAGTGTGAGTTTTGGCTGAAAGAGGTGTCCTTTCTAGGACATGTGATATATGCTGAGGGTGTTCATGTGGACCCCAAGAAGGTTGAATCTCTGACAGATTGGGAGCAGTTGAAGACGCTGATTGAAGTTTGTAGTTTTCTAGGTTTGGCAGGATACTACATGAGATTCATTAATAACTTCAGTGTAGTGGCGTTACCCCTAACAAAGATGACAAGGAAAGATATTCCTTTCACATGGGATGAGAAGTGTGAGCATGCCTTCTAGTTGTTAAAGAAGAAGATGACTAGTGTGCCAATGTTAGTTCTTCCAGAGCAAGGGAAATGATATATAGTCTTCTGTGATGCGTCGAAGAATAGTTTGGGATGTGTGATGATGGACGAAACAAATGAGATTTCTTTTGCTTTGCAACAACTTAAGAAATACTAGGAGAACTACCCAACCCATGATGTAGAGCTAGCTGCAGTAGTTCATGCCTTGAAGATCTAGAGGAACTACCTTTACAGGAAGAAGTGTCAGATCTTCATGGATCACAAGAACCTAAAGTACATCTTTTCACAGTAGGTGGTTGAACACACGATAGAGATGTTGTATGGAACTAATCAAAGACTATGACTACACAATTGAATACCATCTAGGAAAGGTGAATGTCATGGCAGATGCGCTGAGCAGGAAATCTTCTTCGTCATGTTCTATAGAAAAAGTGTAGTTGTTCTCTTTGGTGTGCCACAAGAGAGAGACACGTTGGTCTCCTTACATCAGATGAACATGTACATGTTTCTTTGTTAACTGGTCTATTGGCACAACTACAGGTGAAACCTACACTGAGGCAACATATCCGTGATGCACAACAAAATGATCCTGTGATATAGTAGATACAACCAGAGTTTGGCATTGAGAAGCGTGACGTCTTCCATGAGGCAGAAGATGGGACAGTTTGCTACCACAATAGATTTGGGGTCCCTGATGTTGATGATCTGAGAAAGACGATTCTAGAATAGGCTCACTCTTTGATGTACACTATGCACCCAGGTAACACCAAGATGTACCACAACCTACATGATTTGTATTGCTGGCTTGGCTTGAAGCATGATGTGGCAGAGCTCGTTGCAAGGTGTATTGTATGTCAGAAAGTGAAAATAGAACATCATAAGCCTACAAGGACGTTGCAGTTGTAGCCTATACCACATTGGAATTGGGATCATGTGACTATGGACTTTGTGGTTGGTCTCCCCAGGACAGCCAAAGGCCATGATTCCATTTGGGTGATCATTGATAGGTTGACTAAGTCAGCCTATTTTCTTCATGTGAAGTCAACATATACAATAGAGAATCTCGCTTATATATATGTTGATGGAATATTGCATTTGCATGGTGTGTCAGATAGAGGTCCTCAATTTACAAGCCTCTTTTGGGAGCACTTGCATATAGCTTTAGGTACGCCATTGAAGTTTAGTATGGCCTTCCACCCACAGTCAGGATGGTCAGTCTAAGAGGACCATATAAACCTTGGAGGATCTATTAAGAGTCCTTGTGTTATGGTTTTTGGGTAGTGGGGACATCCTCCTTAGTCTGGTAGAATTTTCTTACAATAATAGTTATCAGAGGAGTATCGACATGGCAGCCTATGAGGCATTGTATGGGATATATTGTAGATCTCCATTGTGTTTGTATGAGACTGGTGAGTATTAGTTTCTTGGTCCTGATCTTGTGAAGTAGATGTTAGAAAAGATAAAGTGATTCAAAAATAGTTGAAGGCATTCTAGGACTAATAGAAGTCGTATCCAGATAACCTACGTAGACCATTGGAGTTCCAGGTTGTTGTATATCTCAAGGTTTCTCCTTGGAAGGGTATTTTGAGGTTTGGGAGGAAGGGTAAGTTGTCTCCCAAGTTTATGGGATCTTACCCTATGGTAGAACGTGTTGGGAAGGTGACTTACAAGTTAGAGTTGCCACCTAAGTTGCACAGGTTGCATCTAGTGTTCTGTGTGAGCATGCTGAGGAACTGCCACCCCGATACCGAGCAATTTTTACACCCTCTAGAGGTGGATCTTGATGAGGATGTGTCCTATGTGGAAGGACCCGTGTTGATCCATGATAGAAGAGTGAAGATACTGAAGAAGAATGAAATAATGTTGATGAGGTTTCTGTGGCATCACCATGGCATTGAGGAAGACACATGGGAGCTTGAGGAAGGGATGCAGAGGAAGTGAGGTGAATAGGCTATGATCTACTAAGAACCTCACTATCTAGTTAGAATGAAGTAGGAACTTGGGTGTTGAGGATGGTCGGTTCTAAGGGAGTTTAAGCCAAGTGAAGACCTATATCTCGAGAGGGTACAACAACTAAACCTCTATTTAGTAACTACAATTGCAGATTAAATCTTGTTAGGATAATTATGTGGGTGGTGATATTAAAACCCCATGCCTTACTTCTCTTTATTATCTATTAATTACCTCTTTAATCTTTGTTGCTTTAAGAACCAATTTAGTTTAATGAATTATTCAACTACTCAGTGATAAATATTACTCTTAACATGTCATAATCTATATAACTACTTAAAAAGGTTATCCTTTAGGTTTAGTCCTAAAGTATACTGCAATAAAGATTCCACTCATGTGGAGTGGGGAGTTAGTGCACTACTTTTAGTTAAAACTAGAAGTTATTATTTTAGGATTTTCTTGGTGTGACATTTGGGGCCCTATAAAAAATTAGCGCTATTGCTGGGGACAACGATGTTTGTAACGACTGGGCCCACTGCCCAAGGCTCTAGTAGAGTTTCAAGAATGATGACTGTCCCCACAGACCACCACTAGCCTTAACTGTACGCTTTGTCCTCACTCACGCGTATGCTAGGATCAACTTCCCGATAGGTCACCCATCCCAATACTGCTCCAAGCTGAGCAGGCTTAATTATGGAGTTCTTTAGTGATGGGTTCTTGGGAAAGGAGGTGCACCTTGGTGATATGGGTAGTCCAATCATTCCTTTTAAGATCATCATATCTGAGTCCTCAAATCCTAGGATGTTACAATCTCCCCCACTTAGACTCTTGATGTCCTCGTCAAGGCTCCAATATATGGTCTCATTATCTAACCCCATTTCAGTGCAGACCCAGAATGGCCCATGGACACCCAACTCCCGATCACGGAATACCAGTGCAAGGGTGGCTACGTCAACCATGGACATCCCTTTCCTACATGCCTGGACCGCACAACTCAAGAATGGCATGCCACATGCCCATGCGGGCCCCACCTACTGGAGGGGTTATGGCTCTAATACAATTTGTAACGATCGGGCCCACTACCATAGGCTCTAGTAGAGTTTCAAGAATGACGACTGGCCCCACAGAACACCACTAGCCTTAACTACATGCCTTGTCCTCACTCACATGTATGCTAGGATCAACTTCCCGACAGGTCACCCATCCCAATACTACTCCAAGTTGAGCACGCTTAACTATGGAGTTCTTTAGTGATGGGTTCTCAAAAAAGGAGGTGCACCTTGGTGATATGGGTAGTCCAATCATTCCTTTTAAGATCATCATATCTGAGGCCTCAAATCCTAGGATGTTACAACGATGGTCATATATTTTTAGAAGTATAGATGTAATTAGGGTTTTTCTTTTTTCTTTTCCTTTTTTTCATTTATTTTCTTGGTAATATTGAAAATATTCTAGAATTAGATGCACCACTTACGATCATTATGCCTCCTTCCAGGTACTCCTAGCATATGTGAAGATCCAAAAGTCTTGATTTGGAATTGTTATTCCACCCTAAAACTGGGAAAACCCTTAGAAAGCTTTGTAAGGAGAATACCTTGTTGATGCAGTAGCTGTAGAAGCAGCTATCCAAGTGTGCATCGATGCAGCTATTGCTGCCAAATGAGAATAACTCGCCATAAAAGCTAGAGAATAGGTGGAAGCTGAGTTCAATACCAGACTAGAAGTTTCCCAATCTGTATAACACATGAAGGAACTATGAGATTTCATCCTAAAGGGAACTGACTTTGCTCATCCAGTCCAGCCTCCAAGCGACCCAATTGAGAGCAGAGCCCAATGGGACAGCCTATTGCAAAACTCTACCTTTACATGAAGGATTGGAGATGATTGTCAGGAGCATATCCTTAAATTCATCGACCTTTTCTTGATGATGAAGCCATCCAGAGCCACTGACAACTCCATGTGACTGCAACTTTTCAAATATTTTCTTACTGAAAAAACTAGAGCCTAGTACAATGTGCTAAAAGGGGACCTGATCACCACATGGGAAACCCTAGAAAACAAGTTTGCGGTAAAATTCTACCCTCCTTTGATGTCATATTGAGGACAAATTACAAGATTCAACCAAGTACCCAAAGAGTACCTATTCGAAGCATGGGAACAATTCAATGAACTCCTACACAAGTGCCCCACCATGACATTCTTGAGAACCAAATCATTGAAATTTTCTATCAGGGGGTCGATAAAGAGACAAAGACGTTCCTCAATTATTCCTCCAATGGAAATTTCATGTGACAAAGATTTGACAACACACTTAAGATAATCAACCTCACAGCAAAAAATAATACTCATTGGACAAGACCCTTCGGAAAGGGCATGATTAAAGTAGCTATGGTGGTGGATTTCTTAGAATTTTAATCTATCACCGAAGTGCTGAAAGCTCTCTCTCTCTCTAATAGGAAAATCTTGAAAATCCTTCAATTCATACGAAAGGAAGAACCAGATGCCCAAGTACAAATCAATAAACTCTCCTACAAGTTCTCACATGTAGTGGATCACAACGCAATCCATTCTCAACAACTCAATGCTACATTCTACAAACACCAAGCTGAGCAACAATATATAGTCACTCAGGCCAAATGCATGATATCAATCCACAATATCCTATGACAAGAGAACTATAATCCAAACCAATCACGAAGTCATCTTGGTTTCCAATATGAGAACCATACTGGAGTCAAGAATCCCAATCAGACCTAAATGCCACCCACCCACGTTAGAGCACCGATGAGTTCTAGTGGCCCACAGAACCATGAAAATTTTAGGTTCAATTTTTCTATATGAAATTTCCAACAGTGACAACAATATCAGAATCAAAATTAAGATCCACCACTACAAAACGAAGATGCACAGGCATAAGACCCAATGAAGACACTTCAAGAGATGATGGCATCATATCAGACCCAAGTTGCCAATGATATAGAAAATGAAGAGGTGTTAGAATCTTAGATTGCTCGTTTGGTAGCTAGTTAGCAGCCCCCATCTGACACAATTGTTGGTTAGTATGCAACAACTCCAAGCATCAAGTGTAGCTAGAATAGTTGAACACCATGATGACCAGGTCTAGAAATGTGTATTACACACCTCGTATCTCTGCTCTTTCCAATAGAGTTAAAAGCACCCCAATCGAACATCCAATTTGCCTGACTGACCGTCCTTCAGTCAATCCTCTAGAAGACTAGATAGTAGAACCTCCTGTGTTTCCAACACAGTCAAACACCATCAAACGATCTACTAAAGTAAGGTAGAGAACTCTGAACCACCATCACCACCTGCAATGCATGTATGCACACCACGTGTGCCATATGTAGGACACCTCTAGCAAACCAAGCTAGGTGACCAACTTATAAAATTCAAAGACACCAAGAGGAAAATCCATGGTGACATACTATTCCTCAATCTATTGATTGAAACACCAATCTGGTGCATGTATCTCAAGACAATTTTGTCAGGAACGCATTTGACTCAAGAAACTAAGACATACAACTTCTAGTGTCGTACAAAATCACTTAACTCAAAAGAGACAGATCTAGGATCCTTTTAGATTGATTACTTCTTGGGAGATGACTCATGTCATAAAGGACTCACTGACTTAGGTGCTAACATATCTATTATGCCTTACACTCTATGCCAGTGTCCAGGGTTCACAGATCTCCTACCCACAACAATGATCATTTAGCTAGATGATGCATCCATCTCTAAGCTATTGGGAATTATGGAAGACGTCCCAGTGAATCTAGGACATGATACCTATCTCCCATGTGATTTCTTGGTTATGATATCAAAGAAGATAACTATTTACTTCTCATTTTGGGAAGGTCATTCCTAGCCATTGCAAGAGCTCTAGTGGATACCGAAGTCTATAAACTAGTCCTATTGCTAGGGAAGAAAACTATTAAATATCGGGTTCTCGAATATTTAAAAGTGTGCATAATTCGATTAAAGCTTTTACAGCAGAAGGTAATCCAGAACTACAATAGACTCGCATGATACCAATCATGACAATAGGGTCTTGACCACATGCATCGTATGCACATCACCTAACCATGATCTAGGACCTACAGGTTTAAAGGACAAGGGTTCAAATACCCTATTTGAGTCTTTGATGTGAAAACACTATCATCATTCGGGTTCGTGAAATTAAATTGGGACGCTTTCTGGGAGCAACCCAACTTGTCTTTTTTAAATTTATATTTCTACTTATTTTCATCATTTTTTCTTTCTACCTTTGTTTTCTTTTGAAAAAATATTTCAAAAAAAAATGACGAGAGAAAGGAAGGAGAGCGAGGACAGAAGGAGAAGGAAGAGTACCACATCCTTGACAACCCTATCTAATAAATGGATATCCAGAGTGACTAACAAGCTTCATGATGGAAATCTCTCATATGCCCATCAACTCTCTCTATCTAGTTGCTTGTTTGACAGTTGGAGATCTCACAATTTTGTGAAATGATAAGTAACGCAGAATGTGGGATATGTGGTCCAATGGGAGTGCTCTCTTTATTTTCTATGAAAGACTTTATTTCCTTCTCGTGGATTATTTGTCGTTATCTTTTATGGGAATCATTATTTCTTAGAAATAGTATCCATTTTTATCTCACTCCAATTATTAATATTCACTACCATAATATCTTGATTGTGGATTTCTAGGAAACGATTAACGTGAAGTCCCTATGGACTAGGGATAACACGTGCATGGTTTCTAACTGCTGAATTTTCTGGCACCTGTAACGTCTCTTCGATGCAACTCTATAATGGGTGATGTGCAAGGCTTGGCAACACCAACTTCTTGCAAAATTGGATATAAAGCCAAGCACCCATATCCCCTCTACCTCGACATCGCCAATGGCATTAGAGAATACCAACATCAACGACAGACTCCAACGATTGAGCAGTAGCCCTTTATCAACCGACAAGATCCCATCAGATTGAGATCTACTCTGCTACTATTCCCAGGCTACTTATGTACCTTGGAAATTCTGATTTATGCACCCGACACATCAATAGGGGATGCCAATAGTAGATTCAGATCCACCAATTGTCTGTCTGTATGTTCAATAAGACATCATCCTAGAAATTAGGCATTGTCTAGATGTAGGCTGCGGGGAATGTGACTTGCAACCCTGGGCACCTTCACCACCACCAAAAGAAGAGCATCTCAACTGGTGGCCAAGGCGATGCTCTAGTCAGGACGCCACCAGTGGGAGAAGAATCCACTCTTAGGGTTCTATTGTGTTCTCTTGGAAGAAAAACACCATCCAACCCCTCCACCTCCATCGCTATCCATATCAATTCCCCTCCATCTCTAACTCTATCTCCATGAGGATGGGCAAAATTGTTAACTTGGGGGTGGAGGGTGGGTGGTACGTCATCTCCACCACCTCAAATCTAAACATTCCCCTTTTCATCCTCAAAGACTTCTTTCTTCTTCATCTCCATCTTTTATTTGTATCTTCTTTGTTTTCCATTTTTGTTTTAATTTTTTAACTGAGTTGTGGCCTTTACCTAGTAGATCACTTTCATGTATGATAAAAATGAAAATATATGCATGAATGGTTCCCTTTTATTTTTCTCAAGCTAACCCATGCAAAAGGAACTTCTGAAGAATAAACATGTCTTGAATAGTTTTGGCCCCCAAAGACAACAAATAAGCATTCTTTCCCCTTCAAAGTGAAGATAAGAAAATGAATTTGAAAGGTCAACCTGGATGTGCCTCCAACATGACTTGCAACAATATTTGTAAACCCTTATTTACCCTATATCAAATGAATTAACTGATATAATATGATGATCTGACTCCCATGCAGCAATAAAATGGAGAAGCATAAGTCAATCTCTTTCTCTCACTCCTCTTCCATCATCTCTTACCTCTTTACTATCCAGAAAAAAAGAAAAAAATGAATTTTTCACCATATGCCAAACCCTAAGTCTAGGGTGACATCTCTCTTATAAATACTCCCCCCCTTTTTTTTCAAATTTCATCTACAAATATGGCATGAATAAAAGAGGCCAACGAGCCCAAAAAAAAACATGCATAATGTAACTATAACCAAATAAAAGGTCTCGAGTTGAATAGAGGAGAGACAAATAAAATCACAGAATCCCAAATAAGGTCTCAAGTTGAATAGAGGAGAGACCAGGGAATCGGGTTCATGCCATGTCTTCTTCCGACTTCTGTCCAATTTTTCATAACCATGGGACTTATCAAAATTCCCCCCAAATAACCGAATAACCCTGACTTGTGCTTATTTCTATTTGCACAAACAAATCATGAATATTATTTATATGAAATCATTTTGTTGCAGGTTCTAGGGTTTAGTGATTAGAGAAACAATCCCCATTTTAGGGATATCCAAATGTGGCTATGTGACTCCTAAGGATTAGGGTCTCTTGATCCTGGTTGGTGGAAAGGGGACCATAAAGTTTGCTTAGTTGGGAGAGGAATGTTTAGATCCTAGTATCAATTATTGATTTCCTTTTTATTTTATTTTACTCAGGGTTGAACAAAGGATTAAGTCTGGGGTAGTTTGATGAGTGTATTTATACACATATTTACATAATGTTTTGCTCGTTTGGGGTTGTTGTGCTTCTATTTCCTAGTTTTAGCTTCATATTCACTCAAATGTAGTTATGTTTCCTTTTCTAAACTATACTAATTTTTTTCTATATATTTTATGCAGAACTAGCCAAAATTGTATGACAATGCCCAGATGGATGATCAAGCCCTCGCGATGCTATGCCTCAAGGGAAGGAAGGTCTGAAAGCTTTCCATTTGATCACCTTCTGACCACCTAGTCAAGCGATTAGCTCTGCCATTTGCCTGATTCAAGTCACTCTCTAACCTGAGTCTTTCACATTCATCCATTCTGACATGCAATCCCAACATCTAGTCCATTCCGATTCACCCCATTCTAGTATGCTAGATAATCGGATGTGAGGTCCAAATTGAGTAACTCACGCAAGTGCTTGTTGGAATAGTATGGTCCATGCAATCAGATGACTTCGACCACAAGCATTCAACTTTTGTGTTTTAGAAATGAGGAATGGATCTATAAAGGGAACCCTTTTCTTCCATTCCCAGGGGTCTCTAATCAGTGATTAGAAGCCACATTTCATAGCACAAACCCTAGCGAGAGCAAGGAGGTGGCGACCACAACGGGAGATTGGTCTTCCCGCTCCAGGTGTCATGAACTCCATCATTCCTTCTATCTTTATTCTGTTGTCCCTCACCATAAGTGAGTAGATGTTTGTTCTGGGTCATGGGTACTAGTCTTATCTGCCTATATTTTATTCTAGATTGTATCTAAATTCCACAATATAGTTGCTAAATAAAGTATCATTCCGCTTATTTTCTTACCTTGCAAATTGATGGCTTTCTTTGCATATATGTTATAACCATATATATGCAGGTTGTTGTGAGCGTGATTAGAAAACTAGAATTATTTTATTATCCCCTGTCAACAAGGGATAGTGTGGTAATTGGTCTATGATCTACTATGTGCCAAAGATGGTCGGTGACATACGTAAGGGAGTCCAGTTGGAATGAACTAGAAACTTTGGTACCGAGGATGGTCGGTTCCAAGGAAGTTTAAGCCAAGTGAATTCTTGTATCCCATGTGGGTGCAATAACTAAACCTCTATTTAGTAACTGCCATTGAAGAGTTAGATCTTTTTAGGATAATTACGTGGGCGGTGGTAGAGAAACCCCATGCCCTGGTTCTCTTTATTATTTGTTAATTACTTCCTTAATTTTTATTTCTTTTGCAACAATTTAGTATAATCAATATTTCAACTACTTGGTGATAAATATTACTCTTAATACTTATTAATATATATAACTACTTAAGAAGGTTGTCCTTTTCTTTGATTCTAAAGTATACCGCAATAAGACTTCCGCTCATGTAGAGTGGGAATTAGTGCATTACTTTTGGTTAAACCTAGAAGTTGTTTTGTTAGGATTTTTCTTGGTGTGATATTTGGAGCCCCATCAGTGCACCACCTTTTCAGGGAGCCCATTACTAAAGAACTCTATGCTTAATCATACTCAACCCAGAGTAGTACTAGGATGGGTGACCACTCAAAAAGTTGATCCTGGCTTACATGTGAGTGAGGACAAAATGCATAGTTAAGGCTACTGGTGGTATGTGGGGCTAGTTGTCATTCTTAAAACTCTACTAGAGCCTTGGGAAGTGGGCCTTAGTGTTACAAATGGCATTAGAGCCAATTCCCCTCTAGTAGGTGGGGCCCACATGGGCATGTGACATGTCAGTCTTAAGCTATGCGGTCCAGGCAAGATGGAAAGGGCTACCCACTGAGACGAGATGAAGCCTCCCTTATGCTGGTAACCGTGGATGGGAGCTTGGTGTCCATGGGCCATTCTGGGCCTGCCCTAAAATGGGAGGAGATCATGATGCCATATATTGAGCCTGGACGATGAAATCAAGAATCTAAGTGGGGGAGATACTAACATCCCAAGATTTGAGGCCTCAGATAAAATGATCTTAAAATAAATGAATGTACTACCCATATCACCAATGTTCACCTCCTTTTTAGGGATCCCATTATGATGGGTGACCAGTCGGGAAGTTGATCTTGGTTTTTGCATGAGGACAAGGTGCACAGTTAAGGCTAGTCGTGGTATTTGGGGCCAATCATCATTCCTAAAACATTACTAGAACCTTGGGGAGTGGGCCAAAGTATTACATTTTATCTCTCCTCTGGGAAGATTTTACAAGAAAAACACTCACTATTAAAAGTGTATCTAGGGACAAAGTGACCCCTTGGGACTAAATGCTGTGATTGAATAGGGGTACATGATATTCCTTTCTCCTTTATGGAGGTTTTATGAGAGAGATACTCATAAGAAATATGGTAACTAGGGACAAGGTGACACTTTCGTTGCTAGAGACTTTGGGTGGATACATATGTGTGAGATTCATCTCTCCTCAAGCAAGCTTTTATGATAGAAATATTCACAAATAAAGGGGTATCTAGGGACAAATTGACCATTTAGGGTCCATATGTTGTGGCAAGATACAATTGTGTGATATTTCTCTCTCATCAGGGGAGATTTTATGAGATAAATGCTCATAAGGTAAAGGAGATATCTAGGGACAATGTGACCTACGCTGGGCCAGAGACTGTGGCTGGATATGGATGTCTGAGATTCCTCTCTCCCAAGGGGATATTTTATGAGATAAATGCTCATAAGGTAAAGGAGATATCTAGGCACAATGTGACCTACTCTGGGCCAGAGACTGTGGCTGGATATGGATGTCTGAGATTCCTCTCTCCCAAGGGGAGATTTTATGAGAGAAATACTAACAAAGAAAGGGGTATCCATAGATAAGGTGACCCTTTTGGGACTAGTGCCTATCTCTAGATATAGGTGTGTGAGATTCCTCTCTCACCAAGCTTAGATTTTATGAGAGAAATACTTACAAAGAGAAGGGATATCTAGGGACAAGATGACCCTTTTGGGGCCAAAGTTTGTTTTTGCATAAAGGTGTGTGTGATTCCTCTCTCCTCAAGGGAGATTTTATAAGAGACAAGGTAAATAGGATATCCAAGGATAAGGTGACCTACTGGTGACCAGAGACTGTGGTTGAATACAAATGTGTGGAATTCCTCTCTCCTCAGGGGAGGTTTTATGATAGAAATGCTCACAAAGAAAGGTAAACCATGGACAAGGTGATCCTTTTGAGGCCAAAGACTATGACAAGATATAGGTGTGTGAGATTCCTCTCTCCATAGTGGATATTTTATGAGAGAAATATTCACAAGAAAAAGTAATATCCAGAGACAAAGTGAACCTTCTGGGACCAGATATTTTGGCTAGATACGGGAGTGTAAGATTCTTTTCTCCTTAGGGGAGATTTTATTAGAGAAAGACTCATAATGAAATGGATATCCATCGACAAAGTGACCTACTCAGGGCCAAAGACTGTGGATGGATATGAGTGTGTGAGAATTCCCCTCTCCTTAGGGGAAATTTTATGAAATAAATACTCATAAGGAAAATGGGTGTGTTGGTCTTATTTTAGGTCATGGTTCAGGACCTTATGAAAATAGGTATAGGCGGGGTGATCATCCATTTTTATGTCTTGGTCTAGGACCATATAGATATGAAAGGTGAAGGCACGGTGATAGTTCAATTTTAGGTCATGTTCCAGGAATGTGGTGTAGGTATGAAAATGAAAGCGGGGTAATGACCCAATTTTAGGTCTTAGTGTGGTACTATATAGATCTAAAAGTGAAAGTAGGATAATGGCCCAGTTTAGGTCGTCATTAGGACCATATATATGTGCAATCAAAAGCAAAATAATGGCCCAGTTTTAGGATGTGTCCTGGGACCGTGTCGATGTGAAAGTGAAAGCATAATCATGGTTCAATTTTAGGTCATGGTCTGAGATAGTGGTGTTGAGTAGGCAAAGATGGGAAGACCATATTCTATTAGGTGACATCTCAATCAAGCTAGAAAAATAATATGGATCAAATGGAGTTGGTATGCTTTAGGGCATGGGTCGATATGTTAAATCATGATTTGGAAGTTATATTTAGTATTGAGGATTGAGTTGCTTTATGGCGTAATGGAAAAACTTTGTCTTGAAAGGATCAAGATGAGTAGAGGCCTTATGAAGTTGTTGAGTCAAAATTAGCATGAGTAGCTCAAGGCCGTAGCAAAAAAGCTAGATGTTGTTTGATCATGATAGATCACAACTTGCACATAAAATTGGCAACCTTTCAACACAAGGCTAAAAGTTTGGAAATATAATTCTCAAAAGGTCATGGTATTCTGGAGAAGTTTCCTAAGAAATATGGCTCTTTGGCTCATTTTAATTGCAGATGAAGATTGGAGAGCATTCAAATGATTTGAATAGCATTTGGCAACCTTTCAGAAGATGTCAAAGGTTTCAAGCTTGAGTGGGAGCTCATGAGAAGAGACACGAATCAGGTTGCCTTTCTACATGGATCAAGTTAGGAGATATTTGAAAAGGTTGTCCAAGTTTGAAACGATTTTCCTTTTTTTCTTGAGTTTGAGAATATTTTCAAGTTTGTTTGATATAAAGTTCAACCTTGTTGAGTTTTGAAATTATTTTTCATTTTTTTAATTTAAAAAGATTCTTCAACTTTGTTGAGTTTTGAAAGATTGTTCAACTTTACCTTTAGAGTGTTGGTTGTTGATGCAACCTCTCTTCTTTCGCGCCTCTAACACGTAACTAATAGGAACCTTATGTTACCGTCATCTACTTCTAATAACTTTGTTTTTAGATCTATTAGCTTCATCATCCCAAAAGGATTTGCATCCCATTTTATTGCCCTCGCTTTAGCAAAGATTTTTTAAATTTATCTATAATCGGTCCTAAAAAAATATATTTCAAATTTTGTTGCTTTTTTTTCTTCCAAAGATATAAGATTGTTCTTTTTGAAAAAATAATTTTTTGAAAGGTTTTTTTCTAAATATCTTCTCCTAATAGCAAAGTTTTTTTTTTAAATTTCTTTATTCAAAAAGATTTTATTAAAGAGATGTTTTAAGAATTTTTTTAATTTATAAAAGATTTAATCTTTTTGTGATATTATTTTTCTTTTGAGAAGACTTTTTTCATGTTTGAAAATATTTATTTATTTATTTTTGTGTTGAAAATATTTTTCATTTGTAAATATTTTTCGTGTTTTTGAAAGATTTTTCCCTTTTTTGCTTTGACAATATTTTTTAAAATATTTTTCTACTTTTGAAAAGTTTTCTTCTCTTTTTTCTTTTTGAAAATTATTTTTCTGAAGGAGTTTTTCTTTACATATATTTATTTTAAAATGAAATTTATTTTTTAAAAATGTTCTTTTTTCTAAAAAATATTATTATTTGTTTTGGAAATAATTTTAATCAAGATTGTTGAACAAAGTTTATTGGATAAGGAAGTTCATTGCAATTGTTCAAAATTATTGAAATATTTTAAAATTTCAAAAAATCATGGATTGAAGATTGTTGATGATTAAAATAATTGAAAATCATTGGGGACCCTTTGAAACCATTTCGGGTTGTTGAATATTTTTTGTTTGAGCTTTTCTACGATCATGTGATATCATAGGAGATTGTTAGTTTGAGATTATTTTAGATCATATGAGATCATTGATATGATAAGATTGTTGATTTGAGATTGTTGTTTTAATAAGATCATTTTAAAAATGAGGATGTCAGATAATTATGAACAATCCACATGTGATATTTATAATCATAAAGAATAATCCTTCAACAATATTACAATTAACAAAGCATGAAACAATCTTGAAAATTGTAAAACAAACAACTACAAGATGTATATGTAGAAGATAAATCCCCCATTTTAGCCCATGTGTTTAGATGTGTTTTACGTCCTCACTCAAACATAAGTTGTATATGAGGGTTGATCTTTATCATCTCTATGGAATATGACGCTCATTGTGGTGGTAATCCAAGTTTCTGAGATATGGGTACTACTCCCAATATACCTCGTGACTACAATAGTCATAATTAGTCGTGAGTGCTAAAAGAGGACGGTGTCCTCGAGGCCTTTAAATGTCCAATTTAATGATGCATTAGTACCTTTACTAACGTCTGCACGATACTTTTAGAGATCTAATGCGAGTGTTGGCACCCGTTCTATGACACATGGCTTTATAGGTGTGCATAGTGCGAGTATAAGCTTTTAATATCTTCAGAAGTAAATCCACAATAACAAAGCATGAAAGATCAATAATAAGCATATAAGAAAACAATCATGAAATTTTTATGGTAGAGTAGACAGTGCTCATCGAGAATACCTTTTTCATCCCTTATCTCTTTCCTTATTTTTTTTAACATGTGTATTTTTATATAAAAATAAATAAAATATATAAAAAAGGAAAAAATAAAAAGGAGGGAAGTTAAGGCTAGCTGTAAAAGGGAAGCGGAAGGAAACCCTGGAAGGGAAGTAGAGGATAACCTTAAAAGTGATATTTTTTTGGAAATATAAAAGTTTTCATACTATTAAAAATGAAAAGATAATGTCAAAGACAAGTCCATTTTTTGTTGGTGGAACAAATGATTCCACCAGCTTCACTAGCATGAAAAAACAACTTTAATAAAAACCTTTCATTTTCTATGGAAGATCAGATTGTTTTGTTGTAGAGATTTTTTTTTGAAAAAAATATTTTTTGAATTTGTAGATTCCTTAGTATCAATATCAACTTTTTTTTGGGAAAACTCCAAATTTTAGGGAAAATGGATGAAAAATGGAATCTTGATCAATTAGTAAAACTTGGGAGAAATAAAAAGTGATGATATTGCTACTCTTACAGGAGCCGTCAAACTATTGTACCAGGTATGAAACATCATATGATCGTACAGTCATGAAACAACAAAGATATTAAAGAATATAATAAATAGATAAATCTCAGAGTCGCCACCCAATTTATTAGTAAAATAAGAAAAATTAAGGTGGATGTTTGATCTACAGGAAAACACAAAAAACACAATTTTGACTCCACTCAAGGGTGGATAAGAAACTTATGAATGATTTTAGAGACCAAACTTGTTTGTCTAGCTACGAGTGGGGAGGGTTTTAACACCCCCATCTCATCATATAATGTCATTGTAACCTTTTCAGACATCTTGGATGAAAAAATGATGGTGATCGAGGTTATTATTAAAAATGGAGGAAGACATAATAACAAATAATTTTGTAAGTTGGCAAATCTTCAGGGATGGAGATAGTAGTGAATTTCCCATCATAGCTCTAAACATCCTAGTTTTTAGGTGTTTTGGTGTCCCAATTGCTTTGGGACTTCCCATAGTGGATATCCATCACTGGAGGTTAGGACTGATGCATAGGAAGAGAGAGAGAGTCGTGAGAGATTTTACTGAGTAAGTTCTTAGATCTTTAAGAATGATGTGCAAATATCAAAAGATATAGTATTGTAGGGTTGAGAAACTAGCAATTAGTGAGAAATCAACTTACATCAATAGAGCATTTGGTTTCAGAGGAAGATTCTCTGATCACACACATAAAAAAAGAGGAAGGTAGTTCACACCCTGGCTTCAGGAAAGTTGATAGGGATCCAAAATACATAGGGTGATGGGATTTATTTATAGAGAGATTTTAGGGTTCACAATTTTCAACTGGATGGTTCTATAAGGTGCAAAATATTACGTTGATGCACCACAAAACATGACAGTGGATCCAGGCCATCCACCATATGGCCCTGACAGATCACTTAGATCCACCAGGTGGCTCGAGCTGGATGAAGCTAATTTTTTGATTTTCTAGATATTTAAGAAATGTTCTGGTGAAAATTGTGAACAAGATGAATCTGAATAAAAGTCAACAAAATAATAAAAGATATATAAATAGAATTAATGAAGGACAATATTTCATTATTTTCCAAGAGATATGTATTTTTTTGTAAGTATCAAGTTTTCCAAGAAATATGACTCTTTGGCTCATTTATGATTGAAGATGAAGATCAGAGAGCATTCAAATGATTTGAATAACATTTGGCAACCTTTGAGTAGATGTCAAAGGTTTTAGGCTTGAGTGGGGGTTCATGGGAAGTGACTACAATCAGGTAGCGTTTCTGCATGGATCAAGTGAGAACATATTTGAAAAGGTTGTTCAAGTTTGAAAATATTTTCCTTTTTTTGAGTTTTAGATCATTTTAACGTTTTTTTGATACACGGTTCAATCTTGTAGAGTTCTGAAAGTATTTTTCAACTTTTTTAATTTAAAAAGATTCTTTAATTTTGTTGAGTTTTGAAAGATCATTCAACTTTTATTACCTTAGAGTGTTCACTGATGACACAACCTCCCTTCTTCGACGCCTCTAACACATAACCAATAGGAACCTTATGTTACCGTCATATACTTCAAATAAATTTGTTTTTAGAACTATTAGCTTCGTCATCCCAAAAGGATTAGTGTCCCACTTTATTTCCCTTGCTTTTGCAAAGATATTTGCAATTTATTTATTATCAATCCTTAGAAATAGCATTTCAACTTTTGTTGATTTTTTTCTTTCAAAGATATAAGATTGTTCTTTTTGAAAAAATAATTTTTTAAAATACCTTCTCTTTTAGAAAATATATTTTTTTAATTTTCCTTTTTCCTAAAAGATGTTGTTTAAAGAGATGTTTTAAGTATTTTTTTTCATACTTAGAAGATTTCTCTTTTTTTGATAAGGTTTTTCATTTAAGAAGATTTTTTTATAGTTTGAAATGATTTTTTAATGTTTTGAAAATATTTTCCTTCTGAAAAGATTTTTTGTGTTTTTCAAAATTTTTCCTTTTTTTCTTTTAATTTTTTAAAATATTTTTTCTATTTTTTGAAAAGTTTTTCTCTTTTTTCTTGAAAATTATTTTTTTAAACAAAGTATTTTTATTTAACATACTTTTATTTCAAATGAAATTTATTTTGAAAATGTTTTTTTTTCTACATAAGTTAATTGATCAATTTTGGAAATATTTTTAATCAAGATTGTTGAATGAAGTTTGTTGGATGAGGAAGATCATTGCAATTGTTTGAAATTATTGAAATATATTCAAATTCAAAAAAATCATGGATTGAAGATTGTTGATGATTAAGATAATTGAAAATAATTTGGGATCCTTTTAAACCATTTAAGGTTATTGAAGATCGTTAGTTTGAGATTTTCTAAGATCGTGTGAGATCATTGAAGATTGTTAGTTTGAGATTGTTTTAGATCATATGAGATCATTGATATGATAAGATTGTTGATTTGAGATTGTTGTTTTAATAAGATCATTTTAAACATGAGGATGTTAGAAAATGATGAACGATCCACATGTGATAATTATAATTATAAAGAATAATCCTTTAATAGTCTTAGAATTAACAAAGCATGAAACAATCTTGAAAATTGTAAAACAAACAACTACAAGATGTATATGTAGAAGATAAATTACCCCTTTTTGTGCATGTGGATAGATGTGCTTTACGTCCTCACTCAAATATGAGTTGTATATGAGGGTTGATCTTTATCATCTCTATGGAAGATGATTCTCATCATGGGGGCATTTTTAGGGATATGGGTACTACTCATAATTTACCTTGTGACTACAATAGTCGTAATCGGTCGCGAGTGCTACAAGCAGAGACTGTCCTCGAGGCCTTTGAATGTCCAATTTAATGTTGCATCAATATATTTACTAACACCTTTGCTCTTCTTTTAGGGATCCAACATGAGTTTTGGCACCCGTTCTGTGACACATAGTGTGAGTGTAAGCTTTTAATATCTTCAGCAGCAAACCCACAATAACAAAGCATGAAAGATCAATAATAAGTGTATAAGAAAATAATCAAGAAATTATTAAGGAAGATTATGAATTGCTCATCATAAATACCTCTCTCATCCCTTCACTCTTTCCTTATTATTTTTTAACATGTATATTTTTAAATAAAAATAAATAAAAATATATAAAAAAGGAAAAAAGAAAAAAAGGAGGGAAACGAAGGCTAACGTAAAAGGGAAGCGAAAGCACACCCTGGAAGGGAAGTAAAGGTTAACCCTTAAAGCATCGATTTTTTTGAAAATATAAAAGTTTTCATACTATTAAAAACTAAAAGATAATGTCAAAGAAAAATCCATTTTTTTTGTGGAACAAAGGATTCCTCCAACTTAACATGAAGAAATAACTTTAATAAACACCTTTCATTTTCTATGGCGGATCAAACTGTTTTGCTGTAGAGATTTTTTTTGAAGAAAAACTTTTTTTTTAATTTGTAGATTCCTCAGTATCGTTATCTAATTTGTTTTGAAAAACTCTTGATTTTAGGGTAAAATGGACAGAAAAATAGAATCTCGATCAGTCGGTAAAACTTGAGACAACTAAAGAGAAGAAAACAACTCTAATGATATTACTACTCCCACCGTAGCTGTCAAATTGTTGTATCTGGTATGGAACATCATATAATCATGAAACAACAAAGAAATTAAAAATATAATAAATAGATAAAGCACAGAGTCACCACTGAGTTTATTAGTAAAATAAGGAAAAATGAAGGTGGGTGTTCATATCTGCGGGAAAGAAAGAAAACAAGATTTTGACTCCACCCAAGGGTGGATAAGAAACTTATGAATGATTTTAGAGAACAAATTCATTTGTCCATCTATGAGTGGGGGGGCGTTAGAACCCCCATAATGGTATTGTAACCTTTATAGACATCTTGGATTTAAAAAGATAGTGATTGGGGTTATTATTATAAATTGAGGAATACATGATAACAAATCATTTTGTAAGTTGTTAAATCTCTAGCTATGGAGATAGTTGTGAATTTTCCATCATAGCTCTAAACATCCCAATCTTTAGGTGTTTTGGTGTCACAATTTCCTTGACACTTCCGACAGTGGAGATTCATCACTAGAGGTTAGGAATAATGCATAGGAAGAGAGAGAGAGTCATGAGAGATTTTATTGAGTAAGATGTTAGATCTTTAAAAATAATGTGCACGTATCAAAAGATGTAGTATTACAGAGCAGAGAAACTAGAAATTAGTGAGTAATCTACCTGCATCAACAGAGCATTTGGTGTCAGAAGCAATGTTCAAATATCAAAATTAGTGAGTAATCTACCTGCATCAATAGAGCATTTGGTGTCAGAAGCAATGTGCAAATATCAAAAGATATAGTATTAGCATCAGGAAAGATGGTAGGGGCCCAAAATACAAAGGGTGTGCAGACTATTTATAGGTAGATTTTAGGGTTCACTATTTTCAACTGGAAGGTTCTAAAAGAGGCGAAAAATAACGTTAATGAACCGCAAGATGTGACCCTCTAATTGAGGTCATCCACCTTAAGTAACTCACAGATTGCTTAGATCCACCAGGTAGCTCGATCTAGATGATGCTTATTTTTCAATTTTTTGGACATTTCATAAAAATTTGGAGAAAATTGTGAACAAGATGGATTCTGAATAAAAGTCAAAAAAATAATAAAAGAGATAGATAAGGAATTAATGAAGGATAATCTTTCATTATTTTCTATGAGATATGCATTTTTTATGATAAAAAGGAAATTGAAAATCTTTGAGAAAAAGAGAACATTTTATTTAGGATAACTCAACTAGGAAACTTACGAAAAAGTCTTATCATAAGAAGAAGTGATGAAAAAGTTGTACTTGACTACAGATAATATATGTTCTTTATAGACAACCCCGAGCTAGTTAAAATAGGTGAAAACAAATTGATTAAATAGGAAGAAAAATGTGAAAAAATATAGAAATTTGAAAACATACAGAATGTGGAAAATGTGAAAATGTGGAAAAATATGGATAAATATTAAAAATATGGATAACTGGATAAAATGTCATATAGAGCTAGTAAAAATAGGGTGTCAACATTTAGTATGACGATAAAAAACTTATTGATGTCCATACACATGAATGGAAGCTTAAAAAATAGATAACGATCATTACCTTAGTAAGTGAATGGGAAAAAATTTGTAATTGTATCTTAGCACAATCCGAAGATAGAAAAATGGAAAAAGTTATCTCATTTTAGTCTTATATGTGATATTATTCTCGAGTCAGTACCCACTCACAAATTTTGATTTCAAAATTATCTTTCATCATTAAAAAAATGTCAATCACAAAATTATGAGATTGGAAATAAAAAATAGAGAAGAGTGATAGACAATTATATGAGTCTTGAGATGTAACAATATGATTGTTTTTTTGTAACTTATGATATGGAGAGGCTTCTGAAGAACATCGAAAACATTTACTCCACTTAGTATCATTTTTCTGAATCATAAGCCTTGTTTATATAGCTTATGTGGAAATATGACATTTTAACCGTGTAGTTGTCATCTTATGTATAATACGTACAAAATACTAAATATCAATTTGTATCTCGATTACAAAAATAATGAGTCTTTTGAAGTATATGAGATCATGACAACATCTTTGTCTTCTTCCAACCACTATTTTTGCTCAGGTATCCTCCCGCTATGCTAATTTAATAGTGAGGAAAGATACTCAAAGAATTTGTTTGTATAATAACTAGTAATTGGAATTATACATAAAAAAGTAACATCAATTATCACTTTAAATTGTCAATTACAAAGTAGAACATTTAATTATAAAAACTACAAAAATGATGCAAGAATTAATGAGAATGTTTCCATTAATTTATGCCAAAGTTTAAAAACATGGAGGACCAGGAATAACTTTCCAGGAATAAGTTCGAAAGAAACAATTTAAAAGGATAAGACAGTCGAGTAACCTGTAATGATGGTAAGTAAAGAATTCCACTGTCTTCATCTACTTTGCTAGATATGGTCTTTAAATCATTATGCTTTGTCATACAAAAAGAATTGACATCCCAAATTCTAATGTGGGCTTCTACGAAGATGTTTATTTTGATTTTAACTTTGGCAATAATCGGTTCATCTATACGTCTCTAAATCCTTACAAATAAAGACTGGCCTATAATTAGCAATTAACAAATAATAAGAACAAGAAAATAAGCCGGAGCAGGCATTTGAAAAAGAAAACAATACCTAGCTAATCGTTAAATTAAGAAAACCATCGAGGTGCACAAATAACAGATATAATCATGTCTATCTTATGCTGTGGAGACGGTTGAGAACTCAATGCTGCGGCCGTGTATGCCTGTAGAATCCACCATTAAGGCAAAGGTTGCTGGAGAAGAGTCTGGGCTGGCAATGATAGTGGCGGGAGAAGAGTCTTGAATAATAATGACAGAAGTGAACTGTAAGGTTATTGACCCTTGTAGACTGAAACCGAAGAGTAAAAAATTGATTTCAAGTGTGTACACAATTCAGATGAAATAGAAATACAATATTGACTATTGAGAATGATTACTCCATGAATACATCATGAATTATGCATGTTGGTCCTAGCATTGGATGATGTTTCAATAGAGGGGATATTGAATCAAACTCGCAATTTCTTGTTGTCTTTCTTGTCACCGTTGTTGATGCCCCAACGTAAAGATTGGGTTTAATATACACAGACTCATGTCGTATTTTTTGTCACTGTGGTACCTGAGGGTCCAAGTCATCTGTCCCTGATTGAGTGTCCCTGATGGATCCAAACTTGTTGTGAGATACTGTTGTCAGTTGTGGCAAAAAAACACCTCGTTCACTTTTTTTAACGGCAGGTTTCTGGGGCGTCCAGAACATCATCTGGAACAACAACCCATCACAACATATTTGAGTATGTCCGCCACATGTCCTTTTAATCTCTGCCGTGAAACTACCAACCTAATTGTTTTTAAGAATTTGTTTTTGAGCATATTAACAGTTGCATTAGGAGGGAGGAAAGCTCAAGGAAAAGAGTTGGACTTTCTCAAGGAAGACTGTAATAATTAGTGGGATATGCGAAGAGAGCGGTTAATGGAAACGTGGTTGACTGATGTGGAGATAGGTGTTGTGCGGTATATAATGGACGTCGATTGTGTTTTGCTTTCTTTCAGCTAGTTATGTAGTAGAAAGGAGAGAGAGAGTCATAAATTAGTGGACGTAATTAATGGATGGAGAAGAATACATCTATACTATTATAAAAAGAGCGAGTTTGATGCTGCGCTCTCCTTGATTCACTCTCTTCTCTCCTTTTTTTCAAGAAGTTTTACTCCTACAAATATTTATTCTCACACTCTCCTATTAACTTTTATTATCTTTAATTCTATATTTCTCTCTCCATCCCACCGAAACGGTTCCTTGATTCTCTCCTTTCAAACAATCAACATACATATCAAACAAATCAAACATATATGCCAAATATCAAACAACCAACATACATATCTTTTACCATAAGGACCCTTTTACGGACAAATCCTCTCTCAAATTTTATATGTCACGTGCATGTGCACGTGTGTGTTCACTAGTAATAAAGAGACAAAAGTATTTTGATTTGTTAGTTGAGTTAAGGGAAAAGGCAGAACTAAGAAAAAGCCGTGGAGTTAGGAAGTGATTATATGGAGCGAGTAGGCAAGAGTCACGGAAAGAGAGGAAAGGGGATTAATAGAAGTTTGTTGAGAACGTGACGACGTTTTGTTAGGGAGTTGGATAGGCAAGAGCGACACATCTATAATGGAAGAAAGAGAAAAAGAAGTTTATTAAGTGGAAAAATTATGAGAAAAGAACGTGGGAGGGAAGAGTGAAGGAGAAAACATGAATTTTAAATTCTTATGTAAGGAAATCATATTAAATAAATTATCTACTCTATGTTGTGAAAATCATCATGGTTTTGTTCAAGTAACATGAAGAAAAATTTGTATAAAAAGTCAATTAAGATATAAAAATTATAATCTTGTGATGAGTAGGTCATTCATCTTTAAGTAGGTTTCAACGTTCGCAATGGCTTTTCAAGCCTCACGCACTACACCGAGATGGACACAATGCTGGTTATTTTTATTTGTGGTGATAAATGAGATGTGATATGAATAATTGGGCATTCGGTTTTGGTAATAGTGGCAAGAGAAATTGGACGTTCCATTTTGGTAGTGGTGTGTTGGGCGTGGAGTCGAACATATCTCGAATATGGTCCTTGTTTCCAGTGCAAAGATTAGTTTTCTTGTGACTTCATTGTTAGCAAGAGATGTGTAGATAGATGTAGTTGTCTTTAGACTCGTTTCTATCGACGGTTAATGATTTACCACACAAGTAGTTTCGATTACCATGAAAATAGGTAAGTGGTTTTTGTGGCTTCAATGTGAAGCACCGACGTTCTAGGGTTTGCACTTGTTAACTCGTTTTTCAGATAGTGATATATGGAGAAGTAAATAGCCACTGGCTTGCACGTACGATTGATATGATTGGAGGGAGGTTATAATGGTTAGTTGGAGGGAATCGTGGATGTGTAGTATAATAGGAGAGAAGTATTGTGGTGAATAAAAAGTAATTAAAATAGAAAAAAAGTGAGGAAAAAATGTGAGAAGAGATTGAGTGAAGGAGAGAACGACAACTCAAAATGCTGACTTCTGATTGGCCGCTGGAGTTCAAAATGGCTATTTTGTAAATAGATGGAAAAACCTCCTCTTTTTATAGTAGTGTATGTGTATATATATATATATATATATATATATATGCTAAAAGAATTGTATACCTGAGTACATGTAGCGTACATGTATCCACCTTCATTTATGATGATTGTAAAATTCTACTAAATAATCCATCCTTATGGATGTAAAGTATACCATTTAGATAAGATATGTACAAAAGATCCCCACAATCTGATATTCATAGATCATCTAACAAATGAAAATGTGTACCGGCCGATACATGTAACTTATGTGTACCAACCATTAAAATAGCACATCTATAGTATGTTGACCAAATCATTGATAGAATACAATGTGTACAGATCACACTATACATCTGGTGGTGTTTATAAAATTGTTATTTTAAAACGTTTATAGTGGATATATATATATATATATATATATATATATATATATATATATATATACATATATATATATACATATATATATATATATTTTTGGTTAATCCAGGAGGTGCTTTTATTCATCCTACCCTCCTCGTGTAGGCTAAATCACCGAAAAAACATTTACAACTCCTGCTTATAAAGTGCAGGTATTAACCCCAATCAAAGATATAACGCACCTCTATACATAAACCACTCCCAACTAACTACAATTCCACCCCTTATCCACATGAACATAAGGAATATTGTAACTCTCCATAATCAACATAACCTTAATCTTATGTGGCAGATTTTATCACTTTGTGTATATGTCCTCCATGTACGAGCCCCATGTTCCTAGTTCTTTAGGTATAGAATTTATCACTTTGTGAACCTTAGATCCATTAATCGCATCCGTGATGATCTTTCTTTTCAGTTCTCTGAAGATCGAAATAGCTTTCCAAGGTGCATCAACAGTCCCGCATAGGATGTCGAAGGTGTGTTGATCATCTATCTCCATATAAGCAATCTTCAAACATTTATCTTCAAGAATCTTAAGGCCCACAATACACGCTTGTAAGTATGCAAGAGTATAGTCTTCTGCCTGCAACCAGATTCTGAAGGCCATCGACACCTGACCTCTTCTATTTCTCACTATACCCGCCGCCCATCTACGACGATATCCTTCCGGATCGGCTGCTCTTCCAATGGTGAGGTTCATCTTGAGACTATGTATGTCTGGCGGAATCCATCTCATCAGCATAATATTCCTGACTCTCCACGAAGGTTCATTCATCCTATTATCAGCTAACGCCTGAAAAAAATTTGGCCCTTCTTCGAGCACAAAGCACTTCTTCTTCATCGTAATATTCATTCTCATAGTCAGATACTCCCATTCAATGTTCAGATTTCTTCTATAATTCTCAAACCTGCTTAGGCATCAAATCCTCCATATGCTCTCCACGATGATGGCAGCCAACCTGCTCGCTAACCAAGTTCTTGCCGATCGGGTGTATATGTTACTGCAGACAGCTACAAGATGTGCTAAGTTTTGTGGGGCGGGTTCCTGAACCAAAGTTGTGTACTTGTCCCAGAAATACCTCGCTATCTGTCTCTCAAACATAAGGTGGACAATGTTCTCCGACGAGGGGTCATCACAACACGAGCACCTGGATGCAATCTGAATGTTGCATCTTCTAACATTCTCATCCATTGGAATGGAACGATGCATCATCTTCCATATGATGGCACTTGCTCTAGGGCAGTCCAGCTTCCACACCTTTTCCAGATCTATATTATCTGACGAAGGAGGATTAAACAAAAGCTTCTTAGCAGATCTAATATCAAACTTTCCATTATCTATTAACGTCCAATTGAGATAATCTTTATCGGCGGAGAGGAAACAGCATGTTCGTTTGATAATCGCCAAACCGTCTTCATCAATTATCATACTCAGAGCCTTCCAGTCCCATCCATGGTCCTCAGACCAGAAATCTTTGACAAGGAATCTCATACTTCTGTCAGATCTATGTAAAGCATGATCAGCCATCCTGCTTTCACACCAATAGGAATCCCAGAAAGGTATGTCACCAGCTCCTATAATCCATCTACAGTTCGGATAAATGAATGGAAACATTTCCCAAATTTTCTTCCAACAAGGGGACGCCCTGGCACCTTTCTTCAAATGAGGGGGATATAGTCCCGAATTACTTTTGGATCGTGAACCATACTTATGTGTGCAGAAAGTAGCCCATAATGATTCTCCTGTAAGCATCTCCCAGCAAGCCTTGGCAATGAAAAATTTGGTTAGTAATCCGAAGAGAGTGAAAACCCAATCCTCCAACATTCGTGGGTATGGACAACCTGTTCCAAGCCACCCACGCTCTTCTGTCATGGTTGTCTCTTCCAGCCCATAAGAAACGAGACATCATCATCTCTAGCTTGTTGCAAGTAGAAATAGGGATACCTACTGCCGATGCAGTATGAATGGCAGTACTAGCCAGAACGTGCTTGATCAACAATCTTCTACCAGCAAACGATAGAATTCTCGCCTTTCAAGATGCCACCCTGTGTTGGATTCTCACAGTCAGGTATTCAAAATCTCTCTTCACGGCCCTCCCCATAGAAATAGGAACACCAAGGTATGTCAACTAGTCGGCAATATGATCAATCCCAATCTCATCTTTGATGCGGTCCCTTGACAAATCATCCAAGCTACCTAAAACACAGACAGACTTTGCTCTATTAATCTTCTGATCGGTCGCCCTTTCATAGTCATATATCACCTGTCTAAGGATCTCAACCAATCCATTCGACATTACTAAAAGCATCACCAGGTCGTCTGCATACATGAGAATCGGGGGTGAGGTTCCGGGACCCCTCGTGAAGTAAGTATCAATGAGAACTTCTTCCTGTAAATGGACAAGTCTTCTGGCCAACATATCTTCAAAAATAATGAACAACGATGGAGATAACGCGTTTCCTTGCTTGAGACCTTTCTTCAAAGAGAAAAAACCATCAGTGAAATCCCCAATTGATACCGTCGTCCATGCTTCTTTAAAGAACCTGGTACAAAGGTCTATAGTGTCTTTGATAAAGCCAAATTTCTCCATGATCTTCTCCAAAACGACCCAAGAAACCCTGTCATATGCTTTCGACATATCCAATTTGATAATCATATTCTGCTGTTGAGGACCCTGTCTAAGATCATGGGCGAGTTCTTGAAGAAGACGTATATGATGAGAGATGTCCCTGTTCTTTACAAATGCCCCCTGAAAAGGTGAAATTATCTTAGGAAGGAGCTCAGCCATCCTATTATTAACAATCATGGCTATAATTCTCAGTGCCAAGTTCTCAATGGAAATCGGTCGAAAGTCTTTCTATAAATCCACGGGAGAGTCATTCTTCGGTATTAAAACCGTGCGGCAGCAAAAAAGACTTCTATGACACTGTTGGCCTCTGAAGAATTCTCTGACCAGGGAGATGAAATCAGCCTGTATACAGTCCCACATGTGAGTGTAGAAAGGGAGAGTAAAACCATCCGGTCCAGGGGCAGTATAAGGATCCATTCCTTTCATACACTCCCAAACCTCCTCCGCCGAAGGAATTGTAGAAAAAAGAAAATTATCTTCTAAAGATATCAGCTCAGGAATCAACTGCGTGAACTGATCCAACTTGGATAAATCAATATCCACATCTTCATCCTGTAAAGATTTCATCTGATAAGCAACTTCTTTGGCGATCTCTAAAGGATCATCAATGGAATACCCGTCTGGTTTGATAATATGCAGAACTTTTCTTCTCTTTCTTCTATACTTGACCGTGGAGTGGTAGAATCTAGTGTTCCTCTCGCCATCTTCCAACCACGAGACTCTCTCCTTATCCTTCCAAAGCATCTCCTCCTGATCTAGGATCACTTGGAGCTCCTTTTCTACCTACAGAAGATTATATTCGTTAATGCTATTAGGATTATCATCGAACGCCATTTGAGTAATATGAACCACTTCCTCCATGTTCTGTTTCTTTTGGTGAATGTCCCCGAAAATCTCCTTGTTCCACCTCTTCAAGGCTCTTCTTGTCATCTTACACTACTACAGAAATGGCTTATAAAGTCACTTTTCAAGATGTCGGTTGTATAAATAAACCGACACCTAAACTCTATAGTGTCGGTTGATAACATAAACAGACATCCAATCTATGAGGGTGACCAGACACGGGTACCGCTTTTATTAAGTGTCAGTTACTTAATAAAAAACCGACGCCTAAAATTACCCGCCAAATCCAAAATTTCCAGCGAAAAAAATTACCTCCAAAATTTGATATATGGCGTCGGTTGATAAATAAAAAACCGACGACTAAAGGTTATTCGCGAGATAGAAATTGGGCACATTTTGGTCGTCGGTTGTACTACAACTACCGACGCTTATAAGTTTTCCCGCGCTGTCCACGGGGAATTTTTCACACCCTTTAAGCATCGGTTTTAAGTTGAAACCGACAACTATGGTCATAAATCGAGAACGATTTTTTTAATCGGCATATGAATATAGACGTCGGTTTCGGTTGTTGTGCAGAACCGACACTGTTAGTTTTAGTCGTCGGTTTTTTTGAATAAGCGACGCCTATGGTACAGTTAATAGCCCCGCAAATAGAACTTTTCCCCATTGTCTCTGTTTCATTGCGACGTGCGCTAGGTCTGGTCATTTCCCCCGATTGCTCCCCGCCGTCGTTGCCGGTTGGCTCCCCGCGCTGCCGTTCGTCTCCTTGCGCGCCGCTCGCCGCCGTTTCCGTTGGCGCCGCTCACTGCTCGTCGCCGCTCGCCGCCGTCGTCGTAGTTCTCCTCTAATCCTCGCCGCCGGCGCTGCCAGCTTCACCTCCAGCTGCTCTCCTCTGCTTCGGTGCTGCCAACTTCACCTTTAGCTGCTCTCCTCTGCTCCGGCCGGGCCTTCTTCCTCTGCCCTCAAGGTACGCCGGCTTCTTCCTCCTTCCTTCCTCCGCCTAGGCTAGGTCAAGCCATGCAGGTGCCCTGGAGCAAAATCGTCAGGTGCCCTGCGGGCATTTTTTTACTTTTTTTAAGTTATTTACTTATTGGTAACTTGATAAGTGTTGAAACAGTCAATAACTATATTATGTTACGTGATTTATGATTGTATACATGTGATAGCTAGCAACAGACCTGGACTTGAGGATCTATAAATACATTCTTACATTCTATAAATTGCCAATCATGTTTTTAAAGACATCAATAATCACCCTAACTTGAAGAACTAGGATTTTAGGTATAAGAATGACAACACATTATTTGTTGGCCTAGAAACCTGTCCAAGATTTACTCATTAGGAGTAAATCTTAGATAGTCCCCAGTTTGAGACTCTTCTTGAACACCTAATCTTGCTTAGGATGTAAGTGTATAATGTGTATTGGGTTTTCAAGAAAATTTTGGCAGCATTTCCCCATTTGTTCTCTAAGTACATATGTACTTGGAGAACAGTGGGGAAATGCTGCCGAAATTTTCTTGAAAACCCAATACACATTATACACTTACTAGTGAATCACAATTCATTTATTTCATATCTTGGGTTTGTTACTCGTAGCCATTGCGGTTGTCGCTTAGATTCTTGGCATAAATTTTCTAAGGAGAAGAAAGATTTAACATGGAGGGATTTATGCGTGAGTTATTATTAATTTGCAATTCTATTTTGTAGATTACTAAATTTTTGGATACTAGTTAATAGCAATTCTATTTTGTAGAGTATATTTGAATTGGATGAAAAGATGCATCGTAAATGCGTGATGCAAAGCTGTGGGAGAGTCCTAAGGAACTATAGGACAAATCTCACCAGAGAATACATAAAAGAAGCCGACAAGAGGAAGAAGACAACCACTGAACAGTGGAACTTCCTGGACAAAGAAGAATGGGACGCGTTTGTTGCTTCAAGACAAACTGATGAATTCAAGGTATTAGGCGTCAGTCTCAATCTCATTAATTAATATATGTTGTATTCACTTATTCAAGATTAACATTTAGTGTTACTAACCAAATCATTAATTTGCATACTAACTAGGCCCTCAGTGAGGCACAAAGATCAAGGCATGCACTGAATGTGCATGACCACAGAATGGGTCCAAAGGGGTATGCAGGCGTTCGCCAAAGACTACAGGCTGAGGCTACCGCTGCTCAGTCTGCTGCTACTCAGGAGTCCTCTACCATAGGTAGCACACCTTTGCCTCGCCATGATGTCTGGATAGCTGGGAGGCAAAATAAGAAGGGAGAAATAACTAAGGCCGCAACTGCTGAGGCAGCTGCAAAAATGGTAAAATACAACTCTTACAGCAATCATTCGAATATTGATTATTTGTGTTGTTTACTTAAGTACAAATTTTTGTTTTGGCGATTAGCGGGAGCTGCACGAGCTGAGGAAACAAGGAAAGTTCATCCCTGAGGGAACAAAGGATGAATTGACATTTGCTCTGGGTAACCCAGAGCATCCTGGACGTGTTAGGGCTGCAGGCGCTGGTGTGGGCATCAAATCTTTTTTTGGGTCATCCCAGCGCAAACATGTCCCAAAAGCGTGACTTTCACAAGAAAAGGTAACATATTCTTTCTTTATAATGTTACTGTAAAAGAGAATTCAAAAATTAGAATTTGACGTTTCTTTTATCCATGTATAGGTGGATAAGTTAATTGACAGGAAACTCGAAGAAGCAATGAAAAAGTGGCAGGCATCTCAGACTGCCACTTACCAGACAATACCTACTGCAGACTCTACTCCTACTCCTACTGCAGAGGTTGGGAGTAATCCTGTAGAACCACCACCTAGCACATCCACTGTAAGTATTTTTATGACATAGTAACTAGTTTTTTAATTCAAGATGATACGTATATATGAAATTGTAGTCGTTTCAAAAAAAGATGGTATGTATATATGTATATAACATTCTTTACACAAAAATTTGTAGGGGTTGAAGCCATGCCGTCTAAAAAGTAAAGAATATGTCATGGCAGAGGCGTCGTCTTACCCATCCCTACCAGGGGAAATGTGTCACGGGTCTCCAGTACCAGCAGGTTGGATTCGGGTGAGCCCGATACATATATTCCCCAAGTGGATGGATCTTCCACTGCCATATGCCCACCCAGATTGTGAAACGCTTGGTGAGGCAGTAGGCGGAGTGATATTGTGGCTAAAAGCGGATGTCTTCTTTACTGATAAGGTATGGTAAATTTACATTACGTTCAATTGTTAGTGTGTGTATATGCTGGCAGTTGATCTGAAATTATATATATATATATACAGGTTAAAAAGAAGACACCCACATCATCTAGGCCTCCACTTCCACCTCCTGCATTACCTAGTTGGGTTCCACAGGACCTACCTGTCCCGTTAGGTCCTAACTGTAGGGGTATGGCAGTATGGTTAGGGGAACATGATATAAACTCCCCTATAACTATTTCTTCTGATTCAGATTCTATAGATCAGTCATACGAAACAAAACTATTTATACAAGATATATTGGAGTTGTTTCGATATGATTGGCTAAATACATCTGTGATAGAGCTATGTATAAGGTGAGATATTCTTTATACATCCATATACCTTGTGTATGATCTGGTGATCTGGTTTCTTATTTATTAATGCATGCGTAATTAATACATATTTTGCAGCTACTTAGACAACATATGTGTAGATTTTGGATTCGAACATGTAGGGTTTTTGATTCCATCCTTGATTAGTCTAGTAGCTAAACACCCTACATCAGTTCAACAATACTGCTGTGAGTCTTTTTCAAAATTTGCTGCAAAAAAGAAGACGGTGATAATGGCTCCATTCAATGTAGAGTAAGTTTACTTTGCTTATTATAATTTGGACTTAAGAAAATTACATTTTATTGTGGATTTTGAGTTATTAATTTTTAACTTTTTTTCCTCCAGGGGTAGGCATTGGGAGTTATTGGTTATTGCCCCCGAGACGTTCACTGTGTATTATCTAGATCCTAAGGGGGGTAAATTGAATACAAGATTTGGACACATAATGAAAATGGCAATATTTCGGTGAGAAATATTTCATTTTTCATATCCGTTAACATATGTTATTACATTACTATTTAATTGCAATGTTCTGTGTTACATTAACATGTAGGGGTTTTGAGGAGTACAAAAAGGCTGGAGGAAAGGTCCCCACAAAAAAGAACCAGCCCATAATTTGGAAGAACGTGCAAGTAAGTTCCCGACTGCAATATATGTATATATTATTTATGTGAACAATGCTTAATTAGTTGTATTTTTTAATATTTTGTATGTTTGAATTTATAGTGTGCTACACAAGACAACGGATGGGCATGTGGATACTATGTCATGCGATATATGCACATGATTATCAAACATGTCATACTGGATATCGAATGTATTGCTCAGGTATTATATAGTCTCATTAGATAATATGATCGAAATATATCAATCTTATTTATATCTCATTAATTATATATATACATCATTCTCTTTACAGGTGTTTAAAGCTGACCCCATTACAGGAAAGGACTTACCAAATGTTAATGCTCCCTATATAATGGGAGAATTAAATGAAGTAAGAGAAGAATGGGCAACAGTCATACAATTAGTGGGGGCTTTAAAATATAATTGGGATCCTGATAGCGAATAATGACTAAACAATGATACTTTGTAAATGAATTTCTGAATTATAATATATGTGTGAATGTTTCTACATGTCTAGATATTTCTACATGTGTCTGAGTGAAAATGAATGAAAGTGTTGGTTGCTATATGAATGTTTCTACATGTGTGAATGTGAATGAATGGAACTACATATTGCTAGCATGTGTGAATGTTTATAAATGTGTGAAAATAAAATAGAACTGCAGGTTGCATTGCTAAATGCATGTGCTACTTTTTTATTGTTAATTTTGCAGGTTTATGGCTTGTTGTCGGCTGATATCAATGGATGTCGTAAAACCTGCAGTTCATAACTGAACTGAACATGTTTCTCATCCTGCGACCAGCCACAGCAGGTCTGCAGACTGACAGGAAAAAAAAAAACCTATAGGCGTCGGTTATTTGTAAATAACCGACACATAATGATATAGTGTCGGTGTTCCTACAATAAACTGACGTCTATGTCCTTAACAGCACGGCCGTCACGGCCGTGGGGCGAAGATATATGGTGTCGGTTTTTTACTTATAACCGACACTGATAGTGCCCAAGATGGCGCCCTTTATGTGGCGCGAAGGGTTTGGGCGTCGGTTTTTAACTAATAACCGACTCTTATAGTCCCATGATGGCACGTTTTCGGTGGCACGCGAAGAGTTTGGATGTCGGTTTTGGAACCGACGCCTGATGGGTGGACTTTTAGTGTCGCCCAAATAGGTGTCGCTTAGAAACCGACACTAAAGGCTTTAATAACTGACACTAAAGGTAGGTTCTGTAGTAGTGTTAATCTTCTCATAGAACACATAGGAAGGATGTCCCGCCACCTCTGAAGCCCAAGCTTCCTCAACAATAGGTCGACACCTCTGGTCTAACAGCCATGCGGATTGGAAAGCAAAGGGAGAGGGTTGTTTTTGTGTCACCATCGATCTAGCCCATGATAGGATCGGGCAGTGATCAGAAACCTTAAAGCGCGTGTAGTGGGATGAACTGGACGCAGGATGAACCTCACCCCAAGCTGCATTGAGCATAACTCTATCCAAACGCTCCCATGTCGTCAGAGTAAGGTATTTTTCATTAACCCATGTAAATTTACTGCCATCAAAAGGTGCCTCAGTCAGATTTGCGTCTGCAATGAAGTTGTTGAAGTCCGACATGTCCACCTCACCAGGAGGTGTATCACCTCTCCTCTCTTCTATCTTCTGCACCACATTGAAATCACCTCCAATCTGCCATCTGCTATCACCAATGTCAGCCGATAAAATCCTGAGAGACTCCCACAACTCCCTCCTTCTGTAAGTGTCGCAGCTGGCGTACATGCCTGTAAAGAAAGCATGTGTGCTATTCGGATCAGTAATGCAGATAGTTATATGTTGACGATGAGAACAAACCACCTGAGGATCAAAGCTACGATCAACAAACATCCATATCTTGCCTCTTTCCGAAGCGTTATCAGTAAACCAGTCCAAACGGACTATATCAAGAAGCTCCTCCACCCTTTCAGCTTGGATAAAAGGCGCCATCAAACAAATAATCTCCGGTTTATGCCTCCTGCATATGTTACCAAGGACTCTTCGAGTTGGATTATTCGCAGCCCCTCTAATGTTGCAGAATAAGGCCTTCAATTCCATAAACTTATAAAGAGTACCCCAAACGTCCGAAAGAAACCCTTCAGAACGTATGACGTTCCCCATCACTGTAACCATCATCTGAGATCCAACGCGCGTCATCTACAGACCGCCTTCTCGTAGGTCGAAGTGGTTTATGTTTTTCCATATGGTCATGCCCCGAGCTATATATCTGTGTATATTCAGCTCCGGATCTCCCTCTTCTACGGTTTGGAACATCCCTTGGTTCAAAGCATAGGTAGTCCTCCAAGCTACGATGTCTGAGTGTCATTCTATATTCTTCCTGGTTCATAACCAATCTACTATCTTCAATGACAGACGATTTGTGCTCATGTGTCCGACTCTCCACTTTAGGTTCCTCGTTTCTTTGTGCTGTCCGATCTTCCACAGTGTGTGTGTCCCTGTTGGGATCCTGCCTGTCATCATGTAGGATGTGTTCCAAAACTATCTCCATTGGTATGCCAATCTCCTTTCCTTCTTCAGTCAAAACCACTTCCGGGGAGGAAAGTTTCCCTCTCGCCACCATCTGTAGCTTGATCAAAGATCTTCTATGGCCATAATTCAGGTTGATGAACTGTGGGACATCCTCCGCGAACGCTTCCATCTCAACCAACACTCCAGAGACATCATTCTCCTACTTCATCCAAGTAGAAACACTCCTCATATCCCCAAAAGCTGCCATCATCTTTTCAATCGAGTCTCTATCCCTGCATATAATAGGTATCCCAGAAACCCAAAACCAGAAATGTTCATGAATCTGACAATCTTGTCCACCTTCCATCGTTTTCAAGACTAAAGGCACTCCCCAGGGGTCCAAAAGACCTTCAGAAACAGCCGATCTCGCCTCTTCTATCGAGTTAAAGAAAACGATCGCCTTCGTAGGTGCAAATCTATAGAAATCAAGGGCTTGAGGCCACCTCCTCTTGACTGGATTCAACAAGTCATCCCACCGAACCTTTGGGTGCCACGATATCTCCATCGCCGTAGATAGAGATGACTCTCTCCTCTTCCGCATCTCATCATCCGGACCTAGATCAACCTCGATCCTTCTGGCCACATGTTGATTACCGCCTCGAGCTGGTATACCGACAGGTAAAGGAGGAAACGCCTGATATGATGATATGTCTGGCGGTTTGTTGTTGATGATCTCTCGGCAACATCTTGATTCATGTCCATGTTGTTGACATCTGTAACATACCCGTCGGCGCGTGCATTGAGATTGCCAATGTCCTTTAGACATGCAATTATAACAAGTATCCTTAGGTATACCATAAACAGATCCTTTCTTCTTCATGCTATCCTGCTCGCCGGCAATGGTGATACGCGGTGGATTCATCATACGTTCATCGACCACCTGTTCATCCCCGCTCGGCACCGGTAGGGTCCCATTACCGGTCTGTGTGTCTATAGGAACATCAGCGGGAGATCCTAGACCGCTAGGTGGGTTCATAGGATGATCAGTCTCTCGTTCTACGTTCCCCTCCATCAGTCTCCCATCTCCTTGTGACTGCTCAATCCTCGTAGACGACTGTTGCACTGTCGATGTGTGATCTTCATTCACCGACTGAGAAAGAGAAGGATTCGTCATATGATCATGCACCAGCGTGTTATTCATGGGCTGCGTATCCTCGATCGGTGTCTGCCGCGTGGGAGATTAAGGATGTTTCTGATATCAGGAATCACAACATCTGTTGGTGTTGAAGAGGAGGCAAAGTTGTTGCGCCGTTCAGCCACCGCGCTCTGCGCCCGCCTATATATAACGCTCTGACGCGTAACCCTCCATAGGAGCGGTGAAGGCAACATCTCTACCCAGCCACCGGCTAGGATGGGAAAGAGAGGGAGGTGATGATCTGGGTGGACTCCGGTGGACGGGGTGTCCAACCGGAGGGGAGCTGACGGTGGCCGCCGCCAAGGCGGATCAGATCTGCCTAGGGTTTCGCTCCGGAGCCACCGACCTCTAACTATATTTATGGTACCTCATATATATATATATATATATATATATATATATATATATATATATATATATATATATGGCTAAAAGAATTGTGTACCCGAGTACATGTAGCTTACATGTACCCACCTTCATTTATGTAGATTGTAAGTTTCTACTGAACAAACCAACCTTATGGATGTAAAGTATACCCCTTAGATAAGATGTTTATAAAAAATCACCACATTCTGATATTCATTAATCATCTAACAAAAGAAAATGTGTATTTTCTAATCAACGGTAAGTTGCAGAAATTGCAGAAACCATTGAATGATATATTGCTATATCTCATGATCTCTATGAGATATTGTTATGATTTTTTAAACACATCTAATCTATATAATTTTGATTCAATCCATATGGTTGGATTTTATCAACATACTCTGCACGTGCTATTTTAATGGCCGGTACACATAAGTTACATGTACCGGCCGGTACACACTTCCTAACCTCTATATATATATATATATATATATATATATATATATATATATATATATATATATATATATATATATATATATATATATATATATATATATATATATATATATATATATATATATATATATATATATATATATATATATATATAGAGAGAGAGAGAGAGAGAGGGAGAGAGAGAAGGGTTAGAATAAAATGTGAGTGTACAGATCGTACTATGCATCCAGTACGAGTGATGTTTATAAAAATTATTGTTTCAAAATTTACATCATTGATTTTATTGTTATATTACACGTGGGTTATAGTAAAAGTTGGTTTTATTTAGATACTTCTAGTTTATTCATCTAAAAACAATCAAAATAAACACACAAAAATAATTTGCAACACATCGTTTTTGTTGCCATCACATGCATGTCCTATAAATTTTTAAACGATCTCAAATTTGATATATATCCACTATTTATAATATATTTAAAAAATCAACAATTTGAATTTTTCATATATTTTTGCCTGAGGGAAAATGACTAAGGTGTATAGCTCGAGTGTATTTTAGCTTACTATATATATAATATCTTATTATATTTGAGTATTTTACTGTTTAGTTTAAAAAGAAGTATTACTATGTTTATGTACATACCATTTGGATTTAAAGATGCTATTTTTATCAACTTTCTTTTTGGTGACCGAGAGAATCCACATAGGGTATTATAAATATTTGAAGCATGAGAGAGTATGATCCAGTCACCCACTTCCTATCTTTTAAAATTACCTAATACCATTTTTCAAATTATAACTTAATCATGTTGGTCTATTTCTATCAATCTATTGATTTCTTTCCGCTTATGTATTATTTTATTTTAGGCGGTGTTTCCGTTTTCAGAAAGAATATAACTACAATTAATTAAAATTAATATTCGTCTTTTCTTCTTCATGTATGAGATAATAGTTAAAAAGAAATAGTTTTCTCCGTTCAAAATTTTAAAGTGAGCAACATCTTTCTTTCTGCCTCGGTTGAAAAGTGCAAGCGTTCGTTCTCTCTCTATCAGCAATACATAAGGCATACTTTTCTTTCGCTAGGGGGTTCCCCATCAGTCTCTTCTCCATCCACCAGTTTACAACTCGCAGTTGAAAGTTGCTCCATCATCATGGCTCCGGCTAATCGCAACTCAGCCATGGACCGAGCCAAGAATGTCCTGCCCACGGTGCCGTCAATAGCTGCCTCTGCTATTCTAGCTCGCACCCTCATCAACCACATCCTCCTCCCACATCGAGTTCAGGACTGCATTGAGAACTCCCTATCCAACATCACATACTTCTTTGTACCGTCGTCCGGTGGCATCACACTGGTTATTGATGAGCCGAAGCACAACGCCTCCAACGAAATCTTCGAGGCTGCCGAACACTACTTGCGTGACAAGGTGACGATTCGCTTCCATGTTTTCAAACATCAGTCTAACCCCAAGAGGCGTCTGACAGCCAATCAGGGCGAAGTAGTCAAGGACGTGTTCGACGGTGTGGAGTACAGCTGGCGCCTCTCGCACCGCGATGCCCGTCGGGGGAACGAGGAAGAGTTGGTGCGCTCTCTCGAGCTCTCCTTCCATCGCAGCCATCGTCCGGAACTTAACTCCTACCTGACTCACTTGGTTGAGAAGTGGCTGGTTTACAAGCTAGGCAAGCGAGAGGCAGATCCAGCTGCACTACTTGTGCCAGTTACGATGGAACTCCGTCAACCTCAACCATCCGGCCACCTTTGATACCCTTGATATGGATCCCAAACTAAAGAATATGGTAATGGGCGACTTGGAGCAGTTTGTTGGCAGCCGTGACAACTATCGCTGGGCATGGAAGCCGTCGAAGAGGACTTACCTTCTGTACGGACCCCCGGGGACAGGGAAGTCCAGCCTCATCGCCGCCATGGCAAACTTCCTCAAGTTCGACGTGTACGACCTCAAGCTGGCGGAGTTCAAAGACTACGACAGCCTGCGGGCTGTGGTCGAGAAGACAACCAAACGCTCCATCTTGGTGGTGGAGGACATGGATTACTCCATTCAACCGGTGCACCGGGAGGGAGTAACCATGACCGGGTTGGTGGGCTGGATGTACTGGGTGACGTTTTATTGTGCGGGTGAGATGATTATTGTTCTCAGTACGAACCATAAGGAGATGCTCGATCCTTCCTTGCTCCGCCCAGGTGGGATTGACCTACATATCCGTATGTCCTATTGCACGCTAGCGGGATTATGGACCCTAGCTGAGAACTACCATGGTATCAAGGACAACTGGCTTTTCCCCGAGATCGAGAGGCTCATTGGGGAAGTGGTTGATGTCACGCCAGAAGAGGTGATAGGGGAACTAATGAAATCAGACGACTGTGACAAAGCACTCGAGTTCTTGCTTGATTTTCTAAGGAAGAAGACTACTGATCCCAAGAGCAAATAGGAACAAGATATGACTACCACCTAAAATTTTCTAATATGCTATGTCTTAGGGATATATACATGTCTAGTTGTCCATGAGGCTAGATAAACATTGAGATGGTCCTATGGAATTATCAATTAATTCTAGTAATTGTCACTGTAAGCAATATGCAGCTTTTCATATATTTCCAATTAGTAACTATAAGTTTTTCATTTATCATAATCCTCTCTTACAATTAGGTTCATATTGTTTCATCCAACTCGATGTTTTACATGCATCTTGTACACATGAGAAGGCTACACAAATGTAATGATAAAATGCCTTTATACCAATAGGTGAAAAAATGGAATTTGCTTATAGGTTTGGTTAAATTGTTGTTCAAAGCAAACTTTTGCATGGTGTTTTTACATTCATTGGGTCATACGGCTTGGAACTCATTCATGTCTTATAGGTGTACCACACATTGAATTTAATGTATGCAAAATGAAGTTTAAAGCCAATGCATTCTTAAGCTTCCTTCTATGCCATGTGAACTGTGAAAATCTCATATTTTGTTGTTGAAAGCATCAAACTACTACTTCATTGCATTGTGATAAACTATAAAAGCTATAGAGTTGTAAATTATGATGCCAATGATAGAAAAGTCTTAGCTGTCTCTTTCTATAAGATCCAAATCACATGTTACATTATATCATGTCACTAAGCAATATATGATTCTTTTCAAACCAAATTTACTAGAGAATGACCAGTTTATGGGATCTTTGTTGTTTTCCCTTTAGCTTTATAAGGTCATTGATATGTGTTGGGATCAAAATAATGTTGTATGCTTGCCCAGCCATAGTCCATAAGAAGCTGGAAAAGTTACACTTCGAGTAAATTTAACCAATTTATGATCCAAATTATGTGCAATAACTATAAGAAGCAAATGAATGAAATGTCAACACTACAAATTGTGTTGGTAATCTAAGTTTTATTAATGGTTACAAAAATACATCAAATCCATTATGGAGTTTGATATAATTTGAGCTGAATTTATATGTTTTATCAACTTTCTTTTTATTGTTTTGATTTGGGTAATGTGTTTAATTTTTGTTTCCTTTTTTTGTTTTACGATCTGTACTTGAAATAAAAACATAAAGAAAAGAAAATTGATAAAAAGAGAGGACATTTTTCATGAGAATTAGTTTTGCTTTCCCGATAAGTAACCATGTTGCTTGCCATGATAGGTTTCCTACATTAATTGTTTGATTTTTGGAAGTAGGATACCATTGCATGTATTGGGAGTTTATTTACTTTCCCTTTAAATTGTCAAAGTTTGTATCATAATTTTGCAATTGAAATCATAAAATCTTCCGATTTGCACTCTACACTCTTATGGAACCCATGCTTCTATGAAAAAGATGCTAACAATAAATGGTGATCTCCCAATTAGGAATGGGAGTTTTAGTAAATGCAATGGGCAATGTAATGCCAGACTTCCAAATGCCTTAAGGACACCCCTCACCTAGACGTCTGAACTGATTGTGACTGGCATGGTCTTGAGTTGTATCATGATAGACTCAACTCTATAGAATTTATGTTGTCATACGCTTGTCTCGTCTTTCAATAGAGTAGTCAAGGATCCTCCCTTCCTATATAGGTCATGTTTGAGTGAGGATTAAATCACATCTAACCTAATCATATAAAAGAGAGAAATATTTATCTTCCAAGCTTTCATTTTTCATATAATTGTTTTATGTTGTGCATATTATGGTCCTTTCTTACTAATATGCTAATGTTTTTAAAATCAATTATACTTAATAAAATGAACAAGATAGGTTATAAGAATCTGATGAAACCATCCCGTGGTACTTCACGTCCTACACTACGTTGTTAGGCTGTAAAAATTTCATCAACAATCTTCTCATAAGTTAACCGTACCACATCATTAGGCTCTTATTTTTTTTCTAATCAATAAACTACTCTAAATTTACAATATTCATTTTTAAATGGCCTACTTTGGGCCCAAAGGCTTTCAAGGTGGATCCTCTAAGGAACCTCTACATTAATATTTCTTCTGATCAAATGTATGCCAAAAGGCTATCTAACCCTAGTCATAGCTCTTAATCACACATCATACATGCCAATAGTGAAAATGCTTGGTACCTCTACATTAGTATTTCAAATGCTTTTGATCAAATGTATGTCAGTTATCCAACCCTGGTCTTAGATCTTAATCACACATCATACATGCCAATATTGAAGAACTCTTGGTACCTACCAAAAGGCTATCCAATTTTACTCACAACCAAGATTCCTCCGTGATAATGACATCCCAATTTTAGTATAATGTTATATTTCTACCAAATTTTTGTCTTAGTCAGGCTAACTTACTGTCACCTATATATGGAGACATCAAACAACTACTCAGATTAAACCCCTATACGTCGTCCATTCAAGATACCCTCAATTGTGAAATATGTAATGACCCTATCAACATGCTACAAAATTTTCTCAAAATCTTGAACAATCTCCTTCAGTGTGACATTTAAAACCTAACTATCGTGAAGATGTTGAAAGTCTTCCCATATCATAATGACCACATCAGAAAATCAAGTCGTCCTAAAATTCACATTTCAAGCCTTCAACCTAATGATAAAATCTACCTAAACCATGCCACAAGTTGTATACTTTCACATTCATATCACATCTACATTTGTGCCATACAAATGCCTACTTTAGCCCTGAGATGGACTTTCATGCATGTAGGGTCTCAAATCTGTGCTCCTAACAAATAGCTATGTTACATGCCAATTCTCATGTGTCATGAAATTGGTTATTGCTAAGACAAATGCTTGCTCAACTAAGAGTCAAACTAAGAGATCTAATCTAAACTTTTCATATTATGTTCCCTCAAACACATCATTGGTATACTCCTTCATCAATCTTGGACAAGACAACCAAATCAAATCAACCTTTAGATTATGCTCTGTGCATACTAATTCATTTTTTTTAAAGGATACTTTCACTATTTATGACATAATCTATTAGTATAATGGTCCATCCATCTTGTTACAACCCCAATTTTTGAGTTCATTTGGTGAGAAATGTGATTTCTCATATTAAAGATATTTGAACAAATAAAGATATAATTTGTTTTGAATAAATGGATTTCATTTACAATAGCCTTGATGATTGTTTTGTGGGCTTTATTGGCTATTGGGCCCAATAACAAGGAAAAGACACAAGGAACTTCATTATTAATAAGAAATGGAGAAAAGAAAAATGTAGAAACCTCTAGAAGGCAAAAGTATGTAATCCAAAGGTGGATTTTGTACCTCTTGGGTTCCTTGGGGTCTGAGGAGTCCAAATTTGCAAAGATAATGCAAAAAGAAAAGAAAAGATCAATTAAATATTTCTTTATTAAGAAAGAAATTGAAAATAATGATAAAATGTGGAAAATAAGTGGAAAGAGGCATAATTGAGTTATTCGTGGTGGATTTTCGTATCCATAAGGTTTCTAATATTAAAAGGAATGTCAATGAGGAAAATAAAAAGAAAGATAAAGAGAAATCCTCAAAACGAGATATTTTAATAAGAAATAAACAAGATAATGTGAAATGAAGAATATAGATGCATCTAGAAGGATAATAAGTATCCTTAAAAAGGATTTCGAAATATTAGAGTTTCTTGTGGTCCAAGGATCCCCAATGAAGAAAGAGGAAAGAGAAAATATGAATTATGCAAAATAAGAGGATAAAGTGATACATAATTAATGGATTTTGTGGTTTTGTTAGAAAGAAGGTATTTTCTATTAAAAAGAAAATATAATTTTCGTGGCCAATAAATTAAAAGCCAAGAAAAGGAAAATTAAAGGAATAATTTTGAATTCCTTAATAGTCAAGGATCATCGATAATCAAGGAATTATTTAAAGGAGAAACTTATACTTGTTTAAAGGAAAGAAGGTTTCCTTTTGAGAAGGGACCTTGTTGTCTTCGTGGGCAAGTATCCTAGGGCATTGCTCTCCTCCTCTATAAGAGGATAGAGCCCCTGACTAGGGCTAAAGGAAGTTCCACGCAACCATCCCTCTCTTCTCATTCTTCTTCTTCTTTCAAAACCCTAGGATAAAGGAGTAGCATGGCCATGGAACCACGAGGAGTTGTTAAACAATCTTGATGAAGGAAGGATGTACCCACGATGACCTAGGAGAGATCGACCATCACCCCCTTGCCCGCGCCTTCACACAACGCCTACAAGAAGTCTACAACACGACTGCAGGTCGACGGTCCAGCGCCCCACACCCAGCCATCCAAGCCAAGGCTCGAAGCTTGGGCAGGTGCGATGGAGGGCGACGGAGGCAGGGAGGCCATTGCTGATGCCCTAGGGGTGCAGGGTAGGGGTAGAGAAGCCACACCATCATGGCTAGGGCGACACAGCAATAGCTGCGTTAGTTTGAAGAAGGCAGAGGTCCCTTTGGACCATTTTACCCATCCCTGTAATGAAGAGACGACTGTTTAAGTGGGGGCAAAAGCGTCTTTTAATTCTAATTTCTAAGCGGGTCGTGTTGCATGCATGAGACGACGTGGCTGCTTTTGATTGGTCTAAAAAGGTAACTTTTGCAAAAATCATATCTCTTTAATGGTAGCTCGGATGAACACACATAAAATTTGAAAATTGCTCAGAACAATGAGAGGAATCCAATAAAAATATGTTTAGAATGCTAATTCCTCTTGCAATTCGAAAAGAAGTGTAATTTATCAACTGTAATGAATTAAAGATTAAGAAATCCTATTTAGAGATGATTAATGCATCTAGTAGGATTTAATGGATGATTATAGTTGATAGTAACCTGTTAATTATAAAAAGGTATATTGAAAACAAAAAGGATGAACTTTGTGTGTAATTAGTTTAATTTAGAGTTTCATATGCATGAATATGCTTAAAGCGGCCTTGAAACCCTAATATTGGTAAATGCAACTCTTAATGGCTTTAATTATTCAAAATCGTGAATAAAGCTAAGATTTGATGATTCTAAGATATTTTGAGTATAAAGGTTTCTAATTGTGGATAAATACCTTTAATGTAGAAATTAGGGTTTTCTAATGAATAACGGTAGACTTAATGACAATTAGAATTTATATGTGAATTAGACCATAATGAACTATGAATTGATGATAAATGAGCATAATGATCGTGTCATGGAATAAAAGGGATAAAAATGGTAGCTTTAATGTAAAAGATGCTTAATGGACTTAATTGATGATTAATTGTGTTGTTTCTGAAATTAAGGTTATATGTTGTTAAAAGGTAACCTTAATAACTTTCACGAAGGATAGATGAGAAATTAGGGTTTAAAAGAGTAAAATGAAGTAAAAAACCTAATTGCAAAGTAAACCCTAAAAGAAGTAGAAATCCTAAAAAGGAATAGAAACCTTAAGTAGCAAGATGGTTTGAATAGATTTTGATAAAAAGGAATTGGATGTAATTTCAGGACTCTTATACTTTCTTGATTGGATGTCTTGATTGATTGGACTATTCTATCTCAATTCAGCCTAACAGGTATGTGGTTAATTATGGTTAATTACATGTAGTTTCTTGAGGGTTTTCCAAATATTTTCTCGCATTGAATGCAACCTAAACAATTGGATGTTCATACTTGCAAAATTATAAAGTCACTATGGTTATCACAATTATAAATAAGTATGTATTCTCGAACCTACATGCCACCTTGATGGATGATGCAAAGAGGTCAAGCCCTGGAGGGAAGACCCACGGGCACCATGAGTGGTGACCCCAGGCACCAAGCTCGGGATTGAGAAGGTGGCCTATGATATTGCGTGACTAAAGGGCACCATGAAGGGTGACCCCAGGCACCAAGCTCGGGATTGAGAAGGTGGCCTTAAGTCAATGGCAAAAGAGAAACCCGAAAGGGGGTATGCCAGGGTTATGGAAAAAGTAGTGGAGAATGTCATACTGAAAAGTTTAAATTAGCTTGTTAATTAACTTGATTGTGATAATTAGATTGTTATCCATATTTGCAAAATTTTAGTTGTCCCAACATACCAGCATATTCTGATATGCTGACCGACGTTTTTTTTGTCGGCATTTTAGGTACAAGATTGAAAAGGAAAAACAGTAAAGTGGCACGTGTGGAATTAAATGCAAAATAAATTACAAAGGAGGATTAGTTAGAATGGACTCCTGATGCGGATAGAAGTAGATATCCCTATTTTTGGAAAAGGTATGCAAAGTTTTATTTTATACCAGTTCTCAGTTTAGTTGGTAAAATTTGATAATTGTTATTGATTATTTGTTGAACATTTGATCCTGTTAATTGAGATAATTGCTCTGACCTCTTGGTCTCCCTTAATTGGAGATTACCAGGAGGTGGGGTCCTTACATTTGGTATCAAAGCGTAGGTTCCTCATTTAATCTTTAATAATTATTAAACTTTACAAACTCTATAGAACCCAAGATATTTATTAGAGGATTTTCTAAAAGATAGAGGTGTCTAGAAAAGGATCACGTTTGGGGGCTGGCAGGATTTTCCTCCGCACCACTAGTCGAAATATGAGGACTCCCGAATTAGTGTGACTGCCTGGCCAAAGTCTCAAGATTTGACTCGAAATAAGATACCTTTAGAACTCTCTCATCTTGTTCATCCCTTCTCAACTTAAATTCTCTTAAGGACCTTAAGGATTAGGGTTTTCTCTATTCTCCCCACCCTTATGAGGTATGGGTAAGGTTGACAAGGTTTAAGGAATCCTCCACCAAATTAATAAAAGGCATGAAAATAAGATGCCATGGACATAAGCTTAATAGATTAAGCGTAAAAGAATAGATACATGCTTAGGTCGTATGACATAAGTTGTCATGCCCTCAGGAGAGACCTGAGGCTAAACCTTCTTGTCAGGAGGATAAGTAAAGAAAGTTAGTCTTAGAGGTAGGGATCTCCATTATAAGTAGAGACCCGACACCTCCTCTAAGAAGGATGTTAACCCTAACCCTAAGTAAAGATTAGAGAGAGAGATGACATGAGGAGTTGTGAGGGTGGATATGCTTTTGGATGCCCATATGAGCCATGAGAGGTTGGATTACCTAGAACCTTTGGCAACCCAACCCTAGAAAGGGTCATGCATGTTAGAGTGAAGGATAGCTCCTTCAATGATGAGGTTAGTGAAGAACCTATGGAAACCCTATGGGCTATATGAGCATGGCATAGTATGCACCCAGAGTTCGTTAGTAGTGCTAACAGTAGGTTGAAACCCCAGCCAGGAGAGCATGATGGATAGCTTATGAGATAAGCATAAAGGGCTATGGATAACTTGGAGTAACCATAAGCTTGAACATGGGTTCACCCATGTAGGGGTATGCTTGTAGGCTTGATCCACCTTCATGGAAATAGGACCTTTAGTATAAGGCTGGTTGTGGAGTTAGCTCTAGAGAGAAAGCAAGACCTAGATTCCGTGAAAAGTGGGGAGTTTAGGATGATGTAACCTAAGTGGATGCTAGTGGTTGCCTCATGCTTGATCCTTGGAGGCTGATGATATCTTGGTTGCCATTAGAGGAACCAAACCCTGAGAGAGGATGAGACTTCTGGCACCTATGTGCCTATGGTATATGTGTTTACCTTCTAAGATAGGAAGGAGAGTTCCTTAGACCCCGAAGAGGCTTAGTAACAGGTTGTGAGGCCTTATACCTTGTTGATTGTCCTTGAGGAGGACTCCACTCTGAAGTTTTGTTCAAGTAGAAGGATCATGGGGAGTGCATGTCATGCCTTATACATGCTTGATTCATGGTCAAGAGGTTGAGCATGTAGTAGGATACCTAAAAGTGAATCTAGGGTTCCTAGGCCTAAGAGGGGAAGTGGTGTACCTGATGCTCATGGTGAGATTTGAGATTCGAGCATGGTACTCCTCATGGTTAGAGGAGAGGGAACCCCTTAAGTTTAAAGGTATGTTTGATGAACCCCCCACAGCTAAGTGATGACATGGGATGAGAACAAGTATGACCTTGCATGGTTTAGTAGGTGGTCTACTTGTGCCTTAGTGGCTGTTGGGTTAAGCATGCTCATGTGAATATAAACCCAAAGGATGTTTGTGACCTTGTTGTCAAGAGTTATAGTTTCCTCCCATCATGGGAGAGGAACCCTTGGGTAGAGTGTGTACTAGTTTTGTGGGTTTTGTGTAAACCTAAAGATGTCTCATAGGATCGTGAGAAGCTAAGTGAAAAATACATGGTATGAGATTGAACCTGTAGACCCATAGATAACCATTTCTAAGTGCATGTGGATGTGTTACCATGTAGGTAACCGGTATGAGGCCTGACCAAGGTAGGCAGGTTTCCATGACCCCTATGGAAGGATGGAAGTCATCCATGAATGCAGAGAGAGAGATGATAAAGGCTTGGGTAAGGTTCTAAGCTGGACATGTACTATGTTAGAATCCTAAGCCTATCCTAGGGTCAGGTAGGGATAAGACCGATGGAAGTAGGAGTTGCCTAATTCCCTAGTTGCACATGACCATAGGGTCGGGAGGTAACATCTATCATTGTCTAAGGGCCATGGGTTAGGAGATTGATCACCTTCATGAACTCGTGGGACCCAAAGGGCAGATGAATAGGGCACTCTCTGGATGCATAAGGGAAGAGAGATGACCCCTAAAGTACCGACACCCTATAGAACTAGAGGAGATGACCAAGGAATGTGTGTGGACCCAAATAGGTTTGAAACCAGTTTTCCATGGAAGTAACTTTGATATCGGGATGATTGTGATGTAGAGACATAAGTTGCACATTTCAACTTCGATTTGAAAGTGTACTGGCAATGTGGGATGTACCATCTCTACTCTTGGAATAGGAAGAACTTTGTGTTTGGACGGCCACCAAATGCTTATTTCCTCTTGTTATGGGAGTGAGAGATAGGACAGTATGCATGTCATACACCAAGGGTAAAGATGATGTGAGTTGGAATGTTGCCATGAGGAATGAGGATAGATATGATAATGCGCCCTTGTGGAGTGAATGATACATGGATAGGTACAAACGATAAGAGTATTAAGGTAATCATCTTGTGAGAATGTTTTATCATGAGCTATGTGGAATTTGCAAGTGATACAAGGTTGAGTTTGATAACCAAGAGGATGAGCTCAGAGTGTTCTGATGAAGATAGACTTAGAGTTTGAGATGATATGATAAGTGGAATACATGGAAGTGTATGACTTCAACATTACCTAATACCTAAGGATGTGAAGTGGTAATGGATGCTCTGGTTGAGATATAGCTGCCTTGTTTGGTTAGAGATTAGAAGAGGTTGTTAGGCTAACCCTAAGTTTGGAAAGAAGATAGGTTTGGCTAACCCTTAGATGCAACGATACTGATTGATCAAGTTAATGGTTGTTTGGTTAGCCAGCCTAGTCTTTCATGCAATGGAAGGATGGTGGTAGAACCTTAGATACACTTCTTTGAATCGTGGTAAAACCCTGATGAGAGTGGTTTAGGGATTCTGAGGAATCGATCTTGAGGAATCATGACATACAAGAGATCATGGTTTTAAGATCACCATAGACCATGATACTACAAAGATAGTAAGTGATAGTAGCACTTTGGATGCTTGATATGAAGTTACATGTGGCATGTGGCCATGCAAGCCGAGGGTGAAGGACGAACACCAGTAACCCAGTGTTTTGGCATAGAGGATAAAGAGTCCCCGAGAGGGAATGGGAGTTCACCACTATGGATGTTGTGGTAAGTCTCCCCTTGACCAAGGAAGGTCAAGATACAATGTGGGTTATGGTAGATTGCCTTACCTAGATGACAAGAGAAAGAAAGAGTACTGTCAAGGAAAAAATTGGGTTGAACTACTTATAAGAGAGAGAGAGATGGTTCATCTACACCATGATGCAAGTTCAAAAGTTCTTGAGTAGGACCTAAAACTTCCATTAGGTGGAAGTAGATACATGAAGAACTCGATGTCATTACAGTTTATCACCCCATACTAATGGTCAATATGATCCAGAGTAGAGGGTATGATGAGAGCATGTGTGCTCATTCAGGGTGATACATAGAGATAGTTCTTAAGATGTGATGTTAACCACCATAGCCTTTATCGGGATGCAAGAAGTTATATAAGGAGGTTGTGTCGGTCACCACTTCATTAAGATGATGTTGGTGAAGGAGGCCTCGCGAAGGTCACAAAAGAACCATAATGTGTGCAGATGAAGTCGCTTTGATCGTGCAATGGCTGAGAGGGAGCCAGAGGCGACATGAGTCGTGAGACGATGCAAAGTAGACTGACATGCAGTTCACTGTGGGAGAGTATGTGATGTGAAAATCCAACCCCTTTAAGCTATAGATGAGGAAGCTGAGTCCCCAATATATGGGTCCCTTTGAGATGGATTTGTGGAGATGGTTGTGTTTAGCAATACCCCTCAGGATAACATGACGTATAATGTGTTCCATGAGTCTGATCTAGAGAACGATGTGAGGTACCCAAGCCATGTGTTGAACCCTAAACCTATTCAACTTTTGAGAGGCTGAAATGTCCTAAGTCACCTATGAGGGTACGATATACTGAGGTAAGAAAGAACTCAAATGGAAGAATATGAGATAATGAAGGTTCTTGGGAAGCACCATGGAAAGGGTGAATCCACATGGGAGTCCTGATGGACATAAGAAAGGCTTATCCTATTTTTTTGTGTGCCTGGTGGAATTTTGAGGACAAAATTCCTATAAGAGGGGAAGGATGTTACAACCCCAATTTTTGGGTTCATTTGGTGAGAAATTAATTTCTCATATTAAAGATATTTGAACAAATAAAGATATAATTTGTTTTGAATAAATGGATTTCATTTACAATAGCCTTGATGATTGTTTTGTGGGCTTTATTGGCTATTGGGCCCAATAACAAGGAAAAGACATAAGGAACTTCATTATTAATAAGAAATGGAGAAAAGAAAAATGCAGAAACCTCTACAAGGAAAAAGTATGTAATCCAAAGGTGGATTTCATGCCTTTGGGTTCCTTGGGATCCGAGGAGTCCAAAGATGCAAAGATAATGCACAAAGAAAAGAAAAGATCAATTAAATATTTCTTTATTAAGAAAGAAAATAAAAATAATGATAAAATGTGGAAAATAAGTGGAAAGAGGCATAATTGAGTTATCCTTGGTGGATTTTCGTATCCATGAGGTTTCTAATATTAAAAAGAATGCCAATGAGGAAAATAAAAAGAAAGATAAAGAGAAATCTTCAAAAAGAGATATTTTAATAAGAAATAAACAAGATAATGTGAAATAAAGAATATAGATGCATCTAGAAGGATAATAAGTATCCTTAAAATGGATTTCAAAATATTAATGTTTCTTGGGGTCCAAAGGAGCCCCAATGAAGAAAGAGGAAAGAGAAAATACCAATTATGTAAAATAAGAGGATAAAGTGATACATAATTAATGTATTTTGTGGTTTTGTTAGAAATAAGGTATTTTCTATTAAAAAGAAAATATAATTTTCGTGGCCAATGAATTGAAAGCTGAGAGCAAGAAAATAAAAGGAATAATTTCGAATCCCTTAATTGTCAAGGATCATAGATAATCAAGGAATTATTTAAAGGATAAATCTTATACTTGTTTAAAGGAAAGAAGGTTTCCTTTTGAGTAGGGACCTTGTTGTCTTTGTGGGAAAGTATCCTAGGGCATTGCTCTCCTCTTCTATAAAAGGATAGAGCCCCTGACTAGGGCCAAAGAAAGTTCCACGCAACCATCCCTCTCTTCTCATTCTTCATCTTCTTCTTTAAAAACCCTAGGATAAAGGAGTAGCGTGGCCATGGAACCACGAGGAGTTATTAAACGATCTTGATGAAGGAAGGATGTACCCACGACGACCTAGGAGAGATCGGCCATCACCCCCTTGCCCGCTCCTTCGCACATTGCCTGCAAGAAGTCTACAACGCAGTTGTAGGTTGACGGTCCAGCGCGCCGCACCCAGCCATCCGGGCCAAGGCTCAATGCTTGGACGGGTGCTATGGAGGGCGATGGAGGCAGGGAGGCCATCGCTGGTGCCCTAGGGGTGCAAGGTAGGGGTAGAGAAGTTGCACCATCGCGACTAGGGCGATGTAGCAACAGTTGCACGAGGTTGAAGAAAGCAGAGGTCCCTTTGGACCATTTTACCCCTCCTTGTGATGAAGAGATGGCCATTTAAGTGGGGGCAAAAGCATCTTTTAATTCTAATTTCTAACCGGTCTGTGTTGCATGCATGAGGTGATGTGGCAGCTTCCGATTGGTCCAAAAAGGTAACTTTTGCAAAAATCATATCTCTTTAATGGTAGCTCAGATGGACATGCATAAAATATGAAAATTGCTCAGAAAAATGAGGAGAATCCAATAAAATATATTTAGAAGCTAATTCCTCTTGAAATTCGAAAAGTAGTGTAATTTATCAACTGTAATGAATTAAAGATTAAGAAATCCTATTTAGATATGATTAATGCATCTAGTAGGGTTTAATGGATGATTATAGTTGATAGTAACCTATTAATTGTAGAAAGGTATATTGAAAACAAAAAGGATGAACTTTGCATGTAATTAGTTTAATTTAGAGTTTCATATGCATGAATATTCTTAAAGGGGCCTTAAAACCCTAATATTGGTAAATGCGACTCTTAATGGCTTTAATTATTCAAACTCCTGAATAAAGCTAATATTTGATGATTCTAAGCTATTTTGATTATAAAGGTTTCTAATTGTGGATAAATACCTTTAATGTAGAAATTAGGGTTTTCTAATGAATAAAGGTAGAATTAATGACAATTAGAATTCATATGTGAAGTAGACCATAATGAACTATGAATTGATGATAAATGAGCATAATGATCTTGTCATGGAATAAAATGGATAAAAATGGTAGCTTTAATGTAAAAGAGGCTTAATGGACTTAATTGATGATTAATTGTGTTGTTTCTAAAATTAAGGTTATATGTTGTTAAAAGGTAACCTTAATAACTTTCATGAAGGATAGATGAGAAATTAGGGTTTAAAAGAGTAAAATGAAGTAAAAACCCTAATTGCAAAGTAAACCCTAAAAGAGGTAGAAATCCTAAAAAGGAATAGAAACCTTAAGTAGCAAGATGGTTTGAATAGATTTCGATAAAAATGAATTGGATATAATTTTAGGATTCTTGTACTTGCTTGATTGGATGTCTTGATTAATTGGACTATTCTATCTCAATTTGGCCTAACAGGTATGTGGTTAATTATGGTTAATCACATTTAGTTTCCCGAGGGTTTTACGAATATTTCCTCGCATTGAATGCAACCTAAACAGTTGGATGTTCATACTTGCAAAATTATAAAGTCACTATGGTTATTACAATTATAAATAAGTATGTATTATTGCACCAATATGCCACCCTGATGGATGATGCAAAGAGGTCAAGCCCAGGAGGGAAGACCTACAGGCACCATGAGTGGTGACCCCAGGCACCAAGCTCGGGATTGAGAAGGTGGCCTATGATATTGCATGACCAAATGGTACCATGAAGGTTGACCCCAGACACCAAGCTCGAGATTGAGAAGGTGGCCTTAAGTCAATGGAAAAAGAGAAACCCGAAAGGGGGTATGCCAGGGTTAGGGCAAAAGCGGTGGAAAATGTCATACTAAAAAGTGTAAATTAGCTTGTTAATTAACTTGATTGTGATAATTAGATTGTTATCCATATTTGCAAAATTTCGGTTGTCCCCACATACAATCATATTCTGATATGCTAACCGACGTTTTGTTTGTCAGCGTTTTAGGTACACGATTGAAAAGGACAAATAGTAAAGTGGCACCTGTGGAATTAAATACGAAATAAATTACAAAGGAGGATTAGTTAGAATGGACTCGTGATGCAGATAGAAGTAGATATCCCCATTTTTGGAAAAGGTATGCAAAGTTTTATTTTATACCAGTTTTCAGTTTAGTTGGTAAAATTTGATAATTGTTATTGATTATTTGTCGAACATTTGATCCTATTAATTGAGATAATGGCTTTGACCTCTTGGTCTCCCTTAATTGGGGGTTACCGGGAGGCGGGTTCTTTACACATCTATACCTAAGACACTATCTTAAACCATGACCTAAACTGGACCACACACTTTTAGTTCATCAATGTGCCTGAGAGCCCTTGCCCATGACCTAGAACTAGACCACACATCATCCTTCATATGATATACCTAGGAACCTTGATCGTAAAGTCAAATTGGACCACACATGCTAATTGATTGTGCATACCTCGAGTCATGGACTATGTCCTTAAACTATAATACTATGGTACTAGACAATGACCAAAAATTAGACTTTGTCACTCCTCATCTGAGATTGTAAATAAGATAAAACCCAATTTTACTTCATCACTCACTTCAATATTGGACCATGAGTATATGTGACTTCATGCCTTTGATAAACACCTCCACCATTCTTCCAATCAATTTTTGGACCAAGGAAAATTCAATTTATTGAAAGTTGAAACTAAAGGAGTGTCCAAAAACACTTGAAAAACTTGAAGTATGTAAAAAAGGTTTTGTTATCTCCTCAATAGATAAACAATACCCCAGGGCTATAAAGCCAACATGAAATGTCTACAACCAACAAATTCTCACTATAGTTGAGTGTGTCCATTGTAGTTCTTTCTAGAAAAGACTATCCTCAAAGTTCTTTCCAAAAGGAAGGATAATCTATTGTTCACTCACTTTCTACATATTGGCATCCAATTAGTTGTGCCAAGTGATATCTAGAAACTCCTTTCAATATTCTTCAAAAATCTTTATAGACATAACACTATCGCTATGGGAGGGTTAAATACTTAAAATATATTATGATTGTTGCACCTAAAAAAGTAGGATTTCATTTAAGGCACCATTCAGCTCAGGGACATTGTAGAACAAGTAAATCCTTTCAAAATAGCCCCTAAAGGATTGAGTTAATTTCCTTTATGCAATATAACTTCACAATGAGTGCCTAATACAAGAAAATATAATTTTGCATATTTGTATAAAGCTCATGTTTAATTACTGCGAAAAGGTGCATATGGAAAGAAGTCATGACCAGGAAATATATGCACCGCCAGGATGGAGGTAGAACAACTGGATCTCGCTTGTGGAAATACATAGTGGACAAAAAGGATACAGTGATGGAGAAATTGGCAAAAGCGGTTGTTAATGGCAAATCGACTTCTGTGTGGTATGACAAAAGGGTGGAGGTGAGATATACACCTTCATTAAAACCACATCTCATCATTCCTGAAGACATACAAGACTTGAAGGTCAGTTCCTTGGCATTCGAGGGGAACTGGGATGCCGAGTTCATAAAACATTGGTTCACTGAGGCAGCTGCAAGCACCATTCTACACATGCTATCCCCGGTTCAGAATGGGGAGGATGATATTTGGTGTCACCTCGATGACAATCACGGCCGGTTTAGAACCCAGAACTATTATAAGATGATAATTAATAATGCCTGCAATAGCACACTAAGGAATTGGACTACAATATGGAAACTCTCCATACCACAGTGCACGAAGACCTTCTTGTGGAAATCCCTCCATGAAGGATTGATGACAAATTCAAATTGAGCTAGATGTGGGTTTAAAAATGACCATCGATGCCCCAGGTGTAGTCTAGCTGCCGAAACCACCCTACATGTTCTCAAAGAATGCCACTACGCACAACAGGTGTGGCACAAATGTCTCAAGCATCCATAAGATAAGGTTTGAACCAGGAGAGACTACTAAGACATGGTTCTCCTGAAACCTGAAGCACAACCAAGACGGCATGATTAGATCGGTTTGGTTTGCTAACACGGTCGAAATTCTGTGGCAACACAGAAATGATTTGGTTTTCAATGGTACAATCTTTCCCCCTATGACGCGTGTATGGATGATAGCTACAAAAGTAAAGAGCAACTTGTATGCTTTCCAAAAACCAACAAGGCCAATGCAGTCTCCACCTGCTGCCGCACGGATGCCACCGTCTCAAAATACTATTACTATCAATGTCAATGGATTTGTGCGGAAGAGGAAGCATCAAGCAGCCACGAGCTATATAGCTAGAGATGAACAACAAAGATGGATCAAAGCTGGAGCTCAAACTGTAAAGAGTTGTGATGTCTTAGTCACTGAGTTGTTGGCTATCTTTAGAGGTATCGAAGCTTTGATTCACAGACCGGAGGAGTTGAGAATCGAATCGGACAACAAACTGGCCTGTGACATTCTGAACTCCAATCTGCACAGTATGCCTAAATACAAGATTTTCGGTGAAAGGCTTGCAACCCTTAAAGCAAGGAAGTCGGATATTTATATCAATTTCATCAAACGAGGTGTGAATGCATTAGCAGACCTTCTTGTTAAATGGTCAGTTAGGAATGTTAATGAATCCATAGTTTGGGTCCAATGTCCTGAGTTCATTCCAGCAGAGCTCTGGAGTGAACAAAGGATGAATCCTTCCTTAAATGTATCTTCTAGTTTGGCCTACAACCCGAGAGCATGGTGAATAAAGTATCTCAGTGACACACAAAAAATATGTTAATCTAAATTACATGTAATTAAGGAGACCTTGAGAAGTCTGTATATCTGTGAATATAGAAATTTTTTCAAACACATGGCTAATTTAGATGCAACTAGGAAGTTCTATGAGATTACCAATGGGACTTCTAAGATTAATTACACCAACAAAAAGGAGAAACCAACTAGAATAGAAAATTTAAAGAAAGATCCTCAAGTACCATAGGTTCTAGTGGCAACACATGGATCTCCAAAACATACTCAATTGGAATAACCAATCCATACAAGATACATGCTTCTACCAACCTTCAACTATAAAGTAGATAGGTACCAACCATGGTGCTTCACTAATGGTGGGACACACACATGTCCATTAGAATAGGAATTGTCATACAACATGTGGAACTCAAAGTTGCATCAATTTAAGTAACTTCAGCCAGTTTCATGTTGAATCTCTCTACATGCCACTATCAACAAAATTCCTATGAAGAAACCACTTGAGCATCCAATTTGAATAGTCACACACACTGATTACAAAGCAATAGAAGATAAATTTTATGATACCAAGTCGACTGATGATACTATCAGGCACATCAAGAAGGGTGATTCCCTTGGATCCACCAACCATACCATAATAGGAACACATGCATAGATACCATTAATAATCATGGTTCTACCCACCTCCACCTTAATGGTACAACCCATACATGGGAGGCCCATATGGTTTCCCAACACCAATATCATCGGATCTACCAATGGACAACCTACAAATTATAGAAGTGAATGCTGAAGGATACAAGAAACTAGTTAGAGAACAATTTTCTTGTGATCCAATCATGTAGGGTATTCTTTGAAGAGTCAAACACTGGTAGGGGAAGATAGATTTTGTCCAAGACTACATGGGCTTCTATTTAGTCCAAGATGCAAAGCTTCTTGGAAATCTCATCATGCCAGAGTTCCAAACATATTCATGGAAAAGAAACACACTCACACATCTTAAATCATTAAACTTTGATTGGGTGAAAGTACAAGGAAATAACAGGGTCTCAATCGGCTATTTCTCCTAGAACATATATAATATCTTATTGTCACAGGGGATGCTAGACAAAGATTGACTCAATCCACGATTCTAAAATATGGGTATGATTCTCTTTCTAAATTAACAAAGCATAAGAATTCATAGTTGAGGCCCACTCTTCCATCTCATGAAATAACAACTAGAGTAGTAGAAATCAGATACAAAAGGGCCAGCTTTCCCCTTCATCAAATTGTCTGCACTTGCTAGGGCATACCCGATCACCTAGCTGGACCCAATGTCAAAGGGTCCCCCACCTGACTTCAAACCATATGCTGGATTACAGAACTACAACACTGGATTCTCTCATTCATGTTGAACAGTGCTAACATCCATTGATATCCGAACACTTGGATAGGTGAACTCCACTTCCATTTCCAAGAGATAAAGACACGTTACCATTTGATGACCATTGGATTAAGGCAATTGGGGCAAGATAGCATCGAGAGAGGATTGGGAGTATATTGAACTCGACAATCCTAGTGCGATGTGATGCTTGAAAATCAATTGCACTACTGGATGTCTATCTTCCCTGCTAAGAGAAGAGGCCAAGAGTTTTCTTTTCTTGAAGACTGGATGGCGAGCTTAGCTATCGTCCTGAGTTCGTGACATTGGGTCTGGGGGAAGGCAATGACTTTCACATATCTCTCTCTATCTACCTACCCAGAGGTCCATGTGAGCAACCCGACTGTGCTTCCCGCCCCCTACTCCCTATGGGAGGGGGAGCTGTTCTTTCAGGCAGGAAGCAGGTGGTACATGCGGGCATCTCCCGCAATGCAAGCAACATTGTTTTCCCCGAGAAGCAAAAGATTCAAGACTCAAGGTGGAAAATACATGCATATTCCATGGTCTAATGACAAGGGTCGACGATGGAAGCATCGGGACCAAGCCGTATGATGTCGAAGTGTCACGTATGGTTCCCTAAGAAGGGAGTGGCTACCCACTGGAGCGCCTACCTCTCAACTCAACCACCACCGATCATTAGGTTAATTCCACTTTGGGGTCACCCCTAAATATACCATTATTATAGGGGTATGGGGTTTGAGACAAAGAAAGATCAAGGCAACATATCAGTTTACCTTGTCATGATGCAATAAGGAGGTATCATCCTTACAAATACTTCATCAATAAATACACTTGACACTTGGACTAGCTACTGACTAAAGTAGACCTTTGACCATAAAACAAGAAGAATTTGATAGTTTTACAAACAATGTAGGAGTATGGAATGATATTAAAACATAACAATGTTAAAGACAAATGACAGATAAGAGTTCGAAATGGTATCACAATATCCCTGACAACACCCAATACAATTTTATCATTATTCCACTTCTTTACCTTCTTAAAATTGATCCAAGCTGAAGTATGAAGAAAAACCTTTAATCAAATGAGTATGCCATAATATAGTTCTCAACTTTAAACCTCCACTGCAATCCTTGACAAAAAATAATTTATTTCAAGAAGACAAATACAAATAATATAAAGAAATCAAGATCTACCATGGAGCTGCGCTAAATGCCAGGTATTGAATCAAATGACTGAAGACAACCACAATACACAAAGTTACTCTTTATAAAACTTTACAAGAACTAGTAAACAATGAGTCTATTAAACCACTATCACCATTATAGATATAACATCTTAAATGGTGCATCTAATTGCAAAATTGTTCCAAAATATACCACAATAAATGCAAGAACAATGCCAATATCCCGAGACAACTAAAAAGTGATAGGTTTTGAGATCAAGGCGGTATCTATTCAGGTGGCAATGGTCTTAGGATAGTTTGAACACTAGGTTTTGATCCCAATTGCAGCAACCATGAAGGAAGAAAATGTGAGATATGCATATAAGTGACACAAACATTAATGCACAAGATTCATATGCATATATATCTCCATGAAAACACCATTAACAAATCTAAAACACAACTGGAAATGTTACTCAAACTTGGGATCTCATTAAACTTTGCAAGCTCAATGTGAGATCCTCTAAAGAAATGGAAAAATCTAGACCAAATCATCTTCATAGAAGATGACTATCAAAACAACATTACAAGAAGCTACACCAAAGTTTGAAATGTAAAAAATATATACCAAGAACTCATGAAACCATGGACACACACAATGATTGTTAAACTGCTTTCAAGAGATATTGGGTATCTCACATAGCAAGATAGACTGCATACCATGTGACATCCTACTGGTACATTTAGACTTATTTATATCTAAGAGAACTTCTTTATGTATAGGTAATAAGAGCTGCCGACTATCTAAAGACCCTGATAGGTGGCCGATGACAAATGGTAGGTTTGTATCTTACAGTGCAAAAATGAGATCTCAACTTCTCACCTTCATATGGTAACCCAGAATTCATAGTAGTCTAGGTCAGGATTCCCAACCTACCCTTCTTTTTATACCAGAAGCAATTCTTAGAAGAAGTGGGAGACTCTATCTGAAAAAATAATAGTAGATACCAACACAGATCAGAAAAGAAGAGGGAAATTTTCCCACATAGCAGTGATGTTGGATACTGGTAAACCTTTGGTACCTACTATGTATGTACTAGGGGAGAGACATAGTCTGAAATACTAAAACATGCCAAATATATGCATGTTTTGTGGTAGACTTAGACATGTAGATAAATAATGTCAACAAAAGGCAGCATCAATACAAGCACAACTGAGACCAAATTCCATATGAGTCATAATAATTGAAGAGCGTGTACCACTCGGGGACTGTAATGTACAAATGCATGCTAGGACTTTTCTGAGAAAACCAAGACACATTAAATAGAATATAAAAGAAATTGTTGTAGAAACAAGAAACCAGTTTGGCAGTCTCAGCCTAAATGAGGAAGAAAAGATAACTAAGGTGAACAAAAATAACAAAAAAGAGAAAAATGAAGGATTTGAATGTCAGATGCTGACATACAAAAAATGTAGGATAACAACCTCCAGAGTTCATATAAAAAAATCTAGAATGGAAAAAATAGGATCCCTAAAGTCAACTCAAAGAATACATAAGCTATTCTTGTCAACACTACACACACTATAGTAAGAATTACTGCTGATAATACTATCATCAACCTAAGAGAATTAGGATCCAAAAATCAGAACATTTTCTTCAATGTAGGAGATACAAGACAAATACTTACAAAAGATAACAGTTCTTCAAAGAGTCAACCTACCTTTATGGAGTTCATCCGAATTATCCTTTGGCACAAAAATCACTAACTCCAAATATTTATTAGGGAATGGTGCAAGAAGATTATATAGGAAAGAAACAATGTTAAACAGTAATAATGAAGAATTAGGGCAAGAAGCCCAACTAACACAACCTACAATCTCATCATGATGATAAAAATATCGAATGCTCAAGGTGTTTATGGAACAAACACCCAAAATATGATCATCGATCTTTCTTCTCTTAATAACATTAAGAATATTTCAATTATTGAATCTCACACAAGCAGAGATAGAGCTGACTCAACCATTCACAGTTAGGAATTTGATGCTTCGTATAGAGTTAAATGTAATGGATATTTAGGTGGACTATGGGTGATTTGGAAACAAATGATTGACAACATGAGATCTTAGCTAGCCTTAAGGGTTCACTTTAGAATTAACAACACAAAACCTATCACATTTGTGTATGCATGCACAAGACAAACAACAAGATAGTTGCTTTGGAATCACCCTGACACTATAGCATTGTTATCAACCTTACCATTGTCAACCTAAATGATGTTGAAAAATTGGGAGGAGTCATTTAGGTGGATGTGAAGAAAATTATTTAGGACTGTCAAATGCAAGATATGAAGACCTAGGAGCAATGAGTCCTCACATGTCTTTTAAATGATACTGGGTTCAATAGAGATTGGATTGAGAGAATGCAAACAAACAATAGGTTGATCAAAACTCTTTGACATAAGTAGATGTGCTACCTAAATTGAATTTAGATCACTCACCTATCCTAGTTTGTATATACATGCCTCAAAACAATAACAATTACCATCCTAAAATAGTGTCACATGGAATTCGACACCTTCATATCAAATTTAATTTTAGAAAAACCAAGATAATGAAAAAAAACTATAGCTTTTTGACTAATTATATGAAAAGTATACTTCATCCATAATGAAGAAAGAAAGAAAAACATGTCAATGAAATATGTATTTTAATTGAAATAAGTAAGACATAATAAATATCAAATATCATGTATAATACTATATATGACAATTATATTTCATAAATGCAATCTAAATATAATGACTTACTCTTCCAAGAAACTGAGGAATGGAGGCAAAAGGCTCAATGTGACTAGATGAAGGTTGCCAATTAATAAAAGATAATTCCAATCAATGGTTAAATAAAAACAAAGAAGAACCATAATCAAAAAACTTAAAGAAAAGATTATCTAATTATGATGATAGTGGATTTCTTTCATCTGCTATTTAATGAAGAACAAGGAGTTGAACATACTGATCAAGTGAATGTTACATGGTATTGTTCCCTTGCATGTCCAAACAAGATATCAATCTCTATGAAAGCCCACCTACAAAAAGTGAAGTTGAGAATATTGTGAGAATGATAAATCTGATCAAAGCTCTTGGTCCATATAGAGTGGATGCAAGATTTATTCAAATGTATTGGGAAAAACTCATACACTCTATTTATATAATGATCTCAAACTATTTTTTAGGTCATCCAATTCTAGACTCTATGGAAAAGTCTACACTAGTGTTAATACCAAAGATTAAACACCTAAATCATGCAACCACCTCCTCCCTATGGCCCTAAAAAATGTCAAATTGAAACTCAATTAAAAAATACTAGTTGAAATACTAAAACCACATCTACTAGATTGAATATTTCCCTTCTGGAGAAGCTTTGTTCCTAGAAGACGAATCACAGAAAACATCTTCCTACTTCAAGATATCATACATTTGATGAAGAATAGAACTAGAAAAAAGACATCCATGGCTATGAAAATTTACATAGAAAAGGCTTATAAAAGGATGAGTTGGACTTTTATCCTTGATACACTTCAAAGAACATTCTTATCTTCAATAATTTTATACTTATTATGAATATCATCACAGGTGGAGACGTATCAATTGCATGGGAAGGAGAAACACTACAATCATCCAAAATATGTAGCGGTGTTTGTCAAGGTGATCCATTATCACCCTAAATTTTTGTTTTATGTCTTGAAATATTGAGCTAGGAAATTGCATAAGAAGAAGCTGTAGGAAGACAAAAAACTTTCAAACTAAAGAGAACCTAGATATTTATTTCCCATGTCTTCTTTGCAGACGACCTAATTCTCTTTTGAGAAGTCACAACCACACATGCACGAACCATGATGAAACTCTATGAATCTTTGAACTAGCATTAGGCCAAAAATGGCAAGAAGAAATCTACCTTATTCTTCTAAAGAAACACTACAACCACTATGAAATGTGCAATAGTAAGGTGCACTAGAATTCAATAAACTACCAAACATAGGGGAACATCTAGCAGTGCCTATTTACTATGAGAGAGTTAACAACAAGCTCTACCTTGATACTTTCATTAAGATAAAATCTAAGACATCCTCCAGCATCAATAACTCCTTATACCTAACTGGAAGATCACTCTCACCGAATTAGTCATCAAGAAATCACCCATATAAATAATGAAAACAACATTTCTTCTAGCATCATCTTGTGATAACATGGATTGAATTATTAGAATTTTCATGTAGAAAGGAAATGGTGTAAATAATGGAGTTCATCCCATAGAGTGCACCAAAATTACTACAACCAAGAAAGTTGGAGGCCTAAATATGAAATCTTCAAGATAAAAAAACAAAGGCTTACTCTATAAGTCTTGTATGGATTTCATATATAAAAGTATAAGGTACAAAGGTTATATAGGACAAATACACTCACATAATCAATAATGGAAAAGCTGGTGGACCAAAGTTGTGGAACTTCATTGCGAGAAATAAAGAACTACTTCAGATGCAGAAAGGCATATCCATAATATATGAACTAAACATTAATGCATGGTCAGATAGCTGGATAAACACAAAGATATTACCCCAATATAAACTCAGAGCTCATACCAATGCAGTTGAAAAATCTATCAGTAAGATCTATGAATGATATGGAAGGGAAGTGGTATAAGGATTTTGTACGTGATGTATTTGAAACTAATACATGTAGAACCATTGAATCAACGAATCCACCTCTACCAAATGTAGGAACATATGAGTATATTTACATCGAAGATCCAAAAGGGGTACTTCTCATCTAAGTTAATTTTCTGAAAACTAAAAAACAAAGCATCTACCAACACTCTAAGAAAATGGAAAGAAGTATGGAAACTACCAATACATGAGAGGGTGAAAACTAATTTATGGTTAGAATTTCATGATATCCTAATGAAATATCCCAACATAGAAAGAAGAGGGTTCACTCTAGACCCAATCTATTTGAGATGTGGAGAAGGTGAAGAAACCATAACATACGACCTATAAAACTACATGAAAATAAAACTAGTGTGGAACATGAACCAACATTCAACTAACATATCGAATACCTTCCTCTCACAATAATGTCATGGTTATCACACAACCCATCTAGGAAATCTTGTTCAAAGGATTGAAGAATTTGGTTCTCAACGGAAACATGGAAGCTATTTACCTTTATATGGGAACTGGCATTTCAAAATAACAATATCACATTTATGCAAATGTTGAAATCAATCTAGGAAGATGGCCTTAAATGCAACCTAGCTTTTAACATAAAACATACAATCCCTACTATCAACAACTTGAGTAAAAAATGGAAGCACCAAATGAAAATTCAGTTGTGGTGAACTTTTGATGTCTTAATTAATAGAAGAAGAAACGAATCAGCTACTAGCAAAGATGATCTGGCTGTAAGAAACGAATAAGCTACTAGAAAAGATGATCTGGCTGTTGTTGCCGAACCAGTGACCAGATGGAAGAGGATGAAACCACCCTATATGAAAGCACAAATTGATACCAGGGAAAACAAAGACAAAGGCATGATAACTAATGAAAAAAGGGGAAATGCAGCAGAAAGAGAATGCAAAAGTATGGCGGAGATGGGGGATAGTAAAAAGAGGAAGTCGACTAGGGAGACGGGCCCTATACCTATGGAGGTGGATGAAAAGGGAGGCATGAAGAAAATGAAGTTGGGTTACAAGGCACCCAAGGAAAACAAATGCCTTGAAGTAGCAGTGACCGACGTGGACCGGCGCTGTGAAAAACAATCAAGGTGTTTAGTTGGAACTGTCAAGGATTGGGGCACCCCAAGACAGTTCAAACCATCCAACACTGGTGGGAAAGGCCCAACCTTGTTTTCATCATGGAGACAATGATAGACGCAAATGCACTAGGCAACATAAAAAGGAACTGCGACTTCACAGAAGGGATATGTGTGAGTAGTGATGGCAACTCAGGGGGTCTGGGGCTCTAGTGGAGAAACATAGAGGTGTCAGTGGATTCATACTCAAATCATCACATTGAATGCACAGTGATAGATAACTGGGAAACTAAGAAGTGGGGAGCAGTGGGCGTATATGGCTGGGTAGCCCAACAACAGAAGAAGAGAACTTGGGAGTTGATGAGAACCATCCTACCTTATACATGGGAGATTTCAATGAAATTACAGCTGATAGGGAGAAGAGTGGGGGGACAAGAGATCTGAGTCTGTGATGCAAGAGTTTAGGGACGTGATTGACGAATGTGGTCTACTTGATATTGGCTGGAGTGAACCCATTTAAACATGGCACAGAGGCACCAATCCTAATACTATGATCAGAGAACGTCTTGATCACTTCATGGCCATAAAAGAATGGAAGGAGATTTATACAAATACAATGGTGAAGTACAAGTCATTCACCAGATCATACCACCCACCATGGTGATGAATGCCTACGAGGGGAAGCAAATCTACGATAGACATGATTTTAAAATTTGAATCGTTCTGGTTTGCTGACATGGAATGCAATAAGATCATCAAGAGTATTTGAGAGGAGAGCGTTGGAGTAGATATATACAAAAAAATTGACAACTGTTGTACTAAGATGAAGGAATGGGTGAGCAAAAATTTGGCAGCCTTAGGAGGAAGATAAAAAATGTGGAACATATGCTGATTAAGGCACATAAGGAGATTAGGTCTGCTGACATGTTAGAGAAATATGAGAAGATTAACCAAGAATTGCATGAACTGATTAGGATGGATGAGAGTTATTGGTTCACTAGATCTAGATGCAATGAGCTCTGTGACGGGGACAAAAACACTAGCTATTTCCACCACAAAGTGTCTTAAAGATCACGGGTAAACAATATCAAAGGGATTGAAGACGATGACGGAATATGGGTGGAGGGAAAAGGTCGGGTGAAGCAGATCATCTTTAACTTTTTCAATAGTCTCTTCCTTAGCACCAACCCCCTAAACTTGGATACAACCCTCAAAGGTATTACACCTATGGTAGACAGTGAACTAGCGGAGAAGATGAATGAAATACCAACAAGGGAGCAAATTTGGGAAATGGTCAGCAACAATATGCACCTGAATAGGGCCCCTGGGCCTAACAGACTGAAGGCCCTATTCTTTAAAAAGTGTTGTCATGTGGTAGGGGATGATGTGATGAATGTCATTACTAGCTGGTGCAAGGGGGACAAGAAGATTGATAACAACAACAACACGGCCATAGATATGATCCCTAAAGTTAAAGAGCCAAAGAAAGCCACTGATTTCAGACCAATTAGCCTTTGCAATGTGATGTACAAAATTATTGTAAAGGTGTTGGCCAACAAGCTGAAAGGTTTGCCCAACATCATCTCAGAAAACCAAAGTGTGTTCATAGCTGGTAGACTGATCACATACAACACCTTAGTGGCATATGAGATGCTCCACGCTATGAAAAGGAAGAAGAAAGGCAAGAGGGACTCATGGCTATTAAAATGGACATGAGTAAAGCTTACGATAGGATGGAGTGAATGTTCCTTGAAGCACTGTTGAGGAAAATGGGGGTGGGGGACGTTTGGAGGGAAAAGGTGACAGAATGTGTCTCCTCAGTCACACACTCTATGATCATTAATGAAAGGAGGAAAGGACATATTGTACCTCAAAAGGGATTGCAACAAGGGGACCCAATCTTACCACATTTATTCATCTTGTATGCTGAATCTTTCTCCAGGCTCATTACAAAGGGAGTGGATGAAGCGAAAATACATGAGATTCACACCAATATGGGAGGACCTTGAGTAACTCACCTATTCTTTGCAGATGATAGCTGATCCAACCCTATTCTAGGGCTGTATCTTGTGTCATTTTGTACCTTTATCACATTCAATTGCATTAGAATTACATGTTATTCTCCCCAATATGATTATCATTGCAAATATGCTTATGGATGTTCTTTGCGCTGTTTTTCAGGTACTTGGACCATGCTTAGATAGAAGAGAGATAGAAAGGGAGTTCTAGGGTTCCCCCACTCAAGGAGGGGCCCAAAGAAGGCCCTGAAGTCTCCCTCAACCTACCTCCAATGGCCAAGAATCGTCTCCAAGCAAAGACATCCAAGAATTACGAAGTTTGAAGCCATGCTAGCATCAGAAGACCCCAGCACAGCCGTGGATCCATGAAAAGGCCGTGCTGGAAATTGAGCAAAATTACAGGTTGATCGACAAATTATTGAAGTTCAAGCAAGTAAGCCACCACTGCCGTGTTTCCCAGCACAGCCGTGCTACGACGACCACACCACGGCCGTGCTGACCAGAACGGTCGTGCTAGATGAAGATGGAACCGGCGTGTTGCTCAGAACGACCTCCTCACAACTCCGCCACCACGACCGTGCTACCCATCACGACCGTTCTACCTAGTCCCCAACACGGCCGTTCTGTCCAGAACGGCGGTGCTACCAGCCTTCGTTTTGACCCATCAACCTGTTGATTTAACACTTAGCCTTAATGGCCATTCTCCTCCACCACGGCCGTGCCCACTCCTATCCATCACGGCCGTGCTACCCAGAACGGTCGTGCTACCACCCCAAAACCTATACAACTTTCCACTGCTTTTCCTATTCTACCCCCACTAAGCCCTAGCCTCTATATAAGCACTAGTTTCTTCTAGGGCTCAGGAGAGAGCACTTCCTATCCGCCCCTAGCTGCTCCCTTCCCTCCATTACTCCCATCCACCTACTTTCCTTGCATTTAATCCCATTTCCACCCACTTTCCACTCATTTCCACCATCTAGGTTTCTATCCATCCATTCCACCATTTCCATGCTCTTGGGCACCATTGGAGGAGGAGGATCATGGCTGGCAGCAAGGAGGTGAAGAAGTCAAGCTTCATCAAGCATCCATGGTGTTTCCTACTCTCTTTTCCTTCTCCTTTGTTTTTGTTTTGATCATGTATAGCTAAGCCCCCCTTGGCTGGGCTGTTTGGGATAAAAATGTGACTTTGATACCATGTTGGGGGAATATAATTTGTAATGAACATATTTCACTTCTATGATGATTACCTTTGCTTGTATCTCATTTCCCATTACTTGTGCATGTGATAGTTGTTTAATTACATTAATTGCTTGCCTTGTGGTGCTTGAAGACATTTGCCTCTAGGGTGTTTGTTTCTATGTAGCTATCATAGGATTGGCTCCTAGGTCCCTAATTCAGATCCCTAGCTAGCCCCCTATCTTCCTACATAATCACCTTCTTCCTACATGCAAATGTGAGTTCTAAGTGACTAGTATAAGTGTGATTAGTGCAATTGCCTAGGATTTCCTAAAGGCTGAGGTGGCTAGTGGCATGAGGTCAAATATCCTCATCTCTACTACCATCCTTACCCTTGGTCCTCAATTGACTAATACCACTTATCCTAGAGACCTAGACTTGGTAAGTCCTATGAGAATTACACCTAGCCCTAGTTCTCCAACTAGTAGCATAGGGTACATCCTCATAGCACCCACCTTGTTGTTTGGTTTGGTAGTCTAGAATGAAATATGTTAATTGTTTATTATGGTGACATCCCCCAATTAATGTCAAGGTCACATTCCCAAACGGCCCACCTCCTTTATCTAATTGCTTAAAACCCTAATTGCCTAGTTTGCTTGTTAATGCTAGTATAGTTCAATTGCTTTAGTTAACTTAGTCGATTGCTTAGTTTTGCTAGCTAAGTGTTAATTTAGGTCTTTGATCTTGATTAGTGGTTAACTTAGGCTCTCAATTGCTAGTTGCTTTCTTAGTCTAGTATAGTTTGTTCTTGCTCTTGTTTAGATAGCTTGTTAACTTAGATTGCTAATTTAGTCTTTTGATAACTTAGTTTCATTTTGCTTTTCCTACTTGCTCACATAGCTTAATCAACAACCAACCAACCTTTAAACCCTAAAAACCTTAATCTCCGCAAAAGGAACATAGCTTACACCTTCTAACTCTAGAGACCCCTCTATCTCTGTGGTTTGACCCCGCATCTTGCCCTTGATCTATACTACAACAGTACCCCGTACGCTTGCGAGCGAATTGTTTTAGTTTTAGTGATAGACTCGATCTGGGACCATACAATTTTCGAAAGCAAATATCTCAAGACCGCGTGCCTCCTGACCTTGTGGATTGCACTCGGCCACCCTAGTTGGCCGGTGTTGTAAGCCTCTAGCAGGAGCAGACCAAGATTTCTGGCGCCGTTGCAGGGGAATAGAGGCGCTCGGCCTAGTTAGATAGTGTAGCTTAGCCTTTCCTTTTACCCTCACCATTGCTATTATTTATTCTTTGTGTTACTCTTGCATATTGGTTCGCTAACTTGGCTCCTTGTTGTTTGTTTGTGACTTGCGCAGGTGATAGTTGTGCATGCGTAGCATGCGTTCGACTTGCACCGACTTGGTGGTTCATGACCTCAAGATTGGGAGAAGAAGGCATCAAGCTCGCCGCAACCTACATCGAGAGGCCGAGATGGCTGAGAACAACCCACCACCGGATGTTCCACCTCCACTGCCGCATCACCCGCTTCACGAGTACTTCACGCCAGGGAACTACAACTCCCCCATCACCACTCTAGTTGACCAGATGCCAGGTCAACAGTTCTCCATCCTGCCGGAACTCTTAGGGCTTCTCCCTACATACTTCGGTATGGAGAGCGAGAACCCCTACCACCACATAGACGCTTTCCTTGAAACGTGCTCTACCTTCTGCACACCAGCCGCCACCGATGACTCAATCAGGAGGACGCTCTTTCCCGTCTCTCTCAAAGAGAAGGAAAAGGAGTGGTACGTCTCAAGGCCAGAGTTGGTCACTTGGAATGAGGTGAAGAACGAGTTTCTCAAGAAGTTCTTCCCCATCGCCAAGTTATCCTACATGAGAAGGTGCATCACATCGTTCACCCAGAAAGAGAACGAGCCCTTCCACGAGGCGTGGGAGAGGTTCCAGAAGTTGCTTCGTGACTGCCCTCATCATGAGGTTCCTCTTTGGCAGCTAGTTCAGGCCTTCTACACCGGGCTTGAGGAGCAAAGCCAAAACAACATAGATTCTTCTTGGGGGGGGCACGTTCATGGAAAAGCCGCCCGAGGAATCATGGCCGCTGTTTGAGCATCTCGCCAAGAATTCACGCCACCGAGCTTTCACTAAAGGGGGACATTGCAGACAGAACTACACCCCTACCCCTTCCTCTGTGGCTCCCGCACGTAATGCCACCGACCCCGACATGATGCAAATGATGGCCGATATGATACGAATGATGAAGAATCAAGTGGGTGGCTCTTCTAGCCAACCCGAAATGGATGTGGATACTGTAGACGAGGAAGTCAATGCTTTACATTCCTTTGGTGGCCGCAACAACCAGGGCCCAATGTCCAGCTCCTACACTCCCGAGTGGAGGAACCACCCCAACTTCTCCTGGAAACAACAGAATGAGGATGGGCAAGGACAGGGGCAGCAAAAGCCACGCTACAGCTCTAAGTTTGAGGATGAGGTACTAGGAAGGCTAAGGAGCCTAAATGAAGTAAAAAAAAGATGTCAGTGCACATGGACAGTCTATAAACCATCTTGAGCAGAGGTTGGATCAAATTTCTCTCTCTTTGGCTAGAAGGGAAGAAGGTAGACTTCCATCTCAACCACTACCAAATCCGAACAATGATGGGGTTTTTTTAGGGAACACTTCGAGTGCTTATGTTCCACCATCTTACCAAGCCCCACCAAACCCCTATGCTCCTCCACCTCCTCAAGAGCCACTCAATTATCAATATGCTCCACCTCCACCTCACACCTACCAACAACCACCTCCACAATACCACCCCCACCACAACAACAACCGCAACCCCAATTCATCCTTCAAAATCCCAACTCTCCTCACCAAAGGCCTCCACTACCCCAACAGCCACAACCACCTCCACAAGCTCCCTCTTCTACCACCCATGAGCATGTGAAGGCAGTGACCACATTGAGGAGTGACAGGACCTTGGAGAGGCCCCATGGTACAGTTATTGGCAGAGATGACACTGAGGCAGAGCAGGTTGATACTGAGATGCAGATTGATGATACTGTGATAAGAGGCAGTGTTGATACCGTGACGCCGAGCATTGATACTATGATACCGAGCCGTGATACTGTGATTCCAGTGATACCAGTGGATGATACTGTTGATTTGGACCGATTGGGGTCCCAACTCCCGCCATATCCTGATGCACTTCAGGAGCCTTCTGTTGCAAAGAAAAAGAAGAAGCATGCGGATGATATTTTGGAGATTTTCAAGCAAGTGAAAATCAATGTACCTCTTATAGATGCAGTCAAGCAAATTCCATCCTATGCAAAGTTCCTTAAAGAATTGTGCACCTTCAAAAGAAAGACAACAGGGAGGACGCCTAAGAAGATCAAGCTCACTGAGCAAGTGAGCTCCATTCTCCAAAACACCATTCCTTGGAAAAGAAAAGACCCCGGTGCTCCCATCATCTCATGCTACATCGGGGCACATCGCATAGACCGGGCTCTTCTTGACTAGGGGTCTAGCGTAAACTTGATGTCGTATGATCTGTTTGCTGAGCTCCAAATGGGGGAGTTGAGGCCAGCCCATTGCACTCTACAGTTGGTCGACCGATCTGTGAAGACGCCTAGAGGGCGTGTGGATGATGTGCTGGTCTGTCTTGATGATGATACTTCTTCCTTCTTCCCAGCCGATTTTATCATTCTTGATATGGAAAAAGAAGCTAGAAAGGTGCCAATCATCTTGGGGAGACCTTTCTTAGCTACAGCTGATGTCGTGATCCATGTGAGGACTGGGACCATGTATGTTACATTCATGCACATGAAGATCCGGTTGAACATCTTCAAGTCTTCTACTACAGCTGAAGTGATAGGGGCCACCGAAGAAGATTGTTATTTGGTGGAATGCCTAGATGAGATTGTTGAAGAGTTCCTACCTATGTGGATTGAGACTACCACTCAAGGTAGAGGTCTTGAACCAATTGTTGAGTTCCCTGACGACGATGATGAAGATGATGAAGAGTATGAGCTAGCTTTAGTGGCTACAAGTCAGGACCTCTCTTCTATTTCTGCACCTTTGAAGAACTCCCTTGAAGCACCCCCCATTCTTGAGTTGAAGAAACTTCCTGAAGGATTGAAGTACACTTTCCTTGGCTCAAATGACACCCTCCCGATGATCATTTCCTCCATTCTCTCTCCTGAGCAAGAAGATGCCTTGATGGAAGTCTTGAGGAAGAACATCCAAGCCATTGGATGGTCTATTGCTGACTTGAGAGGGATTGACCCCTCTATTTGTGTGCATCGGATATACTTGGAAGAAGATGCGAGGCCGACCCACCAAATGCAAAGAAGGCTAAATACAAAGTTGAAGGGCGTTGTAACTCAAGAGGTTGTAAAGTTTCTTGATGCAAGGATCATCTATCCCATTTCTGACAGTACGTGGGTGAGTCCCATCCAAGTTGTGCCCAAGAAGGGCAGGATTACGATTGCAGAAAATGCCGATGGTGAGCTTATGCCGGTGAGAGAGCAGTCCAAGTGGAGAATGTGTGTTGATCACCGAAAGCTCAATGAAAAGACAAAGAAGGATCACTACCCACTCCCATTTATTGATCAGATTTTAGAGAGATTGGCTGGGCAGAGCTTCTACTATTTTCTTGACGGATACTTAGGATATTTCCAGATTACTGTGCATCTGGAGGATCAGGAGAAGACGACATTCACTTGTCCAAGTGGTACATTTGCCTATCGAAGGATGCCATTTGGATTGTGTAATGCCCCTTCCACGTTCCAGAGATGTGTAACCTCAATCTTTGCTGATATGCTTGATTCGTCACTTGAAGTTTTCATGGATGATTTTTCAATTTTCGGGAAAACCTTTGATGAGTGCTTGCTACATCTAGCTGTTGTTCTGGAAAGATGTGTGAAAGTTCGCTTAGTTTTATCTTGGGAAAAGAGCCATTTCATGGTTCCTGAGGGTATAGTTATGGGTCACCAAGTTTCTAAAGATGGGATTGAAGTTGACAAGGCCAAGGTGGGCCTTATTTCTACACTCGACCTTCCTTCCACCGTAAGACATGTTCGATCTTTCTTGGGACATGCAGGTTTCTACCGCCGCTTTATCAAGGACTTTAGTAAAATATCAAGACCACTCTGTCGATTACTTGAGAAAGATGTTGAATTTCAGTTTGATGACAAATGTGTTGAAGCCTTCAATCATTTAAAAGAAAGGCTTATCTCTACTCCTATCATGCAGCCCCCGAATTTCTCTCTGCCATTTTAGATCATGACGGATGCATCCGATATGGCGGTGGGGGTTGTGCTGGGTCAACGCATTGGCTGAATTCCTCATGCTATCTATTATGCAAGCAAAACATTAGACGATGCTCAAAGAAACTATATGACTACTGAGAAGGAGTTGCTTGCGGTGATCTTCGCTCTTGACAAGTTCCGGCCGTATCTCTTGCAAAACAAAGTGACAATCTACACGGACCATGCTGCGTTGATGTATCTCATGTCAAAGAAAGACTCAAAGCCAAGGTTGATCTGATGGATTTTGTTGCTCCAAGAATTTGACATAGAAATTGTGGATAAGAAAGGAATAGAAAATGGTGTTGCAGATCATCTCTCCCACCTTGATGGACCTTTTGATATGAAAAGTCCAATCAAAGAGACAATGCCACATGAACAACTCCTCTTAGTCTCATCTGTCCAAAAGCCATGGTACAAGCACATAGCAAATTTCCTAGCCAGTGGGAGGATACTGAGCATGTGGACAAGAGAGGAAAGCAAGAGATTGTTTGCGATGGTAAAGAACTACATTTGGGATGACCCTCACCTCTTTAAGTATTGCCCGGACCAACTCATTAGGAGGTGCATTCTGGAGATGGAGCAACAAGAAGTCTTATCTATGTGCCATTCCAGAGTGTGTGGAGGCCATTTTAGAGGGAAACGCACGACCGCCAAAGTTCTTCAATGTGGATTCTACTGGTCGACGTTGTTCAAAGATGTTCATGACTTTTGCAAGGGTTGCTTCAAGTGCCAAAAAGTGGGCACTATCTCAAAGAGGGACATGATGCCTCTATCACCTATTCTTGTGGTAGAAGTGTTTGATGTTTGGGGGATTGACTTTATGGGTCCTTTCCCTCCTTCTTTTAGGTATGTCTACATCTTGGTCGTCATAGACTATGTATCAAAATGGATTGAGGCTGTCGCAACAAGGACAAATGATCATAAGGTGGTGTGTGATTTCATGAAATCCAACATCTTTAGCCGTTTTGGTGTTCCAAGGGCTATGATTAGTGATGGAGGGAGTCATTTCATCCACCGCACCTTCGAAGGACTGCTAAAGAGAAATGGAGTGAACCATCGTGTAGCTACTCCTTACCACCCTCAAACGAGTGGTCAAGTTGAGTTGGCAAATCGGGAGATAAAGCTCATCTTGGAGAAGACGGTACGACCAGACCACAAGGATTGGTCACTTCGCCTCAATGAAGCTTTATGGGCATATAGGACTGCATACAAAGCCTCGATTGGCACTACACCGTTCAAGCTTCTCTATGGTAAGAGTTGCCATTTGTCGGTTGAGATACAACACAAGGCACTTTGGGCCTTAAAGAAGATGGACTTCGATGAAGAGAAAGTCGAAATGAAAAGAAAGTTTCAATTGCATGAGCTAGAAGAAATGCGGCATGAGGCATATGAAATTTCAAAGAGCTACAAGGAAAGAACCAAGTTTCTACATGACAAGATCATAAAGAAGAAAGAGTTTGAGCCTGGCAAATGGGTATGGATATACAATTCAAGGATGAAGTTCTTTCCCGAAAAGCTTCGTTCTAGATGGGAAGGTCCTTACCTTGTCAAGAAGGTGTACCCATCCGGGGCAGTGATCATTTGTGCAAAAGAAGGAGCTAAGGAATTCGCCGTCAATGGGAAAAGGCTGAAATCTGTTGTTGAGGTCGGCCCGGACAAGGCCAACCAAGATTTCGATATTTTTATGCTTGTAGAAGAAGAATTTGATGAAGAGGAATGCTTAGATGAGGATGAGAAAGGGATTTACTACAAGGATCTCTTGAAAGTCCCAAAGAAGTGAAAAAGTCCAACAATCAATAAGCCTGGTTGAAGGCATTAAATTTAGCGCTAGTGGGAGGCAACCCACGTGGTTTGAGATTCTCGAACCTTTTCCTTTTCTATACTTCAGTTTTATTTTACACAAATACACACACGCACACTTGTGCTTGATAGTTTTGTTTTTAGTTTTGATGGAATGACAGGTTGAATAGGTTCAAGCTGAAGATTGAGGCACAGTCAGTCAAGGTGGTGGATATTCCACCAAGAAAAGATCATTCATGACGATTAAATGATGAGTTTTGAAAAGTTTTGATGAAATTTTGAGTTTTAACTTGAAAGAGAGTAGCACGGTCGTACTGATCAGCACGACCGTGCTGGAACCAGACCAGAACGGTCGTGCTGAAACGGAACGGCCGTGCTGATAAAGACGCATCCAACATGTTGATTGAAGATTTTGGCCCCTGGGAACACGGCCGTGCTGACCAAAACGGCCGTGTTGGCATAAAACCAACACGGCCATTCTGACCAAAACGACCGTGCTGGCCCATATAAACCTAAAATCTACCCCGACCCAACACGACCCCTCGTTCATTTTTGCGAACCAGAACGGCTGTGCCACGACTTCTGGCGATTAGGGCGAGTTCCCTACACCCCCAAATCACTTCCTCTTGCTCCCAAACTCTAGATCTAAGGTTCCTTTGGTCCCTAATCATTTTCCCCAACCTCTAGCTTCAATTTCCACCATTCATCACCACCGATTTCTCCAGCTACACGCAAATTCCGCCCCATCAGCCCAGAGCTGCGTTTTTCCAGTGCTAGCTTCGTCCTTCGTCAAAGAATCTTGCAATCATGAAGGGCATGGACAAAGCGATCAAGAAAGGAGTAGAGAAGACCACAAGCATCCTCACCGGTGGCAAAAGAAGATCCAAATGACCGGCCGGTTCACAGCAGTCCGGCAGAGCCTCCTCACCGTCCAATTCAATTTCACATTCCTTTGGACGGTCGGCATCGATGAGCACCTCTTGACTACACTCTCCCTCCAGCGAGCACTTCTCAGATCCAAGCTACAACTACCCTGGGGAAGAGGAGGAGGAAGAAGAAGAAGAGTTGGAGAATCTGGTGGATTCTATTGAAGTCACCGCACCGGCTCGTGAGCAAAGGACTAAGAAAACTAATGAAGCTTCGTCCTCACGCCTACCGCCACGACCAGCTCCAGCAAGGCATTCGACATCATCTGCCTGACCTAGTGGAAGCAATGAAAGAGTGCCCTTAAACTTGGACACAAGTTTGGGTTCACATACCTATCAAGAAGAAGAAGTGGATGATACTGAGAGCAAGGAATTGGAGGATGAACCAGTGGATATCCTATCACGACTAGAGGAGGACAGACTCACATGGGCGGGAAAGCAACCACAAGGAACCACTTATGGAAGAGGAATCGCAAGAAGCAAAGCAGTGAAACCCCTTCACCCCGAATGCATGACAAGAAGGGTGATTGTCACTAGATATGCATGTGTGCCCACAATGGAAGCCATAGGTGTCAATTTCAGTTTTGGTTTTCATCTAAAACGTTGTGGATTGTATGATATTTTAACTAAGGTCGAAGAAGCATACTTGTAGATCACTCGTGAGTTCTTCGCAACCTTAGAGAAGGTTCAGTATCGAGGAGAGGATGCTATCAGGTTCAAATTAACTGGCTCAACACATGTCCTCAACGCCTCTCAGATCAATGCAATCTTTGCCCCCAACCCAGAAATGGCAAGGAAATTTGACGGGGGAAGATTTGATAAGAATGGTAAGGCAGATTACGCCAAGATGTGGAAGATGATCACATGAGAATCTACTTTCTCTTTAGGGAAATCTATAATGAGCAAGATCCACAACCCACTCTTGAGATATTTGCAAAAAGTGCTGGAAAATACTGTGTTTGGTCGCTATGATAATAAAGGATCAGGAACCAAGAAAGACCTTTTTCTCATAGCTACAGTTGTAAGAGAGGGGTTTGTGAACGTGGGTGCCATGGTTATTGATCACATGAAGACAATCCCATCCAAAAGTAAAAACCCATTCATCATGGGAGGGATTGTCATCACTTTGGTGAGGGCGTTGGGATGCATTCTGGAAGGGCTCACCAAGGTAGATGGAAACAAATATGTGGACCTAAACTATCTTGTGAGGTCACAGATGATATCCCTCAAGGATGACAAAAAAATTTATGTGTTGAACCCCGGCTACCCTGGTATCACTTTGGAACTCCCTTACCATGCCCCACTTTTGCTCAGGGATGCAGGGCCTGTGGATGATTTTCTCAATCTGTTATCACGCTATGAGGAAAACACCCCTAGAGAGGGATACAGAGCACCAAGTGTAGCCTTACCTGATGAAGAGGCGGAGACAAACATGCAAGAACAACAACGATCATTGGAGAATCCACGCCTCACAAGACCGAAAATGGAAGAGTCTGAGGCGCAACCACCTCTGACAAATGCATATGATATGGCATCCATCCATGCACAGTTGGAAGGGATTCAGAAAATGCAACAGGACATGTGGTTGGATCAGCAACAGATGCATCACCAAATCAACCACATGTATTAGTACCAGCATGCGTAGACACAAAGAAACCCCCAATGGGGGTAGGATTTCTGGGGGTCAATTTCTAGCTACCAGGAGACATACCCGCCTCCACAGGTGGACAACTGGGGCCACTCCTACCAGCAGCCTCCTCCATAGTCTGGCCTGTCGCAGGACCCCACACCACCATGACCCTGACTTCTACCCTATCATCCCTAAGCTTTAGTTTCGTGCTGAGGGCAACATGGTTCAAAAGTTTGGGGTTGTAGGGCGGTAAGTCCTCTATTTTCAGCTTATTTTGACATTTTCCTGTTTCACCTGATCATTGTTTGTTTGATGTTTAACCCACCTAGTATAGATTGTCTTTTTCTTGCATCTTTGCATGACATGTAGTTGATTTCTGCATTTTTGAGTAATTTTTCAAAATTTTTGCTTTTTCAGCCATGCATTGCATCTCATGTAGTTTTTTGCTAATTTCTGCATGTTTTAGCTAGGATTTGCTTGCTTTTTACCTAAAATTGTGTTTGAATGTGATTTAGTGCAATGTGGCACCTTTTTGGTCAATTTTGCCCAGATTTGATGTTTCTTGTCCAAAAAGCATGTTTTGAATCAATCTTTACCATATTGAATGAAATTGCTTATCTTTGACAAATACAAGATGATATGCTGTGATGAAGTGCTATGTGGTATCAACGAGTGACTTCTTACATGCTCGTCACCTCCCTTGGGAATGTGTTGGTTTGATTGAATTATGATCCGAGCAAGCATAGAATGTTTAATGTTTGTGGAGTTACTTGATTGATATATGGATTTCATTTGGTTCATTCATGTGATGTGATATCTATGGTGAAGTGTCAGACTAGTTTTCATGCAGGAGACCTTATGTGGAAGATCATGCCAAGTGACCACTCTTTGACCCGACCACTCTTTCATCATCTTCATACCTCTCCGCCTCATAAAAAGATGTCAAAGTGCACATATTAGCCGTGGCCACCTCCAAAAGTTTGGGGTGGCCACATCTTTATCTCCCCGCTTCACCCTATCCACCATATGCCCTATCTACACCAAGGGTAAGAAAAAGAAAATAAAAGAAAAATAAAAAAAAAATAAAATAAAAGGATGCTCCTGTTTAAGAGCATTCAAATAAAGAAAAGATGAGTGTCTAAAAACACTCCAAAAATCTTACCGCATCCCTTTCTTCCACTTTTATACCCATTGAGCTAGGAAACTTCAAACCCAGCTCACTTTATCCCTTTGTCGCAGCCATGTGGGTCATTTGGCATAACTTGAAGCATAAGGTTGAACGCATGAAGGTGAAACAACACTCCTAGTCATCGGCGATTAACATCATCATGAAACGGTCTACCAAGAACCTGATGGATGAGATATTGATAACTTGTGCAATCCATGCATTATATGTGAAGTTCATGTGCTCTGTGCTCTCTTCATGGTTGGTTTGTGAAAGTAGAAGAGGAGGGAAGTGATTTGCATGTACCTAGTCACCATTGATCCTATTTAGCATTTGTCACCCATCATATTGCATTTGTCATACCTTCTGATTGTGGAAAATGGAAAAGAGATTGAGTTGGAGCATACTTGAGGACAAGTATGTTTCAAGTTTGGGGTGGTGATCCAACCCTATTCTAGGGCTGTATCTCGTGTCATTTTGTACCTTTATCACATTCAAATGCATTAGAATTACATGTTATTCTCCCCAATATGATTATCATTGCAAATATGCTTATGGATGTTCATTGCACTGTTTTTTAGGTACTTGGACCATGCTTAGATGGAAGAGAGAGAAAGGGAGTTCTAGGGTTCCCCCACTCAAGGAGGGGCCCAAAGAAGGCCCTGAAGTCTCCCTCAACCTACCTCCAATGGCCAAGAATCGTCTCCAAGCAAAGACATCCAAGAATTATGAAGTTTGAAGTCATGCTAGCATCAGAAGACCCCAACACGACCGTGGAGCCATGGAATAGCCGTGTTGGCAATTGAGCAAAATTAAAGGTTGATCAACAAATTATTGAAGTTCAAGCAAGTCAGCCACCACAGCCATGCTACGAAGACCACACCACGTCCGTGCTGACCAGAACGACCGTGCTAGATGAAGATGGAATAGGCGTGTTGCTCAAAACGACCTCCTCACAACTCCACCACCACGGCCGTGTTGGGTCCTAGTCCCCAACACGGACGTTCTGTCCAGGACGGTCGTGCTACTAGCCTTCGTTTTCACCCATCAACCTGTTGATTTAACACTTAGCCAACACGGTCATGCCCCTCCACCACAGCCGTGCCCACTCCTATCCAGCACGACCGTGCTGCCCAGAACGGACGTGCTACCACCCCAAAACCTATACAACTTTCCACTGCTTTTCCTATTCTACCCCCACTTAGCCCTAGCCCCTATATAAGCACTAGTTGCTTCTAGGGCTCGGGAGAGAGCACTTCCTAGCCGCCCCCAGCTGCTCCCTTGCCTCCATTACTCCCATCCACCTACTTTCCTTGCATTTAATCCCATTTACACCCACTTTCCACTCATTTCCACCATAGAAACCTAGTTTCTCTAGGTTTCTATCCATCCATTCCACCATTTGCATGCTCTTGGGCACCATTGGAGGAGGAGGATTGTGGCTGGAAGCAAGGAGGTGAAGAAGTCAAGCTTCATCAAGCATCCATGGTGTTTCCTACTCTCTATCCCTTCTCCTTTGTTTCTGTTTTGATCAAGTATAGCTAAGGCCCCCTTGGGTGGGCTGTTTGGGATAAAAATGTGACTTTGATACCATGTTGGGGGAATATAATTTGTAATGAACATATTTCACTTCTATGATGATTACCTTTTCTTGTATCTCATTTCCCATTACTTGTGCATGTGATTGTTGTTTAATTACATTAATTGCTTGCCTTGTGGTGCTTGAAGACATTTGCCTCTAGGGTGTTCATTTCTATGTAGCTATCATAGGATTGGCTCCTAGGTCCCTAATTCAGATCCCTAGCTAGCCCCCTATCTTCCTACATAATCACCTTCTTCCTATCTGCAAATGTGAGTTCTAAGTGACTAGTATAAGTGTGATTAGTGCAATTGCCTAGGATTTCCTAAAGGCTGAGGTGGCTAGTGGCATGAGGTCAAATATCCTCATCTCTACTCCCATCCTTACCCTTGGTCCTCAATTGACTAATACCACTTATCCTAGAGACCTAGACTTGGTAAGTCCTATGAGAATTACACCTAGCCCTAGTTCTCCAACTAGTAGCATAGGGTACATCCTCATAACACCCACCTTGTTGTTTGGTTTGGTAGTCTAGAATGAAATATGTTAATTGCTTATTATGGTGACATCCCCCAATTAATGTCAAGGTCACATTCCCAAGCGGCCCACCTCCTTCATCTAATTGCTTAAAACCCTCATTGCCTAGTTTTCTTGTTAATGCTAGTATAGTTCAATTGCTTTAGTTAACTTAGTCGATTGCTTAGTTTTGCTAGCTAAGTGTTAATTTAGGTCTTTGATCTTGATTAGTGGTTAACTTAGGATTTCAATTGCTAGTTGCTTGCTTAGTCTAGTATAGTTTGTTCTTGCTCTTGTTTAGATAGCTTGTTAACTTAGATTGCTAATTTAGTCTTTTGATAACTTAGTTTCATTTTGCTTTTCCTACTTGCTCACTTAGCTTAATCAACAACCAACCAACCTTTAAACCCTAAAAACCTTAATCTCCGCAAAAGGAACATAGCTTACGCCTTCTTGTTGGTATGTATGCCCTGAGAGCCAATCATGTGATGATTGGTGGGATACATTAAGATTGATTTGATAAACATAGAAGGCGAGCTTCCAATTCTTTCTGGTTCAGTCATATGAGATAGTGATAGAACAGATTGAATGTCTAGAGAATGACAGTACTCAATGACGTATGCTTTCAGGTGAAGGACCTAAACGATGAGATCATACGGATGCTAAGAGTTTGTACATTCTTATTATGTCCCTAGTTGGATGTCACTGTGGAAGGTAGATAGACAGCAATGACACACACGACTAGATTGTGGTGTTGGTTGATGAAAGAATCTCATTAGTCATGATATAGAGATATCAAACCAAACACATAGGTACTAGTTAGAGAACAAGGTACCGGACAGACCCACCGTGAGTTTGACACATGGAACCATGACATGGTAGTCACAGTCAGTACTCACAGTGATGGTGGTGAGTGTGATTCTTAGACCTGAAATCACTGCACTCAACACATGTCGTTGGGCACACTTTGACATCATCAAACGCAGTCCTGAAACATGGGTTGTTATAAAGGTGATGATTGGGTGGCTTTGACACATGGGGCTTTTGAGGGGTGAGTGATAGATATGGGATTTATCCCTCCTGAGGGAGTTTGATATCCATGGCCACTTGATGAGTAGGATTGAGAAAGGCGTGCACGCATGTGTGAATCGGTATGTGATACTGATGTCATACATATCTCTTCCAGTCTACTCTGAGATCAAGAAAGTGAATGAACGTTGACAGGATGACTATTCCATGCCTCGAGTTCATTCGGGATATCAATGACAAAGGAATTATACATTCGCTGTAACACCATTCACGGATTGTAGGATGAAAGTTGTTCTCCAACTTTCTACTTTCACTTGGGTAGCACTGATGTGTGACTAGGCACCGCTCTTTTGCTTGTGAAGTCATAAGTGTTATGGACTTTCACTGCCAACGTGAAATGGACCTGCAGGGTCACACACATAGGATTTAACCTGGAAGAGGAGTTTTGTCCACTAAGCAATGTTTAGATTGATTACTAAAGGAGTTTAGTAGTTCAATTAAACACTCAATCAGTCGATAGCTCAATATCACATGGTTCAAGGTGTTGGACACATTGATTGGAGTATCGGATTGATTGAAATCGCAATTGACTGATTTTTGCCCAACCTGTGCTCCCAACCGATCGGTTCATGTGATGAACCGGTCGGCTGAGGTGCTGAACTGGTCGGCTGGAGTGTCCAGGCCGATCGGCTCATGCCCAGGTTGAAATGACCGGTTCAAGGGTTGAACCGATCGGCTCAACTGGTGCAACCGACCAGTTGGGAAAAGTCATGTCAGCAAGAATTTTCCTTTGGTTTCAAATTGCCCAATTCGATTGGGAATAATATTGGTATTCGATACCAACTGGGAAAGAAACAAGGAAAGTCTTTTTGAGCCGGATTAGGACCATGAACCGATCAGTTCAGGGCACCAACCGATCGGTTGGAGTGCCCCAAACGATCGGCTCAGGTCCAACTGATCGGCTCAATGGCCGAACCGATCGGTTCAGTTGTGAACCGATCATTTCAAGTTGCGAACCGGTTGCCTTTTGTGGAAAATTCTCGAACCCTTCTACTCTTGCATTAGTCCCGCATTGCCCGGGATGGAGAACCCTGTCCCATGACTCTCCTATATATATAGGGGTATTGGGGGCTTCTCAAAGTACAGCTCAGTGCAACCAGTTGCTCTGCAAGTTGTCGTTCTCTCTGGTTTTGGTAACCGTGAGAGAGCCCGAGCAAGTGCTTCCCGCAAAAGGGAGGTGCAGCAAGGGAAGGACAACTGCAGTTGCAACAGGAGGTAGGAGAGCGTGTTGGCGACTAGTACGTCAACAGGAGGGTGCGACTCCTTCCACTTCCTTGTGGGACAAGGAGAGTGGAGTTCCAGGTGGTCCGTATGGACTACTACAGAGGTGGGAGGACACTGCCGCTTAGGAGGACAACTGTCATCCGACAGTCCGGTTCGAGTAGGAGTTGTCAGTCCCGGTGCGACCAGGAGCTGCACAGACACCGTTGAAGTCCGGAGTTGAAGACCGCGCATTGCGCGAGGTATTGTCGCCGAGCAAGCCTCGGGACAAGGTATGATTCCGCAAACCATCCTTTCCTATTATATAGACGTTGACGCGTTTCCTCGGTATGGGTTGGGGGAGAAAATTTTTGTTTCCGCTGCCTTCTCTGTCTCCCCTAAAAACCCAACAGTGGTATCAGAGCCACGTCAACTGCTCTATATTTTAGGAATATCGATATGATCGATTTTGGTTTGTCGCCTTTATTTATTTCATGCGATGCGAATAATATTGGCTTTATGCATGTCCAATCCTAAATCCAAAAATCCCAAATTACATATATGATATGTATTATTAATGCACTCGATACGCGTCACCCTTAAATGAGTTTTGTGGTGGATGTGTGTAGCGTGATTATGGCCTATAAACCCCTATCTGTGTGTGGTTGTTTGTGGTTGTTTGCATCTCGGTCTGCGCACCGATCTTCCCTCTCTTATTCCCTATGTAACTCGAAATATTTCGAGTTTCTTTCCTACCTTTGCTCCCCCCGAATGTAACTCGGGGTTTCTCCTTTTTTTTTAAGCAATGTAATAAATAGGATAGATTTTATTTCCTGTTATGTCAATGACCGGCGGACATCAAGACAACTGCTCAGACGATCAGTTCAAGGAGTGAACCGATCGGTTGACCTTCCAGACGGTCGGTTCAAGGAGTGAACCGATCGGTTGATGACCGGTTCGAGGAGCGAGACGAGCGGGTGGCGGACATGACGAGATGCACGACGACCAGGCGAACCGATCGGTTGGAGGAGCCAACCGATCGGCTGGTGGCACCCAGACGACCGGCTGGAGAGTACAGATCATTCATGTGATGAGTTGATCAACTCGGAAGGCAAGGCACAGAGTTCATCTTGTACAGGTTGCATGTGATGTTGACCTAGATGACCGTGATTCCTTTTGGCTCGAGGAATCACATTAGGATGGCCATAATCATCGCTTTTTATCGTTTGTGCATGTTTTCTGTGGGATATAGCATGTATATGATACGTACTATGTATTGTGGTGATTGGATATGTATATGTATATAAAACCAAATCCCTCATTAAATATTAAGTTTTAGATGCCTTCCAAATGTGACACACGTGAAAAGCTTGATCGACCAAGTGTGGGCACGCCCAAGCGTGGTGCACCGTCTATCTCGTGGAAGCGTGAAGGATGAATGTGTGGGTCTGCCCAAGCAGGGTGGATATTCATCGTGTTTGCTTTGGGTTGGACTTAACAAGGTGACCTAGATAGGATCTAGCGCCTTGAGGCATGGAGATGGTCATTGCAAGGAGTTGTAGATGACATCTTATCAAGAGTTGCATATGATGCAATTGGCAAAAGTTGCCTACCTGAGAGATCTATGTTGTGGGTGACAGCCCAAGCTGGTCCATGACTTAGAGGATTTCAGGATCTTGCCCACTAGAAGGTTGTACGCTGCAATCTTCCGAATTGATGGTGAGGGCTATCAATTTGAAGTAAAATAGTGGGAGCGATAATTAATTAAAGGCCTAATTATATCGTCAAACTTTCAAATCAATCAAGTCAAAAAATGAGTTTTGGACTAAAATTGCATATTTTCCTTTTTGTAGTTCAAATGGCAACAAACAACAACAACTTTTCTTTGTGATCGGTCCTTGACAAGGACAAGCTAAATGGGACAAACTTCCACGACTGGTATCGGACATTGAGAATTGTTCTCACTCAAGAGCGCAAGCTCTATGTCTTGGATACTCCAATTCCAGAGGAACCCGCTCCTAATGCACCAATGGCAGAAAGGGATGCTTACAAGAAGCATTCTGATGATGCCATTGATGCAAAGTGCTTGATGCTATGTTCAATGAACCATGAGTTGCAGAGGCAACATGAGAACATGGGTGTCATAGAGATGATTCTGCATCTCAGGAACATGTATGAAGATCAGGCACGGCAAGAGAGATACAATGTTTCTAGGGCGCTGTTCAAGTGCGTCATGACAGAAGGAGATCCAGTTGGTCCTCACACACTCAAGATGATTGGGTATGTGGAGAACCTGCAGAGACTGGGATTTCCACTGAGCCAAGAGTTGGCTACTGACGTGATACTGCAATCGTTTCCAGAATCCTACAGTCAGTTTGTGATGAACTACAACATGAACAACTTTGATAGGCCACTGTCAGAGTTGTTGGGCATGTTGAGGACAGCCGAGTCACAGATGAAGAAGGACAAGCCTAAGTCTGTGATGGTGATCACGAGCAAGAAAGGCAAGTCCAAGCGCAAGGGCAAGGGCAAAGCTAAGAAAGGTTCTGAAGCTAGCCAGGAGTCCAAGCCATCTTCAGCTCTCAAGGCCAAGGGAGGCGTGACCAAGAAAGGAAATTGCCACCATTGTCAAAAGCCAGGACATTGGAAAAGGAATTGTCCTATCTACCTGGAAGAACAAAAGAAGAAGGAGGCGACTGAAGCCTCTACTTGAAGGTGTCATGTAAATAAACTTATAACACTTTTTGAGATATATGATATCAAGATGTAAAGTGTAAAGCATTCTTACTTGGGGCAAGTGTTGCCTTTATAGATAGGAATACTTTAGTTTATTTTCAGCCAATAAGGCATGTAATACAGTTATGAACTGCTATTTCATACTTGCCAATAAATAGAAACACTTTATTTTGCATATTGTGTGACAATGATGGCAATTAATAAAGAGATGTTTCAATTTATAAATATGTGATCTTTATGGCAATGCCTTATTTATCTTGTGATATTTGATATGAATAAGATAAGACGATACCTAAAAGTTATAGATGACTCAAACAATTTAATTAGCATTAATCATGAGAAATTCATTTCTAGTTTCCATGTGATGGATAAATCTAGACTCTTTTGGTTATAGAACCAGTAAGAGACATGAATATCTTGGACATGATCAATCAATCTTCACTAATGTAGTGGGAGAGTGATTGTCCTATTAGGTATAATACATGTGATGTATTTACATACCTATTGGAATAAATGCTAATACTTCAAATGGTGTTTAGAGAAATACCAATATGAATATCTTGAAGTGTTCAAGATCATCATAAATGAAGTACAAATTTGGTAAAGTATTAATTCTTGATGAGATCAATGAATGAAATACTTGGACCAAATGTTTGAGATCCTTATGAGTGATTATGATAGTGTATCATAGTGAACTCATGATTAAGTCATGGTGATGTCTGAATCAAGAAGGAATCATACTCTAAGGAGTTAGAGAATGATTATCAAATAACTGAATTCTTCTTAATAAAAGAATACCCCACACTAATAAAAGAAATTAAGAATCACAAGGGTTGTGAGTTCTTATATCTTTAACAGATACACCTCAATTATCTATGTGATGAGTTGTTCATGTGATGAGTCAACTATCAAGATGAATATGAGGAACTGAATCTTGATTTATGGTTTATGAAACCATTACATCCTAAATGACTTCCATGTGATCCATAAGGTATCACCTTGATGGTAGCACTCATTGGATCATATCCATAAGTGCAAATAAGTCTTAAGTGTTAAGACACATGGATAACATTTTGGCAAGGATGATGCTTGTTGATTGCAACTTAATGACTAAGACATTTGGCATATGGATACTAAAACTGCATTCCTATGAGGAACAAAAACAGGATGTGTACGTGACACAACCTATAAGGTTTATGAATCCACTAATGCAAATGAAGTCTATAAGTTACAATGGACTAATCAATGTGATTGATTGAGTACAAGCAACTCAAAATTGGATCTTTACTTTGATGATATAGTCAAAGGGTTTGACTGATATGTCAAAGATAAAGAAGGGATCTGTGATTTAGTGGGAGCGTGTTCACATTCCACATATTGATGTGAAATGGAAATGTTCTAGATTGGAAATCCGAATGTGGAAATTATCTTTAAGGAAGATAGAGATGTTTCCGATGTGATAGGAATAGAGATCTATAGAGATAGTTCTCGAAAATCTCTTGACCTGGAAAGAGAGAGCATACATTGGCAATCTGTACTGAAGTGTTCAGTATGCACAGATTCAGTGGGAGAAAACTTGTCCATATTACATGGAGTTAGTATCCCAAGGCCAAGTGTCCAATTCTTATGAAGAATGGGAACACTAAGAATAGATATGGATCTATCATGTATGTAATCATCCCATTATCTTGCATGTATGACATGGCAAGAATAAAATGCATTCATCATCTTGTATGTAGGACCTGGCAATATGATGTGCTCATCCTGATAACTCGTATGTGGGACATGACGAGTGGATGTCTGTCTGCTTCCAGTAAGGGTTACTGGAATACCATGAGAACTTGATGAGTGCTTGTGAAGTACTAGTTCTATGGAGATAAAGAAGAGTTCGATGTAAAGAGTTACATTGATGCGAACTTCCGAAAGGACAAAAAATTAATCACAATATATATATATATATGAGATGTATAAGAGTGAATGTTTGTTGATAATTGGAAGTGTTCCAATAAAGCCATTTAAAAGGGAAATGCCGAGTATCTATGTGTTAGTAAACAGCAGTGGATACTATATGGATCTGAAAGTTCATGAGATGAACTTATATTCTACTCATTGATGACAAGTCTGGAATCCTTGATCATGCAATGTGGCTAAAGGTTAGCAAATGGAATACAAGATCGCATATTACGGCAACTCCATCTCATACGTGTGACGTACAGCGAAGAGATGAGAGACATGCAATTTATACAGACTTTGGCAAGGTGTTGCCATTACTCACTATGTAGGCACTACAACACAGTAACATGTGGGACATGTTTGAAAATCACTATGAATATGATTCATGGGTGATTGGCTCGCAGTGCAAGTGGGAGTCTGTTGGTATGTATGCCCTGAGAGCCAATCATGTGATGATTGGTGGGATACATTAAGATTGATTTGATAAACATAAAAGGCGAGCTTCCAATTCTTTCTGGTTCAGTCATATGAGATAGTGATAGAACAGATTGAATGTCTAGAGAATGACAGTACTCAACGACGTATGCTTTCAGGTTAAGGACCTGAACGATGAGATCATACGGATGCTAAGAGTTTGTACATTCTTATTATGTCCCTAGTTGGATGTCATTGTGGAAGGTAGATAGACAACAATGACACACAAGACTAGATTGTGGTGTTGGTTGATGACAGAATCTCATTAGTCATGATATAGAGATATCAAACCAAACACATAGGTACTTGTTAGAGAACAAGGTACCGGACAGACCCACCGTGAGTTTGACACATGGAACCATGACATGGTAGTCACAGTCAGTACTCACAGTGATGGTGGTGAGTGTGATTCTTAGACCTGAAATGACTGCACTCAACACATGTCGTTGGGCACACTTTGACATCATCAAACGCAGTCCTGAAACATGGGTTGTTATAAAGGTGATGATTGGGTGGCTTTGACACATGGGGCTTTTGAGGGGTGAGTGATAGATATGGGATTTGTCCCTCCTGAGGGAGTTTGATATCCATGGCCACTTGATGAGTAGGATTGAGAAAGGCGTGCACGCATGTGTGAATCAGTATGTGATACTGATGTCATACATATCTCTTCCAGTCTACTCTGAGATCAAGAAAGTGAATGAACGTTGACAGGATGACTGTTCCATGCCTCGAGTTCATTCGGGATATCAGTGACAAAGGAATTATACATTCGCTGTAACACCATTCACAGATTGTAGGATGAAAGTTGTTCTCCAACTTTCTACTTTCACTTGGGTAGCACTGATGTGTGACTAGGCACCGCTCTTTTGCTTGTGAAGTCATAAGTGTTATGGACTTTCACTGCCAACGTGAAATGGACCTGTAGGGTCACACACATAGGATTTAACCTGGAAGAGGAGTTTTGTCCACTAAGCAATGTTTAGATTGATTACTAAAGGAGTTTAGTAGTTCAATTAAACACTCAATCAGTCGATAGCTCAATATCGCATGGTTCAAGGTGTTGGACGCATTGATTGGAGTACCAGATTGATTGAAATCGCAATTGACTGATTTTTGCCCAACCTGTGCTCCCAACCGATCGGTTCATGTGCTGAACCGGTCGGCTGAGGTGCTGAACCGGTCGGCTGGAGTGTCCAGGCCGATCGGCTCATGCCCAGGTTGAAATGACCGGTTCAAGGGTTGAACCGATCGGCTCAACTGGTGCAACCGACCAGTTGGGAAAAGTCATGTCGGCAAGAATTTTCCTTTGGTTTCAAATTGCCCAATTCGATTGGGAATAATATTGGTATTCGATACCAATTGGGAAAGAAACAAGGAAAGTCTTTTTGAGCCGGATTAGGACCATGAACCGATCGGTTCAGGGCACCAACCGATCGGTTGGAGTGCCCCAAACGATCGGCTCAGGTCCAACCGATCGTCTCAATGGCCGAACCGATCGGTTTAGTTGTGAACCGATCATTTCAAGTTGCGAACCGGTTGCCTTTTGTGGAAAATTCTCGAACCCTTCTACTCCTGCATTAGTCCCGCATTGCCCGGGATGGAGAACCCTGTCCCATGACTCTCCTATATATATAGGGGTATTGGGGGCTTCTCAAAGTACAGCTCAGTGCAACCAGTTGCTCTGCAAGTTGTCATTCTCTCTGGTTTTGGTAACCGTGAGAGAGCCCGAGCAAGTGCTTCCCGCAAAAGGGAGGTGCAGCAAGGGAAGGACAACTGCAGTTGCAACAGGAGGCAGGAGAGCGTGTTGGCGACTAGTACGTCAACAGGAGGGTGCGACTCCTTCCACTTCCTTGTGGGACAAGGAGAGTGGAGTTCCAGGTGGTCCGTGTGGACTACTACAGAGGCGGGAGGACACTGCCGCTTAGGAGGACAACTGTCATCCGACAGTCCGGTTCGAGTAGGAGTTGTCAGTCCCGGTGCGACCAGGAGCTGCACAGACACCGTCGAAGTCCGGAGTTGAAGACCGCGCATTGCGCGAGGTATTGTCGCCGAGCAAGCCTCGGGACAAGGTATGATTCCGCAAGCCATCCTTTCCTATTATATAGACGTTGACGCGTTTCCTCGGTATGGGTTGGGGGAGAAAATTTTTGTTTCCGCTGCCTTCTCTGTCTCCCCTAAAAACCCAACACTTCTAACTCTAGAGCCCCCTCTATCTGTGTGGTTCGACCCCGCATCTTGCCCTTGATCTATACTACAACGTATCCCGTACGCTTGTGGGTGAATTGTTTTAGTTGTAGTGATAGACTCGATCTGGGACCTTATAATTTTCGAAAGCAAAGATTCCAAGACCACGTGCCTCCCGACCTCGTGGATTGCACTCGGCCACCCTAGTTGGCAGGTGTTGTAAGCCTCTAGTGGGAGCGCACCAATAGCGTGCTATTTGCAAGAGAAAATCTCAGAGAATGCTTAATGTTAGCTAATCTCATTAGCTTGTACGAAGGATCTTCAGGGAAGAAGATCAACTTATCTAAGTCTGAGGTATTGTTCAACAAGAATGTAGGTGAGGAGCGGAAAAGGGAAGTCCTGGATAGACTGTAAATCAAGATGGTGGAGAAGAACGCCAAGTATCTTGGACTAACTACCTCTATGGGGAGATCCAAGAAAGTCATCTTTGTCTAGGTAGAGGAAAGAATTTGGAACAAACTCCAAAGTTGGAAAGAAAAACTACTTTCAAGAGTAGGAAAGGAAATTTTGATCATGGCGGTTGTCCAAGTTATCCCTTCCTACATGATGAGCATTTTCAAACTACCTGAACTGTTGGATGATATTAATGGCATGATAGCTAGGTTTTGGTGGGAGGCGAAAAGAACAGAAAGAAAGCTACATTAGAAGAGTTGGAGGTCGCTCTGCAAACCTGAACACAAAGGCGTGTTGGGTTTCGGAGACCTACGGTCTTTCAACCAGACACTTCTGGCCAAACAGAGCTGGAGGCTACTGAGCAAACCTGAATCGCTTGCTGCCAGAATCCTGAAAGGAAGGTATTTCAAAAACTCATCCATTCTTGAGGCCAGTCGGTGTCATGATCCTAGTTTCACGTGGAGGAGTATCTAGGGAGCAAAATCATTGATGAAAGAAGGCCTATCGTGGATGGTGGGTGATGGTAGCAAAATTAATGTATGGGAAGATGACTGGATACCGGGGGTTAGAGCGACTGAGGGGGACATCAACCCAACATGTAGATGGGTGGTGGACCTGATGGAGGAGGATGGTAAGACCTATAACTGGGACCTGCATGAACTGCTGCTTTCCCCATGAGACTGCTGTTCAAATTGCAGCAATACCGCTAGGGAGAGGTGAAGGGGTCGATCGGGTATGTCGGTGGCCTGAGAAGAAAGGGGAATTCTCTATGAGAACGGCCTACCAACTAGCCGTTACCGGCAGGAATGAGATGAGACTAGGGAGGGCAGAGACGAATCAACATGGACTTTGGTCCTCGATCTGGAAGATAAAAATCCCCCCCAAAACTTAAGCACTTTTTATGGAGAGCCTGCTCAGCCACACTCCCAACATGTGGGAAACTTTTCCATAGACATTGTGCTCCAAGCTCCACCTGCCCTTTCTACCTAACACTTCCGAGTCCATCTGCCATGCCTTGCTAGAATGCCCATGGACCAAGAAGGTGTGGAAAATCCCGGGTTGACTCGTACTATTTCTACAAAACCATCGGAAGACTTCGGCGATTGCTTCGAGACCTGGTTATCAAATGCTGGAGAGTGAAGCCGTACTTGTGCTTTGCGGTGGTTGCTGGTCAATCTGGAAGGGCAGAAACGATTTTGTGTTCAACCAAAAACAACCGCACCCCCCATCGCTAGCTAGCTGGAAGCATCAAAACCATGATATCTGACTACAACAAGTACATCAAGAGGGTCTCCTTCAACGGACGAGCTGTTGACCGTCCTTCCAGGTGGCTACCTCCGAGAACGGGAGTTGTGAAGATCAACTCAGATGCGGGATGACAGGCAAACTCAGGGGCAAAGCTGGGTGTTGTGTCAGAGATGCGAGTGGCAGGACTCTTGCAACAATACAGAGACGAGCTGAAGGACTGTGGGACGCAACCTTTGCAGAAGCTGAAGCGGCGCTGATGGGTGTCTCCCTTGCTGTTGAGATGGGCTTTAGACACGTAGTGCTGGAGTACTGTGACTCCCTCTGCCTGATACAAGATATCAACAATGGTACAGGCGGTGGTAACTACTTTGAATGCACAATAAATAAAATTAGACGTATGTGTCATACTTTCCTTAGCTTCACCTCTATTTTTGTGAAAAGAACGGACAACTGTCTTGCCCATGCCATTGCTGGCTCTACTGCTAATGCTAGTCCCCCGTCTGTTATGTTTACTAATTTCCCAGTTTCGTGGACTGTAATTGCTGCTAATGATGTGAATGAATGAAAGCATGGACTTTATATCAAAAAAATGTAGCCAATAGGATAGATGAATGGGTTAGATCACAAAGTTATTGTTGTTAATATTTATTAATGTCGTTCATGTAACAAGGACATGTGTAAATTAATTAACAAGTTCAAGCAGATCCAAAATAAGTAACGAATATCAAACAAAGTAGGAGAACAGAAATAAAGAGTTAGATTCGCAAACCAGATCGTTCGTTGAGAAACAAACCTAATATTTAAAGAAATCAGTGCCCGACAATCCTTGCAGATAAGCACCGTTCTCCCAGACACGATCTGGCACGAACCTGGAACAAACACTTCTTGCACGCGCTCGACGTAGCCTCCTTGCACTGCTACCTGTGCAACACAACAACTATAGGAACCACCGCCTGAGAGTTGCATCTCGGTGACGGGAAGAATAAGCCGCGCTTCGCACAGGAGAACAACTCCACGAAACCGCTCGGGGAACGAAGGCACTCGCTCTGGGTTAGGACTCTTCAAACACACAGCGACAGATGACTATTTGTTGTGTGTTTAACCCTAAGGACCAGAGGTGTATATATAGCCACACACATCCCTTATTCCTATTCCCAGTAAGACGCAAACACTCGGTCGCTCTTGTACACATTACGGAATAAAAACCGCAAAGAAAAACACTTTCTAGTTAGGATTAAGAAATCTGAATAGAAAAGAAACAGTTAATTACACGAGTAATTAATTACTTAGTTGTATCCTAGTGCAAAAAGAAGCCAGAAGACGGAAGACAATCCACAATCCACAATCTCGAGCCCGTGCCTGGCCCAGCCAGGCGAGGCGAGGCGTGGCATGGCACGCGTGCGTGTGCGTGTGTTGTGATGTGGTAACCCCACCTACCAAAGAGGTGAGCATACATTCCTCCTAGGACCCCTTGGATACTAGTGCCCCATGTGATCATACATATGAGGACCACAAAAGTTATGAGAGTGAGCAATATGGGATAAAACTTCTTTGCCATTTGCAATAGAGACAGAACTACTTTTCTCACATGTACTTGCTGCACTACATTGGGCTTAACCCATGCTAAATAAATGTTGCTACAGTAAACGACTTACTACAGTAGTCATTTATCTAACAATCCCCCACAAAGTCCAATGTGTAGTGTGCTCTACCATTCAGTCCTCCATATTGTGCTTTCAGCAGATACCTTTCAGTTTGAATCTACCTGAGTTATCCAACTGTGACCCTTGTAGGAACTAGGTGAACAGAAGTCTTGAACCTGAACCTTGGGTACAAGAGTATAGGTTGGTAACAACACAATAAAGACATGGTAGAAAAAAACAATGCATTAAGGCCATGCATACAAAATTTTATATCATGATTGATAATAGAGAACAACCCAATTCTCCTGTTGCGTCCTACACAACATCAATCACTTAGTTAGAGTCTCCAAGGATGTACTGCTAACATTTTGTCCTAAGACTTGACACCATTCAGAGACTACTCTCTTACTAACTTGCAGTCATGAGACTAATAGGTTTCCTAGGGAATAGACACACAGATGCAAGAAGCATCAAATAAGAATATATAGTGTCATCTGATTTACCCGACATCTTGTTATTACCACATTGAACCCAATTTGGGGGATCTCAACTCTTTTGGGTTGGGTTGCTACTACCTGCATATCTATATGGGTTTCAGTCTCATCCCCAACATGAATCTTTCCACTAAAGCCAAGGTAAGACCTTTAGTGAAAGGATCAACTGTATTATCTTTGGTACCGACATAGTCCACAACCACAACCCCATTAGACACTAACTCCCTTACAAATTTCAATCTGACTTGGATGTGTCTATGTTATTTTTTATTGTACTTGGAACTCTTTATCTTAACAATAGTTGTAGTATTGTAACAGTGAACTGAAATTGCATGAAGCTGCTTCATTACCATAGGTAAACTAGACATAAGTCCATGTAGCCATTCAGATTCCAATCCAGTTTCATCTAAAGCACACAACTCTACCTCCAAAGTGGACCGAGACAATATGATCTGTTTCTTAGACCTCTAGGAGACATCTCCTCCTCCCAACAGGAATACATATCCTGAGACACCATTACTCTCAGAATTCACGGCAATCCATCTTGCATCACTATATCCTTCGACTATGAAAGGATGTTTACCATAATACAGCCCAAGAGAACATATTCCCTTGATTACCTCAGAACTCTATCACGAGCTTCCCAATGGGTCTTGTCAGAACAACTAGTGTATCTACTTAACTTGTTCACGACAAATGCAATGTCTGGATGTGTACAGTTCACAAGATACATCAAACTTCCGATAATATGAGAGTATCGTAATTGAGACACCGGAACTCTAGTCTCATTCTTGAACAAGGGCTTAGATGAGTCATATGGAGTCTTAACATGTTTACATGATGCGTACTCAAACCTCTCTAGTATCTTCTCAATATAGTGAGACTGAGAGAGAGTTATACCATCAGTAGAACTAATGATTTTAAGCCTTAAAATCACATCAGCGACACCCATATCCGTCATCTCAAACTTGCTACACAAGAATGACTTTGTCTCATTTACTAATTTCATATCAGAGCCAAAAAGCAGGATATCATCGACGTATAAGCATAGAAAAATGAATCCATTATTGACAATTTTGCAGTAGAGACACTTATCAAATTCATTAGAAACAAAGCCAAACGATGATATCACAGAATCAAACTTCTCATGCCATTTCTTAGGGGCTTGTTTCAAGCCATATAATGACTTAACAAGTTTACACACTTTGGACTCATTCCAACGACCCAAAAATCCCTCAGGTTGTTCCATATATATATCTTTCTGAAGATCACCATGTAAGAATGCAGTCTTCACATCCATCTAATGGATATAGAGATTACAAATGGAAGCCAATGCTATAAACACTCGGATTGTGGTCATACGAGAAACAAGTGAATATGTATCAAAATAATTTATTCCTTCCCTTTGTGTGTAACCCTTAGCAACTAAACTAGCCTTATACTTATTGATTGTCCCGTCTGCATTAAGTTTCTTCTTAAAAATCCATTTGCAACCAACTACAGAACAACCAGGAGGCAAATCTACCAATTCCCAAATTCCATTCGAGAGAATTGATTGGATTTCATCATTAACGACTTCTTTCCAAAACTTAGCTTCTGTAGATTCCATAGCTTGTTTGAAAGTAATAGGATCATCCTCAACATTGTAAGTGAGAAACTCACTTCCAAAGTCCTTTGACGTCCTAGGCCATTTACTTCTCCTTGGTTCAACAATTTCTTCATAATTATCAAATTTAGAAATAGCTTGTTTTGAATCGCCCCCCACATTTGTCATCCTTTCTACATGCTCGGGAATGGAACCTGTGGTAAATGAATCTTCTAGAGATACTTCATTGGGCACACCAATTTTCATAGGAAATACATCCTCAAAGAATGTTGCATCACGTAATTCCACAATTATATTGACCTCAATGCTAGAGATATCTGATTTTACAATCAAGAATCTATAAGCATAGCTTGTCTCTACATAACCCAAGAATATGGCATCAACCGTTTTCGGTCCTAATTTCTTTCTTTTGTGTTCAAGGACAAGTACCTTAGCAAGACACCCCCACACTCGAAGATATTTAAGACTCGATTTCCTTCCTCTCCAAAACTCAAACGGACTACTCTCTGAATGCTTATGGGGAACTCTATTCAGAATATGGCAAACCGTATTCAAAGCTTCCCCCCACATAAAGTTGGGTAATCCAGACATTTGGAATAAGGTATTTACCATATCTATTAAGGTTCAGTTTTTACGTTCAACAATCCCATTTGATTGTGGTGAATAAGGAGCAGTGACTTCATGAACTATACCATGTAATTGGCAAAATTCTAAAAACAAGTTCGAAGTATACTCTCCTCCCCTATCAGACCTTAATCGCTTAAGTACTATACTGGTTTGAGTTTCAGCTTCTTTCTTATAAATTTTAAATTTATCCAATGCCTCATCTTTCTAACTAAAAAGACATAACAATATCTATTCGCATCGTCTATAAAAGTTATAAAATAACACTTTTGATCCCTCATAGCAATACCATTCAATTCACAGATATCTGTATGCACTAAATCCAAAATTTCTGAATTCCTATTCACAGAATGAAAGGGCTTCCTAGGAAATTTAGCTTGTACAAAGATTTTACATTTATTGTTGCTAATTTCAGATTTAGGGATCAAATTTAGATTCATCATACGCTTCATTGAGGCAACATTAACATGTCCCAAACGTGAATGACATACATCATATGAAATAGGATTCATGCAAACAGAACTATAATCATTCAAATTTAAAATGGAATTTGAAATAGGTTCAACATGAATCTTAAATAAGTTCTCCACATCACATAAGTACCCCTTTACAAAAAACAAAGAATCACGAAGGCGTGTAATAATAGCCTTATTACATTTGCAGTCTACTCTATAACCTTCCCTAACTAAAATGACGCCACTAAGGATATTGCATCGAATGGTTGGAACATGGCTGACCCTGTTAAGAGTCAAAAGCTTCCCCGAAGAGAACTTCAAGTCCACATGTCCTTTGCCTTTGACTTCAGTAGAGCTGGAATCACCCAAAGTCACAAACCGACCTCGAGAGGCCTCATAAGACACAAACATGGATTTATCAGCACACACATGTACATTAGCCCCAGTGTCAATTATCCAATAAAGTGGTTCAAAAATAGAAAGGATTTTAGGTTTAATAGATGCGTACCCATCATTGAGGTTCAAGGATGTAGTCATCATGTTGACCACAGCCTCGTCAGTTGTAGATACGGCAGCTTTCTTTGCCTTCTTAGACGGACAATCCTTGTTCCCGTGGCCAACCTATCCACAAGTCCAACAAAGTTTGTTCTTCAGTTTCTTTTGGATCTTTGCCTTAGGTTTATGTGTATTCTTAGATTTCTTATCTTTGGTGTTTTTCATAGAAGTAAAATTAACAGTTGAATTTGCATCAGTAGGCACCTTGATCATTTTCTCCTTTAAGTGTTCTGCTTGTATATTAATATCCATCATTAGTTCTTCCATTGTATGTGTCCCTTTGCGATGCTTCAGAGACATACCAAATGATTCCCATGACTTAGGGAATTTTTCTATGATAGACATAACAACAAACTTCTCAGGAAATACCATCTTGGCATCTGAGAGTTCATGAACTATGAGTTGTAGATCATGTGTTTGATCAAAAACTGACTTACCCTCAACCATCTGAAACTTAAGAAATTTAGACACGCAGTATTTTTCAACACCTTGATTTTCAGTACTAAAATTCCTAATCAACAATTCTCACAAAACTTTGGATGTAGTGACTGGCGGCTTTGAGTAAGAATCATACAGTTTGTTATTTAAACCAAACAGAATCAAACTGTGACACGTTTTGTCACCCTTCTTCCAATTAGCAATTATATTTGCATTATCAGGAATCGTTTCATCAGATTTAGGTTCAGTCTCTACTAAGTACTGATCAAAACCCACAATATTCAGCCAAATTTCCATTCGACTCTGCCAACAAATAAAGTTGGTACCAGTAAATGTTTCAGGCATGCTGGTATCAATTTTATTTCCCGAACCACCCTGATCGGCCATTGTTAATTAACGACATAAAGATGATTTCTTTAAGACTGTTGTTAATATTTATTAATGTCGTTCATGCAACAGCGACAAGTGCAAATTAATTAACAAGTTCTGGCAGATCCAAAATAAGAAACGAAGATCAAACAAAGTAGGAGAATATAAATAAAGGAGTTAGATTCACAAACCAGATTGTTCGTTGAGAAACGAACCTAATATTTAAAGAAATCAGTGCCCGACAATCCTTGCGGATAAGCACAGTTCTCCCAGACTCGATCTGGCACGAACCTTGAACATGCACATCTTGCACGCGCTTGACGTAGCCTCGTTGCACTGCTACCAGTGCAGCACAACAACCACATGAACCACCGCCTAAAAGCGGTGTCTCAGTGATGGGAAGAAGAAGCCACACTTCGCACAGGAGAACAACTCCACGAAACGGCTCAGGGAACGAAGGCACTCACTCTAGTTTAGGGCTCTCCAAACACACGGAGGCAAAAGACTGTTTGTTGTGTGTTTAACCCTAAGGACCAGAGGTGTATATATAGCCACACATGTCCCTTATTCCTATTCCCAGTAAGATGCAAACACTCGGTCACTCTTGTACATATGGAATAAAAACCGCAAAGAGAAACGCTTTCCAGTTAGGATTAAGAAATCCGAATAGGAAAGAAACAAGTAATTACATGAGTAATTAATTAGTTAGTTGTATCCTAGTGTAAAAAGAAGCTGGAAGACGACATACATTCTCTAAAATCCACAAGCCACAAGCCCGAGCCCGTGTCTGGCCCAGCTCGGCCAGGCCAGGCGAGGCGTGGCGTGGCGTGGCGTGCACGCGTGTGCGTGCATGTGTTGTGATGTGGTAACCCCACCTACCAAGGAGGTGACCATACCTTCCTCCTAGGACCCCTTGGGCACTAGTGCCCCATGTGATCATACATATGAGGACCACAAAAGTTCTAAGAGTGATAGATATGGGATAAAACTTCTTTTCCATTTGGTCTAGAGACAAAACTACTTTTCTCACATGTACTTGTTGCACTACATTGGGCTTAACCCATGCTAAATAAATGTTGCTACAGTAAATGACTTGCTACAATAGTCATTTATCTAACAATTATCTCTATGGAAGGTGTCTTCATTGTCCTGAACTAGTGTCAAACTTGTGAAAGATGATTCAACTTTGATCCAAAATTTAACTGATCTTTTCAATTTGCCTACTACAAAAGTGCAAAATGAATAATAAAACTCCCTAGTTACTAAAAAATAAAAATATCCACATAATAAGTTCTATGTGTACGCTCTACCTCCATTTCAAAGACCACCAATGGAGAAAATATTGGGTTTTACCGCATCCGAGTAGGCAACAAAAATAAAAATTTACTGGCCACTAACCCATAACGGGAGATCGCATCAATGATTATGTAATGGGAATGATGGTTTTAACGAGATATTCCTGGTGTGGCGACTCGACTTTGAAAACCAGATCAACGAATGCGGAAGCGATTAACTAGAAGCAGAATTATAAAAAAATCACTAAAAATTAAAACTTTTTGTAAAGAGATCTTTAAACGATAAAACTCTTTCACAAAGAAACATAATAAGTTGTTACAACATGATTCATCATTACATCTCTGTAAAATCACATCTCGAGTGATTACCACATCAATTGCTTTGTTACATGTACAAAGCAAGATACAAAAATCTCGAGGCATTAAGCCAAAATCTCAGATCTTCTTTAAACATCTACTGACTCCTAGGACCTGAGAGTACAGAGACGACACATAGGACATTCTATCTACAAGACTTGACAGACAGTGTCTCCACCTGAGAATCACTGTTGTCCTTGGTGTTACTGTTGTTGCTGCTCACCCACTGATGGGTTCCTTCGTCCGTGGCGTCTACCTAAAAAGTCGAATCCCATGGGGGTGAGACAATTTGAATAATTGTCACAGCGAGAGTTATAACTCTCCCCCAGAAGCTTTATTATTGCAATCAAAGGGGTAACAATAAGCAGTAAAACTATAAACATTTAACAACAGGTTTAATATTAAGTAAAGCAACATTCTCTTAGACAATCATTTCAATTATAACTTAATTGAATACCAAGGCATATCTCAATAAGGAATATGAAGAACATGTATACTAGTTATATAACTAGAATATTCTAAACAATGTATCATCAATCATTGTTTCTCGTAGTTCAACCTAAGCAGTTATGCTACACGGCTGATTACATTTTACAAACATTATTATTCCCTGAAGAGATGAGTTACACCTCTCATACTCCAACCGACCATTACGAAATCGCAATCAGTACCATACATAGGTCATCAGAAGAGCCAGATTCCTATGACCTCATCTTCCTCAGTCAGTATGAGGATCAACATGCAGGACATCTTGTGTCTCTACTATAATAGCTTTCCAGGGTATTCTGGCAACTTCGCTATTAGAGTTACAGTAGCATTCTGCACTCTCTTCTCCATCGAGGGATTTCTTGTTTATCTCACACCGATGTGACATTAACAACATCATTGGGAGATTTTTGATACATCATCCCGGCATAAACATATAATTAAGGGATGAGAGATTAAAGTACATCTCACATCTATCCCTACATTAGGACGTAAGGATATTCGCGTCCATAACCCCAACATACTCAAAAGTATGTTCTCCAGGAGTTCCCTTAGGAAAACTTATTTCACCATCATTAAACTACTGACAATGATGGATCTATGATCAGGGCTCTACATGATATCATTATACTTGATTATTTAAGTACATTATAGAATTCTTTTAACATCAAGTATGTTTTCAAACACAAACCATTAAAACAATTTCTATAAAGAAGGAGTACTAATTATATCAAGTTCATTTCACCTCATTTACCATTGGGATATCAATCCCAAACCATATCATCATTATGATTCAAAAAATAGGGGTGTTAAAACCCTTAGATCATCATAACACTTTGTTACCGTGTGACATATAGTCATCAAGTCATTTAATAACATGACTTTGATTATAACAGTACAAATGGTCTTCATGGCTCATACGACCTATCCATCTCAAAAGTTACCTTTTTAATAGGCAACATAACATATCATTGTTTTTAAAGCTTAAAGAATACTTTCAATGAATGTAGCATCATAACCCTTACCTCACTATGATTATCTCTTGGTAGCAACCTGCATGACTAATATAATTGAAAACATGCACATTATATCTATATCAGCACAATACAAATTCTTTTCAAATTAACCATAGAACACCACGACCGTTCTATCTTGCACGGTTGTGCAAGATTAAGCCACCACGGTCGTGCTTCATTACACGGTCATGCCACAGACAGAATACCATGATCGTGTCACATTACCATGGCTGGTTTTTAGGGTTAGGTGTCCTTTTAATCTAATTAGGTTTATTCAACCCCTTTAACTTATAAGGCATAGTGATTACTCACTCCATAATCCAGTATAGAGTATCATTCTTAAAAGCACAACCCAAAATTAGGGTTTACTGTTCATTTCATCACATCACCCTAGATTAGGGTTTACTATTCACATTACATGTTATTACTCTAGAATTAGGGTTTACTATTCATATTACATGATATTGAGGTCATACCATCATCATGTATGAAGAATATTTGCATTAAGGCCTTTAATTAAGTTAAGATTCATTAATCACCACAATTAGGGTTTCCATGATCTCACTATGAAGGATCATACCCTAATTATGTGTATTCATACATGTTGGAAGTATATTACTTGATTCTCATACATATAGGGAGTTTTCTCTCTCCTCTAACTATTAGATGATGTTTACATCACTCTTGGTTAAGTTAAGTCAAATCAACCGTGGTAACATAAGTCATGTAATCACCATTATGGTCATTAGGGTTTGCTTGATCAAGGGGTATTAGTCACACTATCTCACTAAGGGTACTTTTGTAATGTTCACCATTGACCATTACATGCATCAATCATTTAATTTATTGTTCCCTTAATCACTTTAGGTACCTTTAGGGTTTATTTTAATCAACTACTAAACCATCTTGACCACCAAGGCATCAAACGTTCTTGACATTAATAGACCCCAAACGGTTTTGTACTTTCAACCTCCAAATAGTTTTGAAACCGTTTGGAGTTGTTCACCATTTGGTCACTTTGACATTGAAGACCGCATGGCCAAGTACACCATCAAGACCATTTGCCCTAGGTGAGGTGAATAACTTTTGGTCTTGTTGACCGTTTGGCCAACTTTGACTTTGAAACCGCATGGGCAAAATTGATCTTGAAACCGCATGGTCACCAAACGGTTTGGGATCGTTTGGTCCCAAACGCTCTTGAGACCGTTTGGGCTCAAATGGTATTGAGACCGTTTGGGCTCAAATGGTCTTGATACCATTTGGTCTCAAACGGTCTTGAGACCATTTGGACCCAAACGGTCTTGAGACCGTTTCGTTCAAACACCCTCAAAACCGCATGGACCAAAAAGTGTGTCAACTCTTTCAAATGAGTTAGGGTTTCCAAGGTTGAACCCTTCAATCGATCATGCAATGGTTAGACACTCATCAATTGAGTCAATTAGGTCAACCCTTAACTGATTTGACCCTCAATTGAACCTCAATTGATCACCAATTAGGGTTTGGATTGATTGGATTAGGGTTTGGAAATGATCATCCTTCAACATGTATCAACATGAGTCTAATTGATGTTGAACCCATTGAACCATCTTTCAATTGGGTCATGACCTGACCCCAAACGGTCTTGGGATCATTTGGACATCCTCCAAACGGTTTTGAGACCGTTTTCCCATCATTTTATCAAAAACCAAGTCATTCACGTAAGAGTTGAACCCTAGATTTGGTTACAAAATCAACATTTAATTGTTCAACAACTTGATATGATTGGGCCCTCAATTGGTCAACCCCACTTAACCCTAGACCTCCAAATGGTCTTGGGTGATCACCCAACGGTCTTGAGACCATTTGGGTGATCTCTAACTGGTTTTGAAACTGTTTGAGCCACTCAACCCAAACTTCAACATGATTGCATCATTGAAATCAGCAATAAACTCGATTAGGGTTTAGGTGACTAATGAGCCTTCAATTGATGATTTAATTCGAAATAGATGATGATTTTTGGTGAGTAATTAGTCCATAATGTTTACAACAGATTTTCCAAATGGTCAACCATGGTAAACGCACCCAAACGGTTTTGAAACCATTTGCTTTCATGCGGTTTAGTTGAAACCGATTGCACTCAAACGGTTTTGAAACCGTTTGCTTCCAAACAGTTTTGCAAACCATTTGGGCAAGTGGTGGAGGACCATTTGCTAAAGAAAAATTAGGATAAGCATAGATATTAATGCCATCATCTTCTACCTCAAGAACATGGGCGGTTCTTCATGGAATTGTTTACAAGGACACTTAGAAGTGTGTAAAGAAGAAGAACAAGCAACGATTCTAGGAAAAGAAGATGCACTTAACAAAGTTAAAGGTTTAGAGTTATAAAACCCGCCTTAAGATTTGATATAGAGCTCCAAAATTCGTAGATTTAATGGTGGATGAAGCTCCAAAGGTTTCCCAAAGTTCAATCGTCAAGGTTTGGGTGGAGAAGAAGGCTAGAAATAAGAATTGTATAAGGAAAACTAACAAACCAACCATGTATAAGGATTTCCACCATGAAATCGAGATGAATGATGATCAAGACTTACCCAAACTAGCCTGGTCATTCTCCTCTACTCCTGAGCTTCTCCTTAGTTGGCCAAAGCAAGACGATAAGGGAAGGAATGAAGGGAAACAATCCTTTGCTTGTTAAAAGGATGCACTTATATATTTTTGGGGTATTTTCAAAGCAAGGAGGATTATTTCTTTTATTTTACATCTATATCCACCAAGCCCTTATCCACTTCTTGGCCACGTCTCTCCCTTCTTATCACATGCAAAACCCCTCTATCAACCAAGGTTAAGGAAAAAGGAACCAAACACCTTACTAAGTTATACATGTAAAAGGGTCATTTTGCATAAAACTTGGTTATTTAAATATTAAGGTTATCTTTCTTACATGATCAATCAAATGAGGCACCCTCCTCATTTTCTTTGCTCTACTTGATGCCAAGAGTCATGAGGGATACTCTAGATGGTATATTTTACATGTTGCACCCTATGTTTTGGGTGAACTGCACTTTATACCAAAACTAGGCTTTAAAGCATAAGGATTGCTCTACAAGCTATATCTTAGTGCCCAGGCTTGTGGAATTCATTCCAACACATCATATGCATTCTTATGATGTCTCAACATCAGAGAAACATCTTAACTTGTGAAATTTTCAAGTTATCCCCTCTAATTGGGTAATTTGCACATTATTCTATATTTAACAAAACAATATTACAACATTGTTCAAAAAGGACAGAAATGGAAATATAAGTTCCTCAGAAGCTTTAATTACATATCAAAAGATAATCACAAGCATCTAATCACATGTCTTAAGCAAATCACCTAGGGTTAATTCATAACCCAGGTTAGGGATGTTACAAATTATCCACCCCTTACGAGGATTTTGTCCCCGAAATCAACAAAACATATTAAAAGAAAAGAGCAGGGTATTTCCTTCTCATCTCTTCCTCTAGTTCCCGTGTGGCTTCTTCAATACCACGATGATTCCATAGGACTTTCACAAGACTTATGTCTTTCTTTTTCAACTTTTTAATTCTTTTATCAAGTATTGACACGGGTCCTTCCTCATAAGATGCATCATCATTCAATTCTACCTCTATAGGTTGTAGAACTGATTCTGTATCAGGGTGACATTTCCTCAACATAGAAATGTGAAACACAGGGTCTGACCTCTATAACTCTGGTGGTAACTCTAGCTTATAGGCTACTCTTCCAATCCGTTCAATGATTGGGTAAGACCCCATAAACCTAGGAGCTAACTTTCCTTTCCTTCCAAATCTCAGAACTCCTTTCCAAGGTGAGACTTTGAGATATACTCTATCTCGAACCTGGAACTCTAAAGGTCTACGACACTTATCAGTGTAAGACTTCTGCCTATCCTGTGCAGTCTTAATCTGTTGTTGTATTACTTTAATCTTCTCTGTGGTTTGCTGCACAAGATCAAAACCTAACATCTGATATTCACCAGTTTCATACCAACATAGGGGTGATCTATAACGTCTACCATATAAAGCTTCATAAGGTGCCATGTCAATGCTATGTTGATAGCTATTGTTGTAGGCAAACTCTATCAAGCTTAGGTGCAGATCCCAACTCCCTGTAAACTGAAGAACACATGCTCTAAGTAAGTCTTCTAAAGTCTGTATAGTCCTTTCTGATTTTCCATCAGTTTGAGGATGAAAAGCTATACTAAACCTTAACTGTGTGCCTAGAGCTTTATGAAGTCGCTCCCAAAAATGACTCGTAAACTGGGGACCTCTATAAGAAACAATGGTGATTGGGACTCCATGCAGTCGCACAATCTCATCAACATATAACTGTGCTAACTTCTCAGAAGAATAGGTTGTTTTGACATGCAAGAAATGAGTTGTCTTTGTCAACCTATCAACTATTACCCATATGGAGTCATGACCTTTGGTTGTTCTAGGTAAACCAACCACAAAGTCCATGGTTACATGATCCCACTTCCATTGTGGTATGGGTAAAGGTTGCATTGTTCCTGCATGCTTCTGGTGTTTAGCTTTAACCTGCTGACACACAAGACATCGCATAACAAAAATAGCAACGTCTTTCTTCAAACCAAGCCACCAATACATATCTTTCAAGTTGCGATACATCTTGGTTCTTCCTGGATGCATAGCATGCATCGAAGAATGAGCTTCTTCCAGAACTAACTTTCTCAAGTTATCCACATCCGACACTATCATCCTACCATGATAACATGCTACTTGGTCACCTGAGTCATTGAAACCATCTCGTTTCTCATTACCATACTATGATCTGATCTGTTGAACTGCAGCATCAACTTGTTGTGCCTCCTTGATCTGCTCTCTCAAAGTAGGTTTTATATGCATCTAAGCTAATAACTCGGCTAACAATGATACTTTCAACTGTACATTGTCTTACCTTAAGAAGATAAGAATATCTCTCCTAGAGCATACTAATGAATTTATTTATGCTCTATCTAAGGCTGGTGTTGCTGATTTCCTACTCAAAGCATCAGCAACCACATTGGCTTTCCCTGGATGGTAATCAATTGTACAATCGTAGTCCTTGATTAATTCCATCCAGCAGCATTGCCTCATGTTAAGCTCATGCTGAGAAAAGATGTACTTCAGGTTCTTATGATCAGTGAAAATCTGGAATGTTTCTCCATAGAGATAGTGTCTCTAGATCTTCAAGGCATGAACCACGACAACTAGCTCCAGATCGTGTGTCAGATAATTCTCCTCATGTTTCTTAAGCTGTCGAGAAGCAAAAGAAATCACTTGTTTATCCTGCATTAACACACATCTGAGTCCATTCTTGGAGGCATCACATAAAACTATGTATCCTTTTCCCTGCTCAGGTAACACAAGCACAGGTGCACTTGTCAGCCTCTCCTTCAGCAACTGGAAAGATTGCTGACACTTATCACCCCAAGAAAAAGGAACATCCTTCCGGGTCAACTTAGTCAAGGGTAAAGCTATGGAACTGAAGTTCTTAATGAACCTTCGGTAATAGCCAGCCAACCCTAAGACACCATGGATTTCTGTCGGTGTCTTCGGCTGCTCCCATAGTAGGACATATTCTACCTTTGTAGGGTCAACACGAATACCCGAAGCAGATATCACGTGTCCAAGGAAAGAAACTTCTGGTAACCATAACTCACACTTTCTAAACTTAGCATATAGCTTGTGTTCTCTTAGCAAAGTTAGAGCCTGACGAAGATGCCGTTCATGCTGCTGAGCATCTCTACTATAGATTAGGATGTCATCTATAAAGACAACAACACACTGATTGAGAAAAGGTCAGAAGATTCTATTCATGAGTTCCATGAATGCAGCTGGTGCATTTGTTAGTCCAAACGACATAATTGTGAACTCATAGTGACCATACCTTGTCCTAAAGGCAGACATGGGTATGTCACTATCCTTAATATAGAGTTGATGATATCCCGATCTCATATCTATCTTTGAGAAGACGGTTGCACCACGCAACTGCTCAAAGAGATCATCAATCCTCGGCAGAGGATACTTGTTCTTTATTGTTACTTTATTTAGTTGTCTGTAATCAATGCACAACCGCATTGACCCATATTTCTTCTGAACAAAAAGGACCGGAGCACCCCAGGGTGAAGTACTCGGTCGGATGAAACCCTTCTCAAGCAACTCCTGTAACTGTTTCTTGAGTTCTGCCATCTCAGCAGGCGCCATCCAATATGGTGTTTGTGCTATAGGTTGCGTGTCTGGGATTAAATTGATTTCAAAATCAATTTCCCGAGGCGGTGGCACACCTAGAAGTTCTTCAGGAAATACATCTTGAAATTCCTTGACTACAGGAACTTCGGTAGGTTTAGGACTATCCATGGTAGTATCTACCACATGGGCCAAGAATGCATGACATCCTTGCCTCATCAGCTTCTCAGCCACCATAGCTGATACAAGACATGTGGGTAGAATCTTTCTCTCTCCTTGAAAGATCCATGTGTCACTATCATCAGCAAACATAGCTTGCTTGGATTCACAATCCAAGGCAACCTTATACCTTTCCAAGGTATCCATCCCAAGGATTATATCAAATCCTTGCATCTCAAGTGGTATAAGATCCACTTGAATGCGATGTTCAGAAAAGAAAAGGATGTAGGGAGAGCATACCTCCTGCAACACAACAAACCCCATCAATGGAGCTTCTAGCAACAAACTATCTGCTCTATGACTAACTGTCATATTGTAGTTACGAATCACCCTTCGAGTGATAAAGGAGTGCGTACCACCCGGATCAATCAAAATAGATACAACATAGGATGTAGACATATCACAATATAACAATTTCATCTGTCCTGCCACAACCCGAGGGTTGATCACTACATCAGGTGGATTCATTGCATAAAACCTTGTTGTTGCATGTGGTTGATTTGATGCTGATGATCGAGCTTGGGATGCTTGTCCACGTCCTCTAGCTCCTCCTGGAAACTTTCACCTTTGGGATCCTTACTGACTCTGCCTCTGGGGTTGAGTTACACTCACTTCGCTGGCTCTACAATCCTTCATCAAATGTCCCATCTTTCCACATATATAACAACTTCTATTCAGTTGTTGTGGTCTGGGTGGTCCTGTAACCGACATAGATGTTGAACTGCGAGCTCCTTCTAGTGGTAGGCTTTGTCCTCTACCCCTATTCGACGTCCACTGTGTCTAGGTACTGGATCTAGGTGGTGGTGTAGGAACAGAAAACCTAGGTTTCTTGAAACCTTTAGATGAAGATCCTTGGAACTGGGGATACATCCTCTTATTCTGAGTCTGTCTCTTTTCTTCTACAGACCTCTCTATCCTTCTGACATACTCCATAAAGGTAGCAAACCTTTCTCTATTCTCTAGGGAAGACACGGGAGTAGTTAACTCAGCGTTTAACCCTTTCTCAAAATGCCTAATCCTTTCTTCATCTGTAGCTGCCATGTGCGGACAGAACCGTAATAGCTCCATGAACATAGCCTCGTACTCTCTAATGTTCATTGGACCTTGCCTTAACTTCTCAAACTGAGAGATTTTCTTGTCCAGAAACGTCTTAGGGAAATATCTATTGATAAATTACCGTCGGAAATCTTCCCATGCAATCTCTACACCAGGCCTCTTCTGTTCTTCCATGGTCCACCAATGACCAACACTCCCCTTGAGTAGATACACGGCATGTCTAACCTTCTCGACTTCTGGGATGTTTAGGATTCTAAAGGCCTTCTCTAATTCAGTTAACCACAAGTTGGCATCTGTGGGATCAGCTGTTCCAAAATAATCTGTGGCTCCAACTCGGCGAAGTCATTCAAATGTCTTGTCGATTCCTTGTCCTTCAGGATGGGTAGGTATCCTAGGTGTAGGTATAGGCATCCTATCAGTTATGCGTGTCATGGCAGTCATAAACTACCCAAACATGGTCTGGACGGCTGGGTTCCCCATGTCAGTTGGATTGAACTGGGGTGGTTCAGGCACAGGTTTCTTTATCTCTGGGTTTCTTGCACCTTCTCTGGGTGCAGCGACACTACTTTCGGCAACGTGTTCCTCGTGTTCATCATGTGGTCCGTACATCCTTAGTCTTATAATCTTCTCCTGAGGAGCAGAAGACACTATCAGATATACTGGAAGATACTAGAACAGACTCAACATCCTTAGTTCTATGTCTCTGTAGACTCAGCGAACCTAGAGCTCTGATACCACTAAATTGTGGCGACTCAACTTCAAAAACCAGATCAACGAATGCGTAAGCGATTAACTAGCAGCAGAATTATAAAAAAATCACTAAAACTTAAAACTTTTTGTAAAGAGATCTTTAAACGATAAAACTCTTTCACAAAGAAACATAATAAGTTGTACAACATGATTCATCATTACATCTCTGTAAAATCAAATCTTGAGTGATTACCACATCAATTTCTCTATTACTTGTACAAAGCAAGATACAAAAATATCGAGGCATTAAGCCAAAATCTCAGATCTTATTTAAACATCTACTGACTCCTAGGACCTGAGAGTACAGAGATGACACATAGGACATTCTATCTACAAGACTTGACAGACAATGTCTCCACCTGAGAATCACTGTTGTCCTTGGTGTTGCTGTTGTTGCTGCTCACCCACTGATGGGTTCCTTCATCCGCGGCGTCTACCTAAAAATTCGAATCCCACGGGGGTGAGACAATTTGAATAATTGTCCCAACGAGAGTTATATCTCTCCGCCAGAAGCTTTATTATTGCAATAAAGGGGTAATAATAAGCAGTAAAACTATAAACATTTAACAACATGTTTAATATTAAGTAAAGCAACATTCTCTTAGACAATCATTTCAATTATAACTTAATTGAATACCAAGGCATATCTCAATAAGGAATATGAAGAACATGTATACTAGTTATATAACTAGAATATTCTAAACAATGTATCATCAATCATTGTCTCTCGTAGTTCAACCTAAGCAGTTATGCTGCACGGCTGATTACATTTTACAAACATTATTATGCCCTGAGGAGATGAGTTACACCTCTCATACTCCAATCGACCATTATGAAATCGCAATCGGTACCATACATAGGTCATCAGAAGAGTCGGATACCTATGACCTCATCTTCCTCAGTCAATTTGAGGATCAACATGCAGGACATCTTGTGTCTCTGCTATAATAGCTTTCCAGGGTATTCTGGCAACTTCTCTATTAGAGTTACAGTAGCATTCTGTACTCTCTTCGCCATCGAAAGATTTCTTGTTTATCTCACATCGATGTGGCATTAACAACATCATCGGGAGATTTGTGATACATCATCCCGACATAAACATATAATTAAGGGATGAGCGATTAAAGTACATCTCACATCTATCCCTACATTAGGACATAAGGATATTCACGTCCATAACCCCAACATACTCAAAAGTTTGTTCTCCAGGAGTTCCCTTAGGAAAACCTATTTCACCATCATTAAACTACTGACAATGATGGATCTATGATCAGGGCTCTACATGATATCATTATAATTAATTATTTAAGTGCATTATAACATTCTTTTAACATCAGGTATGTTTTCAAACACAAACCATTAAAACAATTGCTATAAAGAAGGAGTACTAATTATATCAAGTTCATTTCACCTCAGTTACCATTGGGATATCAATCCCTAACCATCTCATCATTATGATTCAAAAAATAGGGGTGTTCAAACCCTTAGATCATCATAACACTTTGTTACCGTGTGACATATAGTCATCAAGTCATTTAACAACATGACTTTGATTATAACAGTACAAATGGTCTTCATGGCTCATATGGCCTATCCATCTCAAAAGTTACCTTTTTAATAGGCAACATAACATATCATTGTTTTTAAAGCTTAAAGAATACTTTCAATGAATGTAGCATCATAACCCTTACCTCGCTATGATTATCTCTTGGTAACAACCTGCATGACTAATATAATTGAAAAAATGCACATTATATCTGTATCAGCACAATACAATTTTTTTTCAAATTAACCATAGAACACCACGGCCGTGCTATCTTGCACGATTGTGTAAGATTAAGCCACCACGACCGTGCTTCATTACACGGTCATGCCACAGACAGAATACCACGACCGTGTCACATTACCTCGACTGGTTTTTAGGGTTAGGTTTCCTTTTAATCTAATTAGAGTTATTCAACCCCTTTAACTTATAAGGCATAATGATTACTCACTCCATAATCCAGTATAGAGTATCATGCTTAAAAGCACAACCCAAAATTAGGCTTTACTGTTCATTTCATCACATCACCCTAGATTAGGGTTTACTATTCACATTACATTTTATTACTCTAGAATTACGGTTTACTATTCATATTACAAGATATTGAGGTCATACCATCATCATGTATGAAGAATATTTCCATAAATGCCTTTATTTAAGTTAAGATTCATTAATCACCACAATTAGGGTTTCCATGATCTCACTATGAAGGATCATACCCTAATTATGTGTATTCATACATGTTGGAAGTATATTACTTGATTCTCATACATATAGGGAGTTTTCTCTCTCCTCCAACTATTAGATGATGTTTACATCACTCTTGGTTAAGTTAAGTCAAATCAACCTTGGTAACATAAGTCATGTCATCACCATTATGGTCATTAGGGTTTGCTTGATCAAGGGGTATTAGTCACACTATCTCACTAAGGGTACTTTTGTAATGTTCACCATTGACCATTACATGCATCAATCATTTAATTTCGTGTTCCCTTAATCACTTTAGGTACCTTTAGGGTTTAGTTTAATCAACTACTAAACCATCTTTACCACCAAGGCATCAAACGTTCTTGACATTAATAGACCTCAAACGGTTTTGTACTTTCAACCTCCAAACGGTTTTGAAACAGTTTGGAGTTGTTGACCGTTTGGTCCCTTTGACTTTCATGACCGCATGGCCAAGTACACCATGAAGACCATTTGCCCTAGGTGAGGTGAAGACCGTTTGGTCTCGTTGACCATTTGGCCAACTTTGACTTTGAAACCGCATGGGCAAAATTGATCTTGAAACTGCATGGTCACCAAACGGTTTGGCATCGTTTGGTCCCAAACGGTTTTGAGACTGTTTGGTCCCAAACGGTCTTGAGACCGTTTGGGCTCAAACGGCCTTGAGACCATTTGGACCCAAATGGTCTTGAGACCGTTTGGTCCAAACACCCTCAAAACCGCATGGACCAAAAAGTGTGTCAACTCTTCCAAATGAGTTAGGGTTTCCAAGGTTGAACCCTTCAATCGATCACGCAATGGTTAGACACTCATCAATTGAGTCAATTAGGTCAACCCTTAACTGATTTGACCCTCAATTGAACCTCAATTGATCACCAATTAGGGTTTGTATTGATTGGATTAGGGTTTGGAAACGATCATCCTTCAACATGTATCAACATGAGTCTAATTGATGTTGAACCCATTGAACCATCATTCAATTGGGTCATGACCTGACCCCAAACGGTCTTGGGATCGCTTGGACATCCTCCAAACGGTTTTGAGACCATTTTCCCATCATTTTATCAAAAACCAAGTCATTCACTTTAGAGTTGAACCCAAGATTTGGTTACAAAATCAGCATTTAATTGTTCAACAACGTGATATGATTGGGCCCTCAATTGGTCAACCCCACTTAACCCTAGACCTCCAAATGGTCTTTGGTGATCACCAAACGGTCTTGAGACTGTTTGGGTGATCCCCAAACAGTTTTGAAATCGTTTGGGCCACTCAACCCAAACTTCAACATGATTGCATCATTGAAATCAGCAATAAACCCGATTAGGGTTTAGGTGACTAATGAGCCTTCAATTGATGATTTACTTGGAATTAGATGATGATTTTTGGTGAGTAATTAGTCCATAATGTTTACAACAGATTTCCCAAACGGTCAACCATGGTCAATGCACCCAAACGGTTTTGAAACCATTTGCTTTCATGCGGTGTAGTTGAAACCGATTGCACTCAAACAGTTTTGAAATCGTTTGCTTCCAAACGGTTTTGCTAACCGTTTGGGCAAGAGGTGGAGGACCATTTGCTAAAGAAAAATTAGGATAAGCATAGATATTAACGCCATCATCTTCTACCTCAAGAACAGGGGCAGTTCTTCATGGAATTGTTTGCAAGGACACTTAGAAGTGTGTAAAGAAGAAGAACATGCAACGATTCTAGGAAAACAAGATGCACTTAACAAAGTTAAAGGTTTAGAGTTATAAAACCCACCTTCAGATTTGATCTAGAGCTCCAAGATTCGTAGCTTTAATGGTCGATGAAGCTCCAAAGGTTTGCCAAGGTTCGTTCTTCAAGGTTTGGGTGGAGAAGAAGGCTAGAAAGAAGAATTGTATAAGGAAAACTAACAAACCAACCTTGTATAAGGATTTCCACCATGCAATTGAGATGAATGATGATCAAGACTTACCCAAACTAGCCTGGTCATTCTCCTATGCTCCTGAGCTTCTCCTTAGTCGGCCAAAGAAAGAAATTAAGGGAAGGAATGAAGGGAAACGGTCCTTTTCTTATTAAAAGGATGCACTTATATAGTTTTGGGGTATTTTCAAAGCAAGGAGGATTATTTCTTTTATTTTACATCTATATCCACCAAGCCCTTCTCCACTTCTTGGCCACGTCTCTCCCTTCTTATCACATGCAAAACCCCTCTCTCAACCAAGGTTAAGGAAAAAGGAACCAAACACCTTACTAAGTTATACATGTAAAAGGGTCATTTTGCATAAAACTTGGTTATTTAAATATTAAGGTTATCTTTCTTACTTGATCAATCAAATGAGGCACCCTCCTCATTTTCGTTGCTCTACTTGATGACAAGAGTCATGAGGGATACTCTATATGGTATATTTTACATGTTTCACCCTATGTTTTGGGTGAACTGCACTTTATACCAAAACTAGGCTTTAAAGCAGAAGGATTGCTCTACAAGCTATATCTTAGTGCCCAGGCTTGTGGAATTCATTCCACCACATCATATGCATTGTTATGATGTCTCAACATCAGAGAAACATCTTAACATGTGCAATTTGCAAGTTAACCCCTCTAATTGGGTAATTTGCACATTATTCCATATTTAACAAAATAATATTACAACATTGTTCAAAAAGGACAGAAATGGAAATATAAGTTCCTCAGAAGCTTTAATTACATATCAACAGATAATCACAAGCATCTAATCACATGTCTTAAGAAAATCACCTAGGGTTAATTCATAACCCAGGTCAGGGATGTTACACCTGGTCCTGGGGCTTGCCCAGCGACAATACCTCAGAGCCATGTACGGTCTTCAACGCCATGTCTTGGACGGTGTCTGTGCAGCTCCTGATCTTCACCATGGACTCTGGCCTCCACTACATACTGCGAGTGACGTATCCTCCTAAGTGTAAGACATCTCCCCTCTGCATATAGTCCACACGGACCACCTGGATCTCCTTTTGTTCTAAAAGAAATGACAGGAAGGAGATGACCCTCCTGTTGGTGTACTAGAACCAACATGCAGACTGCTTTTCTGTAGTTGTCTTTCCCTCATTTTTCCTCCCTAGTCGGGTAACACTTTCTTGAGCTCTCTCAATTACCAAGAATCAAAGAAGAGAACAACTTTGCAGAGCAACTGATGTTCTGAGTTATGTGTTCTAAGAAGCCCCCAGTACCCCTCTATTTATAGTAGAGGGCAGGGTTAGGGTTTCCAGTCTGTTCGGGAGTAGAAGGGTCCAAAATTTTCATGAATAGTTTGTACTGCGGCAGGCAAACCGGTCATTTCATAAATGAACTGGTTATTTGGCAAGGTGAGCCGATCGGTTCACTAGTGAACCAGTTGGTTGGGAGTGTGAACCGGTCGGTTCACTAAGTGAACCAATCATTTCACTTCCCAGACTTGCCTATAATTGACTTTCCTCAATCGTTTCCAATTAATTCAAAGATTAATCCTTATTCCAATTGAATTGAATGAGTGAAATGCGAAAGTTTTTCCTTCAACTGGGAAAATCCTTATTTCCTCAGTTAGCAGGACTGTGAGCCACCTGGTTCACCAAGTGAACCGGTCGGTTGGCTCACACCAGCCGATCGATTCACCTGGGTGAACTGGTCGGTTGGCAGTCCTGACATTACCAATGCAGTCTCCAATCTATCTGACACTCTAACCAGCTAGTTCAACACTTGAACTTGATAGTTCTGAGTCCAGTAAGTCAATTGTATGTTTAATACCTAAACACCTTTAGTCTCAATCCAAACATCATTCATGGACAATCTTCTCTTCTAGGGGTATCCTATGTGTGTGACCTTGTAGGTTCCAATTTACGTTGGCAGTGAATGTTCATAACAATTTATGACATCACAAGCAATGAACGGAATCTAGTAACTCATCATTGCTACCCAAGTAACTCAGGAAGTTGGAGATCAACTTCAACCTACAATCTGTGATTAGTGTTACTGTGATCGTATAGTTCCTTTGTCTTTGACATCTGGATTGAACTCGAGGCATGGACCGTCATCCTCTTCAACATTAAATCCATGTTCCTTGACCTAGAGTAGACTATTGATATGCATGTGAGTTCACATATCATATATTGAATCACATGAGTATGGCCATACAATTCTTAGTCTCACTTATCAAGGGGCCCTGGATATCGTACTCCTTTGTAGGAGGGACAAATCCCATATCTATCACTCACAATCAAGTCCCCATGTGTCAAAGTCACCCAATAATCACCATTATAACAACCCATGCTTCATGACTGCATTTGATGATGTCAAAGTGTACCCAACGACATGTGACCAGTGCAATGATTTCAGGTCTAAGAACCACAATCACCACCATCACTATGAGAGATGATTGTGACTACTATTCTATGGTATCCAAGTATCACTCTCACGGTGGGTTTGTCTGATATATTGTTCTCTAACATATATATGTGTGCTTGACTTGATATCATGTATCATGACAATGAGACTCTGTCATTAGTCAACACACACTCTAGTCTTATGTATTACTATTATCTATTTTTCTTCCACAATAATATCCGACTAGGGACATAATAAGAATATATGCACTCTTATCATACATATGGTCTCATCATTCAAGTCACGTACTTGTAAGAATATGTCATCGAGTCTCATCATTCTTTACACATCTATCATGTATGTGTCATCATCTCATGACTGAGACAAACATAATAGACGAAATTACCTTTATTATTATCAAATCTGGTATCTAATGCCTCATCACAATCATCATATGATTGGCTCTCTGGGTGTACCATACCAAAAGAAAACCTCTACTTTCTTTGTCTCATTCTGGAAACAAAATGAAAAATGGAAACATGGAAAAACACTAAGATGACATTAGGAGATGTCATAGATTAGAAATAACATTGAGTAGGAAAGTAATTCCCCACCTACCCTTTATTTTCTTTCTACTATGTTTTCCTTCCACATTCTTTCTTCCACTATTTTTGTTTCTTTCCTTTGAGGTATAGAAAGGGACAATGAAGTAGGAAAAATATAAAGGGATATCCTAAACTCTAACCCCTAAAGTTAAAACTTTTAATCTAAAAAAGAATTCAAATTAACCAAGATTGTCACCATATTCTTTCAAAAAGTGCTTCCAAAAAATTAAAGTCAAGGAAAATTATGGTGGATTGGATTATACACTCTTTATGTAAATGATAGATATAAATAATAAAAATAATTGAGGGCTTACTTTTTATATCAATAGAAGGAAATATATTAGTGAACACTTATATTGGTAACAAAAATAAGAAAATTGAAAAAAGAGTCCACTTAAGAGTGGATATAAGAGGATAACAACACCCGAGGTCATGTAAACAAAAAATTTTGTGACCACCAAACATGTTAGTAACATCCACATAGAATAATAAATTTAACAATATACCTACTTGTTTCTTTGTTATATTATACTCGATCCAGGTTAGTGTTGAAAAAGGTAATAAAACAAATTACTTTTTAGAAATTTATTTAGGCCCTTGCCTGATCATGGGTCTTTTTGTTATTTACCTAATGTTTCTAGTTTTTTGGTACAAGGATGACCTCATGTTCTCCCGCAATCAAGATTGATCCCTTACAATGGAAGGAATTAGGTGGCCTTAGAGAGACAATTGCAACATTTCAAAATATATCATGAAAATGTTGAATTTAGTAGTTTCTAAATTGATAGGTGTATGTGATCTTTACATGATTAAACTAGACTAATGAACAACCATAATGATCATCAAGGGATATATTAAGTTACCAAATATTGAAACATGATATCAAATTTTAAAGAAACTAGTTATTGTGAGATTTAATGTTCACAAGTAGAGATGACAAATTCATGGTTGTCACAAAAATTGAATATCTAGTGAAAGAGTCACCGATAACAAGAGCAAAATGTATTGATCTTATTACAAAATATTTATGATATCAATATAGATGAACTAAAGTGAAGATTCTATAGGGAAATATGGCTACCAAATAGGCTATATAAGAAAAAACATTTTACTACCATATTCCCCATAAACCAGCGGATCACGTCAATACTGATAAGATGGGAAGGATGGTTTTGAAGATATACCTGGTCCTAGAGAAAGTCCAATAATATCTCATTTTTGTTGTATTCGTGCAACACTCCTAGTTGCAGTGGGAGTAGTCTACAACTCTACAGACAGTAGGCTCGAACGACATCTACAACATCTCCTCTAAAGACTGTAGGCTGGCGTTGTCCTCCTTGCATAGGAAAAGTCCACCTTGCCTCTGGAAGTCCACACAGACTGCCTAGAACTCCTATCGTCCTACTAGAATGGACAAGAAGGGCTTATACCTCCCATTGGAGTACTAGTCACCAACTTTCTCTCCCGTAATTGTTCTCCCTTGTTATCCCTCCCTTAATCGGGTAGGACTTGCTCGGGTTCTCTCGGTTATAATAACTAAATAAGAGAAACAATTATCAAAGGCAATTGATATATCTTAGAAGCCCTCAATAGCCATCTATTTATAGTAGGGGTTATTATCAAGGTTCCCAGTATGTGTGGGAGTGGAAGGGACTAGAAGATTATGAATTTTCACAACCTGCAAGTGCCAAACCATTTGGCTGGAAACCGAACTGGTTGGTTACACGAGCCAATCGCTTCACCATGCGAATCAGATATTTTGTCTGTTTCCTAATTACATTTTAAATTTGGTAATTCGTTTCCAATTAATGCTGATTAATTACTTGCACAAATCAAATTGAGTAAGTGAAACGATCAACTTTTCTCACAAATTTAGGAAAGTCACCAAAACCTTTGGTTGGCATGACCAAACTGAAAGGTTCGCTAGGTGAGCCTGTCGTCTCACCCAACCTGAGTCGAACGGTTCATCCAATGAGCCAATAAGTTATCCTAGTTAGCCAATCGGTTGATGCTTTGATTCATGCAAAACTTATCCAATTCAATATTCAATCAACATGAAACTCCAAACAGTCATTTCATCACATGAGACGATCGGTTGGGAGTCCAATTAGTCGATATTTTGCTTGAGTTTAATACCTAAACACTTTAGTAATCAATACAATCACCATTCAAGATTAAACGCCTCTTCTAGGTCATGACATATGTTTGTGAGCCAATAGGTCCCATATTACGTTGGTAGTGAATGTCCATAACAACTTATGATATCACAAGAAATGAATGGTGCCTAGTCGCACATCATTGCTACCCAAGTAAATGCAAAGTTGGAGAACAACTTCAGCCTACAATTTGTGTATGGTGCTATAATGTTTGTATAGTTCCTTTGTCACTGATATCCAGATTGAACTTGAAGCATGGAGTAGTCATCTGCATCAACATTTAATCTTGTTTCTTGAACCAACGTAGACTATATAAGGTATTTGTAAGCTCAATATTAGATATTGATATCATAATCCAATAGGAGGGACAAATCCCATCAAGACCAGTCTCAGTCAGTCCTCATGTGTTAGAGTCACCCAATCATCACCATTATGGAAAACCTTATTCAGGATTACATTTGATGATGTCAAAGCATACCGAATGACATGTAGTGACTATAGTGACTTTAGGTCTAAGAACCACAAACTCCACCAACACTATGAGAGATGACTATGACTACAATTGTAATGACTTCTATGTGTCAGTCTCATGGTGGATTTGTTTGATACACTATTCTCAAACATGTATCTGTGTTCTTGGTTTTATATACCATATCATGACTAATGAGATTCTATCATCAACCAACACACACTCTAGTCTTATGTGTTATTGTTGTCTATCTTCCTTCCATAATAACAATCGACCATGGACATAATGAGAATGTATATAGTGTTTTCATTCATATGATCTCATTGTTTAGGCCACGCACTTGAAGGCAAGCATCATTGAGTGATATCATTCTCTAGATACGTACTATATTACATCATTATCTCATAATTGAACTAAACAGAATAAATTGGAAGGTTGTCTTTGTTTATTAATAAAATAGTTTACATATATTATGTCATTACAATCATCATATGATTGGATCTCTAAGTATGCATACCAATAGAATCCTACTTGCCATTAGAGCCAATTACCCACAAATTGTATTTCAAGTGGTCTAACATGTCCATCATGCTTCTGTTGTGAAAGTGCATTTGTCAAGGGGTCAAAAACATTGTTCTCAGTTGGTACTCTGTAAATATTTACATATCCTTGTTGTATGATCACTCCAATGAGATGGGATTGCCTTTGTATTTGAGCACTAATGCGATCTGGGTTCCTTAGCTTGTGCAACAGCTCCATTATTGTCACAATATAGCTCAATTACGTCATTGATGCTTGGAACGACCCTAATTTCTTGATCCATACAACCTCCTCTACTACATTCGATACAACAATATACTCAACCTCTATTGTAGAATCAGAAACTCTCTTTCTTGGAACTCTTCAAGCTCACAACTCTATTGTTTAGCCAAAACAAAAATCCATATTGGGATCTATAATAATCTTTGTCAGTCTGGAATATTGCATTAGTGTAACCCTTTACCACCAACTCTTCCTCTCCTCCGTAGACCAAGAACTTATCCTTAGTCCTTCTGAAGCACTTGAGGATGTTCTTCATGGCTGTCCAGTGAGCATCACCTAGATATGAGTGATATCTTCCAATCATGCTCATGGTATACGAGACATTGGGATAGGTACACAACATTGCATACATGATTGATCCAATTGATGAGGCACATGGAATCAAACTCATGCATTCCCTTTCTTTACAAGAATTGAGACTTTGAGCTTTAGAGATGGTAACTCCATGTCGCATGGGCAAGTTGCCTATCTTTGAACTCTCCATGCTGAACCGCTTCAATACTTTGTCAAAGTATGTGCTCTGACTTAGTCCAAGAAGTCTTTTAGAACTATCTCTATAGATATTAATCCCTAATATGTAAGATGCTTCTCCCAAGTCTTTCATGGATAACATATTTCCCAACCATGTCTTTACCTTTTATAAAGTAGGGATATCATTCCCCATCAATAGTATGCCATCTACATACAATATAAAGAATGTCACTATGTTCCCACTAACCATCTTGTACACACAAGGTTTGTCTTCATTTTGAATAAAGCCAAACTCTTTGATTGTGTCATTAAAATGAAGATTCGAGCTCTGAGATGCTTGCTTCAATCCATATATTGACCGTTGTAGCTTACAAACTTTATTTGCATCCTTTGGATTTATAAAACCCTTAGGTTGTGTGATATACACATCCTCAAGAAGATTCCCATTAAAGAGTGCAGTTTTAACATCTATCTACCAAATTTCATAGTCGTGATAAGCTGCAATTGCAAGAAGGATCCTGTTGGACTTAACCATGGCCAATAGAGAAAAGGTTTCATCATAGTCAACACCATGAACTTGTCTAAAACCCTTTGCAACTAATCTTTTAGGTTTGTAATTTACCATCCATGTCGATCTTCTTCTTAAAGACCCACTTGCACCCTATGAGTTTTACCCCTTTAGGTGGATCCACCAAAGTCCACACTTTGTTGGTATACATGGATTCCATCTCAGATCTCATGGCCTCAAGCCATTTATCAGATTTTGGTCCCTCTGTAGCTTCTAGATAGGTTGTTGGCTCATCATCTATGACCAACTCACTTCCTTCCTTTGTCACAAGATATCCAAATCTCTCAAATTCAAGGCGTGTCCTATTACATCTATGAGGTCCTATGTTACTTGAGGAATTTGAGATTCCACAACACTTTGTGATTCTCTTTGTTTCTCTAATACATTTATCGTTCAATGCTTTTTTGTTGGTCTCAAACCTCTTTGAGTTCTACTTTCCTCCCACTGATTTCTTTGGAAATAAAATCCTTCTCAAGGAATGAAATGTCTCTGGAAACAAACACGTTGTTGTCAGATAGGGAATAAAAGTAATATCCTTTAGTCTCCTTAGGATATCTAACAAAATAACATTTATCAAATTTAGGGCCAAGCTTTTCAGGAAACATTTTTCTTACATAAGAATCACATCCCCATATCCTCATAAAAACACACATTAAGATGCTCCCCAAACATATCTCATATGGTGTCTTTTGAACCAACTTAAATGGTACTCGGTTTAGTGTAAATGCAGAGGCTTTTTAAGAGCATAAACCCAAAATATAGTCGAAAGCTCTAGTAAACTAATCATTGATTGCACCATATCCAACAATGTGTGATTCCTTCTTTTTGATACACCATTATGTTGAGGTGTTCCAGGTGGAGTCTGCTAGGATATAATCTCTTGGGATCTAAAAAGGTCCTCAAACACTTGGCTCAAGTATTCACCACCTTGATCAAAATGATGTGCCTTAATACTTTTCCCAAGTTGGTTATGTACTTCATTCATAAACTCCTTGAACCTGTCAAGCATTTCTGACTTGTGTTTCATCATGTAAACATAACTGTACCAATTGAAGTCATTATTGAAGGTAGTGAAGTACTGATACCCACCTCTAGCGATTGTTCGAAAAGGCCCACATAGATCAATATGTATGAGTCCCAATATATCACTAGACCTCTCATTTTTACCAGTGAAAATGGTCTTAGCCATCTTGCCCAACAAACAAGATTCACATGTCTCTATTGATTCAAAATCAAGAGTTCAAATAACTATCTTTATGGAGTCTAGATATGTGGTTCTCATTTATATTCCCTAGACAACAATGCCAAAGGTATTTTTTGTTTGAGTTGTTGAGTTCTAGTCTTTTAGTATTTATTTTATAAAAACTTATCTTTAGATCTAGCAAATAAAGACCATAAGACATTGGGACACTGCCATAAAAGAGCCCATCTTTAGAAATAGAACATCTACCCCCATTTTAATATGGAATTGAAATGCATCCTTGTTCATACAAGATACAGAAATGATGTTTCTATTTATAGCAATTACATAATAGCAGTTTATTAACTTTACTACAAGCCCTATGGGCAGAGATAAACTATAGGTTCCAATTGAAGTTTCCACAACTCTTGCACCATTTGCAACTCGCAGTTCCACCTCACCCTTTTCCAAAGGCTTACTTGTTTTCAGATCCTTCATATTCGAACATATGTCCGATCCACATACAATATCTAACACCCATGATGAAGAAGTAGATAAGTTTATCAATATAATGCATGTATCTTAAGGGAGATCAGTATCCCTATCTTGTTCTTCCTGAATGCCTTCCAGTACAAAGGATGAGTTCCTCTTGTACTTTTCTTTCTCCTTATCTTGAGTGTTGAAGAAGTGGATTCTTGCTTGACCTCAGATAACTTCATGGATTTTCTTTCATCCTTGGAATCAAATCCGTTGATCATCAACACAGGTTTGTCCTTCTTCTTCCTTGCTTCCGCATGAATCAACATACCAAGAAAATATGACATCGGTCTGACCATATTATTCACATGATAACATACAATAAAGTGGTTATAACAATTCTAGAAATGATTTTAGAATCATATTTGTGGCCAACTATTGGCTCAATGAGAATCCCTATTCTTCAAGATGATACACATGTCCAATCAAATTGAGTTCATGTTCTTCTACTAAGTTTCCTTGTATCAGCTTACACTCAAAGAGCACCTTTATGACATCGTCTTGTTCTTTCTTTGTGAGATTATGGTTCACTTTCTTAAGATGTGTTACCATCTCAAGAATCCCCGTGTCCTTGCACTTCTCATGCAACTCATAGTTCATGCAGCTTAGCATAACATATTTTGTGTCTAAAGAATCTTTGGCATGCTTCCAGTAAGCATCCAATTTTTCCCTAGACGCATCAGGAGTAGGTATTCCCAACACTGGTTTATCAAGGATGTATAGCTTGCACTCTACACTGAGAACCCTTTCCAAAGTCCAAAACCAGTCGTGGAAATTTTTCCTATCAAGTTTGTCCTTATTAAGGACCAATCAAAATACTGATTTGTTCGTCATTTGATTCTACAAGAGAAAATTTGCAATTTTCAAAACCCTTTTTATTTAATTTGATTTGAAATTTTGACGATATTAATTATGTCTTTAATTAATTATCACTCCCACTATTTTATTTAAATTGATAGCCCTCACATATCAATTCATAATATTGTAGTATGATCTTGGCCCACTAGAATATTGTAGTATATAATATTCTAGTGGGCCAAGATCCAAAACAATTCAACTATTAGCCGAACAACGCTAGCGTCCATAGTCAATTATCAAGGTAGGAAACTTCTACGAATTGCATCATATGCAACTCTTGGATAGATGATATACACAACTCCTTGCCATAATCATATGCATGCTTCTAATTCTTATTCTCATTAAGATCGCACAGTTAAGCCTAACCCAAAAACCAACACGATAATAATGCACCCCACTTGGTGGGCCCACATCATTACCATCATACTTCCACGAGATAGAAAGCGGACCACCCTTCGGGTTCCCACACTTAGTCGATCAATCTTTTCATGTGTATCACTTTTAGAAAGCATCTAAGACTTAGTATTTAATTGAGGGAGTTTGTATTTATAAATACATATACTTTATCCAATCACCACATATACAGTACAAATCATATACATACTATATCCCACAATGAAAACATGCAATAAATAAAAGTGATGGTTAAGGCCAACCTAATGTAATTCCCTGGAGAAACAAGGAATCACCACAACCTAAGGTCCACCTCACTTGCAGAAACATGTTTTTGATGAAAATCCATGATCACCTATATGGGTTGATTGGTTCAACCCTTGAACCGATTGACTCACCTCCTAGTTGGTCATTTGGTCGTCTCATTGATTGTCTGGTCTTACTGTCCACCATTTGTTGGCTCCTCCAACTGATTTGTCGGTCCACCATCCGATCAGTTTGGCTCTTCCTTGTCGTTCCTCCCTAGTCCTCCAATCGGTTGGGTTGTCTTTATTCTTCATCGTAACATGAAAGTAAACTATCCAACTATTACATTATTATTGAGAAACCTTGAGTTAGGGAGCAAAGGTAGGAAAGAATTTAAACTTCTACATTTAGAAGATAAGATAGAGGATCGGTATGCAAACTGAGATAAACATGATAAATCAACCAAACAACCATGCACATACAATTAGGGTTATTGGACATAACCACACTACACATCCACCATCAAAACTTACTTTTAGGGTGATGGTTGTAAATTGCATATATGTATCATATATATATACTATTCTACCAATCTAAACACCAGTACTCGTCTCCGTCTTCTTTGTATCTTAAAAATGTTGGACTCTTTAATAATCCAACGTCTCGGCCCAGCACTCTCTCTCCTACTGTTATCTTAAGAATTGCAGACTCTTCCTTTCTTCTCCTTCCTCTTTGTATCATATAAATGTTGGACTCTTTATTAACCTAACGTCCACTCACCTAGCATTATCTCTTTCTTGATCTTATCCTAACACTCCATATTCCTCTTTAGGTCCTTTTCCAAACCTTCTCATTACTTTGCCAACAGCCATAGTTTAGTTTTTCTGGGCACCATCCATCTGCTGTTTTCAAGGTGTTTAATGGTACGGATGTTCTTCGACGCTCCTACACATCTCATCTGTGCCCCATCGGTGACCCTTGATAATTAATTAGAAGATGTCGCTGGGAGCTTGATAATTAATTAGAAGATGTCGCCGTCTCCCAATCTGGTCTTGCTTGTTCTTTATAACATCTATTTATTTTTTGCTAAGTTATTGTCGTTTTGTGTGGTTCTGCTATTAAATTTGGATCTAAATTGACAACATGCAGCGAGACCACTGTCCCCAAGGTCATCAACGTCACTAGATTCTTGGCAAGCAACCGCCGACATCATTACTATTGCTTTGTTTCGCAAAGCGTCTGGGCAGCGTTTCGGTAAGGAAAGTCATTCCGAGCAAACACGGGCAGCGTAATCGCTGCCACACGTAACGCCGATTGGATCTATTGCTTGAACTATTCATTATTTCCGTATTATCAAGCGACCAACAATGTTTAAAACCAGACAATCGTCACCGCTGGAATTTAACATGGTGGGAAGCTGTTGTACCAAACGTGTTGCCGAACGGTACATATATAGTCCTTCTCGCAATATGTGCAAGAGGGTATTTCTTCACGTTTCAATCATCCGCCACATCCCCTATTTCATGCCAGGGACTTCCGTAGTGTGGTCGTGTCTTGCAGGATCAGCCATGTACGTCAAGGAGGATGAAGAGAAAGTATGTTGTGCGCTCAATACTGATGTGGATCGAGTATGCAAATAGAAGTTGTCCTCTCCAAGGAGTACATACAAAGTTTCTAAAAAAGATATTGGTTCCTGATTTGAGATACTTCATTTATTAACATTGCCCACAAAGGAAATTTATTCTTGTCATTGTAATTTTGATTGTTGTTTCATTTGCATTGTCTCGATGTGTTTACTCAATAACTCATTAGTAAGTAATATTTTGTGAAATAAAAGTGCTTTGAGCATGATCACAACCTTCTACTTTTGAAAATTATATTGGTGTTGCATGTGTACAATAGTAGTTGCATTGAACCAACTTCATGGGAGTTCAAAAAATCACTTGACTTGCTTAGGAAAATACTTATTGTGGCTGTTTGCCTTGCCCCAACAAATTTCTTCCAACATGTTCAATCATACATTTTTATAGTTTTCAATTTGACTATCATTTTATGATTGTTCCTTTCTGTAAATATATTTTAGTTTCTGCAATTAACATTTTCATACAATATTGTCTTTAAGATTACGGTATAGTTTACATGAAATTATGGATTACTTTATTGAAATTTAGACACCACAGGGTGAGACTTTTTAATCACCTTTTTATGACCAAAGAAGAAGATTCATATGGAGTAATAGGTTTCGTTCATTAATTTAATATTTTGGTACTGGGTGTACATATTTTGTATTATTAATAAAAATATGAAACTGATATTGTTTTAAGAAGTTATGTTCATATGATTAGAATGAGGAGGCTTGGGTCTACATTTGTGATCCAAGTTCTTAGAATTCTGAGAGACATCTACTTGCACAAGGCCATAATTTATTTCTTAAATTTTCTTCCATTTACTTTTAGATTTTATTGCTAAAAAGTGACGAGCTAAGAATATTTGATGATAAATAATAAAAAAGACCATCTAATGTTCTAGATTAGGTACATGACATACCTTAAGCAAGACATGTTGGAGGTCTAGAAATTGTTATTGCATTGTTAAGGGATTACATCTAGCTTAAGATCATTATATAAGCATTTCTTTGATTTTTCATTGATCTGGTCGTAAATTTAACATGAGTTTCATATATATTTTATGACAACATACATCTTATTATGTTTGTATTCAACCATTCATTTAAAAACATCAATTTTTTTGTACAACTATTTCAATTTAAAAGGCTATTTGTTCTAACTCGTATCCATGTGATATAAATTGTATTTAAAATATATTCCATTCATCCACTATCAATAAAAAATCCATTTAGTATGGTTGCAACTTCTACGATACCATGTACATTTGTTCAGTCAATATTCAAATAAAATATTATGTTAGATGTCACCAAATTAAGCACTACGGAGTCTGATTTATCCTACTGGATTTATTTGAAAATTATACATGAAAAGTTGAAGTACTTTCAGAGATCACATCATATCTTGTATCTCATGCTTTAGAGGTAAGTGGTTATATTATTGGTTTATGTAATGTGTTCTTCATGAAAAAAATTTGTTTAAATTAGCTTACACTTATGAATAGACCATTATCAGTAACGATTTTTATGCATTTTCAAACATAAAAAAATATTATAAATAATTTTGTGTGACAATTTTCATTCTAAAAAAGTGATCTTAAAACTGTAAATATTCAATCATCTCCATGTTGTGTAACTTAATCTCATATGCATGCATTTATCTACTCAAACTCTCTTGACACTTTATATCCCCACAAATCATAGAAGCTCCATGATTTCTATTAGTTCTATGCATCATATTTAATATTTTACTATTTGTCATAATATAATTTAAGTAAACTTCTCCTCTTGTTGAATTTTTGATCCATTCATATGACCATTACTTTTATGACATGCTATATTCACCTCAACAAGTGGTTATGTTGGTTTAGAATATATATTATTCTTTCAATATAAAATGGTCCATAATTTAAAATTAGAAATTTCAATTCTAAAATATCAATTGCATAAACTATGTACAAAATCAATGTTTTAAAATCCTCAATATATATGTTATTAGTATGACATGGAATGTGGCTGATCTTGTATCCATGTAATGTTTTATATTATTACACCTTTATAATAAAAAGTGTGGTCAAAATTGATCAATGTAGTCATTTAGTCAGTGTCTTCCATAATATGTTTAGGAAATATCATTGTGACGACCATATGTCAAAACTTTTTCTAGGATCATCTAACTCAATGTTTATGGTGTGAACTGAGATATAGTCATTATTTCATCTTCTTTTGAGAATAATAAGATACCAAAAACTATGAAAATAATACTATGTAAAACAAATATTGATGGTACAAAAAATCCCTCTACCAATACCGACCTTGGGTCCTAAAGAATAGTTAGTAAAAGATAAAATCATATGTGTGGTCTAACTACATACCCAGAATCAGCCAACTCATCTCTCACTATGTATACACCATATTCACACATGTTAAATAGGTTTTGTGATAGTTTCCATATTTTTTCCTAATCCATTCAAATAAAAGTGTGTAGAGATGCGGTATATGAATTATGAATGATCTAAGGCCATGTGCCTTCATCTTCTAATATTCTATCAATAATGATATTATGAGAAATAACTGATCCACTATTGGTTTTTTGTCTCTACGTAAGTTCAATTTCGCATTCCACCCTCCTTAAAAGGAAGTCCATGTAGTCCCATGTAATAACATGACCCAAACCTCATCACAGGAAGTTAGTTGTAATTTTGTACATATAAGCTAGCACATTAGACGATAGAAAAGATCTAGGGAGCAAAACGTATAACAAGCCTAATACAAGATCACATGATGTTCAGTTTAATTAAGAAATTTGTGATTAAGCGATACAATGTAGAATTCTATCTTCTTTCTGCATTATTTTGTTGCTAAAGAAACACCCTTTTTTGTCGAACATTATTTTTATCCTACAGTCTCTTTATTTTTACTAAATAATTTACTAAGATCTACCTACAATAAAGCATGCTTTTCGGAAGGCAAATGAGCTAACTGATACGTTATCCAAACCCTACTAAAAATGTCACTCTAAAACTATTTACTAGGTGTAGGATTATGTGTTAGGACTCATAGTTTTTCCACATATTTCACCCACACTGTTGTCGTGATCGAAGAAGATTTTAGGAACCTTTCAACCCAACCACTTGTGCATGATCCACCTCCTACGAGGATATTAAAGGTTACATTAGTGAATAAGTTTTTATAATGTGTCGTTTGTAAACAATAAACTCTTGGTCCATATTCACCAATAAGTTGATATGATGCATTAATTTTAGTTACATTTTTGTTGAGGTTCTTTTTTTAATAATTGAGAACAATCAAGTCAAGAAATCATAATGTAGATGGTATAATTAGAGGTAGAAACCTCCTATGTAATTTTATATAAATGAAATTGAGGACGTGCTATGCACATGCATAAACTAGTATATGTGTGTATATATATATATATATATATATATATATATATATATATATATTAGTTTGGGATTATGTGTTGTGTTTGATTAGACAAAATTATTCACATCACATGCAATAATAAAAAAATAAAACCAAATATATGATGCTATCAATTACCCCAAAATAGAGTAAATTATCATGGCGCTGATACCACTGTAGGGAAATATGGCTAGAGAATAGGCAAAAAAACAAAAAAATACCACCTTATTCCCCATAAACCAGCAAATTGTGTCAATAACTATAAGATGGGATGGATGGTTGTGAGGATTTACCTGGTCTAGGACAAAGTCCAACAACATATCCTAATCATTGTAGTCATGCAACACTCCTAGTTGCATTGTGACTCATCTGTAGCTCCTCCATAGATAGCAGGCTCAGACGACGTCTGCAACAACTTATTTACAAACTACAGGATGATGTTGTTCTCCTAGTGATGGAAAAAGGCCACCTGCCCTCTATGGAAGTCCACACGGACCACCTTTAACTCCTTTCATTATAATACAATGGAAATAAAGGGTTAATCACTCCCATTAGTGTACTAGCCACCAACTTGCTCTCCCACAATTGGTCTCCCTTGCTATCCCTCCCTTTATCAGGTAGGACTTGATCAGGTTCTCTCAATTTCCATAACCAGATAAGACAAACAATTGTTAGAGGCAATTGATGTGTTTGAGAAGATCCCAGTATCCATCTATTTTTAGGATGGGTTAGGGTTAGGGTTCCCAGTCTATGTGGGAGTGGAAGGGGCCAATAGATCATGAATTATCACAACTTACAAGTGCTGAACCAATCGATTGGCAACCAGACTGGTCAGTTGACACATGAGCCAATCAATTTTCCATCCGAACTGGTTGTTTCCTATTTTTCTTAATCGCATATGAATTTCGCAATTCATTTCTAGTTAATTTTGAACATTAATTCCTTGCAAAAATTGAATTGAGCAAGTGAAACGATCAACTTTTCTCACTAGTTCAAGTTCACCCATACTGAGCCGATTGGTTCACCCGATGAGATGATAGGTTGATGCCTTGATTCATGCAGAACTTAGCCTATTCAATATTCAATCTACCTGACACTCCTAATGGTCCTTTCATCACATGAGACAATTGGTTGGGAGTTCAGTTAGTGGATTTGTTGCTTTAATTGAATACCTAAACATATTAGTAATCGATACAGTCATCATTCAAGATCAAACTCCTCTTCTAGGTCATGACAAATGTGTGTGACCCTATTGGTCCCATATTACGTTGGCAGTGAATGTCAATAACATCTTATGACATCACAAGCAATGAATGGTGCCTAGTCACACATTATTTCTACCCAAGTAAATGGAAAGTAAGACAACAACTGCAACCTACACTCTGTTAAAGGGGTTATAGTGTTTTTATAGTTCCTTTGTCACTGATATCCTGATTGAACTCGAGGCATGGTGTAGTCATCCTCATCAACATTCAATATTATTTCTTGAGCCACAGAAGACTGTCTGAGATATATGTAAGCTCAATATTACATAATGACTCACATGTGCATGACCATGCATTTCTCAGTATCCCTAATCAAGATTCCTATGATATCATACTCTAATAGGAGGGAAAAATCCCATCTACATCACTCAGAGTCAATCCCCATGTGCTAGAGTCACCCAATCATCACCGTTATGACAAACCTTATTCATGATTACGTTTAATGATGTCAAAGCATACCGAATGACATGTGATGGCAGTGGCGAGTTCAAGTCTAAGAACTAATAACACCACCAACACTACGAGAGCTGATTATGGCTACCATTGTAATGGATTCCATGTGTTAGTCTCATGGTAGGTCTATTTGATACACTGTTCTCTAACATGTAACTGTGTGCTTGGTTTAATATGCCATACCATTACTAATGAGATTTTTTCATCAACATACACACACTGTAGTATTATATGTTATTACAATCTATCTTCTTTCCATAATAACAACTGATCAGGGACATAAGGAAAATGTACATACTCTTATCATCTGTATGATCTCATTGTTCAAGTCACGTACTTGAAGACATACATCATTGAGTTATAGTATTCTCTAGACATTTATTATGTTGCATCATTATCTCATAACTGAATTAAACAAAATAAATTAGAATCTTGATTTTATTTATTAATCAAATCAATTTACATATATTATGCCAGTACAATCATCATATGATTGGCTCTTTGGGCATACGTACCAACAACTTCATATATAATTTAAAGAAGGTAAATGAACTAGATGAATATAGTACCTTTTTAATAGAATATCAGTAAGATCAATTAGAATCTAGAAGTGATTATCATAACATGTAGTTAATATATAGAGTAAGTAGTTAATTCATTGACTACAATTAGAGTCTATGGATGCCTCCTTACTTTTTCTCTAGCCTACTAATTTGTCAAAATTGTTGTTCTTGAATAAGGATCATCTACACGTGAAGCATTGTACAAGTTGGAAAAGGGAGGTACATCTTATCTTCAACTTTGTAAGAGGAAAAATTGGCAATTTGGTATTTTTTGGGGGTGTTGACACCCCATTTCTCATAGATCCAGATTAATGAGTAGGATTAGACAACTTAATGGTTAATGATGAAATTTTCTATAATTTATTCCACAATATCCAATATTCTTCCACCTATATAATGCAATCATTTACCTATTTTCCACAGGTTGATGGTTTGTAGAGAGAATTTATCCTTTTGTTTAGAGTTAGTAAAATTGGCCCTTTAGTTGAGCTTTTACAAGACTTTTATAAAATTGGAAATTGAATTCTTTCTAAATATTAAATTCACTTTAGTTGGGAATTTAGTTTCCTCTTTTTCACCTCTCCTTAAAAACTATGTCAATATTATACGTGAGAGGATATTTGATTCATATTCATTCTGAAATTTGGAATCCAAATTATCTTGCCGCAATTTCCTTTGTTTGACAAAGAAGAGGAAAAGTGAAGACTTTTCATTTAAGTTTTCACCTCTCTTCCTTATTTTTTATTGTAAGTTTATTGGTTAATGATAGAATCTCAAACAAAAAAATTTGAATTTCCTTTGTAATATATATCCAAAACTATCTATAGTGTTAGAAACATAGATAGTAAAAGCCTTTGTATTGTTGTTAGGGACATCCTTGTAGAATTAAACGTTCATTTAGAGTGCTAAATGGTTGAATTCCATGTTCCAAAAGTGTAAATATGACTGGAGTATAGAAATCCACATGGTACATATGTAAGAAATCTCAATATCATTTCCAAATTTTGAACCAAAGGTAATTTCATCTGAGATATTTCTCTCTCAAGTGCGAATCTTGAGAACCTATAAAATAGGTATATATACCCCCATACCTTCCATCCACCATTGCCTCTGTATACTCTTATTTATCCAGAGAGCCAACTACCTTATCTTGTTTAGACCCCACTAATGGTTATGTAGAAGATGCTTATTCTAGAATGATGGTTCTGATACATAGTGAGGTCACTAAAACAGTAAGGAGGCAGAAAGGGTCTCTATATCTAGGTGAACTGCCAAGTTATTCATAAAATCTTTTAATATCTAGGACATTATTGGCATATTCTTATCATAATATTTACTTGTTCTGAGAGAATGTTTGGACCTCCACTTTCTTATAGTACATGTGACGATCCGACAACAAATCAGACCGTCACTGTGTAATTAATTGTGGAATTAACCATAATCAATAGAATAACAAAAATAACTAAAAATTAAAACCTTTTGCAAAGAGATCCAATTCCAAGAAACTCTTATAAAGAGAATCAAATTACTACATACATTATAGTTCTCACTGTACATACCATGTACCGTCTCTTCTCAAGGAATATATTTACAATATTTGCTTTGCCAAACTATACATAAGCAACATAAAACCTGGAGGCATTCAAGCCAAAATATCAGATCGATCATGAAAACACTAAGTACTGACTCCAAGGACCCGAGAGTACAGAGACGACACATAGGACTCATATCTACAAGACATGACAATTAGTATCTCCACCTGAGATATTACTGTGGTCCCTGATGTTGATGTCCTTCCCCTGCTGTATGATCCCTGCCTGCTCGTCTGCGTCCACCAAAAAATGTTGGTGACAAACGGGGTGAGACTCTTGTCCTAGCGAGAGATATAACTCTCCGCCAACAATACTATCATTACAGATAAACAGTAATAAATTGAGTAAAGGATTCTTTATTATTAATAAGCAGAATAGAGAAATATCATCTTTTAAAGCATTACAACTATATATGATAAAGCAGTAAATCATCTATTTAATAAGGAATATGAAGAACATGTATAACATTAATCCATTTTAGGATACATTAAGCAATGTAACATCAACCAATGATTTTTGTATTTCATCCTTAAGTAAATACACTACACGACTGATTACATTTTACAATCACACTTATTCCCTGAGGAGATGAGGTATACCACTCATATTCCAACCGACCACGTCGACGTAAATCATCGGTTCCATACCTAGGTCAATGGAAGAGCCGGACTCCATGAAATCATCTGTCTCGGTTAGTGTGAGACCATATGAAGGACATCTAGTGTCACTGCTAAATAGCTTTCCAGGGTATACTGGCAACTTCTCTGTAGAGCTACAACGGCGGATGCACTCCCTTCACAATCGAGAGATTTCATGTTTATCTCACCTCGATCCGATATTAAACATCATCAGGAGATTCATGATACATCCATCCCGACACATTTAATGAAGGATTGAGAGATCTTGTGTTTATCTCAGGTGAATCCCACATTAGGGTGTAAGGATATTCGCGCCCATTACCCCCACATATTAAAAAATATGCCCTCCAAGAGATCCCGTGGGAAAACCTATTTCACCATCACCAGCTACTGACGATGATGGATCTATGCCCAAGGCTCTACTTGATAAGATTTCATTTGATTAATTAAGTGCATTACCATATTCGTTTAGCATCAGCCATGTTTTCAAACATGAATTATTATGACAAATGATACAAAGAAAAGTGTAACACATCTATCAAGTACTTTTCAAAACTTTATAAAACATTGGGATCTCAATCCCTTATCTCATTATCGGAAATTCTCATCCCTCAACAATATCATCATCATGTTTACTGGATCTGGGTATTCAAACCCTTAGTTCATCACTGAACATTGTTATCACTTATCAGGTAACTATTTCCTCCAGGTCATCTGACCAAGGTATACTTGATACTTGTTACACAAGCATCTCACATAGCTCACAAGGCACATTAAACATCATAGCTCATACCTAGCTATGTTCATCAACTTATGATACCTACATGGTTAGTTTACTTGATAACAACCATATCAATTACATATCAACACTATGCAATACAAGGGTAACACCACTATTCCCTCATTAGGGTTAGGGGTTCCCATTCTTTATCAATTAGGGTTTCATGATCACATTATCAAAGATCAAATCCTAATTCATACTCTACACTTATTAAAAGTATCAATGTATGCACATTACATGTTTATTACACAAGTATGAGTTTTCTCTCATCCTCTCTAGGATGTTGATTACTCCATACTTTATTAAGTTGGCTCATCCTTTCACTAAAGTACATGCATCTATGATTATCATAGTGTATTGAGTTTATTACTTTCATAAGCATCAAATGACAATCACTCTAAGTGTACTATTCACCTAAGTACTTTAGAGGTACTTCCATTGTAATCAACCTTGAGATAACAAACACTCATAGGGTTGTTTGAACTTACATGGTTTTGAGACTATTTGGTCTCTAAACGTTTTGAGATTATTTAATCTTCAAACGATCTTGAAAACCCCTTTAACCTTCAAACAGTCTTGAGACCCCTTTGACCTTCAAATGGTCTTGAGACCCTTTTGACCTTCAAACGGTCTTGAGACCCCTTTCACCCTTAAACGGTCTTGAGACCCTTTTGACCTTAAAACGGTCTTCAGACCCCTTTGACCTTCAAACAGTCTTGAGACCCCTTTGACCCTCAAACAGTCTTGAGACCCCTTTGACCCTCAAACGGTCTTGAGACCCCTTTGAACTTCAAATGGTCTTGAGACCCTTTGACCTTCAAACGATCTTGAGATCCTCTAATCTTCAAACAGTTTGGATCTCTTTGACCTTCAAACGGTTTGGAACCTTTTTGACCTCTAACGGTTTGGGACCTTTTTGACCTCTAAACGGTTTGGGACCGTTTGGACTAAATTAGGTTGAAACCGTTTGCACTCTAAACGGTTTGAAACTGTTTGGCCTATCCAAAGTGGAAACCGTTGGAACTGTAAACCGTTTCAAACCGTTTGGCCTATCCAAAGTTGAAACTGTTTGAACTCTAAATGGTTTGAAACCATTTAACCATACATAGTTGAAACAGTTTGGACCACTAAACACTTTTGAAATCATTTGGCCTCTATCAATTTTGAAACCGTTTGGCATCTGACAGTTTTGAAACCCTTTGTCCATACAAAATTGAACCCAATTGATTTTATTGATCTAGAGGTGTGTGCTAAGATGATGTCATCATCATCAAGCTTCAAAAATCGGTTTCTACTGTCCATACAACTGATGGATTCATTAATTCATCAATTACTCAAGAAAAATTTGAGCAGAAGGAAAGATCAACATATATTGCAAGATTGAAATCAAATAATAATATCAATGGGTTCAAGTTATATAACCCACCTTCAAAGCAACTTCAAAGCTCCAAGCTTTTCATCTTTAATGGTGAAGATAGCTCCTCCAATTATCCAAGGCACATTCTCAACGCTTTTGATATAAAAGATTGCCAAAGTTGAGCATTGGATGGAAGAGAGAAGAAAAGAAGAGTTATAACTTGATTTTAGCCTTCAACCCAAGGTTGAAGATGACGATGGATCATACCTCAAGCTTGGGGAACTCTCTCCTCCTTCTTTTTTGCTTCCTTGGTCTTCGGCCTAAGTGGGGAGTGAATGTGTATTGCGAAAATAGCCTTTCAAGTAGTGGATAATTGAGTGTATATAATCGAATTCTTAAGAGAGAGAGTGTAGGAGGGAAGTCATCAACCTTCTTTACTAGGCGCCACATGCCCCCTCCACTTCCTTATCTCTGAAGATATATTTCTTTTCCTTTAATTCCTTTGAATTATCTCTGAATTATAGTCGACCGTTTAAGCTCCTTAATGAATAAAATATTATTATCCATAAGCAGCTTTACTTTAGTGGTCATTACTTTTCAATTAAAAATGTAGGTAGATATTTTCACCTACTTGGGATTATCTTGGCGCCTCCAAGGTGTTTTGGCCACCATTCCATTATGGTATTTCACCCAAAGCTCTTTAGTTGATGGGCACTTCATTTAATTTATATATTTTTATTACAAAATAACTTAGGGTTTCAATTATGCTTAATTCTTGATTATTTTATTATCAAGAGTATCATTTCTCAAATATGGTTCAAACAAGACTCCCCTTTCTTTTTATTTTCTCTAAATGATACCAAGAGACAGTAGGGACACTCTTGAGGTGGTATTTTACATATTCAACCCTAGGTTTTGAGTAAATTGCAGATCACACCAAAACTAGTATTCAATGTACAAGTGTTATTCAAACAAGCCTCTTCTTGGAATTTAGGCTTCGACAAACCATACCTTAGCATCCTTCTCATTCTTATGATGCTAAAGTACTTGAGGATTATTTATCATGTAACATTTTGCAAGGTAACCCCTTATATTGGGTAAATTGCACTTTAGTCCAAAACAAGCAAATATTGCTTCAACATTATTCAAATTGGACCGAAATTGAAACATAAGCTCTCCTTTAGTCTTAATTACTTTTCAAAAGATAAAGAAAAGAATATAAATGACTTACTTAAGCAAAACACCTAGGGTTACACCCATGCCAGGGATGTTACAATTATCCACCCCTAACAGGGATTTCGTCCCCGAAATCATCAAGAGAAGAGAGAAGGGTACTTCCTCCTCATATCTTCCTCCAGTTCCCACGTAGCCTCTTCAATGCCACGATGATGCCAAAGAACTTTCACAAGAATTATGTCTTTATTTTTCAACTTTTTGATTCTCCTATCAAGAATCATCATTGGTCCTTCTACATAGGATATATCTTCATATAACTCTACCTCTACAAGTTGCAAAACTAACTTCGTATCAGGGTGACACTTTCTCAGCATGGATATATGGAATATTAGATGCTATCTATGTAGTTCAGGTGGAAACTCCAACTTATATGCTACATTTCCAATCCGTTCAGTGATTGGATAAGGCCCCATAAATATAGGAGCTAACTTACCCTTTTTCCCAAATCTAAGAACACCTTTCCAAGGTGAGACTTTGAGATATACTCTGTGTCCAACTTGGAATTCTAAAGGTCTTCGCCGTTTGTCAGCATATGACTTCTGTCTATCTTGTGCAACCTTTAACTGTTGTTGTATTACTTTAATCTTTTTAGTTGTCTGTTGCACTAATTCAAGACTCAAAAGATGGTATTCTCCTATATCATAATAGCACAATGGAGATCTACAATGTCTACCATATAATGCTTCATATGTTGCCATATCAATACTGTGTTGATAACTACTGTTGTAAGCAAATTCTATTAAGCTCAAGTGTAGATCCCAACTTCCTACAAACTGAAGGAGACATGCCCTAAGAAAATCCTCCAAGGTTTGTATGTCCTCTCAGATTTTCCATCTATCTGTGGGTGAAAGGCGGTACTAAACCATAACTGCGTACCCAATTCTTTATATAGTTGTTCCCAAAAATTACTCATGAACTGGGGACCTCTATCAGAAACAATTGTAGCTAGAACCCCATGTAATCGCACTATCTCATCTATATAGGTTTGTGCAAGTTTCTTAGCAGTATAGGTTGTTTTGATTGGAAGAAAATGTGCTGACTTAGTCAACCTATCAACTATCACCCAAATGGAATCATGACTTTTGGTTGTTCTGGGTAAACCAACCACAAAGTCCATGGTCACATGATCCCATTTCCACTGTGGTATAGGTAAGGGTTGTATTGTTCCTGCATGCTTTTGATGTTCAGCTTTAACCTGCTGACACACTGGACACCGCATAAAAAACTCAACTACATCTTTCTTCAATCCGGGCCACCAATACATATCTTTCAAATTATGATACATTTTGGTCCTCCCTGGATGCATTGCATACATAGATGAATGAGCTTCCTCCATGACTAACTTCCTTAAGTCATTGGAATCATGTACTACCATCCTACCTTGGTAACATACTACCTCATCATCTGACTCATGAAAACCATCCCGTTTCTCACTACCATACTCTAACCTGATCTGCTAAATCATAGTATCAGCTTGTTGTGCCTCTTTGATCTGTGGTTTTAGAGTAGGTATCACTTGCATTTCAGCTAACAGTCCAGCTAATAAGGATACTTTAAGATGTACATTGTTTTTCCTTAAAGAGACAAGCATGTCTCGTTTAAAGCACACTAAAGAGTTCAACTATGCTTTGTCTATGATTGGCGACGATGATTTTCTACTTAGTGCATCAACCACTACATTAGCCCTTCACAGATGATAATCAATTATACAATCGTAGTCCTTGATTCACTCCATCCAACGACGTTGTCTCATGTTCAACTCATGTTGTGAAAAGATGTATTTTAGGTTCTTATGGTCCGTGAAAATATAGAATGTATCTCCATAGAGATAATGTCTCCAGATCTTCAATGCATGAACCACTACAGCCAATTCTAGATCATGCATCAGATAGTTTTCCTCATGTTTCTTAAGCTGTCAAAAAGAAAAAGAAATCACTTGTTTATCCTACATCAACACACATCCTAGACCATTCTTAGAAGCATCACATATTACAATATACCCCTTTCACTGCTCAAGTAACACTAACACAGGCACACTTGTTAACCTTTCTTTCAACAACTGGAAAGAATGTTGAAAGTTGTCATTCCAGACAAAGGAACCTCCTTTTTGGTTGACCTAGTTAGGGGTAATGCTATAGAACTGAAGTTCTTAATGAACCTCCTATAATAGCCTGCCAGTCCTATAAAACTGTGTATCTCCATTGGTGTCTTTGGCTGTTCCCACTCCAAGACAGATTCTACCTTTTTAGGATCAACACAGATACCTGAGGTAGATATTACGTGTCCTAGGAAAGACACTTCTAATAACCAGAATTCACACTTGCTAAATTTGGCGTATAGCTTGTGTTCTATCAGTAAAGTCAGGGCCTGACAAAGGTGTTGCTCATGTTTTTGATCATCTTTACTGTAAATCAGGATGTCATCTATGAAGACTACTATGAATTGATCAAGGAATGGCCAGAAGATTCTGTTCATGAGTTCCATGAATACAGTTGGTTCATTAGTTAGTCCAAATGACATAAATATGAACTCATAGTGACCATACCTTGTTATGAAAACTGATTTAGGTATGTCACTCTCCTTGATGCGTAACTGATGGTATCCTGACCTCAAATCTATTTTAGAGAATATAGTTGCACCACACAACTGGTCAAACAAATCATCTATTCTTGGAAAAGGATATTTGTTCTTTATGGTTACTTTGTTGAGCTATCTATAGTCTATGCATAATCTCATAGACCCGTCCTTCTTTTTCAAAAAGAGAACCAGAGCACCCCAAGGTGAAGTACTCGATCGAATAAAACCCTTTTCAAGCAACTCCTGTAATTGTTTCTTGAGGTCTGCCATCTCAACAGGTGCCATTCTATATGGTATTTGAGCTATAGGTTGTGTACCCGGGATTATATTAATCTCAAAATCAATCTCTCGGGGTGGAGGAACACCTAGAAGTTCCTCAGGAAACACATCCTCAAACTCCCTAACAATCAGAACTTTAGAAAGACTAGGACTCTCTGCTCTGGTCGCAATAGTTTCTCAACTACCATTGCTGACCCTAGACAGGTTGGAAGAATCTTTCTATCCCCCTGAAAGACCCATGTATCACCATTGCCTGAGAACATAGCCTGCTTGGAACCGCAATCCAAGACAACCTTATACTTTTCTAGGATGTCCATCCCAAGGATTATGTCAAACCCATGCATCTCAAGTGGTATAAGATCCACCTGAATGCTATGTTCTGAAAAAGAAAGAACACATGGACAACATACATCCCGCAACATTGCAGATCCAACTAACAGAGTTTCTAATAACAAGTTATCTGCTCTATGACCGATAGTCATATTGCAGTCATGAATCACTTCTCTAGTGATAAAGGAATGCGTAGCACTCAGATCAATCAAAATAGATACAAAGCAGGATGAAGACATATTAGAATGAAATAATTCCATCTGACCGCTCATGACTCATGGGTTGACCACTGCTTCCAGCTGATTCATAGCATAGAATCTTACCGTTGTTGGTTGTCGACCACTCACCCTGTTGTTGGGTGCAGATGAACCAGTTTGGGACGCCTGTCCACGCCCTCGTGTGCCACTGCTAAACTGTCACTTTTAAGAGCCTTGTTGAATCTGCCTCGGTGGTTGGGTTACACTCACATATCTAGCTAGAGAATCTTTCATCAAATGTACCATCTTCTCACATTTATAACAACTTCTGTTCTCCCACTGTGGCCTATATGGTCCTGTTACTGACATTGATGCTAAGCTGTGGGCTCCCTCTGGTGGTAACTATGACCTCTACCCTTGCTGGATGTCCACTGCGTCTGAGTATTGAACCTCGGTGGTACTGTTAGTGCAGAAAACCTTGGTTTCTTAAACCTTTCAGACCTCTGTCCTTGGAACTGTGTATACACTTTCTTACTATTGGCTTGAGGTTTCTTAGTCACAGACCTTTCTATCTGCTTAACGGACTCCACAAAGGTGGCAAACCTCTCTCTATTCTATAGAGTAGATGTGGGTGTGGTCAAATCAACGTTCAAACCCTTCTCAAAATGTCGAATCCTCTCCTCATCTGTAGTATTCGTGTGCAGACAAAACTGTAGAATCTCCATAAACTTAGCTTCATACTCACTAATGTTCATTGGTCCTTTCCTTATCCGCTCAAACCGAGAGATTTTCTCATCCACGTAAGTCTTGGGAAAATATCTATTAACAAACTCTAATCGGAACTATCTCCATTCGACCTCGACACCTGGCCTTTTGCCCTCTTCTATAGCACACCAATGACCAACACTCCCTTTCAATAGGTACACCACATGCCTAACCTTCTCAGCTTTTGGGATATTAAGAATTCTGAAGGCCTTCTCTAGCTTAGTCAGCCATAAGTCTACATCTACTAGGTCAGCTGTACTAGTATAATCAGTGGCTACTACCCATCAAAGCAGTTCAAAAGTCTTACCAGCTCCATGTCTCTCATCAGGGACTGGTGCCGTAGGTGCAGGTGGTGGCATCCTATCTGCCATATGTGCCATTTTTGCCATGAACTTCCCAAAGAGGGCATGGAAAGTTGGGTTTTCTCTCGAATCTTGGTCAAGCTGGGGATTTTCAGGTACTAGTTCCTCTCTAGCCTGATCTCTTGTACCTCCTCCTGGTGCAGCAACACTACTTTTAGCAGCATGTTCTTCATGTGATCCAGCCATCTTCAAGCTGTACTTCTTCTCCTGAGACCATAAGTCACTATTAGATAAACTAGAAGACAGTAGAACAGACTCAACAACCTTAATCCTATGTTTCTATAGACTCAGCGAACCTTAAGCTATGATACCAAAATGTTGTGACGATCCGACAACAAATCAGATTGTCACTGTGTAATTAATTGCATAATTAACCATAATCAACAGAATAACAAAAATCACTAAAAATTAAAACCTTTTGCAAAGAGATCCAATTCTAGGAAACTCTTATAAAGAGACACAAATTACTACATACATTATAGTTCTCATTGTACATACCATGTACCATGTCTTCTCGAGAAATATATTTACAACATTTTCTTTGCCAAAACTATACATAAGCAACATAAAACCTCGAGGCATTCAAGCCAAAATCTCAAATCGATCATGAAAACAATGAGTACTAACTCCAAGGACGTGATAGTACATATATGACACATATGACTCATATCTACAAGACACGACAATCAGTATCTCCACTTGAGATATTACTGCGGTCCCTGATGTTACTGTCCTTCCCCTACTGTATGATCCCTACCTACTCGTCCGCATCCACCTAAAAATGTTGGTGACCAACGGGGTGAGACCCATGTCCCAGTGAGATATATAACTCTCTGCCAACAATATTATCATTGCAGATAAACAATAATAAATTGAGCAGAGGATTCCTTATTATTAATAAGAAGAATAGAGCAATATCATCTTTTAAAGCATTACAACTATATATGATAAAGCAGAACATCATCTATTTAATAAGGAATATGAAGAACATGTATACCATTTATCCATTTCAGGATAAATTAAGCAATGTAACATGAACCAAAGATTTTCGTATTTCATCCTTAAGCAAATACGCTACACGGCTGATTTACATTTTACAATCACAATTATGCCCTGAGGAGATGAAGTATACCACTCATACTCCAACCGACCACGGAGGCGTAAAGCATCAGTTCCATACCTAGGTCAATGGAAGAGCCAGACTCCATGACCTCATCCATCTCGATCAGTGCCAGACCACATGCATGACATCTAGTGTCACCGCTAAATAGCTTTCCATGGTATACTGACAACTTCGCTATAGATCTATAGCAGTGGTTGCACTCTCTTCGCAATCGAGAGATTTCATGTTTATCTCACACCGATCTAGCATTAAACATCATCGGGAGATTCGTGATACGTCCATATCGGCACATATAATGAAGGATTGAGAGATCTCATGTTTATCTCACGTCAATCCCACATTAGGGCATAAGGATATTCGTGCCCATTACCCCCACATATTAAAAAATATGCCCTCAAGGAGATCCCGTGGGAAAACCTATTTCACCATCACCATCTACTGACAATGATGGATCTATGGCCAGGGCTCTACACGATAAGATTTCACTTGATTAATTAATTGCATTAACATTTTCTTTTAGCATTAACCAAGTTTTCAAACATGAATTAATATGAAAAATGCTACAAAGAAAAGTGTAATACATCTATCAAGTACTCTTCAAAACTTTATAAAACAATGGGATCTCAATCTCTTATCTCATTACCAGGAATTCTCATCCCTCAAAAATATCATCATCATGTTTACTAGATCTGGGTATTCGAACCCTTAGTTCATCACTGAACATTATTATCACTTATCAGGTAACTATTACCTCCAGGTCATCTGACCAAGGTATACTTGATACTTGTTACACAAGCATCTCACATAGCTCATACCTAGCTATGCTCATCAGCTTATGATACCTGCATGGTTAGTATACTTGATAACAACCATATCAATTACATGTCAACACTATGCAATACAAGGGTAACACCACTATTCCCTCATTAGGGTTAGGGTTTCTCATTCTTTATCAATTAGGGTTTCTCATACCATTACCCAAAATTAGGGTTAGGGTTTCCCATTCTTTATCAATTAGGGTTTCATGATCACAATATCAAAGATCAAACCCTAATTCATACTCTACACTTATTAAAAGTATCAATGTATGCACATTACTTTTTTATTACACAAGTATGAGTTTCTCTCTCATCCTCTCTAGGATGTTGATTACTCCATGCTTTGTTAAGTTAGCTCATCCTTTCACTAAAGTACATGCACCTATGCATATCATAGTGTATTGAGTTTATTACTTTCATAAGCATCAAATGACAATCACTCTAAGCGTACTATTCACCTAAGTACTTTAGAGGTACTTCCATTGTAATCAACCTTGAGATAACAAACACTCATAGGGTTGTTTGACCTTACATGGTTTTGAGACTATTTGGTCTCTAAACGGTTTGAGATTATTTAATCTTCAAACGATCTTAAAAAAACCCTTTAACCTTCAAACGGTCTTGAGACCCCTTTGACCTTCAAACGGTCTTGAGACCCTTTTGACCTTCAAATTGTCTTGAGACCCCTTTGACCCTCAAACGGTTTTGAGACCCTTTTGACCTTCAAACGGTCTTGAGACCCCTTTGACCTTCAAACGCACTTGAGACCCCTTTGACCCTCAAACGGCCTTGAGACCCCTTTGACCCTCAAACGGTCTTGAGACCCCTTTAAACTTCAAACGGTCTTGAGACCCCTTTGACCTTCAAACGGTCTTGAGATCATCTAATCTTCAAATGGTTTGGATCTCTTTGACTTTCAAATGGTTTGGAACCTTTTTGACCTCTAACAGTTTGGGACCTTTTTGACCTCTAAACGGTTTGGGACCGTTTCGATTAAATTAGGTTGAAACCGTTTGCACTCTAAACGGTTTGAAATAGTTTGGCCTATCTAAAGTTGAAATCGTTTGAACTCTAAACAGTTTGAAACCATTTGGCCTATCCAAAGTTGAAACCGTTTGAACTCGAAATGGTTTGAAATGGTTTGACCATACATAGTTGAAACCGTTTGGACCACTAAACACTTTTGAAACTGTTTGGTCTCTAACAGTTTTGAAACTGTTAGGCCATACAAAATTGAAACCGATTGATATTATTGATCTAGAAGTGTGTGCTAAGATGATGTCATCATCATCAAGCTTCAGAACTCCATTTCTACTGTCCATACAATTGATGGATTCATTAATTCATCAATTACTCAAGAAAATTTTGAGAAGATGGAAAGATCAACATATATTGCAAGATTGAAATCAAATAATAATATCAATGGGTTCAAGTTATATAACCCACCTTCAAAGCAACTTAAAAGCTCCAAGCTTTTCATTTTTAATGGTGAAGATAGCTCCACCAATTATCCAAGGCACATTGTCAACCCTTTTGATGTAAAAGATTGCCAAAGTTGAGCATTGGATGGAAGAGAGAAGAAAAGAAGAGTTATAACTCGATTTTATCCTTAAACCCAAGGTTGAAGATGACCATGGATCTTACCTCAAGCTTTGGGAACACTCTCCTCCTTCTTCTTTGCTTCCTTGGTCGCCAGCCTAAGTGGGGAGTGAATGTGTATTGCGAAAATAGCCTTTCAAGTAGTGGATAATTGAGTGTATATAATTGAATTCTTAAGAGAGAGAGGGTAGGAGGGAAGTCATCAACCTTCTTTACTAGGAGCCACATGCCCCCTCCACTTCCTTATCTCCAAAGCTATCTTTCTTTTCCTTTAATTCCTTTGAATTATCCTTGAATTATAGTCGACCGTTTAAGCTCCTTAATGAATAAAATATTATTATCCATAAGCACCTTTACTTTAGTGGTCATACTTTTCAATTAAAAATGTAGGTAGATATTTTCACCTACTTGGGATTATCTTGGCACCTCCAAGGTGTTTTGGCCGCCATTACATTATGGGATTTCACCCAAAGGTTTTTAGTTGATGGGCACTTCATTTAATTTATATATTTTTATTAAAAATAACTTAGGGTTTCTTTTTTTTGTTTATACTGATAAATCCAGTTACGTCAAGGGATTTCATTGAATAGGGTGGGAAAGACTTGGAGATCTAAATGATAAATGTGTTGAGCATGAGGGGGACAATCATTCCAGTTCTGAGGTGAAGAAGGTTGCTTTAAGCAGGACTTTGCCAGAGCATCAGTTAGCTTGTTCTGACTTCGTTTCTGATATACCACTCTTATGACACCATCATGCCTTAAAGATTCAATGGTCTTATGAGTGAGAAGAAGGTATTTGTCCGAGGGATTCTACAGTTGGGTGACCCATTGCACAACATTACAGGAGTCCAAGATAATAAGCCCTTCAGAGAGGTTGAGAGCAACAAGCTTCGAGCCCTGCATGATGGATTTCAACTCTCCATGCATGGCGTCTGAGCCTGGGGAGACACAAGAAGAACCCTTGATCCATGTGCCTATTTGAGATCTGGTGATAGCACAAGTGCACATAGAATGTGTGTTGCTAGAAATGGCGACGTCTACATGGATGATAGTTGCTGACGATTTGATCATAAGAGGAAAAGGTGGCTTGGTTTCTTCTGGATTGTAGTTGGGGGAGGGAGGAGGGCGATACAGAGCTTGGGAGATTGAAGCAGTCTCAGCCAAGCATTAGACAACAAGGATCGAGGGGGGGTAACTCTGTGTTTAAAGATGTGGGAATTACAGTTCTTCCAGATTTTCCAGCAAGTCACAATGAAGGTAGTGTTCCAATCGAGAATGTGGTGAAGACTCTTGAGATTATACTCAAACCATGATTGGATATCTTGGTACGTGAAGAAGAGGGATGTGTCTGGGGGTAGGAGCTTGGTCCAGACTAAAGTAGCAGCGCTGCAATCCCTCATGGCGTGAAGGAAGTCTTCGTCTGCACTGGTGCACACAGAACATTTCAGGTCCTCAGTCATCATCTTTTGGGTTCTCAGGGTGTTCGTGATGAGCCTATTATGGAGCGACAACCATAGGTGGGTTTGAATGCGGTGTGGAATGCGAGTAGCCCAGATTGCTTTGAAGAGCGGTAGGTCTTCCTCGACAGACTGTGTCATGGCAGTGTAGACTGAACGTTCCGTGTGGTGTCGGCTTCCAGATGCGTACATCCTCTCCATGGATTCCATTGGGTGTAGGCATGGACATGATGGCAAGGGTGGTCTTTTCATTGAACCAGAAGTGGAGGAAATCATCATCCCAATTATCATCATCCTTGACCAAGCTAGCTACTTTCAGGTCAAGAAGTTCTGCCGGAATGGTTAGGCCGGTCTTGATGGAAGGTGCATAGCCATTGCCAATCCACTCATCCATCCAGATGAGAGTGTCATGTCCAGAGATGGCTATCTGTCTTGAATTGTTGAGAAGAAAAGGCGTTAGGCTTCTGATGCTTCACCAGAGATGAGAGACATTGGTGTTGGGGTGCCTTCTGCGCAAGTACTTTCTCGTTATGAGATGTACCCAAGGTTTACATCGGTGTTGGATGAAGGTCGACACCATGTTCATCAGAATAGCAACATTGAAATTTCTGGTGTGCTTGATGGCCAGACCGCCACGAGCCTTGGGTTTCATGACATGTTTCCATACCCCCACCAGATTGATACTCTTATTGGAACTCCCATTCCAAACAAAGTTCCTAACAGAATTGTTGATTCTATCACAGATGGACAATAAGAGTTGGATGGATTGCATAATGTAGCAAGCTTGTGATTGCAGCACAGATCTTGCTAACATGGTCCTTCCTGCAAGAGAGAGGATGTTGTTTTGCCATTGATGGATTTGTTTATGAATCTTCTCTGTGAGAGTGAGGAAAAGATCCTTACTTTTTCATCTATGAACAATAGGAATTCCAAGGTGGCACCCTAGATTGCTCATTTCCTGGATCCCCAACCTCCTGCCAGATCGAGTTCCTCACGCCCCTGGGTGCGTTGAAAGAGAAGAACAGTGTGGACTTATCTTGCGACAGAAAGAGGCCGGAAGCATCACTGAATTTCTTGAGAGAGGATTTTATGAGTCTATCTTGGTGTAGAGAAGCTTCCCCAAAAATGATAATCTCATCGAAAAAACTAGTATGGGTGATAGGGATCTTCGATTTGGAGATGATGATGGGCTTCCAAGAGTGGTTGGCTACCTCTGGAGCAATGAGTTGGCTGAGCCTTTCAAGACATAGAACAAAGATGTAAGCCGAAAGAGGATTTCCTTGTTTCACTCCGCATGATGGTTTGAAGGAGCTAGTGATGTCACCATTCCAAAGGATAGATGATTCCCCAGAGGTAATAATCTACATGATGGTATTGATGATGACTTCTGGAAGGGAGGTTCTTGTAAGGGTGTCATGAATAAACTGCCAGCTCAATTTGTCAAAGGCCTTCACGAGATCAAGTTTCTAGGCTAGGAACCTCTTTTTTCTTGTCTTTGATTCCATGGATTGGATGACTTCCTGGACCAATGCAGTATTATTGCATATTCTCCGCCCAGGAATGAAGGCCGATTGATGGGGAGAGATCCACTGATTGAGAAAAGGTTTGATTCTGGAGGCGATCACCTTGGATAAAAACTTTGAACACACATTGTTCAAAGATATGAGCCGGAATTGGGAGTAGGTTTCAGGAGTAGCTAGCTTTGGGATGAGGATGATGAGGGAATCCGTCCAATTAGGGGGCAATGCCTTGCCCTGAAATGGTAGCTGAATGAAGTTGTAGAGTTGATGTTTCAAAGAGGACTAGTTCCTTTGGTAGAAATCAGCATCCACCCCATCCGGTACAGGGGCCTTGATCGGAGACATGGAGAGTAGGGTGGTATGAATCTCAGTTTTATGAGGAGTTTCCGCTAGCTTGGCAAGCTGGTCCGAGGGAAGGGCATTGAATAAACCTGGGAAGGCAGTGTTGGCTTCTCTACACACATCATGATTCGCCTCCCTGTACACATTTGAGAAGAAGGAGATGATGAGTGTGTTGATCTCAGACGGATCGGAAATCCAATTGCCATATTCACCCTTGAGACTGGTGATCTTGTTCTTCAGTGTTCTTGCTTCGATAAGCGAGTGGAAAAAATGGGTATTGTTGTCACCCAGTTTGAGTCACTCACATCTAGCTTGTTGTTGTCTCTCCGCCTCTTCGCGTCTAAGAATGGAGTCTAGCTTGCTTTGTAATTTGATGGTTTCCATAGTAGTGGTATGGTCTACTGGATGGCTAAGTTCATATGGTTCCACTGAATCTTGTTTGAGAGCCTGTCCTTTTCTCTTCTGTCAACTTTCCTTTGGGAAGAGTCACAGCGTTTGGAATTAGCGAGGAAGGTGGTGCTTGCTGACATGAGATCTAGATCTTGGGGCCATGCCTCATTGAAGAATTCGGCAAACCCCAGGGTTGAGTACCGTCTGGATGAGGTACGCAATGGAAGCGGTTTGTGGGTGTGGGAAAGGTGGGTGCAGGAAACAATAATAGGGGCATGGTCTGAGTGGTTCTTCTCAAGCACTCGAACCTCCTTGCTAGCAGGTGTGTCGATCCAGGGCCTGTTAGCCAACGCCCTGTCCAGGCATCCGTGGAGGAGACCTCGCCTGAAGGTGGTTCTGGCCCCCGAGGCTCCTAGGTCGTAGACAGAAAAATCCTCCATGGCTTCTATGAAATCACTACTATTGGTGGCGTTGAATGTATTGCTGCCGAATTTCTCTGACGGATGCATGATAATGTTGAAGTCGTCCATCAGCACCCAAGGGTCGGTGATGGAGAGGGCCATAGCACGGAGATGGCTCCACAGAAACTTGTGTCTGCTCCTGGTAGTGTTGGCGTAGACAAAGGTGAAAAGAAAGCCTTGGATGTTGCAGTGGACAAACTGCTTGTACGAGTAGATTATCTCCAGATTGACGTTGTGCTTACAAAGCACCCATATGCCTCCCGAGAAGCCAATGGCTTCGACTCTGTGCGAGTGCGCGAAGCCCAGTTTCTTGATGATGCTCATCGCCATGCTACCACTACATCTAGTTTCTATGAGACAAAGGACTGAGGCGTCATACTTCATGGACAAATCTTTAACTGTGAGGTGGGTATCCTTGTCGAAGGCACCCTGTACATTTCAGATGATGACTTTCATTTGTCGGTTTCAACGAAGGTTGATGTGCCCATCCTTCTGACTTCGTCTTCAAGTTCGAGAAGGAGAGATGTTTTGGTTCTCTTCCGGTTGGATGAACTAGAGTTGCCCCTCGATTGAATTACCTTCCTATTCCTTAGGTGTATTCCAACCGAGTTTTGTCTAGGGCTGTGGTAGGGGATGACGGAAGTATCCAGACTCGATGTGTCTCCCAGCGAGAAGGGCATGGAGGTGAAGGTGTGCAGTTCCTGTGTGCGGCCAGTGATGAGGGCATTTCTGGTGGGGCTCATGGAAGTATGGTTGGTGATTGTCTGTGTGTTTGTGGCACAGGAGATCGGATCATGGGTGGAGTGTGGTGGGGGATTGGATCACTACTGGGGTGTGCCTTGTTGATTACTGGAGTTCTCCTTATTCTACTTCGAATTCCACTTCCTCATCTTCCAGTCGATCCCGCTGGTTATCCGATTAGCCACGTTGTCGACATCAATGACTTCAGTAGTGTCATCGTCTTCTTGGTTGGTTTCTAGGGATTGGAAGCAGTTGCTGGAGCTCGCTGGAGGATTTTGGTTTGATGCCTAATAACTTAGGGTTTCAATTATGCTTATTTCTTGATTATTTTATTATCAAGAGTATCATTTCTCAAATATGGTTTAAACAAGAAGCCCCTTCCTTTTTATTTTCTCTAAATGATACCAAGAGACAGTAGGGACACTCTTGAGGTGGTATTTTACATATTCAAGCCTAGGTTTTGGGTAAATTGTAAATCACACCAAAACTAGTATTCAATGTACAAGTATTATTCAAACAAGCCCCTTTTTGGAATTTAGGCTTCCACAAACAATCCCTTAGCATCCTTCTCATTCTTATGATGCTAAAGTACTTGAGGAACATTTATCAAGTAACATTTTGCAAGGTAACCCCTTATATTGGGTTAATTGCACTTTAGTCCAAAATAAGCAAATATTGCTTCAACATTATTCAAATAGGACCAAAATTGAAACATAAGCTCTCCTTTAGTCTTAATTACTTTTCAAAAGATAAAGACAAGAATATAAATGACTTACTTAACCAAAACTCCTAGGGTTAAGGCGTAACCCAGGTCAGGGATGTTACAGTACATAGGTTGCATTTCCACTTGTTCATCATGCAACAACCTGACATAGGGTAACAACCACTTCTCTTTGTAAATTATCGAGAGTTTCAGGGTCAATAACTTTGCTACAGAGACTGTTTAAAAAGAAACAAAGTCTGGTGATTGCAAACCTTACATGCTTCGACAATATAGATTGAATTGCCACGGGCAATATTTGTTGCATTAGAGTGTGACAATCATGAGATTTAAGACCTATCAACTTCAAATCTTTCATTGATACCAAACTACGGATGTTGGATGAGTAACCATGTGGCACCTTAACATTTACCAAGCATTCACAAAGAGCTTTCTTCTCCTTTCTAGACAACGTGTAACAAGCGGGAGGTAAGTATGTTCTTTTATTACCCATTTCACGTAATTCTATTAATTCTGACCTTATTCCCATTTGACGTAGGTCCAGTCTGGATTTTATCCCATCTTTAGTATTACCTGGTATATTTAACAGAGTACCAATGATGCTATCACAGACATTTTTCTCAACGTGCATTACATCGATACAATGTCTGACTGTCAAAGAACTCCAATAAGGAAGATACCAAAATATTGACTTCTTCTTGAATGAAGAATTGTCACTCCGTGTAGTACATTGTGATCTCTTACCAAATTCATTGACAATGTCTTTTACTCTTTCATAAACAACCTCCCCTGGTATAGGTTTAGGTGCACTCTATTCCTCATTCAATCCATTGAATGCTTTGCGCTTCCTACGATACGGATGGAAATTTGGAAGAAACCTTCGATGACCAAGATATACATTCTTACCGCCATGTTTTAGTCTTATTGAATCAGTGTTCTCTTCACATATAGGACACGCTTTAGCTCCTTTGACACTATATCCAGACAAATTCCCATATGCTGGAAAGTCATTAATAGTGTAAAACAACATAGCATGCAAACGAAATGTCTCTCTTCGTGAAGCATCATAGGTCATCACACCTTCACCCCAGAGTTTCTTTAAATCATCAATCAGAGGTTCAAGATAAACATCGATGTCATTTCCAGGTTGTTTAGGGCCCGATATCAACAACGACAACATTACATACTTATTTTTCATACACAGCCAGGGAGGAAGATTGTATATAACAAGCATGACTGGCCAAGTGCTATGTTGGCTTCTCAATGTCCCGTACGGATTCATCCCGTCTGTACAAAGCCCAAGTCTTAGATTCCTTACTTCTTCACCAAATTCAGGGTACAATAGATCAATCCTCTTCCACTGTGGGGAATCAGACGCATGTCGTAGGATCCCATCATTATTTTTCTTAACATCTGCATGCCACCTCAAATTCTTCGCATCTATCAGATTGGCAAACAAGCGTTGAAACCGTGATATTATAGGTAGATACCACATCACCTTGGCAGGAGAACTAGTTTTGGACTCCCGCGAAGTCGTCAATTTATACCGTGACGCACCACATTTTGGACAATCTTTCAAATCCGCATAGTCCTTTTGAAATAATACACAATCATTCGGGCATGCGTGTATCTTCTTGGCATCCATTCCCATTGGGCACAACAATTTCTTTACCTGGTATGTTGAGATTGGAAGCTCGTTTCCTTCAGGAAGCATTTCTTTCAACAAAGACCGCAATGACGTGAAGCTTTTGTCGCTCCATCTATTGTTAGCTTTCAACTTATACAATCTCAACACAGCGCTAAGCTTCGTAAACTTAGTACAACCTGTGTATAACGGCATCTCAGCATCATGCACAATGTTTCTAAAAATGGGAGGTGGATCGGTGTGCTCTACCCCACAACTATCCAGCATCGCATCAACGATGTCTACTGGAAATGGTTCATTCACATCTACGTCATCGTAGGCAATTTCTTCTTCACACAAGCACTGCTATCGACATCCACTTGTTTCGGGTTTGAAATCTCTCCATGCCAGTGCCATTCTGTATAGCCTTGTATAATCTCGTTGCACATGACATGAGTTTTGATTTCGTCACCAGTGTTGACTTTCAAGTGGTTACCGCAATGCCTACATGGACAGTAGAACCTATCTCCAGGTTGTTTCCTATGTTCCTCGGCAAATCTAATACACTGGTCAAGACCAGAAATAAACTCTGGGGTGCAGCGATTGCAAATAGACATCCATGATCTATCCATTCTATGATCAAAGAGAAAACAAGTATATATTAGGAAAAGATTAGGGTCTAGGGTTAACAAATACATGTGATGTCATTTTTATATATAATAAATGTGTACCACCTATCCCATTCTTGAATACCTAATCTCACTAGTAAATGTATAATGTGTATTGGGTTTTAAAGAAATTTTCGGCAGCATTTCCATGCTGTTCTCCAAGTACATATGTACTTAGAGAACAAACTGGGAAATGCTGCGGAAATTTTCTTGAAAACCCAACACACATTGTATACACTTACATCCTAAGTGAGATTAGGTGTTCAAGAATAGTCCCAAACCGGGGACTATCCAAGATTTACTCCTAATGAGTAAATCTTGGATGGGTTTCTAGGCCAATAAATAATGTGTTGTCATTTTTATACCTAAAATCCTAATTCTTCAAGTTAGGGTGATTATTGATGTCTTTAAAAGCATGATTGGCAATTTAGGGAAAAGTTCATCATTTACATTCCAAGCATGTCACATGTGTGCATTACAGTTCATCATTAAGTAAAAGAAGGGTGATTAGGATTGTCACCAAGAATATAGCTAAACTATTAAACAATGATTATAGCTAAACTATTAAACAATAGACTTGCCACACATAAAACACCCTATACAACTATAAAACAAAAAATTATTAAGTATATATGCATGATACAATAACTATTTTGCATCACATTACAATAGAATTATCATTGATACCTTACTAACTTATTGCTACATTTACATATCATCACTTGATCAAAAATTACAGCAGTACATTTAACCAAAGTATGCATTCTAAAATCTATGTCATGATTAGTTACATAGAACATGTATATATTGTATAGACAATAGAGGATTAAGCTCAGTAGAAGCACAAAATCAGTACCTAAACCCTAAAATCACACCTTTTTAGCATTTATTCTATGTACATCAATATGTGTATGACCAGGCAGGCACCTTGAGAGAAGTAAATAAATTAAAAAAAAACACCCAGCAGCAGGGCAGGCAGCTTGAGAGAAGAGGAGCAGAGGAAGAAGAAGAAGGCAGTCTAGGGCGGGCACCTTGAGGAAAGAAGAGCAGCGGCCGGTCCTAGCAGCTGCCGGCGGTGAGGAGAGGAGCGGCGGAGAGGGCGGCGAGGCGAGGAGAGGAGCAGCCGGTCCTAGCAGCTACCGGCGATGGCGGAGAGGGCGGTCGGTGGGCGGGTGGGCGGCGACAGCTTCTTGCAGCGACGGCGACGACGACGAAGGAGCGACGGCGACAGGCAGGGAGGGGCGGCGGCGGCGGCAGGGAGCAGCAAGAAATCGTCAGAGGTTAGGAGGTTAGGGAAATCGATCGAGAATGAATGAAACAGGGAAAGGGGAAGAATCAGTCGCTGGTGAGCTATTAAGTTCACAATAGGTGTCGGTTATTTAAAAAAACCGACAACTAAACCTATAGTGTCAGTTATTTAGTTATGAACCGACACCTATACTAAGTGTCGGTTATTTAAGAAAACCGACAACTAAACCTATAGTGTCGGTTATTTAGTTATGAACCGACGCCATATGTAAAATTTGGAGCCAATTTTTTCGCTGGAATTTTGGGTTTGGCGGTTGAGTTTAGGTGTCGGTTGTTTATTAATTAACTGACACTTATTAAAAGCGGTACCCGTGTCTGGGCTCCCTAAGCAGATTGGATGTCGGTTTATGTTATCAACCGACACTGTAGACATTAGGTGTCGGTTTTTGTAAACAACGGACACCTTGAAAAGTGGCTTTATAAGCCATTTATGTAGTAGTGTATCTAATACCCTCAAATTGGAAAATTAATTCCAAATTTGTAATCTAAATATGAAAATAAGACTTTGGACAAGTTTCAACTAATTTGGATGATATTTGGATAATGTGGAAAAGTAGGAGAGAGGTGTGTAGAACCTTCATTTTGATAATTAATTAAATAAATGGCAACAACATGATCAATTAATGATAAAATCATATCTAAGACATTAACTGGGACACGTGGTTGAAATTTCATCATATTTGGATAATCTTAGAGTCATACACGATGAAGGAAAGAGAAAATGGGTTTTGAATTATTTAACGCATTAACAATTCCCAAAAGGAAAAACTAATTCCATATTCAGATTCTGCACCTCAAAATCAGTCATGGTGTAAATTTTTATTAAATTTGGAAATTGTTTGGGCCCTCAAAAGAAGAAAGAGAAATTCATTTAATAATATATATATATCACTTTATTCGAATTATAATACAACTCAGAAAATAAATGTCACACGGCTAATATAACACACGCGTGAACCGACGACTAGGAGAGCCCCGTGGATCCATCAGATGGTCTGGGGTCATCTCCTACCTCATATCGGTTTGGGAAACAGGGAAGCTTTTTGTGATTTTTCAAATTCGATTATCTCTCTCTACACTCAACCAAATCTCAAAATTTTTTGTTTGTTGGACTCCTCTCTCAATTTTGTACCTAATTATCCTAACATTTATGTTATTTGAAGATTATCCGAATAATCCCTATAAATTTCCCAAAGCTTCCCTCTCACCTCGGTTTCTAAAACCCTAATCTACTACACCCCATCTATAAATACCCCTACCCAAATCACACTTGGTTTCTTTGCAACTCATGGCACAATTCATTTGTTCAATTCTTCTCGTGTTTTACCCCGGTGATTTGCTTTTTGACTTGGGATTTACGGCAGAATTTCCTCTCTACTCTCTTCACCTCCGGCCTAATTACAGGTACCAATCATTCTGATTTCTTGTGCTCTTCCTTTTGAATGTTTGAACGTCGAGTTTCATGGACGATTACAAAAATGCCCAAAGTGCCCAAGGAACACACCGGCCACAACATCCAGGGGTTGGGGAAGATAGACCCTTGTCATTTTACACTTTTACCCTCACCCATTTTCTTCTTTCTTCTCTGTCTCGCGCTCGGGGCATGATGGTTTTTATCTCGCGTTGAACCGACCTTGACCAGGCCTTGACCGAGTACCACCTCGGCTTCCAGCAAGGTGGGCCGCTGACTTGGCCCATGACTATTGGGCCAAGCACTCTCTCTCGCTCTCTCTACTGATTAAATGAAATTCAAATTTTTAGAATTTTCCTATTGGTCAACTCGAGAAAATTCATAGTAATTAATTCCATGGACCAAAAATAAAAGTAAGTCATGTTTTAGAATTAGAAAAATCCCCCCTATCCTTTAAAAATAACTTCGATGCTTGATTATGAGTTTCTCGCAAAAAAAAATTGGGAATGATTTAATTAAGTAAAAATCACTAAAAATACCTCTAAAAGTCCATATCTTGTACATACATAAAATTATATGTTATTTTGATCAGAAAACCCTAACTTAGTAGTGTTGATTTCAGGACCTAAATCGATGGTTTGTACAAAAAGTTGGTAACTTTAGGGTTTTAAGTTTTTAATGAATAAATATAGTTCTAATGTATGAACATGGTAATGGTGTTAGGAAAAGTGGACCCTAATCTTGTCTAAAGGTTCTAAAAAGTGGTTCTAGGACTCTAAGGAAGAGGTATGTGCATCTAAAACCTTAGTTGGGAAATTTTATACCTTAACCTATTCTTTCCTAATGAGGCTTAATTGAACCTAATCCTCTATTCTTGAAACCTAACTTACTTATGCCTCAAATCAATTTATGAATTCATCTTGTTTGGGTCTTATACCCCACTACCATGCTTATTGAATATTTTGATTACTCTTGCCATGACTACTTTTCCAACATGTAGATTTATGTTCAATTTAATATAATGTAGTGGTACTTATGTACAACCACCCACAGAGGGCATGTATTTAATCGCCCTGGGGAATGTTTTTATTCTCCCTATATTATTGTGTAGGCGATTGGGAATGTCTTATTCTCCCCTCACCTATAGGTTAGAGGTCTAGTAGGTGCCTCAACCCTACTTAGTTAGGTAGACATAATGCAAATCCTTTTTAATATATTTGTTAATGTCGAGTTTCTTTTGAATATAGCCTCATACTCTTGTTACCTTCATATTATGATGAACCCTAGCCTATTTTTATTTTCTTTACTTATCTTGTTATCCTAGACTAGTTTTGTGACACATACGTTTCATCCCTTTTCCTTTTGTTGGGTGTCATCCCAACCACCCAGGTGCTGGTGCTAAGTAAGGAGAAGGACGAGTTTGAAGGAAACCATCTCAAGAGTAGATCTCAAGCTATCTGAAAGGATGTCTAGGTTGCTATAGCTAGATATTTTTCTCTTATCTTTTTCTTTTGGAAACAATCATGTAGTGATCAATGAAAGCCATGTGATAGGCTTAGTACCTTTATTTCCATTGCTATTGAAATTTTATAATGTATCTGGATAATGCTTATTTATTTGGATTATTGTGCAACCATCCCAAAATCTCTCTTTTTGTGAAAAGTGTGGATGCTTTGTATTTTCTTTAAATTTTAGTAAGGAGGTGATCTCACCTCTATACAAGGTTATATAATGTATTTATTTAGATTATGTTCCAAGTTTGTTCAACATATTCAAGCAAAACGAACATACTAATCATAGGTAACAAGTAGTTCACACAAGTAGTTACCTAGCCAAGCATCCGTACAAGCATACATACAAACAATGCTAATAACATAGTAGGGTCAAGAGATTGATCGTACTTTACGAGGTGGTTACAAGTTATGATAAGATCTCTAGAGATGGTCAAATCCAAAAAGGGAACCTAGAATATAGAATACATGATATAGTCTTAGATCACTAGGGTTTGATAAGATAATCATCATATGAGTCATGTGGATGTTTCTCTAGAGATAGATTTCACTTAGTTCGAATATGGTTTCCAAAGTTCCAAACATTCATGCAATGATTCCATAAAGCATATGCAAAAGCACTAGACCTTAGGTCTAGGTAAACCATTCTCATCATGAGTAATATTAGATTAGGATAAGGTATGATTTAGGAGTGGGGTAAGCCTGACATTTGGGTTATCATCTTTGTTTAACATGTAAGATCATGATTAAGTCGTATTAGATCATTTCATGCAATCAAGTCATATTTCCAAGTCATATAAGTATAAAAGAGCATAGTATAGATAAATTGGCTTATAGTGCTACAAGTAGGGTAAAACTACTGATTTGAAGTCTTTAAGAGATCATATGCATCATTATAGCCTGTTCCTAGCAAGGTTAGATTCCACACAAGCCAGATGTGCATATAGATCCTACTAGGCATTACATGTTGTCGAGAGTGCACGAGTAAGCTACATTGTATTTCATGAAACAAGTCTTTCAAGGGATGAAAAAGAAGTGCACATAGAGATTTGAGTAATTAATGATCCTTTTTAGCACAAGTATCAAGAATACAACCACATGAGTACATGATCATCACATTTTGGGCACATTAGTTCATCAAGTTGTCATATGAGTCCAACATAGGAGAAAGGGCCTACCCTTGGTTAAAAGAGATACCAAACACCACGAAGGTTACTATTTTCAAAAATACAACCAAATTGAAAGGCTAAATAAGTCCAAGATTTTACATAAGATCAAATTACTTCAATTGAGTACACACATGAATCACTTTTAGGTCATGGTAGGTCAACATGGCATTAGGGTGCATGTAGATGATAAAAGTCCTAGACCATATAAAGGGTGACTAAAGTTAATGACTCATGTGATTAGGATTTCTAGGAATCATAAAGGTGCAAGGTAAAACATGTTTGAACATTTAAATCATCCAAAGGATAATACATGAAGCACTTTCAGCAATATAAGGAGAATTCAAGCACAACTAGCAGCAGGCGTTAACTCCATTGCAAAAAGGGCATTTTTCTAATCAAAACCATATATAACATGGATTTGTATTAGGGGATAGGGAGATATGGGGATTTGAAATAAACATCTTTAAGAGGGAAAAAAAGAAGGAATTACCCCTGATGGGCCGAATTGGGCCATAGATCCCTTCCTAGGAGTACGTTAGGGTGTTGGGCGCCCCGCTCGCGGTTGGGCCCGGTTGCGAGAGGCAAGTAGATGTGTTTGTGGGCATTCACAGGAGAGCGGGCACAGCTACGGGCAGTCCAGCGCGGTTAGGCGGCCACTGCATCGCGGATGGGAGCATGCGGGTCCGAGGGTTGCGTAGCTCGCCGCCGTTGGCTGCTTAACACATGTGTGTTGGGCAGAGGGCACGAGAGAGAGGATTGGGTGAGGTATTTGCACCGCACGACTGCAGATCAATGGCCTAGGGATCGTCTCTCACCCTTGGCATGGCCTGCGGCCATGGTCCGCGGGTGCGGCGGCGGCTGACAGCATAGAGAAGGGGAAAAATGAGCAACAATGCCTATCTCAGATCAAGGAGGTGCCACCCTAGCTCGGGTCGTCTCTGCGGACCCAACGGTGGCCTTTGTTGCCACCGATGGAGGCTGGACAAGGAAGCCCCAACTGGGGTCGTGGCGGCGCCGCCCAAGAGAGGGAAGGAATGGGGGAAGTTAGGGTTCGCAATAGAAGTGAAAATGAGAGGGGAATGTGAGAGGGGAAGGAGGGGTGTTGAATCTCGGTTCCAATTTGGCCAAAGGAGGGGTGTAGGGCAGGGTTGGTGGTCACAAAGCTGCTCCGAGTTGCTGCCATGGCAACGCCATATCCGGGGAAAGGGACAGTGTCGCGACCGTAGATCACGATAGTCGATCCCTGGGACAAGGATCAATGGCTCAAAATGAGCAAGGCAAAAGATAGATGTGTGCAGAAACACACAGTAAATGGGCCGCGCACCTCATAATTGGGCCCAAAGAGGGTCAAAAATCGAATTAAAACACAGGTTAAGAGAATATCAAAATGCAACTTTTAAAAGGGCATAACTTGGGTTAGGATGATCCGATTGAGTCAATTTTTGCATCGTTGGAAAGATAAAAGAATGCTCTACAACATTAGATGCCATTAATAGTAATGGGAGGTCATTTAAGAGGTTCAGTTTTGGTTGCAAGTAAGTGATGCCTAAAAAGCATGGTACATAATTCAACACTCAAATTAGAGTCACCAATAGGTGCAAAGTGATATCTAATCAAAACCAACTCATCAATTTGGCATAAGATGACTAGGAGTCATCAAATTGAGGGTGAATAATGGCAATGAGTCAAAATGTGCTTAAGTTGAATAGCGGAAAAAATCTCGGCTATCACATTTCCATCCTTGGGTTTTGGTCTCTTGTTCCCTTCTTTTTGTTGGACTACAAAGCATCCATAATTATAAATCTATAGCTTTGTGTCATTTATCACAATGCAATAAAATAGTAGTTCTATTTTTTAAACAAAAAGGGAGTATTTCATAATTGACATGACATAGAAGTAAACTTTAGAATGCAGCGTCTTTGAATTTCTTTGTGCACACATTGATTTTGTTGTGTGAAACCTCTATCAAGCTATGCTTCACTATTTATCCATGATTAATGTACATCATAGCTAAGTTCCAAACATTATAACCTAATGCATGTAAAACAACATGCCAAAACATTATAACCTAACTTCTAGTTCTAGTGACCCAATAACAAAATGGATGCTACAGTATTATTCCATTATGATCAAATATTTTAGAAATTACCCATTATGACCCAAATACAATTTTTATATTTTTGTTACTTTTGATATAAAAATATTTTTCATTAGCCATCTTATTTGCAGTGTTCTTATGTGCACAATATTCAAGTAAAACATAAGTGGCATGGAACAATATGATTGAAATTTCTAACAACTTCAAGATGAATGCAATTTTTTTCTATTAATTGTTGGAGAACAACAAAATACAACATATTACTTACAACAACTTCAAGAATGTACTCAAAACTCTTAGAACCATCTCAATGTTAATCTAGATTAATGGACAACTGGACATGTACATCCCTAACACATTGCATATTGGATAAGATTAGGTGGTAGTCCGTCTTATCCAAGCATGGCTTATTCTTTGATCTATTCAGCTCTATTGTGCACATATAGATCTTTGTCGTGCTCTTAATTGTCATTTCTGTATTCTTGTTTCCCGTCATTCTGTTGGTATTTTCCCATTGCCCCGCATCACTTTTAGCGGGTCCAAATCTTTTGTGTCCATCCTCCATGCCCACTTTTGTGCCCACCACATCTGATCCATTGACTTGTGGGCCCCATAGCCACATTGTCCCAGACATAGAGGATTTTAACCTACTTTTATCAATGCATAACTCCACACGATGTTTTTTGGAATATTAATTTCATAATATAAAAATATTTGAAGAAAGGGAAAAAATAACAAGAACAAAAAATACATCAAAAAGAGAAAGAAAATACGAAAAAAACTTATACATTGACGATTGGAATAAACTTCAACCATGCGGCTGAAGAGAAATATACAGTCATAGGGGAAGAAACAAGAAACAAAGAAGCAAGACACAGAAGACAATCCCCATGGATAGGAGACAACGAGAAACAAAGAAGCTCGGCAGTATTTTAGTTTTGTTCTCTTCCAGTTCCTCATTAGAGTTTATTGTTCTTCTCTCTTCTTTATTCTCAAACTGATTTTCAACCAGAGCATGAGCATCGGTTTCTGCCCTTCCCTTTTTCCTCTTGGGGTCCTTTAACTTCTCCATTAGGAAGTCAAGCAAGAACTCGAGTGCCTTGTCACATTCCATGCTCTTCATTAGTTCACCTATCACCTCAGCTGGCGTGACATCCACAACTTCCTCAATAAGCCTCTCGATCTCGGAGAACAGCCTGTGATCCTTGATAACATGTCCATGGTAGTTCTCCGCAAGGATCCTGAACACCGCCAGCGTGCAATAGGACATATGGATATGTAGGTCCATCCTACCTGGGCGGAGCAAGGCAGGATCGAGCCTCTCCTTATGGTTCGTAGTTAGAACAATAATCCTCTCATCCCCACAACTAGACGTGAGACCATCCATCATGTTCAACATCCCAGACAACGTTATGGCGTCCTGGGGAACTGGTGCCTTCGTCCAGTCCGCCACTGTCCTGTCCTTCAGCTGAATGGAGCAATCGATATCCTCGACAACCAATATGGACCGGTTGGTTGTCCCCATGAGAACAGTCCGCAGGCTGGAGTTGTCTTTGACCTCCGTCAGCTCGAGGTCGTAGATGTCAAAATGGAGGTAGTTTGCCATGGCACCGATGAGGCTGGACTTGCCCGTCCCAGGGGGTCCGTACAGAAGGTATCCCCTCTTCCACGCCCTCCCTACACGACAGTAGTAGTCACGGCTGCGAACAAACCGCTCCAAGTCGGCCATTACCATATTCTTCAGTTCGGGATCCATAGCAAGGTTATCGAAGGTGGCCTTATGGTCGAGGTTGACGGGGTTCCATTTTGACTGGCGCAAGCTGTACAACTGGATCTGCCTCTCGCCCGCCATGACAGCCTTCCACGTCTCAATCAAGTGCGTCAGGTAGGTCACAAGATCCTGACGATGGTGGTGATGGAACGACAGCTCGAAAGAGCGCGCCAACTCGTTATCCCGCCGGCGAGGGACCTCGCGGTACGAGAGGCGCCATCGGTACTCCACTCCATCGAACACGTCTTTTATTACCTCGTCCTGATTGGCTGTAACAAGAATCTTGCGGTTGGACTCATGCTTGTAGGCACGTAGCCGCTTGGTTACCTTATCACTCAAGTAGTATTCGGCGGCCTGGAAGATCTCGTTGGTGGAGTAAGACTTTAACTCATCGATGTCGACTGTGAGGTCGTTGGACGACGGTACCAAGTACCGCAGGTTTGATAGGGACTCGATGATGTAGCCTCGAACTTGATGTGGGAGGAACTCTTTGATGAGGGTCCGAGCTACCATGGCAGAGGCGGCTACTGACGCTGCCATGGATAAGGCATTCTTGGCTCGTTCCATGGATGACTTGCTGCTAGCCAGAGCCATAATTAGCTCTCTAGTGGAGAAGGATTTTTTGCTAGGTGGAGCGGATTGGACCGATCAAACAAGGTTACTCCAACCTAGTTCACGGCGTAGATAGTTGTAGACTGATTGCTGAAGAAGTGACTCGTGGGGAACGCTCTTTATAGGGTTCGATCTGATCCTTGATGCCCAAGAAATCAGGTTTGGTGCATGATACTCATTGTTGGGGAACAAGGATAAGCACGGCAAAAAAATACGTCTGCCATTAAACTAATCGAGAGACAATGAATGCCGAAATGGCTCAACTTCGGCTTCTCTTAACTTAACTCTTGAAGTGAGAGAAAATGTTAACATTTTCAACTATCATCTCATACATGAAGAAGAAAAAAGAAAATGAAAAAATAATTGTAGTTCTCCTCTTGCTAAAAGAAAAAACACTACCATTCGAGATGGAACTCTGAAATGCTTATATCTTTTATCAACTCCTCTTGGGTACAAGCCGTGATGATGTCATGAATAGAATCATCATGTTTCTTTAAAAATAACAAGATGAAATAGTATGTAAATAAACAAAACATTAAATATAAAAAATATCATAATTTTAATTGAAATGATGAATACAACATCCTGTACTTTTGAATTTTTATAGTCAAAAGTAACCATATGAATAAGTCAAGGACACAATCATTAACATAACAATACTTATTTCGCACTAAACAATATATCTATCAGACATAATAGTATGTGTGTAATTCCGACCATGCAATACATGGGAATAGAGGAATAGATGAGAAAAATATCATATAGGAATGTAATGATACACCATTTTCAAATTAAAAAATACATATTTGCAAATGTAATAGTAACATCCTTAAATCATTTTTTTAAAGTAGAAGACATTGTTTTAAATGTTTAATTTTTTTTAGTTGGAAGAGACATTAGTTTTCACCTTCTCTACAATAGTGTGTCATCATAACTCGTATGAACACAAGGGTGGTAATTAAAGTGAGCTACGGATAGCTCGAACCCGTGTCCCTGAAGATGACCCACAATGCTCCACCACTCAATGGTACCAACACAACACTTGTCAGGTTCTCCATGTTTTCTTCTAGCACTTAACCTCATTCAGAATGAGGTATACACATTGATAGAAAAACAATCTATACTTCCATGCAATAGTCAACTGTTTATTTTAATCATTTTAACATTTTTTTACATTTAGTACCTTTGATAATTATATATCATACATTTCATTCACTAAATGGTACCTTCTTTTAAGTTTATATACTAATATGTATGCCATTGTATGTTTATATATTTTTATAAATACTATGAACATTTCAGAATACTTAAATAATGTTCAAGTACTATGTTATTGATAGGCTTATGATGTGTATTTAATTATTGTGTATTGTATTTAAAGTATAATCACTATTCAAAAATGTATTATTATATATGTTTAAACTTTTCTTTCTCAATTAATAAATATAGGAATGTCAAGTTATTAATTATCTATTTAATTACCTGTTTTTCACTCTCAATTTCTCTTTTATCCTTTTTTCCTCATAAAGATTACTAATATTTAATTACTTTACTCTTTTTTTTATCTCTATCGACCATAGAGAGACCATCTCCATTTTGCCACTTCTACATGTTACACACGTGATTCTTGGGAGACATAACTTCTTATTTGTAGGAGGACAAAGAGAGAAGGAATGCTCCAAGTATCCCTACGATGGGATAGAGAAATATGCATTCTTTATCTAACTCAAGCAAAATAAAGCATTAATTGTTAATTCTAGTCTCGTACATTAAGAACAAGAAACAAATATTATTTGAAGTGTGACTATTTTCTTTCTAAAATTCTAAGATGGAGAATGGAATATCTACGTAAATATATACTTTCTAAATGGTAAACAAATATTATCATGTAGTTTAAAAAAAAAAACTCACTAAAATGGAGTGATATATAAAGAAACAAAGCAATGAACATTAAGAAATAAAACAACATACGAATATCATTAATTTAAAAAGAAATACAAATACATGAATATACATTCTGAATTTGAATTGATAAAAATTTAAAAACAAAACATATACATTCATTAACAAAGTAATACTTGTTTTACGTGAAATAATATAATTGTGGGACATAATAGCACGCATTTATGAGTTATAATTAATGCTACTTCCAACCATGTAGCACTTGTGAATAGAATAGTACATGAGCAACATATATACATATAGGAATGAATTATACACATATAAATTAAATGATGCACATTTGTAAAAATAAATAGTAGAACTTTTAAATTATTTTTGAATAGAGTCAAAAAGACCATTTCAGACTGCTCTTTTTTTGGTAGATGAGAGTCATGAGACTAGTCTACACCGTCCCTGAAATACCATGCCAGAGCATGGATGACCATAAAAGTGGTAACTAAAGTGAGGTATGGGTAGCTCAAACATGGGTCTTTAGTAGATGACCTACCATGTTTGACTGCACTTGTTGGGTTCTCCACATTTTCTTCTAGCATTTAACCTCGTTTAGGATGAGATATCACCAATGTCTTCTTAACTAATATCAAACAAGAAGAATATTTTATACTCTTGGAAGTTTGTATGAGTACAATATTTATCTTTAGTATTATATTATTAATTTTTTATTTTTAATAAGTATGTATTTTACTTTTTATTTTCTAAACTACATCTACTATTGTAGTTTAAATACTAAAATGTATGTCATTATTTATTATTATTTTTCATATATTCTATTAACACTAAAGAACGATAAGATATTTTTGAAGTACTATGTTAATGAGAAGCTTATACTACTCTTGTATTTCTTATCATATGATATTTATATTTTTTATAACGAGAAACCCCTCTTAGGAAAGGTCACTATTGGACCCACTCCAGTAGGATAAATTTCAGAACCAATCATGTATATGTGGGCACCACGGAGGGCTCAATAATGTGAGACCTTGTTGGGCGCTCAGGGTTGACAATGAGATTCAAACTCGACTCCCTTCATTAAGGATTTCCAATCCACACTGCTGAACATATGATATTAATTGTTTAATCACTATTAAAATGCATAGCTCTATGAGTTTTAAACATTTCCTCTCACTCGTAGTAAATATATAAATGTAAGCTTATTAATTATCTGATTATTCATCTATTTCCTCTATAACTTTCTCTTTTCTGCTTTGGTCTCGTAGTGAATTGTTGATTTTTATTTCTTTCTCTTTTTTTCTATCTTGGCCATTAACAAATATTCCTACAACCTGTCACACATGTGATTCTTGGGAGATGTAACTTCTTCTTTGTAGCCGGGAAAAAATAGACCAAGAAAAAAGGATGATCCAACTACCCTATCTATGATATAGAGAAAGATGCATTTTTTACCTCAACTAAGACTGTATTTGTAACATAGTGAATCATGGGGAGGGCAATGATGATGAAATAAAACATATTATTTGTTTTCCATGGTGATTGGAAAGAGATGGTGAATCCATGGTTAAATGTGACATGTTTTTGTCACTATGACAAAACATGGTGAATCATGGTGAATGAATTTTCTTTTAAAACTCCTCTACTAATTTAGACGCATATACAAAAATAGTTTCTAAGAAATATAATTCATACTTATCTAAGGAATTTATGAAGAAGTTGCCCCTCTCTATCCCCTTAGCCATGTAATAAACAATATTCTAAAAAAATTCCCTATCCCTATTACTATGCACATATTAGCAAACAACACATTTTTACAACTTTTGCAATACCATCAACACCTTCATCCCCATCCCATCATATTTTCACCATGTACCATATGCAACCTAAAAAAACACAAAATGTTCACATCAAGATTAGGCCTGAGATTTTGCACAGAATCAGTGCCAATACATGTATATACTGGGGTTTTTGTATCTAGATCCCCACATTTAGTCTTACTTCTTGGGCCCTCTTTAGGGTGCCCCACTTTCTATGTATAGTTCATCTATACACCCCCTTTTGGATTAATATATTTACCTTACTCCAAAGAAAACACAAATGTTTCTTTCTTACTCCTACATGAAATGCAAGGAAAGAATATAACTTAAAATCTAACTATTTTCATTCATAAAAATTCTAAGAGAGAGAATGGAATATTTAGGTAGATATAAACAAGTAGAACACAATAACAATATTATAACTTAAAAGTGACAACATATAGCATTTATTTACTTTTTGGGTATAATTTAGCAATATAATAATCTTACACATTTTCAAACTTAAACAATAGAAAAAATATAATCATTTATCATAACATTAGTATGGTAGGAAAATATTTTTGTAGAGAAGAGGTGACTTTTCTCAATGGAAAAAACCTTCTTTGTACACATTAGACCTGAAAAGCATTTTTGACTTCCATGAAAAGATTTTGAGTACTATATTTATTTTTCCTATTGCTCTATTCATTTACATAATATAATTTCCATGTGTGTATGTTGTAACTTTTCACTTATGTTTATGTTTTATGGGTATATATATGTATATATATGTATATTTATATATATATTAGGCTGGAATACACTCGAGTGTGCAGATCACACGAATACACTCAAGTGTGTTTGCATATCAAGACCATTTTTTGCAAAATGTAAACCATTGATCTTCACCGCCATACTATAACTAGGCTACATACAAATTTTGAGCCCATTTAGATGAGTGTAAGTCACTCATCCAAAGGCAACAAAATCGATGCGCGAAACTAATCAGAAATGCATAATTTTTTCGGTCTTAATAACATGACCTATAAATGTCTGAACGTGCTTAAATTTTGTGTATGAGCTATTCACACGATGTTTAAGAAGATTAACAGATTAGAGTTTTGAAAAAAATATTGCATCATGAAAACTACTTGAGTGTATTCTGCTCCGAATACACTCGAGTGTATTCTAGCCTATATATATATATATATATATATATATATATATATATATATATATATATATATATATATATATATATATATATATATATATATATATATATATCTGTGTGTGTCTCATGGTTTTAATTTGAGTCCCTTCATTGCAGTCACCTGAAGTTATCAATGGCCTATCCCTCACATACCTTATACATATTATATGTATACATATTTATTTATATATATACAAACATGTATATATATGTATGTATGTATATTATGCATGTATGTGAGTATATTGATGTCTAGTATATTTTTATTTAAATATTTTATTAGAATTTAGGCATCATATGTTTTGAACTATTTTTATTTATCAACATGTATTGTTTGTGTTATTGGTATCATGTGTTCAAATATGTCTCTTTATGTCTATTCTAAACTTTTTCTCTCTTTGAAATATTGAAATAAATGTCAACCATCAATTATCACTCATTTATACTCTTTGTCTCTTTTCCTTTATCTCTCTATTCACCTTCATACTTACAGATAACAATTGATAGTATTTTTACTCCTTTCATTTCTCCCATGGACATGGAAAAACCTTCTCCAGAGGGTGCTACTTCCCAATTAAACTTAAGAGTAAAAAAGCATGGGAAAGTTGGAAGGATATACTTACCACCAATTGAATCCCCATAAATATATTGATTAAAACCCATATGCTAAACCTAGCCTAGTGCTAAATGTAATCTAGATTACTGGACTTTGTGTGTTTCTTATTCATAGTCAAATTCATCCTTGTTGGGTGTATACAATAGATATTCACTAAAAACAAATTACAACTATTAGGCTTTTCCTTTGACATCATTAGAATTTATCACTTTATTCAATAATTGAGGATTCACTTATGATACATATAAAATGTGCTAAATATAATGAGCAAAACTTTATTTCCAAGTATAGAAAGAATTGATGTGATATTTCAAGGCTCACATTCTTGTGACCTTGTTGCATTTTTATTTTGGGTTCTGCATTTCCAATCATTTACATGTAATATGGGGAAGTCATTTGCTTTTATCCTTAGATGCAAGTAAGATATTGAAGAACTGACCACCATCATCCCAAATACCACTTGTCAATTCATAAAGAATTTTTATTATATAATAGTAATATTTTTTTTGTCATAGTGTCGAAGAAACCTATACTCTGAACATAGTATGAAAACATTGCGTACCGGATCTAGATTTGTTAGTGTTATATACCCCATGTTTAGAAGCTAATATCCTATGGAAGATAAGGCCTATTCAATATTGATGAATTTAGACTATATGACTATATTTTAATCAACCAATGAGTAATAATTTATATATAAAAAACAAAAAATATCTAATAAGAGAATTATGTTATAATATAAAACAATAAGGATATGAATAATTTTGTACTTGTTTGATATTAAACTTCTTGACATGTTAAATACTAGTGACTTTATAATGTGAATTAAATTAATTATGAAATATGGATGAATTATAAGTCTAAAAATTTTCAAGAGTTTGTACAACACACATTTGAGTTGGCCTAATTTAGCATCGACTACTTCCAAAATATAGACTTCAGTTGAAATTAATATTTTGACAACCCTACATGATAATGAATAACATGTGTGTGAACACTCCCTAATTAAATAAAAAAAGAGATATGATATTGATTTCCAAAACACTAACAAATACCCTAGAATTTGTACCCCATTTATTTATCTATTGAAAAAAATTCTATAAACAAGCTAATCTGAAATAGTTACATAAAATAGAAAGAAAAGAAGAAGATAAAAAAATTTAATGTCACCATTGTATTTAGCAAGGAAATTAAGTAAAATTACATGCAGTAGTTTGAATCGACGAGAAAACACAAAATATAAAAAAATGACTCCACTCAAGGGCAAATAAGACAAGTAAATGTGGCCACTAGATCGGATTAGGAAATCCTATTATGACCAAGGAAGGTGTTAGGCACCCATGTGTCACATGAAGGAATCTATATCACATTTGAATTCATGATTATGTGAATGCATTTGATTTTTATTTGGTTAATAACACAAAAGAAAAGAATAAAAACATGATTACTATGTGCATGTATTTAGGGTCTTAAATGAGGAACTTTCAGTCACCATCCCTAAAGAATCTACTTTTTAATAAGACATACTTTTTACCTTCGAATTTCCCACCATAGAGATCTATCACGAGGTGTTGGGATGAGATGTCAAAAGTAGAGAGGGACAACTAGAGAAGGTAGATTATGTGAAAATTGCAATATTTAATAAATAAAGCATATATGTAGAAAGGACAACTACACTTTCTTGAAAATGATATTTATATACAATTATAATTTTAAAGAGATCCACAAAAGTCTAATCAGAGTAGCCCAGCTGGTAAGAGCTTGGTGATTTCCAATGAAGGACCCAGGTTTGAACCACGCTAAAAGGCTCTCTTTGAACAGCATTTCACGTTGATTAGTCGCATGAGGGGGGTGACCAGACCACACCCTCTCAGACGTCGAGAGTTTACCATGTTGGGGTGGGTCCAATAGTATCCATGTCTAAGGTGGGTTATCTCAAAATAGTGAACCACATAAGAATGGAAAAATATAGTTCAAATGAGCATGGAAATGTGGTTGCCTTGTGAAGAACAAGTGGAAAAAACACTATTGTACTATGATCAAGTACATTTGTACTTGTGTTGTGTAGAACAGGTAGATATATTAATGAGGACAAGAAGATAGTGACCCAGATCTAGTTACTTAGATGAACAACTACATAATTCAACCATATGTAGAGGCCCTTTTTTTTGGATCAAATGGGCTCTAGAGGGGGGTGAATAGATCTAAAAACACTTGCATAAATTTCGTTAGACCTTCAAGTTACTACAAGATATGGGATTCAAAAATATGGAATTTGTAGTGCAACGAATCATACATAGCAAGGATGTGAGAGATTGACAAAAACATGAGAACACAAGCTATTTAGAGTGGTTCCAATCTCCAAACTAGGAGAAAGTCAATCCACTACCTAGAGAGGTCAATCCCTAAAATTTTACAACCATTGTATACTTATATTCCATTATAAGACATACAAGTTGAACTTCCTTTTCTGACTCAAGGATATCGAGCCTTTCCTTTGAGGACAAGGGAGCCCATATTCAATCAAGGTCTTACTTATTTGGAGGAGTTAGAGTATTTTACCTCTACAAGGTTTTACCAACTCTTGCAAGCAGTTAGACACTTTGCCAAGGAGATCCCCTTCTTTCACCAAGTCTTTTCCTTGAAGGATTTACCCACTTCTACTCCTAGATCTTCATCCTTGACCTTATCCTTCATATAGAAGAAGGTTTCACACCTTTTTCTATAGCTTGAAGAATCTTGCACCTTCTCCTTCACTTGGAGAATCTTTCACCAATTTGATCTTCAAGAATGGGATAAGGGAAAGGGTATCTTTGAGAGATTTACAAGCATACAATGAAGTTGCTCTCTCACATAGATCCTATTTCACTCATACAGACATTTTTATTTGTAAATAGGAGAGAGAAAGGGGCTCAAGTGGACTAGATGCACTAAACTGTAGCTCGGAGCTTAATAGCATAAGAAGAAACCTTCGAATGAACTCCAAGAGGTCATATGTATAGATGTATCATATATCACCAACTTTTAATCAAAAGTGAACCCTTTCAACAAACTCTTATTGATGTGATATGTATTTCATAATGTAGAGGATTCAATTGTGAATCCATTGGCACAAAAACTGCCTCAATCGGACCCTTAGAGCCCAAGATACGTCCTTTTGAACTTTACTAATTAATTGGTGTTTTGTTTCAATTTTGAGCGATAACAAAACAAAAGTCAGTGCGTCCAAGCAGACACCTCCTTTTCCTTGGAGCTACATGCCTCCTTTGCTCGACCAATCACAAGGCTCAGACCTTGGAAAATTAAATCTCGACTTCCAATCATGTTTCCGCGGATCGGCCCCGATCGGATGGCTAGGGAATCTTCATATAGCTTTGTCTATACTGTAGGAGTCGCTACATTGGGACTCCCTTTTTGGTTGGCCAATAGGCTTTGATGGATAATGCTTTTGATCAATTAACATTTCCTCTGGATCCTCCCCGACCCACTCCATCTTTCCCCAATATTATCTCCTCTATTCCCTAGCATGTGATCCTTTTTATCTCCTCCTTCTTTCTCCCAACACTAGCCGCCACCTTTGGGGCTATGGATTATAGCCACCCTCAGCCACAACCAAAGAGTGTTCTAGCTTTGTCATGCTCTCATGAAGCTGGGTGATGTGTTCGATTGTCTTGTAGAGGTGGCTTCGTGCCTTCCCTCAGTTCTCCAGCAAGGGGCGGGCTACAGAAGCTCTACAACTCGCGCAGGATTGAACGAGCGGTGAGACACTCATGCACGGTGGCGAGCATTCATCCACCACACCACTGCGATCGAGAGGTATGAGTTGAGGGTAGGCGGGCCAGATGTAGCCAAGCATAGACAAATCTATGCATGCTAGGTGGTGGGAGCTTGCTCACAGGTGCACGTGAGGGAGGACAACACAACCTTCATATAAGAGTTCAATGACCTAGACCATCTGCATCATTCATGTAACTCCCCCCATGTCCCCTATAGTTCAGAATACCAATTTCATAACGTTTTCATGCAAAACTTCAAAAAATGGTATTTCTTGCATCCTTTTGCCAAATAGGGAATATAATATATGATTTTGATCTTCTCGACAAGATCTATTCAATGGAACTAATGTCAAAACATAAATCCTCTTTGTTTTCTCCTGATATCACAAAATGCATACTTTTCATGCCTTTTTGAAATGTTTGACTCTATTTAATATGCAAGTTTGCTCATTTATGCCCCAAAATCTTATTTTGGCTGAAGATCAGTCACTTAAAAATATTGATGCTTCAAAATTGGCATGTTTCTAGTCTTTTGTACCCTAATCTTTCTTAAATGACCTAAAATGGACTTTTGTGAAAAGGCCACTTCTTTAATGGTCAACTTGTTCAAGGGTTCTTGAAATATTTATGAATGTTTTAAATCAGTATATTTCATCCTAAAATGCAATCTTTTGCTATCACGGTCTTTCTTGGACCCTAGTGAATGTTTGTGACACTTAATGTGTCTTAACATGGCCCTATGTAATGTATGGAAAATAGTATGCTTTTATGGATCTAAAGTTGCTCAAAGATGTTTGTGTGGCCTTGAAATCAATGAATTCATCTTTCTTGCAAGACTAAATTCTAGTTTGATCAATCCTATGCTCTTCTATGATCATAAGACTTGGACATATGGCACTAGTTCTTGAAATGGATATTTTATGACTAAATGTGATCTTACATGGTTAGACTATGTTAATATTCCAATCCTCATGTTTAATCACTACCAAATCAGACTTTACCTCTATCTAATATCATTTATAATGTGGATGGTTTGCCTAGACCTAGGTCTTAATGTTGATACCTATGCTAGGATGAATTGGTACATGTAAGTTTGGAACTATAGGAATGATGCTTGATCTAATTGAAGCCTAAGTCTAAGGGAACGTCCAAATAAATCATATGATGTTTAGATTATCAAAATCATTGATCTAAGACCCCATATTATGTCTTTTATATCTTGGGTATCCCCCTGGTCTGGACCCTCTCTAGAATCTACTAATGGATCATAACTTGTACTCTACTCGCAACATACATTTCCTCTTGATCCTACTATGATATTGGCTTTCTTGTATGTATGCTCGTATGAATGCTTGGCTACTTACTTAAGTGGTTGATCTATTATTCTTATGATTATTACTTTCATGTTTGAGTATTCTACATTGACAAATCTTGAATATAACATATAGAAATCCATTAAACAACCTAATGCTGACATAATGGATAATGAAACCTAAAACATGATTTTTATAAAATGATATTGCTAAGTGTTCTCACTTTGTTCCTTCTTCTTGAATATGATCATGTTTCTATCCAAGCAACGTTTACATTACTTTTAAAATGTTTACATGCCTTTTCATAGCATACTTAATGCTTTAGCATTAATATGTTTTTTTTATCGAATTTTTAGTTTCCAAATGAAGATCAGCTGCACATAAGACTCCAAGCTCTTAAGTGCAATACAAATGGGTATACTTGAATATAGAAATGGGTACATATCTCGTATATCCATGTTTAGTATCTTGTTATCTCTTATCTTATTTTTGCTTGTGGTTTTATTCATGCATACGTTATGGGATCCATTCTAGGGACAGGTGCTCAAGTCCACTCGCCTTTGGCTATGTAGCCATTGGGAGTGCGGACTTAGGGTAACAAATGGTTCCATGACAATAAGATCAAGATTACAATACCAGATAAGTCCTCTTGATATGAAAACTACAAACCAGTGAAAATGATGATATTAGAAAATAGTATGCCTCAAATACAATGCCCAAATGTTCAATGCATATAAAGTCTACAAAAATAGATCTAGATAAGAATGCTAAAGTCTATGAACTAAATATATAGGCTATCTACATTAACGACATCACCATCAATATCATCATCCTTGGGCTCTAGCTGGTAGTCCTTGTCATCATCTGAAGGTGCATTAATGATTGAAGTTACAGACTCACCATCATCGCCATTAGAAGACCCATCATCAGTATCATAAGCATCACAATCACCAACATCTTCATCCTCAGCATCCTGGTCTACCATCCTTTGAAGGTCCAAAAGATTGAGTGGCAGGCCAATTGACTTGCTTCTTAGGCCAAGACATGCCACATGAAGCAAGAGCATTTGCTTGCTCAAAAGAGGGTGCAGAAACCCCATCCAAGATAGAAAGTAGAATGGTAGTAGGGACAACTGAAAGATAAAGAAGCTAAGGAGCATCACTTGGATGAGGAGCAACATCAGGTTCACCTTCATAAGTAGTAGGAGTATAGTAGAAGCAACAAGTGGAGGGTCAGTGTATAACTAACTATATGCATAAGAAGGATAGTCAGCACTAGGGTATGGTTGTAGGATGGGAAGAGATGGTTGCAAGACAAGTTCATGTGTTACATGATCTGAACAAGGACATGTTGGATGTGGTCTTGAATAGTGAGGTTGTATGCCTATGGATGTATCATATATCCTATGAGGGCTTCATTTCATACAGAAAATGAGGCACAATTAGATGGTGGTTACTTCGGGGAAATCATAGCAGTTTCTACGGGGGGTTACTTCGTAACATTAACGGCTACCCAATCTTTACGGTCCCACACGTGGATGACATTTTCCCGCAAACTATCTGAAACTGATATTTTCCCGCGCTGGATTTGGAGGGGAAAAATGTGCAAAATGACCAATTTACATCTGAAAGCTGGCCCTAGCTATCAGTCGCACAGAACAAATCCTTCTTTCCGCTTTCCATCACGAAGTCCGCCGAGAATAGCACCCTTTTCTCCTTTGCAGCCATTCACAGCCAGCGGCCCCGACGAGCTGTAGCGCAGAGTGCGGATGTGCCAAAGCCAAGTGTGGTTATGCAGCGACAAAGCTAGGTGTACGAGATGAAAAGCAGATGACTTTTCATGTCTGATGCTACTTGCTACCAAGGGTATTGACGATTGCAACGAGATGACGACGAAGCTGTAAGGGAATCTATCGACTTGTGTCACTCCCTGAAAGCGCGAAGACCGTGTTGATCGTTGGTTGTTTAATTACTAATCAACAATCTGCTTCTAAGAAAGGTTAGCTACAATTTATGCTCTGTTTTATGCCCCTTTACGAGTTTGCTTATTTACTAATCCTCAGACCGCGTTTTTTGCTTACTTGCGTTGACGGTGGCGCACTGGTCCCCTATTCCAAGTTGAGCGAGTAGCTAGAATAGAGCAGTTCGTATATTCATCATCATGTGGGAGTAAAAACTAGGGGGATGGTCAAGGGGACGACAGAGGATTGGGAGGAGGACCACCGTTAGCTTTTATGCACACTGATGGAATTCCTGACTTGGTGCTCGTTTACACAATAATCATTAGTGGTTGTCGAACTGCATATGTTTAATAAGAGGACCTATTGCTTAGGTAACAACATGTCTTTAGAGCTGAGCCATCACACAAATCAAGCTCACAACAGCTCCCTTCATGATCCCCCAACTTTGGGTTGTTTCATTTGTTTTGCATCTAGAATGACAAAGGTCGTAAATAAATATGGGTATACATGTATATCCTCAAGCTCAAATTTCATAATCAGATAAAGACTTTCTCTTGTACTTAAATACATGTATCTCAATGGGCATGGTCTTGATTCTTTATATACTCGTAGTCTATACATATGTATATAAGTTATATTACAACTGACATTTAACAAATATAAGTAGCTTATGACAACAAAGTAAACAAAAAAATGGAACTCCACACATCCACACAGTCGCACGTATGCACATTGAGTGTCATTCCTCCAATAACAATTTTCTGGATATGTTTGCATGTTGGTGGCTGCACATATTCACCCAATATGAAGGCAACGTGGTAGCTAAGGTCAAGATTAATATTCAGACTCTATAAATATCGGCCAACTAAGAGGTACTGATTATCATTCTCCTATAAATTGATATATATAGCAGTGGTATTTCTTATTAAGCTTAGAACATGCTACATGGTGGTTGTAGTTAACAAAGATCATTCGTAGCGTCAATGAAGATTATATACTAATTTCTGTTACTTTATAAGTATTAATAACTTAAATCTCTTTACAACATCTATTTCCAACATACGTGTAAGGTTAATATTAGATATGCAATCAGGTAGCTATAACTCAAACCTAATATAACAATAAAACTACAACAAAGGACCTCATGCCCTTTGCTTGATGGAAAAAACCATGATTTGTGTGTGTGTGTTTGTGCACGTACATGTGTGTGTATTTAGGGGGTTGTATACATTGGAAACATCTCAATTTACAATGTTAAGTAATTATAGAGTCAATTTTTTAATCTAATCTCGTAATTGTAAATATAGCATGTTAAGATAGTCATTATATTTATTTTTCCATTTCCATAAATATTATTATTTCGAAGTAAATTGGTAGATCCCATTTTACAACTATGAGGAGCAATAAATTTATCAAATATAAGATAAAAATTTTACATATAATTTTGGCTATATTTTAATTATAAGCATAATCTTTCAGCCCTATAAATGGATAACATAAAAACATTTGACTAAGGATTCATATTACAAGAGATATTAGGAAAACATATTATATCCTTAGGTGTAGATTTATGTCTTAAGAAACACATGCACTCAAAAAAATTCTATGTGAGAGATAGCTAGATGAATAATTATAGAGGTGCTTTGGGTACTTAATTGAGAAGATAACACAATCCCATCTTATGAAACATACTCATAAACAAATTCAACAGAGAGCGACATGACTAAATATAGAGAAGTTTTGGGCAACAAAAGCATATATGATAACTCACTAACGATAAAAATAGGTTGTAATTACTAGCATCAAAGATCATATGGAATACCCAAAATGTCTTATAACTATGGAGTTCAGGTTGGTAATCTTAGTAATCAAAATTTACCTTTTTATTTGGAAGTTAATCCTAGTATAATGGAAGTTTTCCAATTATAATAATCTTTGAGGGTCAATGTATTTAAATGACAATTCCATTCATAACACACCCTTGCACAATAAGATTGATCAATTGATGGTATGTGTAATCGTAGTACACATTATTTAGAGAATATAAAAGAAGAAAGAAGTGGTGTGAGCAATCATCAATTTTTTTTTCCATTTTGTACTACTTAAAGTGTCATTTTACTTTCATTGATAGAAGGGTAAATCACATTTAGAGAACATAATGGAAAAAATGTCATTCTTGTTTTGAGTTGATGTTCATTTTTTCTCTATGTGTGAATATTGACGGTAAAGCTTTATTATCTTTGTTATATTAGATCAAGGGTTAAATATCAAATTACATTTGTGTATATTTGGAAGTAGTGAAACAAATAGAGTCTGGATAGAATAAAATAAGCTTCCAGTTAAATTATAAGTGATGAAAATGTATGTGGTACTAATAGAAAGTCTTAATAACACCATAAGAGTTAGCATGGTATAATCATGGAATTGTATAACCATCATTATTATTTACATTTTTGTAGATAGTGTTCATGATCTTAGAGTAACTTGTCAATTTATATATTGATTGATTTACTTAGTAAATTGTGTATGTTTTTTGTGTTTGTTTGAAGGAATTATTAAGATGGCATACAAGTATATTGAAGATAAGAGTTGGATGTATTATTGTAATTCAAAATTTGACAGATTAAACAATACACACTTCCGTGAGGGTGACGAGTTTTTCTTAGATTTTGCATTCAAAGACAATCCTAACACACAAAAGTTGTGCCCGTGTAAAAGTTGTGAGAATATCATTCATCAACAGTTAGATGTTATTCGATATCACATCTTGAGTAATGGATTTCTAGATCAGTATACAAGATGGAAGTATCATGGAGAAAATGATCTTGAACCTAGATTGCAAAATGTGAACAACACTGAAAATATACATATGATAAACAACATGATGGGTGCTTATGAGGAAGTTGAGCAAATATATGAGTCAAGTAATAAAGATCAACAAATTCATGAACGTGATATTGATATTGATAGTTTTGAAGAGTTGATAAATGATGCAAACACTCCTCTATATCCTGATTGTCCTATTTCTAAGTTTGATGCAATACTTGATTTGCTGAAAATGAAATGTGATAATAAATGGAGTAAGAAGGGAGCATGTGATGTTTTGGAATTTGCTCATAAAATTCTTCCACCAAATAACACACTTCCTAAAAATTGGTATGAGTGTAAAAGGGTAATGAGCAGTTTAGGTCTGAAATGTAAGAAGATCCATGCTTGTCCCAGTGATTGCTTATTGTATTACGGGGAAAATGAGAACCTAAATGAGTGTCCCAAGTGCAAAAAGTCTAGATGGATATCCTCAGTTTCAAAGAAGAAGAAATTTGGCCCAGCTAAGATTCTTCGTTATTTCCCTTTGATTCTCAGGTTGAAAAGACTTTTATGTGCACAGTTACAGCTACTCTTATGACATGGCACAAAAAGACAACACCAAGTAATGTTGGAGAAATGAGTCATCCAAGGGATTCTGAAGCATGGAGAGATTTTGATAATAAGCACCCTATGTTTAGTATTGAACCTCGTAATGTTCGTTTAGGGTAAGAAGCAGATGGGTTTAACCCCTTCAACATGGCAAAGGGTAGCAATCATTCCATTTGGCCTGTGATTTTGATGGTTTACAATTTGCCTCCTTGGTTTGTTTTGGATCAATGTAATTTTATGTTGACTCTTTTGATTGATGGACCAAAAATGCCAAGAGAAATCGATATTTATTTGCGTCCATTGATTGATGAGTTGAAAACATTATGGAATGATGGTGTAAAGGTGTATGATTCCTCTATTGGTGAAAATTTCACTATGCGTGCAGCTTTGTTATGGACTATTAGTGATTTTCCAGCTTATGCCATGTTGTCTGGATGGAGTACAAAGGGTTATAAAGCATGCCCTACATGTCATTCTTTCAGTGGATCTATTTACCTTCCAGCTAGTAGAAAGGTTGTATATGTGAGACATCGACGTTTCTTACCTAGTAATCATCCATGGCGTAAAGATGTGAAGAAAGTTAATGGTGAAACTGAGTTTGATACCGCACCAAGACCCTTGTCTAGTGAAGAGGTGGACAACCTTTTAAATAATTATGATCCCATAAGTTTTGCTAAGAGTGGGTGGAAAAAGAAAAGTATATTTTTTGAGCTTCCTTATTGGAAAGCGTTGTTGTTGCGACATAACATGGATGTCATGCATATTGAGAAGAATGTTTGTGAAAATATTTTGGATTGGTTGTTGGAACAAGATGGGAAGACTAGGGACATTAAAGCAAGGCTTGACTTGGAGGAACTAGAAATCTGACATTCTTTGTGGCCTAGAACAGTGAAAAGAACTAAAAAAACCATTCTTCCACATGCAATATATAACATGACAGATGATGAAAAACAAACTTTTTTGAAAGTTCTCAAAGATTTGAAACTTCCATATGGGTTCGCTTCAAATATATCTAGTAAAGTACATGTTTCAGATAAAAAAATTGGAGTTCTTAAAAGCCATGATTATCATATCTTGATGCAACAACTTTTGCTTCTAGCTTCAAGAACGACAGTACCTAAACCTGTTGCCGTGGCAATAAGTGAGTTGTCTTCTTTCTTTGGAGAATTGTGCAATAAGGTCATCAATGTTGGAAAGATGGAAGAATTGCAAAAAAAATTTAGTATAACTCTATGCAAGTTAGAAATGATCTTTCCTCCAGCATTCTTTAATGTGATGATGCATTTGACTGTTCATTTGCCCACCGAAGCCAAAATTGCTGGATCTGTGTATTTTTGCTAGATGTATCCAATTGAAAGATATTTATTTAGACTCAAAAGTTACATTCGAAACAAAAATAAACCAGAGGGCTCTATTGCTGAGGCTTACCTAATGGAGGAGGCCATTACATTTTGTTCTCGGTACAAGAATGGTAACAATGTGAAGATAGAGAGTTTAAAACCATATAAAGAGGGAACAACTGTGGAGTGTATTGCTTCTGAAGTGGAACTATTTCAAGCACATCACTTTGTCATGTTCAATAAAGATGAAATTCAACCTTATTTAAGGTAAATTTCAACATCATAATTGTTTCTTCATATATAATACATGTTACATATAGGATACATTAACTTTAACTTAAATTGATTTTACCAATGTGACATGTAGGATACATAAAAATATTCTACAAAATGAAAATCCAAGTTGGAATGATTTGAGAATCCAAAGGGAACAACATAAAAACTTTGTACATTGGTTTAAACAATATGTAAGTCTCTTCATATATATCAAACATTAATTCTAACACTACATGTTTACAAAATTATTTATTGTTTTTTAACAGATTTCAATGCTTGATGAATCTTATGGTTTGTCTGAAGATGTCAAATGCTTGGCTCGTGGTCCAAAACCTGGGGTATTTTCATATAAAGGATATTTTACCAATGGATATAAATTTGAGTTTAAAGCAAAAGAAAGTGTGAGGGTGACACAAAATAGTGGAGTAGCGACTATTGGGAATGATGGTCAAGTATTCTATGGCACTTTGGTAGACATCATGAAAATCACATATTCCAAAAAGCTTGTTATGTATCTATTTAAATGTATATGGCATGATTCAACATATGGGTGTCATAAGGATGAATATAATTTTACTATGATAGATACAGTTCAAAGAAGCTATCGAGATGAACCATTCATCTTTTCAGCACTAGTGCAACAAGTGTATTACTCAATTGATCCTGAATTTTCAGAATGGAGTGTTGTTTGCCATTGGAGGCCAAGGAGTACATATGGTTGTTCTGCCTATTCTCATATTAATGACGAGGATGATATGATTCTTAGAAATATATATCAGGCCAAATTCATCAGGCACATCGATGAAAATGATGACAATGAATCTTGGGCTAGGTTTGATGTTCCTACTGATCTATTAGTAGATAGATTAGTAATAGATAAAACAAGAAAATGGTTAAAAAGAAAGACGATACAAGGTATTATTTATATGTTAACTGAAAATTTACTTTCTCAAAACTTATTGTTTTTTTGTATTTATTGGATAATGCCTCGCATTGGTAGAAGGATGAGACCACTTGATGAAAAATTGATCAAAATCTCTCATGTGAAGAAAAAGATAATTCACATGGGAAACAAAATTCTTCTTTTGGCTTGGTGAACCCTTGAGAAATCTTCCTGGTAAGATATCGATAAGCACTTGTACTTTTCATGATGACTTATCTTAAATTTTTTAGTATTACTTTTTCAAAATCAGGAATTAAGGCTCCTTTGAAGAAGAAACTGAAAGAAAAGGTTCAAACTGGTGGTAACACTAAAAATTTTAAGTATTTAACTCCACAACAATTACAAAAGTATAGTAAAACAGTAAATGATACTCACTTGGGATGTCCTATTACCAATTTTGTTGAAAAATCATATTATGGGGTGTCGCCACATAATCCAACACTTCCATCCACTTCTTTAGCATTTTCAGATATGAAAGATGGTTCATATCCACTTGGTTCAAGACACTCTTGTGCATCCTTACCTTTAGCAATGCACCTTGAAGAGAGGGCTACCTGCCACACCATGGGTTTGCACTTTTCTATTCTTTATTATTTTTTCTCATTCTAAAATTCATCCATCTCTTATTATGTATCTTTTATGTCACTAGATACCTTTGAAGAACCAATAGAAAACATTCTCAAGTTTTTAGTCAAAGAATATCAACTCCCATCTCAAAGTGTAGTAGCTCAACATTTGCTAGACCAATTATCGCCTATTTTAAAAGTAGCATGTAGATCACTGAATTGGTCCAAATCTTCAACTCCAAATGAGGGTATAAATTTACATCATTTTCACTCAACTATAGCCTTTTAACAAATTATTATCATTGTTGTGTTTCACATGAAAATCCTTACTTCTTATTACACATTCAATTCTTATCATGTTATAGATACCTTTATGGAAGCCAGAGGGAATATATCCAGCTTTACCTCTTTACTTAATTCTGCAACGCCCCCTAATGAAGCATTTCAAGATGGTAGATACTTTAATAAATATAATTGTGTACATAATGCCTGCAGTCATATCCAAACCATCTCTTTTTTCTAAAATATGGTTTTTATATTGAAGGAATCTTTATGGAGCCCATAGGGAATCTTCCTGGATTTAACAATTCAAGGAAATCAACAAGCACCCCAACTGAGGGTTCTCAAACTGGTCAGTAACATATAATATAACATATCTTTCTATACAATTCCTAAGTTTCTAATATGCTTTTGATGTTATGTGAGTTATCTAAGTGTCATATGTATGTGTTGGTCCCATTGATACAAAATTATAAGAACTTTTTTGCTAAATAATGGTCAAATTCATACCTTATCCTTTTTCTGAAAAATGAATTTCATGTTGAAGGAAACCTTGAGCAACCTAGAGGGAACCATTCTGTATTAAACACATCAAGGAATTCTACAAGCCCCCCAATTGAGGGTTCTCAAAGTGGTCAGTAACTTATACCTTAGTGTCTGGTCTTCTTGATATATTTACATGTTCTATGGGTTATGTCGATATATCTTATACATTTTCATCCCACTTATACATATATCTTGTTCCAATTCAATTTTGATGATTTGAACATGCATCCTAGAAGAGATATTTCTTCTCTTTGCACTCTAGGCAGTATTACAAGGATACAAAATGAAGATGAACATGGTTTGCAATGCGTTTTCATGTTTTCTGGTGCATAGTTTAGACAAATTCAGACCTTCTCCTTTTTTTGAAAAATGAATTTCATGTTGAAGGAAACCTTGAGGAACCTAGAGGGAACCATTCTGTATTAAACACATCAAGGAATTCTACAAGCCCCCTAATTGAGGGTTCTCAAAGTGGTCAGTAACTTATACCTTAGTGTCTGGTCTTCTTGATATATTTACATGTTCTATGGGTTATCTCGATATATCTTATACATTTTCGTCCCACTTATACATATATCTTGTTCCAATTCAATTTTGAAGGTTTGAACATGCATCCTAGAAGAGATATTTCTTCTCTTCACACTCTAGGCAGTCTTACAAGGATACAAAATGAAAATGAACATGGTTTGCAATGCGTTTTCATGTTTTCTGGTGCATATTTTAGACAAATTCAGACCTTCTCCTTTTTTTGAAAAATGAATTTCATGTTGAAGGAAACCTTGAGGAACCTAGAGGGAACCATTCTGTATTAAACACATCAAAGAATTCTACAAGCCCCCTAATTGAGAGTTCTCAAAGTGGTCAGTAACTTATACCTTAGTGTCTGGTCTTCTTGATATATTTACCTGTACTATGGGTTATCTCAATATATCTTATACGTTTTGGTCCCACTTATACATATAAATTATCTTTCTAGATAATTCCTATGTTTCTAATATGCTTCAGATGCTATATGAGTTATCTTAGTGTCATATGTATGTGTTGGTCCCATTGATACAAAATTATAAGCTTTTTTTTTTGCTAAAGAATGGTCAAATTCAAACCCATCTCATTTTTTACAAACTTATTTACCACTTATAATGTTCATTCTAGAAGGGATATTTCTTCTGTTCGCACCCTAGGCAATCTTACGAGGATACAAAATGAAAATGAACATCGTTTGCAATGTGTTTTCATATTTTCTTGTGCATAATTTAGACAAATTCGGACCTTCTCCTTTTTCTGAAAAATGGCTTTCATGTTGAAGAAAACCTTGAGGAAACTAGAGGGAACTATTCTGTATTAAATACATCAAGGAATTCTACAAGCCCCCCAAATGAGGATCCTCAAGGTTGTTAGCAACTTACATTCTGGAAGATATATTTCTACTTGTCACACTTTAAATAGTCTTACAAGAATATTTCAATTAAATTTAGACAAAATATTCTTCTAATATATGTGATTCATCTTAAAGGGAAATTTTTAGAACCATCTCATTTTTTTAAAAACTAGTTTTCACCTTGAAGGAAACTTTGAGGAACACGATCCTGAATTTAACACTTCAAGGCAATCTACAAGCCCCCCACATGAGGGTTCTCAAAGTGGTTAGTAACTTATATCTTAATATTGTACACAGTGTCTTGTCTTCTTGATAAATCTTACTTGTTCTCAATGTGCTTTCATGGTTTCTTTTCCATATATTATTCAAATTCAGACCATCTCCTTTTTATGAAAAATGTCTTTCATGTTGAAGGATACCTTGTGGAACCTAGAGAAAATCATTTTGGGTTTAACACATCAAGGAATCCTCCAAGCCCCCCCAAGTGAGGATCCTCAAGGTTGTTAGTAACTTATAATTTATCTTTTTGGATAATTCCTATCTTATAATATGCTTTAGATGTTTTATGAGTTATCTTAGTTTCATATGTATATATTGGACTCATCTCAATAGGAACTTTAAGGTCCACTTTCCAAGGAAACTCTATGGGTCAAAATGCTAGAATGACTACATGCTCGATTGGTATGAAGACTTGTTAGTCATGGTTTCAAATTTGTTAAATAAAATATATGATACTAAATTGTGATGTGTTGTAGCTCAAAATGTACCCTCTATTCCAAAAAAAAGATATAGAGGAGCAGCAAAGATAAGTTCTTTACTGCCACCACGAGGAAAAGTCCATAAGTGTTTCTTTAATGACTGAGGAGCTCCAATTGGTGAAATAGCTAGGAAGTTGACTAATTATCTTGGAACTTGTGCAAAGAAGGGTATGTATTTTCCATTACACAAAGAATGGGGAGCAGATCACATTAAGGGTTTTGAATCCACCATGGATGATGTGATGGTATGTCAAAAAGTATAATATATCTTCTTTGGATTTATTAAACTGGAAACGTTTCTAACATGTGCACCATTCTAGGAGTTGTATGATTTTCGCATGGCAGATGGAGAGACATTTGCAAATATGCAAGATGTTGTTTATTGGTGTTATATCAATTTACAAAATAAGGTTAGATCTTGGCAAAGCACATTAAAAAATAAAATCTCTATTTCTGAGCATCCAAACCAAGAATGCCAAGAAATGCCTGATTCACGAGTCACTGTCTGGGAATGGAAGAAATTGTTGGAATACTGGAATTCTGATGTTAAACAGGTGAATCAATGAAAATTAATTAGTTATGTACATTGTTGATGTATTTATATAATTACTATCAAATACATTTCTTTTTACTCATAACAGCAGGAATGCAATCGAAATAAGATTAATCGTGGAGGTCCTCGTCCCACACATAGAACTGGAGCTAAATCATATTCCCGTTGCTATCAAGAATGGGTAAAAAGGACATCTTTTTATATTTAATTCATTTTATGTTATAATTTTTATTTGGTCGAAAATTAATTTCTTTTTTATTGTGATAGACTGAAAAGGGAGTGGTAGCAGCTGAATGGCAGGCGTACCTTAAATACCATCAAGATGCAAATGGTAATTATTTGGATGAATACACAAAGAAAAAATGTGTAAGCATAATGTTTAGAATTAATTGTAATTATTTAAAATATATACTTCATGGCCTTATAAATGTATAAATCTAAAATGTCCAGGAAGAAATTGCCGCAAAATGCGAACAACGACAACTTCACAGGTCAACAAACAACCAAGCATTTATTCGTGTTCTTGATGATGTAATTGGAGAGCATCATGGTGGTTATGAGAGAGGATATGGTGCCGGGGCTTCCAGACAAAGATGGAAGACTTCTCATTTACAACGTGTACATTTGAAAGATTATGTTAAGAAACAATCCCGAATTAAGGAGTTGGAATCAGAACTTTCTTGTCTAAGAGAACAATATGGACAGGTAATAATCAGCTAAACATATTCATTTCTATCGATCTCTTTCTTTGAAATGTGAGTTGCATTTTATAGGAAAATTGAGAAGGGACATCTAATTGTGGTGAGCCACACACATCAAGTAGTCACAATGATATTCAGGTGTGCTTTTCTAAAAATTAATCTCAATTGCGTTTTTGACAATATTTGGCTAGCTACCAATTTTATTCTAATAATATCACAACACAATTGCTCACCACAAATCTCTGGTGGCCCTTGTGGCCATTAGCCAACCATCTTCAAAGCATGTAAGTTTTATTATATTAAATCTTAATTTGTTACTACTTCTAGTATGTTACTTGAAGTTTTTTTTGTTCTTTGTAGATAATAAGGCTGCCAGATTTTGTCTTTCTTATTGGTATATTCAAATCACTGTCACTTTTTAAAACGTGGATGTTTTTGTATGCTGGCATATTTTGAACCTTGTGCTATCTTTAGAAATGTAAGTATAATTCTATTAGATATTTATATTATCTCTACTCATTTTTATAGTGTATCATTTGAGGATATTTTGTTCTTTACAGATAATAAGGCTGCTAGATTCTATCTTTCTTAATGGTACATTAAGTCCATTAAATGAATATTTATGTGTGCTAGCATATTTTGGACTACTCTTGGACTATTGAAGGAGATACTCGCATAAGTCTTTGCTTGAGTAACATTTTGTAGGTCTCCCAATGGATATAAATATTTGGTTTCAAATTTCAAGTCATATCATAGCTAGACTGACTTTTTGCAGGTAATTAATGGTGCTCCTTATTTTTAAAAAGATACATTTAAGCTTCTTTCTTTGACCTGCATAATAAGAGAAATATTGAAATTTGAGTGTTGTTTTGTCTTTGTAGGATTTGAGAAGGGGGTAGTGGAAGTTTTCCTTTTATCTTTTAAGTGTGACTCTTGTTAAAAGCATGGATACTCATCATTTTGTTAGGTGGAGACACAAATAGGTATGTCAAATCGTAACAACCTATTTTGTTGAAAGCATAGATACTCCAAATAGAATGAAATTAAAAAAATAAACAAGCAACATTGTTCATTCCTGGCCATCAAAAAATTCTATAGGATAAACAGAGAGTAAGCTCTATTGCACTAAAAAATAATAATTACCCAATTGATATTATATTAGAAACATAGATTTGGAGATATTACTTGTCATGTGATTTAGTTTGGAGTGTATTCAAATGAAGTTTTTGTGCAAGGAGAAGGGAATTTGTAGGAGACAAGTGTGAAACATGTTTCACACCATGAAGGAATGAACTTAAGGTATGCGACAATCATGACTTCTACAAAAATACAGTTCACCATACCATTTACATCCATATACTTTTGGTTGTCCAGGAAAATAGGAAGAACGAGACTGTATGATGGATATCCGAAGGTAAATGATTGTTTTTCCATCTCTATTATGTTGTTAATTCTTCTCTGGGTTGGATGATGTACTGAGTAAATACCTATTTCTCTATGACATTGATGTTGCCGCTTAAGGACAATACTATAATTTCAAATCTGTCCAGTGGTAGATTGTGTTTCTCCATGAATTTAGGGCGTCCCAACATCACATAGTGGATGGATTTTGTTAAAGTACGTACATAATCATTGTTACTTTGGTCTCTGATTAAAAATAGAGCATTTCTCATCACCGAATGCATACGTAGTTACGTACTAATCTCATTTGTACATGCAATAGAATATCCAACAAAGAAGACTTAGGCATAAAACACAATTTTAGTATGTATCTTTGTATTTATTTCTATTAATGTTAATTTGTTGTTTTACTCTCCAGTGCCATTATCTTTTAGACAAATCTGCAACAAGAAATTTTGACTTCATTGTTGATGTTAAAGTTAGCTTTCCTTTAGTATACTACTGATAGTCTGATTTAATATCAGGAAAGGCTAAACATGAAGAAAGTTGATGTCAGAAGCCTTGTATCACTATGATATTAGGAGTTGAGTGATATTGCAGCTTACAGTCCTGATAGCTTGAGTGGTGCTGCAACTTACAACCCTCTTAATTGCTAAGTGGAACCGGAGAATGCAAACATAAAATGATGCAGCTTAGTAGGATTCAGCTGGAAATCAAGAATATAAATGTCTAACTTGTCTTAGGATTGTTTGTTGTTGGCATAATCGTAGTGCATTTGTACCTTATATATCAAGGATGTTGAAATGTTATTTGTACGTAAGGGATGAGTATATATCCCTTCTCTATGTATGACATTTGATTATGAAACAAAATAGATGCAGCAACATTTTTAAGTTGGCGTTTCTGTGATGTATAAACAATCCACTAGAATATTACATGCAGATGACTTCCAATCAGAATGAACAGTTGGCACTGTTAAAGATGTGTGTTATTTAATTATTATAATCTTGTCTGGGTGTAGCTCAGATTCTACGGATCTGACTGTTCAGTGAGCTAAACCCGCTGAATATGGTTGCAGGCTTAACGGAGCCACAGAGCACGACCCACCTTTAACGGTTGGCGTATAATATACAGTTACCTCCATTTATTCTGCTCCAGTTTGAACGGACTCAACCATTGAAATTGGCCCCATTTCTACTAGTGATATACAGAAGGTATCCCCTCTTCCACGCCCTCCCTACACGACAGTAGTAGTCACGGCTGCGAACAAACCGCTCCAAGTCGGCCATTACCATATTCTTCAGTTCGGGATCCATAGCAAGGTTATCGAAGGTGGCCTTATGGTCGAGGTTGACGGGGTTCCATTTTGACTGGCGCAAGCTGTACAACTGGATCTGCCTCTCGCCCGCCATGACAGCCTTCCACGTCTCAATCAAGTGCGTCAGTTAGGTCACAAGATCCTGACGATGGTGGCGATGGAACGACAGCTCGAAAGAGCGCGCCAACTCGTTATCCCGCCGGCGAGGGACCTCGCGGTACAAGAGGCGCCATCGGTATTCCACTCCATCGAACACGTCTTTTATTACCTCGTCCTGATTGGCTGTAACAAGAATCTTGCGGTTGGACTCATGCTTGTAGGCACGTAGCCGCTTGGTTAGCTTATCACTCAAGTAGTATTCGGCGGCCTGGAAGATCTCGTTGGTGGAGTAAGACTTTAACTCATCGATGTCGACTGTGAGGTCGTTGGACGACGGTACCAAGTACCACAGGTTTGATAGGGACTCGGTGATGTAGCCTCGAACTTGATGTGGGAGGAACTCTTTGATGAGGGTCCGAGCTACCATAGCAGAGGCGGCTACTGACGCTGCCATGGATATATAAGGCATTCTTGGCTCGTTCCATGGATGACTTGCTGCTAAGCAGAGCCGCCATAATTAGCTCTCTAGTGGAGAAGGATTTTTTGCTAGGTGGAGCGGATTGGACCGATCAAACAAGGTTACTCCAACCTAGTTCACGGCGTAGATAGTTGTAGACTGATTGCTGAAGAAGAGACTCGTGGGGAACGCTCTTTATAGGGTTCGATCTGATCCTTGATGCCCAAGAAATCAGGTTTGGTGCATGATACTCATTGTTGGGGAACAAGGATAAGCACGGCAAAAAAATACGTCTGCCATTAAACTAATCGAGAGACAATGAATGCCGAAATGGCTCAACTTCGGCTTCTCTTAACTTAACTCTTGAAGTGAGAGAAAATGTTAACATTTTCAACTATCATCTCATACTTGAAGAAGAAAAAAGAAAATGAAAAAATAATTGTAGTTCTCCTCTTGCTAAAAGAAAAAACACTACCATTCGAGATGGAACTCTGAAATGCTTATATCTTTTATCAACTCCTCTTGGGTACAAGCCGTGATGATGTCATGAATAGAATCATCATGTTTCTTTAAAAATAACAAGATGAAATAGTATGTAAATAAACAAAACATTAAATATAAAAAATATCATAATTTTAATTGAAATGATGAATACAACATCCTGTACTTTTGAATTTTTATAGTCAAAAGTAACCATATGAATAAGTCAAGGACACAATCATTAACATAACAATACTTATTTTGCACTAAACAATATATCTATCAGACATAATAGTATGTGTGTAATTCCGACCATGCAATACATGGGAATAGAGGAATAGATGAGAAAAATATCATATAGGAATATAATGATACACCATTTTAAAATTAAAAAATACATATTTGCAAATGTAATAGTAACATCCTTAAATCAATTTTTTTAAAGTAGAAGACATTGTTTTAAATGTTTAATTTTTTTTAGTTGGAAGAGACATTAGTTTTCTCCTTCTCTACAATAGTGTGTCATCATAACTCGTATGAACACAAGGGTGGTAATTAAAGTGAGCTACGGATAGCTCGAACCCGTGTCCCCGAAGATGACCCACAATGCTCAACCACTCAATGGTACCAACACAACACTTGTCAGGTTCTCCATGTTTTCTTCTAGCACTTAACCTCATTCAGAATGAGGTATACACATTGATAGAAAAACAATCTATACTTCCATGCAATAGTCAAATGTTTATTTTAATCATTTTAACATTTTTTTACATTTAGTACCTTTGATAATTATATATCATACATTTCATTCACTAAATGGTACCTTCTTTTAAGTTTATATACTAATATGTATGCCATTGTATGTTTATATATTTTTATAAATACTATGAACATTTCAGAATACTTAAATAATGTTCAAGTACTATGTTATTGATAGGCTTATGATGTGTATTTAATTATTGTGTATTGTATTTAAAGTATAATCACTATTCAAAATGTATTATTATGTATGTTTAAACTTTTCTTTCTCAATTAATAAATATAAGAATGTCAAGTTATTAATTATCTATTTAATTACCTATTTTTCACTCTCACTTTCTCTTTTATCCTTTTTTCCTCATAAAGATTACTAATATTTAATTACTTTACTCTTTTTTTTATCTCTATTGACCATAGAGAGACCATCTCCACTTTGCCACTTCTACATGTTACACACGTGATTCTTGGGAGACATAACTTCTTCTTTGTAGGAGGACAAAGATAGAAGGAATGATCCCAGTATCCCTACGATGGGAGAGAGAAATATACATTCTTTATCTAACTCAAGAAAAAAATAAAGCATTAATTGTTAATTCTAGTCTCGTACATTAAGAAGAAGAAACAAATATTATTTGAAGTGTGACTATTTTCTTTCTAAAATTCTAAGATGGAGAATGGAGTATCTACGTAAATATATACTTTCTAAATGGGAAACAAATATTATCATGTAGTTTTAAAAAAAAACTCACCAAAATGGAGTGATATATAAAGAAACAAAGCAATGAACATTAATAAATAAAACAACATACAAATATCATTAATTTAAAAAGAAATACAAATACATGAATATACATTCTGAATTTGAATTGACAAAAATTTAAAAGCAAAACATATACATTCATTAACAAAGTAATATTTGTTTTACGTGAAATAATATAATTGTGGGACATAATAGCACGCATTTATGAGTTATAATTAATGCTACTTCCAACCATGTAGCACTTGTGAATAGAATAGTACATGAGCAACATATATACATATAGGAATGAATTATACACATATAAATTAAATGATGCACATTTGTAAAAGTAAATAGTAGAACTTTTAAATTATTTTTGAATAGAGTCAAAAAGACCATTTCAGAATGCTCTTTTTTTGGTAGATGAGAGTCATGAGACTAGTCTACACCATCCCTGAAATACCATGCCAGAGCATGGATGACCATAAAAGTGGTAACTAAAGTGAGGTATGGGTAGCTCAAACATGGGTCTTTAGGAGATGACCTACCATGTTTGACTGCACTTGTTGGGTTCTCCACATTTTCTTCTAGCATTTAACCTCGTTTAGGATGAGATATCACCAATATCTTCTTAACTAATATCAAACAAGAAGAATATTTTATACTCTAGGAAGTTTGTATGAGTACAATATTTATCTTTAGTATTATATTATTAATTTTTTATTTTTAATAAGTATGTATTTTACTTTTTATTTTCTATACTACAACTACTATTGTAGTTTAAATACTAAAATGTATGACATTGTTTATTATTATTTTTCATATATTCTATTAACACTAAAGAACGATAAGATATTTTTGAAGTACTATGTTAATGAGAAGCTTATACTACTCTGGTATTTCTTAGCATATGATATTTATATTTTTTATAACGAGAAACCCCTCTTAGGAAAGGTCACTATTGGACCCACTCCAGTAGGATAAATTTCATAACCAGTCATGTACATGTGGGCACCACGGAGGGCTCAATAATGTGAGACCTTGTTGGGCGCTCAGGGTTGACAATGAGATTCAAACTCGACTCCCTTCATTAAGGATTTCCAATCCACACTGCTGAACATATGATATTAATTGTATAATCACTATTAAAATGCATAGCTCTATGAGTTTTAAACATTTCCTCTCACTCGTAGTAAATATATAAATGTAAGCTTATTAATTATCTGATTATTCATCTATTTCCTCTATAACTTTCTCTTTTCTGCTTTGGTCTCATAGTGAGTTGTTGATTTTTATTTCTTTCTCTTTTTTTCTATCTTGGCCATTAACAAATATTCCTACAACCTGTCACACATGTGATTCTTGGGAGATGTAACTTCTTCATTGTAGCCGGGAAAAAATAGACCAAGAAAAAAGGATGATCCAACTACCCTATCCATGATATAGAGAAAGATGCATTTTTTACCTCAACTAAGACTGTATTTGTAACATAGTGAATCATTGGGAGGGCAATGATGATGAAATAAAACATATTATTTGTTTTCCATGGTGATCGGAAAGAGATGGTGAATCCATGGTGAAATTCGACATGTTTTTGTCACTATGACAAAACATGGTGAATCATGGTGAATGAATTTTCTTTTAAAACTCCACTACTAATTTAGACGCATATACAAAAATAGTTTCTAAGAAATATAATTCATACTTATCTAAGGAATTTATGAAGAAGTTGCCCCTCTCTATCCCCTTAGCCATGTCATAAACAATATTCTAAAAAAATTCCCTATCCCAATTACTATGCACATATTAGCAAACAACACATTTTTAAAACTTTTGTAATACCATCAACGCCTTCATCCCCATCCCATCATATTTTCACCATGTACCACATGCAACCTAAAAAAACACAAAATGTTCACATCAAGATTAGGCCTGAGATTTTGCACAAAATCAGTGCCAATACATGTTTATACTGGGGTTTTTGTATCTAGATCCCCACATTTAGTCTTACTTCTTGGGCCCTCTTTAGGGTGCCCCACTTTCTATTTATAGTTCATCTATACACCCCCTTTTGGATTAATATATTTACCTTACTCCAAAGAAAACACAAATGTTTCTTTTTTACTCCTACATGAAATGCAAGGAAAGAATATAACTTAAAATCTAACTATTTTCATTCATAAAAATTCTAAGGGATAGAATGGAATATTTAGGTAGATATAAACAAGTAGAACACAATAACAATATTATAACTTAAAAGTGACAACGTATAGCATTTATTTACTTTTTGGGTATAATTTAGCAATATAATAATCTTACACATTTTCAAACTTAAACAATAGAAAAAATATAATCATTTATCATAACATTAGTATTGTAGGAAAATATTTTTGTAGAGAAGAGGTGACTTTTCTCAATGGAAAAAACCTTCTTTGTACACATTAGACCTGAAAAGCATTTTCGACTTCCATGAAAAGATTTTGAGTACTATATTTATTTTTCCTATTGCTCTATTCATTTACATAATATAATTTCCATGTGTGTATGTTGTAACTTTTCACTTATGTTTATGTTTTATGGGTATATATATGTATATATGTATATTTATATATATATTAGGCTAGAATACACTCGAGTGTGCAGATCGCATGAATACACTCAAGTGTGTTTTCATATCAAGACCATTTTTTGCAAAATGTAAACCATTGGTCTTCACCGCCATACTATAACAAGGCTACATGCAAATTTTGAGCCTATTTGGATGAGTGTAAGTCACTCATCCAAAGGCAACAAAATCGATGCACGACACTAATCAGAAATGCGTAATTTTTTCGGTCTTAATAACATGACCTATAAATGTCCGAACGTGCTTAAATTTTGTGTATGAGCTATTCACACGATGTTTAAGAAGATTAACAGATTATATTTTTGAAAAAAATATTGCATCATGAAAAACTACTTGAGTGTATTCTGCTCCGAATACACTCGAGTGTATTCTAGCCTATATATATATATATATATATATATATATATATATATATATATACATACATATATATATATATACATACATATATATATACATATATATATATATATATATATATATTTATATTTATATATATACATACTCGCATACATGCATACTATATATACATACCTATATATATACATATATATATATATGTCTCATGGTTTTAATTTGAGTCCCTTCATTACAGTCACCTGAAGTTATCAATGGCCTATCCCTCACATACTTTATATATATTATATATATACATATTTATTTATATATACAAACATGTATATATATGTATGTATATATATTATGCATGTATGTGAGTATATTGATGTCTATTATATTTTTATTTAAATATTTTATGAGAATTTAGGCATCATATGTTTTGAACTATTTTTATTTATCAACATGTATTGTTTGTGTTATTGGTATCATGTTTTCAAATATGTCTCTTTATGTCTATTCTAAACTTTTTCTCTCTTTAAAATATTGAAATAAATGTCAACCATCAATTATCACTCATTTATACTCTTTGTCTCTTTTCCTTTATCTCTCTATTCACCTTCATACTTACAGATAACAATTGATATTATTTTTACTCCTTTCATTTCTCCCATGGACATGGAAAAACCTTCTCCAGAGGGTGCTAGTTCCCAATTAAACTTAAGAGTGAAAAAGCATGGGAAAGTTGGAAGGATATACTTACCACCAATTGAATCCCCATAAATATATTGATTAAAACCCATCTGCTAAACCTAGCCTAGTGCTAAATGCAATCTAGATTACTGGACTTTGTGTGTTTCTTATTCATAGTCAAATTCACCCTTGTTGGGTGTATACAATAGATATTCACTAAACACAATTTACAACTATTATGCTTTTCCTTTGACATCATTATAATTTATCACTTTATTCAATAATTGAGGATTCACTTATGACACATATAAAATGTGCTAAATATAATGAGCAAAACTTTATTTCCAAGTATAGAAAGAATTGATGTGATATTTCAAGGCTCACATTCTTGTGACCTTGTTGCATTTTTATTTTGGGTTCTGCATTTCCAATCATTTACATGTAATATGGGGGAAGTCATTTGCTTTTATCCTTAGATGCAAGTAAGATATTTAAGAACTGACCACCGTCATCCCAAATACCACTTGTCAATTCATAAAGAATTTTTATTATATAATAGTAATATTTTTGTTGTCATAGTGTCGAAGAAACCTATACTCTGAACCTAGTATGAAAACATTGGGTACCGTATCTAGATTTGTTAGTGTTATATACCCCATGTTTAGAAGCTAATATCCTATGGAAGATAAGGCCTATTCAATATTGATGAATTTAGACCATATGACTATATTTTAATCAACCAATAAGTAATAATTTATATATAAAAAACAAAAAATATCTAATAAGAGAATTATGTTATAATATAAAACAATAAGGATATGAATAATTTTGTACTTGTTTGATATTAAATTTCTTGACATGTTAAATACTAGTGACTTTATAATGTGAATTAAATTAATTATGAAATTTGGATGAATTATAAGTCTAAAAAATTTCAAGAGTTTGTACAACACACATTTGAGTTGGCCTAATTTAGCATCGACTACTTCTAAAATATAGACTTCAGTTGAAATTAATATTTTGACAACCCTACATGATAATGAATAGGAAGTGTGTGAACACTCCCTAATAAACTCAAAAAAGAGATATGATATTGATTTCCAAAACACTAACAAATACCCTAGAATTTGTACCCCATTTATTTATCTATTGAAAAAAATTCTATAAACAAGCTAATCTGAAATTGTTACATAAAATAGAAAGAAAAGAAGAAGATAAAAAAATTTAATGTCACCATTGTATTTTGCAAGGAAATTAAGTAAAATTACATGCAGTAGTTTGAATCGACGAGAAAACACAAAATATAAAAAAAATGACTCCACTCAAGGGCAAATAAGACAAGTAAATGTGTCCACTAGATCGAATTAAGAAATCCTATTATGACCAAGGAAGGTGTTAGGCACCCATGTGTCACATGAAGGAATCTATATCACATTTGAATTCATGATTACGTGAATGCATTTGATTTTTATTTGGTTAATAACACAAAAGAAAAGAATAAAAACATGATTACTATGTGAAAGTATTTAGGGTCTTAAATGAGGAACTTTCAGTCACCATCCCTAAAGAATCTACTTTTTAATAAGACATACTTTTTACCTTCGAATTTCCCACCATAGAGATCTATCACGAGGTGTTGGGATGAGATGTCAAAAGTAGAGAGGGACAACTAGAGAAGGTAGATTATGTGAAAATTGCAATATTTAATAAATAAAGCATATATGTAGAAAGGACAACTAGACTTTCTTGAAAATGATATTTATATACAATTATAGTTTTGAAGAGATCCACAAAAGTCTAATCAGAGTATCCCAGCTGGTAAGAGCTTGGTGATTTCCAATGAAGGACCCAGGTTTGAACCACGCTAAAAGGCTCTCTTTGAACAACATTTCGTGTTGATTAGTCACATGAGGGGGGTGACCAGACCACACCCTCTCAGACCTCGAGAGTTTTCCATGTTGGGGTGGGTCCAATAGTATCCACGTCTGAGGTGGGTTATCTCAAAATAGTGAACCACATCAGAATGGAAAAATATAGTTCAAATGAGCATGGAAATGTGGTTGCCTTGTGAAGAACAAGTGGAAAATACACTATTGTACTATGATCAAGTACATTTGTACTTGTGTTGTATAGAACATGTAGATATATTAATGAGGACAAGAAGATAGTGACCCAGATCTAGTTACTTAGATGAACAACTACATAATTAAACCATATGTAGAGGCCCTTTTTGTTGGATCAAATGGGCTCTAGAGAGGGGTGAATAGATCTAAAAACACTTGCATAAATTTTGTTAGACCTTCAAGTTACTACAAGATATGGGATTCCAAAATATTGAATTTGTAGTGCAACGAATCATACATAGCAAGGATGTGAGAGATTGACAAAAACATGAGAACACAAGCTATTTAGAGTGGTTCCAATCTCCAAACTAGGAGAAAGTCAATACACTACCTAGAGAGGTCAAGCCCTAAAATTTTACAACCACTGTATACTTATATTCCATTATAAGACATACAAGTTGAACTTCCTTTTCTGACTCAAGGATATCGAGCCTTTCCTTTGAGGATAAGGGAGCCCATATCCAATCAAGGTCTTACCTATTTGGAGGAGTTAGAGTATTTTACCTCTATAAGGTCTTACCAACTCTTGCAAGCGGTTAGACACCTTTGCAAAGGAGATCCCCTTCTTTCACCAAGTCTTTTCCTTGAAAGATTTACCCACTTCTACTCCTAGATCTTCATCCTTGACCTTATCCTTCATCTAGAAGAAGGTTTCACACCTTTTTCTATAGCTTGAAGAATCTTGCACCTTCTCCTTCACTTGGAGAATCTTTCACCAATTTGATCTTCAAGAATGGGATAAGGGAAAGGGAATCTTTGAGAGATTTACAAGCATACAATGAAGTAGCTCTCTCACACAGATCCTATCTCACTCATACAGACATTTTTATTTGTAAATAGGAGAGAGAAAGGGGCTCAAGTGGACTAGATGCACTAAACTGTAGCTCGGAGCTTGAATAGCATAAGAAGAAACCTTCGAATGAACTCCAAGAGGTCATATGTATAGATGTATCATATATCACCAACTTGTAATCAAAAGTGAACCCTTTCAACAAACTCTTATTTCTTTTATATGTATTTCATAATGTAGAGGATTCAATTGTGAATCCATTGGCACAAAAACTGCCTCAATCGGACCCTTAGAGCCCAAGATACGTTCTTTTGAACTTTACTAATTAATTGGTGTTTTGTTTCAATTTTGAGCGATAACGAAACAAAAGTCAGGGCGTCCAAGCAGACACCTCCTTTTCCTTGGAGCTACATGCCTCCTTTTCTCGACCAATCACAAGGCTTAGACCTTGGAAAATTTAATCTCGACTTCCAATATTGTTTCCGCGGATCAGCCCCGATCGGATGGCTAGGGAATCATCATCTAGCTTTGTCTATACTGTAGGAGTCGCTACACCGGGACTCCCTTTTTGGTTGGCCAATAGGCTTTGATGGACAATGCTTTTGATCAATTAACACTTCCTCTGGATCCTCCCCGACCCACTCCATCTTTCCCCAATATTATATCCTCTATTCCCTAGCCTGTGAGCCTTTTTCTCTCCTTCTCCTTCTTGCTCCCAACACTAGCCACCACCTTTGGGGCTATGGATTATAGCCACCCTCAGCCACAACCAAAGAGTGTTCTGGCTTTGTCGTGCTCTCATGAAGCTGGGTGATGTGTTCGATTGTCTTGCAGAGGTGGCTTCATGCCTTCCCTCAGTTCTCCAGCAAGGGGCGGACTATGGAAGCTCTACAACTCGCACAGGATTGAACGAGCGGTGAAACACTCATGCACGGTGGCGAGCATTCATCCACCACACCACTGCAGTCGAGAGATATGAGCTGAGGGTAGGTGGGCTAGATGTAGCCAAACATAGACAAATCTATGCATGCTAGGTGGTGGGAGCCTGCTCACAGGTGCACGTGAGGGAGGGCAACACAACCTTCATATAAGAGTTCAATGACCTAGACCATCTGCATCATTCATGTAACTCCCCCCTTGTCCCCTATAGTTCAGAATACCAATTTCATAATGTTTTCATGCAAAACTTCAAAAAATGGTATTTCTTGCATCCTTTTGCCAAATAGGGAATATAATATATGATTTTGATCTTCTCGACAAGATCTATTCAATGGAACTAATGTCAAAACCTAAATCCTCTTTGTTTGCTCCTGATATCACAAAATGCATACTTTTCATGCCTTTTTGAAATGTTTGACTCTATTTAGTATGCAAGTTTTCTCATTTATGCCCCAAAATCTTATTTTGGCTGAAGATCAGTCACTTAAACATATTGATGCTTCAAAATTGGCATGTTTCTAGTCTTTTGTTCCCTAATCTTGCTTAAATGACCTAAAATGGCCTTTTGTGAAAAGGCCACTTCTTTAATGGTCAAACTTGTTCAAGGGTTCTTGAAATATTTATGAATGTTTTAAATCGGTATATTTCATCCTAAAATGCAATCTTTTGCTATCACGGTCTTTCTTGGACCCTAGTGAATGTTTGTGACACTTAATGTGTCTTAACATGGCCCTATGTAATGTATGGAAAATAGTATGCTTTTATGGATCTAAAGTTGCTCAAAGATGTTTGTGTGGCCTTCAAATCAATGAAGTCATCTTTCTTGCAAGACTAAATTCTAGTTTGATCAATCCTATGCTCTTCTATGATCATAAGACTTGGACATATGGCACTAGTGCTTGAAATGGATATTTTATGACTAAATGTGATCTTACATGGTTAGACTTTGTTAATATTCTAATCCTCATGTTTAATCACTACTAAATCAGACTTTACCTCTATTTAATATCATTTATAATGTGGATGGTTTGCCTAAACCTAGGTCTTAATGTTGATACCTATGCTATGATGAATTGGTACATGTAAGTTTGGAACTGTAGGAATGATGCTTGATCTAATTGAAGCCTAAGTCTAAGGGAACGTCCAAATAAATCATATGATGTTTATATTATCAAAATCATTGATCTAAGACCCCATATTATGTCTTTTATATCTTGGGTATCCCCCTGGTCTGGACCCTCTCTAGAATCTACTAATGGATCATAACTTGTACTCTACTCGCAACATACATTTCCTCTTGATCCTACTATGATATTGGCTTGCTTGTATGTATGCTCGTATGAATGCTTGGCTACTTACTTAAGTGGTTTATCTATTATTCTTATGATTATTACTTTCATGTTTGAGTATTCTACATTGACAAATCTTGAATATAACATATAGAAATCCATTAAACAACCTAATGCTGACATAATGGATAATGAAACCTGAAACATGATTTTTATAAAATGATATTGCTAAGTGTTCTCACTTTGTTCCTTCTTCTTGAATATGATCATGTTTCTATCCAAGCAACGTTTACATTACCACTACGAAAAATATGGTCTTTAACTACAAAAAAAAATTGTAGCGAAAACCCAAAAATTTATAGCCAAAAGCTTTGGCTACAATTATCCTTACATTTATAATATATAGTTAATACTCGTGTAGCTAATTGTTTAGGTTACATTTTTCAAACTTGTAGTTAGTTATGACTCTGGCTACAAATTCATATGTAACCCTAATTGTAGGTAAAAATGTCCTTACACATAAAAATGTAGTTTCTATTGTAGCCAAATGTATGACTACAATTCAATTTGTACCTATAATATGTAGGGAGAGATGGCATTGGTTACAATTGTATTTGTAGTTCATGTATAGCAAAAATTGGCACTTGCTACACATGTAATTATAGCTAGTGTGTAGTGAAAGACACCATGTACTATACATACATATGTAGTGAGAGACATTATGTATCTAGTCAGTCGCTTGCCAATATAGAGGGGTTTTCAATAAGAAAACAGATGAATGTTAATCAAGATTGAGTTATGCTTACAATGTCAACAATGATACTTTTATTTATATTTGAACAATGAGTACACATGGGGAGGACATTAACCTGGCCCCTGTTTTACAATATGCATGGGAAAAAGACACATGTATACAATATGTTCTTCTGACTACATCTGTCCACTGCAGACTCTATACAATATGGGACACCTAAAACCCATGATTTCAAAGAACTCAAGCACATTTTCTCGTAGACCTTGGTAGACAATTTGCCCATCCGAGAGAAGCAGAATATCATCAAAAAGATCATATGTCTCTGGGGATGGCTGCAACAAAGCAATTACGGGTGTGCCACCAAGTATGTGAACTGACTGTCGTAGGGAATTGATAATTTGAAATGTGGTAGAGCTATCAAGACCAGTGGATGTTTCATCCGTGAAAAGTGCCTTGGCCGGTCCAACCATCATTTCACCTACAAAAGGAAATGGACAAACTTAGAATTCATCTATCACAATTATGTTTTTTAATAATATTAAACCATTAATCAAAAGTTCAGATAAGCACACAGACTGAATATCTCAATTCTACCTGTTGTCACACGTTTCTTCTGTCCACCCGAGATCCCTCTTATCATTGCATCACCAACCATAGTATCAGCACATATGTCAAGGTCTAAGATCTGTGTTGAAGTACAAAGAAGATAAATATCAGAATAGTGCGGGGTCTTAACAAGATTTCATGCTTGTGATAGCATACCTAATGGTCCATAAAGTATATTCTTATATTCTAAGCTTGATCATTCTTATATTTTGATAACCTGCTTGCTGAAATTTGGAATATCAGAGCAGATGTTTTTCTCTGCAAGAACCTAAAAGGAGATTGTCAGATGCTGTAATACTGGATGCATTATATGAAATGAGAAAACAGAATACAGAAAATGATGCAGTGAGCTGATATTATAGTTAGACACTTAAATACAAATAGACCTTTTTTTGTAGTAGCTTAAGCACATTCAAGAAAAGCAAATGCCTATTCCAGTAATCCCGCTTTAGAGATCAGAGATGGGAGATATAAGATGGGATGTCTATGAGAACAGAATGTATAATCATTTAGATATGTTAATGCGTCATTCTTGGTGACTCTGAAATATCAAAAAAATTGCACACTAACTAAAAGCCACTTTTTGGTTTTTCATTGTGAAGATGTATGGTCTTGAATTTGAATCTTATTCAGGAGAAGAGGTCTTGGGTGGAAATCCAACCAATGTTTGGAAAGATAAGTGGGTGTGAGGATTTGAGAATGATAAGTGGGGTCTTACATAGAATTGTCAGATGTTGCAAATGCATCTACAACTGTTGAAGCAGCTTCAGAAGCAGCTAAAAAGGCAGCTTCCTCATCATTTGTAGTCTTCCAAACCTGGAGAGGGAAGTATACACATAAGTGTGTAAACATTTATGAAGAAGAAAAATCCTACAGAGCACAGTTTAAGGAATCATGTATATCCCATTTGGTGCACTATGGATGTATTTTATTATATGATTTCCTACATGCATGAATTCTATACAACATTTCTGTGGTGTGCTTCTAATGCTCTAGTGAGAGAAATAAATATTCTTCAAATGGCATGAAAAAATTCTTGTTTTATCACATGGCTCGGTTCTTCAGATATTTATAAGTATCCCTTGCTTGTCTGTGTTAAAATAAGTTAGATATACAAGCAAACCAATAGTACATAAGGTGAAAAAGTAAAAATCAACTGTGCTTGCCTCCATTGTAGAATTTTTAACTAGTTTTGCTGCTGCATCACCTGCAGCTCTCACTACCTCAGCAGGTTCATTAGCAGCACATGCTTCAGCCTCAGCGGCGTCTACCGCTTTCTTTACCAAGTAAGAGATACTTCTTCATCCCACAGTGCACCTGAAACGATCCTCGTCTTCAATTGAAGAGCCACTACTGCCACTATTAGATATCATCATGTCGGTTATTCTACTAACATCTTCAACTTTTATTTCAAACCATTCATTAACACCGATACTCTGTCCTGGCTCACATATCTTGAGTCCACTCCCTAGAGAGGCCAAAATTTTGTCACTCTCCAAAGACCCGTCATGCCTTCCTTTACCCCTGTTCCTTGATGATCCCCTAATTAATCTACGCCTTGAAAACTTGTCTCTTGCATTCTCATCAGTATCCTCACCACGCAAAGTCCTATTTCCGACCTGTCTCTCTCCATATTTTGGTCTTGCAGAATGTGTATCCCTGTTTTGTCGTTGCTCATCGATTAGCATGTTGGCTAACATTCTCGAATTCGGATAGCAATACAAATGTCTGAGGATGGCCTTTACAAGTAGCTAAGCAGAAAGCTCTATAGAAAATAGTGGATAGAAAGATAAGAGTTTCATGAACTTGAAGAAAGAGGTAGCAACATGCATAGATGAAAATCAATGTGCCAGTAAAAGGAGGTCATAATACAAATAAAAATCATTCTGCCTATCAAATTATTTTAAAGTATTAGAAAACACTTACTCGTTGCTGAAGTCATCCACTCTCCGTCTAGCATCACAAAGATGGTGGACTTGCAACAACCATCAGAACATTCCCCTAAATGGAAAGCCACATCACGAATAAGCATAAGGTGGCAAGGCTTTAACCAATAATAGACAGCAGCCCTTTGCATGTGATTTCAGATCATCAAAGAAAAGCTCCACAAGATCACATACTCTATTACAATCACTCAAAAAACGAGTATGTTCTAGTCCAATTAGCATGTACTTTGTTACAAAGTTTAATAAACAATAAGAAAACAGAGAATATGGGTGATACATTAACACAATAAAAAATAGATAAATTATAATGTATAGTACCTCTAAAGTGAAGTAATATAATGCATGTAGGTATCTTATAATTTAATATAGACTTCCACATTAAGACATCAAGAAAAAAGAACATGACGGAAATTTAATGTAATGTTAACAACTTGATTTATACCAATTTGAACAACAAGACAACTGATATCTACATACCTGTTGTCATACTAGCCCATACAACTTTAGGGTACAAGATTCAACATTCTTTGTGTTGACCCACATTTTGTAAAGTAGCTCCAATAGGTCAGTACCTCACTAGTCCATCAATGATTGGTCTTATTTTCAGTAATGTCATGGGTTGTCAGTTCCATCTGGCAATAGCAGTGCCGATTGACTGATGGCATGGCACATATAGTGTATGATTCATGGACAAAAAAAATAGAAGGAACTAGGCTTCATCACAAGAAAACCATATAGAAAGGAAAAATATTTAGAAGGCTTATACAAAGATTGTTAATTAGGCTCTGAGCAGTTGTATGGTTATGTATCATCATCTGCAGGTCCCAATCATCATTTTTTGTTTGACCTTCAGATTTACGGTCATCAGTGGTAGTAGGAGGAACTAACATACATAAGTTGAAAACATATAGTTCATCCAGTCTCATCCCATAGCTGTAGCTTTTCCAGTAGAAATATAAATTCGTTGAAAACAATAGAGAAGGAATAAGGTAGCAAGCAACTCACCATGATCCAAATATTTCATCAAGTAGCCTTTTGATTCTGTCTCTCATGACTCCCCATCTTCCATGATGTTGTTAGCAATAGGTACAATAAGCTTTAGTGGTATTGATATCCCTCCAAACCTGCATGTCAAATACTTTCCTCTTGGCAATCACAACAGAACCAAGTCTCTTATTTCTTCACATGAACAAGCACTAGTAACTTCTTTCTAGTATTCTTGGCTCTCTAGTCATGCTTCACTGCCAGTGCCAAAATCATCTCCGACATTGCTACAATGCAGAACAATACAAGATTAGATGGTTCTCTACTAGAATGAAAAGAAGGGGTAAATTACAAAGTATATTCAGGCCGAAGTAGAGGGCCATGGATTATGCCCAGAGTAGAAGGTGAATGACATTGGAGAACAATGGCAGCTCCTAGGTTTCATTTTCCAACTATTGTCCCATGGGTAAAACCTTCAACTAGCTATTTCTTCCCCTTTGTTGCTTGTTTCAACTCCACCTCATGACCTCTTCATTTCTGTAGATTGATGGAGTGGCTGCAAACAGTAAGAATCTTATGAGATATTTGGCATTCTAAGAGAATTGGTTTTAGTAAAAGGTGTGGACTGTAATACTATGTTCAAATCCATGGGTAGGTGGTACGAGCTGCAATAAAATTAGAGAAGAGACATAATGTTTCATTACTATTGATAACACTTGTATACTTTCACAAAGTAAGATGTTACCTTGAAGCATAGAGTAAAATACCGGGTCATCACAAACCCACAGTAGCAGTAGTCAACATACATAGAAAACCTCTCATCAATAGCATACATAAGATCATATAACTTTATTAATATATATAATAACCCTTCATTGAATTGAGTTAATGTGCCACATGCATCCTGAGCAGAGCTGTGAATTTTTGTTCCACGAAAGTGCTTCATTGGACCCTCACTTCTATGACTGTACTTGTAAGAATATCTGAAAAATGGCTGATACACGAGTTCATTGGTTTGGTATGCCTACCAAGAGATGTGTGATGTTGCGTGGGAACAACTTCACGTGCATCCAACAGCTACACATCTTGTCATGGTCTGATTAGACAACTATCACTCCAAAAGCATATTGATATTTGATATAAGCAATCAGCTCTGTTATAACTACCTACATAGCTTAGATAATGAATGAGGAACGTTGAGCATTCACAACCATCCAGGACCAGATTTATCTTTATCTTGGAGATAGTAGACACACTTGAAATTTTAGGCATGTTCACTAGGAGATTAATACAGTTACCTACCATTAAAATAGAGTGAGGCCACCTTATAAGGATCATTGTTAGAACAATAGAGATACTGTCAGAGGTACTACGCTCAACTCATTAATTACACAACATTGCATCTCGTCTCAAACACTAAGAAGCCACAAGACAACCAAGAAGGTCGCCAAGCAAGCATAAAGCAAGTGTTGAGTGAGCACATGCATATAAGAGCCATTACAGTCAGTGAAAAGTCTTGATGCTTTTACTCAAAGATAAAAGATCCCATAGAATTTGAAGCCAAAGGTTAGGATAATGCACATGTGCTGTTAGCATACTTGTAACGATATATAATTATACATGAGAGTTAAACCATTACAATTACTAAATGGAAGGGCCACGTGATGCATATTTAACACGCATAATGAAGCATGTGCTGCTGAAAGTAGCTACAGAAATAACAAAACAAAACTACTAGATCTTGTAACAACATATAACTAATGTATGAAATTATTCTACAGTAGCCACACTGTCAGAAATGGCATTTTTGGGCATAACATTGATCTTATACTGTAAATGGAAAAAATATTTGCAAGCGGACCAAACATGGACGCCCATTCTCCAAATGGCTACAGTGGCCGAATAATGAAAAGAGCAAATAAAGGCACACTAACAAAAAGCTAAAACAATTTTTTAGACATTATCTTCATTTAATAGGTCAAACGAGATGCTGTCATTCACAATTCCAAAAAATTAAAATCTGAAACAAGCATCACATAGTATCTTTCGTTAATTGGTCAAACGTAATTTTGTCAATCTCAAGTGAAAAAAGGCAAATGCAACTAACTTGGTGCATGGAACGCTTGGTTGTTTACATAATTTATAGTAGAATTACTGCATAAGTAGACTACGAAAGGTGATCATTTTCTAGAATGTGCTTCACAAATACCTTCGAAATACGATATCATACAAAAACTAACGTACTTTTCACATTTGTAATTAAGAGAAACTAGTGACAAAAAAAATTTAACAGCATCAATAATGCAAGGTGACTACCACAATCTTCTTGGTTTGTTGTTAAGTGATCACCTACTTTAGAGATCTCCCATTCGATTGATGACATTTTAAATACATGATCCAATGGCTATAAATTATGTAATTTAACTATGGTTACACTTTAGATATAGAGTAGAAAATCAAGTTTAATAGGAAATATTGTCCGAGAGACATATTGCAGAAAAACAGATTTACTATCCGAGAGACATGTTGTAGAAAAAAAATCAAATCATGATGGACTGAAAGAGATGCAACAGATTACAAGAAAAAGGTTATATGAGATACTAAATGTTTAGAAATCTTCCATAGATGCATGCATAGTCAGTAAAAATGTTATTATAAAAGTAGGAATTTAAAGTTTCTCCACAGATGTTTAGTCCTTCCGGTGTTTGTTATCATGTTTCAATACGATTTCTTTCACATTTTAGATTAAGAGACCTAACAAAGTGATGAATCTACCCATGTTCAATGACATATACCCTAGAATGGACGAGTGTGAAAATTGGGCAATGTGAAAGAAGAAACAATCAACCTTCATTGAAGTTGGTAGATCATAACCAACAAGATGGGGATCAGATTGTTATACCTTCTGTCTGATGAACCCTGTTAGTATATATGTTCAAGATCCATACAGGATACGGCCATCCATGCTTCCTTCCTTCATCTCACAGACCCTTGCACAGAGAATTTTAAGGACGGGGAAGTCCATTAATTTCCTTCGGGTATGCTGCGAGGACATTGGTTGGGCCGATGCTGCTGCATAGGCTGCTGTTCATGTAGGCACAACTACTAGGAGAGGTGGACTAGGTTATGGGGAGACGGATGCTCTGGAAGCACTTGTAGTTGAGGTTGCAAAGAGGATTGATAAGCATGTGATGGAAACCATTCATACAAGATATCGGTTCAAGGACCACTGCCTTGCAATTAAACGATACCTGTTGCTTGGTCAGGGAGATTTCGTTCAGAATTTTATGGACATTGTTGGTCCTAAGCTATCAGAGCCTGCAAACACAATCAGCTCCTTCCAGCTGTCTGGATTATTGGAGACTGCAATTAGAGCATCCAATGCCCAATATGATGACAGGGACATTTTAGACCGGCTCAAAGTCAAGATTATGGAACACAGTGATGGTGATCGAGGGTGGGATGTATTTTCATTAGATTATGACGCCCGAGTACCATTGGATACAGTGTTTAGTGCATCTATAATGAAGCAGTACCTTAGGATTTTTATTTTTCAGGAGAAGAATTAGATACCATCGCCAGTGAATATTCATCTTTACTAAACAGATTCATTTCAGAGTTACCTGCACAGTATCACGTTGATTTGAAATTCCTTCTCTTTCGGTTGGATTTTACTGAGTATTACAGTCAACTCATAAAAAGCAGATAGTAACCTAAATATGCAAGATTCAAACAAGATTTGTTTGTTGAAATGAAGCCTGTCTTGAAGCCGCAGGTGAACAAAGGTTGGAAAGACAATTAAGACGAGAAATTTTATAAGGATCTTTTTGTGAATGGCCCAAAGAATCTTTTTGCAAATGGTCAGAAGAAGATATTGAGACTGCTTTTTGTCGTCTTGGATCTTGGTGGATTGAGAAACATGAATAGATCAAAATGTATTGAGAAACACGATTTAAAAGAAAAGTTGAGGTGGAAGTTGATTCTTATCGAAATGCAGGATTGATTAAACTTTTCAGTGCTTCGCATGTGGCATCACTTGTCAGATTTGTTTCCGCCGGGTTCGAAAGACAGTCTCTGCATGGATCCTGAACTAGCTTCTGCACACAACATTCCTTTTAGATATGCATCTGTACAGGATACAGACGTCCTGTAGTTCCCCTAATCCACATGGTTGAGTGCCTTTCTTCTTCCTACCGGTACTTTACTCACCATGGGGCAAAACTTTTCTTTTTCTTTCCTCTCCATGTGGTTCCCCTAATCTACATGGTTGAGTGTCTTTCTTAAAAATTGGGGATTTATTTTTCATGTATCCTACTGTGCAATTAATCCGGTAGTGCTTTCTTCTTCCTACCGAGTTCCATTCCGATAGTGCTAATTCTCTTTCTACCGAGTTTCCATTCCGGTAGTATTTCTGTTCTGTTTTGTACTTTGTACCGTGCTACATTCTGGTACTTTTTTATTTCTTTTTGTACCGTGCCCTTATATCCGGTACTTTACTCACCTCATCATGGGTGATGCTTCCAAGCCAACAATTGTTTACAACGATGTGCCGCACATATCTGCCATTAAACTTAATGATGACAACTTTCTTTTGTAGATGAATGCTTGTTCTCAAAAAGGATACAAATGTCTTGAACCTAACTCTGGTAGAATTTATATCTCTGCGGATGTCACCTTTCATGAGGATGAAATGTTTTTTTATCCAGCTCATCCTTCGTTGATCATATTGATACTATGGTCTCATTGCCTGATCCATTCCTCCCACCAACACCACCACCATCAACAACATCAAACCGGCGCATGGAAGATGAGTCACCGGATGCATCTGCTTCATCATTGTCTATTCCAGACCAATCCAATCTACCGGTGGCACTACGCAAAGGTATACGTTCTTGCACTATCAAGCATCCCATTAGCAAAACTTGTTGTCTAGCACATCTTTCTTCGTCTGCCTCATCTTTTGCAACTGTCGTAGATAGAACATATGTTCCTAAGTGTCCAACAGATGCTTTGAGCCATCCTGGATGGAAAGCTGCCATGATGGAAGAAATTTGGGCTCTTCATGAAAACAAGACATGGGATCTTGTGACTCCACCAGTTGGTAAAAATATTGTAGGCTGCCGATGGGTTTTTTCCGTAAAACATAAATCAGATGGCTCTGTCGAACGACTCAAGGCGCGCCTGGTTGCCAAAGGATTCACCCAAACCTTTGGCGTAGATTACTTTGAGACATTCTCTCCAGTGATAAGGATTGCGTCTATCCGCATCCTTATCTCCCTTGCAGCTCACTTTGACTGGCCTCTTTACCAACTCGACATCAAGAATGCATTTCTTCACGGAGATCTCCTGGAGGAAGTCTACATGCAGCAACCGCCTGGATTTGTTGCTGAGGGGGCGTCTTCTAACAAAGTATGCCGTCTGCGACAATCTCTCTACGACCTCAAGCAGTCTCCAAGGGCATGGTTCAACAAGTTAAGTGATGTCTTAATTCAACTTAATTTTTAGAGATCTGCCACCGACCACTCCTTGTTCTTCTCCAAGTCATTTAAAGGACATGTTCTTATTGTTGTCTATGTTGATGACATCATCATCACCGGTGATGATATGTTGGGGATATCTCAACTCCAAAAGTCTTTGCATACACATTTCCATACAAAAGACTTGGGCAGCCTACGATACTTTCTCGGAATTGAAATCCTTCGCTCAGCCTCAGGGATAAGTCTGTCACAATGACGCTATGCCTTGGACCTACTTCAGGAGGCCAACATGGTTGAAGCCAAGCCAGTATCTACCCCGATGGACTATCATAAGAAGCCTATGCATGAAGGAGAAATGTTTGCTGATCCAGAGAAGTATCGTCGTATAGTTGGGAAGTTAATTTACTTAACTATTACTCGACCAGATATTACCTATGTTGTTGGGGTAGTTAGCCAACATATGAGTGCACCACTCCAAATCCACTGGTCCAAAGTTTCACGCATTCTTCGCTATCTAAAGAGTGCCCCCGGACGAGGATTGCTCTACAAACGTCCTAAGTCCAAGGTAATATCCATATCTGGATATGCAGATGCAGATTGGGCCGGTGATTCTAAAGACCGACGGTCCACTTCTGGCTATTGTGTCATGATTGGCACTCACCCAGTTTCTTGGCAGAGTAAAAAACAGGTTGTGGTAGCTCGCTCCAGCACCGAGGCAGAATATCGAGCCATGGCTCATGCATGTTGTGATCTACAGTGGGTCTGATCTATCCTGACTGAGTTTGGAATTCCTTTTCAAACTCCAGCTACTCTATACTGTGACAACCAGGCGGCTATACACATAGCTAATAATCCAGTCTTCCATGAGCGCACAAAACACATTGAAGTTGACTGTCATTTCGTGCGAGACTTGGTCAAGGCTAAGCAGATCATCACTCCTCACATTAGGACAGGTGATCAAGTTGCAGACATCCTCACCAAGCCTCTTCCTCCTACTTTATTCAAATATATGGGTGTCAAGTTGGGACTTCACAATGTCTACTCTCCAACTTGAGGGGGCGTGTTAGTATATTTGATTAGTTGGGCTTAGGCCCATTGTATTTTCCCTTGTCTCTATTTAGCCCATGTACTCCCTGGCTCCTATATATAGGAGACCCAATACTCTTATTTGTTTTACTGAATACAACTAATTCTACAAACCCCTTTCATTGAAGTTAGTAGATCATAATTTTCAGACAGAAGTAAGATCTATAATTTTCATATTTCTATACATTCGATCTGATGAACCTCTTTCATTGAAGTTGGTAGATCATGACCAACATGAAATGAATGATAAAGAGCTCCCGAAATAGACATCTGAGATCTGAACTTTCCAGAAACCAAACTGAAACAAATTGACAAAAGATCAATATATCTTCATTTTCATAAACAATAGATGTTTTACTTAACATTATAATTATAAAGAGAACAAACTATACCCATAAGCATCATAAGCTTAAGAACATCAATACAAAACATTTAGTAATCTATCCACAAGCAAATAAAGATCTTACATAGATCTTTGAAAGAGGTATACCATAAACTCTAGCTATGTTTCAGAGAAAATATAACATAGCTAAATGGAGATAATGTTGGATTGTGTCATGTCCTTGCACCTGGCCTCATGGGAGATAGACAACACAAAAATAAAGGAAACCTTACAATTCATGGATTAGAGCACAATAAAGTTGTAGACATAATAGTGTTTCATACCTCTGAATTAGATCAAATGGGTCACAGTTCTGGTTGACTTATGTATGTGCCATGAGCTGTGGTAAACGTGTTAAGCTGGGCCATGCGAATCAGTTTTGGTAGTGTTGAAACAATGCCCATGTCATCCACCTATTTGCAATGATAAAACATTTCCTATGGTGTCTAAGACATCCACACTTATTGAGCCTAGATAAGGGAGAGAATTTAATGAAGAAATTAAAGAAGTATATAAAAAAACATGCGGATGAGATCTATAGCTAAGTGAGTAGGACCACAAAAAATGAAGACCCCAAATTAGCATACCTGCCTAGGGCATCCGCCTTCCTTGCATCCACAAAGAAGAGAACTGGAGGAGCATGCTTGGAAAACATTTTGAAAACCAGAAACAATCAAGCTGTCTGGCTCACAATAAAGTCAAAGTATTACAAATGACAACCCTAATCAAGAGAGAAATCAACCTTTCGTAGTGATGAAATCAGAGAAATATAGGATACTGAAAACTTCCTTCCTTGACATGAAGTAGAAGTTAGAGTTTTGCTGACCACCATGTGTATGACAACCATTGCATAATCCAATGTATATGCTGAAAAAAAGACTTTTGACAGAGAAGCAGAGGCTTATGAAGGCATGGCACATGCAAAGCTAATGAAGAGGAATTTGGCATATTTTGAAAGATGATAAAATTTTGAAAACCAAAAACTTGACTTTAAAAGTAGATCCCAAAATCTGGAATTGGAGAAATCTAATGCGGATCTAACAGACATCAGCGTTTGGGCTCACTCTGATTATGTTTGTGATAAGTCTTCTAGTTATTATAACTACAACTGTCAAGTAATTACTTCCTTGGCATCTTGGCCTATGGAACTCCTGGTGTTTGTGTATATGTCTTCTCTGATTGCAAATGTTGAGTTTTTGTATGTTAAACTAGCTTTAAACAATAAAAATGATGACCATGTTGTTAGTGGCTTACCTTTCTTCCACATCAAAGATCATTTTAGACTGTTCTCCTTGCGTGTGAGTAAGCAAACAAGCATCACATGTCTCTTGGACTATGGCAGATAGCCTGTTAATAGAGCAATCAAAGGGTTTGTATTTTCAACCAACATTAAATGGGCAACATCAACATCTTGTAGATTGAAAACAAAAAGAAATTGACATCTACAAAAAAATCAGAAAATGGAAACATGAGCATTGATGTTTTAAATTCCATATGCATGAAAGTATTGATGATTATAAGATTTATCAATTCACATAACTTGATCCTTTATTGGGTTTATGCCTCTCCTTTGTATCTAATTCCCATCGCTAAAAGGTACCATCCATCTACTTAATTACAGGATGTGCAACGTCCATACCTTGGACCTTGCAATTACTGATAATTTGTTATAGTAAAACATACCAACTTCCATGCACATATGTGGTTGATCATCCATAAATGTCTGAGACATTGCCTATATATATGCCGTTCTATCATGTATAAGTTAACAACTTAAGAAAGGATCATAATACAATCTTTCACGACCACAAACATTTTGAGTGCTATTTGGAAAAATCTACCTCACTGCCAACTTTAAATATGCTATAGACCAGGGAACCACCCACATTTTTCTTTCAGTCGGTTGTTGCCCAACCAAAGATATGATGTCATATTTTAGGTGATTAAAATTAGATCCAGATGAAAATACAAAGAAACAAACTTAGCCATAAAGCAGAAGTTGATATAAAGAAGAGGAAGAGTATAAAGAAATGGGTAATCTAGGATACTACTTCTAGAAAAATTAAATATAACCAACATATCTAAACGGAATTTAATAACAAAATAGTAATGAAAAACACACACAATACAACCTTTACTTAACAGGATGCGACCAATACTTAGTAATCTAAACATGTGATTTAATTAATATTATGATTAAATGACCATTGTCTATGCAATATTAAATTCATGAAAGTGGAATTAATAAGATAGGAAAATAACAATAATCATCAATGATAAATGTGTATGAAAAATCAAGGAAGACAGGTGATCATCAACATCCATAATGGCGTCGAGAAGAACAGCCTTACAAGGGCATCAGATAAGGGTTTGGTGAGGGCGGCAGGAGTCGACCAGACTTCAGGCGTCGTGTCGAACAGGGAGACCGGTGATGTGACTTCGGTGCTGCACGAGACTGCTGTTGAGAGGACACTTCGCAGAGAGCAAGAATCCGGTGAGGATGTCGGTCAGGTCCAGTGACGATGGTGAAATCAGAGACGTGATGACCTAGGATTAGTGGAACACACTGAAACTATGGGGAACTCAGAACAGTAACTGAGGCGTCAGAGCAATGACTGAGGGCGCCGGTGAGTGATCGGTGCCGCGTCGGAGCAGTGAATAAGGACATCCGCGTTGAGGGTAGCACAAGGGGGGGAGGTGCCGGCCGGAAAGTAGAGGACTTCGGAGGGAGATCGCTCCGGCGGTGAGGGCGGCACGGGGGGGAGGTGATGGCAGTAGACTTCGGAGGGAGAGGGCAGAGCAGGAGGGAGGTGCCGGAAGTGGACTTCGGAGGGAGAGAGCGGGCGCTGGGGGAGGGAGAGGGCGACACATGGGGAGGGAGATGCCAAAAAGAGGCGTCGCATAGGGAACTCTGGTGGAAAGAAGCGTTCGAATAGGAAGTCGTCGGGCGGAAACCGTCCAGAGGATCGCACGACCGGAGCCTCATGCGTGGGGTTGGGGACGGGAATTCAAAAACCAAAATACAGAAGCCCGCGGGTAATGAGAAAATTTGGGTGTTTTTTTTCTTTTAATTAAGGAATCTAGCTACATTTATTTAGATACAATTAAAAGGAGAGAAAAATTGTAGCTATATCTTAATTATAGAGCTATCTACAATTATTTAAGTTACACAAATTGATTTTATAACTAAAAATATCTCTCGCTACACATAAATTAAATGTAACCGAAGCAATTGTAGCTAAATCATCTTTTTCCTGTAGTGTACTCTTAAAATGTTTACATGCCTTTTCATAGCATACTTAATGCTTTAGCATTAATATGTTTTGTTTATCGAATTTTTAGTTTCCAAATGAAGATCAGCTGCACCTAAGACTACAAGCTCTTAAGTGCAATACAAATGGGTATACTTGAATATAGAAATGGGTACATATCTCATATATCCATGTTTAGTATCTTGTTATCTCTTATCTTGTTTTTGCTTGTGGTTTTATTCATGTATATGTTATGGGATCCATTCTAGGGACAGGCGCTCAAGTCCACTCACCTTTGGCTATGTAGCCATTGGGAGTGCGAACTTAGCGTAACAAATGGTTCCATGACAATAAGATCAAGATTACAATACTAGATAAGTCCTTTTGATATGAAAACTACAAACCAGTGAAAATGATGATATAAGAAAATAATATGCCTCAAATACAATGCCCAAATGTTCAATGCATATAAAGTCTACAGAAATAGATCTAGATAAGCACGCTAAAGTCTATGAACTAAATATATAGGCTATCTATATTAATGACGTCACCGTCAATATCATCATCCTTGGGCTCTAGCTGGTAGTCCTTGTCATCATCTGAAGGTGCATCAATGATAGAAATTACAGACTCACCATCATCGCCATTAAAAGACCCATCATCAGTATCATAAGCATCACAATCACCAACATCCTCATCCTCAGCATCCTAGTCTACCATCCTTTGAAGGTCCAAAAGATTGAGTGGCAGGCCACTTGACTTGCTTCTTAGGCCAAGACATGCCACATGAAGCAAGAGCATTTTCTTGCTCAAAAGAGGGTGCAGAAACCCCATCTAAGATAGAAAGTAGAGTGGTAGCAGGGTCAACTGAAAGATAAAGAAGCTAAGGAGCATCACTTGGATGAGGAGCAACATTAGGTTCACCTTTATAAGTAGTAGGAGTATAGTAGAAGCAACAAGTGGAGGGTCAGTGTATAACTAACTATATGCATAAGAAGGATAGTCAGCACTAGGGTATGGTTGTAGGATGGGAAGAGATTGTTGCAAGACAAGTTCATGTGTTACATGATCTGAACAAGGACATGTTGGATGTGGTCTTGAATAGTGAGGTTGTATGCCTATGGATGTATCATATATCCTATGAGGGCTTCATTTCATACAGAAAATGAGGCACAATTAGATGGTGGTGGTGTGGAGTGGTCCGAGTGGAGGTATATGTACCTGGTGTGGTGGAGGAGGTAGGAAGAAAGGTTTTCTTGATGGTTGCATCACTAATGAAAACTCCTTTGCAACTTTGTTTGTAGTCAAGGTCGTGAAAGAGAGATTTTTTAGCATGGTGAGAAAAGACACCATAGTTCAGATTAGAATAAGGGAGACGGGTACCGGTGGTGTTCTTCCCTGAGTCGAAGCAGGTCATATGATGAAGAATATAATGATCCCACTTGAATCTGATATTTTCTAACAAATAGTACATGATTGTTGTAGTATTCTCTGCAATCTCTGTTTGATTCCTCTTAGGATGGATATTGCAATTGACTACCAAAGTGATCAGTCTTGGCTTAATATCAAGGGAAGAGGAGGGTAAGGTGAACATCTTCTGGTATGGGATATCAAGATTCTTCAAGAACTTATGGATATTAGGAAGGATAAGAGGTGGATCAAAGCTCTTGTAGAAACCTTCAGGGTCCAGTAGGTCATGGAAAGAGGGATAGGAAGCCACCCAAGAGCTAATGATGTCAGTACCAAAGAAAGGTTTTATGTAACTCTCGATCCCACTACCCAAGGTTGTAGTAGAGTTTTAGGAATGAGAACTGGCCCGACAAACCACCACTAGCCTTAACTCTGCACTTTTTCCTCAGTCACATGAAACCCATCATAAAATTCCTATCTCGTCGCCCATCCTAGTACTACTCTGGGTTGAACACGCTTAACCATAAAGTTCTTGTAAGGCCCCTAAACTTATTTAATGAGTTGAACAAGCTTAATTACAATAATTTAATGCTTAGTGCATCATTAAGTAGATTAAGTTGAATTAAGTACTCACTAATACAATTAGTGCTTTGATCGAGTGTTACAATCTTATTTGCATGATTTCTTGCCTTGAGGTTGTAGAGGATCCCGTGCTTGGAACGTTACAAAAAGAATCAGTCGAATTGGACATTCGAGTCAATAGTTATGACATTTTGATGTTCCTTTGGACTTGGCTGCAATTTTTCTAGTATTTGGTTTTTTATTTCCTTGAGTGGGTCGGCTACCTCTTCTTTATCCCTTTCTTCTTTCCCGATGGAACAACAACCGCAAAGTGGCACTCAGCAGGCCTGATCGGCTGCAACACAGGGGGAGCTAGGGCGGGCGTTTCTCAGCCCCTTAACCCCGTTTTGGTTGCGCCCACCTCTGCTCTACCTTCCTTTCTTCTTCCTCCACCCTTTCCCCTCTTATCCCTCACCCTAGCGGTGCTTCTACCAGCTTGGGTGGTGCCTCCGATCTGTAGGAGTAGCAGCAACGTCGATCGACCTAGCTGCAGTGTCCAGCAGCTAGGAGCGATGCCTTGGAGCCTACAACGTTGCCTCCACTCCTCCTCCTCCTCCACACCCTAGTGGCGCCCAGCTGCGCCCCCACCTACCCCAACCTGTAGGAGCAACCATGGCCAACTAACGTAGCTGCGGCACGTCTAGCAGCGACTTGAGAGGGAGGGGCGGGGTGTTTCTTGGTCCCATAGCTTTGGCCATCGACCTGCTGCACGTTGATGCTCTCCTTCCTCTTCCTTGCTCAACCGTGACGCCCAACCAGTAGGGCGGCGCCCCAGCTAGCTCGAGCAAAAACAGCTGCAGCTGTGGCCTTGAGCCACCTTGGTCGTGAGGAAGCACCGATGAATGATGCTTTGAGTTCATATTTAAGGTCCAAGCATGAAGTTGTAGCTCCTAGCCAAGTTCATCCATCAAGCAAGTCCATTTCCAACCTGTGTGTGTTAGTAGTAACCTATTTGCAACAAATAAATAAAGCTATTCTAGAGGTTGAAGACAACCCAGTGAATGCCCGAAAACAGGCGTCTAGACACAATTCCAGTCGAATCCGGATGTTTCAAACTGGGGTGAGTAGAATCTCACTCCCATTCACATGATTTAACTTGTATAATCAGACGTTTTGGTTAAAAGCAGTGTTATTCGCAGATGTCAGTGTTTACCCGAGTACCGGGCAATGTCGACACCGCTCGAATCCTAATGTGCATGTTTAAATTATTAATGCCTGCTCGACACTAATTAGTTGACTGATATGTGCGATGGGATTTAGTGAAATTATACGATCGATCGAACCTAGTTTACTGGATTAAATGTCGAAATTAGTAGTGCACAATCAGAAAAATGTTCCATAGTAGAATTTACTCTAAAGCTCTAAAACCCTACCTTTCTTACTCCTTATGTTTAGTATTTTCTCATTTGTTGAAGAAAGGTGCTAGATGGACGAATTCATAGCTTATTCTTGGATTTCTTCTATGTGGTTCTATCTTCTCATTAGAGGCAAGTTTTATAACTTGCTCCACATTTATTGCTTACCATAAGCTTTCTAGATCATGTTCTTGCTTGAAAATGATGATCCATGCACTAAAAAGCTATGCTTGATTTGGATTTCGATTTTTATAATGTTCCATTTTATGATTTCAGTTATATATGAACCTGTGATCATGTGTATGTTATTCCTAAGGTATAATGTGACTTGGATCAGGTTGTTTTGACAACCTATGGTGCTAAGCACCTATCAAACAATGGTCAATTTTAGTATTTAAAGATGATTTCTTCTATAAATCATGACTTGATTATGGTACCATTACAACAACCCTATGATGTTGTCTTCATAACAATTCATGGTCGTGATCAAAGGTTTTAGATGATGGTGACAACCTATGGTCACCCCTTAGGTCAGGTTTTGGATCAATTAAAAGTATAATGATCAACCATTAAGTACCCTACTGATGATATCAATCAATGATGACATCAACTTAATATTTGATGTTGATTAATGAATATATTGTTGATCTAACAACCTATAGTGATTTAATGATCACTAATGATGGTGGATCAGGTCTCTATAATCTATAATGAGTTAATCATATAGTTTTAGCATCAATTAATCCTTAGACCAATGGTTTCTTGGGTAACTTGATGCAATGGTCGGACCTATACTGTAATTGATGATTTTAGCAAATGAACTTGACCCAATGGTCAAGATCTAGTGTTTATTATTCAAATAAAGTGGAATTATAGATAATCTAATATGTTGGTCCTAATAATGTGATTTATATGGTTTCCTTTATATGATCAACTTAAGGAGCTTACTTGTTGACAATGGATGGCTTGTTTTAAATGAACAATCGATTGTGGGTTTTACCCTACTCTTAACGGAACATTTTGTGTTGTTAATCAAGGGATGTGTAGGGTTAGATGGTGACTCTTTCTAAAGCAAAAATCAAGAACTTCATAGGTGGTTTATCCAATGTTTACTTATGTAAACAACCAATAGTGTTACCTTTTTAACATCCAATGGTTATGGGTGACATTGTGGTATGGTGATATGGGTTGAATGTTGATGGAACAAATGGAGAATTACCCTTAATAAGTTCATCTTACATATTCACTCATATGAATAAAAGGGATGATAACCATATTGTGTTGATATGTAACCCTAATTAGGTATAGCTTGTTATACATGGCTTTAAAATAACTAAATAATGGTAATTGGGTATGGATAGTCCTTGAATGACTAATACAACCATGGAGTACTCTATTATTGTTGAAACCCTAGTATGCTATAACTTGATGGTTACACCTTGATTTATGTGTGGGTTCATACTTGAGAAAAGTAGGGAATACGATAGTGATGTTTCACCTTATGCATCCATGATCCAATGGGGATGTCGTGAGTTAGGATTTGGGTATGAGTGCTGATTAGTAACATTGATATAATTTATCATGTTAAACCTAACTCTAATGTAATTAGATAAAATGATTATTCATGTTTAATACTCTTACATGAGGGAATGATGATGGAATAACCTCCTTCACATGATCATAACCTTAATGTGTTAATTGGTTGTTATCATAGCCACATGGTCGATACTTTCATATGCTAAACACGTGCATTATGAATATGATGAGTGTTAATCATATCTAGATTTCTTGCATGTTGATGTAATAAAGGAATGTTCTTAATGTTATTATAACCCTACTATTATTGTTTATGAATACCACCTAGCTCATAAATGCAATATTGTGTTGATGTGGTGTATTATATATAATTGATGTTGTTGAACCTTGCTATAAGGCATGCAAAGATAATGATGATCTTATAGGGAATAATATGATGGTCTTAATGATCTTTGGGCATGTTTGAGCTCTGAATGAGGTGTAATCCTCTTATGTTGATAAGGGTTGATACCCTATGATATTGTGAAAAGGATTTATATCTTGTGATAGCGTGATGGCTAGTATAGTCTCATGAATGGCAAGTGAATATTACCATGTGATGATGAGATTAGAAATTATGTTTCATACATTTTATATCTTTTCAAGTTTTGATATTTATATGCTTGCTAGAAGTGAATTAGGGTTTGTATGTCCACTTGTTTGATGCAGCCTTAATTCACCCAATTGGCATAACTAATCAAGTACAACTCTAATCATGTAGTGCCCTGTGCCATAGATCCATCTGAGTGTCAGCACTTGCCAGATGGTGAATCAAGTATTCCTAAGGGAAACTCAGAGTGCATACTGATGAGTATGCAGGGTGCTTGTCATTCTGAATTCAAATGTTTAGGGAGGAGGATTGTGGTCATACCTAGCCCTCAGTTTGAGAACGACTGCAGTCGTGTCTCAGTGATTATATATGTGATGATATTGGAGGACAACTACGGTTGTACCTCAGATGGTAGGGTATGCGTACCCACCTCTTTCACTAGAGTCGTGACCTGTACCAAGGATGAACTAGGCTGTTAGCAGCTTGTCCTTTTGTGTCGCTGTGGCGGATCCGTACTGACTGGGGGTGGAGAAGATCTTAGGAGTCTGACTCTTCCTAGATCTTGTATGGCACTGATTTCGACTTAGCAGTGGTCAGTTGGATTTTGAGTGGTATCCTCAATTTCCTCAGGGCATAATAAAAGATGTAATACAACAATATAGCATATCTGTTTAGTGTTATACACGACACTTCACATTGGATGATAACCCTGGTTTGTTCTCTTTACATAATGATGATTCTTAGTGCAATTAAGAGATAATAATTCTACTTATGTTGTGGATCATAAGATGGTAAATGCGTACATACAATAGTCATGCTTATGTTGGTTTCTATATTTCTACGACTGATTATAATCATGATGCTAGATATCCCATGTTTTTAGTTATATTTAGCATGATAGTCTTGCCTTTGTAACTAGAGATGCATATACTGCTAATCATGCTTGTCTAGATAGTTGTGCTTATGTTTTTAGCTCATCTTATGATGTTGATATGTTCAACCAATTAGACATGCTCATGTTGTTAGCTATGCTATGTTACCGGACTTGCTCATGATGCTAGAACTGTATATGCTACTGAACTGCTTATATTGTCAACAAGATAAAGGATGATAGTCTGGTTAATAATGATAGTTATTATCTGCTCCTTTATGTATTTTGTTAGTCATCAGTACTATTAATCTTATTTGTTATATCTGATTAAACTTCTTAACTATTTAATTACATAAAAATGTTGTAATCAATAAACGTTGATGGTTATATCTCTTGCTGGGACTGGGTCTCACCCTTGTGGTTCGCCACATTTTTTTTAGGTAATCAAAAGTGACGAAAGAAAATATGTGGCAGAAAAGAGGAGCTATAGTAATGAATATTTGAGAAAGTTGATTAGATGTCTAGTGTGTCCTAGAGTCGTCCTCGTACTCTCAGGTCCGGGCGAGATATAGTTTGTATATAATGTTTCAAATGAATCAGAGTTTTATTAGCATATTAATGCTTGTTTGTGTGGAATAGTATGGATACAAGAAAGATGTCAGAATCCTTCAAACATTTCTTGAGTGGGTGTTGATGTTGAAATCGATTTTAATTTACCCCTATTTTTGGGTATGTGATTAATTAGTGATTGATTGTGTTTTATGTTTTGAGTAATCTCGTTTAGCGTAACGAGGTCCCGACAGGGTGGTATTAGAGCTTTAGGTTCACTGAGTCTATAGGGATAGTAGGACTTATGACTAGGATGATGTCTAAGTTAGGAATATGACATAAAAATATGGGGCATACTGCCTAATCTCAGTATTTGGGTGCCCTGGCCAGGTATTCAATTATTGAAGAAGGGTAAGTATGGAACTCTTAGATTGTTATCTTTCTGATTATACTGATCAAGTAGTCATTTTGAGACAATCTAAAGAGCATAAAGAATAAGAAATCATGGTGTGAATATCTCAATCCTACCTTAAAGAAGATGGAAATTGCATCATAATCTATCAAAACTTGAATGTTTGGTAACTATAAGAGAAAGATACAACACCATGAAATCTAAATCTGAATAAAATAAAGAAAAGAGGAATTCTTGAAGATGTGATTCAAGAATATAATAAAGTAAAAGTCAAACAAGTCTATGCTTATAAAGTGAATCAAGGTATGAAATCCACATAAGATAGAGAAAACTCCTATAACAAGTACAAAATGAGAAGATGAATGGAAACAATGGAAAAGAAATAAGGTGAAACCCGAGTTAATCTCAGACCAACCTATGTGTATAAGAAAGTTTTAATGAAAAATCAGCATGGAAGGTAAAAGAAATTAAGGGAGATGATACCGATTTAATGAAGAAAATATGGAATATGATGATTTACCTGTTGATAAGTGGTTGAAAAATATAATAAAATAAGAAAACATACCCAAGTGGGATAAATAGTCATCAAGGAAGGAGTAATGAGATATGTTAATCGTGATAATTCCTATGCTAATGGCAAGGAACTTGCAATGAAAAAGGTAAAATGATACATAAGAAGTTGTAATATGCAAAATGAAAATAGAATTGGTTACCTTTTTGTTAGTGATCCTGAACAATGTTGCTATGATGTGGGAAGTGTGTTTTCCCTTTGTGTCTTTTCTTTACAAGGAACAACTTTCAAGTGGATCATTGCCACTTCGTATGTGTGGATTCATTCTAAACATGAGAATGGATATCTTATTATAGAATAAGGTTGTTTGGACTATAGTTCCAATTCATAAATTTTGTGATGATTTTTCTTTTGAGCCTTCCAATAATTAGGAAGACTCCTTTTATATGTCTTGATATTTGTTATGTTGGTAAAAGTAGATGATATAAGGATGTGAGTTCCTTATATAACATGAGGAGGACACCAAGGTATTGAATCCTAGTATCCAAGATGTATCAATAATATGAGAAATATGTGAAGGTTGGAGATGTTTATTATATGAACATTCCAAGTATTCCTCTCTTGTAGAGAGAGAGAGAGACAGATTTGATAATGATCCTATAAACGTTGTAAAAAAAAGTGATTCTATAATGTTGTGTATGGTTCAGTGATAGATGGGCAAGACCACTATCAAGGATAGATGGTTTGTTGGTCAATAGATATGTGATACCGTGTTCCTTTAAGATAAACCTATGATCAAATATCAATGCATAAGAGTTAGATTGGATGACATAATCCACATGACCATAATGAGTTTAGAGTTATGTCCTTTAGACTAACTAATGTACCAATAGAATTTATGAATAGGAGGAAGAGAGTGTTCAAGTAATGTTTTACAAGTTGTAGCAATCTTTGAATGATGACATGTCAAAGTATTTCAAATATGGTCAAAAATATGATCAATATTTATTCAAAAACCTTAGGGTTGCCGAAGCAGTAACTGCTATGAGAACAAGTTGAATAAGAGTGAGATGGGGTTGATTAAATTTCTTAATGGGATCATGATATGTCTTCTTATGTGGGCGTTTTTGTGCTGACCCAAGATGAGATATGTATAAATGATGTGACATTACCATGATATGAAAGTAAGCATGTGAAGGTAATAGGATGAGGTGCGAAGGAAGTACCCATCTTTGTTTACCTTGGATTTCGGGGGCAAAATCCCTATTAGTGGTTTATAGTTGTAAGGCCCCTAAACATATTTAATGAGTTGAACAAGCTTAATTACAATAATTTAATGCTTAGTGCATCATTAAGTAGATTAAGTTGAATTAAGTACTCACTAATGCAATTAGTGCTTTGATCAAGTGTTACGGTCTTATTTGCATGATTTCTTGCCTTGATTTGTAGAGGATCTAGTGCTTGGAATGTTACAAAAAGAATCAGTCGAATTGGACATTCGAGTCAATAGTTATGACGTTTTGATGTTCCTTTTGACTTGGCTGCAATTTTTGCAGTATTTGGTTTTTTATTTCCTTAAGTGGGTCGGCTACTTCTTCTTTATCCCTTTCTTCTTTCCTGATGGAACAACAAAGGCAAAGCGGCGCTCAGCAGGCCTGATCAGCTGTGACACAGGGGGAGCTAGGGTGGGCGTTTCTCAGCCCCGTAGCCCCGTTTTGGTTGTGCCCACCTCTCCTCTACCTTCCTTTCTTCTTCCTCCACCCTTTCCCCTCTTATCCCTCACCCTAGCGGCGCTTCTACCAGCTTGGGTGGTGCCTCTGATCTACAGGAGTAGCAACAACGTCGATCGACCTAGTTGTAGTGTCCAGTAGCTAGGAGTGATGCCTTGGAGCCTACAACGTTGCCTCCACTCCCCCTCCTCCTCCACACCCTAGCGGCACCCAACTATGCCCTCACCTACCCCAACCTGCAGGAGCAACCATGGCCAACTATCGCAGCTATGGCACATCCAGCAGCCACTTGAAAGGGAGGGGTGGGGCGTTTCTTGGTCCCATAGCTTCGACCATCGACCAACTGCACGTTGATGCTCTTCTTCCTCTTCCTTGCTAAACCGTGATGCCCAACCAGTAGGGCGGCGCCCCAACTAGCTCGAGCAGCAACAGTTGTAGCCGTGGCCTTGAGCCACCTTGGGCGTGAGGAAGCACCGATGAATGATGCTTTGAATTTGTCTTTAAGGTCCAAGCGTGAAACTATAGCTCCTAGCCAAGTTTAGCCATCAAGCAAGTCTGTTTCCAGCCTGTGCGTGTGTTGGCAATAACCTGTTTGCAACAGATAAACATAGCTATTCTAGAGGTTGAAGACAACCCAGTGAATGCCCAAAAATAGGCGGCTAGACGCAATTCCAATCGAATCCAGATGTTTCGAACCGCGGTGAGTAAAATCTCACTCCCATTCACACGATTTAACTCGTATAATCGGATGTTTTGGTTAAAAGTAGTGTTATTCACAGATGTCAGTGTTTACCCGGGTACCGGGTAGTGCCGACACCGCTCGACTCCTAATTTGCATGTTTAAATTATTAACGCCTGCTCGACACTAATTAGTTGACTGATATGTGCGATGGGATTTAGTGAAATTATACGATCAATCAAACCTAGATTACTCGATTAAATGTTGAAATCAGTAGTGCACAACCAGAAAAATGTTCCATAGTAGAATTTTCTCTAATGCTCTAAAACCCTACCTTTCTTACTCCTTATGTTTATGATTTGCTCATTTGATGAAGAAAGGTGCTAGCTGGACGAATTCATAGCTTATTCTTGGATTTCTTCTGTGTGGTTCCATCTTCTCATTAGAGGCAATTTTTATAACTTGCTCCATGTTTATTTTTTACCATAAGCTTTCTAGATCATGTTCTTGCTTGAAAATGATGATCCATGCACTAAAAAGCTATACTTGACTTGGATTTCAATTTTTATAATGTTCTCTATTCTGATTTCAGTTATATATGAACCTGTGATCAGGTGTATGTTATTCCTAAGGTATAATGTGACTTGGATCAGGTTGTTTCGACAGCTTATGGTGCTAAGAACCTATCAAACAATGGTCAATTTTAGTATTTAAAGCATATTTCTTCTATAAACCATGACCCGATTATGGTATCATTACAACAACCCTATGGTGTTGTCTTCATAACAATTCATGCTCATGATCAAAGGTTTCAGATGATGGTGACAACCTGTGGTCACCCCTTAGGTCAGGTTTTGGATCAATTAAAAGTATAATGATCAACCATTAAGTATCCTATTGATGATATCAATCAATGATGACATCAACTTAATATTCGATGTTGATTAATGAATATATTGTTGATCTAACTACCTATAGTGATTTAATGATCACTAATGATGGTGGATCAGGTATCTATAATCTATAATGAGTTAATCATATAGTTTTAGCATCAATTAAGCCTTAGACTAATGGTTTCTTGGGTCACTTGATGCAATGGTCGGACATATACTGTAATTGATGATTTTAGCATATGAACTTGACCCAATGGTCAAGATCTAATGTTTATTCTTCAAATAAAGTGGAATTATAGATAATGTAATATTTTGGTCCTAATAATGTGATTTATATGGTTTCCTTTATATGATCAACTTAAGGAGCTTACTTGTTGACAATGGATGGCTTGTTTTAAATGAACAATCAATTGTGGGTTTTACCCTACTCTTAATGGAACATTTTGTGTTGTTAATCAAGGGATGTCTAGGGTTAGATGGTGACTCTTTCTAGAGAAAAAATCAAGAACTTCATAGGTGGTTTATCCAAGATGTTTACTTATGTAAACAACCAATTGTCTTACCTTTTAAACATCCAATGGTTGTGGGTGACATTGTGGTATGGTGATATGGGTTGAATGATGATGGAACAAAAGGAGAGTTACCCTTAATAAGTTAGTCTTACCTATTCAATCATATGAATAAAAGGGATGATAACCATATTGTGTTGATATGTAACCCTAATTAGGTATAGCTTGTTATACCTGGCTTTAATATAACTAAATAATGGTAATTGGGTATGAATTGTCCTTGAATGACTAATACAACCATGGATTACTCTATTATTGTTGAAACCCTAGTATGCTATAACTTGATGATTATACCTTGATTTATGTGTGGGTTTATACTTGAGAAAAGTAGGGAATATGATAGTGATGCTTCACCTAATGCATCCATGATCCAATGGGGATGTCGTGAGTTAGGATTTGGGTATGAGTGCTGATTAGTAACATTGATATAATTTATCATGTTAAACCTAACTCTAATGCAATTATATAAAATGAGTATTCAAGTTTAATACTCTTACATGAGGGAATGATGGTGGAATAACCTCCTTAACATAATCATAACCTTAATGTGTTAATTGGTGGTTATCATAGCCACATGGTCGATACTTTCATATGCTAAACATGTGCATTATGAATATGATGAGTGTTAATCATATCCGGATTTCTTGCATGTTGATGTAATAAAGGAATGTTCTTAATGTTATTATAACCCTGCTATTATTGTTTATGAATACCACCTAGCTCATAAATGCAATATTGTGGCGATCTGGTGTATTATATATAATTGATGTTGTTGAGCCTTGCTATAAGGCATGAAAAGATAATGATGATATTACAGGGAATAATGTGATGGTCTTAATGACCTTTCGGCATGGTTGAGCTCTGAATGAGGTGTAATCCTCTTATGTTGATAAGGGTTGATACCCTGTGATATTGTGAAAAGGATTTATATCTTGTGAGAGCGTGATGACTAGTATAGTCTCATGAATGGAAAGTGAATATTACCATGTGATGATGAGATGAGAAATTATGTTTCATACGTTTTATATCTTTTCAAGTTTTGATATGTATATGCTTGCTAGAAGTGAATTAGGGTTTGTATGTCCATTTGTTTGATGCAGCCTTAATTCACCCAATTGGCATAACTAATCAAGTGCAACTCTAATCATGTAGTGCCATGTGCCATAGATCCATCTGAGTGTCAGCACTTGCCAGATGGTGAAACGATTATTCCTAAGGGAAACTCAGAGCGCATACTGATGAGTATGTGGGGTGCTTGTCATCCTGAATTCAAATGTTTAGGGAGGATGATTGCGGTCATACCTAACCCTCAGTTTGAGAATGGTTGTGGTCGTGTCTCAGTGATTATATATGTGATGACATTGGAGGACAACTACGGTTGTACCTCAGATGGTAGGGTATGCGTACCCACCTCTTTCACTAGTGCCATGACCTGTACCAAGGACGGACTAGGCTGTTAGTAGCTTGACCTTTCGTGTCGCTGTGGTGGACCCGTACTGACCGGGGACAGAGAAGATCTTAGGAGTCCGACTCTTCCTAGATCTTGTATGGCACTGATTTTGACTTAGTAGTGGTCTGTTGGATTTTGAGTGGTATCCTCAATTTCCTTAGGGCATAATAAAAATGTAATACAACCATATAGCATATCTATTTAGGGTTATACAAGACGCTTCACATTGGATGATAACCCTTGTTTGTTCTCTTTACATAATGATGATGCTTAGTACAATTAAGAGATAATAATTCTACTTATGTTGTGGATCATAAGATGGTAAATGTGTACATACAATAGTCATGCTTATGTTGGTTTCTATATTGCTACGACTGATTATAATCATGATGCTAGATATCCCATGTTGTTAGTTATATTTAGCATGCTAGTCTTGCCTTTGTAACTAGAGATGCATATACTGCTAATCATGCTTGTCTAGATAGTTATGCTTATGTTGTTAGCTCTTCTTATGATGTTGATATGTTCAACCAATTAGACATGCTCATGTTGTTAGCCATGCTATGTTACTAGACTTGCTCATGATGCTAGAATTGCATATGCTATTGAACTACTTATATTGTCAACAAGATAAAGGATGACAGTCTAGTTAATAATGATAGTTATTATCTGCTCCTTTATCTATTTTGTTAATCATCAGTACTATTAATCTTATTTGTTATATCTGATTAAACTTATTAACTGTTTAATTACATAAAAATGTTGTAATCAATAAACATTATTGATGGTTATATCTCTTGCTGGGACTGGGTCTCACCCTTTTGGTTCGCCACATTTTTTTTAGGTAATCGGAAGTGACGAAAAGAAATATGTGGCATCAAAGAGGAGATATAGTAATGAATATTTTAGAAATTTGATTAGATGTCTAGTGTGTCCTAGAGTCATCCCTGTACTCTCAGGTCCGGGTGAGATAAAGTTTGTATATAATGTTTCAAATGAATCAGACTTTTGTTAGCATATTAATGCTTGTTTGTGTGGCATAGTATGGATACCAGAAAGATGTCGGGATCCTTCAAACATTTCTGAGTGGGAGTTGATGTTAAAATCGGTTTTAATTTACCCATATTTTTGGGTATGTGATTAATTAGTGATTGATTGTGTTTTATGTTTTGAGTAATCTCGTTTAGCGTGACGAGGTCACGATAGTTCTTTAGTGATGGGATACCTAAAAAGGAGGTACACCTTGGTGATATGGGTAGTCCAATCACTCATTTTAAGATCATTTTATCCGAGGCCTCAAAACCTGGGATGCTACAATCTCCACCACTTAGAATCTTGACGTCCTCATCAAGGATCAACTATATGACCTCATAATATTTACTCATTTCAATGCAGACCCAGAATGGCCCATGGACCCCCAACTCTCGATCATGGAAAACTAGCACAAGGGTGGATACATCACCATGGATAACCTTTCCAACATGCCTAGACAGCAAGACTAATGATTGACATGCCACATGTCCATGTGGGCCCCACCTATTGGAGGGGCCATGGCTCTGATACCATTTGTAACACTTGGTCCAACTTCCCAAGGCTATAGTAGACTTTCAAGAATGACGAATAGCCCCATAAACCACCACTGGCTTTAATTATGTGCATGAGTATTGTAGTTCCAAATAATATTGGCATAAAAGTCATGGACTTCGTGCTAGACATCAAATTTTTGAAGCACACACACTCTACACATAAAGCATTGAGAGGATGTGCTTTGAACACCCTAGCAACCACCTTAATCACCTCAGTCGTTGCAAATTGAGATTCAAACAAGGCTCAGAATGGGAAGGGATTCCTAGGAAGGAGTTCCATGTACCTATTCAAGGCTTGATTTGAGATGAAAGAGGTTCCATCAAAGCATGCATGCCTTGGATTAGAGGAGGAGGATGGTGGTCTAGTAGGTGTGGATCTCTTCCTACGGTTGGAGGCCATATTGTCAGATGAAGATGAGAGAACCACCAAAGGAAGGAGAGAATACAAGAGTTAGGTCACCTAACCACCTAGAATGTGTGTTAGCGAGGCAAGCAAGGATGATCGGAGGCTAGGAAGGGTGTAGGAGGTGTTGGTCTAGCCTAGTGTTTGAGGATGAAGCACTGGAGGTTGGGTATCGTCCGACTTTCTCTAGTTGAGAGGGAGAAAAGTTGGTTGATTCCCTTTTCAATTTCCATCATGTCATGCGATTGGTCAAGTTCTATGTTTTAGAAACTCAACTAAACTGACATTTCACTTCAATCCTTGGATAGTGACCGGTCGAGTTGTATCAGGAGAAACTCAACTGAATGGTCAGCCCATCCAAATCATAGGAAATTTCATTCGAAGCATCTAGCGTGCTATATAAATTTATTTCTGTAGATTTTCATGCATTTTGAACATACTTACACACATTCCACTCATCATTGACTATTTTTTGTTAGAAAACACGTGTTTGTGAAAAATAGCAAAAAATAAGTGAAACAAGGCATGAAAGCATAGCAATTATAGCACTGTAAAGTAAAACATGACCACTTATGAGCAAGAAACATATAGGAATGATAACATCTAGCTAGATTTCATGTCTGTATCATCAAGAGAAGTTATGAGCAGTTTTGATCTAATAAAAGTAAATTTCTCTCTAGCTAGAGGTTTAGAGAAAATGTTTGCAAGCTGATTCTCTATGTCCACAAGCGTGATGTAGATATCCTCCTTGGCAATGTGGTCATGAAGAAAGTGATGAATGAACTCTATATGTTTATCTCTACTATGAAATATGGGATTATAAGAGAGATTAATTGCACTATTATTGTCACAATACATAGGAGAAGCATCAAAATGAATGTCAAAGTCTTGGAGCATTTGTTTCATCCATAGGACTTGGGCACAACAACTCCCAACTACAATTTATTCAGTCTCGGTAGTTGAAAGAGCCATTGTTCTTTGTTTCTTAAAGAACCAAGAAACCAAGCATGGTCCTAGAAGAAGCAAGTGACACTTGTGCACTTCCTATAAATCAAACAATCTACGTAATAAACATCACTCTAGGTAGTGATAGTAAAGTCCCTTGACTTGGGATACCATAGTCCAAAATTTTGAGCTTGGTCTAGATATCTAAAAATCCTCTTAACCACTATGAGATGTGATTTTCTTGGACTTGAATTAAAGCGAGCACACAAGCCAACACTAAACATTGTGTTAGGTCTAGAGTCAGTTAAATATAATAAACTTCCAATAATACCTCTATAGAGATTCTCGTCCACTTTCTCAACTTCTTCATCTTTGTCAAGCTTGGCAGTGTTTGACAAGGGGGTTTCCAAGAGCTTGGTGTTCTCCATCCCAAAGCTCTTAAGTAGTTCACTTGTGTATTTTCCTTAGTTCATGAAGTTGCCTTCCTTGGTTTGCTTGATTTGGAAATCAAGATAGAAATTAACACCCCTCCCATCATGCTCATCTCAAATTCACTCTACATAATAGAACTAAACTCGTTCCAAAGATCCAGATCAGTTCAGCTAAAAATAATATCATAAACATAAATTTGAATGATCAAAAAGTTGCTAGAAGTGTGTTTTAGAAATAGAGTAGAATCGAATTTGTCCATGATATACCCATTGTCTAGCAAAAAGTTCTTTAATTTATCATACCAAGATCTAGGAGCTTGTTTGAGTCCATAGAGAGCTTTCTACAACAAGTAAACATGGTTAGGAAATTTATCATGTTCAAAGTCGGAAGTTTGAGCCACATAGACTTCCTCTTCTAGTGTACCATTCAAAAATGCACATTTAACATCCATTTGATAAAGTAGGAAATTCTTGTAACTAGAAAAAGCAAGTAACATTCTAATAGATTTAAGTCTAGAAACAGGTGCATAAGTTTCATCAAAATCAATACCTTCTTGTTGGTTGTAACCTTGAGCTACTAACCTTACTTTGTTCCTTACCACTTTCCCACTTTCATAAAACTTGTTGTGGTAGACCCACTTTGGTGTCAATGATCTTCCTATCATTTGGTCTTGGCACTAAGGTCCACACCTTGTTCTTCTCGAACTCCTGTAACTCTTATTGTATGGATATGATCCATTCATCATCCATGAGATCTTATTTGACATTCTTTGGCTCAAGTTGAGAGATGAAGGCATTCTCATCTTGTTCCTTGTTGTATGCAGCCCACACCCTCACCCTTTAAAAAGGATTACCTATGATGATCTCTTTAGGATGATGCTTTGAAAAGCAGAGAGTTGGATTCTTCATTTCTTCTTCTTTATATTCTTCATCAACTAACACCTCTTATCAACAATGTTGAGCTCTTACACGTGAGGGATCACCTCATCTACAACATCATCATTAACTATGTTTTTGGAAATAGAGGGGTTAGTCTCAACAAATTTAACATTGGTAGATTCTTCTACTTTAGACAATTCAATGTTATATACTCTATAAGTTGTTCTATTAGTTTTACAACAAAGAAATAAAGCCTTGTACGATTTCACATCAAACATATTGAGAGAAACCTTGGTGTTAAAAAAAAATCAATGACAACCAAAGACATAAAAGAAATCAATAGATGGATTTCTACCCCTCCATAACTTATAGAGGGTTTTCTTTAAAGATGGATGAGTGAAAACTTGGTTTTGCACAAAACATGAAGTGCTAACGGTTTCGGCCCAAAACTTCTATGGAGTGTCATACTTGTTGAGGCATTCAAGGTGAAGAAAAGTTATGTGCAAACTCGGATTCCTCACAAAACCGTTCAAACAAGTAATTTTCAAATTCTCCCCCATGGTCACTACGGATAGAGATGATTCATAAAGATGCCTCATTTTCAACTCATTTATAAAAATCTAAGAAAACATCAAATCTATCACTTTTTCAGACAAGATAAAAGGTCCAAGTATAGAGATAAATTCATCGACAATCACAAGGCTATACTTGTACCGCAAAGAAATCGAGTACTCATTGGTCCAAATAGATCAATGTGAAGAAGTTCAAGAGCTCTTTTGCTACTAAGAACTCCTTTGGATTTGATGGAGGACTTGGTTTGCTTTCCTTGCATGCAAGGTTGGAATTCCTCATCCTTTTCAAAAACCAATTTGGGAAGTCCTCTGAAGAATTCCCTTCTGCTCGACTTCTTCAATTGATGCATATTTGAATGACCAAGCCTACAGTGCCACAAAGATATATCACTTGAATTGGCAAGAAGACATCTACCAACAATAGGATTAATCGAATCAAGAATAATAACATAGAGATTACCATTTCTAGTTCCCTTATATATAGCATTTTAGGAGAGGGAATCTAGAAGAAAGTATTCTAGTGAGGTAAAAAGAACAAGATAGTAATTATCACATTATTGACTAACACTAATTAAATTGAAATGTAGGCCATCCACAAGAAGAACATTCTTGATGCATAGTGAATCACCTACATCACCCTCACCTATCACTTTACCTATTTTGTTGTCACCAAATGTCACAGATCCTCCTTTCTTCTTTGTGAATTGGTTAACTGACTGATTTCACCTGTCATATGCTTTGCGCAACCACTAACAACAATCCATTTTCCTTTTACCTACAAGAAAGGAAGATGTTGGTCCCTAATTGAAACCTTGGTATCCAATGTTAGCTTCAAGACCCATTTCATCTTTGGGTTGGTGCCATATTCTCTATAAGGAAAATAAGTAGAGTAATGGTCATCACTCTTGTAATGCACACAAACCATAGGATTCTTAGAGGCGGAAGACTCTCCATTAAAAATAGGATATTACTTGCTCTTTTCTTACGCTTTCCCTTGCTCCTGCTCTTTGGATCTCCCCCTACATATCCCAAACCACTAGTACCAACTTATTTGGTAGAATGATCTAGAACTTCACTGAGGGACTTAATCCCTTTAAGGAAGTTTTGCAAGGAAGCTCTGAGCTTGTTATTATTATCACTAAGAGTAATGATAGTAGAAGATAAACTAGCAAGATCATCTTGTGCATGAACTAAGTCAACCTCCAAATAGAGGGCTTATGTATGATAGGTTTCTCTCTCAAGAGTAATGCTAGCTACCTCATTACTAGGCAATAAAGGCCTACAGGAAAGATCATTAATTTGAGCAAGCAATCTAGCATTTTCAGTTCTGAGTAAGATAAGTTCATCAAGATAAATCCTATTCTCATCTTTAATAGAATCACAAGCATGTTTAAGATCATCATTTTAAGTTCTAAGTAAAACAAGCTCATCAAGTCGAACTAGGTTTTTTTCCTTAAGACTATAGATGTTCTTAAGGTAAATACCATTCTCTACTTCAACTCCATTATATAGGAGCTTAAGATCAACAAACTTCCCTTGCATAGAATCAATGCTATAAAGATACAATTTTTCATTTTGATCAAGAATATCAATCTTAGCATGCAAATCATCTATGATCTTCCCTAATCTCTTCTTCCTAGATTTACATTTGAAATAAGAAGAGCATGTATTATTAATCATATCAATGAGAGTTTTTTTGGATAACTCATGGAAGTTTACCTCACTTACCTCACTTACCTCACCAATGTCTTCACTAGTAGAGGACATGAGTGCAAGATGGCATTCTCCCTCATTGTAGCTGGAATCACTTGAAGAAGACTCTTCCCATGAAGCATGGGTTGCATCCTTGCTCTTCTTGTCCTTCCTCTTGTACTTGCCTTCCTTCTTGTAGTTCTCCCTTTTATTGGAGATGCTCATGTGGTAGGACTTCTTGGCCTTAGGGCATTCATTCTTGTATAGCCCCTTTTTTCCACATTGATAACACCTTGGAGTGGAGGAGGAGGAAAACTTTCACTTGAAGTGCTTGCACTTGGAGTAGTTTGCTTCATGGTCACTGAGGGCTTCATCTTCACTTGAGGAGGGAGGAGAGGACCGAAAAGCAAGTTGTTGTTGGACAATCATTGCCTCCACTTGATCTTTGAAGGAATAGTCTTTGATGTTCTTTGACTCCTTGTCTTTTTGCTTTTCATCTTCCTCTTTCTTATCAAGTCTTGGCTCATGTTCTTGAAAGTTTCCAATGAGATCTTTGGTGTCTATGTCACCAAGGCTTTAACTTTTTCAATGGAAGTCACCTTGGAGTCCCATCTCTTGGGAAAAGACCTAATAATTTTGGAGTTGATGGTCCCTCCATCCATGGTGTGACCCAAAGAAGCAAGTCTGTCAATGATGGTGTTGAGCCTTGTGTACATTTTAGCACTCTCTCCTTCTTTTCCATCTTGAAGTTTTCAAGGAGTCCTTGGAGCATGTAGATCTTTTACCCATTGAATTTCTTTGTTCCTTCATAAGTGATGCACAAATTTCTCCAAATCTCATGGGCTATGTCCTAAGATGAGATCTGGTTTAACTCAGAGGGGGTGAGAGTAGCATAGATGATGCTAATTGCCTTTGCAGTAACTTGCTATTTCTTGAGCTTTGCTTCATCCCAAGTGGTTACATCACTCTACGGCTCCTTGTAATCAAGGATGACTACTTTACACATGTCTTAGCTCATCCCTTGAAGGTAGAACTGCATTTGTCTCTTCCAATAAAGGAATTTTGTGTCATCAAAAATTGGGGGTATCATGGAGAAACCACCTTCCAAGTTGAGAGACCCAAGTAGGTTGTCTCCCATCTTCTCGTCTCGTTGGATATCTTGTTGGAGAAGACCATGGATTTGATATCACTTGTTGGAATAAATGGGCTCTAGAGGGGGGTGAATATAGCTAAAAATACATTCATAAAATTTGTTATACCTTCAAGTTACAACAAGATATGGGATTTGTGAATATTGAATTTGTACTGCAACTAAGTATACATAGGAAGGATGAGAGAGATTGAACAAATACAAAAATACAAGATATTTAGAGTGGTTCCAATCAGCAAACTAGGAGAAAGTCAATCCACTACCTAGAGTGGTCACGCTCTAGAACTTTGCAACCAATATATACTTATATTCCATTATAAGATATACAATATGACCTTCCTTTTCCAGGTCAAGGATACCCAACCTTTCCTTTGAGGATAAGGGATCCAATAACCAACCACAAACTTACCTATCCGAAGGAACTAGAGTTTTCTACCTCTACAAGGTCTTACCCACTATTGCAAGAAGTTGGACACATTCACAAAGGAGATTCCCTTCTTGCACCGGGTCTTTTTCCTTAAAGGGCTTACCCACTTCTACTCCCAGATCTTCAAGCTTGACCTTCTCCTTCATCTTAGAGAAGCTTTTGCACCTTCTTCTACATCTTGAAGAATCTTGCACCATCTCCTTCACTTGTAGAAGCTTTCACCAACTTTATCTTACAAAAAGGGATTGGGGAAAGGGAAGCTTTGAGAGCTTTATAAGCATATAATGCAGTATCTCTCTCACAAAAATCCTATCTCACTCATATGGACATTTGTATTTGTAAACAAGAGAGAGAAAGGGGCTCAAGTTGACTAGATGTGCTCTATTTTGGCTAGGAGCTTGAATAACATTAAGGAGAAACCTTGGAATGAACTCCAAGAAGCTATATTTATAGTTGGGGACGTCCACTAGAGGCTAGGATCACTAAGGAATGTTTTTGGTCGTTTGGGGTGTTGCAATGGATATAATTTTGAGTTTTGTAATACTAAAATGGTTGGAATCACTTTTTTTTGCATTCTCCATTCAGTGCATTCGGTCGAGTTTTAATAAAGGTACCTCCACAAATTGCACTATGTGAAAAAGAAAATTTGAAGTATCTGTCGAGCTTATCCTTGATGGAACATGACCGATTGCTTAAATTAAGTTTTGCCCAGTGCAAGGATCGTTCGAGTTCTTTGTAAGGTAAACTCTACTAAACATGGACATCCTCAAAATCCATCAAGGGGATTGGTCGAGTTTGTCATAGGCAAAACTCGACTGAAAAACACCCAGTAATGAATTTTTCAAATTTTGGGCTCCTAATTTTTCTCATCTTAGCGACAAGCCATTACCTCAATACAAATTATTACAAAATAATCTGAAGTGTTTAATGGCGTTTTCCAAAAAAGTGCATTTGCATTACTTTTTACTTAAACTTGATCAAGCTAAGGCTTGATAAAATTTATCCTTTTCATGTACTTAATGCTTGAAATCAATCTCAAGTAGACATATTAGATACATATGAATGGAATGGTTCACTCATTATCAAAATATGGACAATGTATAACACTCAGTTCAACACTTTCTTGCTTCTTATTGGTTTCACAACCTTCATATGTATCAAAATCATCTTATAGAAGAAAGAGCTTCTAGATAATCATTGATCCAATTCAACACTAGATTAGCTAGTTTTCTCTATGGCTATAGGAGAGTTGAGGGAGGAAGGTTGGTGGTGGGAATGGAGCATATTTATGCGAACTTATATGGGTCAAACCATTCATTGTTGAGAGTGAAATTTCCTATAAGTAATTCCCTTCAAATTACACATAGGAATTTATATCAATATTCTCTCCATAGGAACCCTAAGAATTTCTCTATTCAACATCACATTTCTACTACCAGAACAAGGAATTCCACCAGGTAGCACCTAAAAATGTTGGTTTCTATTGGTATGTCATCAGGAAGGAGAGATATGCTTTTTCTTTTTTGAGTTTTTGAGTTACAAAGGATTTGAATATATACTGGATAGAACATTGGATTCCATTCTAAATTGTCTCATTGATGAACAAACCTTCAATTAAAACATAAGGAAGGGAGGGGTGAAGATTTGAGTAACAAGTCTTTATTTTTTCTCTACTATGTAAGAAAAAAGGCAATTTTAGGTAGGATTGAAGTAGCTCTCCAAATTGTAAAGTAGTTTGAATTGAATATCCTCTCCATTAAAATAATGGTGTGGTTCTTAGTTGAAGTCCTACTTAGTACACCTGAAGACCAACATCTATGTCTCTTTTCAATCTCTGGATTTAGGGCATGAGGAATTCTCATGTGATGTTGGCATCCTGGGGAGGGGCTCCACCTTCCGATGATCACTTGCTTGCTCCCCTCAAGAGTCATCTCTCCTATGTTGATGAGTCCTACTAGGTGGTTAGATGGGTTGCAAAACACTCACATCTGATCTGTAGGGTTAGGCTATCAGTAGCACTCTTAGTGAAAGGTTTGGTGGCTACATGGTGACTTCCATGGTGAACCTTTGTGTGCCCTCTTTGTAGAAACGTCCAACGCATCTGACGATGTTCCTTCTCTAATAGGCTAGAAACCCAAATTTCTTGATTTCTACCATTTCCATATTTGTTTATCTTGTTCAATTCTTTGTTTTAAGGTTTTAGTTTGTTTGTGTTAACTTCTTTTCTATTAGTCTCCTTTAATCAACATTTATCACCTATTAGTTGATTTATGGTCCACTCTATTAGGAGAATAATGAGATTTTTAACTTTTGTAGGTCTCAATTTTCCCTTCATTTGATCTTGTTTCTTGGTTGTATGTCTTCATTTGAGGAGATAACCCATCGTTAGAAAACATTCAAGTTCAGCTCTCTACCGCCCCTTCATTCTCAAGTTTAAGGAATCCCTCGTGAAAAGCTACTTGAGTCAGCATCATAGAATAGGAGTCAAACATGACTTGCTTACTTTTGTCCCATATGAGTTTTAGTGGTATAGTGTCCTTAATCATGATCTTTATTTATTCTAGTGGTGTAATACCCTCTTCGTGTAGATCTCGTGTGCTTATTAAGTAATGAATGTTGGGTTTTTGATAGAAAAAAATGTAGAGGAGTCAATAAAATCTTGAGAATGCCACGAGCATGATTCATCTAATGCAACAAAACCAAACTAAGGTTATAAGATAATAACTTATCATGAAACACCTTATCATAGAAGAAGTTACAAAAATTCAACTTGATATTGTCAATATAGATCTTCCAGTCTACATCACTTTGGAATCTCAAAAAAATCAGAAATCATAATTCATTTCCAATGCTTTTTTGCCACTCTAAGACTCACCTTAGGATATGTGTGGAAAAATACTCTTTTTTAGTGGAATGCAAGATTCTACAGTTGACTTTCTAAGGTGGAACTCCCCTTTCCATGACAAAGGGGCACAAATTACTATGTCACAATGATGCTTTCATTGATGACTCATATGAACCCTGAGTCAGCTCTAGTGGTGTAACACCCTAATTTTTCTTACCACATGAGTGGAATCTAATTTTTTTTTGACTTAGGTGTTTTAGTACATGATATTCATAACAATAATAATAGACAATAACCATTACATACTATACATGAAATAAATTCTCAGGAAAAGAAACTTAGATACACCAAACATAACAAAAAGATTATATACATGATGTTAAAACGTGTACCCTATATTAATGTCTTGGATTGTGTAGATGGCATACCACCAAAAAAACCTCCTAAAAATGTCGCTCCATGATCTTGACATGACTATATTCTGAAATGATGTACCTACAAACATCTCGTTCCTAGTCATGAACAAAGGGAAACCTAGGTTAGAGTAAGTGGCATTGAATTTCTAATATAATAAACATAATTTACTTTAATGAAAATTTGAACAAAAATCAGGAAGTTTTAAACTTATATTGGAGTGATGTGTCTTTTATTCATGTCTTTTATCTGATTTGTTGCCACCATTATACAATAAGTCCTCTTCAATTGGCGTATCTATGCCCTGAATTGGTACTGAAGCACCTATGAACCAAAACTATATGCCTCTGAGTGACACTACAGTGTCTATGAATTGGCATAACTTCACCCTGAATTTGTACCAAAGTACCTCTAAATTGGAGTAAACACTCCTCATAATTGGCAAAAGATGTCTCTGAATCATCTTCGGACTAACTAAATGAGGAAGTATCATATAATTTCTTATGTGAAGGTTCTGACTCGATTATCTTAATCTAAATTTACTAAATTATGAATTTGAACTAATATTGAAATTGAATACTAATATCTGAGAAGAAATATGATTCTAAATCTATATTCTTAAAATTATGAATTGAATCTAAATCTGATACCCAAATCTGATATACCTATAAACTAAATTGATCTTGTTTATAAGTTCTTAACATGTTGAAATATTAAAGTGTGACTTAATGTGATCTTGCATTCAAAAATAGGATATCAAAAATCTGAGTCCAAAAGATCAAGGAAATAAAATGAACTATGTGTAGAAATATGGAGTATCTATAACTTATCATAACACTTGAAATCTGGTATTTTGGCAACATAACTCAAAATGAATGAAATCTGATTATTCTAAGCATACCAGGATATGAAACACTAATGTCTAAAAGTAATCTCTAATTTACTTATAGGAAGCTATAGGTTGGATCATAAAAATAAATAAATTCTATGGGCATGACCCACTTACCTTTGTTGTAGAGAATTAAACAATTTTCGTGAGTTCTCCAATGAACTCTTAATCTTGAAAAAGACATTTGAATATGTGTTTATTAATTTTAACTAGTAATTGCACGTGATGCGCAGGTGGTTCATATTAGCAATTAATGATTTCTTATAAGTATATATTGCCCATTTTATTACTATATATTGAGATCTCATTAAAACTTATCATTGCATATCTTTGTAATTAATCATTTTCTGAATACCGTCACTATTGAAATATAATTAGATATATATTTTGAAAACACTTATAGAAAAAATGAGAGACATTTAATACATGCATATAATTTCCCAAACTATATTCAATGATAAATTAAGACATTTATACTTGTATGCATTATTACCTCTGAGTTCATACGTACTCTAATACAAGATATGTCCACTGCTAAGTACATATTAGTTATCATCTTATTATCTAGTTGTGATTTGTAAACTATTATTAATAATTCACTTATTTAATTCTTGCATTTTATGCCTTATGAAATGATTATTTCTATATAATGGAATAAAAAGAATGAATCAAAATATAATATGTTAAATTATGTGATCCTTTAGTTGTAAAAGCATAGTCAACATAAGATAACACTATTTCAAGTACAAGATCTAAGCCTATTATTATAATTGCAAAACATTTGTATTTGATTGTATCAGATGAAGTGTGTATTGTTATTTGGAGTTGAATAAGGTGGGGTTATTCATCCTTATTCATAATTACAGTACATTGGCACTCACATTTAGCAGAGGTTGTCTCAACCTTCTGGCATAAGATGTATTACTTATCCTTCAATAAATCTAAAATAGTTTGAAGACTTAGCTCTCATTAATATTTGACTCATGCTAACAAACACATGTTTGGAAGTTAGTAACTTATCCTCTATGTTTCTTTAAAGGAGAGACTAAGTTTTACATCGAAATATTGATAGTTAACAAACAACATTATAATTCTATGAAAAACACTAGAAACCTCACACAATTCCATCAATGACACTTTCCATTGAAGGTAATGATATCCAACTCAACCATTGTTTCTACAAAGATTTTAGATTAAAGTTACCTTATAAAAGAAATGAATTCTGAGACTATGACCATATGATACTACAACTTTTTCTTATCATAATCAGGGACTTCAATAACAGATACGAGCCTCATAACATGATGCTTATTAGTATCTTAACTTAGTTAATGGTTTCACATAAGATAGAAATAAAAGATGATGAACATGTTTATACTCATCAATAGACTCCTCATCTCCAACCCTATCACAAGCAATGATCTTTACAAATGAGAACCAACATTGGTTTTCATAGAACCTAATGCTAGTATTAACTAGATATTTCCAACACTTTTATTATGTATATAACAATTATTTATTGGGTCTCAAATTCAGTAACAATATAACACTTGGGGAAGTATTCATGTTATCATTTTATGTCATACCAGTATATGAATCACATTCATTAAGTATGTTCAATCAATGAGTGTAAATTTATTTCAAAGGATGCAATCTTTATAGCATTAATACATCTATTTGATGGTTTTATGACGTGGATGAAAATAAATTTACTTTATTATAGTGATGCATTCTACATGAAGCATTGTTCACACAACCATTAGAAATATTAAGGCAACTCACTTGAATATGACAAATATGTAAGTTGTTTGGTCTTTTATTGTAAACTCATTATATTCATCAAATTTAGTAGGCTTATCATAGGCAGAAATAACCTTACCAAATATCATTAGAGATTGGCATGCTAATATCCTCAATACATTCTTTTGAATGTTATATTGATCCTAAAATTAGCATAATATGGTATACAACAAACATCAAACAATTAGGTCTTCATGCACATATGACAAGCTAAAGATTGGTTTTGGATACACACTTGTTGGATGTTAATGTTCAATTAGCGTTCCAATAATGCAGTTTTGTAACAATGTAGACGACTTCATAATAATGAAGTAGAAGAGCTAAAAAAATGAAAAGAATGTCACTACAATCAATTTCAGAATAGTTGAAATCTATTGAAGATTTGATTGAATGCCCAAACTCATATGGAATACCTTAGTTTTTTTTTATCTTGAATCTTATTACTTGCATAATAATACTTGAATGTTGAACTAAGATCCAACAACCTCATTCTTATCATTTGTAAGAGAAAGGATAAGGTAAGATAGATCAAGGACTTATCTTGAGAAAAGTTGAAATTTATTGATAAATTTGTTGCTTGTCAAATTTCATAAGTAATACCTTCGTTTCTTTTCATCTTAAACTTTATTACTTGCATAATTATACTTACAATCAAGATAAGATCCAACACCCTCATCCATCTCATCTGTAAAAGCAATATGAAATTAGGCTAGAATGATGTTGTGAGATGCATCATAACATTGGTGTGGTTCTTCTCATTAAAGTCATGTAATTATGGCACTACCTTATTCAACCAACTCTATGATTTTACGATCCCTATAATTACTCGTGAGTTAGTGTATATAAGTGAAGTGAATACAAATATAAAAGTGTCTAGAATCAAGCAAACTATTAATTTGTCTTATATTTACCAACAACTCGTGTGATACTAATACATAATAATGACTTTTCATTCTCACAATAAATGTTGATTAATTTACTTCGCATCCAATAAGAAGTAAGCTTAAAAAACCTGTGGCATTGCGATGAGAGGAATATTTCCCTTACAAAGAAACTCACAATTGCTACATTAAAAATGGATATCATGTAGCCACGTTTATGTAGACAGAAAATACATTTATGGACAAAGAAATCAACTAAAACAACCAAATTAAAGTATTTCCTTGTAGTATGCATGTAAAGCATCGAGCACCACATAAAAACTGCAATATTCAGAAAATTGAATACCAAATGTAATTTCAAATGTTAATAGCACCTCTTTACCTTGGGCATCCTAGATGTCTGCAAAGCAATAGCTATAAGATATGGACACCCGTTCGTTCAAGTTGCCAATGTCCATTGTACTCACCTTTCTGTAGCCACCAAAAGTACTCTTTGTGGTCGTCTCCTAGTGATTATTCTAGAGGATGACAGAAGGTCGAACACAAGATCTGGACGCGATGACCCTAGGTTATAGATTACTGTTAAGTATGTTCACGGCCTGGTCAATTAGAAACAAGTTCATGGGCAACGAAAATATCTAAAACCAAGTAAACGTACTCATATTAATAGATAGATGCGTTAGACATCAATTGTCAATCATGAACTATAATGTATGGACTCATCGAGCTATTGTTACCGGTCTGATGTATACATCATTATAGTTCTTGTTAAGATTTGGCATAGAAACTATTTACGAAACTAAAACTGTTAGATATCAAGTGCCATATTGTTGTTGCTATTAATGCTACTTCTACAGAGATAGTCCACTGTGGAAAGATAATTATACGCGGAAATTAAACCACATAGACACAGTCACGTTTATATATTCATAATGCATCCCAGCCAGGCGTTCTCAAGGTTACAAAGTTGCATCGAATGTTTGCCATGGTGGGTATGGGCAGAAGAGGCCGTTAAATATAGTACCATTAGGTCCACATATGCCATAATATTGGGGCATGTGCAATCTCCATTGCCAACCCAAATTGGATCACGATTTGCGGGGGTGTTGTATACTGGTAGATGATTATGATTTATGTTGGTCCCGACGTCATTATCATCTAGGGTAGCACTAGCTCTTCCATGCACGGATGACAACTTTGAAATTAAAACTCTGACTATACTGAGGCGATAATGAGATATAGATTGATCAGATGATGGCTTGTCAACGTGCTATGTGATGACTGGGGATGCCAGACTGTTCCTGGGATATTGAAGAGCAACGCCCTCATGCTGTGCTTCTCGTTAGCGAAGCGACCTAGGGTGTGCACCTCGACGGACAAGCAAAACAACGATAAGATGCTCCCTAGTTGGTGATTGCGGCAGGCGTGAAGGTGGCACTACATATCCAATCGACCAACAAAGTGCGGGCGGAGCGACAAAGATAATATGGAGTCAGCAGAAACAGCTAGCATGCTGGTGGCGGCGGTGTTCCTAGAGAAAGGCTAGCATGGATCTTTACGGTTATTTCTGCAGTGCGCACGATAGAAGTACGGTTGTATAGAGAGAAACTTATCGGTGTTTGTTTTCAGCAGTCCAATCAATTAAGGATTTCATGGTCACGGAATCAAGGAGTCTATGGATTGAATGAGGAGCCCAACAAATTATGGTGACTACGATGACGAAAACGAGTGGTGCCTTTTAGTAGAGTTAGATAGTAGAAGATTATTCATTTCCTAACTATACTTCAGTTCATTTTATAGGATTTACGTTAATCCAGTCTTATATTTGGACACCACCCTAAGCTTATCGTGATGTCATAATAATTCCTTATATAATCTTATTGTATTGACACATCTACCCAATTCATTATACTAAAAGCTTATTCCAAAATATTCCCCAATACCAACATCAACTTGTATACATCTTAGATCCATCACATATTCAAATAAAATTCGTAAAGCTTTATGTTATGATTCCTTTACTATCTTTATAACATTCTTTTTCTGAAGATACTCGGTCGTAACTACATGAATGTTTTAGAAAATATAAACACTCATGGTGACTTGCCTCTTAGATTAATCCTAGGACTCCAATACTATTTAAATTGTGATCCTCTAATAAGGTTAAAACAATATATAGGGTTTTGCAATCATGGTGACGAGTACATGATATTCTAATTATCCTTATCTTGCTAACATCTATTTTATAAATTATATCGCCCTTGCACTCATATTTGCTAATTCATGCATCAATTTTTTTTGATATTAATGACCGACCATAAGATATCTTTTCAAATCATTAAACTACATATTCTTATTGCATCATACCTTTAAAGCTTGTGCGGTGTTGATTCCCTAAAGCTTAGTGACAAGGTTCACACCTACATCATAAATTTAACATAGCATCAACACATACAATCATATCCATCTTTCCCTCAACTTCATAGCATCATATGATACTTACCATGGTCTTAGACCTCTATTAATTTGATCAACATCTCTCAAGTTTTCCAATGGAGTCCTTATACGTCTTATTCTGACAATCAGAGTAAATTCAATGATCTTATTAAGAGAGTTGCATTGAAATTGTAACCATCAATTAAATAACCTCATTTTTTTGTTCAAAAAAAATTGGGCCATATGCTATTGGAATCACGACCTACTAGTGGTTCAATCTACAGATGCCTGCATTGGCCCAGCCGTGGCTGACTTATTCCCAGATGCAACAGTAGGGCACAATCCCCTGTTTCCTCAGTGAAAAAAAGCATCATCACTTCCAACAGCGTGGCTTGAGCCCCGGTGGCGCTTGACCCATCAAAGTTCACCTCAAGCCTTCGGATCTCCTCTTTGTCAGCCATTGTCGCCAACTTTGGCTAGATCCAATTACTAGATGTGCTAGCCTCTCTTCAGCCAAATCATATGGCATCGTCCTACCCTGCTTCGAGATCAAAATAGGGTGGGGCACGACACACTCTTCATGACGGTTGTCAGCTTCGATCTAACCCTCGTCATAGCGTCCGAGAACACTACAGTCAACACTCAGTTTTGCCGTTCTTTTACCTTATTTTGTAGACATGATCGCAAGTCCTAGAAGGTGTTAAACCCTCAAATTTTCTAGTAGTGGCTCACCTCCCTTCTTCCTTTCTTATACCTTACACTCCATATACTCGTAGGAAAGAACCCTAATCAGTTTTGTCATACATTTCTGGTCCAACCTCTGAGGCTTTATAAACTATATCATTTCCTAATCTAGTAATCATATCCACTCCAGATGGGAATCTTGGTTGAGTCACTATTCTGGAAGAACAACGTCTCGAAAGGCACTCTATTTTTCCTTTTTTTTATGCCTTCCCTTCTTTGAACTGGTTCACTTACAAATGAATCATCCAGTTGGATATAAATTGATGGTTCAATCTTCTATTGGCCTTAAAATGTCACATTCTTTCTAATTTCTTCTAAAACTCTTCTAGGCTACTCTGTAAACTTGATTGGTCCCAAGAAAATTAGGATGTGACAATAATGCCCACCTTTTTGAAAATTTCATCTTTGAAGTTCGTCTAAACTATAGGAGGCTACCGAACTAAGGGTTTAACATATCTTACTAATTCATGGTAGCTTTTGTAAAGTCCCATAGGAACCTATAAAGTATGACCTTCTAATGAATAACTAATTATGTCTAGCATCCTTATCAAACTATCATGTACAACCATTACAAAAATTTATAGGAAATTTTATGAATAAATGACTATTGTTTCTTTACTCTTAATTCTTTTTTATCTCACTCTGGAGCTTGTTCTCTGGTCCCTGATTTCATAACCTCCACTAAGATACCAGGTCTACATGAGATGCAGATAGGGCCTGCGTTATGTATCTGAATTGTCCTACACTAGGGAATGGGCCTCATGAACTACACAAATGGCCTTATTCTAACTCCATAATATGATTTTGTCTCATTAGATATGCTCTTATATGAATCATAATGCAATCTAACCTCATGGTCTTACCATGATCTTAAATCCTAACACATGGATATTATCTTGGAAACATAATGCATTCAACACTTAATATCTTATCACATGTTCAATTCTTAGGTCTTAATCATTCTAAAAAATCATCTTAACATGTTTATACTTGAGATCTAGGACATAGTAAGAAACTAGCAATGAAAGTACAAAATTTTTACTTACATGTCTTATCTTAATATCTTAGAACATTGGATCACATTAATCATGAAAATCTTATTTATGAATCATCTAAATATGTTGAGATTGATAAACACTTATCATGAAATCTTATAGCATAACTCTTAATGGACTTACATTATAAATCATGATCATCTTGAAAAACAATAATAACAAATCTTTACTTTAAAACTAAATCACCAACACCTTAATCCTTGTTAATTAATCATAACTACACTACTCTTCTTGTTATCATAATATTAAGTAAATTATGGACATTTTGCATAGTGGTATAAAACATGTAAACATATTAAGTGTAACTATAACTGAATACACAAAGGGCTTGGACCACATACTTTGGTTTGCGAAATCATGCACTAAAGTCATTCAGATTCCCTTCACCTCTAATCATATACTACACAATTAGGTCAAAATGGTGTTTCCTCCTCGTATCAATATGCTCTTAGCTAGATAATCCCCACGTATTGGTATTCTCTATATTATCATATAACCATTATTATCCCTAGAAATATCCAAAGAAACATTAATCGATCATCTTTTCTAAGCTCCATCTCATATCAACATCAAGTAAAATTCCATATTATTTCTATCCTAGACCAATAATCCATACTATCACATATTTTGTATTTCCATATACTTGACATGAATAACATTAAAGATTTTTAGTCACATCTAGAAATCATCATATCATAAGCTTAAACTCGGTCCATAACATTAGTTCTATCACCCTCAAGTATTTTCCTTAACAACCATCGAGCTAAATTTGTGACTGTAATCCTCCCTTGGGATGAAGGTCCTAGGGACATCAAGAGTTCTCCAATTCTCATCAAGTATAGAAAGAAAAAGACATCATCTACCTCCAATCATTATCTCACCTTATAGCCTAGTTGATCATTTATTTGAAGATAGAGACCTTTAGTGTGCATCTTAGGGTTCTAAAAAGTTTGTAATTAGGTTTAGGTGACCATCTACCTCAAACTCTTTGTGTCAACCCTTCTTTTTGTCACCTCCAGATGCATATTGACTGGTCATACATCTAGAAGTGCCTTGTCTTATCATATTTATCTCATCAAAGAGTACACATGTCCCATACCATATGCACAAGACAAAATGAGACAAGAAAAATAAGTTTAAGATTTATGTCTATAACATCCCCTCTACAAAATCCCATAAGCTTGTATCACACACCACAAAAATGTGAGACAAAGAGAGGGACAATATGCACAAGTAGAAAGTTAACATAAAATTCTTAAGCATCTAGACACTAAACCTAATATAAAGCTTAACTTCTATTGCTTAGCTAAATTTCTAACCAAGATTCTACTATCTTTCACTCACTTCTTCTGTAACCAGGGGTACAGACTATCTTTAAAATCTATGTAGTCTCACTTGGCTTCTAATGGGGCAATATAAATTAAGAATAAAAGAATTTGCCTAATGGCCATTTACATTATTACTCTGATACCATATTCTAACACCCCAATTTTTCTTAGCACACCAGCAGAAGATAATTTTTTTTTCAACTGAGGAGTGTTACTAACATGATATACATTACAATAATAATAGACAATAACCATTGCAAAATGTGTATGAAATTAATTATCATAAATTCTCCAGAAAAGAAACTTAGATGCACTACAATTAACAAAAAGACTGTATACATGATGTTAAAGCAGTACCCCATTTGCTCAGTTTGTGTAGATGGAGCCCCACCAAAAAAACCTACTAGAAATATCGCTCCATCATCATGTCATGACTATCTTCTGAAGTCTTGTACCTACGGACATCTTGTCCCCAACTATGCACAAAGGGAAACATATGGTAGAGTAAGTGGCATTGAATTTCTAATATGATAAACATAAATTTACTTTAACTGAAAGTTGAATAAAAATAAAAAACTATGTGTCTTTTATTTATGCCTTTTATATTTTTGTGGCCACTGTTATATAGTAAGTCCTCCCAAATTGGTGTATATATGCCCTGAATTGGTAGTGAAGCACCTCTAAGTTGGTACTACATGCCTCTGAATCACACTGAGGTGTCTCTGAATTGGCATGACTACATCCTTAATTGGTACTGAAGTACCTTTAAACTAGAGAAAACACTCTGAATTGGCATCATATGGCTCTGAATCGTTCCAACACTAACTAAATGGGGACTTATCAAATAATGTCTTATGTGAAGGTTCTGATTTGAAAATCTTAATCTAAATTTAATGAATTCTAAATTAGAACTTATACTCAAACTAAACAGTGATATCTGAACTGAATTCCGATTTTGAATCGATGTTCTTAAATTCTAAGTTGAATCTAAATCTGAATCCCAAATCTGATATGCTTATGAATTGAATTGATCTTGTTTTAAACTTCTTATTACACTGAAATATTAGAACATGTCTTAATATGGTCCTTTATTCAAATATTGGATATCTAAAATTTGAGTCTAGGGGGCTTAAGGAAATAAAGTGAACTAAGCATAGAAATATTGAGTATCTAAAACTTATCAAAAGACTTGAATGATCTTGCAACATAACTCAAACTGAACGGAATATGATTGCTCTAAGAATACCAAGATAATAAACGTTAAAGTCTAAAAGTAATTTAATCTCTAAGTTACTTGTATGAAGTTGTAGGCTAGATCATAAAAATAATCAAATTCAATTGACATGGCCCACTTACCATTATTATAGAGAATTAAACACTTTTCTTAGGTTACCAGTCAACTCTAAATCCTAAAAAGACATTAGAATATGTTTTTATTACTTATCATCACACATTTCCCAACTATAGTTCTTTTTATAAGATTTATCTTAATCTAGTCTTATATTTGGACACCACCCTAATCTTATCTTGGTTTCAAAATCAATCCTTATGTAATCTTATTATATGTACACATCTACCCAATTCATTGTATTAAAAGCTTATTCAAAAATATTTCCCCATACCAACACCAACTTGTATGCATCTTAGATCCATAATGTATTCTAATAAAATTCATAAAGCTTTATGTTATGATTCCTTTCCTATCTTTATAACATTCTTATTATGCACATACTCAGTGATAATTACATGGATGTTTCCAGAAAATATTAACACTCATGGTGACTTGCCTCATAGATTAACCCTTGGACTCGAATACTATTCAAATAGTGATCATCTAATAAGGTTAAAACAATATATAGTGTTATGCAATCATGGTGACAAGTACATGATATTCTAACTATCTTTATATTGCTAACATCTATTTTTTAACTGGTATCTCCCTTGCACTCATATTTGCTAATTCATGCATCAAAATCCTGATATCAACGACCAACCATAAGATATCTTTTCAAATAATTAAACTACATGTTCTTATTGAATCATACCTTTAAAAAAATTGGTGTTAATCCCCTAAACCTCTGCAACAAGGTTCACACCTACCTCATCAATTTAACTTAGCATCAACACATACAATCATATCCATATTTCCCTCAACCTAATAGCATCATGTGATACTTACCATGGTCTTGACCTCAATTAATTTGTTAACCATCTCAAAAGGTTTCCAACTAGTACTTACATGTCTTATTCTGACAAACAGAGTAAATATCATGATCTTACTATGAAGAATTCCATTGAAATTGTAACCATTAATTAAAAACAAACTGGGCCATATGCTACTGGAATCATGACATGCTAGTGGCCCAATCTATAAATGCCTGCATTGGCTCATCCATGTTCATCTCCTCCCCAAACACAACAGTGGGGCACAATCCCCTATTTTCTCTGTGAAAATAGAGAGCCCACCAAAGTTCATCTTGAGCCATCAAATCCTCCTACTCTTTGTTGGACATGCTCATCATATTTGGACAGATCGAACAACTGGATGTGTAAACCTCTCTTCAATCAAAGCATATAGCATCATCCTACCCTACTTCTAGATAAAAATAGGGTGGGGCACGACACACACTTCACAATAGTTTTTGGGTTTGCTCTGACCCTCGTTTACAATACCAGAGAACACTACAATCAACACTCAATTCTTCCACTCCTTTCCCTTGTTTCCTAGACATGATTTCAAGTCTAGGTAGGTGTTAAACCCCTATATTTGTTAGTAGTAGTGCACCTCCTTTCTTCCTTACTTATACCTTCCTATCCACCCTAATCAGTTTTGTCAGGCATTTCCAGTCCAACCTGGGAGGCTTTATTGCATGTATCCTTTCCTAATCTAGTAATGAGATCCACCCCAAATGGGATCTTGGTTGAGTCCCTATTTTGAAAGAAAACTGTCTTGCAAGGAATTCAATTTTCCTTTTTCTTTTCTTTATGCCTTCCTTTCTTCAAACTGTCTCACTTACAAATGAACCAGCGAGTTGGATACAAACTGATGGTTCAGTCTTCTATTAAAATGTCACGTTCTTTTTAATTTCTTCTAAAACTCTTATATTTCACTCCTTAAACTTGATTGATCTCAAATAAATCAGGGTGTGACAAGTGGGATGCACTATTTAGGTGTTTAAGTCATGTTGAGGATTGTATTGTTACATGGATGGTACAATATCAAGAGTAATTTGTTCCACGGTAATGACCTCTCCAAAACGCATGCCTCTATATAAGACTTTGATCTAAAATAAGTTTGCTATCCATACTTATCACCACAATACCCACACACTGGTTCAAGATGAAGTTCTAAAGTCACTATTCTACCCCCCCGGTTCTCTATCTATCTATCTATCTATCTATCTATCTATCTATCTATCTATCTATATTAGTTGCACTTAGGTTTATAACTCCTACAACCAACAAATAGAGAAAAAGTGTGGTTTGGGAAGCCTCCTATCATATCATACATATTGGACCTCAGGGTAGGGTTTTCTTTACCCTAATATGAATAGGCTATGGATGTCCTCGTAGAGAGAGATTTTTCCATGTATTTTGTCATTGAGTGTGCCATTCTATGAGTCCTTGAGTGATGTAGACTTATCGCTTTCTTTAAGGGGTGGGTCTGTAACTTCTAGAAACCAATTATGAAGTCAAGATATGTATTTAATTTTAGTGACTAACACCTTAATTTTATTTACCTTGGTTTGTAACCAATACAACTGAGTCCAAATTATCCTTTCTTCAAGCTATCTCTGTACATATGACCCTATAGATTCCATACTATGTTGGAAATGGATTCTATAATAAATACTACAACCTAGAAGCAATGAGTGGTGTCTAGCTAGAAAAAAAATATTATACAAATATTAGAATTACTTGGACAAGTCTAAACCATCAAAGACAATGATACTATGTTCCATAATTCCTTTTTTATACATATCTAGATTGAACCAGAGGCATGGGTATTCATCCTCATTGCACAAATTCATTTTCCTTGACCATAAAATAGATTTGCAAGATAGATATTTGTTTATATTATGTATTGACTCACAAGATAATGGTCATGCATTTCTCAATACTCACTTATTAAAAGAAACTTGCGATATTTCTCATGTTATATTGGAGGGACAAATTCCTTATGCATCACTGACAATGCATATCATGAATATAACTACTCCCAATCAATAGTTATATGGGAACCTTCTTCAAGATCATGTTAGGCATTGTTAATGAATGTGGATTACCATGTCACCACAATAGTGAGTTAAGGTCAATGGAAAAAAAACACCACTATCTCATTTGAGACCAAATTATGACTATTATATAACATTATATGGATCACTCTCAAGGTTTCTTTATCTAGTACACTTTTTTCAAACAAGTGTCTATGTGTCATACTTGGTATCCAATACCTGTAGCCCTTGAGACATGGTCATCAACCACCACAAATGCTAGTCTCATGTGCATTATTGCTCTCCAATCCTCAATAATACTTGAGTAGGGATGTTTCAAAATAGTTTTTCTAAGCATTCATTAGTATCTCATGTTCAAGTTGTGTACCTAAAGTCTCCTAGTTTTGAACAAATTATTTTAAGGACATTCATTATTAACCTTAATATCAATATAACCAAATGGAATTAATAATGAAATATCCTTCATTGACCAAATTCGATTGTACAAAATATCATGGTTACATCATCGTATCTTTGGCTTCTAGGATATATACACCACAAATGAATTGACAATGGCATGGATTTTTCAAGAGAGATAAAGGACAATTTGAATTCCATTTGCATTGAAATTTAATACTTTATTCAGAACGAATTCAATTGGACAATTTATGAAAAAGGCCTGTAAAAGGCTTAGTTGTAAGAAAAATTGTATGGAAATCTAGAGAGAAGATACTTTCTACAGTCAACCCTCGACATTTGGAAAACATGTAATTAAATGGATTAAATAGGTGGGAAAATATTGGGAAATGTGGAATAAATCAGATAAATTACATCATTTTATTGAGAGTTTATTTGACTTGATTAAAATGGGGTGTCAACAGTTTCCCCTCTTAAGATAAGGTTCAAATTTGAGTGAACTATATGCTTGAGACAATGCTAAACCCCATTTTCATTCATGAAGGGCTAAAAAGGTAAACTTTATTAAGGCATGTTGATTGAATCATTAGTCTAAGTCATTAAAGATCTTTGACATTTATGATTTTTGAATTGTGATCACGCATCCAGAATAAAATGACTAGATTTATGAGTGCATCAGGTAAATCATGAAAACCTGATGGAAGGAACATTTTGGAGCTAGACTCCTATTTGTAAAAATCGTAAAATGAGTTCCTATATGGGATTGGGCAATTGAAATTCAAAGTACATACTTGGGATAGAGATGTAAATGTAAGGACAAATAACAAGGTGTGTACTTTGGCTAGGGCTTTAAATGATAATAAGGTACCTACTAGATGTTGGGTTTGAATTCTAAATCTTGGCCTATATCAGATAGGGATTGAATACAGAATAGCTTACGTACAAGGATACGACTTAGGTGTACAATCAAAGAATTAGGTTGACCTACTCATGGTATGCACTGAATATTGAATGTAATTGCATGGTATTCCTACTCAAGGTTTGACTTTGATGTCAAACTAAAAATAGGTATGTTTTTATGCTAATGTGGTTCCTTTTTGGGGTAGTGATTTTTGCATGTAGGTGGCTCAATTTAAGGTCATGATTAGGAACTGGAACAAGGCAATACTAAATGCATATATGAAAGATGGGGTTCTTATTTAGTTTAGGGCTTTAAGCATGAGGTGCATGGTCTGGTTTATGGTCAAGGTCAAGGACCCTTGCAATGATATATATTCGTTTGAAATATAGGACTTTGCATTCCAGGCGATGAAGGGTCAAATTTGATAGTGTGATTTGATACAAAACTTGGGTAAGATCAATTAAATTTAAGTCGAATAGTATGTACCATGGTTCAGGATTCTAGACTCAAGAGATGATTTTTCCAGATCAGGATCACATGATTTTAAATTTGTGTTATAATACATTCTTCAATGTTCAAGTTATATTTGAGAACTTCATATTTTTTATAGACTTTTGAGCATATTTGGAAGGGACATGTTTCCATTTTTTCAAAATATTGATTCATAAGACAAGAATGAGGAGATGACTAACAACATCCTCATTTCCTTAATATCCAACACCAAAGGAGGTGGGGGACTTGAATTTCAAGAGAACCATGGTAGTTGTGGAAGCAGTTTGTGCTAATAAAACATATTCTCTTGCAATAACTAACAACACTAGTAGCAGTTCTAACAACATTTATCTATCATGGTGAGAATATTTTTCTTTAACTTGGGAAATCTATATTAGTCGTTGGATGAGGACAAGATAACTAGGCAGATAGGAAAACCATTCAAGGACTTTAATATTTATTAGGGGGTGCGTAATAGTCTTCATTAGTTCCAGTATATGAAAATTATGGATCATATTTTTGTGCAAGAATATGTGTTGAAGTGTATCATTATTAGTGTCCTCTTAAGTGGTGTGGTGGATAGCATAGTGGATTTGTCTTTGATATATCTAAGAACCCATCCCACTAATCAAATACTAATTTAACATTAGGAAAAATTTCCATACATAACCTAAATCAAATCCTAATAACCATCTAAACCGATGTTAAAATCTCTATATAAAAAATCCCACATGGAGATATGATTCTGAGAGACTTCCATGAAAAATTACAACTGGTATATAAAAGTGTACCACTATACACTAGAGTCATTTCACATGTATACATGACAGAGAATAAACTAAAACCTATATTTATTTATTTCACCAAAAGGATTGCAAGATTTTTTTGTAATTATGAAATTATATGAATAAAAGATGGCTGATTTAGTTTATAACTCAAGATAAAATAAAGTAAGACAAACAACCTAACAGGCACATCAACAACTACCCACCCATAACTCTAGAATGTGAGACAATAGGGACGCTCTAGACTTTATTACATTATTCCTTGTTACATCTTCATCATCATGTCCTTTCATCTTCTTCAACATACCTAAAAGATATAGAAAACAAAGGGGTGAGACCTAAAACCTAGTGATGTGATATACCAAAAGCTAGCATACTCATTGCTTACCTACATATGATAATTAGATTATTTATAGGCATACTAATCAATAGTTACATATATATACTATATTTAGCATTTGTTAGTTATCTTCAAATGGGTGTATACTTAGTAAGTACTATTTCTCTTCACATGTATGTACATTCAAAACGTGCAAAAGGCTATATTATAAATATACTGGAGCCACTACACTGACCCATATAGACTAGGTAGCAGATGTAGTACTTGAAACATCGGGTCTACCTTGGAATTACTCAAAAGAGGATCCACATATATCATTCATCCTCCCCGGTACATAGGTCATGACACTAACAAAAAAGGATATAAACCCAACAAACTAATACATGACCACAACCTCTCCCCAACACATATCACTGGACTATAATTTGCAACTGACTCCCAAAAAAACTTGTAGATGTTAGGTATACCAACACCAGACACCCACTGTATTAAATAATATATGCTCCAACCATATTATCAAAATTATTAGATTTCTACAAGATTAACTCATTCCACTATTTTCCATAACATGCCATGAAAATAGATCTATAGACTCAAATAATTAAATGATTAGGGTTACACTTGATCGGTTAAGATAATTACTCATATTTCACATGTATCAAATAGTTAAAAACAGTGCAAAGAGATATAATTGACATATTAATCAAGAAAAACAACTCAGGAAGGTAAAAAACGTACTAAAATATATCAAACCACCATATCATGGTACCAAAAAATCATATTTGGACACAACAAGACTCAACTATGAATTTCAGCGACAATAAGGCCTATCTTATTAATCACTACCATAAAAAATGCCATCATAATAAGTCACATCACATCAACCTTAATCAAGGCATAATAATATATTTATCCTTCCACTATTTTGTTTCAACTATGAAAACAATATCACAATATATAGGCCATTATTAAATACATAGAAGTTCTCATAAATATCATATAGATCAAGACAAGATTATATAGCATCATTCATCATCACCATTCAAGTGTAAAGGTAACATAAAGAACTATCATATTTTATGTATTTAGGAAAATTGATTCAAGTCCACCAATCGTCACTATATATATTTGTCAAAGATACTTGGTCATTATGTAGTGTACATCACCATTTAAGACAAAATTATCAAACTCATAAGATCACACCATACTCCCACCTTACCCATTTCACCATTTATGTATCATCATATATTACATTCATGTTAAATCATGGGATATATGTTAACCATTGAACCTTGATATCATCCCAATGATGATACCTATACCATTTCACTCAAGTTGTCATCCTTAAAGCATCAAGCCTACATTTATACATCCCATACCCAAGATACATCTAGTACCATTACATTCTATCACATACTTATTATATATCTTAAGATTACATAGAAAGGATAGATTAAATACATAGATAACTAGACGAGCCGGAGAATTATTCCATTACGATCCTTTTGACATAAAATAACTATCATTTGTTACAAGTCTAATTAAAATGCAATTTATGTAGTAGAATAGCAATATAATGTCATTTAGACCATTCAATATCCACTTATAGTGTAAAAGGGTAACATGTATATTTCCCCATCATTTGACACCAAGACACCATAAAAATAACATGTTTAGTAACATTCCACATGTATTTCGAACTTCAACAAAGATATGTTTAGGCAGACATGAGATTAACATCTTGGATCACTCCAACGAAAATAGGAAGAAAAGGAAACTTCATATTTCCCCTTTCACTTTTCTAGAACAGTTCTCAAGAAACCTTATTTTAAAAAATTATGGGATTGAAGAACATACTTAGGGTACATTATATTACAATGTACATTATCTATAAAAAATAGTATTTTAACCAACAAGAGGGCATGCCCATATTATTAAGAACTGTGTTAGGAGATAGAGGGAGTCATGCATATCAGAAAGTACATTATATAATAGCAAACATATCTTAAAAAGTACACCTTTAGGCATTTAAATTAAGTTTAGAGTAAGTCTAGGGATTTGCATTAAGAACTAGGCAAATGTAGATTAAAAAGATATATTCCTTGCCTCTCATTTGGGTGAGCACAAGGTCCACTCAGAAAGACACGATCAAGCTTCTAGATCTGAGGTCAACTCTCCATCAGCCTCAAAACCAAATATTCAATAAAGATCTAGCTTCCCTTTGATAAAAGAGAGGAAAACGGAAGGTCCTTTACCTAGTGGGGTAGGTTCCACAATAGAAGAAAATGAGGCTCAACCAAAGGAAGATGATGAGGTTAATAATAGAAAGAATAGATCTAAGAAACCTCTTTCCACACCCAAGATCACCTCTCATGCTCCTAGATGAGTCCTCCATGGTGGATTGATACGCGTCACTTGCACACCAATTCACTAGAATAATTATCCTAGAGTTTAATCCCTTTTTACTTTCTAGTTAAGGCGAGTATAGAAGGGTCAATTCCATAGGACAATGTTTTAAAGATTCAATTTCTTTTAATCCTGATTGTTTTAAAATTATTCCTTTTTTTTGGTATTTTTGAAAGAATGACATAAAGTAAAATCTGATTTTGAGGGGGGTTGATTAAACTAATGCAAGGAATTAAAGTGCAAGAAGGATAAAAGATTAAACTAAGAAAGGAAATGGAAAGATTAAACCAAGGAAGAAGGAAAATGGTTAGCATATAATAGAATATTATCTTAAGAAATAGAATAATATTACAAGAATTAAAAAGAAGGAAATTTGAAATAAAAGTTAGAAGAAAGGTTGAAATTAAGTGGGGGAAACATCGAGGCTTAGGGGTTTTCACCACCTTAGCCAAAATGAAGACCAAATCAAGAATATGTGATAATTAAAAGACAAAAAGAGGGTATGCAAATTATTCGTAAACAAAATGCAAAAGTCAAACTCCACGTGAACCCATTTATCCTGGCATTCACACTTCATAGTTCATCATCCCAGTGGGAATTTTTCCACAGTCGCATCTAAATCCCCATGCAACCGGTTTATTTGTTATAAATTCTAGGTTTCACGGTCACATCCGCCAGAACTAACTTGTGATAAAAATGAGAGATCGCTTTGCTTAAATTGGCAGTTTTCCTAAATCAAAAGCCATCCATATAGAAAAAAATCATATAGACTAAATCCAAATCAACACAACGGCCAAGGGGCTATTCCCCTTGCCTCGATAAGATGACTACTCGCTACTCATAGGGAGGAAGGGAGAAACAAGGAAAAAAAAGGTAATCCATAGGCCACAAATATGGAGTCTCCAAAGAGCCCATGGTGACAATCAAATGGCTTAATTGCTTTATCTCCCACTCCAAGAAGAAACACGAGAAGAAGAATGTGAATAGAAAATATCCAGATGCAGAAGAAAAGAGTCAACTTTATTGCTTAAATATAAAAATTACACTAGAAGGGAAATTAACAGAGTTTTGCTACAGAATGAGTACAAAATTTGAGACTCCTTTCTTAGTGGAGTCGCCCCTCCTTTTATAGGGAAAGGTGGGGTGGAAAACCCTAAAAGAGGGGTATGAAAAAATGAGAGGTGGTTGATGAAATCTAATGCTCGTGCACTGTGAAATGCCACTCTCACTAGGTGAGATTGTCTTCTGGGATGACGTGGCTTTAGTCTAGAAAGTTCAGTGCAAAACCCTAAAGAGGGTTGTGGTGGCGCCTATTTGGATGCAATGTTGGTCTTGAAGTGATGCTCGAGACAACCATCTGGCTGATCTGGGACACCCATATTGGCTGTGACAGGGCTTGACTTGGGAGCATCGGCAAAACCCTAATCGAGCAGGTGGCAACACCATTTGCTTTCACTTCTTGGTCTTAAAGTAAACCATGAAACAGTCACTTGGGTAGACTGAGGCACCCTTTTTGCATCGCCGTGCATGAAATCAACGGGTTGGAACCCTAATCAAGTGGAGGCATGCTTGATTTTTTATAAACATCTAGGTCAAGTCAACTGAGCCGTTTAGGCTTGGTCGCGTGCTCATCTGGCTCCATGAGACGACTTTCTCACTGAAGCGAGATGCCCTTTTGGTGTGTAGAGTTTGGTTGATTGAATTGAGGCCAAGGTGGCCGTTTGGCTATGAAATGAGGGATCTTCAGGGTGTGAGACGACTGTCTAGGCTTAGTGAGATGGCGGTCTCACTGGCTCGATGGGTCAAAATAAACTTTGGAGAATATCCCTACAAAATTTTGAGAAAATGGATAAGTATTTACAAAAGTAAATCAGAAAATGGGTAAATTGCACCTTAGTTTAGAAATTACTAAACAAGAGAAATTCTAATTAAAAAGACTAAGAAAAATATGCAAAAAGATGGATGAATATGCATTCATAAAAATACTCCCAACTTGAATCTTTTTGCTCGTCACGAGTAAATTAAATTACAAATAAATTCCAATTTATACTCCCAAAATGTCATCCTCACCTTTGTAACATCACTATAGCCCTCACCTCAAAAATTTCGCAAAGTGACCCAATCTCCTAGACCCACAAAGCATATAGTCTATATTCCCAATCAAAACAAATATCAAGTTTTGCTTCTAAAATGAGAAATTGTATAAAATAGACTTCCTCTTACTGTCAATTTGACACACTCAATTTTGAGTTTTTTTGTAAGTTATTTCAAAAGAACAAGAAGAAGGAGGGGTGTGAAAATAAAGAAGGAAGTGATTAAAAAATTTGATCCCTCCTCTATTCGACTCAGGATTTGGATTTTACAGAGTTGCAGCTACATTGGTCACATTTTTTCCCGTGCACTTTGGCATCTTTTTGATGGTATGCCCCTTTGTGGGGTATGTAATTTCATATTGGGAAGCACGCCACCCCAGACTTGATTTTTGTCTGATTGTGACTCTTTGCTTCTCTTTTTAAGACGAAAATTAGAGGGAAGGAAGAGATGTTCTTGTGCTTTAATTTAAACATTTTTTCATATAATTATTTTTTAGAGAGTGTCTTTGCTCAAGTTAGAATATTCCTATAATCTACATCATACAAGTTTTATAACAAGATAATACATTTGTTTAAAAATAGGGAAAATTTGTACTCGGTCCTGATTGATTCCTTAAGACTTGCCAACTATTCCAAGGAGTGATGTTATTAGGGGTCTTAGGTGACATAATAGCTTCATACATGGAAATTTGTAATAGATTTTGTAAGAAGTTTTACTCAATTCCAAGGGGTACAATGATAGATTTCTACTCAACGAGCTGACTAGGTAATGTCCTTTACAACTAAATACAACAAAAAATGATGGATGACTAGATAATGGTCATAAATTAAAGCAAATGCATGTAAAACATAAAATGGAAAAACAAAGTAAATAAGGGAAAAGATAGGGGTGGAATAGAATCATACCACCAACTTCCACCCTAGACTTGGGCTTTTTCTCAGCCTGAGAAAACCTAAATTGGAGATGGAGGGAAGAGAATCATTGTGGTAGTGCAAATTGTAAAAATGGAGGGTTATAGTAGTAATTTCCCCAATAAGGGGAGTTGGGGTTTGGGTAGGTCTGATGGGCCCCATACTCCTCATATTGAGGTATGTTGGATTCATAGTGGACCTGGTGCACGTTCCAGGACTTGTGGGAGCTCTAGATCAAATACATATGGTTGATTTGATGCCCTTGACGTTGTTGCTCATGCTAGATCTCCTCCAACTGGTCTTAGATCTCTACAATAAGGCTCCTCAGGACCTTCCTCATTGCATGAAAATCTCCTAGTGCAGCGTCATGAAGGTGAGGTGGTGGTACAGTCTCATCGCCATGTGCCTCCATGGAGACGCTCCTCCTATGAGATGTAGGCTTGGGGGTTTCAGCTATATTGGGATGCTCCTAGAGGTAACACTGAATATGTCCTGGTAGGTTTTTTAGGTCAAACACTGCATTTGTAACTACAAACCTGGCATGTCGAGGAAGCTCTAGACCAAGGGTGATGCCTTTGAATGTCAACTTATCGACATCCCTAGATGTTCCATAGAGAATGAACTTGCAATCATTGAAATATGCAAAATAGATCAGATGATGTACTTGATCCAATGATGGAAAAGGAATGTGAGTGAAGCCTAAGAATTTAGCCACCAGAGTGATAATGTGGCCAATATAGAGCGAGGAGGAGGTGTTGCGGGTAGCTTGATAGTTGAGATGTGAAATCATAGCATTCCCCCAGTTGAAAGGCTCATCATTCAGTAGACATCATAAAGTTTAGAGGTCAAGATGGGTAACTGCTCCCTATATTCCCTCTTTGCTAAAAACAGTGCATGCAAGGACACGATGAAGGTAGCGGACCACGAGATTGTTGATGTTGGATGCTTTGCCACCTCTAGGTATCTTGGGTGGGAGTCTCGTAATCTCTGTCCAAAATTTCTCCATGTTATAGGAGTCAGGATAGTCATCATGGAGGTGACTCATGCTTTGAGATATCCAATCAAACTTTCCATCGTCGATGATGATGGAGGTGAACTGGTGAGCTAAGATCTCCAAATGTTCCCAAAATATCCAAATTTTATAGATCAAATTCCCTTGGGAGTGGTGATAATGCCAAAAAGTGGACATGGACTCAAGGGTGAGATCACTGTACATTGGAAGGACACAGTAGAAGAAGGTCATAATGTGGTTGCATCGAAGAATGTTGTTGACTGATGTTTTGATGCCAAGTTCAGTCAGAGTAGAGCCACATGCCCATCTTGGGAGAGAGATGTCAATATAAGATAGTCGCTCAAATCTCTTGGATTGCTTGTCGCTAACAAACTAGACGTAAGTGCTAGGATGTGGAGAGATGTGATGTGAACTAGGTGTAGCAGAATCAAGGTCATGGTGAGATGAGGATCATCCACTTGCGGTCTCCTAGATGAGTCTGTCCACCTCATGGATGTCCTAGAGCATCTCCTTGGCTACCTCAGGAAAATATTCTCCAGTAGGCTCCCAGATTTGAATGGCCAGTGCAGAATGGGAGTAACGAGATGGCTCGTACGAGGAGGAAGCGAGTGACTTCCCCTTTGTCTTTTTGAAGTGATTGAACATTTTTCAGGCTATAGTGGGTGAGACGGGAATCTAGAAGGCTTGAGACACTCATTTGGGTAGTCAATACGATTGTCTCATATAACCAAACCACTGTTTGGTGGATTTTAGTTGTGCTGCTCTAGCAGTTTCTACTTGGTCCTGGGTCATGAGGTGACCATCTCAAATATTGAGAAGCTTGTCTGGTGTCGAAGAGGAGAAAAATGAAAAAATTAAAAAAGGGATGGCTAGGTGGCAATGACGGTGTTGGTTGATGGAAGAAGGAACTGCCTCACCAATGAAACGGTCATCGGTGCTGGTAAGACAGCCGACTTGCATTGGAGTGTTGGACGTCAAGATGAACGAGGTGGTGGGGAAGAAAGGGAGGTGTTGGACCGGCCTAGCGTTGAGGTGGAGTCAGATGGCCGTCTAACACCAAGACAATGGCTGATACCCATGAGATGGAGTCTGTTGAGGCAGCGAACTGGTTCAGATGGGTGCCAGGATGCAAGGAAGGGAGGCTTTGACATATGATGATCGGTGTCATCGATGAGGCGACCGTCTAAAGGTGGTAGCGATGTTGCTAGAGAAACTAGGGCTCGTGGAGGAGAAGGAAGCTTGAGTGTGAAGTGTCTCCTCCCCATCTACTCATTTTATAGTCCCTTAGATGTGCGAAATGATCGTCTGGTGTTCTCCAAACATCCGTTTGAGGGAATTGAGTGGTCAAATAGCATTGCAAATGCCGAAATAGAGGAGAGTTTGAATTTGTTTTAAAATGTCTTGAGGTGAGTGAGACGACTAGCTCATGAATTCCAAAAGGTCATATGGCAGTTGAGGATGCCTTTTTTATTTACGAATATCAAATGACTGTTGATGTTATTAGGGCCATCTTAAAGGTGGTGATGGGCGTCTCGCCTATACCAGGCGATCGTCTGGCGGGGTGGATTGCTCTTCCAACATTTGTTGATGTAACCACTTGAACAACCCTTTTCTTTTACTAATATGAGAGTGAAACAACAAGGGTTAGCTAAAACAAATATATAAGAAAATTTTGCAAAAATTAAATGATTGGGTTGCCTCCCAATATGCTCCTAGTTTTATGTCGAAGGCCTGACAGAGATGGATCGTGGAGCCATTTCAGCCTCGGGAGGGGAAGATGGGGGTTGTGTAGGTCGAGATATTCAAGTAAGACAAGTTGTTGTGCCTCAAAAGAAAGAAAATTCTCAATGGTGATGTACCATTTAAGCATATGTCCATTAACCTTAAACTCTCCTAAAACCATATCCCAAAGAAGAAAAGTGCCATGAGGGTAGGCACGCTTGACAAGGTAGGGCCCATTTCATCTAGATTTAAGTTTTTGAGGAAAGAGATTCAACCTATAATTGTACATTAAAACTTGGTCACCCTCCCTAATATTTGTTCGCCTAACATGATCATCATGCCATTGTTTGGTTTTGTCTTTGTAAATTCTAGCATTTTCATAGGCAGTCATCCATAGCTCATCTAACTCTTACATTTGCAAAACAATTGTTTTCACAAAATTAAGAGTTTTGTAGGCCCAATGGCCTTATGCTCTAATTCTATGGGTAGATGACATGACTTCCCATAAATCAGTTTAAAAGGGGTGGTGCCTATGGGGTTTTATAGGCAGTCATGTATGCCCACAAGGCATCATTGAGTTTCAAAACCCAATCGATCTTAGTGTAGTTTACTATTTTATGTAGGATGGACTTGATTTACCTATTTGACACCTCAATTTGACCACTAGTCTGAGGGTGGTAAGGAGTAGAAACCTTGTGATGGATTCCATACCGTTTCAACAAGGACTCAAAACTCTTCTCTAGAAAATTGGCACCTCCATCAAAAACTACGGTATGAGGTACCCCAAAGCGAGGAAAAATAATATCTTTAGAGAGTTTCTTCATAGGTTTGGAATCACAATTTTTTGTGGGGATGACATTGACCCATTTCGAAACGTAGCCTACAACCACCAAGATACATTTGTACCACCAAGAGGAAGGAAACATGCCCATATAACCTTATCCCTACAAATCAAAGGTTTCTATCTCTTACCAAGAATTCATGGGCATTTGGTTTCTCTTGGATATGTTGTCAGTCCTTTTACATTCATCACATGCAAGGAAAAAATGATATGAGTCTTTGAAAAGAGTAGGTCAGAAGAACCCAGATTGTAAGACTTTCCTAGAAGTTTTTTGACAGCTCATGTGCCCTCCAGTGGGGCTAGAATGGAATTGCTAAAGTATGTCAGGAGCCTCTTCTTCAGTGACACACCTATGATAAAGTCTGTCGGAACACAATCTAAAAAGATATGGGTCATCTCGATAATACTGTTTCACATCATGTAAAAATGTATCCTTAGCATGTCCCTTGTATTCAGGGTGCAACACACCCACGATTAGAAAATTTACATAATCAGTAAACCAAGGATATTGATATTCCATTTTCAACAATTTATCATCAGGAAGGGAGTCATATATGGGGATGCCATCATCTTCGAAAAAGTCAAGGAAACTAAGATGGTCAACAACAACATTCTCACAACCCTTTTGTCTAGGATTTATAGGTCAAATTCTTGAAGTAGAAGGACCCAATGAAGAAGGTGGGGTTTTCAATCCTTTTTAGTCATCAAGTATCTAATGGCCACATGGTCTGTATAAATAATGACTTTGGACCCTACCAAATATGAGCAGAAGTTGTCAAAGGTGTATACTATGGCTAGCATTTCCTTTTTAGTCGTGGTGTAATTATGTTGGGTATTATCAAGAGTTTTGGATGCATAATAGATTACATTGTGCTTTTTATCAATACTTTGTCCTAGAATAGCACCAACAGTGTAATCACTCACATGACACATCAAATCAAAAGGTAAGGACCAGTTAAGGGACCTAATAATGGGAGTAGCAGTGAGGGAATCCTTCAAACAAAGAAAATAGGTCATGCAAGCTTTATCAAACACAGAAGGGGTGACTTTTTGGAGGATATTAGTTAATGGTTTGGTGATCTTAGACAAATCACGAGTGAAAAGTCTATAACAACCCACATGCCCAAGGAAGGCACAAACATCCTTGATAGAAGAAAGGGGTGGAAGTTTTGAGATGACCTTAATCTTGGATCTATCCACATCAATTCCACAGTTTCTCACCCTATGGCCTAAAACAATCCCTTCATTCACCATAAAGTGACACTTCTCCAAATTGAGGTTCGAATGTTCTTCATCAAAATTTTCCAAAAAAGAGATAAACGATGGAGGCATGAGTCAAAACTATCTCCATAGATAGATAAATCTTCAAAAAACACCTCCATAATGGTCTCGATCAATCTAATGAAAACAACAAATATGCACTGTTGAAAAGTAATGAAGCATTGCACCACCCGAATGACATTCTCCTAGATGCATAAGTTCCAAATGGGCAAATAAAGCTCATTTTCTCTTGGTCGTCCAGAAAAATGGGAATTTGATAAAAACCTAAATAGCCATCAAGGTCACAAAATTATTGTTGATGGGCGAGGCACTCTACTACTTGATTGAGAAAGGGAAGGGGAGATGATCTTTCTAGCAGCCTTATTTATCTTTCTATAGTCAATACACATCCTCCATCCAATGACAGTGTGGGTGGGAATAAGCTCATCATTGTCATTTTTCACGAAGGTGGTACTCCTTTCATAGAAATGACCTGAACAGGACTAACCCAGGAAGAGTCAGAGATGGGGTAGATGATTCCTAAAATCAAAGGCTTGATAATCTCTAGAAGCACAACCTCCTTCATGTTAGGGTTCAGTTTCCTTTGAGGGTCTCTAGAAGGTTTGTACTCTTCTATCATAGAAATTTTGACATGCAAATGGCTTGATCTATTCTTGTCAAATCACCCATTTTGTATCCTAAGGCATATTTCCTCTTCCTAAGCTCAATCATTAGCCTGGTTTCCTATTCATGGGAGAGATCAGAGTTAATGATAACACAATAAAGTTTTTTCTCATCAAGGAAGACATACTTAATACCTTCAGGGAGAGGTTTCATGTCAGGTTCATTGGGAGGTTCAAGTTTTGCATCTATAATATAGACCATTTTTAGATCTTCAAACTCATCCTCATGGATCTCTTCAAAGGTGTTGAGATGGTGTGTAAATTTCTTCAATTGCTCGTCTTCAAATCCAAAATCAATAGGGGTCACAAGGGCATTTTGGATGGGGTCTTCAACTAGTACCCATTGTTGTCTCAGTTGTTTCATCTTCTCAATACTATCAAGAAGATAGACCTCTTCTTGGAGGCTTTGTCTGTGCATGCTTTCCAAAACCTTAAAATTTAGGATTTGTTTTCCTAGGTGTAATAAAATGGTTTTGGCCTCAACATCAATTAAGGCACGAGAAGTGGCCAAAATGGGGCGACTAAAAATGATGGGTACCTTAAGTATTCCATTATGTCCATGATAACAAAGTCCCATGGGACATAAACATATTTCCCGACCCTTACAGGTATGTCTTCAATGATACATATGGGTTTTGTAATGGATGAATCATCCAATTGAATGGTAATGGTGGTAGGAAGAATGTTAACAAAGCCTAACCTCCTACAAAGACTATAGGGCATGATAGAAATACTAGCACCCAAATCTGCAAGACCCTTCCTACAAGAAGTAACATACCAGAACTAGAACCCTACCCTAGTAGTTTTACCCTTTTGACTTAGACAAACAAGGATAACCCAATACATATAATTAAGTCAATAATGGAACATAAAATGTGACACCTCAAGTATATAAGAGAATACATAATAATTTGTGCTTAATAATGACTCATTTGAATAGTAATAAGAAATTAAAGAACTTAATTAGATAAATAATGATCTAATGGGCCATTAATGGGATATATGACATATACCATAAAAAGATGTTCCAAAAATAAAATTTGAGTTTAATTTTGTATTCCTTGGGTCCAAATTACCTTGCGAGTCAAGTTTCACATAATTCACAGGATAATAATTCATTTAATTCAAATTGGAAAAGAAGATGTGTGTTTTCCACAAAAATATCAAATAAAATAATAAATGACTCTAAAAGAGGAAAATAATCTTAGATTCATAATGTACATAATGAATATAGCCTTTGGGTGAATTTTCATCCAATTTGGAGAAAGCTTGCTTAAAAGGTTAAATCAGGAGAGAGAAAGTGTGTAGAACCTTCAAAATATTAAATAAATGCTCAAACAACTCCAAAATGTAAAATTGATGAAAAATTCGTATCCAACACATTAAATATGACTTGCGGGTCAAGTTTCATCAAATTTGGATTATCCTAATACCATTAATGAGAGAGGATAAAGAAAATGTGATTTGAATTGTTTAACCCATTAAAGGTTTCTAAAAGAAAAACTAAGTGTATATTTGTAATCTACATGTTTAACTTAACTTATGTACAAAATTTTTCTAAATGTGGATATTGTTTGAGCCCTTAAATGAAGAAAGAGAAAAAGGAAATTATTTATATGTCACTTTATTGAATTTTATCAATTTTGTCACACCTTGGTTTCCTAAACTGATTAATCGCACGATCTGAGCCATCCATTTTTTTGATCCATCAGTTGGGGCGTCATCTCCTACCTTGAGTAGGAGAGTGACCCACCCTGTACAGTAACAACTGGGTTCCTTTTACTCTACTTTCCTCGTTCCTCAATAATTTCTTTTGATTTCTTTCCCAATCGCTTTCTTTTTTTATTTCACACCCAATGATCCTTTGGACGGTCCCCAAGGATATATATATAACAAACCACTAAAATCCTTCCAACCCACCCTTTTTGTAGAAACCTACTTATTTCTTCTCCACCTCACGCTACTGCCCAGAAACACTTATCAACCCTTCTCTTTCCCTCCTCTAGCCTCAATTGGATCTACCTTGGTGCGGGGCGTCGGGACCTGGTCCATTTTCATCTCCAGTTACCTTGTAGGTGTCCCAGCTTCCTCCGTCACCTCTGACCCAATTGGCAACTCAGTGAGCATCCCAAGACCTCCCTCTGCCTTTCCCTTCTTACACTTTGGTCTGCAGTTCGCCCTACCTCCCGGTCGACAAGCAGCGTTTGAGTTTCTATTTTGGTTGCTTCTGGCGAGGACTCTTCTCGCCATCCTCACATGTTTGGCCTCATTTTGGTTTGAGTACCGTTGGGTGAGTGTTTTCTTCATTTCCTTTGCTTCATGTCACCACCAATTTCTTTGGTTTTGCTTCTATGTTTTCAAGCTCTACTGGTCATGGCAGAGAACTACCTTCCTCCCTTCTCCGACCGCCTTCCGAGCCTTGACCAGGGTCAACCGCTTCATTTTGGCCTTGCGAATTCGACAGAGTAGTCGTTTGCTGGTAACCATCTTCTTTGATGGAGTTTTTTTCGAAGGATCGGACCTCTGGTTGTTGAACTCAGCTTGTTCAGTGAAGAACAAAGCATGAGGTTAATGGTCTTGGTTGCCCTCATGTTTCCTGCTTTGCTTCGTTTTTTTACCTAGGGGTAAAATTGTCTTTTCACCTGGTTTCAATGGGTTGCCTTACGCGAGATCTTGGCTGATTTGGTTTAGTAGTCTGCTGACATGGGTGGCCCAGATTGGCCTACCCAGCTCCACGTGGATTTTCTCTGTCTTCACTTTGCGATCAGTTTGCTTGTAATTATCTGATTGGTCGACAATTAAAAATTGATAACTAATTAATGGATGATCAGAAAAATATGGAAAAATATTCGTTGGAATCAGAAAAATAAGATCTAACAAATGGTATGTTTTGGTAACTAAATCTAAAGAGTAATAATAGGTGTTTTCAATAGGTCTAATTAATGATGAATTGACTTGTAAAAATCATAACTAATTATCTATAAGTTAGAAAATATAATAAAATATGTTTTCGAATCCTAATAATGTAATTTAAACTATGGCATAGTTTCCACAACCTAATTCACATAATAATAAAAGGTGGTTTTGAGGGTTTGGATAATGTTCATGAAATTGACATAAAATTTGAATATGTGTTTATTAGGTTCTTTGGTGACCTAGACGTGGATCTAGAAGTGCTTTGGACTTCTGACTTTGATATTGAGGTATGTTGTATTCTCTATTACTTCATGTTGAGCAATTCACCTATATTTTGTCTTACACTTGGTCCTATGGACAATAGCCTATACACATTGATCTTATCTCTTGTTATCATGGTTCGTGTGAACTATCTTGCTTGTTATGGACTTGGATATTTTCTTGATATTTATCTTGAGCCTTGGTGCATGTTGGTCTTCTATATTGATATGTGCCACATTGAAGTGGATGTTATATGTTTGTGTTGTCCATTGTGTGATGGCAACCTTTGTATCGTCTTCCGACTAAACTATTTGCTTGCCTCTATATTTACATGCTATGTGAATCAATAGCACTAGACTAATGTAAGTTACATTGGTTTTTGGGTGTGTGCCCTTTTTATTTATGGGATGGTGGTGGTGGTTCCCCATACCCGAGTTTCAAGGATGTGAAGGCTTGGCTAAACTTTTATATATATTGGGAGTTTGACGGTGAGTCATTCTCTATTAGGTTTTCAAGGATGTGAAGCCTTGGCTGCCTTTGTGTTTGTATTGTTCTAGTTCTATGTTTATCTCACATGCATGCAGGTTTAATGATGTTTGTGTGGTGTGTGCCCTACTACCCATTTATGTGATTTTGTTGCACAATTTTTATTTATGGAAAGTATCCTCTTCTATCATGTTATGATGATTCATTTCTTTGATGCTCGTGTGGGTAGTCCTTATCTCTTGTATGGGAAGCATTTTACATTTGATGTGCTTATTGCTTAAATTGCTCAAAGTTTCCTTTAGCATACACATAATAGCTTTTGTTGATGTATTTCTTTTCTTCTCTTCTTTTGTGGGGTATGCTTCCAACCCCTGGTTTGACCAAGGAGAGGTGAACTTCGACATCAACCTTGTAGATGAGCTTTTGGGAGTCTTGAAGAGGTCGTTAGATGACCCTCGGCTTGATCTTTGGTTTATATATTTAGTTTTCCTTTTGGATACACATTTGTGGTGAAGTGATGTATTTTTTATCAAGCTTTGTAAAATGTTAGATAATGATCTTTTCCGCTACTACTCATTATGTAATGATACATACATGTTGAATGAATTGGTCTCCATCCCTTAGGAAATTTTTTTTATATGGTGGTTGGTTCAAGGGATGTGGTCTTTTCTTTATAGTAGAGGAGTGGTTTCACTTATTCACAACATGGTATTAGAGACACTAGCAGTCAGTTATCTAACTATTTCAAACTCGCCTCCCTTAGGATGTTTACCTTTATCTTAGGTTTCTTATACCTAGTGTCCTTGCCTTGTGCAGGAAAAAACCTTGATGGCGGGAGACAACTCGATAGTTGACAACCAGTACGGTTACGAGACACCCGAAAACCCTAGATTTTATTGGGGGACCTCAACTTTTGCTGGTTCAGCAGGAGTTATGACTCCAGAGCAAGAGTTGGCTATGTATCAACAACTTTTTCCTTCTTCCATGGTGGGGAAGATGAAAGACCCGTCTGTACCCGAAAAGACTAAGGAGTTCTCGATCATGGAGTTCATGAAGATGCAACCATCTTCCTACAAGGGTGAAGGTGATATAGAGATGGTCGACGAAGTAGATGATTGGGTGTTAGCCTTAGAAAGGACTTTTGATGGTATGGCATGTCCTCTACACCAGAAGGTTAGGTTTGCTTCATATGTTTTAGGTGGACCTGCAAGAGTTTGGTTGAATGGAATTGCAAGGACTAGAGATATCTTAACCATGTCTTGGGCAAAGTTTTTGTCTCTCTTCCATGGAATGTATATATGCACTTATTCCCTAAAGAAGAAAGAAGTAGAGTTATACATCTTAAATCAAGGTTCCTTATCCATTTCTACTTTTTTGCAAAAGTTTCTACTATTGGAACGTTATGCAGTTGGTTTGGGTGAGGAACGTAGGGCTGACATGTTCCTTCAGGGACTCAATTACAATGTGGGTCATGTTCTTATCCCACAACTGGCTTTGACCTTTTAACATATGGTTGATAAAGCTTTGGCTGTGGAGTCTTACCCAGGGTTTCAACATAGGGAGTTCGATAAGAAAAGTAAGTCCTCAGGTAATGAACAAAAAAGGGACATGTGTGCTAAGTGCAATGTTTACCATCCTCTAGGAAAGTGTTCTTAGGACAAACCTTGTTATAATACACCAATGGTATGTCATTATTTCAATGAACCTAGATGCATCTGACCTGATTGCCCTAAGTGTTGTAATGATCAGGCTCTAGCACAACAACAACAAGAACCTCCTCTGAATCAGGGCAACAATAATGGTAACAATAATAGAGAAAGACCTGTGGAAAGAAGAGCTAGAAGAGTATTTTCTTTAGATGGTGAAGAAGTTAATGATGAAGATCAAGAGCAAGTTAACCCATAGTTCCTTAGAGTAGCCTTTACAAGTTATGTTTGCTTTTGCATGTTTCTTATGTACTTGGATGTAAGAAGCATAGTTGAACCTTCTTGTATCTAAAGTTAAGTTTGATTTTATAAGATGAACCATTTTTAAGGGGTGGTGGATAAGTTTTCTTATGGATGTTTTGATTTCGAGGACGAAATCCCTTTTAGGGGTGGTGTGTTGTAACATACCAGAACTAGAACTAAATGAAAAAGATCACAAGAGAAGAGTGCTACAATGTTGTGGTATACGATGGAGGGCTTTTAAGACCTATCTCAAAATGGATTATATAGATAATCCTAATCAAAAGAAGAAAGCATGTGAGCAATATGTTTGTATAAATCCTGAGGTGTGGAAAAGATTTGTTCCATCTAGGCAGTCAGATGAGTTTTGGGTAATAAAGATTGTGATATATTGTATGAATCTTTTTATACAATTAATATATATATGTTTGATCTAAATTAAAATACCTCATTTGAAATGATTAGGCTATTCACGAGGCCCAAACAGAAAGGCGGGCCAAAAATGTGCATGACCATCGCTTGGGGCATGGTGGTTATGCTTTCTGTAGCCAACTACAAGAGAAGAAACTCTCTTCTGGAGAAGAGTCTAGTACAACTTAAGTCGAGCCTACACCCCGACACTTGATGTGGATTGATGCTAGAAAAAATTGAGCAGGTGAAATTCCCAACTCCGCAACTAAGGAGGTGGCACAAAAGATGGTAAGTAAAGAGTAACTCCCACAAACTTTGATTTATCTATATCTAATTGATTGTGATTTAATATTTTTATTAACTATGAATAGATTGATCTCCATGATCAAAGGAAGGAAGGAAAGTTCATCCCCACATGCCACATGGATGAACTAACAATTTCTCTTGGTACAAAGGAGCATCATAGCCGTGTTAGGGCATTAGGAGATGGCGTAGGATTCAAGTCTTATTTTGGCCCTTCACAAAAATCTAAAAGAGGTCGTATAAGAGGTCTAACATAAGAGGAAGTTGAAGCATTAGTGGCACATAAAGTAAAAGAAATAATGGCTTCATTTCAGCCAGTCAACCTGGTCAACCTATTCAAACTATGCGTCTCTCAGTTGATGAGGCACAAGCCCATGCTCCAGTTGTAGAAGGTCATGGGAGCACTCTCAATGAACCACTACAACAATCTACAATAAGTTTGTTTTATATGTTGTGTTATTAGTATGATATATATATAGTTGTAGTAGTTGTCTGGTTTCAGTTCTAGGTTGGTATTAACTTATATTATTTCAATTCTAGGTTGGTATGAACTACAAACTTGTAGTGGAGGTTCCAAAATATAATATTGTGGTAGCGGGAAATGTATACAACCTCGGTGGTACATTGCATTTCGAACCAATTACTGATGACATTTTTCGTGTGTCCATTCATCTTGTGTATGACAAAATGGGGGGAAAATCACTGCCCATACATAATCCCGAATATAGTACAGTTGAAGAAGCAGATGGTGCTATGTTGGGGTGGCCTAGACACTTAGTTCTCAATGACAAGGTATACTTGAATTCTATCATGTTTTTCCTATTTGACTACATAAATGAACTCGTGTGTGATAAGTATGTAATTTAATTAATAGGTTTGTAAAAAAAAAAGTCAGAATCCTACTAATCGTTCTCCTATTCCCAAGCCATCTTTCATTCCAGAATCCACATTCAATGAGTTGGGAAGTAAATGTAAATGTTTGTGTCGATACTTAGCCAACCAAAGCTCAAGATCACATATGTTGGTCAATTTAAAAGAAGATGCAACTGGGAGGGACTTTGAAAATTATATTTTTCTTGAAAATATTATAGAGTTATTATGGTATTATTGGCTAAATACTTCGATATTAGAAGTATGGATAAGATAAGGATCTATCAATATAGAAATTTCCAATACACATTTTTAACTGATTTCTATATATGAAATGATTACAAATGTTTTACAACCACTTATTTACTGAGGCCATAAACTTTGAAATAAATAATGTTGGATTCTTAGTTCCTTCAGTCACTAGTCAGGTGGAAACACATATTGAGGATGTAAATGACTACTTCTCTACTGCATTCAAATATTTTGCTTGTGTGAGAAAGGAAATTATTCTAATTCCTTTTAATATCCAAAAAGTTTTATTCTTCAATATAATTTTAATAATGACCATTTTTTTATTTTAATGTTTTTTTTATTCTTACTCAGATCTAGACATTGGGAATTAGTGGTGGTCATCCCAAAATTGATGACTCTTTATTATCTTGACCCAATGGGAAAAACAACAAGTGGCCACAAACTGAAATTGCCAACTATAGAGTAAGCATAAATTTAGTCTCAACCACATCAATTTTTATGCTTTATATCTCTATTCAGAATTTCTACTTTGTCAGCTATCTTAATGATATAATTAATAGGGGTATAAAGGCTTTTCATGAAGGTGGAGGACGAATACCCACAACATTAAAGACATTGAGTTTGAAGAATGTCAAGTTAGCTACTTTGACAACTTAGTCTTATGTACAACTCTTTAGTAATGTATTAATGTCAACTCTTATAGTCTTATCTCAACTCTATTTATAGTAGTTTACCAACATTATGTATAATTCCTTATTTTTAGTGTCTTACACAAAATAATGACTGGGCTTGCGGCTACTATGTTATGAAATATTTGCAAACTATTGTCAAAAGAGAAACACATGACATTCAGACCATAGATCAGATAATAAAGAATAACATCATAAATTTCCAAGTGAGTTGTAGTCATTTTATAAATTATTAGTATGTACATTCTATTTTAGATGTTTACAACTCATCCTTACACACCTTAGAATTTAAATGAATTCCGAGAAGAGTGGTCAAAAGATTTTCTAAATGAAGTCACCATGGTATTGGTGTTGGTATGTATGTCTTGAGAGCCAATCATGGGATGATTGGTGGGATACATTAAGATTGATTTGATAAAGATCAAAGGCAAGCTTTGAATTCTTTCTGGTTCAGTCATATGAGATAATGATAGAATAAATTGAATATCTAGAGAATGACAGTACTCAATGACGTATGCCTTCAGGATCAGGACCTAAACGATGAGATCATACATATACTAAGAGTTTGTACATTATTATTATGTCCCTAGTCGGATGTCATTGTGGAAGGTAGATAGACAACAATGACACACAAGACTAGATTGTGGTGTTGGTTGATGACATAATCTCATTAGTCATGATATGGAGATATCAAACCAAACACATAGGTACTTGTTAGAGAACAAGTGTACCAGACAGACCCACCGTGAGTTTGACACATGGAACCACAACTTGGTAGTCACAGTCAGTTCTCACAGTGATGGTGGTAAGTGTGATTCTTTGCCCTAAAATCACTACACTCAACACATGTCATTGGGTACACTTTGACATCATCAAACGCAGTCTTGAAACATGGGTTGTTATAAAGGTGATGATTGGGTGGCTTTGACACATGGGACTTTTGAGGGGTGAGTGATAGATATGGGATTTGTCCCTCCTGAGGGAGCTTGATATCCATGGCCACTTGATGAGTAGGATTGAGATAGGTGTGCGCACGCATGTGTGAATCAGTATGTGATATTGATGTCACACATATCTCCTCCAGTCTACTCTGAGATCAAGAAAGTGAATGAACGTTGATCGGATGGCTGTTAAGAAAGTGAATGAAAGTTGATCGGATGGCTGTTCCATGCCTTGAGTTCATTCAAGATATCAGTGACAAAGGAATTATATATTCACTGTAACACCATTCACGTATTATAGGATTGAAAGTTGTTCTCCAACTTTCTATTTCACTTGGGTAGCACTGATGTGCGACTAGGCACCACTCTTTGCTTGTGAAGTCATAAGTGTTATGGACTTTCACTACCAACGTGGAATGGACCTGCTGGGTCACACACATTGGATTTAACCTGGAAAAGGAGTTTATCCACAAATGATGTTTAGATTGATTACTAAAGGAGTTTAGTAGTTCAATTAAACACTCAATTAATTGATAGCTCAAAATCTTAGTATTCAAGGTGTTGGATAGATTAGTTAGAGTATCAGATTGATTGAAACTGCAATTGACTGATTTGCACAAGTATGCTGCCCCAAACGATCGGCTCATGTGATGAACCGATCAGCTCAAGTTGGTGAACCGATCGGCTCAACTGGTGAGATGATCGGCTCATGTATCATGAAATGATCGGCTCAATTGTTGAATCAGTCGGTTCATGTGACCAACCGAGATCGTTTGGAAAGTCAGAAGACTATTTTGCAAATACAATTTGTTTCACTTATACAAATTCGATTTGAATAAGGATTATTATTTGATTAATCAGAAACAAATATGAAAGTCAATTTGAGTTGGACCAGGACCACTAACCGATCGGCTCATGGGATGAACCTATCGGCTCAGGTGTCCCAAACGATCGGTTCAGGTGTGAACCGATCGGTTCAGGTCCCCAATTGATCAGTTCAGTTGGCACAGTTGGTTGTTTTGTGGAAAATCTCAAACCCTTCTACTCCTTCTTTAATCTCGCATTGCCCGGGGTAGAGAACCCTGTCCCATGACCCTCCTATATATATAGGGGTAGTGGGGGCTTCTCAGGAACAACAACTCAGAGACCAGTTGCTCTGCAAAGTTGTCATTCTCTCTGGTTGTGGTAATCGAGAGAGCCCGAGAAAGTGCTACCCGATAAGGGAGGCACAACAAGGGAAAGACAACTGTGAAAAAGTAACTGGTTGTAGGAGAGTGTGTTGGTGACTAGTACGCTAACGGGAGGGTGTGACTCCTTCAGATTCCTTGTGGGACAAGGAGATCGGAGTTCCAGGTGGTTCATGTGGACTACTTCAGAGGCGGGAGACTTCTGTCGCTCGGAGGACAGTTGTCACTCCCGACAGTCCCGGTGAGACCACGAGCTGCACAAACACCGTCCAAGACTGGAGGTGAAGTCCGTGCAAGCCGCGAGGTAACTTCGCCGAGAAAGCCTCGGTATAAGGTATGCCTCTACAAACCATCCTTCCTATTATATAGATGTTGACGCGATTCCTTTATTCTGGGTTTGGGAGAAGAAAATTTTTGTTTCCGCTACCTTCTCTGCCTCCCCTATAACACAACAATTGGACTGAATGCATATGTTAGTTTCATTTATGTAGTTTGAAACTCTTACTTTCAAATTTCTTTTTGTATCTGACATGAATTTTAGTATCATCTCAGACTTGGTTAATGAATATCTATCATTGCATGAATGTTATGATGTGCTATGCGTATGAATATGTCTCAACTGAATATTTTGAATTGTTTTTGTTATGAATGTGTGTGGTTTGAAAAATTGATACCAATTCAAATAGGATTGAAAAATAAAAGATAACAAGTGACTTTAGAATGGATTTCAAGCTTGCATCTTTGCATTTGCAGGTCTTCTTTCTATTGTAAGTCTTTATCTTTGTAAATCAAAATTCTGTTCTGTAGGTTCTTATTTTGTAGATTTCTGTTCTGCAGATCTTTCTATAAAATAAAATTGTACACTACAGGGTCGATTTTTTAGAATAACCGACCTTATAAACCTATAGGGTCATTTTTTTGTTATAACCGACCTTAAAGACCTCAAGGTCAGTTGCAAGGGTCAGTTACATCTATTGGGTCAGTGTTTCTAGTACAACCGACCTTATAGACCTCTAGGGTTAGATTTTTTAGTATAACTGACCTTACAGACCTCAGGGTCAGTTGCAAGGGTCAGTTACATCTATTAAGTCAATTTTTCTATTATAACCAACCTTATAGACCTCTAGGGTCGATTTTTTAAGTATAACTGACCTTACATACCTCAAGACTAGTTGCAATGGTTAGATACCACTATTGGGTTAGTTTTTCTAGTACAACCGACCTTATAGACCTCTAGGGTCATTTTTTAAAGTATAACCAACCTTACAGACCTCGGGGTCAGTTGCAAGGGTCAGTTATATCTATTGGGTTGGTTTTTCTAGTACAACTGACCTTATAGACTTCTAGGGTCGGTTTCTTTTAGTATAACTGACCTTACAGACCCAGGGTCAACTTTTTTGCATATTCAAGATGATCAATTTTATTTAGTGTCGGTTTTGTTTGATACAAGTGACACAACAATGTAACTATTGCCTCAAGTTTCTATTTGTTCCAACTCGAGACTGCTATCTAAGGTCGGTTTTCTTTGGTTAAAAAACCCAACCCTATAGGTCTATTTTTATAGCGACGACCACTTAAGCGTCGGTCAAAAAGTGACGCTATAGGCTAGAAAAAATCGAGCCTATAGACCATTACTGTACTAGTGACAGTTCCAAGACTTCTAGAATAATCCACGATCTTCTAAAAAAAAAAATAATGCTAATCTAATTTTTATTAATCTTTGTGAAATTATATTTTGTTAATAGGCCCATTACTCTTGTTAGTGGTATTCTTGGTTATTTGATTTCCCATTTAATAACTAATTAAGCCTAGTTTCCTCACCCCCATTAACATCAGTCTAGGTTACATTATATTGTGTCACTGATACATCATACCTTGAAACAAGAATATATATATATATATATATATATATATATATATATATATATATATATATATATATATATATATATATATATATATATATATAGAGAGAGAGAGAGAGAGAGAGAGAGAGAGAGTCAGGCTAGAATACACTCGAGTGTACAAATCACGCCGTACACCCCAATGGTGTTTGCCTATCTAGGCCATGTTTTTCCAAAATCTAATCCATTGATCTTCATGGTTACAATAATAATAGACCACATATAAAATTTGAGCTCATTTGGATGAGTATAAGTCACTCATCTAAGGACAACAAAATTGACGCACAAAACTAATTTGAAATACATGATTTTTGACTCCTTTAGATGCACGACCTATAAGTGTCCAAATGAGCTAAAATTTATTATATGGTAGGTTCTTAAGATAATTAAGAAGATCAATGGTTTAGATTTTTCAAAAAGTTACTCTATCTTCAAAAATGACTGAGGTGTATAGTGCCTCCGGTACACTCGAGTGTACACTAGCCTGACTCTCTCTCTCTCTCTCTCTCTCTCTCTCTATATATATATATATATATATATATATATATATATTTATATATATATATATGGGTATATCTTCGCTACCTGTGCGGGTAACTAAGATTCACTACCCGTGCATCAGTTTTGTAATGGGAAGGTATGCATTTATAATGAGACAATCCAAATTTGTAATGAGACGACTGAAATTGTAATACAAAGACTCGTTTTAGTAACAACGCTATTATACAAAATGAGTCTTTGTATTACAATTTCGGTTGTCTCATTACAAATTTAGTTGTCTCATTACATATATGTGTCATCCCATTACAAAATTGATGCACGGGTATCGAATCTTAGTTACCCGCATGACGCATGGGTAGCAAAGATATACCCTATATATATATATACATATATATATATATATATATATATATATATGGGTATATCTTCGCTACCCGTGCATCAGTTTTGTAATGGGAAGGTATGCATTTGTAATGAGACGACCGCAATTGTAATACAAAGACTCGTTTTGTATCACAACGCTGTTACAGTAATAAATATATATTTATTACTGTAACAGCGTTGTAATACAAAACGAGTTTTTGTATTACAATTTCAGTTGTCTCATTACAAATTTGGTTGTCTCATTACGTATAAGTGTCATCCCATTACAAAATTGATGCACGGGTAGCAAAGATATTCCCTATATATATATATATATATATGGCTCATCTTTAATACTCGTGCGGGTAGCCACCCGCACACCCTTCCTGTCACTTTGTTTTAAAAAAAATTCACAATTGTAGAGGAGCATTTTATCTAGCTCTCCAAAAAATTTCATCCAATAATAATATCATTTGCCCCATCAAAATCAAAAAATACATCCATATATTTACTGACTGTATATTTTTTGCGCGGTTACTTTTTTAGTCATATAGTTACTTTTTTATCAATACAGTTACTCTTTGGATCTTAGAGTTACTTTTGTGTACCATATAATTACACATTTGGATGTGCGGGTAGCAAAAAATCAGGCTACCCAGGCGGGCAGCGAATAAATCCCCATATATATATTTATATATATATATATATATATATAAATATATATATATATATATATATATATATATATATATATATATATATATATATGTGTGTGTGTGTGTGTGTGTATATATATGTATATATGTATATATATATACATACATATATATACACACATATGTACAAATACATACATACAAATACATACAAATATATACATATATATACATATATATACATATTTATATACATATAGATATATACACATATATATATATATATACATACACACACATATATGTATATATATATATATATATATATATATATATATATATATATATATATATATATTTGAAAATATCTCAATATCATTAAAAGTAAGCCATATGACATCTACAAGATAGACATCTCTCATCAAGTAACCAAGTAGCAACTCCTTTTACGGAAAGACATAGCACAAGGCTCATATTGGGATGTGACAAGTACATTGCAGCATCGTCCACCTCTTGTAGTGGTTGTCTAAAACAACTATCTGGGATGGAATTCATCAATCTACAAGAGCCTATGAGTCATCTAGAGAGGAATTTGCATATCCACTGACAGAGATTACCATCATGAAGACAACGAAAGATCACCTGACAAAGAGCTCAACCACAATGTAACAACACAGACACAACACCACACAAAACTGGACTAGAAACACAACTACCAGCGACGAGCACTAAGGTTGCACCAACCAGGATACACGGGAAGGAGGCCAAACCCCAGTGATGCAGATACAAAGGAAGGATGGCTCATGCAGATACAAAGGCGGGGAGTAGAGGGTGTCGAGAACTCCACCACCACTCCCGAATACCACTGCGAATAGGGGGCGGAAGACCCGCACGAAGCACAAACCCAACTTTCTCCTCCTCTGCCGAAAGCACCAAGGGGCGCCCGATCTCACTATCCTCCCAAGAAGGAACCCGAGGCACGACCACGACCAACAAACGACCACCATAGATAGACTCAAACAAAAAAGAGGAATCTAAATGGAGGAGAGGGGTTCTGCCTTAGAGGAGGACTAACAACCAAACCAACAAACTAAAACAGGTCGATAAACAACGACTAAAAAGGCAGATACCTGCCACAGAAAAGCAGAAACCAGATGAAAAAAGCCTCAATCTGCCGCCTAGCACCACGATCAGCCAAGATCCACCCACCTCCAGTAATGTCGTCCCCATGCAAACAGACCACAAGCACCGTCATGGTTGAAGACAACATCTAGTCTAGAATCCTGACAAACTGAAGCCCAGAGACCCAGACGGCCAAGAACCAGATCGGAGAAGAAACATAGGCTAGAGAGGAGGCGAATCTCAGCCAGACACAACACCAACAGGCACCGATCGAGGAAGAGGCTCAGGGGGAGCAGGCAGTGCTCGCTGGCGCCCAACACCTCCCCCAAGCCCGATGCGGATGGACGGTGCTTCCGAAGCCCTAAATCACCCTCCCGCAACAGACCTTTCCGAACAACGACTCTGTTTCTTCTTCCTAAATATTTATTAATTTACACATACATATATACATATATATAAATATATATATACACATATATATATGTGTATATATATACATATAGATATATCATATATACATATATATACATATATATAAATATATATACATATATATATATAAATATATATATATATATATATATATATAGACACACACACACACAGATATATAAATAAATAAATATATATATATATATATATATATATATATATATATATATATAGACACACACAGACACACACATAGATATATATATATATATATATATATATATATATATACATATATATATATATATATATATATATATATATATATATATATATATATATATATATATATACATATATATATATATATATATATATATATATATATATATATATATATATATATATATATTATAACAACCCTGACCTGGGTTATAAGCTAACCCTAGGTGTTTTGCCTAATTATGAAATTAGATGGTTGTAATTATCCTTTAGTGTATAATTAGAGCTTTTATGGAACATATGTGTCCATTTCTGTCCCTTATAAACCAATGTTGAAGTATTGTTTGCAATACAGGGACCTATGTGCAATTTGCCCAATCAGAGGGGTTAACTTGCAAATTTCACATGTTTATATGTTCCTTTAATGTTGAGACAACATAAGAATGAATATGATGAGGTTTGAGGGATTTCCCAAGCTTGAGCACCAAGGTGCAGCTGTGGAAGCAACCCCTGTACTCGAAAACCCTAAATTGGTGTAAAATGTAATTTACCCAATTTGAGGGGTGCAACTTGTAAAATACATCATCTAAAACTTCCTTTATGACTCTTGGCATCATTTAGAAGAGAAATGATGAAAAGGTCACTTCATGTGAATAATCATATAATAAAGAACACCTTTGTGATTGAATAATCAAGGTGTATGTATAATAGCCCTTTTATGTGTATACTTTAGTGATGGGTTAATCCTCTTTGCCTTCAATTCTTGAACTTAGAAGGAGTTTGTCCTTAGAAATAATATGTGGGGACGTGCAAGGAAGAAAGGAAGGACTTAGATGAGAAATGAAGAAAGCATATGTCCTTATGTTGAAATTTCACCTAAGTATATATACTACTTTTCTCACTTAGCAAGGGAACGATCCTCTTCCTTTCATTTCTTTTCCCCTTGCTCAAAACTGACTAAGGATAAGCTCTGGAGCAGAGAAGGATGACCAAGGGTCCTAGGTAAGTTTGGATCATCCCTTTTTCTTGAATTCATGGAGGAAACTCGTTTTCAAGGTTGAATTCATGGCTAGCTCACTTAGCTCTATCTTTCTAGCCATCTCTTTTTAACTTTGCTTGGAGAATTCACCTTGGCCGACCTTTGGAGCTCAAATACGCCATTAAAGCTTGGAGCTTGGAAGCTTGGAGCTCAAGGAACAACCTTTAGGCGGGTTTTATAACTCTAAACTTTATGCTTTGATTATACATCCTTTTCTATGCATATAGTTGCTAGTTCTTCTTCTTCCCTATCTTCCCTTGCATCCTTGCAAGAAAAATCGTGAAGAACTGCTACTATTCTTAAGGTAGAAGATAAGGGCGTTAATTCCTATGCTTATCCACGGTTTTCCACTTTATCAAACGACCTCCACCAATTGCTCAAACGGTTTCAAACCGTTTGGTGGGCAAACGGTTTCAGGGTCGTGTGAGGTCAAACGGTCTTCAAGACCGTTTGGTCCCATTGACCAAGTGAAGACCGTATGGTAATCTTGTTCATAATTATGTCGGTTAATCACCCACAAAATTTGAGAGGTTAATTCCAAAGGAATCGTGAGATATAAGAAAATCAATTAGCAAAACCAATTGAATTAAGTTCTGATTTTCAATCTGTTTAATTTGCCCTTTTTGGGAAAAGGGTCTCAAGACCATTTAAGATGGTTGACCAAATGTTGACCGTTTGGGATTACTGTTCATAATGATGTTAGTTAACGACTCACCAAATTTGAGGGATTAATTCCAAACGAGTCATGAGTTGAAGGATGATTAATAGGGCAAACCCTAATTGAAATTAGTGTTGAATCTCCAATGAGTTAAGTTGAGATTTTGGGTTGTTTAGCCCAAACGGTTTTCAAGACCGTTTGGGAATCATCCAAACGGTCTCAAGACCGTTTGGGGGTCACCCCAAGACCGTTTGGAGGTATGGGGTCAAGTATAGTTGACCAATTGAAGGTCCAAAGGTACCAAATCATATTGCAATTAAGTATTGATGAGATGATCAACTCAATAGATCAAACCTAGATGAATTTTCACTAGAGTCCAAAGGATGGACGGGCAAACGGTCTCAAGACCGTTTGGAACTCATCCAAACGGTCTCAAGACCGTTTGGTTTCAACCCAAGACCGTTTGGAGGTCTAGGGTTAAGGTAATTTGATCAATTGAGGGCCCAATTACAATGGGTTATTGAAATAATCAAATTGCTGTTTTTTAAACATAGATCTTGTTGAGTTTTGGGTTGAAGGACCCAAACGGTCTCAAGACTGTTTGGGGGTTCCTCCAAACGGTCTCAAGACCGTTTGGGCACAACCCAAGACCATTTGGAGGTCTAGGGTTGAGATAATCTAATGGTTTGAAGGTCCAATTGCATTAAGTTGATGAATTGATAAAAATACTGATTTTTGACCTAATTAGAGTTCAATCCTAGTCTAACGACTTGGTTCTTGGTCAAACTTTGGGCAAACGGTCTCAAGACTGTTTGGAGGTCATCCAAATGATATCAAGACCGTTTGGGCCAAGTTTGGTCCCAATTGGAGGTCAGTTGATAGGTTCAACCTTGAGTTGATTCCCATTGTTGAATATTGATGACCATCCGATTTGAAACCCTAATTGAATTAGAATCAACCCTAATTGGCTTTCAATGGAGGGTCAATTTGATTTCCAATTGATTAAGGCTAATCTTGGTTAACTCAATTTATAAGTGGTTATCATGGATTTGGTTAATTGAGGGGTTCAACATACATATCCATGACCAATTGTAACTTTTGAACCAATTTGGAGGTCCAAACGGTTTGAGCCCATTTGGACCAAACGGTCTCAAGACCGTTTGGATCCAAACGGTCTCAAGACCGTTTGGGGCCAAACGGTCTCAAGACCGTTTGGGGCCAAACGGTCTCAAGACCGTTTGGGGCCAAACGGTCTCAAGACCGTTTGGGCTCAAACGATCTCAAGGTCGTTTGGACCAATCGATCTCAAGGGACTTTGATCAAACGGTTTCAAACCGCATGAGCTTCAAACGGTTTGAAAGTCAAAACGGTGAACACACCCAAACGGTCTCAAGACCGTTTGGTGGTTGATGGTTGAAACCGTTTGAAGGTTTTCAAGGTGGTTTGTACTTAATCAATTGGTGGTGTAATTGGTTCAATGGTGATCCAATCTAAACCCTAATGGTAACCTAATTCATTAAAGGACTAAGTGATTAATGAGTTGACCCATGATATTGATCAAGAGGTAAATTACCAAAATACCCTTGAGGGGTTTAATTGGGTAAATACCTTGTTCTAGTCAAACCCTAATCACATGATAGTGATGTTTTGGCTTATGCTAGTCAATGAGGACTTAACCCAACTTAATCTAGAGTGGTGTTATCACCATCTACTAGTAAGAGAGAGAAAGTAACTTAAGAGAGAGAGAAAGTATCCTAAGAGAGAGAAAGTACCCATTTATGGTGGAAACTCAAGTAAGATACCTTCAATACACATGAATGTGCATGATTAGGGTATGATCCACCTATGTGAGATCATGGAAACCCTAATTATGATGTTTAGTGAATCTTAATCTTATCTAAGAGCTTTAATGATGATGTTTCTCATACATGATGATGTTATGAGTTCAATTTACCATGAGGTGAATAGTAAACCCTAAATTTAGGGTAATGACATGTGATGTGATTAGTAAACCCTAATTTATGGAGATGTTTATAAGGTAATACCTTTAAATAAAGTATAGTCAAATCAATGAGTATGATGTGTTCACACCATGATAAGATTGAGAAGTGAATTCATACCTTGAATTGATAATCGTTATGATGTTCAATAAATGTTGTATTTAAGGCAAATACTCACCATACCCTGGTATGCTTCCAAGGATGGTAGAGTTGCATACTAGAATTGGACTAATAATCCAAAAAGGAAATATTATCAATGAAGGATGGGGTATGTTAACCTTAGTCCTGTGTCATGCCTTAGGTATGGAACTTTGAGAACAAGTTAACAAATATAATTTCATATAAGAAAAAGTGATTTCAATAACCTTATTTTGTATAGGGTGAAACCCTATTTCCAGTTGTGCTTTTAAGCATGAATCCTCATGTTTGAAGTATGAAATGAGGAAACAGTATTCCTAATCAAAGGTAAAGGAAATGAATAACCCTAATTGATGAAAATTGGGGAAATTGATTCTTCTATGAGTTTGAAGGTATAACCTCTAGAATGAATTGTTTACAGTTATCAGTTGAATTAACCATGCAGGTTGTTATGAGATGATGATCATATCCAGGTATGGGTTATGAAACTATATTCATTGAAAGCATGATTTAGCTTTATGAATAGTGATATATCATGTTGCCTTGTCAATGGCAACCTATGAATTAAATGGGTTGTGAGAGCCATAAATACCATCAAGGTCATGCTTTAGAGATGACTTGTGATGAATGTATTGAGAAATGATGATTGATAAGAGTTAGGCTTGTTACATTTAGTATTATCATTTTATAGCTGTTATGCCAATGTTATTGTTTGAAGAACAATGTATGATGTTGAAAGAATACTGAATGTACCTAACTAATCAAGTGAAATGTAGAGCCCTGATCATAGATCCATCATTGTCAGAGTCTAAATGATGGTGAAACAGGTTTTCCCAAGGGAACTCCTGGATCACATACTTTTGAGTATGTGGGGTATATGGATGTGTAGAACCTTACATCCTAGTGTAGGAAATTGATGTAAATTTTTATAGTCCGTCAAACCTTCACTACAAAACCCAAAAGGTGAGATGTATCACTATTCTCCCAAAGTAAACATAATCACCGCATCGGTGAAAGATAATCAAGAAATCTTCCGATGACGAAGAGAGTACAGAACGCCACTGTAACTCTAAAAACATAGCGAAGGTCCAGTTTATCCTGGTGAGCTATAAATAGCAGACGTCCTGCCAGATGTCCTACAAACAATCCTCTAACTGACTGAGGAAGATGAGGTCATAAGAATCTGACTCTTTTAATGACCTATGTATGATACTGATGTGACTTCTTAGCGATCAGTTGGAGTATGAGTGGTATGCCTCATCTCCACAGGGCATAATAATGTTTGTAAAACATAATCAACCGTGTAGTATATCTGCTTAGGTTAAACTACGAGGAACAATGTTTGGTGTTACATTGTTTACATTAATGATCTGTTCAGATATTTTGTATACATGCCCTTTATATGCTTTAAATACATGATTGCTTAAGTAGAAGTTGCTTCACTTGTTATTAAACTTGCTGTTGTATGATTTATGTTATAATAAAGCTTCTAGTTGAGAGTTATAACTCTCGCTGGGACAATTTGTATATTGTCTCACTCTGTAGATTTTAACTCTTTTTAGGTGGTCGCCAAAGACGAAGGAGACCGTTTAAGAATGAGAAACAACGACAACAACAGTACCTGGGGCAGCAGTGAATCTCAGGTGGAGATACTGGCTGCTGAATTATGTAGTTAGATAGTCCTATGCGTCTCTGTACTCTCAGGTTCTAGGAATCAGTTGTTTGAGTTTTTGGTGTTGGCTCCTGAGAATTTTGAATAATGTTGTACATAACTACTCAAGAAGTGGTTTAACAGAGATGTAAACTGTTTACTTGGTTTCTTATAAAAAGGAATTTTATAATTTCCAAATCTTGTCTCAAAAATTTTAATTTCCAGTAATTTTTCATATTCCGCAACTAATCGAATACTTCCGCTAAGTTTAAATCGTGTTTATACCGTAGTTTTGGAGATCGGAGCCCACAATTAAGTGGTATCAGAGCTCTATGTTCGCCGAGTCTACAGAGACATAGGACTTAGGATGTCGAGTCTGTCTTTACTGTTTCTTCCTCATCTAATAGAATCTTCTGCTCCTCAGGAGAAGAAGACATATAAGGATGAGAAGTTTGTTGCAGAAAGCAACAATGCTACACCTAGAAGAAGTGTAGAGGAGCAAGCAGTAGAGGGACACTTACCTAAGGTTCCCCTAGTTAATCCAACCATGACAAGGAATCCTTCCTTAGGAATCACTGTTGGAGAATTTAGGGCAACCATGATGTACCTAGTGGATCAAACACTAGCAATACTACCCAGATTACCAGCTCCTAATGATGATGTTTTGGATATCCATAGGATATGTAACCCTCAACAGCAGGTTGGAGCAGAAGTAAATGATGAAGCGTTGAACTCAAAGCAAGCCTATGCTCAGCCTCAAACTGATGAATCAGTCCACAGTAATGTAGGAATTAGAATACAGTCAGAGACCAGGACCTGTTATAACTGTGGGAAGCCTGGACATATCAGATCTAATTGTCTAGAAAGGATATATAGAGGAAGAATTGAGAAAAGGCCTATCCAAATCCAGAAACAAAGACCTGGAAATTCCAGAAGGAAGAAGTTTCTGATATCACCAACACAACAGGGACCTAGTACAACAAAGCAATGGTTATCCAGAAAGGATAAAGAACCCTTTAGACCAAAACAACTGGAGAGACAATGCTACAACTGTGGTAAGATGGGGCATTTGATGAAAGACTGTCGATCTAAGATTGTCAGTGTGACACAGCCTTCGAGACAAGGGCAACAAGGATCACAAAGAAAGCAATTTCAAGGAGCAGCTCAAAGACGTGGACAAGCATCCCAAGCTGGATCATCTGCACCAAATCAACCACAGACAATAGTGAGGTTCTTTGCTATGAACCCACCTGATGCAGTGGTCGATGCATGGGTTGTGATAGGTCAGAGGAACTTTTAGATTCTGATATGTCTAATTCCTGTGTAGTTTTTGTTCTGATTGACCCGGGTGCTACGCACTCTTTTATCACTCGAAGAGTGATTCGCAACTGCGATATGACAGTTAGTCATAAGGGCAGATAGTTTGTTGATTGGAGACTCCGTTGAGTGAGTCGGTTGTTATGCAGGAGGTATGACCTCCCTACATCCTTTTCTTTTCTAATCACCGCATTCGAGTGGATTCAATACCTTGATATGCAAGGGTTTGATAAAATCCTCGAACCATGATTGATTAGACAAGATAAATGGTTTTTCTTATAAATATCTTTATGATCTTTTGGACAAGTTAAAATAGTAGTTGATTGAACTATTCTTTGATTGGTCTCATAAAAGATTTCAATGATGCATCAGATATAATCGTTTTATAATACATGTTTACTTCTATAAGAAGAAAATGTATTAAAGAATTGATCTGGATGTAGGATTCAGTAAAAAGTTAATAATTATGTTGTAAGGATGGAAAAAGAGAAGGAACATAGTCTTATACAAGTACATATTTTCTTACCTCAGTAATCATATACCCTGGCCAGGTATACAATTACTGATGATGAAGTAAATATGGGAACTTTGAAGTTGTTATCTTTTGATTACTCTGATCAAGTAGTCAATCTAAAACAACTTAAAGGGCATCATAAGATAAGAAAAATGAGAATATAGAAGGTCAACCATGATTAGTAGTGACTGAAAGAATATATGTAATGAGCAATGTCCCATGATAAAAGGGAAGAAAGAGATATAAAGTTTTGATAACACAAGTAATTAATACCAAAATAAGAATGTTAAGAACATCCCTTGTTAGGGGTTTATGTTCTTAAATAAAGATAGAATTTTAAGAACATCCCTTGTTAGGGGTTTATGTTCTTAAAATAAACATATCCTTCTCCAGAATGTCTGATAAGTAAATCTTTGTTTGACAAGAAAACTTTTCTTTATGATAAGAATGTATAACTGATGAGATAGTTAATGCATATAATAAAGGAAGTTAGTATGCTGATTATCAGATGTGATGATAGACTCAGGGTGAGAGGGCCCTTATATGGTCTTGAATAAATATCAGGGCTTGAATTTGATCCTAAAGAATGTTGATCAAAATTCTATAACATCTCCCTGAAATGGTATGTTACCTAAGGATGTAACAATGTGTATGCTGAAACTATATCTGCTTTCCCCTTTCCTTCCTGAGATTTCGGGGACGAAATCCTCGTTAGGGGTTTATGATTTGTAACACCCCTGACCTGGGTTATGAGCTAACCCTAGGTGTTTTGCCTAATTATGAAATTAGATGGTTGTAATTATCCTTTAGTGTATAATTAGAGCTTTTATGGAACATATGTGTCCATTTCTGTCCCTTATAAACCAATGTTGGAGTATTGTTTGCAATACAGGGACCTATGTGCAATTTGCCCAATCAGAGGGGTTAACTTGCAAATTTCACATGTTTATATGTTCCTTTAATGTTGAGACAACATAAGAATGAATATGATGAGGTTTGAGGGATTTCCCAAGCTTGAGCACCAAGGTGCAGCTGTGGAAGCAACCCCTGTACTCGAAAACCCTAAATTGGTGTAAAATGCAATTTACCCAATTTGAGGGGTGCAACTTGTAAAATACATCATCTAAAACATCTTTTATGACTCTTGGCATCATTTAGAAGAGAAATGATGAAAAGGTCACTTCATGTGAATAATCATATAATAAATAACACCTTTGTGATTTAATAATCAAGGTGTATGTATAATAGCCCTTTTATGTGTATACTTTAGTGATGGGTTGATCCTCTTTGCCTTCAATTCTTGAACTTAGAAGGAGTTTGTCCTTAGAAATAAGATGTGGGGACGTGCAAGGAAGAAAGGAAGGACTTAGATGAGAAATGAAGAAAGCATATGTCCTTATGTTGAAATTTCACCTAAGTATATATACTACTTTTCTCACTTAGCAAGGGAACGATCCTCTTCCTTTCATTTCTTTTCCCCTTGCTCAAAACCGAATAAGGCTAAGCTCTAGAGCAGAGAAGGACGACCAAGGGTCCTAGGTAAGTTTGGATCATCCCTTTTTCTTGAATTCATGGAGGAAACTCGTTTTCAAGGTTGAATTCATGGCTAGCTCACTTAGCTCTATCTTTCTAGCCATCTCTTCTCAACTTTGCTTGGAGAATTCACCTTGGCCGACCTTTGGAGCTCAAAGACGCCATTAAAGCTTGGAGCTTGGAAGCTTGGAGCTCAAGGAACAACCTTTAGGCGGGTTTTATAACTCTAAACTTTATGCTTTGATTATACATCCTTTTCTATGCATATAGTTGCTAGTTCTTCTTCTTCCCTATCTTCCCTTGCATCCTTGCAAGAAAAATCGTGAAGAACTGCTACTGTTCTTAAGGTAGAAGATAAGGGCGTTAATTCCTATGCTTATCCACAGTTTTCCACTTTATCAAACGACCTCCACCAATTGCTCAAACGGTTTCAAACCGTTTGGTGGGCAAACGGTTTCAGGGTCGTGTGAGGGCAAACGGTCATCAAGACCGTTTGGTCCCATTGACCAAGTGAAGACCGTATGGTAATGTTGTTCGTAATTTTGTAGGTTAATCACCCACAAAATTTTGAGAGGTTAACTCCAAAGGAATCGTGAGATATAAGCAAATCAATTAGCAAAACCAATTGAATTAAGTTCTGATTTTCAATCTGTTTAATTTGCCCTTTTTGGGAAAACGGTCTCAAGACCGTTTAAGATGGTTGACCAAATGTTGACCGTTTGGGATTACTGTTCATAATGATGTTAGTTAACGACTCACCAAATTTGAGGGATTAATTCGAAACGAGTCATGAGTTGAAGGATGATTAATAGGGCAAGCCCTAATTGAAATTAGTGCTGAATCTCCAATGAGTTAAGTTGAGATTTTGGGTTGTTTAGCCCAAACGGTTTTCAAGACCATTTGGGAATCATCCAAACGGTCTCAAGACCGTTTCGGGGTCACCCCAAGACCGTTTGGAGGTCTGGGGTCAAGTATAGTTGACCAATTGAAGGTCCAAAGGTACCAAATCATATTGCAATTAAGTATTGATGAGATGATCAACTCAATAGATCAAACCTAGATGAATTTTCACTAGAGTCCAAAGGATGGATGGGCAAACGGTCTCAAGACCATTTGGAACTCATCCAAACGGTCTCAAGACCATTTGGTGTCAACCCAAGACCGTTTGGAGGTCTAGGGTTAAGGTAATTTGATCAATTGAGGGCCCAATTACAATGGGTTTTTGAAATAATCAAATTGCTGTTTTTTAAACATAGAACTTGTTGAGTTTTGGGTTGAAGGACCCAAACGGTCTCAAGACCGTTTGGGGGTTCCTCCAAATGGTCTCAAGACCGTATGGGCACAACCCAAGACTGTTTGGAGGTCTAGGGTTGAGATAATCTAATGGTTTGAAGGTCCAATTGCATTAAGTTGATGAATTGATAAAAATACTGATTTTTGACCTAATTAGAGTTCAATCCTAGTCTAACCGACTTGGTTATTAGTCAAACTTTGGGCAAACGGTCTCAAGACCGTTTGGAGGTCATCCAAACGATATCAAGACCGTTTGGGCCAAGTTTGGTCCCAATTGGAGGTCAGTTGATAGGTTCAACCTTGAGTTGATTCACATTGTTGAATATTGATGACCATCCGATTTGAAACCCTAATTGAATTAGAATCAACCCTAATTGGCGTTCAATTGAGGGTCAATTTGATGTCCAATTGATTAAGGCTAATCTTGGTTAACTCAATTTATAAGTGGTTATCATGGATTTGGTTAATTGAGGGGTTCAACATACATATCCATGACCAATTGTAACTTTTGAACCACTTTGGAGGTCCAAACGGTTTGAGCCCATTTGGACCAAACGGTCTCAAGACCGTTTGGGCTCAAACGATCTCAAGGTCATTTGGACCAATCGATCTCAAGGCACTTTGATCAAACGGTTTCAAACCGCATGAGCTTCAAACGGTTTGAAAGTCAAAACGGTCAACACACCCAAACGGTCTCAATACCGTTTGGTGGTTGATGGTTGAAACCGTTTGAAGGTTTTCAAGGTGGTTTGTACTTAATCAATTGGTGGTGTAATTGGTTCAATGGTGATCCAATCTAAACCCTAATGGTAACCTAAGTCATTAAAGGACTAAGTGATTAATGAGTTGACCCATGATGGTGATCAAGAGGTAAATTACCAAAATACCCTTGAGGGGTTTAATTGGGTAAATACCTTGTTCTAGTCAAACCCTAATCACATGATAGTGATGTTTTGGCTTATGCTAGTCAATGAGGACTTAACCCAACTTAATCTAGAGTGGTGTTATCACCATCTACTAGTAAGAGAGAGAAAGTAACCTAAGAGAGAGAAAGTATCCTAAGAGAGAGAAAGTACCCATTTATGGTGGAAACTCAAGTAAGATACCTTCAATACACATGAATGTGCATGATTAGGGTATGATCCACCTATGTGAGATCATGGAAACCCTAATTATGATGTTTAGTGAATCTTAATCTTATCTAAGAGCTTTAATGATGATGTTTCTCATACATGATGATGTTATGAGTTCAATTCACCATGAGGTGAATAGTAAACCCTAAATTTAGGGTAATGACATGTGATGTGATTAGTAAACCCTAATTTATGGAGATGTTTATAGGTAATACCTTTAAATAAAGTATAGTCAAATCAATGAGTATGATGTGTTCACACCATGATAAGATTGAGAAGTGAATTCATACCTTGAATTGATAATCGTTATGATGTTCAATAAATGTTGTATTTAAGGAAAATACTCACCATACCCTGGTATGCTTCCAAGGATGGTAGAGTTGCATACTAGAATTGGACTAATAATCCAAAAAGGAAATATTATCAATGAAGGATGGGGTATGTTAACCTTAGTCCTGTGTCATGCCTTAGGTATGGAACTTTGAGAACAAGTTAACAAATATAATGTCATATAAGAAAAAGAGATTTTAATAACCTTATTTTGTATAGGGTGAAAACCTATTTCCAGTTGTGCTTTTAAGCATGAATCCTCATGTTTGAAGTATGAAATGAGGAAACAATATTCCTAATCAAAGGTAAAGGAAATGAATAACCCTAATTGATGAAAATTGGGGAAATTGATTCTTTTATGAGTTTGAAGGTATAACCTCTAGAATGAATTGTTTACTGTTATCAGTTGAATTAACCATGCAGGTTGTTATGAGATGATGATCATATCCAGGTATGGGTTATGAAACTATATTCATTGAAAGCATGCTTTAGCTTTATGAATAGTGATATATCATGTTGCCTTGTCAATGGCAACCTATGAATTAAATGGGCTGTGAGAGCCATAAATACCATCAAGGTCATGCTTTAGAGATGACTTGTGATGAATGTATTGAGAAATGATGATTGATAAGAGTTAGGCTTGTTACATTTAGTATTCTCATTTTATAGCTGTTATGCCAATGTTATTGTTTGAAGAACAATGTATGATGTTGAAAGAATACTGAATGTACCTAACTAATCAAGTGAAATGTAGAGCCCTGATCATAGATCCATCATTGTCAGAGTCTAAATGATGGTGAAACAGGTTTTCCCAAGGGAACTCCTGGATCACATACTTTTGAGTATGTGGGGTATATGGATGTGTAGAACCTTACATCCTAGTGTAGGAAATTGATGTAGATTTTTATAGTCCGTCAAACCTTCACTACAAAACCCAAAAGGTGAGATGTATCACTATTCTCCCAAAGTAAACATAATCACCGCATCGGTGAAAGATAATCAAGAAATCTTCCGATGACGAAGAGAGTACAGAATGCCACTGTAACTCTAAAAACATAGCGAAGGTCCAGTTTACCCTGGTGAGCTATAAATAGCAGACGTCCTGCAAACAATCCTCTAACTGACTGAGGAAGATGAGTTCATAAGAATCCGGCTCTTTTAATGACCTATGTATGATACTGATGTGACTTCTTAGCGATCAGTTGGAGTATGAGTGGTATGCCTCATCTCCACAGGGCATAATAATGTTTGTAAAACATAATCAACCGTGTAGTATATCTGCTTAGGTTAAACTACGAGGAACAATGTTTGGTGTTACATTGTTTACATTAATGATCTGTTCAGATATTTTGTATACATGTCCTTTATATGCTTTAAAAACATGATTGCTTAAGTAGAAGTTGCTTCACTTGTTATTAAACCTGCTGTTGTATGATTTTTGTTATAATAAAGCTTCTAGTTGAGAGTTATAACTCTCGCTGGGACAATTTGTATATTGTCTCACTCCGTAGATTTTAACTCTTTTTAGGTGATCGCCAAAGACGAAGGAGACCGTTTAAGAATGAGCAACAACGACAACAACAGTACCTGGGGCAGCAGTGAATCTCAGGTGGAGATACTGGCTGCTGAATTATGTAGTTAGATAGTCCTATGCGTCTCTGTACTCTCAAGTTCTAGGAATCAGTGGTTTGAGTTTTTGGTGTTGGCTCCTGAGAATTTTGAATCATGTTGTACATAACTATTCAAGAAGTGGTTTAACAGAGATGTAAACTGTTTACTTGGTTTCTTATAAAAAGGAATTTTATAATTTCCAAATCTTGTCTCAAAAATTTTAATTTCCAGTAATTTTTCATATTCCGCAACTAATCGAATACTTCCGCTAAGTTTAAATCGTGTTTATACCGTGGTTTTGGAGATCGGAGCCCACACATATATATATATATATATATATATATATATATATATATATATATATATATATATATATATATATATATATATATATATATATATATATATATATATATATATATATATATGGGGATTCATTCAATACCCGCACGGGTAGCTTGATTTTACGCTACCCGCACATCCAAAAGTGTAACTATATGGTACACAAAAGTAACTCTAAGATCAAAAGAGTAACTATATTGATAAAAGAGTAACTATATGACTAAAAAAGTAACTACACAGAAAATATACAGTCAGTAAATATATGGACATATTTTTTGATTTTGGTGGGGCAAATGATATTATTTTTTGATAAAATTTTTTGGGGAGATAGATAAAATGCTCCTCTACAATTGCAAATTAAAAAAAAATTGACAGGAAGGGTGTGCGGGTATTAAAGATGAACCCTATATATATATGTATATATGAGTCTCTACAACCCTGATTCTCGTAATAAGAATGTATCTTCACATGGTATAAGGAGCAACTGTCTAGATTCCAAAAAGGAGCGTACTTTTGTCTCCCAATGTCATTTTTTCTTTGTTGTTCTCTTTTTCTTTTCGCCTCCCCCCTGTGTTTGCTTGACCACCTGCCCACTGGCAACCACCTACAGCGGAATGTGTGGCTAGTTGCCCCAACCAACAGCTAGGTGTGCGGTTGGCAGCCCTGCACTAGCACGTCACCGCTACCAAATGGGTGTTTGCCCTGAATGGTAGCCTTCATTCCTGATGTATCATCTAGGGGGATTCTATTCCTGTTTTCCTTATCTTTAGTAGGAGAGTCATAGGTCACCATCTCATTTAGAGTACCACTTGTTGCCCCTTGATTGGGTGTTTATCGGGCATAACAATCTCCATGAGAGTCTGAGTCATACTCCTCCCCTTCACCATCACCCATTAGATATGACAAGTGGTATGTTGATCTTGGCACGATATGGATTTGCTTCTAAAATCAAGATTTTAACAACCTCAATCTTCTCTTTTTTATTAATTTCCTCCTTATGTGGTTTCACTACATACGTGAGTGAGTGCGAACAATTGTTAGAGATTCATTATCTTCTTCCTATCACATTGCTTCATTCCTATGACTGGATTTCTCCTTTTATTATCCATCTTACCAGTGATTTCTCCTATCCACCATGTCCTACTGGTGTGCTACTATAATATCCTTGTCCACCATTGTTGTACCATTGTGCTTCTTTTATATCTTTTCACAACAAGGTCCTATCATGGTGACCTTTTCATCATGTCTAAAGGTAAGGTTGACAACAAAGAATCACCTCAGTACATTGTCTATAATGACAGTGCTCCTATCTCCATAATCAAGTTTAATTGAGATGAGTTCTTTCTGAACCATCTTGGAGTGCAAAGACGAGGTGATATTCATTGAAAAAGTTATTGATGATACACATGAATAGAAAAGGGGAAATAGACAAGTCAAAAGTTGGATATTGAACAACATGGAATCCTCTATTGCCTCCAAGTACATGTTCTACAAAAAGACAAAGGAATTGTGAGACATTGTCCATTGTGTTTACACACATGAAAAAAAATACTTTGAGACTTTATAAACTCCAAGATAAATTGTTTGGTGAAAGTTTGGATGATTGAACCCTTGACAAATTTTGATTGTATTCTTAGCTAGTCTCAACAGTTAGACTATTTTCAATCTATCTCTTCATAGGATCAAACCAAAGAGTGGGACCATCTTTTCACGACCAAGTTTCACAATTGCTTTCATCCATCCTATGCTCCAGTCTGTATCATTATCTTGGTCGATGACTCCTGTCCCACTCTAGAAGATGCCTTCTCTCTTCTCAAATAGTCTAATGTCCACCACTTGATCTTCTCAACTAGATTCACAACTTGTGATCATTATTGTTTTTCATGGATGAGGACGTGGTTGTGGGGGACGTCCCCCTAGGACGTAATGCACTTTCTGTAATAAGTTAAGTGATCTAGAGTAAAAATGCTATCAAAAACATGGTCATCCCTATGGGCACAACCATATCATTGAGATTGATTGTGTTTCCCAAGGATCAAACAATTAGTATGTTACCATATATTGTACTGAGTATGAGCATTTTCTATAGGCTTGTCCACAATCCATAGGATCTGAGGATTTTGTTACCATGCAATTCGTTACAACATCTTCAGTGCATCTGGCCTCTAACTGAGGCAATGTTAAGACCTCAATGCTAGCAGCCAATTCTCCTTGGATTGTTGTATCTAGAGCCACCCAACATATGACTAGTATGAGACACATTATTTCCTCCATAAAACCTTGTATGCCTACCCCATCTCTCACTCTAGTAGATGGGTCTATTAAAACTGTTTAATGATGTGGATGTGTTAATGTCTCACCTAGTCTAGAACATCAATTTGTTCATTATATTCCTCATTTCCCTTCAATTTAATGTTGATATTAAGTTATTTAATGCATTTATGTGCAACATCACCTTTGGTAGTCATGGGTTTTTGATGTAGGATTCTTCGACTTTTCGTATGATTGGTTCGAGTTCTAGAGAGGGTAACCTTTAATGCTTTGCTAATGTTGTTCTATCTTCAATTTTTCTTGTGAGCACATCTATTTAGCTACACCAATGTTATTGTCATCCATCTCATGAGAAGTTGAAGCACTGGGAGCACTCATTATCTAACTTAAAAAGTCTTCCATATGACTCATTTGAGTTTGGGAAGCATCATAGGAGTTTGTTTCCTAGAAATAGTAATCTCTACTCTAAAGCTACATTTTGATGTTATTCATAGTGCCATTTGTGGTCCCTTTTGAACCACCAATTTTAATGGATTATATTATTTCATTAGCTTTGTTGATGATTTCTCTCGCATGACATGGTTATATCTGTTAAAATTTTGTGATGAAATGATTGGTGTTTTTTAGATTTTTATAAAATGGTGCAATAAAATTTAATAAATCCATTAAAAAAGTTTAGACCAAAAATGCTTTAGAATATGTTATAGATCATGTATCTTCTTTTTCCATTAGAAGTGGAACCATCCATCAATGTTCATTTTCTTGCACTCCACAACAAAATAGGGTGGCAGAATGAATGAATAATCATTTACTTGATATCACTCATGCTCTTATGTTTTAGGGTAAATTACCTAAACCTTATTGGTATGAAACTATTTTCAAAGCATGCTACCTTATCAAAATACAACTTTCAACTGTTCTTTGGAACAAGACCCCTTTTTTAATTATTTTTCCCATGTAAATGTGTTTCCATATTACTTTGCATGTTTTTGAGTGTACTGCTTTTGTGAATAATTTTGATTCATGAGTGGATAAACTTAACTTCCACTCTATCAAGAAGGTTTCCCTTCGCTTCTTCACGTTTTTGAAAGTTTTTCACTTTTATAGTTCAAGGAATCATTGCATGTATGTCACTGTTGACATTACCATTTAGGAACCTAAAATGTTAGTCTCAAACTCAACGTTAGTCGCTATTTCACCTTTCTGAAAGTTTTTCACTTTTAAAGTCCAAGGAATCATTACATGTATGTCTCTATCAATTTTGGTTCAATATCCCCTCTGCCTCAACGTCAGTCTCAAACTAAGTTTGTTGAGCTTGATCTTAGTAACCCTGTGGATCATGAACCTATCCCACACCATCATGTCATTTATCTTCCTATGGCTCAATATCCAATACCAATGTACTCATATGGGAATCTAGCCCATCTAGTGTCTCTCTAGAAAGGTATCTGCTCCTTCACTCTTCACCATCCTATGTCTCATACGTGTTTCCTATGCAAGCTTTCCAAAACTACTAAATCTATTAACCAACTTGTCGATTATATCCAAGTTCCTAAAAACTATCTTGAGTCCCTTCAACACCATATTTGGAAATGCTCAAGGAAATGATAGTGTTGCATGAGAATGGGACTTGGGATCTTGTCCCTCCTCCACCAAAAAAAAATATGGTTGATTGTCAATGGTTCTTCTCTATCAAATTTAATTCATATGGATAGGTGGAAAGACTTAAAGCTTGGCTTGTTGTGAAATGATTCAGCCAAACATATGGCATGGATTGCTTTGGGACCTTATCATCGGTCACCCACATTGCTTTTGTCAAGAGTGTAATCTCCCTTGTCTTTCACTTGGACTGGCCTTTGTTTGATATTGACATTATGAATGGCTTCCTTCATGGTAATTAAGAGGAGGAAGTGTATACGAAGCCCTCATGATTTTGTACTCAGGGTGAGTCTTCCCAAAGAGTTTGTCATTTCAAACACTTTTTGTATGGTCCCAAGCGATCACCACAAGCCTGGTATACAAAGGTTAATGGAGTTCTTTCTAGACTGGGTTTCTCAAGATCATCTACTCATCAAAGTATATCTTTAAGTCCTCTCAATTTAGAATCATCATCATCATCATCATCTATTTTGATGATATCATTATCACGGGTAGTGAAGCTGATGAGATTTCAACATCAAAATAGGCACTCTAACAACATTTTGATACCAAGGATTTTGGAGAACTTCTCTACTTATTGAGCATAGAGGTTCCATGTTATCATCAAGGCACTAATTTATCTCAGTAATGGTATCTCCTTGACCTCTTGAAGGACTTTGGTATGCTATATTCTAGGCATCTCTCTTTATTCATGGAGTATCACAATGAAGTTATATCTAAGGGGGAGTTTTTTCCGATCCTAAATGATATCAACACACGATTGGGAAACTCATCTATCTTGTAATTACCTGAGTAGATGTTGCCTTTGCTTTCAAAGTTGTTATTCAACATGTTGCTAAACCTCTTGTGTGTAACTAGAGTTAGGTACAACACCTTCTATGCTATTTGAAAAGTACCCATGCAAATGTCTCCTTTATAAGACACTAGAATCTCCAAGTATCTCCTTAAATTGCTTTGTATATGTTGATTGGAGCAGGAGATGTGAATGGGAGGAGATCTATTTATGGTTTCTATGATCTTTTGGGAGATCATCCCTTTAGTTGGCGGAGCAAGAAGCAGTCTATTATAGCTCCCTCTAGTACTGAGCTAGAATAGTGTGCCATGACACATGTTTGTTGTAAAATTCAATGGGTGATGTATATTCTATGAGAATTAGGCTTTCCTCTCTCTTCTCCAACAACTCAGAAATGTAATAATCAAGAATCTATTCGTATAGATAATAATCCAATTTTCATAAACGTACCAAGCACATTAAGGTTGACTACCACTTTGTACGGAACCTAATTTTTGACAACAAGATCATTACACCATATCTATAGAGTGGATAACAGACTTCTTATATTTCACCAAGCCTCTTACTCCTTTATCCATCTCCTAAATGTGTGGAAATCTAGGAATGCATGATGTGTACTCTCTAGGTTGAGGGTGAGTGTTGGTGGTATTTTAGGTTATATATTTTCCCTGGTATTAGCTAGTTGGGATTATTGTTCTTACGTCAATTAGAATTAGTCTAGCTTATGTTATGTTGTGTCTCAGGTACATCATACCTTGAGACATGGCTATATAGATGACTCTCTAAAACCCTGATTCTCATAATAAGAATTTCTCTTTAGAACTCTCATTTAGTATGCAAAATAACAAGAAAGTGCTTAACTAATTTCATTGTCATAAACTTTTATTTGATCATCTTGGTACATGACTCTAATAGAAATTTACATTTAAAAGTACCTTTATATGGACAGTTCCTCAAATTTTTATTTCTACAAAGGATATATATATATATATATATATATATATATATATATATATGAACTTGAATATATCCTCATAACCAAGTTCATTCCAAAATGTTATGAAAATTGGACTTTGCTCCTTGTTCATTTTTGGGGTTGTCGATTTGTTATCATTTGTAAAAGTTTGGGTTAGGAAAAAATGTGAAGGAAAGTAGTGAATGGAGGATTGGATGAATTAACGTCGTATACTTTTCTGCATCTGAATTTTAGCTCATTTTGAAAATGTCATTGCAAATCCCTTCACTTAAATCAACGTCGTAATTGTACCCATCTATCTTTGATAAAACCTCTATAAGAGGGCATGTAGAAGAGATAAAACTATGTGATTTCCTTCATAACCAAAATAATCCAACCTATTCTTAGCCTTATCATGGAATTTGAAAACAAACTTCAATATTAATAATAATGTTTTTTGTCTGGATATAGGTAAATATATTGGCAAAAGGAGCATGTTGAGAACATGACCTACAAAAACAAGGTGTATACATGGGGGTGTTATCTACAAAAATACCCAATATCTTTTAGCTTTCTCAGACATGCCTGAGGCTAAGCCTTCTTTACATTTAATGGCATGGGCTAAGGCAGTGACTATTTTGGCAACAACCATCTCCTCGTCACATGTTGGTCTACCATGATTCCTATTGTTTCTCTCCTCCCATATGTAGTAGTAGGTACCTGTTAAACAAAAACCTCCTACAACCATTCTGCTTCTGGTAATTAGCTTCTCCTTAAGCTTGTTAATAGTGCTATTAAGGTCTCCCTATAAAATCTGACCCCACTCGCTCTTAAGGCAAATAGTAGCCCAGACTCTCCTAAAGAACCTACAACTGCCAAAGATGTGGCTGTGGCTGTCCTCCTCTGTACTGCATAGGCTGTAGTTAACGTTGACCTACATCCCTTATCTTCTGAGTCTGTCTAGAGTTGGAAGCATTGAGAGGATCACCCTAAAGGTGACCATACTCCATTTGGGCATATGGAAAGGATTCCAGAGCATCTTGCGCCATGGTACCTCCTCTCTGGTGTTCATGTTAATCCATGGTCTCATCCTAGGACCAATCAAGTTAACAAAACCATGTCTATCAACATTATACCAGTTTTGCATCTTCAACCATTGTTTACACATGTTCCTCCAAATCCTCGAGGAGTTGTTGTCATAGCCTTCTTGTAGTCCTCCATATCTTTCCATCATCCAGCTGGCCCAAACATTGTCCTTCTTCCTCAAGAACCTATCAACCCTCTTGCATTGGCTCTGGTACACCATCCATTTAGGATCAGTAATATTCAATCCTCCCATGTTGAAAGGTTTGTTAATGGTTTTCCATGCCACTCCATGCCCTTTCCCTCCCCAAATGAAATTAGCCATTAGTTATCTGAAGTTATCTGCCATATTTAGGGGCAGATCGCAAACATCACACCAGAACTTGATCATCGCTTGAAGAACAGCCCTGACTAGTACCAATTTCCCCACCATAGATATCCGGTAGGCCGCCCACCCATCGATCTTTGTTCTCAGCATATCGAGGCATTGGGTGAAATCAATAGTAGTTCCTTTACCTCCGGCCACAGGGGCACCCAGGTATCGGGTGGGTAGCTTACCCACCTTTATATGTATTACATTTCTCATCCATCCCCTCCTAGCTTCGTAAGACCTAGAAAGGTACATCTTCAACTTGATGGTGCTGATGTACAGTCCAGTTAGATGTCCAAACTTCATCATAATGAATTTGAGCTCCCTCACTCTATTAGCATGGCCCGTAGAGAAGAGCATGATGTCGTCGACAAAAATGAGGTGGGAGTAGACCCTAACATTCTTAATCTTAAACGGTCTTACTTTCCTTCTCTCTTTAGCATCCTTCATCAACTTCATTAGACCTTCCATAAAAATGGTGAACATCATCAGGGACAAGGGGTCCCCTTGTCTTAATCCATTTGTAGCAGTAAAGATTCCAATCGAGCCACCATTCAGGAGAATTGAGAAAGAGGTGGTTGACACACATTGTTTAACTATGTTTACCCACCTCTCACAGAAGCCATGCACTTTCATAATGGCCCAAAGGGCAACCCACCTCACATGATCGTATGCCTTCGTCAGGTCCACCTTCAAGCAAGCTTTAGCTCCGCTTCTTATATTCTTGAAGCCTATGAGGAACTCCGCAGTGAGGAGAGTACTGTCTGTGATCCGTATCCCTTTGATGAAAGCACTTTTTTCTTTGGAGATGATGTTCAGTAGAATGCTCTTAAGACAACCTGCAATAAGTTTGGATATAATTTTATAAAGAACGTTACAGCAGTAAATAGGCCTATAATCAGCTATGCTTTCGATCTCCTTCTTCTTAGGTATCAGTTTGATGAAACCCTGGCTGATATCCCTCACCATGCTTTGTCCACTCATGATCCATCTTACCTCTTTAATAATGTCGTCCTTCACAAGGTGCCACACATGTTGAAAGAATTTAGCATTCATCCCATCTGGCCTAGGTGCCTTGCTGGGATGAATGGAGAAAGTCGCACTCTTCATTTCTTCTTCAGTAGCCTGAGCATAGAGAATCTCATTTGTTGCTACATCCACCCTTCTTTCAGGTAGCATCTCCTCAAAGCTGTGTATATTACTATTGCCATGGTTGTACATTCCTTTAAAGTAGTTAACAACATTACTGGCGACATCCTCCCTATTGTTCACCACTTGCCCTTGTTTATTGATCAGCTCATGAATTGATTCTTTCATCTCTTTCTTCTTAACTGCTCTATGGTAGACTTAAGTGTTACGATCACCATCTTTTATCCAATTCATCCGACTTCTTTGCCAAAATTACACTTCCTCTGCTTTCTTCAGCTTCAACAAACTCTCCTCGACTCTTCTCTCTTCGTCTATAAGCTCTTCATTCAAAGGATCATTATGAATCCTATTCATCATGATTTGGTATTCTTGTTCAGCCATGTAGAGTAGATTCTTGATGTTTACTTTCTCTTTACTCCACTTCTTCATATTCTGTATTTTCTTTAGTGTTTTGAACAGGTCATTGCATTCCATCTCGGTCCTCCAGCTGGCTTCCACAACCTCCTTAAATCCAGGCCAGTCGCACCACCAATTCGAGAAACATAATGCTCTTTTAATGATTCGTTTGTCCACCAAATTGATCTTCATCCAAGCATGATCACTAAGAGGATTAGAGCCCACCTTGATGAAGGACGTTTGCCAAATGTTAAACCAAGCCTTTATTCACTAGTCCTTTATCAATGGCACTGGCAATTCTTCTTTTCTTTTCCTATTTATTAGACCAAGTGATCTTTCCCCTGATTCTATTGAGCTCTATCAGACCACTTTCTTCAACCATGATATTAAATGAAGCAAGAATCCTCTCCGAAACTCTGTTACCCCCAACCTTCTCATTGGATCTTCTGATGTTGTTGAAGTCTCCTACGACCAGCCACGGTACTTCATGTTGTGATGTATCCTTGATGTTATTCCACATTCAGGCTTGACGTGTATTTTACTACGCGCTTAAACGCAAGTATACGCGTCGAGTAATATAGGCCTTTGTGAGGCCCGAGTCGAACTCAGGGATACGTGAATTATTGGAGACTTCTACTAACTAATCGCAATCCGCTAGGCCAGAAAAACAAAGTAAGGTTTGTTGTCGAAATTAAAAGAAAATAAAAATAAAACAAAGCAAACAATCGATTAAAGGTTGATTTAATCAATTCAAAAGGATATCTTTAGGATTTTGGTTTCACCACGGGTCAACATTGCATTAGGTTTCATATAACTCCTCAATCTTCTCTCTCTATCCGGGTAGTGGCCTGAAAACTGAATTACCCACTATCGTGGTGTAATTCACTACTTAGGTTTAGGTTGATTCCACCTTCGTAGTAATCATTCCCCTAAACTAAGTGCATTATAGCCGATCTCTCAGTTTCCACCATTAATTTTACACCTCCTTTGTCAAGGGATTTATCGATTAATGTAGGTTTCGTCTCTTTCAACCGTTAATCCTTCTGTCAAAGTGATTAAGGGCATTAAGTTATTACTATGGTGATCAAGCATAACAATATATGGAGAAAACGAAACTATACCACGGATTTAAGAGAGAAAATATGAATTATTAATATAAAACTGTCATACAATGCATTCCCCGGGCTACTCCCGGTCCTAAAGACAAAGGGGATTAGCCCCGCATGGTCATCTCAATGAAAGACAGAGGCGTAGATAAGAAAAACATGGGAAACATGGAGCAAACTCGTGTAACCCCTGATACAAAGGTGTTCCTGGAGATCCTCCTCGAGAAACGTGCGTTTTGCAGTCTTCCGGCAGCAAAATCGCCCGTCGGAGGTGCCCGGATCGCTCGGTTGACAGCCTTCATCTCTCATCTCCTATCTCTCTCTCTCCTCCTTGGATGTTGTGCAACACAATGTCCTCTCCCCCTCGGGCCGTCCGTGCTCTTCTTAGGTCATAGGACCACTTTACGGCTCCGAAAAAGCTCAACCGTCGGATTAAAATGCTCCGTTTTAGTGCTGAAAATTGCCAGATCCCGACGCTGTCGATGGTATCGACCCCAAGGTCGATGGTATCGACCATGGAATAGGTTATTCCTTCCAAGATCGCATTTTGGGGTTGCTTTTTGATGAAATGTCGATACTATCGACCTGGGGGTCGATAGTATCGACTCCGGACAATGCAAAAGTGCCTGAAAAAGTGTCGAAACATGTGTATAAGTCCGGGGATTATATAAAATCATATAAATATGATAAAAGAAGTATAATTTGATGCAAAAAGAGTTTAAGGGCCAACTATAGTGAATTATGCAAATATAATCAAGAAAATGACAAATACATGCATAAAACAGATATAAAATAAGCCTATAAAAGTGACTCAAAACCCATGCATCAAACTCCCCTAAGCTTAAACCTTGCTCGTCCTCGAGCAACAAAACTTTGGATCTGGTTGAGATAAGTCAGCAACAGGACATAAATACATGAAATGAATCACATCATCCCCACTTTCTTTCCACAAACCGGCCCTCATTGACCACTGAACACTAACTGCCATCCAGGCGACCAAAGACCTATGTAAAAGATGTCCGTCCCCCAATCAATGAAACACTATCAATTAAAGCAGTTAATATGATAAACTCATTTGGTCCATACTTGATGCATCTTGTGATCTCCTATCTACGTTGCTCATTTCCTAACTACCATTTAAATGGAAGCATATCTCCTGATATTAATGAATGAGGAGAATATCATGGGTGGCCTACCAATTAGAGCAACGGGTGGATGGGATAGGTGGTTGTGGAAGAGATGGAAGCACATAATAGTCAATCATGCAATACAAAAATTAATGACCTATCATGATGCAAAATGCAAGTGAAAATGTCCTAATGTTACATTTTTGGTGGAATGATGCATGCACTATCATTCCATCTCAAGGTGAGATGGAATATCTAAGAAAACTACACCATGTGCTTATTCTTCTTAATATGTAAGTGAGAACATGTTCCTTTCTCCCTCTCATTCCTACTTCTCAATTTTTTTTTTCTCTTTTTTTTCTTCTCTTTTTTTCAATTATTTTTTCAAATTTTTTTTTTCAAGCCCTTATTTTCATAGATGACAATGAATTATATGTCGGGCTCACTTCTTGTTACATACTTGTGCATCTGAAGCATTCTATTTGGAGGGTATGGAACAAGTTCATCACCTTTAATGTTTTCAGAGGAACATAAGATACATGGTGTACAATATGCTCAAAAGATGTAAATACAACTACATAATGACAGTTATGCAACTACTATGACATGCACCTAAGGATAATGTGCATGTATAACTACTCTATCCTTTTTTTTCATTTTCATGCAAAAAAAATGTGAAAATAGATATAATGCAAGACCTATCTACATGAGATGCAATCAAAAAGTGAAAGACAATAATGTGCTCCCATTTCTTATGGTGGAGTGTGGATGAAATTGCGGTGGATCAGATCACAAGACTAATTGACAGAACCTTTCGAAAATATCATATGTCCCTCTCTAAAGACCTGTGTATAGGGTAACTGAAGGATTTCTCTCTTAAACTTTAGTCTAAGGTCACGTTAGCGTTTGGTCGGTTTGGGCTCAAACATCCTTGTCAATCACTTTTCCTTAGACAATAAAGATGGTCATTCATGTCCCCGTGTCCTGAAGCTGACTCACCCAAGCACTTCCTCAGTTATGCAACTCAATTACTCACAAGAATAAGCTCAAAAAGTTTTCAATATACTCATATTTTCATGTGCACACAAACCAAGAGTAAACCTTGCAATTGAAACCATGCATTTATTGCTCCACAAATTACACTAGATAGATGTGGATCCTACAAAAGCGGTAAACCTAAAAATAAAAACAACTAATATCTCAAAAGTAAAATCAACATGAATAAGTAAGTAAAAACTAAGATAGAGGGTTGTTCCGACACCCCCCCTAAGCTTGAATATGACTATGGCCTCATAGTCAACATTCTCACTTAAGAGGTGGAACAACGGTACCACTCGCTTTGAAGTGTGGTGAAGAAGGATGGTCAGATGCTCAAGTAGACCAAGTGATGCTTGCTATCTCCCTCCTTTTTGTGGCCCATTTTTGTGTCTTAGTGGTTCTAAGACGTGACTTGCTTCATCCATCTTTCCTCTGCAAAAAATGGTTCGAAAAAATCTCGTTTCGATACCTTTTACGGCCTGTTTTATGTAGCTGTCCTGCAGGTGTCGATACCATCGACCAAGGTCGATGGTATCGACCCAGACTCAGCGATTTTGTTGAATCGACGCATCTAAAAGCCTGGGAACTCAAAAGTGTCGATACTATCGACCCTAGGGTCGATGGTATCAACTTTACTGGCACCAATTTTTCTCTAAATCTTCAGGAATCTCGATACTATCGACCCTAGGGTCGATGGTATCGACTTTTCTTCAGCGTTTACTTCTCCAAACTCGATATTATCGACATGGGTGTCGATAGTATCGACCTTAACATTCTGCACACTTGAAAACACGAGTTAGGGTACCATTTTTACAAAAATTATCAAAACCTAAGCAAAAACTAAGTACATAAACATAAAAGAACATAATCAAACATCAAAATGAACCTAAAGTTGGGTTGCCTCCCAACAAGCGCCCTTGTTTAATGTCCTAGGCTTGACATAAAGATACCTTTAACCTGGGTTGTCAAGATATGTCTCCAATGAGTCATGTGGCAATTTGAATTGAACTCGATCATGTCCAATCCCCAAGGTCAATGTACCTCTCCCAATGGCAACGATGACATCAGCCGTAGCTTGAAACGGCCTTCTCAATAGCATCTCGAAACTTTGGAGCTGTGGCATGTCCATGACAACAAAATATACCGAGAAGATGAACCTGTCTACCTTGATGAGTACATCCTCGCACACTCCATATGGCCTTACAATGGACCCATTCGCCAATTCAATTGTCGCGGCCGATTTCTTTATCTCCTTCAACCCAAGCTTTTGAAATGTAGACAGAGGCATAAGATTAATGCTGGCGCCCGAATCACACTGTGCTTGTAGAAAATGTTGGTCACCTATTGAGCATGGAATGTAGAAACCTCTTGGGTCTTTTCTCTTCTTTGGCGAACTCCCGTGAATCATAGAACTCACCGTCTCATTCATCCGACAAATATCATCGTCTTTTATCCGCCTCTTCTTATTGATGATTTCTTTGATGAACCTCCCATAGGCGGGAACCTTCTCGATCATCTCCACTAATGGAATATTGATGTGGAGTTTTCAGAATATTTCCAAGAATTTCCTAAAATGACGATGCTCTTTCTTTGGCCCTGGATTTCATAGACTTGACACAACTGCTGCACTCACACGCCTGTGAGGTGGCACATATGAGCCTTTCGGGGCCAACTCCCCTAAGCTTGCTTCAATCACTCCCTCTGACGTGGGCTTGGGCGGGGTCGATAGTATCGACTCCGGACAATGCAAAAGTGCCTGAAAAAGTGTCGAAACATGTGTATAAGTCCGGGGATTATATAAAATCATATAAATATGATAAAAGAAGTATAATTTGATGCAAAAAGAGTTTAAGGGCCAACTATAGTGAATTATGCAAATATAATCAAGAAAATGACAAATACATGCATAAAACAGATATAAAATAAGCCTATAAAAGTGACTCAAAACCCATGCATCAAGGCTCTATCTCCCTCCAACCGCTAACTATAAACAGGTGAGATGATGAAGTGAGCACGTCCCCGATTATAGCAGGAGACGGTAACCACCTGGTCAGAGGCATTAATGGAATCCACCTCCCAGGTTTCACTGCGCCATTCGATGGCTATGTGCCCCCTTCTCTTTGATATAGATTCGTTATTTCCTTCCATCCTGTCAGGAACAGAGTGTCCACCCTCTCCTTTACTGCCCTTCTTATTCTTATTTCCAAGTAGATGACCAACGAAACATCGATCTCTTCTATGGCTTTCTTCAGCTCCCTTTGGCTACTAGCCAAAGACGCTCCTCGCACATTCCATGTGAGGATGGTCATTGATTAGCTTTAGTTGACCCACCTCCTCCATTGTGGTGGGTGTTCTTCTTTCCTTTCTTTGCTATGCTATGAGTATGTTTGGGACTCCTGCTTCTCCTTATTTCTATTCCCACAGGTGCTTCCTTAGACAATTGATCGAGCACCGTGAATGCATTGCACATACCCGGCTCAACAGTTACCGTCGCCTACACCTTCAGGTCTATTTTCTCCAGAAACTCTCCTTCCTCAACCATCACTACTTCCAGAGTATCATCGAGCACAATAGTAGTCTCCTTGACACCTTTGGTTCCTGCAAGTTCAACCTCCACAACAGTATCAATAGCCACCACTACAGATTCAACCTCCACAACTATATCTGTAGCCACTACCTCTGTCGCCGCATTGGCCTTGATAGATTTCTCTTTTCCCTTCCTCGTTCCAGTCAGAGGTCTCGATTTTCCACCTCTCCTGGGTTTGCCCCGGGGTGTCTCCGGTATGATCGACGATGTAAGGGAGACTTCCTTACTTCACTCTCCTGAGCATTCACCTGTGTCATGCCCAAAAACTCTGTTCGTACCACAACGATCTGGCAGGGATTTGTATTTGACCCTGACCTCCTATTCGTCTCTATTGGGTAGCTCCACCATCACCTCCGGTGGCAGTTCTGGCTCAGCCAAGATGTCGACGCAAAACCTAGCACACCCCTAGACAGATCGATTGGATCGTTGGTCAATTGCTCTGGGAGTTCCAATGGCACGAGCAATAACCACAATAGCTCTCGGGGTCCAATGCTTCCCGACGTCAGGTAAAGAAACCCAAACTGGGGCAGTTGTGAACGCGGCTCTTTTGGTATCAGCCTGGGGTGTCCATTTTCGAACGAGCACCACTTGATCATCAAAGAACCATGGTCCCCTGAGCATAGCTCTATTTCGGTCAGCATCACTAGCAAACCTCGTGAGGAAGAGTCCCCCACCTCAATCTCCCCCTTCAACCGCCATTGTCTGATCATCCATCCTTTCAGTTGCTGAGGATGGCATTTCTTCCCGAGTATCTGAACTATGGCGGAGAACTGGCGATAGTCCTCCATCTATACCATTATAGGCTCGTTGAATCTCGTCCATAGTCACTTATTGTTCATTGGAAAAAATTATAAAATTATTATTATAAAACTTAGACAAACATTTTTGCCTCTCATTTACAGATTCCTATTATATAAGATTTCAATGGCCCTTGCTCCTGCTTCCAGATTCTTTTGTGGAGTATCAATTGATATTCACTATATTATTAAACCATTAAATGTCAAATAAACAAAAGGAAAGGCATCTTATTTCCATGCAAATGAGAAGTTAGATGTTTTACTTTTTTGGCAATGACATCTTAGTTAGGTGTGACAGCTAGTTATGGGATGCAGTCATAAATGATATACAAATTAGGGATTCATTCCTAACACATATTTCAGATAAGCATGCCTACATCATTAATTTAGCTTTTTGACAAAGGTGGGTGACTGATAAAACCCATTTTTGTGGCTACCAGAGCTCATTAAATTAGCCTCCAAACTTGATTTCCTCTCCTTTATGTTCTATTAATCATGAAAAATCATGTTCACTGCGTTTCAGCCAATATTTTCCATCTTTTGAAGGGCTTTACTATTTTTCTACAAGAAATAGCTCAACTATTCTCAAAGCACGGGACAAGTCACTACTTGCTATGGTTTTTACCCACCATGGTGTCAACTTGACACAGTTGCAGCCCGATACGATCAGCAACCCGACATGGCTACCTAGCGGTACCGTAGCCCGATATGACTCCAGCTTACCACAACCAAGCATGGACATTACCACTGTATGATACAACTTCAGCCCTTCACGTACCGTAGCCCGATATGCCCTGATACCCGACACCAAAACAGCCCACCATGACTGCTATCTTGTTGACTACCAACAAAGACAACCTGATACATCATATCAGCCGACAACCCGTGACGACCTCATTCAATGCCCTAGCTAAAATCATTACTGCCCAGACATGTGGACCAATAATTCTTCAACCTCCACCTACCCGCTGCCCTATAAATAGCAGCTACATGCCTATGATGGGATAGACTGCCAGATCGAAGAGGGAGCTAGTGCGCTAAGTTTCCAGGAGCTAAGTTAGGTGAGTATAATCCCATCCCAAGAGGGATGGGAGGAGTTAACTTAGTGAGCGTCCTAGTAGCAAGAGGCAACACATGATGATCCTTGAAGCTCCTCTGAGCATGTCAGGCTTCTGTATGAGCTCAACCTGAGACGGACTGGCAAGATAGAACAACCCGACATGAAGAACCCGAGAGCCAAGATAGTACCAAGCCGTTATAGACATAAACCCAATACAGTCTCGTAGCCCATCACGGTTGCAACCCGACACAGTTGCAATCCCAACACGACTATGTCGCAGAAGTCATATCCTGACATGATCATTACCTGCCATAGTTGGAACCCGATATGGTCGAAAACCTGACGTGATCGTATCCCGATATGGATGCAGCCTGGTATCATGTTAGCACTATCCTGGGCGGTCAGCTGTCGTACATACCGGTTTCCCAAATCAAGGAGACTGATAGCTATCTTCCCTTTTACAACATTTACTTCCATTCAGTATAACATTGTAACCAAACCATTATTTGATTATTGAAATCTATGGAGCATTGCTCATATCATTCTATGTATGGATTTATTTCGTTCAATGATCTCTTTCTAGCATCCAAACTCTAGTTTCCTACTTCCGTTACACGTTGTTGACTTTCTATCAAATCATGCTTCCTGTGTTGACTTCTTTAAGAGAGGAGAGTCATGAACTTCTAGAGCTCGGTTTGGTTTGGGTGTATGAGAGTACCTGGGACTAGAGCTGCATCCAGTCTATTTCCCGCACGATCCCGCATCTGATCCCCTCGAGAGAGGTTTCCGGTACACAGTTTGTTGGCACTTTCTTTGAGAGAAGAAAGCATTGGGAGTAGACCGTTGTCGCTTATTTTTTTTATAAAAATTGTCTTTCTTCATGCTTGCCTGGATGGTTATTCTCTCTCTTTAGTTTTTATGTATGCAAACCTACCCTAAAAACTGTTGAACCCTAAAATACCTAACCTCCTTATTTTTCCTGGTAGCTCCCCTTAGAGATAGATTTTGAAAAACCACTAGAGGGGGGGGGTGAATAGGGTTTTAAAGTAATTTAACAATTATTTAAATCAAACAACCACAAATGAGAAACCAAGAAGGAGACAAAGGGTTTAGAGTGGTTCCAACCTTAGCAAATACTAAGGTTGTCAGTCCACTACCCGGTTGCTTACCCAACCAGGATTTTGAAAGTATTAATTTTATTACCTTCTCAAGGAATTACACAAAATACAATACTTTCTTACACCCCTTTGAACAACCTTCACTTGAAGCAGATGCACCAACTCGAGGTATCCTTCTTGAAGTAACTCCAAGCTCCCCCTTGAAGTAGCCTTCCTCTTAGAAGTAACCTCCTGTTGCACCAGCCTTATAGAAGTAGTTCAAAGTCTCCTTCTTCACCAAGAAGATCACAACCCTCTCCAATCTGCAGCCTCCAACCTAGGAGTAGCAAGGAGAGTACAAGCAATGAAAGTGAACAAGAAAGGAAAATGGAAATTACAACTTATCCTTTGAAGCACAAGGCTTGATTTGCCTATATCAATCGTGTAGATCTCCTAACCAATGTATATGGAATTGTGATTGTTGTGGATAGGAGATGCTAGCCTATAGGACACGAAATTTGAGCCAAGAGAAAAGTAGCCAATTGCAAATATGCTCAATTGCTCACAAACAGATTGCTAAATGCAAGTGTATGCTCAAAGATTGCTCAAGTATATAAAACAAGTGTATTTTGGTGTCCTAAGGCATGTCCTATTTATAGGAATGTCCTACAAGTGCTTAAGGACGTTCTAGACACTTTCTAGGGGGTTCTAAGTGCTTAACTAGCCGTTAGGTACAAGTTAGTTGCTTTAACAACGGCTAGTTAATTAATTTTGTAGTTGCTGTCAGAGTCCATCTCGGTCGAGAAATAGTCGACCGAGATACCTACTCGGTCGAGGTTTTGTCGACCGACAGGATTTCTGGATCAAGTGTTTGGAACGTTCATCTCCAACTACCAACTACCTTGTCAGTTGTGTCTAACGGCTACTTGGATCTTTCTCGGTCGAGAAGTTTGTCGACCGAGAGTGTCTCGGTCGAGGAGTTTGTCGACCGAGATTGCCCCTGTTTCAATGTTTAAATTTAAGGCATTAAGTGTGTGTATGAGTGTGCATATGTGACACTATTGAAGGGGATGACCTATCTAAGTGTGGTGATTAGCTAGGGAAGATCTAACGCTTGATTTACATGAAGTCTAAGTACTTGTACATTATATATTTGTACAAGTTTACAATTAATTACATTGCATGAAATTTACAAGCATTCAAGCATATAGATTCCCTAGTGCTTTGTCATCCACCTTATTCTTGCAACACTTAAGTAGGACGTTAGATCAACAAGAATGAAATGTTTGTCATTATCAAAACAAAGGGATTTACAGATGTCCATTTAGCCAACAATCTCCCCCTTTTTGAAGATGACAAACATTTCCTAAATAGAAAGTAAGAAAATATAAAACATGTGAGTTTCATACCTGAAGATTACCTTTGTGAATTTCTTCTCTTGTTTATAAAATGTGTGCTTATTATTCCCCATGAATTATGGAACATGAAATCCAATTATTTAGGGAATATAGCAACTTTCAATGTAAAGCCAAGAGTTTATGAAACTCATTGATTGAGTTTTGCACAATTACTAAGTTTTAAGATATATTTTTATTTCTCCCCCTTTTTCATTTCAAAAAGATATGTGTTAAAAACAAGAAAAAAAACTCTCCCTTAAGTAGATGTCCCATCAAATCTAATGAAAAAGTTGTCCATCAAAAGCAAAAATGATGCAAATAAGAACATTGTTAAGAAGCACAAATATCAAAGAAAACATCTTCTAAAGGAGTGATAAGCAGTTGCTTCCTAATTTTGTTGAATTGATCTAGTGGAAGCGGTTTTGTAAAAATATCAGCCAATTGATCTTCTATATCAACATGATGGAGGGAAACATGATTCTTAGAGATATGATCCCTTAAAAAATGATGACGAATTTCAATATGTTTAGCTCGGCTGTGTAAAATAGGATTGTGTGCTATGTTTATAGCGCTTGTGTTGTCACAAAAGATAGGCGTAGATGAAAGAGTAAAACCATAGTCTTTTAACACTTGTTGCATATAAAGCACTTGAGCACAACAAGATCCGGCTGCCATATATTTAGCTTCAATTGTAGAGAGGGCAACCGTGTTTTGTTTCTTGCTAAACCAAGATACTAAAGCTCTCCCTAACAAGAAACAACCACAACTAGTGCTCTTGCGATCAAGTCGACAACCAGCATAATCAGCATCAGTATAAGCTTTAAAATCCAAGGATTGTCCTTTTGGATACCATAAACCAAAGCATGTAGTGTCGGCTAAGTATTGAAGAATTCATTTAACTGCTTGAAAATGAGAGTGCATAGGTTGTGATTGAAATCGAGCACAAAGACCAACGGAAAACATGATGTCCGGTCTAGAAGCAGTGAAGTAAAGCAAACTACCAATCATGGCTCTATATAAAGAATCATAAATAGGTTCCCCATTTTCATCCTTATCAATTTTAATAGAGGTAGCCATAGAAGTAGTAGCATGTTTGCACTGATCCATCCCAAAACGTTTTAAGAGTTCCTTAGTATACTTTTCTTGGCTTATAAAAATCCCAGCAGGCGTTTGTTTAATTTGGAAACCAAGAAAGAAGGTTAGTTCACCCATGAGGCTCATTTCAAATTCTTTTTGCATAATGTCACTGAATTGTGTGCACAATGATTCATTAGAAGCTCCAAAAATAATGTCATCAACATATATTTGAACAACTAGAAAATCAGATGTATATGTTTTGAAAAATAAAGTAGAATCTGAATTTCCAATAGAAAAACCATTATCAAAAAGTTATGTCTTGAGCCTTTCATACCGGTTCCTAGGTGCTTGTTTTAAACCATAAAGTGTTTTCTTAAGTTTATAAACATAGTCACCTTTTTCCGGTATTTCAAAACCAAGTGGTTGGGCAACATACACTTCTTCTTGAATGATCCCGTTTAGAAATGTACTTTTTATATCCATTTGGTAGAGTTTGATGTTTTTATGTGCAGCAATAGCTAGTAACATTCTAATAGCTTCAAGTCTTGCTACTGGTGCATACGTTTCATCAAAGTCTATTCCCTCTTCTTGATTATATCCTTGTGCGACTAACCGAGCTTTATTCCTTATTACTTCTCCTGCCTCATTTAGCTTATTCCTAAATACCCATTTAGTTCCAATGATGGTTTTATCTTGTTGTTTAGGAACTAAATCCCATACATCATTTTAGTGAATTGGTTTAATTCTTCTTGCATTGCTATTATCCAATAGTCATCTTTAAGAGCTTCAGATACCTTCTTAGGTTCAATAATAGAAACAAAGGCCATGTTTGCAACATCCTTAAAGGAAGAACGAGTTTTGACTTTATCATTTGCATTTCCAATAATTAATTCTTGAGGATGATCCTTAATAAATCTAGGTATAGGTTGTGTTTTAGCTTGGTCATTGCTTGTAGTATCTTTCTCACTATCATTTGGTATATTTATGTTTTCGAATTGATGAGTGAGATCAACTGTTTCAAGATTTTCTGATTTTGACTCTTCATGAAAAGAGACATGAATAGATTCCTCAACTTTTCTAGAAATAGTGTTGTAGACTCTAAATGATTTGCTAGAGGTAGAATATCCCAAAAAGAATGCTTTATGTGATTTAGAATCAAACTTATCTCTATCCTCTTTAGTATTTAAGATATAGCATGTGGATCCAAAGGTATGAAAATAGTCAACTCTAGGTTTCTTAGAATGTATTATTTCATATGGTGTTTTCTTCAAATGGGAGTGAACAGTTACTCTATTTAACACATAGCATGCGGTGTTTACAGCTTCAGCGCAAAAGGTTTTAGGTGTGTTATGTTCGAGCATCATAGTTCTAGCCATTTCTTGTAGTGATCGATTTTTCCTTTCAACTATACCATTTTGTTGTGGAGTGCGTGGAGCAGAAAAATTGTGAGTGTACCCTTGAGATGTGCAAAATTCTTCAAATACATGATTTTCAAATTCTCCACCATGATCACTTCTAGTGGTACATATTTTGTTTTGTAATAGATTTTCAATCTTGGAACAAAATTTTATAAAAACATGAATAGTGTCATCTTTGGTTGCAAGAAAATGTACCCATGTATATCTACTATAATCATCAACAATAACAAAACAATATATTTTTCCACTAATAGATTGTGTCCTCATGGGTCCAAATAAATCCATATGAATTAATTCAAAGGATCTACTGGTAGTAAGTACATGTTTAGGTTTAAAAGAGGTTTTTGTTTGCTTTCCCAAAGTACATGGTTCACAATTTTCAACTTGATCAAAGGATAAAGTAGGCAAACCGCGAACAAGATCATATTTCACTAACTTTTTGATAACATGTGAACTAGCATGTCCTAACTTTTTATGCCATAGTTGTAAAGTATTTTCATTTGCAAGTAAGCATTTTCCTACTACAAATTTCATAGAGTTAGGTCTAAGAATATAAAGGTTTCCAACTCTTTTTCCTTCATAAACAACATTTGTAGTGTTTTCTATTAATAATTTGCAGCAGTTTTTGTTAAATAAAACATCATAGCCACTGTCACATAATTGACTCACACTTATTAATTTATGGTGCAAACCATCAATGAGTAAAACATTCTTTATTTCGAGGTTTGTACCAATGTTACCTATTCCAACGATTTTACCTTTACCATTATCTCCAAAGGTGACTGTTCCACTCTTTTTTTCTTCAAAAGTTTGAAATGCATCCTTGTTTCCGGTCATGTGTTTGGAACATCCACTGTCAACCACCCAATCCTGCATCAAAATGTAGGTTTTGGTACCCATGTGATGGTCCGATATGGTTAGAAGCATTTAAGTACAGACTGTAAAAAAATTCTGATTCAGAACTTCAGTCGGTCGACAACTGTTCGACCGACATCTCTCTCGGTCGACCAATCTTCGACCGAAATGGTTGCTGTTTTGTTGTTGTAGATTTTAATTTGTTACAAGCATCTGGTCGGTCGACAAAAGTTCGACCGATTATATTTTCGGTCGACAATAATTCGATCGACTAAGTTTCTATTTCAGCACAGCAGTTCAGAAAATTATCATAATGCATGAAACCTTGTATTAAGTTGAGATAAGACAATAGAATTTGCAAAAATGAGCATTTGATCATATCTCAACTAAATTTCATTTGACTTTACTAATTTTGGGGTTTTGGAACCCAAACTAAGTCGGAATCCTTGGTCTTATAAGGGCATGAAAATGAATAATGTCCAAGACGTAGACAAAAATGACAAGTAACAGAATCGGATTCATTTCTTTTTCTAGGGATTGTGTTCTTAGGTACAAACATAGTTTGAGTGTTGGATGCTTTAGCTCTTTTGGGTTGATTTTTCTTTGTAGCATATCCCAATCCTCTTCTTCCATTGATACTAGAGGAAATTTTCAGAATGTTATTAAGGATCTCTTTTCCTCTTAAGTCATTTAGGTTTCTTTGTAGCTTTGCAATGTCATCCGTCTTCTTGTGTAAATCTTTCCTTGCTTGATCTAAATCAGACAATAAGGAGTCTCTTTCTTTTACAACAATGTCATAGTCTAGATGGTTACATAAAATTGGTTGGGTCTGAAAATCATTTAGTTTAGCTAACAAATCAATCTTTTCTTGAGAGAGAAGATTAACATTTGTTTCTAGAGTAAGTAACTTTCTAGTGCAGTCATTTAAAGATGTTTTTAAGGACAAATTCTCAAGATCAATGTTGTTCTTTTCAGAAGATAGATCATTTAATCTAGCATATAACTCATCATTTGTTTTGGTAACCTTCTTTAGTTTCTTCTTGCAATCAACATACTTATCATGAGTTTCTTGCAGACTAGTAATTAACTCTTCTTTAGGAAGATCAAGAAGGCTTACCTCTTGAGAGTCCTCATCATCTTCTCTTGCCATTAGACATTCGACCTTTTCTTCTCCACTTTCACTCTCACTTGACTCGTCCCATGCAGCTTTATAAGCTTTTTCTCCCTTCTTTTTGTGTGGGCTTTTCTTTCCTTTCTTTGCTTTAGGGTATTCATTTTTGAGATGTCCTTTCTTTCCACACTCAAAATACCTAGGAGGAGATGAAGAAGAACTAGAAATTTTGTTAGATCTAAATCTTTTATATTTCTTACCATTTACAATCAAGGCTTCTTCTCCTTCTTCTTCACTTGACTCATCACTTTCAGGTGTAATGATTTTTTAAGCCTTTAGAGCCACATTCTTCTTTTTCCCTTATTGTAGTTCACGTTCTCTTCTTTCTTCTTCTTCTAGGGTTGCTTCATGAGCTTCTAGGTTGCCAATGAGTTGTTCCATCCTTAGTCGAGTGAGGTCATTTTCTTCTTCAATGGTCGTCACCTTTGCCTTGTATTTGGGAGGAAGTGATCTAAGGATCTTTGACACCTGATCTTCCTCACTAATAACTTTACCTAAAGCATTCAAACCATTTACAATAGAAGAGAATTTTTTTTTGGTCAGCTAAAAACTTTGTTGCTATTGATTCCAAAAACTTTAGGTACAAACATAAGCGCACCCCCGAACCCTCAAAAGAGGATTACCAAGGCAAACAAAAGAAACAAAGGTCTTGTATACAAGACCCCAAAAGAAAGAGCGATACAGAAAGAAGGACATCATAGGAGTCCTATTACAGAAAATGATACTCCACCCAAACATAAAAGGAGCTCCACTCTCAATATGCAAACCCACAAATGGTGGAGACTTTGTAGTTAGAGAGGAGGGCATCAGCTGATTTTGAACTCCCATGCTGGCATCAGTCCAAACACTCAAACTGCAAATGCTAATGAAGAGATTGATCTTCAGCACCGTCCTACTGTACCAAACTAGATCATATAAGCAACTACACCATATGTACATCAGCATCAATAGCTAGAAGTAGGGACCTGACTCCCCTTCCTCTAGGAATTAAGCTCACTTTCTGAAAGTAGAAGAAGAGGAACCAAGATTCACACCTCCAAACCATCAACCGTCAGCACATAGTCATAGAAACACATACAATATCGGAAGGAACAAAAGGAGAACACAGCCCAAACGAGAGGGCTCAGATGCAGAAGAGTGAGTCACCAGGGTCCATCCATGAGCTGACCATCGAGCCAGTTTCCTTGAGCCAGATACTCCCTATCCTCCACTGACGTTTAGCACAAACACTGAAGAAGTGACATCCAGGAAGAACCCAGCTCCTCTCCAACAGACGACGACAGCAGATACCTGGGCTCGACAAGTCACATATACACGCATCATGAAGGAAGCAAGGGGAAGAAGAAGACGTAGACAACCTCCCCCCAACCTGCTCCCTCAGGCAGCCTGAACTGCATCCACGTCTCAACGGCAGACCTTCAAACACCTATGAGGTGACTCGGCAACCAGAAACATCAAGAGCGGCAGACCGTCGGGGATGGCCAAGCATCTCCTAGCTGTAGCTCCAAGGGCACAACCCACATACCCGCCAACAGCAGCTGCGGCAGACCCATTTCCCCTGTTGCACGAAGGCAACCCGGCGACACTTTGTGGGCGTCCGACTGAAGGAAAGCGGAGGACCGCCGCCAGCAGATCGGAGCACCAGGGCATGATGCCCAAAACCGCTGAAAAATGGATCACACGAACCAGAGACAACCCTCGCGGAGTCATCGACGCGAGCCTAACACCTGTCAACCTCGCGAAGAAGTGCCAGCAGACCACACCGAGGTCGAAGCTTGGAGGTCATCACCCCCCGGTCGAAGGAGAGAAAGCGCAAGTGAAAAAGGAGGCGAAACACCCCTATGAACACCTGCTATCGGAGCAGTAGATTTGGCCTTAGATCTGGATGGGTAAGGCCTTCTCCATCCACCACACATGAGCAGAAGTGAGTCGACAAAGTCAAGTGCCGAACCACGACATCCCCTAGACCAAACGATGCATCACACCAACCTTCACCCCAAGCAAACCGGAGAAGACATCTGCGATTCAACCTCACCGACACCCTCATCTCCAGAGAAGATCTCGAGCATCTGTCCACACAAGCACAAAGAAACTCGAGCCGCAAGGACGAGGAAGCTCATGCACATAGAGCACACACCGCCACCACGGCAGAGCGGAGAGGCGTCGAGGAACCCTAGACCACCGTCTAGAGCCGAAGGGGTAGGCGCGGCGGAGCACGATCGTCGGAGACGGAGAGCCCTAGGCGACGCCGGAGGACCGCACCCATCGCCGAAGAGGTAGGAGCCACCACACCCACAAGAGGGCCACCAGGAGGGAGCGTTGGAGCAGAAAGGGTTAGGAAGGGGGATCAGGGTGGGAGGGAGAGGAACGATCGGTGAGAAGGAGGCCCAGGGGAGGGCACACCCTAGCTGAGCGGCACCCCTCCCCCAAGCAGAGAAACCCTGAAACAGGTAGAGAGAAGGCAAAGCCGGTTCTAGAGAGAGAGAGCCGGTCCAAAATAATAATAGAAGAGAATTTTGCATACATATCACTAATAGATTGATTCGGATCCATACAGAACTGTTCAAACTTTTGTTTAAGCATTCCAATTTTAGAGTTCTTAACTTGAACAATCCCTTCATAAGTTATGGAAAGTCTATGCCAAATTTCATAGGTTGTTTCACAATTTGATATCCTATTAAATTCTCCTACTGAAATTGAACAATAGAGAATACTTACAGCCTTTGCATTCATTTGAGCCGATTTTACCGTATTGGTGTCCCAAGCTGCATATTCCGCTTGAGGAAGCTCATAGGGGGTTGACACCATCCTCAATAGATCCCAAATAATCCCTTGGAAATAAAATTGCATTCTTCTTTTCTAGTAGGTGTAGTTAGTTCCATCAAATGCCGGAGGTCTATCCACAAGTGTCCCTTCAAGGTTGAGGTTGTTGAGCAACCCGTCACCCATTCTTCATGACTTGGTTAGAGTTCCTTGAAGCCTGCTCTGATACCAATTGAAAAACCACTAGAGGGGGGTGAATAAGGTTTTAAAGTAATTTAACAATTATTTAAATCAAACAACCACAAATGAGAAACCAAGAAGGAGACAAAGGGTTTAGAGTGGTTCCAACCTTAGCAAATACTAAGGTTGTCAGTCCACTACCCGATTTCTTACCCAACTGGGATTTTGAAAGTATTAATTTTATTACCTTCTCAAGGAATTACTCAAAATACAATACTTTGTTACACCCCTTTGAACAGCCTTCACTTGAAGTAGATGCACCAACTCGAGGTAGCCTTCTTGAAGTAACTCCAAGCTCCCCCTTGAAGTAGCCTTCCTCTTAGAAGTAACCTCCCGTTGCACCAACCTTCTAGAAGTAGTTCAAAGTCTCCTTCTTCACCAAGAAGATCACGACCCTCTCCAATCTGCAGCCTCCAACCTAGGAGTAGCAAGGAGAGTACAAGCAATGAAAGTGAACAAGAAAGGAAAATGGAAATTACAACTTATCCTTTGAAGCACAAGGCTTGATTTGCCTATATCAAGTGTGTAGATCTCCTAACCAATGTATATGGAATTGTGATTGTTGTGGATAGGAGATGCTAGCCTATAGGACACGAAATTTGAGCCAAGAGAAAAGTAGCCAATTGCAAATATGCTCAATTGCTCACAAACAGATTGCTAAATGCAAGTGTATGCTCAAAGATTGCTCAAGTATATAAAACAAGTGTATTTTGGTGTCCTAAGGCATGTCCTATTTATAGGAATGTCCTACAAGTTCTTAAGGACGTTCTAGACACTTTCTAGGGGGTTCTAAGTGCTTAACTAGTCGTTAGGTACAAGTTAGTTGCTTTAACAATGGCTAGTTAATTAATTCTGCAGTTGCTGTCAGAGTCCATCTCGGTCGAGAAATAGTCAACTGAGATGCCTACTCGGTCGAGGTTTTGTCGATCGACATGCATTCTGGATCAAGTGTTTGCAACGTTCATCTCCAACTGCCAACTACCTTGTCAGTTGTGTCTAACGGCTACTTGGATCTTTCTCGGTCGAGAAGTTTTTCGACCGAGAGTGTCTCGTTCGAGGAGTTTGTCGACCGAGATTGCCCCTGTTTCAATGTTTAAATTTAAGGCATTAAGTGTGTGTATGAGTGTGCATATGTGACACTATTGAAGGGGATGACCTATCTAAGTGTGGTGATTATCTAGGGAAGATCTAACGCTTGATTTACATGAAGTCTAAGTACTTGTACATTATATATTTGTACAAGTTTATAATTAATTACATTGCATGAAATTTACAAGCATTCAAGCATATAGATTCCCTAGTGCTTTGTCATCCACCTTATTCCTGCAACACTCAAGTAGGACGTTAGATCAACAAGAATGAAATGTTTGTCATTATCAAAATAAAGGGATTTACAGATGTCCATTTAGCCAACAGGTTTGTAGTTTGATTCTTTCAAATTATTTTTGTTTACGCTTTCTTATGATAAACCTTATCCCTTTGGCATTCGATGAATTAGACAAGTAGATCTTAAGTTTCGAAGTGTTATCCCCCTAGTCCCCGTGTTCAACCCCTAACTTCTACTTCGACCCCGTACTAGTTGCGGGCATCTTAAACATTCAAGTATTATAAATTATAAAGTCTGATGGCCTAGACCTGCTTCCTTCTCCTTTTTAGACCCACGTTTAAGGCCGATCAACTTTTTGGCACCGTTATCGAGGACTAGGCAACGAATACCATTCTACGAACCTGAGTTTTACTTGCACTTAGTCAAAAACTTTGTATAGATGTATATAAAACTACAAATATATATTGCACATATCTACCTCACCACCCTTATCCTTTTATATTTCTTCCTTTCAGGTACTTGCATCTCTTTCCTCTCGTAAGAATGGATGATCAGGCTCCCACGACTAGATCCCTTCGATCTTTTGTTCAAGTGAGGGCAAATGAGAAAAGGAACCCAGTGGTGGAGCAACAACCCAATGTAGCAAACTTTGAGCTAAAGCCATATTTTCTCCAGTTGTTGCAACACAATTGCTTTGGAGGAAATAGCAGCGAAGAGAACCCTTACAATCATCTCACGACGTTTAAGAGGACCTGTAAGACTTTCAAGATTAATAGGTTCCCGATAACTTATATCTACACCCAGTGTTTCCCTTTTTCTCTAACTCAAGCCCCTAGGACGGGAGTGTCCCAAACTGGGAGCATCTCGCTAATGCCTTCATAGCTAAGTTCTTCCCTATTGAGAGGACTATAAAGTGTCAGAACGAGATTTGTCGATACTCGCATAAGGTTTTCAAGAATTTGCATGATACATGGGAGCAATTCCAAGGCTATCAACATGAATGTCCACACCATGACTTTTCTGAGCCAACCTTGATTACCACCTTTTACAATGGCTTGTGTATTGGCAAAAGGAAATCTTTGAATGCTACATCAGGCAATGATTTCTTGGGGCTTAATGCTCAGAGAGCTAGGGAGATCATCAAAAACATGGCTACAAATCAACAAGACTGTGAGTATGATAGAGAATCATCTAGTCATTCTACCCATGGGGAATCAAAGGTGATGGAAGCACTATCAGCCAAGATGGACAAGATAGTGACAGATGTTCAAACCTTGTAGGAACAGAGCTACAAAGGTAAGACCTGATAGGAAATGGTCAGGAGTTGTGTTACGTGTGGGGAGCCTGATCATCTTTCTGCCTTCTTCCCGTACACGGCCGTGTAGGGAGACCCTGACAAAGAAAGTACAGAAAATGTGAGCTATGTTCAATACCAACACCCCGACCACCCAAGGTTCTCCTATGGTAACATTGGTGCTGTGGAAAATTCACACCAGCTAATCAGCAGGACCTCTTTAGGTGGTCTGCAGAATCAGTAATGCCAGGATAACTTCCAGCAACAAAGGAGTTACCATAATACGCATCAAAATCAACAAAAGCGGCCATCAATGATGACCAAGTTAATTTCTTTTGCAAAAAAAAAATAGAAATATCTAAATGAGAAGCTGTACAAGAGCTCAGTGGATAGCACAACGTTTCTCAATCTCATGCAATAGTAGATGGGAGGTTTCTGAGCCCAGATCGGGGAGCTCCAGCAGTATAACAAGTAGATTGACCAGTAGTTGACACGTTTGGCTCCGAGCATCAACCATTAGGTGGGACGATTTCCCTCCAGCACCGAGGCAAATCCTAAAGGAAATGAAACTACAAAGATGGCCATCCTGAGATCAGGAGCGGTGTTGCATTCTGTTGATGAGCAAAGGGTAAAAGCCAACTATACCAAAACACTGATAAAAGATGTAACATTTAAAGAGCCTACAAAAGTACCTACCAAACAAAAGAAAGTAGCAGATAAGGGAAGTAGTGAAGAGACCTCTGAAGAGCGTCTAGATAGATATGCACCTCATGTACCTTTCCCACACAATCTAGTGAAGGCCCAACTAAAGAAGAGATATGAGAAGTTTATAGCTGCAGTAAAAAACTACACCTCGACATACCTTTCTTAGATGCCATTGAAGAGATGCCCACCTATGCCAAGTTTTTCAAGGATCTGATTTCAAAGAAAAGGAGAGGTGAGGACATCAAAATGGTGAAGTTAACCCAGATATCCAGCTCTTTCATGAAGGCAAGCATGCCTACTAAGAAAAAGGACGCTGACGCTTTTGTAATCCCTTTCCAACTTGGAGATAACGTCACCCAGAAAGGAGTAGCTAATCTGGGGGTGAGCATCAGTCTCATGTCACTCTCTCTTGCAAGAAGATTGGGGCTTACTGATATAGTAAGCACCAACATGAGGATCCAGCTGGCAGACCATACCTTTACAAAACTAGTCAGAATGGTAGAAGATATACCCATCATGGTTGGGTGTTTCTTTATACCATGTGATATCATCATCATCAACATCGTGGAGAATCCCAGCTGCCCGATAATCTTCGAGAGGCCCTTCCTTGCGACTGGTAGAGCACTCATTGATGTGGAGGGAGGGATGATAACCATCAAAGTTGGGAGAGAATACATCGATTTCAACATCTATGATTGCATTAAAACCCCCTCTTTCCTTGAATTGTCCTACTTTGCCAAGAACTACCAACAATTATGTGATGAGGTAAGAAAGGAGAAGGCTATGATGGACCCGGTGATGCACACTTTGGTTAGTGATGCAAAATTTATCCAGGATCTATAAGTGAAAGAGCTTTTGTATCTTCTGGATGAAACAGAGCCAGCCGAATCTGACGGTCCCATTGAAACTGCAATGTATGTCGCACTACAAAGTAGTCTCACCAAAGAGCCTGAGAAGAAGACTCCACCAAAGTTAAAGGATCTGCCGAAGGGACTAGAATATAGATTCTTAGATGAGGAAAGAATGAACCTAGTCATTATCAATTCTGATATGACTTATGCACAAAAAGAGAAACTACTAGTCGAGTTGAGTTCACGAAAGAAAGCTCTAGGCTATTCTATTGAAGACCTGAGGGGCGTAAGTCCCTCTATGTGCATGCAAAGAATACATCTTGAGGAGGCAGCCAAACCATGCGCACAACCACAATGGAAGCTTAACAAGAAGTTGCGAGACGTAGTCAGCAAGGAAGTTGTTAAGCTTCATAACATTAGCATCATCTACTCCATCAGTGATAACACTTGGGTAAGCAATATCTAGATGGTGCCCAAGAAAGGAGGAATCACAGTGGTCAAGGGAGATAATGGTATTGAAGTCGCAACAAAAACCATCACATGATGGTGGATGTGTATTGACTATAGAAAGTTAAATGCTACCACCCGAAAAGACCATTTCTCCCTCCCATTCATCGATCAAATGCTTGAGCGTTTAGCACACCACTCACTTTTCTATTGGTTAGATGGGTACTCAGGATTCTATCAAATCCCAATCCACCTAGACGACCAAGAGAAAATGACATTCACTTGCATCTATGGAACCTATGCTTTTTGGAGAATGCCCTTAGGGCTCTGCAATGCACCTGCAACCTTTCAAAGATGTATGAACGCCATCTTTTCTGATTTATTGGAGGGTAAAATGGAAGTTTTCATGGACAACTTCAATGTCTATGGAAGCTCCTTCGAGGACTGCTTGCAGAATCTATCCCTCATAATGAAGAAATGCGAAGAGAAAAGCTTGACCCTCAACTGAGAAAAATGTCACTTTATGGTACAGGAAGGCATCATTCTAGGACATAAGATATCAAACAGAGGAATCAAAATCGACCAATCAAAGGTTGAAGCTATTGCAAAACTTCCCCCATCCACATTTGTGACGGGAGTTCAAAGTTTCTTGGGACACGCCGAGTATTACTAGAGATTCATTAAAGATTTTTCAAAATTAGCAAAAACTTTATCCAACCTTCTAATGAAAGAAGTAAAGTTTGAGTTCACCAAAGAATGCCTCGTTGAGTTCTCTACCTTGAAGGATGCACTGGTGTCTTCCCCCATCATCCAGTCACCCAACTGGAACCTCCCATTCGAGTTGATGTGTGATGCCAGTGATTATGTGATAGGTGTAGTCCTCAGTCAAAAGAAGGATAAGAAGCACTACATAATCTATTACACCATCGTTAGATGAAGCCCAGATCAACTACACCACGATAGAAAAAGAGATGCTAGTCATCCTATATGCATTCGATAAGTTCCGTTCATATCTCGTGTGCTCCAAGGTAACTATCTACACAGACCACGGAGCTATCAAATATCTAATTCAAAAAAAATGCCAAGCCTAGGCTGCTACGCTGGGCATTGTTACTTCAAGAGTTCGATCATTAAAATCGTGCATAAGAAGGGTACCGAGAATGTAGTTGCAGTCCATCTCTCCAGAATTAGGATGGAGGTTGATCACCCGCTACCAGTGAATGAGAGCTACACTGATGAGGAGATCTACTCTGCTAGAGCAGACGTCCCAGAAGGACCATGGTATGCAGATATCTGCAATTATCTAGCCTGTAAACAACTCCCCCCAAAAATTACTTATAATTAGAAGAAGAAATTCTTTTCTGACTTGATGTACTATTACTTGGACGACCCTCTGTTATTCAGGCATTGTGCTGATAACCTCTATAGGAGGTGTATACCCAAAGATGAAGCCCCAAAGATTCTGTATGAACGTCACTCCTCTCCTTATGGAGTACATTTGGGAGCAGAAAGGACAACAACCAAGGTCCTGCAATCAGGTTTTTACCGGCCTTCTTTGTTTAAGGATGCTAACACCTATGTTAAGGCATACAGTGAATGCCAGCGGACTGGGAATATCTCCTGTTGGAATGAGATGCCTTTGTCTGACTGGATAAAAGTTGAGATCTTTGACGTCTGGGGAATGGAGTACATGGGACCCTTCCCCTCATCATATGGTTTTCAGTATGTCCTAGTTGCAGTAGACTATGTCTCAAAGTGGGTTGAAGTTGTGGCCACTACCACTTGTGATGCTAAATCTATAATAAAGCTCTTTAAAAAAGTTATCTTCCCAAGGTATGGGGTCCCCAGAACTGTGATCAGTGACGGAGGATCACATTTCGTTGAAAAGCAATTTGAGTTGTTGTTCAAGAAATATGGGGTTAGACATAAAGTTGCCACCCCTTATCATCCCCAGAATTCTATATAGGTAGAGGTCTTGAATAGATAGATTAAGTAGATCCTAGAGAAGACTGTTTGAAAATCACACAAAGACTAGTAAACGAAGTTGGATGACACCCTTCGGGCCTACAAGATGGCTTTTAAGATACCAATCGGCACCACATCGTACCATTTGATTTATGGGAAGGCATGTCATCTCCTCTTTGAGCTAGAGCATAAAGCTTTTTGGGCCATCAAATTCCTGAACATGGACCCAACCCTGGCCAAAAAGAAAAGATTCTTGCAAATCCAGGAGCTCGAGGAGCTTAGGCTTCATGCCTAAGAGAACGCAAGGATATATAAGAAAAGGATGCTCTGAATTGGCTCTAACTGATGCTGAAGCCGCACCCAAAGAAGAAGCCTGAGCAGGAATGAAGACGTAAAGCTAATGACAAAAAACCATAGCGCTCCTTGGGAGTCAACCCAAATTTACTTTCCTCAAATAGGACTGTTATTTCCTTTCCTTATGAAAAACATTCTAAACATTATTGTTGTAATAAGGCCTGAGTCTGTGCAAGAGAAATGCGCACATATTCTCATGTGTTCTGGGCCACCGACTTTGCTTTCTTAGCCTTGATTTGTAATACTAGCTAAGGCTGGAGATCTATGACTTAGTCCAGTGACGTCTTACAAATCAAGATATTTCTACTTCCTTGGTAAGGTAATCGCCTTAGTCCTATACGATCGACGCCTAAAAGAGGCTCCATAATAGTTTTTCCATGTACCGGGCAATGTATCATGCTGCCCATTAGCGTGCCACACTCAAAGGCATACTGGGGACTTCCCTCATATCGTCCTATTGCCCAGTTCTTCCATGATATCAGGCACTTAATAGGATGCTTAACCTGATACGAGTGTTACACGATATCAGCCAACCATATCGGGAAGCAGGACATATCTCCACCTTAACGTATTGCTTATACACGTGTCAGGTTGCAAACTTTCCTGTGCATGTTTCGTGTAAATGCGTGTCGCCCACCGATATCAGTTTTGATGTATCGAGTAACATGTCGATCTTTCGACCTCACGACACGATGTGCTCAACCCAATTTTTCCTTGCTTAGGAAGGCAATTTGTGTAGTTACGCGACACATGCCCCTATCTTTCTTCTTGAACCGCCTTTCACAGAAGACCATATAAGCCTTGTGAGGTTAGCCCGTATAGGTTACCAGCTTCCACTCTCATATCGTGCAAAACTCCTATATCGCGCAGTGCAAATTGCTCTCCCGTACCGATTTCCTGACTACTCTGCTTCAGGTGACTCATTTGAACTTTTCTTCCCTGATAATGTAAAACCCAATATCACGCAGTATTGGTTGTATCGCATTCCTTCGTGTTGCATTACATATCATGCAACACCCCACATACTGGGCCTTACCCTATCAGTTTACACCTGCGTCACGGCCAGGCATGACAGACTACACGATATTGGGTTTTGGCTACATCGAATCACTGCTATCGGGCAAGCCATGCATCTTGAGTTTTGATAGTATCATGCCAAATGTATCGGGTAGGACTCAGCCAGTTTTCCCCACATTCCTCCGTGTCACGTTGCCATATCATGCACACGAGTAGTTTGCTCAATGCTAACTGAACATTGTTCTTTCTTTCGCAAACTAATATCGGTTTACCTGTATCGCCCAAGCCATATCGGGCTATCTGTTTCAATTCGGGTTTCACCTCTATCGCCTTCGTGTTTCAGGTTGGCCTACTTTTAAACACCTAACTCGATACATGATACATAATGCCACTTAAATATTGGATTTCTTTATTTTTTAGACAATGGCACGCACCAAAGAGACCGTTCTCCAGGTCGACCAGCACGGTAACATGATCCTTTCTGAGGACACCATAGGGGTCATTGTAGGGTAGAAGTGCCCTAACCCAGAACCAATTCAACCTCCCACTGTTGAAAAAAGGCCCCACATTGAAACAGAAATCACGTTTCAGGGCACACCAGTAGAACCGGAAGTCTTTACCCACTCCCCAGGGCGCTTCACTCTAAGGTACGCAGAGAACCAGCGTTGATACACTAAATTAGTGGTGAAGGTGTACTGCCCGATGAGGTTCGGCCATAAATCCTTTTTCCGACAGATTGGGATCTTCGAGAGGATGAAGAACGTCCTCAGTGTTGTGGGGCTTTACGACATCTGCTTCAATTTCTCCAACTCCTACATGAAGTTGACCAAAGAATTCATCTCCTCCCTTTGAGCAGTGTCAAACAACCCCGAATAGAGCAAGAGATTCAATGCTATAGACCAGATGTAGACTCGGTTATATAATGTAGAACATGAGATCACTAAGAAACTACTCAAAAAGATCTTCTCTAAGAACAAAGATGAGCAAAAGCTACTGAATGAGGGTGCCAGGATAGGTGAGAATGATGGCTTCGACCTAGTGAAGCTGTGGAAGGAGCTGATAGGTGAGTCTGCCTAGAAACCCAGCAGTAAAGTAGCTGCAGTCCACTCCTACTTCTGGAGGATCATCCACAAGATAGTGGCCAGCCTCCTTTTCAGTATGTTTGAGACCATCAAACTTTATACTGAAGAGCTACATATGATCTAGTACATAATGGTGAGGGAGTCAATAAATTTGGGGCGCTTCCTCATCAACAGACTCCATCCGATCAAGGATGACACCAAAGAATATGACATGGGAGGAATTATCAATGTGATCACGGAGGGCTCAGATATCCAAAAGAACCACGAAACCTATTGTGAACCTGGGATGAGGATAGGATCGATATCAAGTTCCTCATGAGACCCAGTATTATAAAGAAAGAAGGATCTTGACTATTCTACAGGTTCGCATGAACCGACACCATGCTCCCACTGCCAAGTTGTGTCAACTACGATGCACAAAAGCTGGTATTCATGCCAGTGGAGATTGAGGCTCTATAGGTCGACGCATCCTACACAGCCCAGCCCACCACCCACATGAAGGAACCTACAATGAAGAAGGAGACCACCAAGGCTACTAGCTGACAGAGATCCCCAGTGCCCAATGAGATTGAAGAAGCTACACCACTTGAGGCAGATGCACCAGTTGCAGCAGTTGCACCACCTAAAGCAGGTGCAACAACTGAACCAACTGTATCAAAGAACACAGTCGTCCCGGCAGAAACAACCGGGGTCGCAACGACAGTTGCACCCACTATACCGATCACATAGATGACGGGTGAACCTTCCATAGCACACCCAGACACCTCTCATAACAGCGAGGAGGCCCTCATAGAGCTCCTAAATAATGAGCTATGGTCCACCCAAAAAACCCCCACCAACCCAATGATGGTGGAGATCACTTTTTTGGTGGATGAGGCTGAGAGCCATGTGGCCGATGACCATCCACAAACATCGTTACTTCATTCCAACCCCTACATTGAAACAGAAGCCATCCCAGCAAGGGTACCTACACCACACCCTGAGGGCACACTGCGCGCATCGTCGTGCTAGAATTGCCTTCGTCTAAAGGCATACATTCCACATGCCATGGTGCCAGAATAGCGAGCTACTTCAAAAACCATCGTCGTTTTCCTACTCCATCCTCTTTGGGGCATGCCTTTGGCTATGAATTTGATAGCATGAGGGAGGTAACCCATAATCATAGTGCTACTTTTTGCTCACTTACACACACATTTTAGGTCTTCCAGCAGCGATTGGGAGTGCAGGAGCATCAGCTGCTGATTTTGGTCAGTCTACCCAACTAGCTAAACGTAATGAGCCGGACAATGGATGTTGCGCTTCAGTGCCTGAAGGTTATCAGACATAGGCTTGAGAAGAGGAGCAGACGCCACTGTTCCAGGCAGTCCCAAAGATCGCCATCACCGCCACCGTCTTCAACATCACCATCATCTTCTTCATCTTCGCCATCCTCCAACTCTAGCGAGCCCTCTAAGGTTTTAAAAACGCCCGAGGAGGAGTTGATCAGGAAGACCGCAAGCGGGTCCCCTAGAGAGAATAGAAACAACCACGATGTTGACATCACAGCTCATAGCGACGCTGTGACAGGGGTAATGGGTGAAGCTCATGAAGCCATGGAAACAAGCAACCCACAGTGGGGCCTACATCAGATCTCAGAAATCATAGAAGGTTTTGAACTCCACTCCGACGTCTTTCCAGATATACATGAGTGGATACATTTGATAGGGAGTGAGCCAGTAATGGCTTCTATGGTAGCTCTGCTATACCCACTCGAGCCAACCGAGGCCACCATGGACCTCTCCGACCGTTTTGATAGACGACCCCTCTGAGGGAGAAGAAGGCGCCCAGTACAATTCACTGGCAACACTTTTCTGAGCCATCTAAAATACCACTTTTGAGATGCCTGACTTTGACAGACGTGCTATAGGCTATCTAACTACTCGTGACCAATGCCTCCTGAACATGGTGCTCAGACCGCAGCTGGACGAAAAGACTGCCATCTAGAACAACAACTACTTCTCCCAACAATGCTGAGCACTTAAAGGAATTTTCCGCTCAGAGGATGTAGTAGGAAAGATCCCCTTTTGTATAATGGAAGATGCAATAATCGAAAATATCATGCTAAATATAGGTTGACAACCAATCTACAACGCCAACCCTCCCCTGGCCAGGCGAGTGCTAACAGGAGCATACGAATCACAATCAGTGGTTGACATGTTGAAGTATATTGAAGAACACAACCTCAGACTAGTGCTAGCCCCCCATAAGCACAGGTAGCGTTGGTTCCTCTATGTCACAGACCTCCACTCCCACGACGTCACACTTTTCAACTACTGTGTAGGGGAGATTCCTCCCCTGGATCAACACTTCATTCATCCTTAAGACAATCTTCTAAAGCTCCTGCCACTCTGTCTTCACCGGGTCATCAAACAAAGCATCAAACACCAGAACAATGTTTGGAATTTTTATGCAATAAGAGACTTCCCTATCCAACAAGACTAGGGAAGCGGTAACAACACCTTCATCATCCTTCGTGCCATGGAGCTTCTAAATATCTTTAGATACATGTTGTGGCTCCAAGACATGAATTTCTACTGGCTAAGGGGCATCTACGCGCTACTGGTGATCAAAGACAGGTGCTACTTCTTAGATCTTGAACTTCCTGATGACTTCCTGGACGCAAAATTGGATGCCCATTCTTCACAACTAGACAGCCAACCAAGGGAAGAGGCCACACTCTCTCATGTCCAATATCATGGCAGGCTAGGCAAACAGTTGTGGGACCTTCACATTCTACACGATAAGGATAGCGACATGTTTCACCCTTAGCAATCAAAAATTTTGACTGTTCAACCTGCAACTCCCTATCCCAGAAATAGCCCAATCATATCCTAATACATCTTGCTGATTCCAATGCTACAGACATCATCTATGAAATAAGACTTTGTAGTGATCCCAACTGATGATCTTAGAGATTTAGTCAAAATAGGTGTGTGCTTAGCTATGACAGTGGCACTAGCATACATTCCTATTCTACAAGAAAAGATTGGTCAGTTCTATGTCTCCCATCCCATGTTGTTTAATGATCTCTGTCTAGCTAACGAAATAGGGGCACAATAGCTATTTCAACAACAAATCTAGGAGTTTCTGCCATGCATCATCTTTCTACCAATGTTGCACGACAATCACTAGACACTCATGATGCTCTACTCCCACACTCACAGCGGAGTCTTTTACAACACTTCAGACACCCATACTGACTGCCCTTTTGAGTTTGTTGTCGTGCCACAAACACCTCTTGAACGACTAGTAAGAAAATTCTACCACGAGGTGATTGCCATGGTATGACCATATATTGAAGATCCTGGGGCAACCTAGCATGATTTCCATTTCTACCACCACAGTCCACAACAAGAACCCTTATCAAATGACTGTGGAATATACATGCTCCATTGGATGTATACTTTGTCAGTGCTCAAACAAGGAACGGAAATGCTCCATGGCCTGGACTATCACACTCAACGAGGACAGTACATCATGGAGCTCCTATATGCTAAAGGCGCACACATCTACTGAACCCTCACTGATCTATGACTACTCTTTCCTATTCATCTCACTACTCTGGGACATAGTGTTGGGTGAGTTTGGGGGGGGGGCTTATAGCATAAATGAGGGAGGTACTCTATTTTTTTCCTCTTTTCCTTCCCTTCATCATACTCCATGTATACACTGTATATAAATGTTTGATAGTAAGAAATTTATACACACACACCGTCTATTTTTCAAACTTGTAAAAATTACTCTATCTTAAATACTTGGTACAACTTCCAATTTGTTCTCTCCATGCATTCACTTTTGAAAACGTAGTCTTAAATGACAAACAATATAACATTTCTACGTCAACCTTGAAAAATAATTTCCTTTTGACTAAGGGATGTGCATGAGAAGGAAAGAGCTACCCAAACATCAAACTCCCTTTTCCCCACCCTCCAAAATCCCAAAAGAGAGAAAAGCCTTATGAGTGTGAATAAAAGCATGAGAGTTGTGCCAAAAAAAAAACACACTTGTCTTCCCAAAGGTACCCATCTTTAGGCATGGTAGATCCGGGGCAGTAGTACGTAGGATGTGAAATCACTGCTCTAAAGCCAAATTTCTTGGACTGAAGGGACCACTTGCCCATTAACAGACCCATACCTGGATGGCCCGATGAGAAGCAAGAAAAAATCCAAAAGCCTTAAGCCTTCATGAAAACCCCACTTCCTATCTCCATGATTCAAAAGTTTGGTGTGAAAGCTATCTTCAAATAACATGCACCAAAAATCTCACAAAAGCTGGGAGAGATTTAAATTCAATTAAGGCAAGGGAAAAGTCAATTTTCTCATGGTCGGATGCAATTTTCCTCAAAACATTTCAAAAATCTTCTTAACTTTTGCCCGAAGACCACCACTAGCAGTTAAAAGTACTCCAATGAAAAGTTTTAAAACCAGTTTAGTTAATTGAGGACAATCAAATTCCTAAGTTTGGGGGAGGTTGATAACACCCATTTTTGTGGCTACCAAAGCTCATATTCCATTGTGAAATTAGCCTCCAAACTTGATTTCCTCTCCTTTATGTTCTATTTATCATGAAAAATCATGTTCACTACATTTCTAACAATATTTCCCATCTTTTGAAGGGATTTCCTATTTTTCTACAAGAAAGAGCTCAGCTATTCTCAAAACACGGGACAAGTCACAACCCGCTACAATTTTTATCCGTCATGGTGTCAACCCGACACGGTTGCAGCTCGATACAGTCAGCAACCTGATGGTACCGTAGCCCGATATGACTCCAGCCCGCCACAACCAAGCATTGACATTACCGCTACCCAATACAACTTCAGCCTGTCATGTACCGTAGCCCGATATGCCCTGATACCCAACACTACAACAACCTGGCACAACCACTGTCTTGTTGACTACCAACAAAGACAACTCGACACAGCATATCAGCTAACAACCTACGACGGCTTCATTCAAAGCCCCAGCTAAAGTCATTACTGCCCATACATGGGGAACAATAAAGCTTCAACCTCCAGCTACACATTGCCCTATAAATAGAAGCTACAAGCCTACGATGGGACGGACCGTCAGATCAAAGGGGGAGCTAGTGTGCTGAGTTCCCAGGAGCTAAGTTAGGTGAGCATACTGGATGGGAGGAGTTCAATTAGTGACTGTTCTGGTAGGAGCAGAAAATGCGTGATGATCCTTGAAGCTCCTCCGAGCATGTCAGTCTTCTATCTGAGCTCAACCCAAGACGACACACCTTGTAACGCCCCGGCCCACTGCCCAAGGCTCTAGTAGAGTTTCAGGAATGAAGACTGGCCCCACAGCACCACTAGCCTTAACTGCGCACTTTCTCCACACTGACGCGTAAGCCAGGATCAACTTCCCAACTGGTCACCCATCCTAGTACTACTCCAAGCTGAGCACACTTAACTATGGAGTTCTTTAGAGATGGGCTCCCTGAAAAGGAGGTGCACCTTGGTGATATGGGTAGTCTAATCATTCCTTTTAAGAGTGTTTTATCCGAGGCCTCAAATCCTAGGATGTCACAATCTCCCCCACTTAGACTCTTGACGTCCTCGTCAAGGCTCAACTATAAGGCCTCATAATCTCTTCCCCATTTCAGTGCAGACCCACAATGACCCATGGACACCCAGCTCCCGATCACGGAATGCCAGTGCAAGGGTGGCTACGTCAACCATGGACATCCCTTTCCTACATGCCTGGACCGCACGGCTCAAGACTGGCATGCCATGTCTATGTGGGCCCCACCTACTGGAGGGGAATTGGCTCTGATACCATTTGTAACGCACCGGCCCACTGCCCAAGGCTCTAGTAGAGTTTTAGGAATGATGATTGGCCACACAGACCACCACTAGCCTTAACTTCACACGTTGTCTACACTGACGCGCAAATCAGGATCAACTTCTCGACTGGTCACCCATCCTAGTACTACTCTAAGCTGAGCACGCTTAACTATGGAGTTCTTTAGAGATGGGCTCCCTGAAAAGGTGGTGCACCTTGGTGATATGGGTAGTCCAATCATTCCTTTTAAGAGTGTTTTATCTGAGGCCTCAAATCCTGGGATGTCACACACCTAGACAGACAAACCGACATGAAGAACCTGAGAGTTGGGATAGTACCATCCCGATACGTACATAAACCTGATACAATACCTTCACCCATCATGGTTACAACCCGACATGATTGCAATCCCAACACAACTGTATCACGGAAGTCATATCCCGACATGATCATTACCTATCACGGTTGGAACCTGATATGGTTGACAACCCGATGTGATTGTATCTCGATATGACTGCAGCCCGGTATTAGGTTAGTACTGTCCCGGGAAGTCAGCTATCATACATACCTATTTCCCAAATCAAGGAGACTGATACCTATCTTCTCATTTACAACATTTACTTCCATTTAGTGTAGCATTGTAACCAAACTATTATTTGATTATTAGAATCTATGGATCATTGCTCATATCATTCTGTGTGTGGCTTTATTCTGTTGAATGATCTTTTTCTAGCATCCATACTCTAGTTCCCTACTTTCGTTACACATTTTTGACTAGCTTTCAAATCATGCTTCCTGTGTTGACCTGTTCAAGAGAGGAGAGTCATGAACTTCTAAAGCTCAGTCTGGTTCCAGTGTACGAGAGTACGTGGGATCAGAGCTGCATCCAGTCTATTTCCCACGCGAGTCTGCATTTGACCCCCTCGAGAGAGGTTTCTGGTACACAGTTTGTTGGTGCTTTATTTGAGAGAAGAAAGCGTCGAGAGTAGACCGTTGCTGCTTGTTTTTGAAAAAAAATTCTTTCTTCGTGGTTGCCTAGATGGTTGTTCTCTCTCTTTAGTTTTCCTATATGCAAACCTACCCTAAAAACTGCTAAACCCCAAAATACCTAACCTCCTTATTTAGCCTGGTAACTCCCCTCAGAGATAGATTTTAGTTTGATCCTTTCAAATTCTTTTTGTTTACACTTTCTTACGACAAACCTTATCCCTTGGCCATTCGATGACTTAGACAAGTAGATCTTAGGTTTCAAAGTGCTATTCCCCCTAGTCCTTGTGTTTGACCCTGAACTGCTACTTCGACCTTGTACTACTTGCGGGCATCTTAAACATTTGAATATTATAAATTATAAAGTCTGATGACCTAGACCTACTCTCTTCTCCTTTTTTGAACCACATTTAAGGCCGATCAGTGACATGACACACTCAAGATTCCACTTTCAAGTATTGGGTAACGTTACATGCAAGGAAACCAAATGAAAACTACTAGAAGGGGGGGGGTGAATAGAGTTTTATAGATAATTTTAACAATTATTGAACTCAAGCAATCAACCACAAAAATATTGGACAAGGGGACAAGGATTTAGAGTGGTTCCAACTTTAGCAAATACTAAAGTTGTCAGTCCACTACCCGGTTGCTTACCCAACCGGGATTTGGAAAGAATTTAATTTTATTACCTCGCAAGGACTTTACATAAAATTACAATTCTCTCCCTAAACCCTTCAAGCAGCCTTCACCTAGAAGTAATCGCCCAACCTTTAAGCAGCCTTCACCTAGAAGTAATTGCACCACCTTGAAGCAGCCTTCCTCCTGAAGTAGCTTCCTGTGGCAATAGCCTTCTTGAAGTAGCTTCCCGTGCGATAGCCTTCTTGAAGTAGCTTGAAGTCCACCTTCTCCTTCGAGAAGAACCTTCTCTAATCCGCAGCCTCCAACCCTAGGAGTAGCAAGGAGAATACAAAGAATAAAAAGGAACAAGAAAGAAAAATAGAAATTACAACTTATCCTTTTAAGCACAAGGCTTGATTTGCCTATATCAAGCGTATTGATCTCCTAACCAATGAGTGTAGAAGTGTAAGTGCTGTGGTAAGGAGATGCTAGCCTATAGGACACAAAATGGGAGCAATGGAAATGAATAGCCAATGTAGGAATTGCTCTATTGCTCACAAACAGATTGCAAATGTAATTGCTTGCTCAAGTATAGCACAAGTGTAGCTTAGGTGTATTTTGGTGTCCTAAGGCATGTCCTATTTATAGGAATGGCCTATGGATGCTTAAGGACGTTCTAGACAACTTCTAGGGGCTTCTAAGTGCTTAACTAGCCATTAGATATAAGTTAGGTGCATTAGTAACGGCTAGTTACTTTATTCTGCAGTTGCTGTCAGAGACCATCTCGGTCGACAATTTGTCGACCGAGATACCTACTCGGTCGAAGTTTTGTCGACCAACAGGCTCTCTGGATCAACGTTCATTTGCAACTGCCAACTACTTTGTCAGCTGTGTCTAACGGCTACTTGGGTCATTCTCAGTCGAGAAGTTTGTCGACCGAGAGTGTCTCGGTCGAGGAGTTTGGTCGACCGAGATTGACCCTGTTTCAATCTTTCAATTTAGGCACTAAGTAAATGTATGAGTGTGCATATGTGAACCTATTTGAAAGGGATGACCTATCTAAGTGTGGTGATTGGCTAGGGAAGATCTAACGCTTGATTTACATGAAATCTAAGTACTTGTACATTATATGTTTGTACAAGTTTACAATTGATTACATTGCATGACATTTACAATCATTCAAGCGTATGGATTCCCTAGAGCTTTGTCATCCACCTCATTCCTGCAACACTCAAGTAGCATGTTAGATTAACAAGAATGAAATGTTTGTCATCATCGAAACAAGGGGATTTATCATAATGTCCAATTTATCCAACAATCTCCCCCTTTTTGAAGATGACAAACATTTCCTAAATATGAAATAAGGAAATATAAAGCATGTGAGTTTCATACCTGAAAATTACCTTTTGTAGCCATTCTTGTTTTGCAAGTGAGTGCAAGATGTTATGAAACTCATTTTATATTTTTGATTTTATATTCTTTCTCCCCCTTTGTCATTTCAAAAAGATATCCAAGTTGAATATTTTATTTTTCTTCTCCCCCTTAATTTTATATTATGCTCCCCCTTAAATAGATATCTATTAGGAGCATGGATTGAATATCATATTTGTCTAATTTATCCATAATTTGTTTCTCAATCATTTGCAAAGGATGTTAAGCCTTGAAACGATATGAGATTCCCTTAAGCTTATGATGAATGTATATTGATTTCTCATCTATCAAGGGATGTTAAGCCCTAAATTAAATGAGAATCCTGTAATTCTCAGAGTTCATAAAAATGTCTCTAATCAAATACAAGGGATGTTAAGCCCTGATTTGTTTAGAGAGTTCCTTTAAGTACAAGATCATTCATGGATTTCTTTATATCCAATAGTAAAAATACTAAGGTATGAACAAGCTCCAAGTGATGTTTACGATGTTTTTCTAAGCTTCTTAATCAATTAATCCAATTTGTTGTTATGAGCTCCCCCTTAATCTTATAATTAAAGCAATTTAAAGCTTCTAAGGTCACAAATGATTTTAAATTTTGATTTTGACCTTTATCAAAAGTATACTAAGATTAAGTACAAAAAAAAATGATGTCCAAATAAGCATTTTGTCAAAGCTTACTTTAGGTCGCCCTTGACTACGACCATGGCGCCCCTTGGTCAATTTTAATTTTAACCAAGAGGCAAATTCTGCAGATTTCCAAGATAAACATTCATATGTGAAGTATAATTTCTGCAGATGGCTATAAATATCAATTTGAAGCACATTAAGATATACCTATTATGAAGACTTAATATGAGCATCATAGTGAAGTCTTTGACCTTGATTTTTCTAGAATGCATGTTTTACATTCATTGTAAATAATGTTTCATATGCTTTTCTATGGGTACATAAATATCAAATCTCATTTCTTCTTATACCCTTATTATAAGATTCTTTAGAAACATATATTTTGAAAGCAAGATTAATATCTTAAAGTCAAGATTTTTGCTTTTGATTTCTTAGAACAAGCAAATAGATAAAAACATTAATATTTTGTTCTAAGAGGCACCGTTTGGCTTCTCATAGAAACATCATCATCACGAGCTGTGTCCACAAGCATTATCTATTATGTCAAGATGCTTTTATGCTAATGACATTTGCAATTATCTGAATCACAATGATCATTCATGGTTTGTATATATGAATCAAAGCTTATTTTAAACCAATGAAACATAATGATCATGATGAAGCATATCTATGATAGAACAATTGAAGCATGAAATTTAACCCATGGTTTTTATGTAACTAGATCAAGGAATACTTAGAATGGACCTATATGATTCAAGTGAAGGCATGTTGCAAATATCAATTGTGATTTGTCTTAAAGATTCATTCATAATTCCAATTAAGTTTATAGCAGACTGAGCTAGTCGGTTTCCAAAAACTTATTCGGTCGAACTCTTCTCAACCGAAATATTTTCGGTCGAAGTATTTCTCGACCGGGAATGTTTCTGGAAATTTTATTCAGCAATTTGTATGTTTTATGTATAAGTTCTGTTACAGGTGTCAAATCCTATTTACTCTTGTTTTCAGATAATATACTTTAGAAGCATTTTTCCTTGAATCCTTACTTTTTATTTCTTAGAACAAATAAATGGATAAAACATTAAAAAAAATTGTTCTAAAGAAACATAGTTATTGAAATATAATAATCATGATGCTATAGAGAGGTAGAAGCATATCCATAGTGCAATAATTTAAATTGCAACACATACATGGTTCATGTATAGATATTCCAAGGATTACTTAGGAAAACCATGTAAATTATGATAAAACAGTAATTTCCTTGGTTAAGCTAATCATGCTTTTTCAGTTTTAAATCCAACCATTGAGAGTAAACCAAAATAGTCTCATATAAGTTTTCAATTTTAAGACAAACTTTTATAACTGATCATGCCGAAGAAACTTTTCAAACAATGAATAAGGTTTGTTCAAGATTAGTCTTCTTACAACACTTTTGCAATATGTTTAAGGATTTTCTACTCATAATGTTATATAATGTAAACGATCAATATGTCTTGCTACAAAAATTGTCTTCCAAGATTTTATTCTTGATTTGCATGTTAATTCAATCATCAATAACAGTTTGATAGAAAACTAGGTTGATTGAAAAACAATTTCAGAAGATTTATGTCAGACTTGACAACAGAAGCCTGCACGGTCGACCATTTCTCGACCGACAGGTCCCTCGGTCGATAGTGTCTCGATCGAGAAAGGTTCTGTGTTGTTTCAAACCTGTTTTCAAATATTGTTTATAATTAAAAGCAAAAGTATGAAAGTTAAAGCTTGATTTAGTTGAGATATTTAAATATCAAAGCAACATTTAGGTTAAATCTCAACTAATCATATACATTTTTTGAATCCAAACTAAACAAGTAGTTTAATATGTATATTTGGAAATTTAATTTCTTGGATTAACTTGGTGTCCTATTATGTTAAGTTGAGATAGACATAGAGATATACAACTTAGAATCTTTGGTCATATCTCAACTTAATTTTATCCATTTAGTTTGGGGTTTTTGGAACCCATACTAACTCAACATTCTTTTTCTTGTATGGGCATGAAAAAGAGTAATGTCCAAGACGTGAGCAATAATGGCAACATATAGAATCAACCTCAAGTCTTTTTCTATGGTTTTGTTCTAGGTTGTTCTTTGGTACAAATGTAGCTTGATGTGCTCGTGTCTTTCTCCAACTAGGTTGTTGATGAGATTTCCCTTTGGGCTTATAACCTAGTCCTCTTCTCCCAATTTGATGATAGGAATCATCCAATATTCTATCAAGGATTCCATTGTTGCTTAACCTACTAACTTCTTGTTGCAACTTAGTGATCTCATCCATTCTTTTCTTAATATCTAGTTTTGCTTGATCTAGATTAGATGATAAAGAATTCCTTTCTTTCACTATATTATCATAATCTAGATGTGTACACAAAACAGGTTGTTTTTTAAGATCATTTAATTTTGCAAGTAAGACAACCTTTTCTTGATATAGAAGATCATAATTTGTTTCTAGAGTAAAAATCTTCACATCACTACTACTTAGAGATGATTTCAAAGTACGATTTTCAGAAATAATGCTATCTTTTTCAAAACCAAGATTATTCAATTTAGCATATAAATCTTCATTTTCAGATGTAAGAGCAAGAAGTCTAGCATTTAACTCATCGTTTGTTTTACTAGATTTCTTTAATTTCTTCTTGCACTCAATATACTTATTGTGTGTTTCTTCAAGACTAGAAATTAGCTCTTCTTTTGATAAATCAAGAAGGCTTACCTCTTCTTCTTCTTCTTCATTGGTTGTAGCAATAAGACAATTTTTATGGACCTCTTCCTTCTTTTCTCTCCATGGACAACCGAATGTTGTATGGTTTGTTCCTAAACACCAATTGCAGCTTGTTGAAAGTTGGTCCAAGTTGCTTCTTTGCCTGCGGTTGTAGTCACCTCCACCCTTCATTCTTCAAGACCTGGTTAGGGTTCCTTGAAGCCCGCTCTGATACCAACTGAAAACTACTAGAAGGGGGGGGGGTGAATAGAGTTTTATAGATAATTTTAACAATAATTGAACTCAAGCAATCAACCACAAAAATATTGGACAAGGGGACAAGGATTTAGAGTGGTTCCAACTTTAGCAAATACTAAAGTTGTCAGTCCACTACCCGGTTGCTTACCCAATCGGGATTTGGAAAGAATTTAATTTTATTACCTCGCAAGGACTTTACATAAAATTACAATTCTCTCCCTAAATCCTTCAAGCAGCCTTCACCTAGAAGTAATCTCCCAACCTTGAAGAAGCCTTCACCTAGAAGTAATTGCACCACCTTGAAGCAGCCTTCCTCCTGAAGTAGCTTCCCGTTGCAATAGCCTTCTTGAAGTAGCTTCCCGTGCGATAGCCTTCTTGAAGTAGCTTGAAGTCCACCTTCTCCTCCGAGAAGAACCTTCTCCAATCCGCAGCCTCCAACCCTAGGAGTAGCAAGGAGAATACAAAGAATAAAAAGGAACAAGAAAGAAAAATAGAAATTACAACTTATCCTTTTAAGCACAAGGCTTGATTTGCCTATATCAAGCGTATTGATCTCCTAACCAATGAGTGTAGAAGTGTAAGTGCTGTGGTAAGGAGATGCTAGCCTATAGGACACGAAATGGGAGCAATGGAAATGAATAGCCAATGTAGGAATTGCTCTATTGCTCACAAACAGATTGCAAATGTAATTGCTTGCTCAAGTATAGCACAAGTGTAGCTTAGGTGTATTTTGGTGTCCTAAGGCATGTCCTATTTATAGGAATGGCCTATGGATGCTTAAGGACGTTCTAGACAACTTCTAGGGGCTTCTAAGTGCTTAACTAGCCGTTAGATATAAGTTAGGTGCATTAGTAACGGCTAGTTACTTTATTCTGCAGTTGCTGTCAGAGACCATCTCGGTCGACAATTTGTCGACCGAGATACCTACTCGGTCGAAGTTTTGTCGACCGACAGGCTCTCTGGATCAACGTTCATTTGCAACTGCCAACTACTTTGTCATCTGTGTCTAACGGCTACTTGGGTCATTCTCGGTCGAGAAGTTTGTCGACCGAGAGTGTCTCGGTTGAGGAGTTTGGTCGACCGAGATTGACCCTGTTTCAATCTTTCAATTTAGGCACTAAGTAAATGTATGAGTGTGCATATGTGAACCTATTTGAAAGGGATGACCTATCTAAGTGTGGTGATTGGCTAGGGAAGATCTAACGCTTGATTTACATGAAATCTAAGTACTTGTACATTATATGTTTGTACAAGTTTACAATTGATTACATTGCATGACATTTACAATCATTCAAGCGTATGGATTCCCTAGAGCTTTGTCATCCACCTCATTCCTGCAACACTCAAGTAGCACGTTAGATTAACAAGAATGAAATGTTTTTCATCATCGAAACAAGGGGATTTATCATAATGTCCAATTTATCCAACACCAAAAACTCCTAAAACTAACATGGTAATGATAGAAATGTAAAAAACAATTCAAATATTATTTTATTGAATGAAGGTTCCCATTGGCACATATGGATTCCCACCTTGTCAAGTTATTCTCATAGTGTTGATTTTATCACCTAGAGGATCAAGTATAACTTATTGTTCTTCCTAACAAACAAATTATTCTATTGAGTGAGAAAATTTCCCCTCAATTATTTCGATGATATATATCTACACTTGTCTGAACTAAAGCACTGTAGATTCTATAAGGGAGAAATGATAATGGTTTTATCAATGTCTTCATTGTGCATTAGTGTTATGCTTCTTTACTAAATTATCAACATAAATGTAGGTGTCAATAGGGTGTATGGATAGTTCTCACTTAATCATTGACATTGAAAGTTCTGTATCATTGACATCAGAAGTTTACTTAGTCAAGGTATGTATACAAAGTGATTGGTGACTCACATGAATTTGGATTTTGTTGGTGATTGCTACATAAATATTGGAAAATGATCACATGATATGTGTTCATAGAAGTATATTAGTCATCTATCCACTTCCTTGTCTAAAACTATGTGCACCATACTATTATTTGGCATTTTGAGATATAAGTGGTGTCTCCAACTTTATTATAGAAACCTTGAAGAAAGATTGTATTCTTTTTCAGTCAGCTTACATGAAATATATTTGTAAACCAAATTGTATCTCACAAAGTGAACTATATATAGTTATTTGTCCATACTAGATTATCTCATGCATATTATCAAGTTTCTCATGGAGTTCCACTGGATAATGCAACATAACCAATCAACATACCTTGTGGTCACCTAAAAGGATATTGGTGATATAAATTAAGATGAGTGACCCTAAGTTTCAAAATATACCAAGCATCATCAACACAATGTAGAATTTAAGCATGTCATTTTTCTTAATTTAGGATCATTATATATGCTTTTCTAAATTTCATGTTAGATATTCTTTATTTAGGTGTAACAAATTATCTTTACGAATAAAAATATTCTAAATCAGTAATAAAATAATCATGCATAACATGTGATAGCTCTCTCATTCTTTTGGGGTCAAAAATTCTATGTAAATTATTGAATTTTTTTTTGTAGCCCCAACATTGAGGCCATGGTCAATTGACATGTCTTCTAAAAATAATTCTCTCTCATATTACTTTTGTATTTTGAAGATAGAGTTTCTTGTTAAGTTCCTCATCATGAATCAATGGATAACTGATAAATAAAGTTGTCTAATAAAACTATATGGATGTTTAGTTAGATGAATAAAAATCAATAATAACATTACACATTATATTCACTTTGCTTGGTCAATGAAAATTGGGATATCTTAAAGACACATATTAGTGCTTGAGTTTAGATTATATAATATTACATAAGTATGATCCTTGGTCAATAATTTTATTTATTTCAACTACTATTTATGTATATCCATTTATTTATAACTATCATTTGTGTAATTTTGTATGCGGGAGTTATGATGATGTTTGCAAATGCACTGACACTGTGTTCCAAATTTGAGAAACATACCCCTTTTCATAGAAGGTAAACCATTGCATTCAATTAAAATAAATAAGAGAGAGGAATAGATAAAACACTACCCTCTATAAGTTCATAGTTTGTATGCCTTTAGTACAAATACAAAAATTATACCTACATCTATGTATCTAACCACTATATGAGAAACTCTAGAAAAATACGTTGTCATTTCTCTATCTTGGGAACATTAGTGATAATGATGGGATGTGATCAAGAGGACCAAGTGTTGTCCTTGGAAACATTATTAAGTAACTTTCTGATATTTAATTCCCCTTACCAAAGGATATAGTTGATTCTTCTCTTCAATATATTTTACAAATGACAATGAAGTAGATTCAACCAAATATGAACATACATGTGTTAACTATATTCTTTTCTTACATATACCCTATTGCATTGTAAAGGATAGGATGGGATTACCACAAACTTGCTTCTTAGGGTTACAATAGTCCATATATACTTGGTGACTTTATAAAAGAAGAAGAGATAGGAGTGAGTTTCATCTCTCTTTCTTTCTCATGTTCTCGTCATAATCTCCCTAAGTCCTCATTATGTTCCTTGTGGGAAAATTCTCCACATATGACTAAAAGTTATGGTTTTTCCTATAGGAGTGTGATCATTATACCATATGATTTTAGACCATGGGTATGTGGTGCGGAGACCAAAACCCAAGGGTTACATATGGAGTCTAAAAGGCATGAAGCACCATCATTGTCTCACACATACATGTGATGCATCTTACATTGTACTTTTATATCTGTATCTAGTATATTTTAATTAGAACTAGTTTAGTATAAATTTGTGACAAATGATCTCTAAATAACTTCCTCTATTACACTTCATCAAAATTCTGTGCGGTTGTCAAATGAGGTTCTCAATTTTTCTAATGGTGTATGTAGTAAATTTGGAATGTTTCTTTCACATTCAGGCCAACAACTTTATATAATTTGGTAATTTGATCCCAATCCTACCATGGTTTTTATAACCCAAAGGAAAACTAATGGTGAATGATATAATTGACAAAATGGTGGGTTTTGGTTGGAGACAAAGGTTGCAATAGAAATATACCATGATCTGGATGACTACCAAAATAAGGACCAACTTAGCATCCATGGACATATGGATCCATGACAAAGATTTTCTCTTATCACGCATCTAATCCAACAATTGTAGTAATGTACACAGTATCCTTTTCCCCTAGCTAAAGGCCCACCATGTATCTTGTAGTGATGTTACCTAAAATGAAACACCATACCTCTTCGTAATCTACCTGTCCTTTTTTCACAAGTTTTGAAGTGGCAGTTCTTGGATTCTAACCCACTAACTTCTAAACCCATGAGTCTTTTAAAAGATCAAACCCTCTTGAACATCATAAATATTATAGCATGTCTAGATGAGAAAAGGAGTACATCATTTTCATAGATCAATTGGGACTTTGCTTTTTTCCACTTGATGTTGAAAGTTTTTATATCAATTTCATCTTTAAAATTCCCTAGAATATTTGTCAAACACTCCATGGCTAAAGTGAAAGTATTAGAATAGAGATTTACTCTATTGTAACCTACTTGAAGCATGTAAAACCACATAGATATGCCATTGTTAAGAACCAAGATGAGGTAGTTCCAATGTAATATGGGAAATCAACATCCAATGATCAGAGTATCCCTAGGCCTGATGATAATAAATAATGCATGCCATCTTATATGATATTATTCTTTTGGATTTTGGGTTTTTTACAACCTAAGAAGTGGATCGTTTTCTTTCAACCCATCAGTTGCAGAAGTGTGAAACTAGAAATAGTTTTATTTTGATTAATGCACATCAATTCTATACAATTACCTCAGAGAGGCCGTTCTTAAGGAATTTTTCAAGGATTTCAGTTATAACTTTGTAAGAGATCAAGCAATACACAATATGTTGATAATATTTCATATAATTGGAAACATTCTTTTGGAAATCAATTTGAATAAATAGTGGATAACTTATCTAACTATAAAACCTCACACCAAACACCACCCGACCACCACACAAATCTCTTTTATCATTCACCACATTGTATAAAATAACTTCTACTGTAGAAAGACGATAGGGCATATAATGTGAAAATATATACATCTCTATATTTTTTGGATATATATAAATTGGTTTTCTAGTTGTACATCTCAGTTGGCATTTTCCTATAGACTCACAAGGTGGTCCATATGGAGGAGTATGATATATATTCAGGAAGTAAAAAAGGGAATCCATACCTCATGCAAGACATTGAAGAAGAAGCACGAGCCATTGGATCCTCCACCTTAGATACCTCTTTATGATGGTATGAGATGAAAATTTTAGGGTATATATAAGTTGGACACCCAACACATGACGAGATAAATAATTATGAAGTATCATGGTGTTGATCACAGACCTCTATGAACCTAGATGCAACAAATCTAGAACATTACACATTATGTAGAACCTTGACTTCAGAGGTCACATAAATCCGAAGTTATTGGGTTCTTAGGAGGGATTTGAGTGGTGTAGAAATGCAAGCATACTTCCCCATATATTGTTTCTTCCAAAAAGGAAATATTTGATAGTAATTCAATCACACGAACTTCTAAACCTTTCTTTCCGGTGGCACAATGAAGTCATTCTTGTGGGATTAACTTCAAAATCTGGAAACTAGAATCCAATAATCTTGGGTAGTGGTAGGACATTTCAATGTGGTCATGTTCCCATGTAAGGATATTGTCAATGACACCTTTGACAGAGCTTATAGTGGGAATTCATTGAGTATGCATACAGATGCACCATATGGACCCAAGTGTCAGAAGGTCACACATGACCTTTAGAAGAGGCTTGTTGCAAGAATGTCGGGACTGTCCTTGGGGCAATCAATCTTGGATCAAGCATTCGAGTAATCAAGTTACCAAACACGTAGATTATATCATTCTAGTATTCTCAAAATTGAAGCTAAGTTAAAGAGTAACTCAAAAGGAAACACTTATACTGTTGTATATTATGAAGCAAAACTGACATTCAGATCTTTGGATAAAGCAAACTAGAATAAAAACATGCCTTAAAATCATGTTTCCTTGAACTTTTTGAAAGAAATAATGTGATTAGAGAAGTACCTAATGAAAAAAATGAATACAGAAAGAATCTATAATGAGCATGATCAAGTAGATGAAACTATAATTATGCCTCTCTTAAAATCTTGTTTTGTGGAAATTAGTGGTCAACATGATAACACTACTAGATGACCTAGGAAGAGAGGAAGAGCCGAAATGGTAACAATCCATCAGTTGAGACTCGATCAAAATGGGAGACTCCAAGACATAATACTTTAACTCAGTGGTGAAGATACTAGATGATTGAGAAATAAATTGGTTGATCTAAAAACTCATATGTGATAGGACTCCCAAATCCAAATCAAGTCAAGGAGTTGGTGATGTCCTTCTTTGAAAACCTCTACCAACAAGTTGATGAGGCTTGGAATCAGCTTGCTATCGATGCTTTGATGGGGAAGTTTCCTAGGTTTGAAGACTCTAAAGTAGGAATATTCTCTCATGCACTAGACAAACTAAAATTGGAGTTCACTCTTATCTAAATATTAAAAACCTTTGAGGTAGATATGTAGGTGTTGAAATTGTGTTCTATATTAGCTTATATTTGGTAATATATCCCTGTCCATAAAATGCATCTCTTCTTGAATTTTGTAATACATTGTGGAAATGGAATACTAACTTTTTATTAGTAGGGAAACATACTCAAAGAATTATCAAAGTATGAATTATGTATAGTTGTATTATGTTAGAAAACTAAAACTTACTCACTATGCTAGAATGACTTAGTTGATAACGAGGGATGTGACTGATCTCATATTATCTTCCCATAGGATACATTTTAATACAAGTTCTCCTCTTAATCCAAAACCTACATCCTACGGTGTAAGATGTCATAACCTAATGAAGGAATAGTCTTTGTAGTTGCTTCTAAAAAATAGGAAATTGTAATACTTTTAAATTTGGAGTCAGGTATCTTTCCCTTTATCTAAATTTCTGAATATGGATAAATGCCATAAAATAATCAATAAATATATGATAATTCATATGAAAAAAGACTAATGGAAGTCTATTGCAGGATATTTTTTGTCATTTGAAGATATACAAAATAAGAATATAATTCTAAGTGACATGGAAGGTAGAATATATTATTTTTAGCATGCACATATTGTTTAAATTTATATATGATAATATTACCATTTAGATCAAACAAGTAAATATTTTAGTTCATTGTATGTCTATCAAATTAAACAGACAAAAATGTTTATCTACAATTGGATAAGAAAACAATAGTATTCATCCAAATTGACACATAAATCATTCCTTTACTATGGTATCTCACCCACTAGTTATAAAATATATATGAATTCATTTGAGATAAGAAATTAATTTTTATATTATTGTATCATTAATATATTACTAATTATATTGATTATATATTTATATAAGTACTCACTGGGATAATCTTTAGGAAATCAACTTTCTTAGCAAATAGTTCTATACATGACTTGCAAATATAGTAGGAATGATTAAAGTGTGGGCCTTGGATCATCTTTTCAGTAGTGCATTGAGTTTTCTGGTTGATATATATGATTACTGTACAATTGATGTGGTCTATTATCGCGCTAACAAACTCACCCAGGGCTGAAATCTCTAAGTTTTTAACCAAAACCTTGTGCAATAATACCACCCACAAGAGGACGAGTCTTATCGTTGTATAGTTAAGGATTGAATCCCAAGCGACAACATTTTTTAGAATCGTTGCTAGTCTAGTCCAGTTCAAGTAAGGCTAATATTTAGAACAAATATTGATTTGAGTTTAATTAGACTAAATGCAAGAAAGTAAAGAGCAAAATTAAAGTTGAATCTAGATTAATGATGGGGATCACTGAGGTGGTCTCGGATTTCACCACCACTACACATGCAAACACATCCAATCACCAATAGCCAAGCAAGATTTAACTATCCAAATGGAACTGTTGTGAACCCTCCCTGAGGGATGTTTAGGTTTGTGTAAGAATCACCTTAGGCATCAGATGTCTCGTCGCCATACAGATCATGCACTTACGGTTCCAAAGATACATATATCCAACTGAAGTTGTGACCCTCCCGAGGGATGTTTAGGCACACAGAAGCGTCAACATGGGCTAGATGGCTCGTTCCCGCACGGATCAAATTTTTACGACCTCGGGGAATCCCATCATATTTCTAGTCAGGGAGTCAATAAAATTAATTGACATTCAAATCCTACATATTGAAGTTCTCACAACATAGGAACGAACAAGATAAATGCAAGCAGGTGATCAATTCACAAGCACACATCGACGATTAACAACAAAATGAAAAGTTATATACATGCCATGGAATGTTTAATGAAAAGAGATATAAGCATGGCCAATAGGGCTAGTCCCCGCACCCCAACAAAAAGGTACTACTCGCTCATGATGCGAGGAACAAGAAGAATAAGGGAGAGAGAAGATTCCTCCAAGAGCATGGTGAAGAAGGTGATCACAACTTGGTGGAGAAACGGTCTTCTACACAATGTCGGGGCAGATCTGGATGAGGAGGGAGGAACACCATGATAGACGTGGCAGATCTTAACTCTCCACCTTCTCTCTCTTCTCGGTCTCCTTGCTCGCAGTAGGAGGAGAAGGTCGTGGACATGATGGCGGTGTAGGTGCTGCGTGGATGGAACATATCTAGATCAGGATCTAGATCTGGATGGAGTGTCTTGCACTAGGGGTCGAGCGCTTCTTGGACATAGCCTGGCTGTGGAGGAGACTATCTCCTTAGGCTGAGGATGGACCTACAGCCTAACAACGTCTGGAGAGGCTACCTTGAATGGCTGGGGTAGGGTGCTATTTATAGCCATGAGGGACCCTGGATCTGTTGCTTTTTGGGCCCTCGATCGAGGTCTTTATAGACCGTGGTCGCGGTTTACTACACTGACCTGGTCACAGTTTGCTTTTGTACTGACATCGCGGTTCTTCACTAGTCACAGTTCTTCTGTACCTTGGCTAGCAGATCGCGGTTTTCTTCTGTTGATCATGTGCCCAGATTGTGATGAAGGATGAGGAGGTTGTAGGTGGCGCTGCTGCTTGGTGGATGAAGGGTGGTAGCAGTTGTTGGCTGGGACATGTTCACGATTATGCGTGGAGGGAGCCCAGGTGGTGGTTACTTGAGGAGTAGAGCTTGGTCACAATTCACAGACACCACAATCACGGTACTACTGTTGAGACAGACATAGTTGGGAGGAGTTTGCGGGCTCGAGGAGGTGAAGAAACTTCATCACGGTTCACTGAAAGGGAGGTCGCAATGGCGAAGGATGAGGTTAAGATTCTTTTGGTGGTCATGACCCGCAGGTGGAGAAGAACACCACGGGTGCAGTTATGGTAGACCGCGAGCGTGGAAGAGAAGTCGTAGCAAGGATAGGTTGCGGTTCCGTGGGACTGGGGACAGGTGTCCGTAAAGAATCTGTGGTCACGGTTAGACAAGCGGGGTGGTCGCGATATTGAAGAAAGTAGAGGGAGAGAGATCGCGATTTGTTGGAATCACGAACAGGTGTCTGCAGTGCTCTCATTATGGTGTAGATGGTGGGAAGAGTCAAGATGTGGTGGCATCGTTACTGCTATGACCTCGGGCGCAGTGTTGGCGAGTAAGCAGGAAAGGATGGTAGGGTTGCAGCAAGAGAGATGAGGGTGGGAAGAAGCGGAGAGGTGAGGAGGCAATAGAGATCGCAGACCGTGATCGCAGTAGGGTGGAGCAGGTCATGGGTGGTGGAAGGCAGGTGTGAGGTCACGGTTGATGACGGACTGATCACGATAATGAGAGGAGCAGACCGTGAGCACGATTGTTGGGAACCGTGGTTATAGTTTAGTGTAATCATGGTCACGATCTGTGGGAGTGAAAGGAAGGTCGCGATTGTTGGCAGAGAGAAGAGACTGTGGTTGCTAGGGTTATGAGGATCGTGATCTGTTATGAAGAGGATGACCGCGGTCCTTGACTTGAGTGAAGATGGGATTGGATAAAGAGAAGGTTGGGCCCACGTACCCAAAATGACCTGCACAAAGGTGCAAAAATTCAATAAAAATAGGGATAAATTTGATTAAACCAAAACAAGTCAAATGTTAGAAGATATGGTCAATAAACGTGAGAATGCAATCAAAACTGGGTCAAACATGGTGACTGAACATTTATGAATGTGCATTCATCAAAATTCCCTGAACTTAAATATTGCTCTTCCTCCAGTAACACAAAATCTGAAACGATCGTCAACAAATACTTTCAACTCACACAATTGCCTCATCTTCACATCACGATTGTTTCTTTTCTGCTCGGTATGACTAAGCATCTCAACATCCTGAGATCACATAACACATCTTACCATATCTTCATTCCTGAGTTCATTTCTCAATTACACTTCTTCTCCACCTTTTCCAACATCAAGCATGTCTAAGAGTTTCATGAGAGTCCAAAGACACTTGGAGAACAACAAGTGTGCACCTGATCTGACACTAGTGTTTTTCAAGATATTGGCAAAGTAGGCATTCATTGTGCCCGTGGGTGGCAAAGGGAGTGAAGGGGGTATGGAAGGAAGGAATAAATCACTCTTCTATTCGACTCGAGATTTTTATATGATTACAATTTCATTGATTGCATTATATTATTATTATTATTATTTGTGTGAATCTCTCCTCTATTCGACTTGAGATTGCATTTTTTGTGTTCACATTGGCATCTTTTCTTGGTTGTACACCCCTATTACATAGCAAGGGTTATGGAAGAAGCGAATAAAGAGAGAGAGGGTGTGCCACCCTAAACTTAGGGTTTGGCACTATATTGGCTATTTTTGTTTCTTTTTAATGGACGAAGGGGTAAGAAGATGATGGAAGAAGTGTAGAAGAGAGTTCAAATCAGAATGCAACTTGATTTACAATTCAATGCACTGGGTTGTTCTCCTTATCATACTCTTCTCAAATAATGACTTGATGTGGATCTGGTGGAGATTCCATGCTATTGTTCCACTAGTTAGTTAGGAAGCACAATGTGTTTGATCCCTCTCAGTTCGACAGATACTTGCCATTTTCACTGAACATGATGTTAGGATTCATAAGCTTCACACAGTGATTTCTAACCATTGGCTCATTTTAGAAATTGTCCCCCTTGAAGTTTTGCTTCGAGTAAGGAGGGTATAATGATTCAAAACTTTATGGAAAAATGGGATACCCGGCTAGGTAATGGCTTTGATTGAAGCAAAAGTGTCAAAACTGCATTAAATTTCTATACAAACTACTTTGAAAACTTCAAAATTTTGAAAATTTTTAAAAAATTTGCTCAAAATTTCAACGATGAATTCTTAAGTCTGAAACAGATAGGAGTGGGTGGAAAGTAAAGTACGTACCACCCACCCTCCACCCAGAACATAGAAAGTTTCTCATCCTGGGCAAACTCTATATCTGAGATGGAGGGGAAAAATCATGCTTGTTGGTCCACCAGATGTGGTTGCATTCCTTTCGGCGACGCGTCCTCCATCTAAAATCTCAAAAATGAAAATTATCAAAACATAAGACTGCTTCTTGCGATGCATTGTCAACCAGGTGCAAAATTTCCTAAAAACAAAATTAAGAAAAAGTTCTAATTCAAAATTAAAAGTAAAAACAAAATTATTGATCAGGTTGCCTCCCGACAAGTGCCTTTGCTTTACGTCGATGGATCAACATGGATACTATCACCATGGTGGGGCTCTGAGTGGAGCTTGAGCTAGATTGACATATTCTCTTGGTGGTTTCTTTCTCAGTCATTCATTTATCCTTGCTTTGATTCTAGCCTCTCGTATTCTTCCCCATACAGAGCGGGCAATGTCAGAACACATAGGGAAACTACTTGAGTTATGTTGAATTGTTTTCTGTTGCTCAATCCAAGGTGGAGAATAATTGTAGGGGGTCTGAACGGCTTCTTTAATAAAGTAGTTCTGTTGAGGCTCAAAAGAAAAGTTCATTTGTTGATGCACTATCCCTTTTTCATAAAAAATTTGGTTACAGATGTCTGTTAGATAGGGATCTGGTGGATGTTCTAGGTAAAAACCACAATCTAACTCTTGTTGTGGAGGAAAGATGAAATTAGTTATCGCTGTCTGTTGGGCTACAGGTGCATTCCATAGGATGGTTGTTTCTAGATGAGGAGGCTCATGGGCACCTACAGAAGGTTCGGTATGTGTAACAACTGGGTTGAGAGGTGTCTCCTCAATAGTTGATGACATTTCTTTTGTCTCTACATAGACTAGTTCACTCTCAGTATTCTCTTCATCATGGCCTTTTTCTGAGGGAATGTTAGAATTTAAGGAAAGAACTCACTGCTGCATTTTAGCAAATTGATTAACACAATCAACAAAATACACCTCTTCTTCTGTAGTGCATTCCTTTGCACTTTTGGATGCATAGAAATCAAAAGATTGGTTTCGCACTCTTGGGGTCAAAACTCCAGCTTCAAAATCAATTAGAGCTCTAGTAGTCGAGAGGAAACATCTTCCAAAAATGAGGGGGTAGCGTGGATTCTCCTTGATGTCCATAACTACAAAATCATACAGGACATATAGATTCCCAATCCTTATGGGGATGTCCTCTATGATGCCAACCTGTTTCGTCATGGAGGAGTCAGTAAGCTTGATGGACATTCTAGTAGGTGATAAGTTAGTAAGGCCCAATCTATTGCATAGGCTAAGAGGAATGATGGAGATGCTAGCTCCAAGATCAGTTAGACCCAGTCGGTTGATGGAATCACTTATCGAGCAGGAAATTTCAAAAGTGCCAGGATCCTTATGTTTGTGAGGCAACCTATCCATAACTAAATCTGATGATGTTCTGTCCATTTTCACTGTCTGATGTTCTTCAGTTTTGTACTTTTGACTGAACAGGAGTTTGAAGAACTTAGACCATTGGGGCATTTCAGCCATGGCATCCACGAGTGGGATATTGACATACAACTTCCTCATAACTTCCTTGAACTTGTTGAACCTAGTATCAAGCTGGGTAAAATTGAGTCGACTTGGAAATGGTACATGAGGTTAGTACACTAGAACAACTAGCTCATGCGAGTCTTCTGCATCAGCAACAATAGATTCCTCAGAACTTGCCTTATCGGTCATATCATTCTGAGTGGCACCTGCACTATGCTCAACACCTTAGACATTTGTCAGGGTGACAGGAGTCGTGGGTTCTGGTAAGATAAAACCTGAATGAGTTATCACAACTTTAAGTTGCTCCATGTGTCTGGGATTGTCTTCTGGTTGTCCAGCCAAAGCTCTAGTAGGTGGCTTGAGGCTAGCTGCAAGTTGAGCTAGTTGAGATTCAATAGCCTTCTAGTGTGCTTGCTGGTTAGCTATCAATGTTTGTTGTGTCTGTAACATCTTCTCAATGGCCGATAGTTTGCCATCAGGAGAGATGGGACTAGCTTGCGGTCCTTGTTGTTGATAAGGAACTTGGTTGGGATTCTGGAACTGAGAATTGTTCTGATAATTGTTGTAGTTTCTATTTTCGAAGTTGCCTCTAAAGTTCCCTTGATTCCTGAAATTTTGTTTTTGGTTATACTGGAATCCTGGCGGGCCTCGATGTTGATTATTTGAACCAAGTTGTCGCGAGTTTTCCGCTACTGAAGGATTTCCATATTGAAAACCTGGATGGTTCCTATTCTGATTCAGATTATAATACCCCTGACCAGGGATAATGTTGACAACATTCACATTTTTTATTTGACCATTATCTCCTTGGGCACAAGTATTACCCAAAATGACATCATAGAGAATGTTATAGGCTAGAGTAGAATGGTCAGTTCCTTTACATGCTTCATAAAATAGTGAAGCCTACTTGAGGTGTTCTTATTGTTGAGGGGGTTAACGTCTTCTTTCATAGGCGATAAAAGATGACTCAAGTTGGTCTTGCTTGGAAACTAGAAGCTTTAAGGATTCGGAAATAGACTTGTACTCGGGAGTAGATTATGCCATAGCTACCTCCAGTACTCCTTTCCCTAAAGGTCTACCCCAGTTGGCTTGATTTTCAACTCCAAGGGTCACAACTTTCCATGCACTGTCATATCTTTGACGCATGAAGTTTCCTCCAGATGAGGAGTCTAAAAACTTCTTGATATCATCATCCACATCCCTATAAAAGATTTCTATGAGTTGATTCTTATGAATGCCAGGGTGTGGATACTTGCGTAGAAGCTCTTTGTATCTTTCCCATGCTTTAGCAAGGGATTCTCCAGGGACCTAAGTGAATTGAGTTATACGTCCCCTGATTTCATAAGTGAGAGAAGGAGGATAGAACTTTTCCAGAAAGACATTTTGAAGTTGTTCCCAAGTGGTGATGGGTTCACATTGCAAGGAGTTGTACCAACTTATAGCTCTATCAGCGAGGGAGTATTTAAAAAGATAGAGTCTAATGGCATCATCTGTGACTCCATTTTGCTTTGTCATAGCACATAGATCTATAAACCTCCGAAGATGTTCTTGACTATCTTCTCCTTGCTTACCATAGAAAGGGTTGTTCTGAAGCAAGGTGATCCAATGTGCCCGTATCTCAAAATTCCGAGCGTTGATGGGAGGAGGTCGCACTGGGTGGTGAACATCAACAACTTTAGGGATTGAGAACTCCCTAAGGTCCTTCTACAGTTCTACTGCTTGTGTTGTTGCTTGTGTTGCTCAGATCTCTTTTTCAACTACAGCTCTGGCTTCTTGCATAAGCCTATCTCTTTGTGCAGCAAGGGCTTGAGCAACCCTTCAGGCTATTTCCTCCTCTTGTCCCATCCTAGCTTGGTTCTCTCTACTCTGATGATGAAAGGTTCTTTCTATCTCAGGGTTAAAGCTAGCAGACTGTCCGAACGGCGCATACACTAGACTTTGGGGGTACCTAGGATGGAAAGATCTTTCAGAAGTAAGGTGGATGGAGTAGAGTCAAATTCAAGTAGATGCTTGATTGTATCAAAATTAAAATCAAAACCCTAAATTAGCCTTAATAGAACTAGATTTAACTAGATGATTATGTTATCCCCGGCAACAACGCCAGAATTTGATGTGGTCTATTATCACACTAACAAACTCACCTAGGGATGAAATCCCTAAGTTTTTAACCAAAACCTTGTGCAATAATACCACCCACAAGCGGATGGGTCTTATCACAGTATAGTTAAGGATCGAATCCCAAGGGACAATGTTTTTAAGAATCGTTGCTAGTCTAGTCCAGTTCAAGTAAGGCTAATATGTAGAACAAAGATTGATTTGAGTTTAATTAGACTAAATGCAAGAAAGTAAAGAGAAGAATTAAATTTGAATGTAGATTAATGATGGGGATCACTGGGGTGGTCTCGGGTTTCACCACCACTACACATGCAAACACATCCAATCACCAACATCCAGGCAAGATCTAACTATCCCGATAGAACTACTGCAAACCCTCCCTGAGGGATGTTTAGGTTCGTCTAAGCATAACCTTAGGCATCAGATGTCTCGTCGCCATCCGAATCATGCACTTCCAGTTTTGAAGATACAGATATCCAACTGAAGTTGTGGCCCTCCCGGAGGGATGTCTAGGCACACAGAAGCGTCACCGTGGGCTAGATGGCTCATCCCCGCATGGATCATACACTTACGACCTCAGGGAATCCCATCATATTTCTAGTCAGGGAGTCAACTGCGTTAAATGACATTCAAATCCTACATATTGAAGTTCTCGCAACATAGGAACGAACAAGATAAATGCAAGCAGTTGATCAATCCACAAGCACACATCGATGATTAACAACGAAATGAAAAGTTATATACATGTCATGGAATGTTTAATGAAAAGACATATAAGCATGGGCAGCGGGGCTAGTCCCCGCACCCCAACGAAAAGGTACTACTCACTCATGATGCGAGGAACAAGAAGAATAAGAGAGAGAGAAGATTCTGCCATGAGCATGGTGAAGAAGGTGATCACAGCTCGATGGAGAAATGGTCTTCTAAAAAACATTAGGGCAGATCTAGATGAGGAGGGAGGAACACCATAGCAGATGGGGCAAATCTTCACTCTCCACCTTCTCTCTCTTCTCGGTCTCCTTGCTCGTAGTAGGAGGAGTAGCTCGTGGACATGATGGTAGTGTAGGCGCGATGTGGATGCAACATATCTAGATTTGGATCTAGATCTAGATCTGAATGGAGTGGCTTGCATCAGGGGTCGAACGCTTCTTGGGCATAGCCTGGCTGTGGAGGAGATCGTCTCCTTAAGCTGAGGATGGACCTATAGCCTAATGGTATCTGGAGAGGATGCCTTGAATGGCTGGGGTAGGGTGCTATTTATAGCCACAGGAGACCCTGGATCTATTTCTTTTTGGGCCCTTGGTCGAGGTCTTTACAGACCTTGGTTGCGGTTTTCTACACTGACCTGGTCACGGTTTGCTTCTGTACTAAGGTCACGGTTCTTCTCTTCCTTGGCCAGTAGATTGTGGTCTTCTTCTGTTGATCATGTGCCCGAGTTGTGATGAAGGATGAGGAGGTTGTAGGCGGCGCTACTGCTTGGTGGATGAAGGGTGGTAGTGGTCGTTGGTTTGGACATGGTCGTGATTATGCGTGGAGGGATCCCAGTTCGCGGTTACTTGAGGAGCAGATCCTGGTCACAATTTAAAGACACCACGATTGTGATACTATTGTTGAGGCAGTCGTGGTAGGGAGGAGTTCGCGGGCTCGAGGAGGTGAAGAAACCTGATCGCAGTTCAGTGAAAGGGAGGTCGTGATGGCAAAGGATGAGGTCATGATTCTTTTGGTGATCGTAATCCACAGGTGGAGAAGAACACCACAGGAACGGTTATGGCAGACCGCGGGTGTGGAAGAGAAGTCACGACAAAGACTGGTCACAGTTCTGTGGGATCACATACAAGTGTCTGTGAAGAATCTGCGATTGCAGTTAGATAAGGGGTGTGGTCATGGTATTGAAGAAAGCAGAGGGAGAGAGACCACGATTTGTTGGAATCGCAGACAGGTGTCTGTGGTGCTCTCATGCAGGTGAAGATGGCGGGAAGAGAGGAGATGTGGCGACATTGTTGCTGCTATGACCTCGTGCGTGGTTCTGGCAAGTAGTCAGCAAAGGATGGTAGGGTTATATATATATGTGTGTGTGTGTGTGTGTGAATGTGTATATATATATATATATATATATATATATATATATATATATATAGTGTGTGTGTGTGTATAATTACAATGTGATAAATATATAGGTCATTGAAACAATCAATTGGATCTCTTTTATATTCCGCTACATAAAAATTGAGTGGTGGTATATACTAATTTAACTATAAGGTTGTGTTACTGAATCAAATCACATATACAAGTTTTTCTTGTTGGGTTTTGAGATTATATATAGTTTCTAGCTTCGCACTAGTTCGTCCGACATAGGGATTTCGAGTTGTTGCATGCTAGTATAAATAGACTCTTCTACCTCGTGTGAGGCCTAGTTGAGTGTGTGTCACCTTACTCATTAGTTGTTTAGTTCAACCCACAATGCTGGAAAGGACTATCTATCAGTTAATGAAAGATGGAACCATCATAAATATTTTCCATTTCTCCCTTTCAAGAGGTTTCCAAAAATTGGAAGTACTTGGTTATATGTTTATGTTATAGGGCATGCAACATACAATTATCAATAGAACATTTTCAAAATTTTGCTTCATTTTAAATATGGCCTAGATTGTCTTAGAACTTATTTTCTTGTATCTCCTATCTTAGGAAAAGCATGTCTGATTATTGGTGTTATTACTTTGTAATATCCTTAGTGAATCATGTCCACTACACATGTGTACGTTTCAATCTTATTCTATACCAAAAGTACTCGGAGAACAGAATGGTGAATGGGGGAAGCTACACATATATTAGTCTTATACGTGAGATTGTATTCCATACACAATTAGAATATAAGTTGAAAATCTAGAATTATATATATACAAATATTACGTCTTCATAAAGAACAAAATTACTTACCGATTATAGTTCATTGGGTTGTATATTGAACCAAGATTTGACAAATGACCCAATGAAAGCATGTCAAACAACTTTTCTTTTGTGTTGACATTGTCCATGTTAAGAAAGATGTAAGCAACAACATGGAGGAAACCTAACAGACTAGATTTTGAAACACGCTAATATGCTTAAGATGTTAAGAAATGTATGTCACTTTAGTAGAAATTGATAAACAATGTTTGCAAAATAAATTCACATAATTTGTATAATGGTGAACATTTAAAATATATTAAAAGAGGTAACTTTTTGATTAATTTTTTTTAATGAGTATATATATATATATATATATATGTGTGTGTGTGTGTGTGTGTGTGTGTGTGTGCATGTGTACCTTACAACTAATATATTAATAGCTTCCTCTAAATATTTTTTGCTTCTAGAAAATTTTGTTTCCATTAGCTTGATCTATACAAAAAATATAGATAGAAATTTATATCTTAAAATGGAAGATAAAATAATAAAATTGTACAGTTAGTTCTAGCTACATTATGAAATCTGATTATTTATTAGTAAAGGTCTAAAATAAAGTGCGCGTGTAAATAAGAGGTTGAGACTAAAATGTATAATTATTGGTGTTTCTCTGCTAAGAAATTGACAATTTGAATAAACTACTTGAATAAGATTGAGTAGAAACTACATGAGCATTTTAGTCATTGAACATTTTGATTTATGAATCAGAACTTAATCTTGGCTTCTCAGAAGATAAATAGATGTTGTAATTCTATCACTCTTTATCATTTTAAATGCTAATAACTACCAATAAGAAGCTTATAATTGATTTTATAGATACCTTTGAAGATAACATTAATATATTCTTTTATTTAATAATATACCATGCATTAGTAGCAAATAAAAAACATACAAGACATAAAAAATGGGACCACCCATCTCACCTAAAAGCTATGAAATTTCATCATGAAAATAGGTCACCAGCTAAAATAATGGTATATTAATACAAAAAACTACCTTCATATTAAAAGGAGGAATTAGCTAATTTAAAATAGGATCTAGACCTTTCTATAGAGTATGTGTGTATAAATAATGCCATTAGTTTCTTATTTCACACTAATGTGTCAATGAACACAACAATGAAGCATTAGTTTTTTAATGGTGTTGTGGTTGAAAAGCGATTATATTGGGGGTGAGAAAAAAATTTCCATGTCAAACTTGCATTCAAATAAGAGATCAAATCATAATCCTAACTACATATACTAGTGAGTGATATCAATTTTCATATTTTCATTAGAAATGTAAAAGGTCACTATTTGACAAAGGTTATTAAACCCATTGTCCATGCATAATCATTACCATGCTTGGAACAATTAGTAAACAAACACTCATCTACTCCATTTGGATCTGAAGTGTCATCCGTATATCCACATCTGATGTTTCTTGAATTCTAAAATCAACATAAAGTTAAGGTGAGTCAAGTGATCACTTATAATATCTAGAGTTGGTCAACCTTTCAACATATAATTGCTACAAGCAGTAGCAGAAACTATGGTTTCTATCTTAATGGTTAAGTAGAAACATAGATGAAGTGTGTGACCTTTATCAAGCATACTTCCAAAATTATGGAATTCCACCACTTCATATTTGTGATGCATACAACACTTATGTGGATCGAAACAAAATATCAAAATTGGGAGAGCAACCTTCTCCTTGGAAGATAAAACATACATTTGATTATATAGACTGACTAAACTCGAGTTTTCCAATGCCATCCAGTACCAACCAAAAGGAATAAGAATCATACATGAGCCATTGAGAATTTTAAAGAGCCCTATAACCATATGTGTGTATATATGTATATATATATATATATATATATATATATATATATATATATATATATATATATATATATATATATACATATATATATATATATATATATATATAGGGTTCATCTTTAATACCCATGTGGGTAGCTACCCGCACACCCTTCCTATCACTTTTTTTTTATCAATTATAGAGGAGCATTTTATATAGCTCCCCCAAAAACTTTCATCCAAAAATAATATCACCTGCCCCACAAAAATCAAAAAATACATCCATATATTTACTGACAATATATTTTCTGTGTAGTCACTTTTTTAGTCATATAGTTACTCTTTTATCAATAAAGTTACTCTTTTGATCTTAGAGTTACTTTTGCGTACCATATAGTTACACTTTTGGAAGTGTGGGTAGCAAAAAATCAGGCTACCCGTGCGGGTATTGAATGAATGCCCTATATATATATATATATATATATATATATATATATATATATATATATATATATATATATATATATATACATACATACATATGCATATATACATATATACATACATACATATATACATACATACATATGCATATATACATATATACATACATATATATACACATATATACATATATGTGCACTGGCAAGGGAATAGCCCTGTTGGCGAATTCCACTGGTCCCCAATGAAGGGACCCGGGTTCGAAACCACACGGAGAAGCATCTCTTGATTTATCACCCTCCCGAGCGTCTGGCCTCCGCCACGGGTTATGGGAGAGGAGGAGAGAAATCTTTCTCTCTTAATCCCATATATACATATATGTGCCAACAAGGAGTGGTACAAGTGGTCACACATGGTGTTCTCTAACAAAGGGACCTGGGTTCGAATCCCAATTGTCGCCTTGATCTACCACCCTCCCAGGTGTTTGGCCTCCGACATGGGCATGGGAGAGGGGGAGAGAAATATTTATCTCTTAATCCCATATATACATATATGTATATTTCTATATACATACACATGTATATCTATACATACATATATACACTTATATACATACATACATAGCGCATGGGGTGGAACTCGCCCGCCCAAATAAAGTTTGAGATTTTCAACTCTATCCTATCAAGCACGACACCTAAAATTTCACCTTGTTGCACCCAGAAGATAAGAAAACATTCAATTGCTAAACTGATAAGAGTAGCTCGACCTGTCATGGATGTCTTTTGTGTAGGCCATCTCGCTATCATCTCATCCAATCTATGAATACATTTAGCAAAATCTTTGACTTGTAGATTACCCCCGACAAGTGGGAAACCCAAGTATTTAGTCGGGAACTTACCCAACTCCACATCAATGGCATCTTGCAGTCTAGCTTCCATATGGTGACAATTTTTTCAGAGATAGAGATGGGTCTTATTCGCATTAATCTGCAGCCCCGTCCACTCACCAAACTTTCCCAGAAAAATTTTCAGCTCCTTCAACATTTCAACTTTGGCCTCCAAAAATAATAAGACGTCACCTGCAAAGATAAGATGGCTCATAACCTTCATACCATGAACAATATATGCTTTGATCATCTTTACATTGTCTGCTTCCTTCATCATCCTTGTAAAGTATTCCATGACAATGGTGAAGAGGAGTGAAGAAAGGGGGTCGCCTTGTCTTAGTCCATTGCGGCCCTTGAATAAACTTGCAGAAGTGCCATTCACCAATACTGAGAAAATTGTTGTGCCAACACATTGATGCATCCAGTGAATCCACGTATCAGAAAAACCCATCTTTTACATAATCCACCATAATCTGTCCCATATGACACTGTCATACGCCTTTGAGATATCAAGCTTTAGACAAACTTTTCTACTCCCTCTCATCACATTGAAATCAGCTAAGAATTCATCAGCAAGAAGAGCACAATCGCTGATACTCCTGCCAGTAATAAAGGCTCCTTGGTTTTCAAAAATATGCGCTATGCTAGGCTGGCCTTGCCTAAAGATGAAGGAGGTTTGCAACTGAAAACTCCAAGGGACATTGCCAGATGGGGGACTCTTAAGAGAATTATCTTGTACCAGACAGGTGGCACTATATGGGGCAGATGGATGAGAGGTAGATACCCACAAGGACTGGATTTCCAGCCACGCACCAGAGAAGGTATTTCATGCACTATTCACATGATGAGGAATCTATGGCCGCAAGTCAAGCATCATTTTTGCCTGAGATATAACGGAGAATGGCACATGCTAAATCCAATGGCTGATCTATGGGAAATCATGAGGACAAGGTCGGAAAAAGATAGGACAATGGCTCAAATCTGGGAAGGTAAGTAAGTTCCTAAATGGACCACTTGTGTCTTCAAAATTCTGCATGGGGCTTTAGCAACGTTAGATAAAATACATGAGTGGAACAACAATAGCCCGGTCACATGCTACTTGTGCACAGAAAAGGAGGAAACACACAACCACTTGTTTGGTAGTTGTAGTTTCACGAAGACTTTGTGGGAGAATATCTGCATGGAATTCCTCCTAAAGATAAAGCTGAATGAAGACTTAAAAAAGATGGTCAAATGTTGCGCCAATGAGGAGAACAAACTTCTTTTGTTTGCTGCCCTATGCTTCCATGTTTGGAAAGAAAGGAATGCCCGTAAGCATGTAGGAGTAGAAAGTAGTGTGAGTACTATTTCTGCAAAAATGTGTAAAAATGTAAAAAAGAGATTATGTCTTAGCTAGCTGGGTGAGTTGCTCACGTTTCACGTTGTATAGTGAGCATAGGGCTATATGTATCTCTTGACCCCTCTATATTTGTAGGGGGGAAGTCGTGATATATTTACCTGATTCCGATATACATACATATATATATATGTATGTATATGTATATTTATTTTTATATATTATACATATATGTATATATAGATAAATATATATGTATATGTATACATATACCTATTCATAATGATATATATATATATATACATATTTATATATTTATATATATACACACATATATATATGCATTTATTGTGATTTTTTGTAAACATCTTATCTAAGGGGTATCTTTTACATCCCTATGCTTGGATTCTTCAGTAGAATTTCACAATCATCATAAAAGGAGATAGGTACATGTAATCTACATGTGCTCAGGTACATAATTCTTTTATCTAGTTGGGTAACATGAATATGTCATCCAACAATTCTAGTTACAATTTAAGCATTCTGATTATAATTTTAAAATTATGGTTACAAATTTCTACTCTACGATGCAGTTCAAGGCAGATACTTTTTTTCTTCCAAAATTTTCATTTATACTTTTTTTTTGTGAACACAACAACAAATTGATGTTATATTTACAAAAGGAATCTTTGTATTACAAACAGGGCCTCTCACTATGGTTTGTGCCTTCCGGTTACAAAATTACATACATGGGTAAGTAAGTATGTTGATTGACTCAGGTAACAAATATAGGCATATATACATATATATATATTTATTTATTTATTTATACATATATATATACATATATATATTTATATATATATATATATATATATATATATATATATATATATATAAATAGCACAATATTGACGATGTTCGACATATTTTTGTTACGTATAGAATGAACCTGGTGTTTACATTTTAGTATGTGATTATAAGAAGTTCAATTATCCAATAAACAACTTCATTGGACTTTTAATATGTCTATGTGAAGCTCTGACTCTAAACATGTCTAGACAATGACATGTTTCCCCATGTAAAAAATATGGAATTTTCTTCTTTTTTTTATCAATGGATATAACAGATGACTAAACATGTAAATATAGAAAATTGTCATATCACTTTCCCTTCTTATTTCAATGTAGCTTTTCCACATTGCACTTGAATCAAGCACATTGTATAAGGTGCCATAATAAACTGTATAGTTGGCATAAGAGTCATGTGTCATTCAAGTGAAGGTATTCAAATACTTATTATTTAAGGTATAACATAAAGAAAATCACCTATTTATCATCTGTGTTTATTTTTGTTGTTTTGTGCTTTAGACTGAAATCTTGTTCTCAAAATTGCTCTATCTCTAAGGTTCAAGCCTTTGATGCATTATGTAGCCTGCAATGATCTGGGTTACTTGTCTTCTAGTTTCATATGAGGTTCACATCAAAAGTAACTTAAATCATTTGATGAATTTCAAGAAGAACCACCACCAAGGTATCACTTCTTGATTTCTAGCAAAAAATTTACAACCATATATATTAATCAATGCTTAGAACAAGCACCTTGTCAATATTTTAATTTCATATGATCAGTCTAATAAATTGATATCCAACATGATACTATATTTTGATCTTATGATTTCCCTCATCAATTGAGTGGATGTTGCATAAATCATTGAATCCTCAAGCTCTACTACACCATTATTATTAATTTAAGAGATCAAGACACATTATACCAAAAAGGCACATTATATATTCCACATATTTGAACTATAGCACATTGAGTAAATAGTGGATTCCTAAACAATGGATATAAGTGGAGAATCATGCAATGTAACATTTTCTTGAGTGCTACATGTTGACGAGTTAAAATCATAAGCTTTAAATACGGTATTGTGTTGGATGCCATGTTCAAAATCTAAAAAGAATAACAAACATTGACAAGTGTCATTTGTCCAATCATACATAGAATGTAATTTATAAATAAATATTTTTATTCCAAAAATTCTAATATATATACAATTTAATTAGGTTCTTCCCAAACATCATTATTTACTTCAAAAAAATACTAAGATAAATAATATATGTATTTTGTTGGTGGTTAAGGGGACTACATTTCTCTCTTTGGTGGCATTGTTCTATTTCATCTCTTGCTTGCAAGGGTTTTCTTTCTCCTCCTCACCATGGAGTATGGGATAGGGGATCCCTCTCTTCTTGAAGGCCCCAACCCACCTTCCTAACCTCCCACCCAACCTCCTCCTCCAGATATTTCACCTGAAAATATTAATGGTGATACCTCAATGGCTAGTTCCTCACATGTTGTCGATTTCACCATAGCACAGAGGAAAAAGCCTTGTGGCTTGGATCTCAAACGGCATTGACTTCATAGTATCCATAAATTTCATTGTATAATTGATAGGCCCATAAGCCTTTGGTCATGGCTAGTGAGTAGTGACCTGAGGGAACTATTTTTTAAAGACAAAGACAAGAGGCAATGGACCAAATTCCTGAATCTAGATGTAGCTGGAATGGAAAGGTACCATCATCATTCTGTGATAATTCAAGTCCTAGGGAAGAAAAGAATGATTTTAGACCATCTTTAAATGTGGATTTTGTTCTCCTAGAGGATAAAAGGGATGTGGATTTCTTATCGTGAAGGTATGTCTATAGAGTGAGGTCCCTATTTTTTCTATGGATAACTTATCTTTCATTGGTAGTGTTCAATGGATGTGGATCTATGAAAACCATAAGTAAAGGAATATTGGGCATGGTTCTCTTTGCAAAATGTTGAAAAACACTAGTTACCATAACTAATTAATGTCATCACATATGTTGTAGCTGAGCCCCATGCCTTTTGCTGAAGAATTTTTAGGGCCAATATGGGATGTTCTAGCTTCCAAATTGCTATTTCCATGGAGAGGCTTCCGACCAAATCAATTATTGTGGAGCTCCCTATTAGAAATTTATTGGAGACCAACTTGAAGTATAAAGCCCTTCTAGATAGGTGTAGTGTCTATAGTTTCTACTGCAGGCATCTAGATGGACACTTCCCTCGTGCCTAGAGGTAGAAGCATTGCCCTATTCTTATTATCAAGACAAGTAAATTTAAGAGTACTCGATGGGGCAAGACCACTTCCTAAGAAATCTCATATGTAGGTTCTAAGGATGCAACGAGACCTTTCTCTAAAACTCATATGGTATGTCAAGGAAACAAGGATATGGTAAGAATTCAGCTCCCAAATAGAATAAGTACTTCACAATTTTTAGTAGATTCCCAACACTTGTCAAATAAACTAAGCTATCACAATGGTGATTAGGAGAGACCATTGATCTAGGAGATGTACAAAAAAGTCTTATTTCAATTTTTAGGATACCCAAGGCTATCAAAATGAAAAATTGATTTGTAATGTTGGAAGACAAAAAGGATTTTGGAAAACTTATGATGTCTATAGGAGTCAACATCTTTGCATCACAAATAGTACTAAAATGGACATGAAACAAAAAACAAAAAGAATACATGAAACCAATTAGCGGGGATCGAAGTCTATCATGTATCTCAATCCTTACATGTGATGTCATACGTACCTTGATTCTGACAAACCCATGCAAACTGACTACAACATTTAGGAGTAATTTTTCATCTCAAATGAGACTCCAACAATAAAACTAGGAATTAATGGATCTTTTCCGCATGCGTGAATGACATAGATTAGAAATATCAACCCTATATATATAAATCAATAAATGGATATGAATGTATTGATGAAGATGTAAATATCAATCTTATTTATTGCATGAAAAAACAAGTGAATAAATTATATGAGGTAAATCTTGATTTTTAAAAATAATGTTTTTGTTGAAATGCACTATCAAACTAGATCCATAATGATTTACTTTTAGAATTATCCACAAAAGTTATACATATTAGTAAATATTCTACAGGATAAAATTGTACAAATTTCTAGTGAATGAAATGTTATGAAGTCTTCACCAAATGTATGTGAATTTTATCTAAGTACAAATATTCAACTAATGATCATGTGGCTGAAAATAATTGTATTTCTAGTTAAAATACTACTTTATCATAAAATTTTCAATATTAATGGTATCAACTTATAATATATAACATATGGGCTATGATCGAATATGCGATAAAAAGGACAAATACACTTTAGGGGAAATTCTTCTTGATATAACTATATGTAATCTCATGAGTAAAAATTCCATAAAAACACAACTGCCAACTTCTTCAAGGATGCTATGATTTTAATACCCTAATTCATCATACATACAAGCAAGTTGTTACACGACATTCCAAATAATCAACCATCCAACAAATGGTATATCAAACATTGTGACCAATCACTCATACAAAACCATACATCTTTTTTTCTCTTTTCTAACCATACTGAAAACCATTTCTAATAATTAAACTACGTTTTAGGTGGCCCAATAAATCCATATTGTAATCCAAAGAAACCATATTTATGTTTATTTTTATATTGTTTTTCTTGTTATTGAAGTTCATATCTAAACCATGTACGAGTTTGTGTAACTATATTCACAATAGTTACTTCTAGTATATATTAATTCTTAGCAAATTGTGTAATTGAATCTATCATGCATAGGTACATGTGACTTTGTTTTATTTAAATTTCACTACAAATATCATATCATTAATGTTCTAAGTTCAACTAAGAAGGAGGTCAACTAAACTTCATGTTAAACTAATTTTTTTTATCAAATGTTAAATCATGTCAACCAACATATGCATTCTTGGATATAGTACCCTTATTCATATCTAAATTTATAGGAAGCATATACATGCACTTGAACTCAAAAATGAATTATTTAGTCATCCTTACACTCAAGGGACCATAAAAGGATACAAAATTTTATATTTACAGGACTAGGTGAATGAAAGTGATTTCTCCAATAACATGTTTAGAGGCAATAGGAAGTTTAAAATCATGAAGAAAAAGAATTTTTTAATTGTAACATTTGGTGTTAGTGGAAAAGGAAAATATAGTAGAATTAGGAGTATAGATAAGATCATTATATTAAATTTGTTTTATTATCATATGGATTTCATAATCATATGATCATTGCTAGTCATTTATGTGAAACCGGAGATAATGGGTTTTTCAATAGATGTGTTCTTTTATCTTAATTTAATAATGATATTTTTGAGGGAAAAAGGTAAAGAAATGTTTTATATATTTCATCACATGTTAAAAATTTTACTCAGCAAAAAATGTCTTACAACTGGAGGGCACACATAAACTCCTATGACATAGACAACTAAAACATGGTATATTTATATTTTATACAATATATCCAAACAACACCATGTTAGAGGACTTCCCAACATACCTTTTGAAAGAAATTTAATGTAAACCTTTCTTAAAAGTAAATCAAACCAAAATTACATTCAGCTTAAAGAATGTTTTATCAACATCTAGACCACTAGGACTTATCCATATGGGCCTATTTGGATCGACGAGAACTAAATATCTTGTTGGAAAAGTTACAAACTTTTTGTTATAGGGGATTTATCATATTTACTTAGTTCCACTTCTCATTTTAAATACATAATACCCTTGACATATTTGACAAAGTTTTCACAAGTGGAAAAGGGAGCTTCAACTTAAGATAAGAACCATTAAGAATAATCATGGTGGGGATATCAGAAGAAGAAAAAAATTGACAAGTTTAGTGAAACAAGGTTATAAACATAAATTTTCATCTTATGGAACTCTACAACAAGTAGGCATAGTTGAAAGGAAATATAAACTTACCAATAAAAGATGGGTAGGACAACATTTCATGAAAATAACACCCAGAAGACACTTTAGGTTGAAGTAGTCAATAGTTCTTACTTTCTCCAAAAGAACTTATTCATACATCCTTAAATTAAGAAGAAACATTTTGGGATATTTTGTAGAACATATTCCAAAGTTGTTAATATCAATATCTTTGTATATGCATACAATATCCTAAACACTACAGATGACCAAGATAAATTTGAAGCAATATGTTATGAATCATTATATCTAGTATACTTAAGTTTACTCTCTACAAAGGTTGTGATACATTTCATATAAGATTTTACAAATGTGCCATAGATATAATATAATAATCAATCCTTCACGTTGAGGATGGCACATGTAAACTAATCTACCAACTATGGTTGATAAAGAAATTGATAAAATTTAAAACGTTGTTCAAGATGAAGAACTATTTCCTTAATAATGCTCTCCTAGGATCGTTGAATATCATTGCAGTGATATTATTATAGGAAATTCTAGAGATAAGTCAATACTCGATCTTTATTAAGAGAACAACATAGCGTAGTTGTTGTGTCAAAATTATAGCCAATGACGATGCATGTTGTTGTTGGTGTTGACTAATAGGATAATAGGCATGCATGATGAAGTTTATCAATAAAATAAAAAAGGAAGATTGATATTTAGCTCCTAGGCATATGAACAAAAGAGTATTTAGCACTATGTGTTTCTATAGGAACATGCTACATGATGAAAAAATTATAGTAAGAAAAAAAAGGTGTCTCACACCTATGATTATATTAAAAATGAGTTCAATTTTATAAATCATACACATTGGTAGGTATACTTGTGTCCATTCATATACTCTTGGCATAAATGATATGACTACGCATACTTTTATAGCATAAACATCAAAAGTGCATTTTTAATCTACATAATTGAAGAAGAGGTTTAAGTGACCCAAATACTTGTTTCTGAATATTTATAACATGCAAATTATAGTTATAAGCTTATGATAGCTTTATATAGGTTTTAACAAGGTCCAAAGACATGGTATAGGTGACTCAAAATATTTTGCATTAACAATTTTATAGACACAAAAACATGATGTACATTATTTCTTAAGGGAAATTGCAATTTCTTTATCTATGTACATAGTGTTGCTAACATTATCTTTTTAGTACTAACAATGATGCTTTTTTATGTTATTTTTAAGTTAATGGAAACTTAATTTGAAATGACTCTATCAGAAACATTAATTCTTACCTAAATTTTTGACTAAAAACTCAATTTGTTAATAAAAATATAATAAATAGTATATGGAAACATTTAGCATGGAAAATTATTAGCATGTTCTGTGCCCATGGAATTTCTGCTAAAAATTAATAACGGTGAAGAGGTATAACATCTAGTTAATCACTTACTAAGATGTATGGTTGGGTTTGTTATATTTTATGGACCCAACATGTAATGCTAGTTATGTTTGGTGTAGGACTACTCAAATGATTACTAATAGAGCATGTCTTCTCTATTTAAGTACACTAATCTCTTTTTATGATAATCATTCTGGATTTGTAACATAGATAACCCCATATGCAATAGCATAGAGGTGAAAAGTACATAGATATGGTCCAATAAATGATTATTGTGATCACCACAGGTGTCACATCGACATAGCCAGATGAAAGTATAACATAATAACAAATATATTGTCTGATGTAGGGTGGGAACATAATAAAAGAAAAATACTAATAATTATCATCCATTTTCTCTAGGATTTGTTTCAAAGTAGGGGCATGTTTTAAGTTACTGTATCCTACATGATCTAGAGTTGTCTTGATGTCCAGGATCTGTTAAATGCTAACATCATCTACAAATAAGATAATTGTCATATATAGACTGTGTCAGCCTAATCAATTGTTCATTAGATGTGCAACTATTCCCATGAAATATTTTGTTCGCTTCAACCCATATCACCCAAATGATGTTGTGATATGCTCCTCTAGAATATATAATGTCATGTGAAAATCTATGTTCATACTGAGTCTAGGCATGCCTCGATGGTGTTAGCATTAGTGGAGTCTGATCATAAGTATCTAGTCGTATGATATGCTAAAAACAAGGTGTTGATTAGATTCTTTTTATGTTTGACACATTAGTCAAATGGATGCACCCTGAAATCTAATTCTTCTATAATCTGCATCAAAAGGGTTTTTGTTGTTCCATAGGAGCCATAAAATGATGTGTACATTTGTCGAGCATTGGATATTCATTTTTTTGTTGTGTAGAAATATTTGACTCCTGGACGTATAGAATGCATATCCATATCTGGTAGAGATATGTGCCCCCATTTCAAAGTCACTATGGTCCTAATATCCATTTTTAGTTGAGTCATCATGCCAGCTAAGTTAGAATTTGTGAGAAGAATATCTAGAACGTTTTAAAATGGTTTTGTCAATGCTTTCCCTGGACTGCAAGAAATTTTTGTGTAGTAATATACCTAATAATATAAGGAATATTGTTGGGGTTAGTGAGATGGTAAATGGGATTCATACCATTTAACCATGATTCCAACCAAAAATCTATCTTATGTCTATAGTGTAGTGGAGTGTTTATGGTAATTCAGATAATATAGATGGTTCTGTAACAAAATATCCACAGAGTGGGGCTATCCTATATGATATGTAGTCCCATGTGTTATTTTTGGAATAACATTTGTTAATAATGATGTCAGTCCATATATGTTGTTTCTTTTGGCATATGGATAACGTGAGCTTGTGCATGAGACATAATGCATGATTTTGTAGATTTATGATAACCCAACCTCTGAATTGTTTAGGGTTGCATATGGTGACCCATTAGACAAGGTTTGTGTTCATGTGGTTGTGATCCCATAGACGACTCTAAATTTTTTTTAATAAGAACTTAGGGAGGTGGAATAAAACAAAGATGGTACGTGATGATAGGAGTGAGGGAGGAAGTAAGTAGATTCAGTCAACCAGCAAGCACGAGATGACAATTTTTTCATGAGGAGAGACGTTTATCATACTTCTCAATGATATGGTTCCATTCAATCACTAGATTGTGCCATGGTGATAGGGGTAAATTGAGATATCAAATAGGGTACATTTTAGTATTGCATTTTAGGAGGGTTTGGATTTTTTCCATATTGTTGGATGAAATGTGTGTATTGATTTTGGTGGATTTTTAGAAGTTAATCTTGAGCCTTGAAATATATGGGAAAATTCCTAGCATGTGCATGATGTTGATGACTTGTTGATCCTCTAGTTTGATGAAGATGATAGTGTCATCCACATACTACATGATGTTATTAAAACACCCATTGGGTCTATTATTGAATAAATTAATAATTCCCAGTAAAATGAACTGGTCAATAATGAATGTGACTATGATAAAGAGGTATACAAATATGATCCTTCAAGTTTATTTGATATTTTCAAATATCTAAAGGAAACTCTATTGATGATAACAGAGAACATACATATATAGGTGCAAAAATGCATCCATTTGATCCATATCTAAGAAAAACCATAGCTATAGATGCATTGAGAATAAAGGACCAATTTCTGTCATCAAAAGCTTTCCCGAAATAAAGTTTAAGTGTGAGGAGTGGGGTATTTGGTGTATGAGATTTGTGAATAGTCTCTAGGGTAGAAATGTGTGCATCCCGAATACATTTATTAGGTAGAAATCACATTGTTATTGTTAACTAACATGTCCTAGGTGTGGTTTGATCCTCATACTAAGAATTTTTGATATGATCATATAAGAGGTATTGATCAGGCTAATAAGCCTGAAATGAAGAATCAATGCGGGATGATATATCTTTCAAATCAAAGTAAGGTGTGCTTGGTTAAGAATTTTGATGTGTTGTTTAATATGTGATTTCATGTGATTGTGTGGAAGAGGTTGTGAAATCATCTTTAATGTGTTCTCTTGAGGATCCATAGAATGTCATGTCAAAGCCGACATGCAAGGTTATTTATCAATGCCAAGGCTAGACATAGAATTTTTTATTTCTAGGTTCATGAAAGGGTCCATAAGATATTTGATATAATAAGAAACTAAAATAATTTTTTTATCAACTTTTGCAACAACAAATTTCATTAAAATAATTGCACATTCGTAAACACTAAGAAGATAAACACTATTTTATTCATATCCACCATGACAAAAAATAAATTTTCCTTGAACATATTGAAATTACTAACATATTTTTGGATATGTTTACTACACCTAAATGTCTGGAATAATTTAGTTTGATGTAAGATATAGTATTTCTTGTTCAATCATATTTATTCATATCATGTAGTGTTAGAAAATTGATATTTGATATATTATTAGTGAAATACATAATTATTACAAGATATAACATTAAAATTATTCACACTACCAATATTCTAAATCCCTAGCATTTTGATTACAATTTATACACCTTCCAATATCTATAAATATATGTCTTTCTCATCACATGTTATTTTTCTCTCTAAATTCAAGATATCTAAGGAAAAATTAAAATTGACTTCTACATTTATCGTAATGGAAATTTGCAATGAAAAACTTCTACTACATCATTAATACATGATTATAAATTATCACATTTTATTCTAGTGTTTTTCACTATGAGATACGTTGAGATTGTACCTAAAATTATTATCGACACCAATTTCTATGAGAAACATTTTTCCCCATTTAAACTTTCTTATCTATCACTACATATTGTTTTCACCAAGTTTATCTACATGTTTAACCCATTTTAAGCCAAATGAATTTGTTGTTATTAATAGGATAAATATCAGCCAAATGTGAAAGTTGACTAGTTTAAGGTAATTATAACATGTAAATATCAAGCTATTATTGTCGATGATCTATGGGCATAACCTTAGGTATGTGAATCTATACACAAGGAACTAAAGATTACATTGGATTAAGATAATGAAATAATTCAAAGAGTTACATCTGACGGGATGTCAGGGCTGAATAAGACGCTTCAATGCAAGTATCAATTAATCCAATGGAATATAAGACTCTCGAGTTAATATATATTGGGTACCTAAAATGATTTCAAATCATGATGGTTGATTATTTTCCATGTTTTATTTTGCCAAGTTTAGTTGTTGAACGCATCAAATATAGTGAAAAATTCTAGTTAAGTGACAACAAATTAAAATAAAGTTGTGTGATCATATTCAAAATCACAAATAAATTAATGATAAACAATGGTTTTGACCATAAATTCTGAGATCTCAACATAAGGAACTTGAGCTTGTAGTGAAATGATAAAAAGCAATATGAACAACTAAATTCCACGAGTTACACCTTGACGGGTGTCATGAAACAATGACAGCATTTTGTGTAATGCTCAATAGTACACCATAAGTCTTTTACATAGAAACATAATCAATTTTTAGATATGATTCAATATTATTATTAGTTGACAATCCCATAACACATTTACCAAATAATGTTCCTAAGTGTACTCATGACTAGAGGTTGCAATTATAGATTTCAAACTACAAGTTCCACATTGGGAATGCTGCCAAAAAAATTAGACATTCAATCAATTGATGTTTTTATTAGGCTACTTTGCTCAGATGTCACTAATTAAGAGACTGATAATCCAATTTCCCATCTCTACACAATCAACCATTCCACCAAAATACACCTCAAAAACCAAGATAAACATCCATATTCACTCATTCATATCCCAAACAATCCTTATCAACATAACATGTCAATCGGAACCATCATATAAACCACATTTTCTACAAACATACATTAAATTGAGCTGAAAATTTCACTTCTAAAGTGGGAGCCCAATAGGAAAACACCCTACATTTTCTTTAATAATAATTTGTAAATTTCAAAACCCCAAATCTCTCGCTCAGACATTTTCAAGAATTGAGGTCAGGCAGGGAGAAAAATGAGGACATACCTCACTTTGGATGTTGAACTCCATTGTGAGTCAATCATCATTATCTATCGAATTATTATTCCATCGATATTAGAAATGTTGCACAACCTAGGAACACATTCCATTTTGTCTATCTTGGGATTCTTGAGTAGAGGAGTCAATAGAGTGTCTTTTTCTAAATCCTTTGGAAACTAAACATTCTCATAGTGGGTGCTCAATCTATTTCATGTTTGATTTTGTAATTAACCGTACAACATGAATAAAAACAAAATTATGACAACCATTTACAAAGGCCAATTCCTTTCTAGTTTTACATTTACAAACTCTACCTCCAATCCATCCAGGCTACAACCAACCAACCCTTAAGAGATATTCTCAAACCTAGAAATCCCCCAGCTTCATCTTCAACCTCCCAAACTATAGAAAACAATCTATGGTTAGGGAAATATGTGATAAAGGAAGTTAAGCAATGATATCAACGATCCATGTTCATATCCTTCAGTGAAAAAAGCTAGATGAACCTCTTTCATATACTACAATGTATAATTACATATATTGGGTAAAACAAACCTCTTTCCATCTTCTTTTTACTAATCTCATTATGGTGTAATGATATAAGCACTCATGATTGATGATCTCTTATGCTATCTTGATATACTAAATCTATTTTTTGAGAAACTAATATGCATTCACATTTCTAATTGTCTATTTCATTTATTTAATGTTTACAACACAAAATATCTTATTTTCACGTTTTATATATGTGTAATGTTGTGTGGGGGTGAGTGATACCTTCCACAATCATATATAGTTCCTAGCCTTGATCTTTGATTGTCAATTCATGCCTTATCCACTTGCATTTACTATTTTATGGTTTCTTTGTTTTCCTTATTAATATGGTGGTGAGTCCATTTCCAATCTTGTTTTTTGCACTTTGTTCATGACTCAAGATACCTCCCATTTATTTTCAAAATACTCCAAAGGTGCTATAGTAACTCAATTATATTCTAGCATCAAAGTTTCTAATAGTCTTGATGAATTCAATTTTCTATGCAATTATAGGCTTTGTACCCTGGGTGCCCTTCTGGGGTATACCCCTTGTTTGCATGTCATTTTCCAATTGGAGACTATTAGTTATATTCTCATGAAAGTGTCATGGTATTTAAAGTACTAATCATGAGTTCATCACTTATTGCACAATTTTTTATGACTAGAAAAGGGGGTGCTCCCAAGGTGTTCTCCATGACCTACTAGGGTATTCAGCTATAAAATCATATGTTCCTCATTAATTTTGCATTTATTGAGGACCTAAGAGTGGGGCTTACCTAGAAACACACCACTTGTTCTTGGTTTTTTTTTGTAGTGTGGTCGATTGACTATCCCTTATTTGAGTGTTTTTGGAAGTCAACAGATTCACATCTTGTAAATCCCCACTATTTGTAACATGAATCAACTCAGGTTGTACGAGGATGTTTCAAATCTATGGGTGGAATTGGACTAAATGTGGGGACCCATACCAATGCGACCTTAGACAACATGGTGTGTGTTAGTTTACTTTTGATCATTTTTTATTGTATTCATATTCAAGAGGCATAATACATGTATGCAAACTCAATTATTCATTTATAAGGTAGATACAAGAAGGGCTACTAAAATAAACATTTGGGATAAATGGGGAAGATCCATTAAGAAATCATGTTTAGACGCTAATGGATCCCTTATTTGGGTATTTATCTTACATCTAAATTCCCAATATTCATTACATGATGTTCTAGTTTGACTATATTTCCCTAGTAACCATCATTTATATGTAATGGACTTATGGATGGTATTTGCATGATATGTAGGTATCTTGATCAATAATTGATGGAAGGAAGAGAATGAAGTAGATCTAAGAACTTACAAATGTTGGAGAAGTTCAAATAAATGCCAAGATCACCACAACTTATCACTATTGTCCAAGAGTCATTGAGAAGAAAAAATCTTCATAATTCATGAGTTTCAGATCATATGATTCATCGTGCCCCCAAAAAATACCATTCTACTCATGTTCTTAGACCAAAACATTCCTCAAAAAATTACACAAAACAAATTCAATTCCTTAACCATTTTCCCACACCCATTCTCATGAAAATAGTTATTCTCATCAAAATATATATTCTCACCAGAAAGGCCAGTCCTAGTTAGCTTCATAATGTTCATTCTGCACTTAGAATGATCATGTTGAACTAAAAAAATTCACAAATATAACATGTGACCCTGCCCATTTTTGACATAACTGTTATCAGGATAGACATTCTGCCTATCACCCACAATGACCATTATGGTAAAAGAATGGATGTTCTTTCTACCTAGGACTATATCCTAAAAATTCACCCTATCCTATATAACTCACACACCTTGGGGAGTAGCAGCAACTCGTGAATCCTAGAGTCCAACCTTGGATCAAGGATTTCCAACTTCCACAGGTTCCTTGACACACTTTGATCTGGAATAATCAAGACCAACTAAAATGGAGCTTTTCTTCCTTTCATTCCCTCATGCACAAGCTCCCCACAACCAAAAGATTAGAGAAATGGGGTTTGACTACAAGTACCTACTGTGTTCTTTTCTAACCATCCATGGAAAATCATCATCATCTCTTTCTTGAGTGTTCCTATACTAGGTACTGCTGGTCTAGGGTGTCCCTGAAGTATGGGTTTGGTGGAACACCCCCTTAAACACTCCAAGATGTAGTTCCATGGAATTTGAACAAGACAAAGGATGATAAGACTATCAGGCGCTCATGTGGCCCATGTTCGCCACTATCATCTTCCACACCTGGAGGGAAAGAAATGCTAGGATGCATGGAGAGAGGGGCATTAACTCCCATAACTTTTTTGACCTCATTGTAAATAGGCTAGCCAGGGCTATTAAAGACAAGCTCAAGAGCTTTAGGGGACTCAAACCATAGCTTCTTAGTGTGTGGGGGTTTCAGTCTCTGGTTGTATAGTATACAAGAGTTTTCACCCTATACACCTTTTTAGGGTTCTTAGTAATATCTTAACTTATCCAAATTCCATGCCTATTCCACCAAGCATGACCATTCCACACATTCACCACCATTCCATGGTTGAGGAAGAATGATCATTGTGCCTCCTTATCCTACACAACACATCCTACTCCCACTTAAGCTTGGACCCCCTACACACCTATAAAAGGTCTAGTGATTCTAGAGTACAATAGTTAGCATCAGTTAGAATTCATTACAAGAAGTAGCCACCAACTACAACTTACCACCTTATTAACTCTTCAATTCACCTCCACTTACCCCAAAACCTTAGTTGTCAAGGATCTTGACAATTTCCATTCACATTTCCAATGTCATCACCATGTTGGATGGAGGAGTTTCTTATTATTAATGTTGGAGTTGACTAGAGAATTTATTCATCCAAGTTCATGGATCATCACTCACTCATATTGTAGTTTCTTATTATTAATGTTGGAGTTTCTTATTATTAATGTTGGAGTTGACTAGAGAATTTATTCATCCAAGTTTCTTATTATTAATGTTGGAGTTGACTAGAGAGTTTCTTGCATCATGTGTATCTAAGTCTCTTTAGTGGGTTGTTTGGTAGAAAAATATGACTTTAATACCATGTTGATGAATATTCATGTATAAAACTATTATATTGTTTCTAATACTATTGACATGTATTTTTTTCTCTACTTACCTTTTACTTTGATTGTCTTAGTTATGAAATATAAAATATAAAGGGAAAATGAAAGCGAAGGTTTGGAAAGGAGTAACTCCTAAGAAAATTTGTGGACTCTTAGTCACTTCACCTCACACACTTTTCTCCATTCATGCTATCAGCCTTAGATGTAATATCTATGTAACTAAGTGTGTATATCCTTTTACACTTGGGAAAGAGCATGATAGAAGTTGTATGAGAGATAATAGAAGGTGAAAAACCATTGTCCTACACCTTATAATACCCCTTGACACCAAGTAAATAAGAGAAACCACACTTAGAAACCTAGACCAGGGTTGGTCTAGGCCAAGGACTACATGTTCCCTAGTTAATGTCTTCTTGTCAGGTTGGATAGAGTACCTTTGCCTATGTTTTCACTCATTTTGTGCATATGTAGTCATTCCCAAGCTTGGGTAAAGGAGGAGGTTAGTGGTAGGTTGACAACCAGCCATTAAAGCTTTTTCACTCTTTCTATGACATGGATACTTATTATATTTTTGTTGGAGCATCCCTACCTAGAGAGGTGTTGCATCAACACCTGGTTGTGTTGAACAATGGACAAGGGTTTTCACATATTGGATGGGTTTGGGTAAAGAAGCTAATCCCGCTGTCATTTTGTGGTTGTATAGAAAAATGGGCAAGGATTAACACATCTTGGATAGTTGTGGGTAAAGAATCTAGTCCCACCTCGTCATTGCCCGGATGTAGTGAAAAATTTGCAAGGGAAACATTTTCAAAGAAGGTAAGTAAAAAATCAAGTTCAACAAAAAAGGATTAGAGTTGGATCTTGGAATATTGGCTCTGTGATGGGGAATTCTTTGGAGATAGTGGATACCATGATGAGAATAAAGACACTATATCTTGATTTTAGGACACCAAGTGGGAAGGGGAACATTTCTAGAAAGATTGGAGACACAAGAAACAAAATTTAATATACATGTATTGGTAAACATAGAAATGGCATATGCATTATTGTTGATAATATGTTGAAGGATGATGTTGTCAAGATCACAAGATGGGTGATAGAATCATATCTATCAAGGTTGTTCTTGGGTAAAAGTTGTTTACATTATTGCGCTTATGCACCTGAAGTAGGCCTTAGAGAGGAGGCTAAGAAGGATTTTTGGAATGACATGGATGATTTGATGCAGGGAATACCGACAGATGAGAAGATCATTATTGGGATTGATTTAAATGGCCATGTCGGGAGTAGCAATGTTGGATATGAGAGAGTTCATGGTGGTTTTGGATACGATAGAAGAAATAGAGAGATGACATTATGCTTTGTAGTTGCATAAGATATGATTCTGGCAAACCTCCATTCCAAGAAAAGAGAATATCAGAAGATTACTTTCAAGAGTGGACACAATTGTAGATTACCTCCTTACTAGGTGGTTGGATTGTAAACTATGCAAGGATTGTAGATCATTCATAGCATAGAGCTCATGACCCAACATAGGTTTGTGGTTTCGGATATTTACATGAAGATCAATAAAGGCAAGTATAACAGAAACCAAGATAGAAGGATCAAGTGGTTGAATCTTAAAGGAGAATAGAAATTAACTATTTTGGATAAACACATCAAGGAGGGAACTTGGAGTTTGATGTTAATACTATGTGGCATAAATGAGCTCCTGCATAACAAAAATGAGGTTTTTGAGCAGTCCAAAGGTTGCAGTCCTCCACAAAAAGAGAGGTGGTGGGGGAATGATGAAGTACATAAGGCTATTAAACTGAAAAGGAAGATCTATAGTGTTGGATCTAGGGATCTAGAGAGGGGGGTGAATAGAGTTTAAAAAATTCTTACAAGATAAATTAGACCTCCAAATTATATCAAATCAAAACCAATATCTTAAGTGCAATTTGAAGTCCTCACTAACAAGAATAGCAAGGATGAGAGGAATTGATAGCAAGCACTTGACAAGGTCATGTAGAGTGGTTCCACTCTCCAAACTAGGAGAGAGCCAATCCACTACCTAGAGAGGTCAACCTCTAGGACTTTGCAAGTACTTTTCTCTATATATTCACCAATAAGAGTTACAATACAAGACCACCAAAGGACTTACCCATCCAAGAATCAAGAGTCTTCCACATTACCAAGGACTTACCCACTTTGTCAAGAGTCTTCAGCCTTCTCCAAGGTCTTACTCACTCTTACACAAGTCTTCTGCCTTCAAGGACTTTTATACTCTTCTTGGATCTTCAACCTTTTCCTTCTCCTTCCCCTGGAGAAGATTTTCACTTCTTCTTCAACCTTGAAGAAGAACAGCAATATCTCCACCTTCACTTGGAGTAGCTTCCTTCACCTTTGCTTCATGGAGGAAAGTGGTAGGGAAGATGGAGTGGATGAGAGCTTTACAAGCATAAGAAAGTAACTCTCTTACAACATGCCTATATCACTCATAATCATGAAATGAAGTGTAAAATAGAGAGAGAAAGGGGCTCAAGGAGTTGCAACACACTCAACTATAGCAAGGACTTAGAATAGCATGATTGAGAAAACTTGGAATGAACTCCAGGGGGTCCTATTTATAGATGGGGGTGTTCCCTTGAGTGTGGGATCACTTAGGGTCTAAATATAGACATTTTCTAAGATGCAACAGATCTATTTTTACCCAAAACAACTCACCAATGGTTATAATCACTTTTTCTATGTTTTCTGTACAGTACATTCGGTCAAGTTTCTATAAAGGTAACTCAACTGGTCCACTAAAAGACAATGCCAATTTTCAAACTATCGGTTGAGTTTGTTATGAGAAACTCGACCGATGAGCTACAATTAGTTTTGGTCAGTGAGTCGATCAGTCGAGTTCTGTGAGTGTGCAACTCGACCGATGGGTCATCTTCAGAAAATCCATCATAGGATCGGTTGAGTTTCTAACTCGACTGGTGAACAACTTGTGACAAATTTTCTAAATTGACATTTTAGTGATTAAACCTTGGAATTAAGTTACCCTAATTTTTTCTCATCTTAGTTACAAGTCATATCATCAATACAAGTGATTACAAAAATCATCTAAGGTCATTCAGAGTGATTTCCCAAATTGCACACTTGCATTGCACTTGACTTGAACTTGTACAAGCTAGGGCTTGTGTAATTTGATCCTTTTCATGTATTTCAATCTTGAAAAGATATATTAGATACATAGGAATGGAATGGTTAAGTTAATATCAGAATATGGGCAATGTATAACTCTTAAGTCAACATTCTCCCCCTTTTTGACAATGACAAACCATTCCTGAATCATATTGAAAAGGATATTGAAGTTATACCTTTTTCTTGTGAATTGTAAGGGGATTCAAGATTTGAACATTGTGAATTGCTCCCCCTCAATCTATTCTTACTCTTTCCTTCATAGTTAGTCTATCATCACAAAGAAGTATAACACATATGTACTATATGGTTCTTTACCAAGTCACATGATAAAGCATGTAATGAACAAGAAAAGGATCACATAGGCAATAAAAAGAATATGGTTGAGGTTCAAAACATTTGAACGTCTCACCTCCTTTTGACATTATCAAAAAGGAAGGGGGGAGAAGAGCACAGAAATAGGTCTTCTCTAAGTACAACCAAACATACATCCATAACATCCAATCTCAAAGTAGACACCAAACATAGACGAGAGAAACAAAATGTCAAAGTCATAATCAAAATATGGAAAAACGTGGCACCAACTCATGAGATATAGTGAATCAAGGAGTAAGTGTGCATAGAATTAAGATTACAACCCAGAAAACAGGTTCTAAAAAAAATAGCTACAAGCCAAAATGATTAAAGCTATGTGATAAAATAGTACAAATCAGAACATCTGCCCAGATGTTTCTAATACAAAATAGCCTCAAAAGATATATATGATCAACATCTAGACTAAAAGCAAAGATAGGTAAACATATAATTTATCTACGTCCACAACATCATCATCCTCAACATCGGAAGCATCAGGCTCATAGTCGTCATCTCATTCTGAAGGTGTAGTATAGAGAACAACATCGCCTTTGAAACGAATGTCACCAAACCGACAGCCAAGTCATCACTAATTATGTGGAATAATCATAAGCATCGGATTAATAGAATCGCTAAAATTTAAAACCATTTTGCAAAGAGATCCATTTCCTGGAAAACTCTTAATGAAAGAACTAAAACTTTATATTCATCAGGGTTCACATTGTACATACACTGTACCATCTCATCTCGAGGATAACAGATAAGAGTTGCTTTGTCAAAACATATACTAAAGCAACATAAAACCTCAAGGCATACAAGCCAAAATCTCAGATTGTTCATAAAACCATCATGTACTAAATCCGAGGACTTGAGAGTACAGAGACGACACATATGACTTTTATTTACAAGACACGATAGACAGTACACTCAACTTGAGCTATTATTGTTGTCCCTGTTGTTGTTGTCCTTCTTCTATAGAACGGTCTCTACCTCCTCGTGCACGTCCACGTAAAAATTGTGGATCCCACGGGGTGAGACAATTGTCCCAGCGAGTGATATAACTCTCCGCCAACAATGTTATTAACACAGGTAAACAATATCAAACTAATTCGATGTTCTTTTATATTAATAAGCAAGGTTAATCATTGTGGATAAGCAGATTAGAACATTTCTCATCTTTTAAAGCATTGTAACTGTCTATGATATGGTAGTAAATCATCTATTCACTTTATAAGGAATATGAAGAACATTTGTATCATTTACTCATCATACTATACCAACATCTCAAGCTTATCCTATGATACTATTATTATGATATGACATCCATGAATCATCCCCATTTCTATCTATTGGCCTCAGCCAATCTGCTAGATAGGTATTGGTTTGTACCAATCATGTGAATATACATCATTATGTTTTGTCCAGGTATTGGGTGATGCCAATCCTGTAGGGTTATGTCTAGGTATTGGGTTATCCCAATCCTGTAAGGTTGTATCCAGGTATTTGATTATGCCAATCCTTTAGGGTTATATCCAGGTATTGGGTTATCCCAAATCCTGTAAGGTTGTATCAAAGTATTGGATTATGCCAATCATGTATGGTTATATCCAGGTATTGGGTTATCCCAATCTTGTAAGGTTGTATACATGTATTGGATTATGCCAATCCTGTAGGGTTATATCTAGGTATTGGGTTATCCCAATCCTATAAGGTTGTATCCAGGTATTGGATTATGCCAATCCTATAGGGTTATATCTAGGTATTGGGTTATCCCATTCCTGTAAGGTTGTATCCATGTATTGGATTATGCTAATAATGTAGGGTTATACCCAGGTATTGGGTTATCCCAATCCTGTACAGTTGTATCTAGGTATTGGATTATGCCAATCCTGTAGGGTTATATCCAGGTATTGGATTATCCCAATCCTATAAGGTTGTATCCAGGTATTGGGTGATACCAATCCTATAAAACTATATCTAGGTATTGGATGATACCATTCCTGTAAAACTATATCCAGGTATTGGATGATATCAATCATGTAAAACTATATCAAGGAATTGGATGATACCAATCCTATAAAATCATGGCCATATTGCTAACGATTCTATAGTAGTGGAATACCTTTATGTTTATCTTTCACTTTCATTATGGGATATCAATCCTTTAAACTCATCATTGAATTTCACATCACCTTTGCTAGGCATTATACCCATTCACATCCTGTATGTGATACAAGTATTCCTCACATCTCATTTAAGCATATTCAAAACATTATAGCCCTTATTTGGCTATAATCATAAAGCATGTATAACCAAGATTTCACTATTATTATAACCATTTATTATTATTATGATGTACTGGGTTTCCATTTCCTTTAGTTCATTTTGAACATTGCCATCTCTTACATCAATCTCTAGATCATGAGAGTTTTATAAACTTCTTCTCACCTCTCACTAGGCAACATCCTTCTCTAGGTCATAAGACCTGTATAAACATCATATTTGGTGTACAAGTATTTCACATGACTTACAAGACTCATATAATCTATATTATATGAAACGTCATAGCTCATACTTAGATATGCTCATTATCTCATGATATCAACATGGTTTCAATATCACATACCTATCATCACCATTCAATACAAGAGACATTCAACCTTCCCATAATTAGGGTTAGGGTTTCCCTTTATTAACCGGTTAGGGTTTCCAGTATGTTCATCAAGAATCAAAACCCCAATTTATACTCCACACATATTAAGAGTATGAATCTATACTCATTACATTATTATTATACAACTATAAGTTTCTCTTTTATCCTCACTAGGATGTTGATTACATCATACTCCATTAGATTGGCTCAATCCTTCTCTCAAGGTACATTGGCCCATACTTTTCAAAATGCATTAAACCCTTTATGTCTAAATGTATCATTGGTCGTAACTCACTACATGTGTCACTCAGTTAAGTATAGAGGTGTATCCTCATCACCATATCGTGCATGGTATATCTCTTTATATCCATATTGTACATTCATATCGGGTTACTCAACCTTTAGGGTTTGGATATCAGGCTTGACCCTTCTACTGATATCCCTTCAAAACCTTCATGGTATCGTCCTACCCTTCATCATATGATGAGTAATAGGGTAGACAACTAATTAGTCACCACTAACTCAAGTGTACAAACCGATAGGGATGTGGGGTTACAAAGCATATCAGATTTCTCTTTCCCATGTTGGGTTTCAACACCATATCAGGTTAGGGTATCATCTTGATACCATATCATGTATAAGGTGGGTGATTGACCCCATATCATGCACACGATGTATGTATATGTCACTCATATCGTTCATGATGTATAAACTCATTACTATATCATTCTAATGATGTATTCATATCACCAAATTGGGTTGTTCATCATCTAGGGTTTATCATATCGGGTTTGAATATATGATTGACTTCATGTCATGCATATGGTGTATCTTTGACCTCATATCGTTCACATGGTGTATGATTGACACCATATAGTGCACAAGATGAATACTTCATTATCATATTGTGTATAAGGTGTATACATCTTCATGGTATCATGTTAGTGTTATGTTTACTTTACCATATTAGGTTAGAGGTGATTCAACCCAATATTGGGTTGAGCCATGATGATGTCATAATCATCAACCTATAAACTCTTGTTCTTTCTGTTATAGTTCATGGAAAACAGTTCTAGGTCACTAATAGAACTCATGGATTCATCAATTATGCAAGAAAATTCGGATTGAAGGTAAATCATTAACTAAGGCAAGATAGATGGTAAATAATAACATAATTGAGTTCAAGTTATATAACCTACCTCAAGAGCAACTTCAAAGCTCCAAGATCCAAAGATTCATGTTCCCAAGGTTGAATATGAGCTTCTTAAAGGTCCAAGACTTGAATTCTTCAGCACTATGCATGATACCTCACCACTTGTGGCCGATATCCCTCACTTGTGGTCGATATCCTTCACTTGGTCGATATCACTTTGCTATGGGCGATATCACTTTCCTATGGCTGATACCAAGGCTCTATGCACGATACACCTTCACCTATGCACAATACCAAGACTGTATGCATGATATATAAGACTAAGGGGGTGGTAAGATTCGAAAAATACCACTAATAGGTGAAAGGAGTGGTATATATACTTGAGGTTCATGAAAGAGTGTGCATATGAGGTGTCTCCATTTTAAGCTACTAGGTGCCACGTGTCCATGCATGGTTGACACTTGTAAATTCATGCAATCACATTTATCTTGACATGCAAAACACTTGAGGATAATCTGGAGATGATATTTTGTCCATCACTTATCTTGTTGGATAAGATATCTCAACTTTATCTCACAAAGTATGCAAATTGATACAACTTCTTGCAAGGAGCATCTAACTCATCATGGATCACCTCCTTGAGGTGCTAAACCGATATGAATACTTTAAAGAAGTTAAAAAAATGATATGGGACCTCATCTATGGCTTCTTGCTTGATAGACACTCTTGTATGGACTCTACAACTTGATACAACTCAAGTTAGGGTTTCACATTCAACCCCTTTCTTGGTCTTTCTATCACCAAGAATACCATCACTTATACATGATTCAAACGTGGTGTATCCTTCTTTCTCTATCCTTTAAATGATACTAGGAGGGAGTAGCGACACTCTGGAGGTGGTAATTTGCATATCAACCCTGCATTTTGGGTAAATTACAATTTGTATCAAAATTGGTATATAAGGCACTAACATTATTCAATCAAGTTTCAAGCTTGGAATTTAGGCTTTTCACAAGACAACCTTGCATCATTCTCTCTCTTATGATTCTAAAACACATGATTCACTTTCAACATGTGACATATTTAAACATAACCCCTCTTCTTGGGTAAATTGCATTTTGGTCCAAAATAAGAGAACATTGCTCAAACGTTATTCAAACAGGACAAAAATTGAAACATAAGTTTGTTAACTGATAACAAAACACTTTAGTGGATTATATTAAAGTTCTAAGCAACTTATTTAGGCTAAACAAATAGGGTTAGCCCTAAACCCAGGTCAGGAATGTTACAGCCTTCATCACCGGAGGCACCAACAAAACGATCAGAGCCATCATCATTAGATGCCTCACCATGATCATCTTCATCACCAGTAGCCTCCTCATCAGCAACAACCTCCTCATCATCCTGGTCTGGCATCTCCTCATCCGCAAGAGAACCAAAAGCTCGACCAGGCCAATGGGAATTCTGCTCATCCCAAGACATACCAAGAGCATGGAGCTCATTGGCCTGTGGGAAGGAAGGGGCAGAACTACCGAGGTTGGAAAGCAGAGTGGCCATGGGGCCAACAGTCAGAGGCATCACACAAGGGGTAGATCCACCAGTAGAAGAGGGTGTATCAGTGAAAGATGCAGGTGCAGGGGTAGGGTAAAAGTGATAATATACATAGGATGCATAGTCACCTCCTGGGTAGACTGTTAGGCTGGGTAGGGGTGTGCACAGAACATGTTCATGTTGGATATAATGGAACAAAGGTCCTGATGTAGGTGCTCCTAAACCTGAAGGTTGTATGCCTATTGATGCATCATGTAGCCTATAAGGGTTTCATTGGATACATTGAATGAGGCACGGGTAGGTCGGGAAGGCTAAGGTGGTGGAGGTGCATGGGTAGAGGCGCAGGTAGAGGCACTAGGTGTGGTAGAGGATAGGATAGGCATAGACTTCTAAAGAGTGGTCTCACTGATGAAAACTCCTTTCTGTGCAGGTTTGTAATGAAAGTCATAGAAAAGAGATATTCCAGTGGCAAGCTGGAAAAGGCCACAGGTCAGGGCTAGGTAGGGTGGGTGGGTGCCATGGGTGTTCTTTCTGGAGTCAAAGTAGGTCATATAATGGAGAACATATCTTGACCACTTGACTCTGATGTTCTTCAAAAGACAATACATGATCACTATAGTGTTTTCTACAATCTCAATTTGATTCTTCTTCGGGTGAATATTGTAGTTAACAACTAGGGAGAGGATGCATCTCTTGAGGTCCAAGGTAGAGGAGCGAAGGGTGCACTTCTTCCTATATGGTAATTGAGGATTCTTTAAGAAATTATGAATATCAGGGAGAGTAAGATCATATTTCTTATAGAAGGCCTCAGGCTCAACTAGGTCAAAGTACTCTGGTAGTCCTTACGCCAGGTGTCAGTCACTTTGGTACCTGAAACGAAGATGTTCAGGGCATCCACAAATACTTTAAATGTAATGACCCTGCCTCCCGGTAACCCCCAATTAAGGGAGACCCGAAGGTCAGAGCCGTTATTCAATTAATAGGATCAAAGGTTCAAAAAATAATCAATAATAATTATGAAATTCTACTAACTAACTGGAATTTGGTATAAAATTACAACTTTACTTACCTTTGAAAACTTTGGAAATCTATCTATCTAGAGCTTGAATTATTCTATCTAATCCTCCTCACACTTTATTTCTTATTTCCACAATGTGTCACTTTACTGTTTGTTCTTTCAATTGTTGTTCCTAAAATGCAGACAAACAAAACGTCGGTCAGTATATCGAAATATACTGGTATGTGGGAGCAACCAAAATCTTGCAAATATGGCTAACAATTTAATAATCACAATCAAATTATTTAACAAGACCATTTACATTTTCAATGTGTCATTCTCCACCGCTTTTGCCCTAACCCTGGCATACCCCTCTAGGGTTTCTCTTTTGCCATTGACTTAAGGCCACATTCTCAATCTAGAGCTTGGTACTTGGGAGTCACCTCTCATGGTGCTTCATAGTCATGCATCATAGACCACCTTCTCATTCCCGAGCTCGATGTATGGGGTCACCTCTCATGGTGCCCATGGGTCTACCCTCTTAGGCCTAACCTTCATAGCATCTTCCATCAGGGTGGCATGTAGGTGCGAGAATACACACTTCTTTATAATTGTGATAACCATAGTAACTTTATAATTTTACAAGTATGAACATCCAACTGTTTAGATTGCATTCAATATGATTAACCATCCAGAGAATCCTCGAGAAACTAAGGCGGTTATTCATAATTAACCACATACCTGATTTGTAGATTTGGAGATAGAATTATGTAGAGAGAGAAAATCAAGTCAAGCAAGAAAAGTGCACATAAATCCTGAAATAAACATTCCAACTTCTTTTTATCAACATTTATCCAATTTCATCTTATTCCTTATGATTTCTATTCCAATTTTAGGGTTCCTTGAAAATTAGGGTTTCATTCCCTTTTTATCACTCTTATTTTACTTTTATCAAAATATCCATCAACCCTAATTATCTTGTCTTATTTTCCATTAAGATCCTTAAGATCAGGTTAGGTCCACAAAACCCTAATTTTTAGATTAATTATATCTTTTCTTCCCCACTTAGGTTTCTAAGGGTATTAATTACAACATTAGATTTAAAACCCTAATTCTTGAAATTCCATCATCAAAATAGGTTAAAACTGACTTTATCATTGAACAAGTTAACCATGCTTGAATTAACCTAATTGCAATAAGAAATCTACCCTTAATCTACCATTAGAGTTTCTATCCACAAATTAATACCTTTTCTATCCAAAATATGCATTTTTGCAAAAATATACAGATTTAGGTGTCGAAACCATTTTTAATGCATCCCTTGTATTTTTCTGATCATTTTTCATGTATTAACTTCCCTCATCTGAGTTTTCTACCTCAAGATATGATTTTATTAAGAAAACCCTTGTATTTGATTTATTAGCATTTACAGAAAAAAAATTCAGGATCACTAGATCTGTGGCCCGCTGGTCCACCCAGTGATCCAACGGCCAGGGACGCACAGCCTATACTTATGATTAAGAGTGAGCCGAAGTACAAGTTTTCCCTTACTTGATTACTACCCGTACAAGGGCAAAGAGGTAACAATGCGTCGAGGTTGTCTTCAACCTCACGTTCTCTGTCTTCCGTTAGAGCAAGGCCAGGCTTAGTCAACTGAACCGTTGACTTCTAGATCTCGAGTGCCAGCACGCCAAATAAAAGGCTCCGAAGCTTTGCCTTCATCACACAAACTCATCTAGGGGGCAAATTCCTCCTCCACGTTGCGCCTTCGTGGCCAACCAGTCGTCGGTGCTCCGACAAGTTCAACTAGTCAAGGAGGGTGCAGCTCAGGACGTTCGACGCAATTGAAAGCGCGAGGATGATCCTTGCACTCCGCCGCAGAGATTGTGCTAGCAAAAGGAGGTGTTGGTTCTCCCCTTCACCCTCCCCTATATATAGGGTCGAGGTCAGGTCTGCGGGAATTGGATGTTTTCCATATCGGCGACCAAAGCCGATCGAACCGGGGATGATTCCCCGTGGTTTCATCTCCCAAATCTAAAGGGACCAATAAAAACTTTTCACATCCACTGGTTCTCTAGAAATCTGGGATGGAAGGTTCTTCCTATGACCTACAAGGTCCCAGTGCGTGTGGGACTTTGAAGATGAGCAACCCGCGTTAGATTGAGATCCAACGGTCCTCAAAGCATGTGTCCATCAAAAGCAAATATATTATCCTAAAATTCAGAATAATTCCCAAACTTGGAGATAACTTGAAAAATTTATTTCTCCCAAACCATAACTCCTTTTTGTCTCAAATTTTAAGGGAAGGTTTTTCCTAGTATTATCTACCTTTGTACGAAATTTGGGACAAAATTGCAATGGATGAGAAGGCTTCCTTCTCTCCCAAGTTATTCATTAATTTATTTAAAATTAATTGTTATTTCTTTTCCTTTTACCATTATCTTGTTATTGTGGGTCCCTTATACCTCAATAAATCCTCAAGGCACGAATTCCGGGGAGTATCTACTTACTTTTATCCTTTTATTTATGTCTCTTTCACATATTCTCCTTATCCTTTTGTTAAAATATCTCTTTTTGAGGATTTCTTTATTTCTCTTTTGTTTTCATTATTGGAATTACTTTTAATATAAGAAATCTCATGGATCTGAAAATCCACCAAGGATAACACAATTATGCCTCTTTTCACTTCTTTCCCATATTTTCTCATTATTTTCAATTTCTTTCTTGATAAGGAAATATTTATTTGATCTTTTCTTTTCTTATTGCATTCTCTATGCAACTTTGGACTCCTTGGAACCCAAAGAACCCAAGAGGCACGAAATCCACCGTTGGATTATTATTTTTCCTTCTAGAGGTTTCCACACCTTTCTTATCTCAAATTCTCAATTAGTCATTAGTTAATTGAATTTCCTTATTATTGGGCCCAATAGCCAATAAAGCCCACAACACAATCACCAAGGATATTGTAAATGAAATTACATCATTATTGTCCAAATATATCCAATATGATATATTACATTTATCATCAAAAGAACCCAAAATTGGGGTTGTAACATCCTTCCCCTCTTACAGGAATTTTTCCCTCAAAATTCCATCAAGCGAGCAAACAAACAGGATAATCCTTTCTTATGTCCATCAGGGCTCCCATGTGGCTTTACCCTTTCCATGGTGCTTCCCAAGAACCTTCATCATCTCATATTATTCCATATGAGTTCTTTCTTACCTTGGTATATCGTACCCTCATAGGTGACTCAGGACATTTCAGCCTCTCATAAAGTTGAATAGGTTCAGGGCTCAGCACATGGCTTGGGTACCCCACATAGTGCTCTAGATCAAACTCATGGAATACATTATACATCATGTTATCCTGAGGGGTAAGGTTAAACCTAACCATCTCCACCAATCCATCTCCAATGGACCCATATATCGGGGACTCAGCTTTCTCAATTGTAGCTTAGAGGGGTCAGATTTTCACATCTCGTATTCTCCCACTGTGAACTGCATGTCAGTCTGCTTTGCATCAGCTCGTGACTCATGTCGCCACTAGGCTCTCTCTCAGCCATAGCATGATCAAAGCGACTTCATCTACACACACTATGGTTCTTTTCTGACCTTTGTGAGGCCTCCTTCACCAACATCATCGTAATGAAGTGGTGACTGACACAACCTCTCTATAAGACTTCTTGCATCCCGATAAAGGATGTGGTGATTAACATCACATCTTAAGAACTGTCTCTATGTATCACCATGAATGAGCACACATGCTCTCATCAGACCCTCTAGTCTGGATCATACTGTCCATTTGTTAGGGGTGATAGGCGATACTGACACTAAGTTCTTCATGTACCTACTTCCACCTTATGGAAGTGAACCTTTCGGTCATACTCAAGAACTTTTGAACTCGTATGTAGTTGAACCATCTCTCTCTCTTATGTAGATCAAAAAAATCTATCTCTTGACAATACTCCTTTCTTTCTCATGTTATCTAGGTAAGGCGATCTACCATAACCCATATTGCATCTTGACCTTCTGGGTCAAAGGGAGACTTACCACAAAATCCATAGTGATGAACTCCCATTCCCTCTCAGGGACTCTTTTATCCTCTATATCGATATACTAGGTTACTGGTGTTCTTCCTTCACCTCCTGGCTTGCATGGCCACATGCTACATGCAACTTTGTTTTAAGCATCCAGAGTGCTACCATCACTTACTATCTTTGTAGTACCAAGGTATATCATGACCTCCTATATTGTTATGATTCCTCAAGCTTGATACCTCAGAAACCCTAAACCACTCTCAAAAGGGTTTTATTACCTTCCTATCCAAAGAAGTGTATCTGAGGTTCTATCACCATCCTTTTACTACATCAAGGACTAAACTGTCTAACCAAACACCCATTAACTTATTCAACATATCTTGTTACATCTGTACGTTAGCCAAAACACAACCTCTTTCCAAACATAGGGTTAGTCGAACAACCTCAACTTCTTGTAGCTTCCAGCTAACTAGGTAGATATATCTCAACTAGAGCATTCATTACCACTTCTTATCCTTAGGTGTTAGGTAATGTTGAAGACATACGCCTCCATGTATTCCACTTATTATCTCATCTCAGCTCTAAATATATCTTCATCAAGAAAACTCTGAGCTCGCCCTCTTGGTTTGTATGACTCATAGCTCATGATAAAACATTCTCATAAGATAAATACATTATTCCTTTTATTGTTTGCAAACCATCCATGTATCATTCACTCCACCAAGGTATGATATCATCTCTGTCCTCATTCCTTATAGCAACGTTCCAACTCACGTCATTTTTACCCTTGGTGTATGGCATGCGTATTGTCCTATCTCTCACTCCCATAACAAGAAGAAATAAGCATTTAGCGGTCGTCCAACTACAAAGTTCTTCCTATTCTAAGAGTAGAGATGATACATCCCACATTGCTAGTACACCTTCAAATCTAAGTTGAAATGTGCAACTTATGTCTCTACATTACAACCATATCGATATAAAGGTTACTTCCATGGAAAACGGGTCTCGAACCTACTTGGGCCACCACACAATCCTTGGTCATCTCATCTAGGTCTATAGGGAGCCGGCAATTTTGGGGTCATCCCTCTTCCCTCATGCATCAGAGAGTGCCCTACTCATCTGTCCTTTGGGTCCCATGAGTTCATGAAGGTGATCAATCTCCTAACCCATGGCCCTCAGACAATGATAGTTGTTACCTCCCGACCCTATGGTCATGTGCAATAGGGAATTAGGCAACTCCTACTTCGATCGATCTTATCCCTACCTAACCCTAAGATAGACTTAGGATTCTATCATAGTACATGTTCAACTTAGAACCTTACCCAATCCTTCATCATCTCTCTCTGCATTCTTGGGTTGTCTTTCATCCTTTCTCAGGGATCATGGTGACCTGCCTACCTTGGTCAGGCCCCATATCGGTTACCTCCATGGTAATACCCCCACATGCACATAGATATGGTTATCTAAAGGTTCATTTTCATGCCATTTACTCTTTACTTAGCTTCTCAAGATCCTATGAGACCTCTTTAGGTTACCTCAAAGCCAACAAAACTGATATACACCCTATGAAAGGGTCCCTCTCCCAATATGGGAGGAAACTACAACTCTTGACAACAAGGTCACAACCGTCCCTAGGGTTTACATTCACATGAGCATGCTTAGCCCTAGAAAGCTACTAAGGCACAAGCAGACACCTATGAAACCATGCTAGGTCATACTTGTTTTCATCCTCAACATTAGATCAACTTAGTCATGAAGGGTTCATCAAACATACCCTTAACTTAAGGGGTTTCTTTTACCTCTACACATGAGGAGTATCATGCTCGAAACTATAGAGACTCAAATCTCATCATGAGCATCGGATACACTGCTGCCCCTCTTAGGCCTAGGAACCCTAGGTTCTCCTTTGGATATCCAACTACATGCTCAATCTCTTAACCACGAATCAAGCATGTCCAAGGTATGTCATGTACTCCCATGATCCTTTTATATGAGCAATACCTCAGAGTTGAGTCCTCCTCAAGGACATTCAACTAGGTATAAAACCTCACAACAGGTTACTTAAACCTCCTCAGAGTCTAAGGCACTCTTTATCTCATCCAGTAGGTAGTCACTTATACCATAGGTACCAGAAGCATCATCCTCTCTCCAGGGTTTGTTTCCTCTAAAGATAACCAAGATATCATCAGCCTCCAGGGGTCACGCATAAGGCAACCACTATCATTCACTTAGGTTGCATCATCCTCAACTCCCCATTGTTCCTCATATCTCGGGGTTTTAGGCTTCCAACCTCCTTGTTGGGTTCTTGCTTTCTCTCTCTAGTGCTAACTCCACATCCAGCCATACTACTAGAGGTCCTCTCTCCATGAAGTCTCATGCTCACAAGCATACCCCTATGTGGGTGAAGCCTATGCTCAACTCATGTTTGACTCAAGATTGTCCATATCTCTTTATGCTTATCCATCGTTCCCTTTTGGCCAGGGTTTTAACCTACTACCGTACCACTGACGTACTCAGGGTGCAAGCTATATCCTACTTGCAACAGCCCATATGGTTTCTATAGGTTCTTCTCTAACCTCATCCATGAAGGAGCTATCCTTTTCTCAAACATGCACAACCCTTCCCGGGTTGGGTTGCCAAAGGTGCTAGGTCATCCAACCTCCTATGGCATCCCAAAAGCATGTCCAACCAAAAACTCGGTCAACCATGTCATCGAACTCATCATGTCATCTCCCTCTCTAACCTTCGCTTAGGGTTAGGGTTAACATCATCCTCAAAGGATGTGCTAGGTCTCTACTTTTAATGGAGGTCTCTACTCCAAGATTAACTATTTGAACTCATCCTCCTAACAAGGAGGTCTATCCTCAGGTCTCTCCTTAGGGAGATGACAACTCATGTCATACGACCTAAGCATGTATCTATTCTTTAGTTTATGCTTAATTTATTAAGCTTATGTCCATGACATCTTATTTACATGTTTTTCATTGATTTGGTGGAGGATTTCTTAGACCTTATTAACCTTACCCATACCTCAAGATAGTGAGTAGAAGAGAGGAAACCCTAATCCTTAAGGTCCTTAATAGAATTTGAGTTGAGAAGGGAGGAACAAGATGAGAGAGTCCTAAAGGTATCTTATTTTGAGTCATATCCTAAGACATCGGCCAGGCAGTCACACAATCCGAGAGTCCTCGTATTCCAACTAGCGGTGTGGAGGAAAATATTGCCAGCCCCCGGACGTGCTCCTTTTCTAGACACCTCAGTCTTTCAGACATTCGTCTAATAACTCCCTCGGGTTCTACGGATTTTGTAAAATTTAATAATTATTAAGATTAAATGAGGAACCTGTGCTCTGATACCAATTGTAATGACCCCGCCTCCCGGTAACCCCCAATTAAGGGAGACCCGAAGGTCAGAGCTGTTATTCAATTAACAGGATCAAAGGTTCAACAAATAATCTAATATAATTATGAAATTCTACTAACTAACTGGAATTTGGTATAAAATTAAAACATTACTTACCTTTGAAAACTTTGGAAATCTATCTATCCAGATCTTGAATTATTCTATCTAATCCTCCTCACACTTTATTTCTTATTTTCACAATGTGTCACTTTACTATTTGTTCTTTCAATTTTTGTTCCTAAAATGCCGAAAAACAAAATCTCGGTCAGTATATTGAAATATACCGGTATGTGGGAGCAACCAAAATCTTGCAAATATGGCTAACAATTTAATAATCACAATCAAATTATTTCACAAGACCATTTGCATTTTCAATGTGTCATTCTCCACGGCTTTTTCCCTAACCCTGGCATACCCCTCTAGGGTTTCTCTTTTACCATTGACTTAAGGCCACCTTCTCAATCCCGGGCTTGGTTCCTGGGAGTCGCCTCTCATAGTGCTCCATAGTCATGCATCATAGACCACCTCCTCATTCCTGAGCTTGGTGTCTGGGTCACCTCTCATGGTGCCCATGGGTCTACCCTCTTGGGCCTAACCTTCATAGCATCTTCCATCAGGGTGGCATGTAGGTGCGAGAATACACACTTCTTTATAATTTTGATAACCATAGTGACTTTATAATTTTGCAAGTATGAACATCCAACTGTTTAGATTGCATTCAATACGATTAACCATCCAGAGAATCCTCGAGAAACTAAGGCGGTTATTCACAATTAACCACATACCTAATTTGTAGATTTGGAGACATAATTATTTAGAGAGAGAAAATCCAGTCAAGCAAGCAAAGTGCACAAAAATCCTGAAATAAACATCCCAACTTCTTTTTATCAACATTTATCCAATTTCATCTTATTCCTTATGATTTCTATTCCAATTTTAGGGTTCCTTGCAAATTAGGGTTTCATTCCCTTTTTATCACTCTTATTTTACTTTTATCAAAATATCCATCAACCCTAATTATCATGTCTTATTTTCCATTAAGATCCTTAAGATCAGGTTAGGTCCACAAAACCCTAATTTTTTATTAATTATATCTTTTCTTCCCCACTTAGGTTTCTAAGGGTATTAATTACAACATTAGATTTAAAACCCTAATTCTTGCAATTCCATCATCAAAACAGGTTAAAACTAACTTTATCATTGAACAAGTTAACCATGCTTGAATTAACCTAATTGCAATAAGAAATCTACCCTTAATCTACCATTAGAGTTTCTATCCACAAATTAATACCTTTTCTATCCAAAATAGGCACTTTTGCAAACATATACAGATTTAGGTGTCAAAACCATTTTTAATGCATCCCTTGTATTTTTTTGATCATGTTTCATGTATTAACATCCCTCATATGAGTTTTCTAGCTCAAGATATGATTTTATTAAGAAAACCCTTGTATTTGATTTATTTAAATTTAAAGAAAAAAAATCAGGATCACTAGATCTGTGGCCCACTGGTCCACCCAGTGATCCAACGGCCAGGGACGCACGACCTTTACTTGCGATTAAGAGTGAGCCGAAGTACAAGTTTGCCCTTACTTGATTACTGCCCGTACAAGGGCAAAGAGGTAACAGTGCGTCGAGGTTGTCTTCAACCTCGCGTTCTCTGTCTTTCGTGAGAGCAAGGCCAGGCTTAGTCAACTGAACTGTTGACTTCTAGATCTCGACCTCCATCACACCAACTAAAAGGCTCCGAAGCTTTGCCTTCATCACACGAACTCATCTAGGGGGCCAATTCCTCCTCCACGTTGTGCCTTCATGGCCAACCAGTCATCGGTGCTCTGGCGAGTTCAACTAGTCAAGGAGGGTGCAGGTCAGGACGTTTGAGGCAATTGAAAGCGCGAGGACGATCCTTACACTCCGCCGCAGAGATTGTGCTAGCAAAAGGAGGTGCTGGTTCTCCCCTTCACCCTCCCCTATATATAGGGTCGAGGTCAGGTTTGTGGGAATTGGGTGTTTTCCATATCAGTGACCAAATCCGATCGAACCGGGGATGATTCCCCGCGGTTTCATCTCCCAAATCTACAGGGACTAATAAAAACTTTGGACATCCACTGGTTTGCAAGAAATCTGAGATGGAAGGTTCTTCCTATGACCTGCAAGGTCCTAGTCCGCATGAGACTTTGAAGATGAGCGATCCGCATTGGATTGAGATCCAACGGTCCTCAAAGCACGTGTTCATCAAAAGGAAATATATTTTCCTAAAATTTAGAATAATTCCCAAACTTGGAGATAACTTGAAAATTTGATTTCTCCCAAACCATAACTCATTTTTTCTCAAAATTCAAGGGAAGGTTTGTCCTGGAATTATCTACCTTTGTACGAAATTTGGGACAAAAATTGATATGGATGAGAAGGCTTCCTTCTCTCCCAAGTTATTCATTAATTTATTCAAAATTAATTGTTATTTCTTTTCCTTTTACCATTATCTTGTTATTTTGGGTCCCTTATACCTCAATAAATCCTCAAGGCATAGATTCCCTCATTGGGGAGTATCTACTTACTTTTATCCTTTTATTTATGTCACTTTCACATATTCTCCTTATCCTTTTATTAAAATATCTCTTTTTGAGGATTCTCTTTATTTCTCTTTTCTTTTCCTTATTGGAATTACTTTTAATATTAGAAATCTCATGGATCTGAAAATCCACCAAGGATAACTCAATTATGCCTCTTTTCACTTCTTTCCCATATTTTCTCATTATTTTCAATTTCTTTCTTGATACAGAAATATTTATTTGATCTTTTCTTTTCTTATTGCATTCGCTTTGCAACTTTGGACTCCTTGGAACCCAAGAGGCACAAAATACATTGTTGGATTATTATTTTTCCTTCTAGAGGTTTCCACACCTTTCTTATCTCAAATTCTCAATTATTCATTAGTTAATTGAATTTCCTTGTTATTGGGCCCAATAGCCAATAAAGCCCACAACACAATCACCAAGGCTATTGTAACTGAAATTACATCATTATTGTCCAAATATCTCCAATATGAGATATTACATTTATCATCAAAAGAACCCAAAATTGGGGTTGTAACATGAAATCTCTTCTCGACTATCATGTATGTCAGGACTACTTGAGTATCAGGTGGGGGTACGAGGGTGTCATAATTCCAATGCAAGTTAGCATAGAATTCTTGAACCACTTTCTTTCTAGTGATGGAATTGTTATAGAACATGCGTTCAACACCCAAGGTAGAGATATGGTGATCATAAAACAACTCTGCTACTTGATCTATGACCTCTTGTCTTCATGGTTTAGGCTCAAATAGGGAAGGAACAGGGAAAGGATTTCGGGGAAGGAGATCCTTATACCTATTTATTGCCTCGTTTGAGACAAAGAATGTGTCATAAAATGGAATCAAGCGTATGTTGGATGAATATGAAGGTGCATTAGCTGGGGAGGCCCTCTTCCTCCTATTGGATTCCATAGAGATGAAAAGGAGAGGAATGAGAGAGCAAACGACTCACCCCCAAAACTCATCCACAGACCTAGGTTAGCAAGGGGGAAGTTCAAGGGAGGTCAAGCTAGGTCAAATTAGGGTGAGGGAAAGGAATGTTAGGGCTAGGGTAGAGAGCTTAGGGGAGCTGGAGGTCGAATCGGTCGACTTTTCTCTAGTTGAGAGGGAGATTAGTCAGCCAAACCTATCTTAAATTTTCTCCTGCCCGACCATTGTTCAAGTTTTGTGAACTCAGAAACTCGACCGATAGGCTCTTTAAAAAAGCTCTCGACCTTCGATCATCCAAGTTGGAAACTCGACCGATGGCCAACCTGACCTAAACTTACAAAACCTAGTTTCTAGCCATTAAAGTGCTAATTAAATTTATTTTCAAGTCAATTATGTATATTGAATATACTTAGGCACATATCACTCATCATTGGGTACTATTTTGTGGTAAAAATTGCGTTTGTGAAAAATACCCAAAAAAAAGATAAAAATAAGCCAAAATGAACATGAAAAACTAATTTTAAGCATGTTAGAAAGCAATGGTGATCAAAATAGAGGCAAAAAATGTAGGATAGGTGACAACTAACTAGAAGGCATATCAGATTCATTCAAAGTAGTTATGAGCAGTTTAGATCTAATAAAGTTAAATTTCTCTCTAGGTAGAGGTTTAGTGAAAATGTCCACCAACTGATTTTTTGTATCCACATGCGTGATATAGATATCCTTCTTGGTAATGTGATTAGGGAAAAAATGATGAAGAGAAACATCTATATGTTTATCTCTACTATGAAAGATAGGGTTATATGATAAGTTAATTGCACTAGTATTATCACAATACATAGGAGAAGCATCAAAATGAATGTTAAAGTCTTAGAGAATTTGCTTCATCCAAGGACCTGGTCACAACAACTCCCAACTGCAATGTATTCAACCTCGGTGGTTGATAATGCCACTCTGCTCTATTTCTTGGAGAACCAAGACACCAAGCATGATCCTAGGAGATAGCAAGTGCCACTTGTGCACTTTCTATCAATCAAGCACCCCACATAATCTGCATCACTATAAGCAGTAATAGTAAAGTCCCTTGACTTGGGATACCATAGTCCAAAATTTTGGGTTTTGGCTAAGTACCTTAAAATCCTCTTAACATCTATAAGATGTGATTTCTTAGGATTTGATTGAAAGTGAGCACACAAGCCAGCACTAAACATTATATCAGGTCTAGAGGTAGTTAAGTAAAGTAAACTTCTAGTCATACCTCTATAGAGCTTCTCATCTACCTTCTCACATTCTTCATATTTGTCAAGTTTGGTGGTGTTTGACATGGGTGTGTCCATTGGCTTGGTATTCTCCATCCCAAAGTGTTTGACTAGTTCACTTGTATACTTGCCTTGGTTGATGAAGTTCCCATCTTTTGTTTACTTTATTTGAAAGCCGAGGAAGAACATTAGAGCACTAATCATACTCATCTCAAATTTACTTTGCATAAGATCACTAAATTCTTTACAAAGATCAAGGTTAGTTCCGCCAAAACTGATATCATCAACATATACTGTATAATAAGAAAATTGTTAGAAGTGTGGTTTAGAAATAATGTAGAATCCACTTTGCCCATGATATACCCATGATCTAACAAAAAGTTCTTTAATTTCTCATACCAAGCTCTAGGTGCTTGTTTGAGTACATAGAGAGCTTTTCACAACAAATAAACATGGTTAGGTAAACTATCATGTTCAAAGCTCGAGGGTTGTGCAATATACACTTCCTCCTCAATTGTACCATTCAAAAATGCACTTTTAACATCCATTTGATATAGAAGAAAGCTTTTATAACTAGCAAAGGACAGTAACATACAAATGGACACAAGTCTAGATGCATGTGCCTATTTTTCATCAAAATCTATACCTTCCTGTTGATTGTAGACTTGAGCCACTAACCTTGCTTTGTTCCTTACCACTTTGCCACTTTCATCAATCTTGTTACGGTAGACCCATTTGGTGCCAATGATCTTCCTATCACTTGGTCTTGGCACTAGGGTCCAAACATTGTTCTTTTCAAATTGCTCCAACTCTTCTTGCATAGCTAGGATCCACTCATCATCCCCAAGAGCTTCCTTGATGTTCTTTGGCTCGAGTTGTAAGATCAAGGTGTTGTTGGTTGGTTCTTTGTTGAATGCAGTCCACATCTTCACTCTTTCAAATGGATCACTTAAAATCATCTCCTTTGGATGATTCTTTGCAAACCGAGGGGTTAGATCCTTCTTCTCATCATCTTTGTCTTCTTCTTGAGTAACCACCTCTTTTCTCTTTTGGGTGATGTTTAGCTCTTTTAGGATAAAAATTACTTCACATGCAACATCATCATTTGGAACAATATCTTTAGGAATAGAGGGGTTAGACTCAATAAACTTAACATTTATGGATTCTTCTACTTTAGCAAGATCAACATTAAAAACTCTATAAGCCTTGCTAATAGTGTTATAGCCAAGAAAGAAAGCCTTGTAAGATTTTGGATCAAACTTATCGAGAGTATATTTCGTATTCAAAACAAAATAAGGACATCTGAAAACATGAAAATAATCGATAGAAGGCTTCCTACCACGCCATATCTCATAGGGGGTTTTCTTCAAAGAAGGATGGGTAAAAATCTGGTTTTGCACAAAACATGAGGTACTAACAACTTCAAACCAAAACTTCTTTCGAGTATCATACTTAGAAGCATGGTCCTAGCCATCTCCTATAAAGACCTATTCTTCCTCTCTACAACCCCATTTTGTTGAGGTGTTCGAGATGAAGAGAAGTTGTGTGCATAACCAGATTTTTGAGAAAAATGTTCAAATAACTCATTTTGAAATTCTCCCCCATGATAAGTATGGATGGAAACGATGCGGCAAGAAGCTTCATTCTCAACACATTTACAAAAGATTGAGAAAACATCAAGAATATCACTCTTAAAAATGAGAAAGAAGGTCCAAGTATATCTAGAGAAATGATCGACAATAACAAGATAATACTTGGAACCATGAAGCGATTGAGTTCTCATTGGTCCAAATAGACCAATGTGAAGAAGCTCAAGATCTCTCTTAGTACTAAGGAATCCTTTGTATTTGAAGGAGTACTTGGTTGTCTTTCCTTGGGTACAAGGTTGGCATTGCTCATCCTTTTCAAAATCCAACTTGGGAAGTCCCTTGACCAAGTCCTTTTTGATCAACTTCTTCAACTGATGCATATTTACACGACCAAGCTGACAGTTCCAGAGAGAAATATCATTCGAGTTGACTACTAGGCATATACCAACAATGGGATTAATAGAGTCAAGAATAATAACATAAAGATTACCACTTCTAGTTCCCTTATGTATAACTTGGTAGGTAAGGGAATCTAGAATCAAGCATTCAAAGGAAGTAAATAACATAAGGTAACCATTGTCACATAATTGACTAACACTAATTAAATTGTGATGTAGGCCATCCACAAAGAGAACATTCTTGATACACAAGGATTCACCTACATCACCCTCACCTTTGATTTTACCTTTCTTATTGTCCCCAAAAGTGACCAAACCTCCTTTCTTTTTGGTGAATTGTTGAAATGGCTTATATCACCTGTCATATGCTTAGTGCAGCCACTATCAACAATCTATCTTCCTTTTTCATACAAGAAAGGAGAATTTTGGTTCCCAACTCAAACTTTGGATTTTGGAGTTAGCTTGGGGACTCATTTCATCTTTGGGTTGGTCCCCTTAGGCTTCTAAGGACAATAGGTAGAGTAATGATCATCACATTTGCAATAAGAACAAACCATAGGATTCTTAGTACTCGAAGACTCTCCTATAAAGAAAGAGGTCTCCTTGCTCTCTTTCTTACCTTTGGCTTTGCTCTTGCCCTTTAGTTCTCCCCGTACAAATCCCAAACCATTAATACCACTTTGTTTGGTAGAATGGTCTAAGATTTCATTTAGGGAGTTCTTCCCTTTGAGGAATTTCTGTAGGGATGCTCTCAATCTTTGGTTATCATCGTTTAGAGAAATAATGGTAGAAGATAAGCTAGCTATGTCATCCCTAGGATGAACAAGATTGGCCTCAAGATAGAGGGCTTTAGTTAAATATGATTCCTTCTCAAGGGAAATGGAAGCAACATTAACACTAGGAATATAGGTCTAGAAGATAAATCATTAACTTGACCAAGAAACCCAACATTTTTAGATTTAAGAATTTGGATTTCTTATAGATAACCATCTCTTTCATCTCTACGAGCATCAATAAGAAGCTTAAATTCAACATATTTAGTTTTTATCATTTCAAGCTCTTTTAGGAAATGTTAGTTTTCTTCGTTAAGATTTCAATGATCTTAAGGTAGATACCATTCTCAACATCAACTCCATTGTATTGGAGATCAAGATCAAGGTATTGCCCTTGAAAATTATCAATACTCTCAAGATTAATTTTCTCATTCAATTCAAGGATTTCAAGTTTAGCATATAGATCATCAATTATTTTTCCTAACCTTTTTCTTTTATATATATTTTTTAATTTTTATTTTACATTTACATTTAGTAAAAGATGAATGGGTAGAGATAAGCATGTCAATAATAGCTTCTTTAGATAACTCATGCAAAATACCTCACTTACTACACCAATTTCTTCACTGGTAGAGGCCATGAGTGCAAGATTGCACTCTCCATCTTCTTCTTAGCTTGAGATGTTTGAATATGAAGCTTCCCAAGCTACATGAGATGCATTCTTGTGTCTCTTCTTGTAATGACCTCATTTGTTCTTAATTGGTAAACTAGGATTTACCTGAATGATTACATGCTTGATTAGATTGAACATCATTTAGACTTGATTAATGATAGTAGATCAATTTTTATGTTTCAAACCTAAGAAGAAACTCTAACTATGATTTTAGTTTGAAGAATTAGGGTTTGAGAAATGTAAACCCTAATCGGAAAAAATTAGGGTTTTGATAGTACATGAATATGGAATTTGATCAGGATATCAGTGTGGTAAATGATTTTTCATATTTTATACAAATTTTGTATTTAATTGAATTTTGGATATGATATGGATAACACAATCATTCATATTGAAGAAAAATTTCCGAATATTTGAGTGTTCTTTGAATGTGGTTCTCGATCAAACTATACTTCGACTGAAATGTTGATAGAGTGCATTTCAGTAGTATAGTGTTTTATTTTTAATTATTTATTGGTAAGTCCAAATGATCTAAAATTTTTTATGGAGATCTTAAACTCAATACTAAAAAAATTTAAAATTTTCATAATTTTTGGATGCACTTAGACCTTACCAGTAGATGAATTACAGTAATTGACATTTCTATAGAATTCTGGATAGCAATGTACTATTCGAGTTTTTATTATTTAATGGAAGCTTGGAATGATCTCAAATTTTAAATGAAGCTTTATAACTCAATTATACACAACATTATAAATTATCATAATATTTCGAGGAGTACTGATCTCATAAATACACGAATTTTAAAAAACTTGTTTATGATAGCAAAAAAAAATTGCTGAAATAAGAAAAAGTATAGTAAGGGGTCAAAGTGAAATTGACCCAAGCAGCTCAATTGCTATATATGGACAACCTAACACACAAGGAGCTCTCATAATTCGTGATTCATTCCAGATAAATGAAATCCAAGAGAGATTGGGAGAGTTAGGGTTTGAGAGGAGAATTTGTTGGAGATGTTGACCTAGGGTTTTGCGGTCTGAGGAATGATGAAATCATGTAAGTTTAGCTTCTTTGCATAGACTTTAATGGTGAATCTTCTCTCACATGTCAAGATTCCGTCCCTCCTCTAATTATATCCAAAATGGTGTCAAAAATAACCCTTTTCTCACTCTTTCTTCATAATCCCTCATTTTTAGGGTTTCTGATTTGAAAGGAAGAAGAATTGGGTGAATTTCTAGGGATTTGATATGATATAGAGATTTTCAGGGACTATGTTTTTAAGGTCTTTTCACACCTTAGGGTGAGTGGGAAGATCCTTTAAATAGTATATTGTACGAAAATTGGTTAAATCATCCATAAACTTTAATTGCTTAGTATGCAACTACAAACCCTAAATTGTCTATTTGTTCTAAGTTGTTGCAAAATGATATGAAATGGATTCTTCCTCTGTTTGGATGAAGTTCAGATGATAAAATCATATTAGAAATGCATACAATCCATCCTAATGAGAATTCCCTAAGTATTCACAGAGGTTATATGAGTAAACTGAAATATAGGGAATTTGTCTATGACTGAAATTTGATGTATAAGTAAATAGAGAAAATTACTTATCTAGATCCCCTAGGTTATGAATGATTGTTTATCTAAATTCATAATACATATATGTCAGATACTATCTTGGATTTGGTTCAAAGTGAATAGTGTTTGTTGATGTCTTAGTAAAGAGGGTGAAACCCAAGATGCGAGGAAAGTTGGATATTTGCGAATAGATATCGGGAAATCCATTTGAAGGGATTCTCTTGACATGATAGACTTTATTTATTCAATGTTATTATTGATGCATGATATCCTAGTGAATGGCATGGAAACCCAAATTCAACTCAGTTCCAAGGTTTCATACATATATTGATTTTATATGATTTGTTGATAGTTGTCTTTATTCAATGAATGTTTGTCGACATGAAATCTTTATGGGAGCCATGTGAATAAATTGTTGCCTAGTGAGAGGTGAAAAGTTGTTTGATGGCCTTGTGAGCCATGAGAATACTTGTACAACCAGTGAAATGAATACCTTGGTCTAAGGACCTAAACGTAATGGTTACCTGTTATAGAGGTAACAATGTTATGTGATAATCTAAGGGTTTGAATACACAGATCCAGTAATCATGATAATGATGTGAAGGGATGAGAATTCCCAATAATGTGATTAGGGATTGAGATCCCAGGTATCATGTGTTTTAAAGATTTGAAAAGTACGTGATAGATGTATTACACCTTTCTTTGTAGCATTTGTGGTGACTAAATGAAACCCTAAGGCTAGGGTGTTCAACGAATCAAGTATTGTGATATCAATGTTCTCAGTTATTATTAATAATTCTTGTTATGATAAGTAATTAACTCTTAATTGAGTTATGAGATGCACAACTCAATATTTGGGTTGATATGCACGATTCTAGTGTGCATGTGCCAAGTGGACATGAAATCTATTTATTTAAGAATTTTAGTCTTCCTGCATGTATAGTATGTTGATTACTCATTATATTACAGTGTTTTGAATATACTACTCTGCCAAGTTTAGAATGATATACATGTTGTATTATAACTTCAAATAAGTAGACGCGACACCATAGAGATACTAGAGTCAAGTATAAGTAGGAGAAGGGTACAATGTAGAAAGAGCTTTCTAGGAATAATAAAATAATAGACTTAAGAGCCCTGAACACTTTAGAATCCCTATGAGAGGTCTGCGCCTTAGGGATGAAACGACCTAACCCTGGTGGTGCATCCAGTATACGGGGGTCAGAACGTACCAATAGGTGTTTTGGGGGACAAATCCCTAGTGGAAGTCTCCTTAAATTACAGAATGTAGTGTCCAACATCAACCAGAAATCTTGGTGGCACTAGAGTACAGAAAAGCCAAGAGGTGGCTTGACTCTCTTCCTGTGTTCTCATGTTAGAGGAGGAGTCCAGTTCAAGCCAGAGAGCCATTTCCCTATTGTAGACCAGGAGAGTAGTCAGACTCAGTATTTCTTGGGTGTGTCTGCTAAGTCTTGTACGGTGTGATCATAGTGTACTACGAGTCTTCATATGTAGAGTAAACTGCATATGATCAGGGCATAAGAAAATGAATGAGAGGTCAAAGAAGTGTGTATAGTTATTCAATTATTCTTTGTATGTTTCTGAATTATTAGTTCTCTTTGTTATCAATCAAGCATTTCATATATTGATTCACTCTTATAGATATCTAGAGTATCATGTAATATTTATGATTGTCAATTATTAGAGTCTTTAAAGCTTACTGCTGTTATAATTGATATTAGTTGCTCAAAAGTATATATGTAATTATATCAGTGCTTTAGACTACTTCTTTGAAGTACTCATTCACTGAGTGAGTAGGCTCACCCCTCTACTCAAAATTTTTACGGAAATCACATGGAATTGAAGAAGATACCATTGCATCAGAGTAGATCTACCACAAGAGTTAAGTCTGAGTGTAATTAAGTTCAGTCAGTCCCTATCACTCTAGGTCCTTGTATAGGTCTGAGAGAGAGTTATAAATAATGTTTTATATGTTTGTTTCATTAATAGGAGAGAATGTAAATAATTGTCATATCGTATGTACATGGAAGTGTGAGAAACATAATGAATGTATGGATGTGTATCATTAATGTTGAGATTACAATAGAGAAATAAAAGTTTAATTCTCTTGTAAAGTTAGTTTATGTGGTTCAATGCGAGAAAACAAAGAGTTTGAAAAAGAAGAAAAAGTTAACGGTGATCTTTGTATTACGTTAAATCCTCAATTTATGCCCTAATCTCATGATTAGTGGTAATTGTGAGATCGGGGTGTAACAACTTTGGTATCAGAGCTTAGGTTGAGTTGTGAGGGACCATTAAGTTAGTAAGTTAGAGTCATAAGTGTGGCAGATAGGAGATGTTATGATGTTAGCTCTGGGGATTTGAGTATTTGGATATCCTGGCCCGGTATCTGAGTACTTGGATTAACCAGTATCAAGCTACTATGTCTATTGTTTCATGTATACCCTGGCTAGGTATACAGTGGAAGGATGGGCTAGAGAGGAACCCTAGAAATATTAGGGTTAGAAACAAGATAAGTAACATGAATTAAGAGCATAAATATAAAATGAGATAGAACTTTCATTTCATATTGTTGTTTTATTTGAGATGAATAGAAAAGCTCTTATATGTTAGAATTCAAATATTCAATATTTTGAAATATATATGGGTCTTTAAGATTTGTTGTACACTATGCAGTTGTAGAATTTATTGATTACATTCTTTGTATCAAGTAGACTAGAAATCATCTTTGAATGAGATTTCCTAAGTGGATAAGTTTTCTTCCACACATTTGAGATGAATAGGAGTTGAGTAATCCTGAGTAGCTCTTGGCTTTAGCACTACAAGTTTGGCCTAGTCCGGCTGGCAGGATGCGTTACTATGATCTAATGACTCCTATTAGTAACATAACCAGAGTAAACCCGAGAGAGAAAGCTCCAACTTCTCTCTAGAAACACCCTAGGTCTCTCCCCCAACGGTCAGATCCATATGCCGCCTTCGGTGAGCATCTCCACCTGCTCTAGTGTCGACCAGACGAGCAACCCATCATATCACCCGGAATCTTCACAGCACCAGAGATCATCCACACACCAAGTATTTTCAACAACACTTAGGCTCATTGGCATCAGGTCTCTCCCCCCCTCCACCGACTACCTAGATCCTCGCTCCTCATTACTACTTCTATGGAAGATCAAAGATGGGCGATACCCCCAAAATAACATTTAATGTCTCCCACCCTTTTTCGTGGTTGCATGTAAGATCTTTACACCACCTGTTGAACTTACCCCTTCATGCGGAAGACTCTAGACTCTGGGGTGATCCTTGGGTTCATCTACTCTCTTTCCACTTGACGACTTCCTCAATATCCACTTGCTCTTACAGAAGGAATAAAATCTGAGTTGAAACTGAACACCACATTTTTCCTCTCTCGACATCTTCCATCCCATCATGAGAACATGGGGTTCTCTCATAATTCCTCTACGTCTAAACAAAAAACCCCAGAGACTTCTGGGTAAACCATCTTTCCATAGGAAAGAACTACATGAAAAGAAACCATCGGAGAAGCTCATATCTCTCATGACGACACCAATCGCTCCAAACATGGACTCCAGGTTCTCATTCATGGACTACCACCTTTCCAACACTGAGTTTCTCACCAGTGTACCACTCCCTAGGGTTTGGATCTACCACCACTTTGACATATCACTGGGACCCTACTCTGTGCGACTAGGTCACCGCTCTTTCGAGGTGACATTTGAAAGGTCCAAGACAGTTTATCGATGTTGGTCAAATAAAGTATCAACCATGCTCATTTCTGACAGCTGGGATAAGATGATCTTCGAACTTGGTCTCAGGCGGGAGTGGACCATCGACCTCAGACCGGTCGACCACAGAACTTTCTTGGCCTAGGTCTATGATCTCAACAACGAAACATCTCAACAACTACTTCCTAACTTCTCTAGGCAGAAGACATGTTCGATATCAACCTCTTCAAACTCAGTGGATCAACTTTTCGTCAGAGTTGTTCATCAACCTCCGATCGGTTCAAAAAACTGGCCAATCTCAATCTCATCTTGTCTGGAAGATGAAGAAGTAGAAGACATGGCAACATCGACTTACATCCCAGACATGAGCGTGGCCAGGTATACGCTCTCTGCTCCAATGCCCCCTTCTAATCTTTCAAACAGGCCTAATATCCCCCCATATGAAGAAAGCATATCTAGAGACAAAAATAAACTAAATCTTTCTTTCCCTTAGTTAGGACAGACCTCTTCGATTACCCTCATTCAGGTGTGCATAGGTAAATTTTACCCCTCACATACATGGCAGAAAGCTCCCCTTAGATGACCTTTTCGAGCGCTTTTCTACAACATCTATAAAAACAGAAACCACTCATCCCTCAGGTGTCCAAATCATTTTACCTGCTTTAGGTGTCTGCAAAAATGGCACATAAAAAAACACTTCCTAGCCAACACCAAGTCTACAAACTACAACCCTTTCCAAAGAAAGGGACGACACTTCCCCAAAACAAAATCTTCTTCCCACACTTCTTTTCAAACTATCCACCAATTACCCAGGAAGGACCAATCCAATCTCCAATACAAAACAAATCATTTCTCCCTCTTTTCCTGTAACCCTTTTGCATGCTTAGTAGAAGCTCCACTCCTGCCTCAACATGTAAACGTCCCAGATAACCTATGCATGCATAAATACCATACCCCTCTTACTAGTTCAAAACCCATCGCTCTATACAATCATCTCCCCCCTAAAGATCAAGCACACCCTTCTGCTCATCAACCTCCTAAGAATAACTCATCCTCTCTAAAATCAAAACTTAGTTCCCAAAAACCATTTTCCCGTATGGAATCACCAGCTCACCTATAATATGCCATAGCCCTCGACCTTCTAGCCAACTCCATGAGACTCCTCAAAGGTTTTACACTAAGAAGCATCTTGGTGACCATTGACAACAACATAGACAACAACCAGGTTAACATTCTAGACATCACCAGAGCCATTGCCTTGCTTATCCCAGAACACACCGTCCTCAAACCTAAGATCTTCTCACCTACCCAATTGATATACTTGGTTCCTGAAGGAACAAAGACAAATCATCTTTTCAACCAAGTCTTGTCCATCCCTTGCGGTTCTAGCTTCATCCAAGCAAAACTCTCAAAATGGTCAGCTGAGCTTGGGGCATTTGAAGCACCAACTAGTGGATCAGATTGGGTAGCTATCTCCAACCTTTCACCTAATCTTTGGGAAGTTGAGATCTTCAGAGGAATACCCCATTCCATAGGATCCACTCTTCAATACATCAGCCCTGAAACCCTCTATCCCACACAATACATAAAAGCTTATTGCCTCTTTGCAGTTAAATAAGCCATCTCATTGCCAACTTCCATCAACATCAGGTTGGGAGAATCCATGTACAATATTAAGCTCTCTACTGAGAACCCATCTGAGACAAAGACAACTTTCTCAGACCTCTCGACCCACCCACCCTCTTGGTTGTGCCCTTCTAAAGGTCAAAAACCACAAAACCCTAACAGAAAAGTTGGTGAAAGACATCTAGTGTAGGAGAGGAAAAACATCTCGACTACATCATCATGAAACTTAAACAAATCCCAAAATCTTAAAAGACCTAGATCCTCATCCCCTTCCAAACACCGACCAACTTCCTCCTTCATTAGACCTGACCAAACTTTCCCTTCCACCACCAAGGAAAACAACAACACCATCAACATCAGCCCAAGTACCATGCATAAACTCAAGTCAGTCATTATTGATGAAATTAGATCCTCACAGAGTCCTCAGTAGAAAAGCAAAGGACAAGGAGAAGGTGTCATCAAGCCAACACAAGCTCTACTGCCCAGTCCAGAAGGCATCAAGATAAAACACATCATCAACCGCCAGGACACAGGTATATCGACAAACTATTCTACTCAATCTTTTATTTCAACCCACTCATACTTAGTTGATATAACCTCTCCTATGATAAATTCATCAAATTATGATCTTGACAACATTGAAGACATTGCATCCTGGTCAAATATCACTTGCTTCACAAAATTTGCAAAAAAGATAGGTATAAACTTTGAAGATGACAATAATGCACATAAAACCTTACATGATATAGAACACTTCATGGGGTGGGCAAACCGCTGGGAAGTAAAAGACACCAACACCTTTTTTGACAAGATGAAAATCCAGTAAACACTTCCTACTGGACAGACATAATCTCTTCTTAGATTCCAATGAAAATCTCTTCATGGAATATCTGTGGGGCGGCCAGCCTAAAAAGACGCAAAGAAATTTGCTACCACATCTACAAAAACAACATTGACCTCATTACTATTCAAGAGACCAAATCTCACCTTACACCTTTTGCCCTCAAAACTATTGGTGGAAATAGAATTACTTTGTGGTTTCAGATTCCTCCTACTGGTATTAAAGGGGGGCTTCTGGTGGGACTAAATAACTAGAATTTTACTATCTCTGATTCTACCAGTCTTGACTTCTCTATCACTCTCTCTCTCTCTCAATAATAGGTTGGATGGCTATAACTAGTTCATTACAAGAGTCTATGGGGAACCAGGAAACAACAAAGCAGCCTATCTTTCTGAACTGGAAAAAATCCTTACCAAATACCATCAAACCCCCTGGATTATTGTAGGTGATTTAAATCTCATTACCCAAGCCTCTGACAGAACAAACATCTCCAAAACTTTCCAAAACATGTCACCAGTAGATAAACACTTTACAACCCAACTAGCAAAACACAACATGATCGATATCAAACCAGCTAACGCTAGTTACACCTAGTCCAGAAACCAAACCTATACCAAGCTTGACCACTTCATCTGCTCCCCTCTTTGGGAAGAGAAATACCCCCTTTCCACATTCCACACGGCGCACAGAGCCATCTCAAATCATTTCCCTATTATACTAGACACTATCAATGTAAAATGGGGAAAAAGACCATTTCGCTTTGACAATTTCTGGCTCACCTTCAATAACTTCTCAAACCAATGTGCTAATTACTGGAGCCTAGCGAAACCTAAAACCACAAATATGGGATTGCACATTCTCCATAAAACTAAGCAAGTGAAAATCTTCATCAAAAATTGGATACTCCAACACCCAAAAAACCTCACCAACACCTTAAAAAAACTGGAACAACAATTCCATTTTGTAGACCAAGACCCATCAACGGACCCTGATCTTGTCTAAACTATCATAGATGAAATGGAACACATAAAAAACTGCCTACACATTAAATTGAAACAAAGAGCAAAGATAACTTGGGCAAAATAAGGAGATAGGAATACCAAATTCGTCAACAAAACTTGTAAGAACAATCATAGAAAAAACACCATCACATACCTCAAAATCCATGGTTCTATCTCTATCAATAAATCATCTATCATTACCCACATTATTGAACACTTTCAAAAAATCTTCAACACCCACCACCAACCTTACTGCCTAAATGAGATAGATTGAACTCTTCTGTGTCCAAACAAAATCCCGCAAGCTCACTCTCTTATCCAAGCCTTCACCCCAGACGAACTAAACCAAGTCATTAAATCTCTGGGTCTGAACAAATCTCCTGGACTAGATGGATTAAATGTGGAATTCTACCTGGACAATTGGGATCACTAAAAAGAGACTTCCTAGCCTTGTTGATGGGTGTATATCTGAGTAACAATGCCAACAAAATCATGAAACATATAAACAGAACCTTCATAGCTCTTATCAAATAATCTGAACAACGAGACCTCATCTCACAATACATGCCTATCAGCCTAATCAACACCTCTTATAAAATTGTTGCAAAAATTTTGACGAACAGATTTAAGCCACACATCAACCATATTATTCCTCTAAACCAAAATGCATTCCTTAAAGGATGAAGCATTCAGGATGATTACCTGATGATCAACAAAACCATCCGCCATTGCCATATTAACAAATCCCTAGTCTTAGCCATTAAACTAGATTTTGAAAAAGCCTTCGACTTTGTAAATTGGCAATGCCTCACTGATACCCTCAATGCTTGAAAAATGGATCCATTGGATACATGCTTGTATATCCACAAATCATTTCGCAACCGTAATAAATGGAGTTCTTTTTGGTTACTTCAAAAACTCAAATGGCCTAAGACAAGGGGATCCTCTATCCCCTTACATTTTTATCATTGTTACTTCTATCCTGAGTAGAATGATACAACTAGGTGTTGAAGGAGGTCTAATTAGATCTCCCCTGGAGTGTCATGAGAACATAATACAATTTGCAGATGACACTATCATCCTTATCACCCCTGAGGACAAATCCATCATCAACACAATCATAATCATAGGAATCTTCACATACATATCGAGCCTCAAAATAAACTTGCAAAAATCCCTCTATTTTTGGGGTCCACATCGAACAAACTATGATGAGAATATTCAAAGACTTATTGATATGCAAGATAGACAATTTTCCTATTAACTACATGGGTCTTCCTATCACTCCTCTCAAAATCTCCCACTACACTTGGACCTCGATCATCAAGAGGATCAACTACAAACTATCATCTTGGACAAATAATTTCCTCAATTTGGTCGGCCATCTCTGTCTCCTCAATACTATCATCACATCAATAAAACTAGAAATACCATTGATAAAATTCGTAGAAATTTCCTTTGGAACAATCACCACAAATCCCCAAACTTAGGCCAACACTTTCACCTGGTCAACTGGGATACCATCACAACCCCCACTAACCAAGGAGGATGGGGAATTATCAACCAAGAAAATCATGATTTATGTTTGATCACAAAAATAATAAACTACCTGGCCAATAACAACAACAAAATTTGGAGAAACATGCTGACAAATAAATATTACCAAAAGTTCCCTCCCTGGCATAAAACACAAAACAAGATCACCTCCCCTCTTTGGAAATACATAAACAAACATGTTACTCACATTAAATAGAACATCAACTCCCCCCCCTCACTCACACAAACTCATTTCATTATGGATGACACGTGGTATAAACACCAAATTGTTCTAAACATGCAAACTTCTTGGACTATACCAAATAAACTCAAAAATTTATCTACTGCCAAAGCTCATGGCCTCCTGGCTAGTAATAGACGTAACTCATTAAAAAGGTGTTTGCTTTTGCACCTTAATTAAGAGGACATTAGGAACCTGACCCTAGAACTAGAAAACAATTCCTCAAACCGGATCTATTGGAGATGGGGAGAACTTTATACTATCAAACTAGCCTACAACCACCTGACGTTTAGAGGTATCTCCCCACCCTCCTCCTCACTTTGGAAACATAAGTTGCCGCATAAACTCAAGACCTTCTTTTGGCTCCTGCTTAATAATAAATTGCTAATAGACCAAAACCTTTCCAAAAGGGGTTTATATGGTCCTTCGAGGTTCTCTATATGTCTTGGTAACTCTGACTCTGTGCAACACTGGTTTTTCCATTGCTGCTTTTCCAGCAACATCATCTCGCATTTTCTCAGGGTTGATAAACTAAACCACAATTTCACAACTATTCCAACTGGTCTCACACCGACCAAAAAAAACTACACCCTCAATGGGAACGACTTCTTAGTCACTATATGTTGGAACTTATGGAGAGAAAGAAACAATAGAATATTCAACAACACCATAAAACCAAGGAGCACCATCATCACTCAGATTATATCAGATCATCTTATCCTTTCACGTTGTAGGGAAGAAGACAAAGGAGGGCTCAGAAGACTCACAGGAGGGGGAATCAGAGGCTAGATTTCTCTGCGACCTGAAGGCGATGATGGATGATGAAACTGAAACTAGCCTACTGCTGCAATAGATAGGATTTTGAACTGTCTCCATGGATTGGTGTTAAGCACTTGAACTCTAGTTGATATGCTTTGAGGCTTGTTATGGGGTGCCTCCCCCACAAACTCTTCCCTTTCTTTATACAAAGCTCCCCGCCTTTTATTTTAGTGCATCAATAGTGTAACATCAGACATAGCATGTGCTAGCTTGCTTATGTCTTTTATAAATGAAGGATATTTTATCAAAAAGAAAACATAACAAGAGTAAATTATGGATAGATTAGATCCAAATTCTAGTATGAATGTATATACTCTAAGATTTTGAAGTATAAGGGAAAGGGAAACACTGGGATAACTAAGAATCAGTTGGAACTGATATCTGAGATCCAACTTTGGGGCCTCATATGAGAAACCCTTAATTGGGAATAAAGGAACACGAAATAAGGTTCATATTAAGTTTAATTATTAGTATTATATGAACTCTAAATATGAAATATGGAAAAGATATGAGAAAAGTATGTAAGGGCCAAGATAGTAAGAATAAATCATGAGGAATGCATCATATAATCGAGTACAATGCTTTTGTGTACTCCAAAGCAAAGGGAAAATAGAAGAAAAGAGTTAAGTATACAATAAGTACATAGAAGTGAAGAGTCTTCAGAAGATTTAAAGTGAAGAGAACTAGATAAGCATGTAAATCATAAAACTAGGATAAGAAACATAGTTGAAACAAAGAGAAATGTTGGGAATATTGAGCTTGATTAAGGAATGAGGGTTATGATATAATTGAGAGCATGTAATGTATACCTTTATTAATAAGTTTAATACATTCATCCTTACTGCCTTTGGATTCTAAGTCTCAAAATCATCTTCTCTTTCATATCATGCTTAATGAGAGCAATGTGGTAATGAAGTGATAAGAAAATGAATAATATATGATGCATAACTACTATGGTAGAGGCATCTAGTGAATGTAATAATGACACAATATGATGATGAAACCCTAGTAGGGTAATTGAGAATGTAATCTATCTGAATGGCCAAGTAAGAGAAAGGAAATTCAATTGATAAGATAAGGAAGACTTTAGTAAAACTTGTGATATCCAAAGTTTGACTTTCAAATTAAGGGAGCAAAGTTACACACAACAACGTCATGCTATTGATAAGGGCCAAACCGTAGAATGTTTAGAGTTTTAGTAGTTCAAGGGTTGTCACTAGTGATTTGACCTTGAATACTAGCATCTCTATAAAACAAAATCATGTGATTTGCACTATGAGAAGTAAATTAGCACTGATAGTAATCCTAGCTAATCTGAAAGGTTGATGAACAATATGAAAATTATTTAGAGCAAGGGATAAGAAATAAATTTGAAATGTAACAAGTGTGTTTTGAACAAAAGAAGAAGTGCAAGATGAGAAAAGTATAATCTAAAAAAAATTCGTGCAGTGAAAATCAAGAATGATGAATAATCTATTCTTAGCTTGTATGTTTCAATTTTAGGGATGTTTAATCTACATGATTTAAATGAGAAATATAAGTAGCAAAAAGTAATTAGTAATGAATCAGAAGAGAGATAAGAGAAAACAAATGGAGGGTTACCCTAAATAAGGTAGTCTTACCTATTCACTCATATGAATAGAAGGGATGATAACCATATTGCATTGATATGTAACCCTAATGAGGTATAGCTTGTTATACCTAGCTTTAATATAATTAACTGATGGTAATTGGGTATTAATAGTCCTTGAATGACTAATATAATCATGGAGTACTTTGTTACTGTTGTTGAAACCCTAGTATGTTATAACCCGATGGTTACACCTTAAATTATGTGTAGGCTCATACTTGAGAATAGTATGGAATGTGATTGTAATGCTTCACCTTATGCATCCATGATGCAATGGGGATGTCATGAGTAGTATTGTACAATTGCTGTTGAATCTAGTCTTCCAACTCAAGACTATTTTGCTATTTGAGTAGCACAATTGTAAAATTCAACAAAACATGGTGAACTCTCTTTTGTGACTTAGAGGTAATACATAACAATAGTACATATTGAGCCATATGAATTGAGATAGTTTGATCAGATTATCAATGTTGAGGTAACACCTCAAGACTATGAAAATATTGAAATGGTTGTTTCTCTCTCTTCTATGATTGATTGTGGCATAGAGAATTCTTTTGTTATCATTGAGCAATCAAGATTTAACATGGTGTGATTAGAAAAGAAATAAAGGACTTAATGTTGAAAACTGCATTCAAGTATGAAATACAAGAATATAATGACATGTAAGATTTCAAAAGCTTAAAATAAACCTTGAAAGTACTTTTCTTGCACATTTATATTTCGGGGATGAAACCTTTTAAAGGGGGTGAGAATTGTAATGACCACATTTGTGCTTAATTGGTAAACTAGGGTTTACCTGAATGATTACATGCTTGATTAGATTGAACATCGTTTAGACTTGATTAATGATAGTAAATCAATTGTGATGTTTCCAACCTAATAAGAAAATCTAACTATGATTTTAGTTTGAAGAATTAGGGTTTGAGAAATGTAAACTGTAATTAGCAAAAATTAGGGTTTTGATAGTACATGCATATGGAATTTAATTAGGATAGCAGTGTGGTAAATGATTTCTCATATTTTCTAAAAAAAAATTATTTAATTAAATTTTGGATATGATATGGATAAATAAATCATGCCTATTGGAGAAAAATTTCAGAATATTTGAGTGTTCTTTGAATGTTGTTCTTGGTCGAACTATACTTCGACCGAAATGCTAACAGAGTGCTTTTTAGTAGTGTAGTGTTTTATTTTTATTTATTTATTGGTAAATCCAAATGATCTGAAATTTTAAATGGGGATCTGAAACTCAATCTTAAAAAACATGTAAAATTTTCATCATTTTTGGATGTGCTTGACCTTATCCGTAGATGAATTACAGTAACTGACATTTCTATAGAATTATGGATTGTAGTGCAATATTCTATTTTTAGTTATTTAATGGAAGCTTGGAATGATCTCAAATTTTAAAAGACGTTTTGTAACTCAATTATGCACCACATGATAAATTATCATAATTTTTGTAGGAGGTTTGATCTCTGAAATATACGAATTTACAAAAACCTTTTTATGACAGAAAAACAAATTTGCTGAAATAAGAAAAAGTATAGTAAGGGGTCAAAGTGAAGTTGACCCAAGAAGCTCAATTTCTCTATATGGTCAACCTAACACACAAGGATCTCTCATAATTCGTGATTCATTCTAGAGAAATAAAATTCTAGAGAGAGTGTGTGTGATGACCAGACAACAAATCAGATTGTCACTGTGTAATTAATGCGGAAGAAAACATTAACAGTGGATTACTGAAATTCACTAAAAATTAAAAGCAATTGCAAAGAGATCCATTTCTAGGAAACTCTTATAACAAGAACCAAAATATTATATATACATTATGGTCCACAAAGTACATACCATGTACCCTTTTCTTCTCGAGGATTACATACAACAGTTGCTCTGTTAAATCTACACATAAGAAACATAAAGCCTCGAGGCATTTAATACCAAATCTCAGATTGATCATAAAAGCACTAACTACTAACTCCAAGGACCTAAGAGTACAGAGACAACACACAGGACTCATAACTGCAAGACACAAAAGTCAGTATCTCTACCTGAGATATCACTATTGTCCCTGTTGCTGCTGTCCTTCCCCTGGTGTATGGTTCCTGCCTTCTCGTCTGCGTCCACTTAAAAATGTTGGTGATCAACAGAGTGAGACCCATGTCCCAGTGAGAGGTATAACTCTCTGCCACAAATATTATTATTGCAGATAAATAGTATAAACTGAGCAGAGGAATCTCTATTGAAAAGTAGGATTTAATCATTATTAAGTAGGATAGAGCAATATCATCTTTTAAAGCATTACAACTATAAATGATAAAGTAGTAAATCATCTATTCATTTTAATAAGGAATATGAAGAACATGTAAAACATTTATCCATTTAGGATACAGTAAGAAATGTAACATCAATCAAAGATTTCCATATTTCATCATTAAGCAAATACGCTACACGGCTGATTACATTTTACAATCATACTTATAACCTTAGGAAGTGATCTGTACCGCTCAAATCCAACCTTCGGTTGCGAAACCCAAAGTTGGTGCCATACAAGATCAAAGGAAGAGTCAGACTCCTCGATCTCATCCATCTTGGTCAGTGTGAGACTACAAGTAGGACCGCAGTCTCTTGCTTAAGTGACCTCAGTCACAGGGTTACCTCCCATAGGCTACCCATTCTCTATCCCATCTTGGTACAGGTCCCAGTGCTAGTAAATCTGAGCCACAGACTAGTTCACCGTGCTCCCTGAGCCATGAACACATTCATGCTCCATCACACTGAGCCATGGGCCTGTTCACCATTCTCTTAAACATATCTTGAGTCTACAACCGAAGTTGCACTCTAATCCTTCTATTTTTGGCTAGAAGAAACACCATATATTCAACAATATATGCTCCAGATTAACCAACAGGAGAACCCATTTCACCATTATCAACTACTGACGATGATGGATCTATGGCCAATGCTCTACATGATAATACTCCACTTGATTATTTAAGTATATTACCATATTCTTTTAGCATCACTCCAATTTTCAAACAAGAATTATTATGACAAATGCTACATGAAACATGTAATACTTTTATCAAGTACTCTTCAGAACTTTATAAAACATTGGGATCTCAATCCCTATTTCATTACTGGGAATTCACATCCCTCAACAATATGATCAGCATGTTCACTGGATTTGGGTATTCAAACCCTTAGTTCATCACTGAACATGGTTACCACTATCAAGTAACTATTACCTCCAGGTCATCTGACCAAGGTATTCATGATACTTGTTACACAAGCATCTCACATAGCTCACCAGGCATATTCAACTTCTTGTTACTTCTCACTAGGGAACAAATAAAACAATGGCTCACAAGGACCATTAACATCATAGCTCATACCTGGTTATGCTCATCATCTCATGATACCTGCATGGTTAGTATACTTGATAACAACCATATCAATTACATATCAACATTATGCAATACCAAGATAACATCACTATTCCCTCATTAGGGTTAGGATTTCCCATCTTTATCAATTAGGTTTCACATGCATCATCCTATATTAGGGTTTCACATTACATCACCCTTTACTAGGGTTTCACATTACATCACCCTATATTAGGATTTCACATTACATCACCCTATATTAGGATTAGGGTTTCCCATCTTTATCAATTAGGGTTTCATGATCACATTATCAAAAATCAAACCCTAATTCAAAACTCCATGCCTCTTGGAGAATGTATTTATATTAAAATTAATATCCAAAACCTAACTCATTGTTTCACATGTCTAGAATTACATAATACCTCCATAAGTATTCAATTAAACTTATGTATTGTAATTTTCCTTATTGATTAGGCTTTCCATTCTCCATTGATTAGGGTTTTATGATTACCTCATTAACCCAAACTCTAAGTCAGTGCTTCAACATATCTTGGAGCACAAAGCATTATTTAAATATTAAATCATACTTATCATTGTTCCATATACTAGGAACACACATCATCCAGCATAACTTATTCAATTGACTTAACCATTCACTAAATACATGCACCTATGCTTATCATAGTGTATTGTATTTATTACTTTCATAGGCATCAAGTGATAGTCATTCTAATTATACTAATCACCTAAGTACTTTAGAGGTACTTCCATTGAAGTCAACCTTGAGATACTCTTCAACTACTTATGGGGTTATTAGTACTCACATGGTTTGAATCAATTGGACCTTCAAACAGTTTGAACCAATTGAACCTTCAAATGGTTTGGCCCTAAACCTTCAAACGGTTTGAGACCGTTTAGACCTTCAAACAGTCTTGGTCTTAACCATCAAATGGTTTGAGACCATTTAGACCTTCAAACAGTCTTCGTCTTAACCTTCAAACGGTTTGAGACCATTTAGACCTTCAAACAGTTTGAGACCGTTTAGACCTCCAAATGGTTTGAGACGATTTAGACCTTCAAATGGTCTTGGTCTTAACCTTCAAACGTTTTGAGACCGTTTAGTCTTATTAGGGTTTGAAACTGTTTGACCCTTGAACGGTTTGAAACTATTTGATAAAATCAACTTTGAAATCGTTTTAAATCTAAACGATTTTAGACCATTTGGTCCTCAAATGGTTTGAGACTATTTGGTCCTAAAACGGTTTGAGACCGTTTGGTCAATTCAGAGTTGAAACCGTTTGAACCTAAATTATGGTTTTGACATCAATTGATCTAGGGTTTTGGAACCAATTCAGCTAGGGTTCTGAAATCAATTGAGTTTGATTGCTTGAAGTTATTATGTCATAAGACCAATTGATCCTTTAATCCATTGTAACTGTTTGGTCTCTAATGGTTTTGAAACCATTTGGTTTCTAATGGTTTTGAAACCGTTTGACCTCTAACGGTTTTGAAACCGTTTGGTCACCAATTGATTTGAAACCGTTTGGTCTCTAACAGTTTGAAACTGTTTGACCAACACAATGAAATCGTTTGTTCTTTATATTCTTGGGGTGTGTGCTATGATGATTTCATCATCATCAAACTTCAGACCTCCAAATTCTACTATCATATATATGATGAGTTCATCAATTATTCAAGAAGAAAATAAAACGTTAACATATGATTAGAAATTGAAATCAATAATAACATTGATGAGTTCAAGTTATATAACCCACCTTCAAAGTAGCTTCAAATCTTCAAGTTTTTCATCTCTAATGGTGAAAGAAGCTCCTTCAACTATCCAAGGTTCGTTTCCAACTCTTTGTATGCAAAAGATAGCCAAGGTTGAGCATTGGATAGAAGAGAGAAGAAAACAAATGTTGAAATCCGACTTCAACCATCAATTAAAGGTTGAAGATGATCATGGAGCTTACCTTCAGCTTGGGGAACATTTCTCTCCTTCTCTTAAGCTCCTTAGTCATCGGCCAAAGCAAGGGAAGAAAGTGGTTTGCAAAAATAGCCTTTCAAGTAAGGAGAAAATCGAGTATATGTAATTGATTTTCTAGGAGAGAGAAAGTAGGAGAAAATTCATCCACTTTAATGCCACATGCCCCCTCCCTTATTTGCCTTCGAAGACATCTTCTTTTCCCCTCAATTTCCTTTCATTTATCCTTGAATTAAAAGGAACCACTTAAGCACCTTAATCATTATAATACTATTATCTATTTTTAGTGGACATTACTTTTTAATTAACAAATGTGAGTGGATTTCTTCACCTACTTAGGATATTTCGGTGCCACTCAAGGAATTTGGACGTCCTCCCACTATATGATTTCTCCCATAACATTTTTAGCTGATGGGCTCTTCAATTAATATATTGATTTGTTCTTCAAAATAAATTAGGGTTTCATTTATGCTTAAATCTTGATTATTTTATTATCAAGATTATCTCTCCTCAAAAGTAGTTCAAACAAGACGCCCCATTCTTTTTATTTTCTCTAAATGATACCAAGAAACAATAGGGATACTTTTGAAGTGGTATTTTACATATTCAACCCTAGATTTTGAGTAATTTGCAAATTATACCAAAACTAGCATTCAATACACAAGCATTACTCAAACAAACTCCTTCTTGGAACTTAGGCTTCCACAAGCCATAATTTCGCATCATTCTCATTCCTATGATGCTTTAAACTTGAGGAACATTTATCATGTAACATTTGCAAGGTAACCCCTTAAATTGGGTAAATTGCGCTTTAATCCAAAATAGGTAAAATATTGTTTCAACATTATTCAAATAGGACCAAAATTGAAACATAAGTTCTCCTTTAGTCTTAATTACTTTTCAAAAGATAAAGACAAGAATCTAAATGACTTACTTAAGCAAAACTTCTAGGGTTAAGGCATAACCCATGCCAGGGATGTTATAATTATCCACCCCTAACAGTGATTTCGTCTCCGAAACCATCAAGAGAAAAGAGAAGGGTACTTCCTCCTCATCTCTTCTTCTAGCTCCCACGTAGCTTCTTCAACACCATGATGATTCCAAAGAACTTTCACAAGAACTATGCCTTTCTTTTTCAACTTTTTGATTCTCCTATCAAGAATCAACATTGGTCCCTCTACATAGGATATATTTTCATTTAACTCTACCTCCACAGGTTGCAATACTAACTCTGTATGAGGATGACACTTTTTCAGCATGGATATATGGAATACTGGATGCAATCTATATAGTTCAGGTGGCAACTCCAACTTGTAGGCTACCTTTCCAATCCGTTCAATGATTGGATAAGGCCCCATAAACCTAGCATCTAACTTACCTCTCTTTCCAAATCTAAGAACACCATTCCAAGGTGAGACTTTGAGATATACTCTGTCTCAAACTAGGAATTCTACAGGTCTTTGCCATTTATCAGCGTATGACTTCTGTCTATCCTGTGCAACCTTTAATTTTTTTTGTATTACTTTAATCTTCTTAGTTGTTTGTTGCACTAATTCAGGACCCAAAAGTTGGTATTCTCCTATTTCATGCCAGCACAATGGAGATCTACAATGTCTACCATATAATGCTTCATATGGTTCCATATCAATACTGTACTGATAACTATTGTTGTAAGAGAATTCTATTAAGCTCAAGTGTATATCCCAACTTCCTACAAACTGAAGGACACATGCCCTAACAAAATCCTCCAAAGTTTGTATAGTCTTCTCAGATTGTCCATCTATCTATGGGTGAAAGATGGTACTAAACCTTAACTGCGTACCCAAAGATTTATGTAGTCGTTCCCAAAAACGACTCATGAACTGGGGACCTCTATCAGAAACAATTGTAGTTGGAACCCCGTGTAAATGAACTATCTCATCTATATAGATCTGTGAAAGTTTCTCAGCAGTGTAGGTTGTTTTGACAGAAAGAAAATGTGCTGACTTAGTCAACCTATCAACTATCACCCAAATGGAATCATGACTTTTAGCTGTTCTTGGCAAACCAACCACAAAGTCCATGGTTATGTGATCACATTTCCACTGTGGTATAGGTAAAGGTTGCATTGTTCCTGTGGGATTTTGATGTTCATCTTTAACCTATTGACTCACTGGACACCGCATAACAAACTCAGCTACATCTTTCTTCAAACTGGGCCACCAATACATATCCTTGGTGCTCCCTGGATGCATTACATACATAGATGAATGAGCTTCCTCCAAGACTATCTTCCTTAAGTCATTGGCATCAGGTACTACCATCCTACCATGGTAACAGACTACCTCATCATCTGACTCATGAGAACCATCCTGTTTCTCAGTACCATACTTTGACCTGATTTGCTGAATCATAGTATCAGCCGGTTGTGCCTCTTTGAACTATTTTTTCAGTGTAGCTTTTATGTCCATCTCAGCTAACAGTCCAGCTAACAAGGATACTTTAAGTTGTACATTGTTTTGCCTCAAAGAGACAAGCATGTCTTGTTTAAAGCACACTAAAGAGTTCAGTTGTGCTTTGTCTATGTTTGGCGATGATGATTTTCTACTTAGTGCATCAGCCACTACATTAGCCTTTCCTGGATGATAATCAATTGTACAATCGTAGTCCTTGATTGACTCCATCCAACGGCGTTGTCTCATATTCAACTCATGCTGTGAAAAGATGTATTTTAGGTTCTTATGGTCCGTGAAAATCTGGAATGTCTCTCCATAGAGATAATGTCTCCAGATCTTCAACGCATGAACCACTGTAGGTAATTCTAGCTCGTGTGTTGGATAATTTTCCTCGTGTTTCTTAAGCTGTCAAGAAGCAAAAGAAATCACTTGTTTATCCTGCATCAACACACATCCTAGATCATTCTTAGAAGCATCTCAAAAAACAATATACCCCTTCCCTTGCTCGGGTAACACTAACACAGGTGCACTTGTCAACCTTTCTTTCAACAACTGGAAAGAATGCTGACACTTGTCATTCCAGACAAAAGGAACCTCCTTCCTGGTCAACTTGGTTAGGGGGAATGCTACATAACTAAAGTTCTTAATGAACCTCCTATAGTAGCCAGCCAGTCCTAGAAAACTACGTATCTCCATTGGTTTCTTTGGTTGTTCCCACTCCAAGATGGATTCTACCTTTTTAGGATCAACACGGATAACTAAGGCAAATATTATGTGTCCTAGGAAAGACACTTCTGATAACCATAATTCACACTTGCTAAACTTAGCGTATAGCTTGTGCTCTCTCAATAAAGTCAGGGCCTGACGGAGGTGTTGCTTATGTTATTGAACATCTCTACTATAAATCAGGATGTCATCTATAAATACTACCATGAATTGATCAAGGAATGGTCGGAAGATTTTGTTCATGAGTTCCATGAATACAGCTGGTGCATTAGTTAGTCCAAATGACATAACTATGAACTCATAGTGATCGTACCTTGTTCTGAAGGCTGATTTAGGAATGTCACTCTCCTTGATACGTAACTAATGATATCCTGACCTCAGATCTACTTTAGAAAAGATACTTGCACCACTCAACTGGTCAAATAGGTCATCTATCATTGGCAGAGGATATTTGTTCTTTATGGTTACTTTGTTTAGTTGTCTATAGTCGATGCATAATCGTATAGACCCGTCTTTCTTTTTCACAAAGAGAACCGGAGCACCCCATGGTGAAGTACTCGGTCGAATAAAACCCTTTTTAAGCAACTCCTGTAACTGTTTCTTGAGTTCTGCCATCTCAACAGGTGCCATTCTATAAGGTGTTTATGCTATTGGTTGTGTACCCAGGATTAGATTAATCTCAAAATCAATCTCTCAGGGTGGAGGAACACCTAGAAGTTCCTCAGGAAACACATCCTCAAATTCCCTAACAATCAGAACTTCAGAAAGACTACGACTCTCTACTTTGGTATCTACCACACGTGCCAAGTATGTGAAGCATGCTTGTCGCATCAGCTTTTCAGCTAACATAGCTGACACTAGATAGGTTGGAAGAATCTTTCTATCCCCCTGAAAGGCCCATACATCACCATAGTCTGAGAACATAGCCTGCTTGGAACCACAATCCAAGACAAACTTATACTTTTCTAGGGTGTCCATCCCAAGGATTATGTAACATCCCTGACCTGGGTTAAGGCTTAACCCTAGAAGTTTTTCTTAAGTAAGTCATTTATATTTGTGTCTTTATCCTTTGAAAAGTAATTAAGGCTCAAGAGGAACTTATGTTTCAATTTTGGTCCTATTTGAATAATGTTGAAACAATGTTTTACTTGTTTTGGACCAAAGTGCAAATTACCCAAGTTGAGGGGTTAACTTGCAAATGTTAGATGATAAAATTTTCCTCAAATGTTGAAGCATCATAAGAATGAAAATGATGCAGAGGTATGGCTTGTGGTAGCCTGAACACCAAGAAAGAGCTTATTAAGCAATGTTTGGGCATTAAAACCTAGTTTTGGTGTAATGTGCAATTTACCCAACATCTAGGGTTCAATATGCAAAATACCACTTCTAGAGAGTCCCTAATGTTTCTTGGTATCAATTAGAGACAATAAAATTAGAGGGGCATCTCATTTGAATCTCTTTGGGGGAGAGAGAATCTTGATATTAAAATAATCAAGATTTAATCATAATCGAAACCTTAATTCAATTTAATGCATAAATAAATATATTAATGGAAGTGTCCTTCAACCAAAAATGTGATGGTTGAATTTATATAAGTATGGACGTCCTTGTGCCTTGCAATGGCACCAAAATATCTAGAGTGAGTGGAGTGCCCACTCACATTAGTTAAAGAAAAAGTAATATCCACTAATTTTTTGATATTATTATTATATTGATTAAGGTGCTTAATTTGTTTTCTTTTAATTCAAGCATAGAAGAGTAATTCGAAGGGGAGGATGATGGCTTCATGTTAAAGGAAGTTAGGGGGATAAGTGGCACTTATATTGAGAATTTAAAGATTTTTATAACACTTTCTCTCTCTTGAAATTCCCTTACATATACCCCATTTTTCACCCACATGAAAGACTCTTTTCAAATCTACTTTCTTTCTTTCTTTGCTTCGGACAAACACAATGTAGCTTAGGAGCAATAGGAGTACGTACCCCAACCAGTAGGTAAGCTCCATAGTCGTCTTCAACCTTGAATTCATAGTGGAAATCGAATTTCAACACTCATTCTCTTCTTTTCTCCATTCAATGCTCAACCTTGATAATCCTTTGCATCCAAAGACTTGAGAACGGACCTTAGATAGTTGATAAATCTTCATTCACCATTGAGGACGTGAATCTTGAAGCTTGGATTCAACTTTGAAGGTGGGTTATATCACTTGAACCCTTAAATATCATTATTGGTTTCATTTCTTCATCATGTGTTGATTCCTTTTTCATTTATGATTTTCCTTTTGATTAATTGTTGAAATCACCATAAAGATCACAGAAAATTTCGAAGGTTTGTAGCTTGAAGATGATGATGTCATCTTATCACACACCTCAATAAATATCATGAGCAAACAGTTTGCAATTTTGATGACCAAACGGTCTCAAGACCGTTTGAGGGAAAACGGTCTCAAGACCGTTTGGGGTCAATTGCTGATGTGGATGAATGAAGAACTAATGGTTGAAATTGATCTAATCACAATGGTTATAGTGATGGATGATCCATTTATTACAAACCCTAATCGATTGATTCAAGAAACCCTAATTGAATTGGATCAATTTCTTGGTTAATGGTCCAAACGGTATCAAGACTGTTTGGAGGCAAACAGTCTCAAGACCGTTTAACGCCAAATAGTCTCAAGACCGTTTGGAGTTCAAGGGCTGTGATGGATGATTGGAGATCCAGAGGTTCACTACTACAGAAACGGCCTTTGGCGTCGGTCGTTTAACCCCATTTGGCGTCGGTTTCCGACCGACGCCTATGTGGGCGCCGCTAAAGGTCGAACACTTCGCGTCGGTTTTTTAACCGACGCCTATTTAATCTATAGGCGTCGGTCGTTTAGTAGATAACCGACGCCAAAAGGGTTCGCGCCACAGAAAACGGCGTCATCTAGGGCCCTTTCTGCGTCGGTTATTTACTCAACAACCGACGCCTATATGGAATATAGTGTCGGTCTTTTAGTAGATAACTGACGCATAAAGTGCCCTAGATGACGCCATTTTCTGTGGCGCGAACACTTTTGGCATCAGTTATATACCAAAAGACCGACGCCTATAGATTAAATAGGTGTCGGTTTGATATGAATATCCGACGCCATTTCCAGGACTGCTTTGGCCACATCAGACGTCGGTTTTTTGAAAAAAACTGACGCTGTAGGTCTTTGCTGACGATTTTCTATAAATAACCGACGCCTATTTCTATTTTTTTTTTCATATCAGTTTGCAGGCCTGCTGTGGCTGGTCAGCAGGATGAGAACCTACAGTTCAGTTTTCTGAACTGCAGGTTTACAACATCCATTGATATCAGCCTACAAACAGGCCGCAAACCTGCAAAAGTCACAAGGAAAATTTCACACAAGTACATACATTCAGACATCAATTCAATTATCACATTCACACATATAGAAACATTCAAATACATGTATTAACATTCAGAAATATTCATTTACAAAGTATCATTCATTATCGCTATCAACATCCCAATTATATCTTACAGTTGCCACTGCTTGTATGGCTTTTGCCCATTCTTCTCTTACTTCATTTAATGCTTCCATCGTATATAGAGCATGTATATTTTTTAAGTGTTTACCTATAGTGTGGTCAGTTTTAAACACATGCAAAGAGAATGATGTATATATATAAGTAATAATATAAAAATAAGATTGATATATTTCATACTAACTAATGAGACTATATATAATACCTCATGTATGCTATCGATGTCCAATGCGGCATGTTTGATAATCTTCTGCATAAATCGCATCACATAGTATGTGCATGCCCAACCATTGTCTTGTGTAGCACACTATAAATTGAAACATACAAAATAATACAACTAAGCACAATTCACATCAATAATATATATATTCGAGTCGGGAACTTACTTGTACGTTCTGCCAATTTATTGGCTGGTTCTTTTTCCTTGGGACCGTTCCTCCAGCCTTTTTGAATGCATCTAAACCCCTACATGTTAATATAACACAATAAATTGCATAAGTAAATAGTAATGTAATAAAAGATGTTAACGGATATAAAAATGAAATATTTCTCACCAGAATAATGGCATTCTCATTATGTGTCCAATTTTAGTGTTCAATGTACTCCCCACAGGATCTAGATAATAAACAATGAATGTCCCAGGGACTATAACTAGTAACTCCCAATGTCTACCGCTAGAGGTAAGAAGTTAATAATTAATAACTCAAAATGCAAAATAAAAATGGAATTTTCTTAAGTCCAAATTATAAATAAAGTAAACTTACTTGACATTGAATGGAGCTATTATTATCGTCTGCTTTTGCTGACCAAAAATTGTAAAAGCATCTATACAGTATTCTTGAACATTATGAGGGTCTTTAGCTACCAAACTAATCAATGATGGAATCAAAAATCCCACATGATCAAATGCAAATTATTTGCAATGATCTTCGATTAAGTAGCTGCAAAACATATAGGCGTATGCATTAATATATAAGAAACCAGATCACCGGATCTTACACAAGGTATATGGATGTATAAACAAGATCTCACCTTATCCATGTCTCTATCATTGATGTATTCAGCCAATCATACATAAACAACTCAATAATATCTTGTATAAATAAAGAGCTATCGTATGATTGACCTCAATAATCTGCATCTAACGAAACTATTATAGGGCAATGTATATTATCTGCCCGTACCCAACATGCCATTCCCCTACAAGCAGGACCTAATGGGTATGTTAGGTCAGTTGGAACCCAAGTTGGTAATGCGGGAAGTGGAGGTGGAGGCCTAGGTGCTCCTGGTGTCTTCTTTTTAACCTGTATATATAATTTCAGATCAGTTGACATCAGATATACACATTAACAGTCTAAATCAATGTAAATTTATCTTACAATTTCAGTCGTGTAGACGACATCTGCTTTGGGCCAAAATATGACCCCGCCTTCTGCCTCACCAAGTGTATCAATATCTGGGTGGGCATATGGCAACGCAACTTCCCTCCAATCGGGTAATACATGTATCGGGCTCACACAAATGTAGCCCTGCGGCATTGGAGTCCCATGAAACGTTGCCCCAGGAAGGGACTAGTAAGCCTGCGCCTCTGCAACAACATAGTCTTGCATTCTTAAGCAGCATGGCTTCAATGCCTACAAATTTACGTAAATAATGTTATACATATATACATATAATCTTGAAAACATATCATCTTGAAAAGACTAGCTACAATGTCATAAACAATACTTACAGCTGACGTGCTAGGCGATGGGTCTCCAGGATTACTCGCAGTCTGTGCATCAGGAGAAGAGTGGGTCGCCATAGGCTGATTGGAAGCCTGAGATGCCTGCCACCGCAGCAATTCTTCCTTGACCTTCTCAGCAACTACATCGTTGACCTTCTTAGCAACTAAATCCTCAACTCTCTTATTCTCCTATACATGGATAAAAGAAACATTAGCTTCTTATTAATGAATTTCCTTTTGCAGTAACATTCTAAAAAAAGAATAGGTTACCTCTTCTTGAGAAAGTCCCGCTCTGGGTTTGCGCTGGGATGGCCTAAAGAATGCTTTGATGCCAACACCAGCGTCAACACCTCTAACACGTCCAGGATGCTCTAGGTTACCCAGAGCAACTGTCAATTCATCCCTTGTGCCCTGAGGGATGAATGTGCCTTGTTTCCTCTGCTCGTGCAGCTCCCGCTAATCACCATAAATAGAAATTGGTAAGTTAACACCACAAATAATCAATATTCAAACGATTTCTCTAAGAGTTGTATTTTACCATTTTGCAGCCGCCTCAGCAGTTACAGGCTTCTTTATTTCACCCTTCTTGTTTTGCCTGCCAGCTATCCAGATATCATGGCGAGGCATGGGTGTGGCAGACTCCTGAGTAGGAGCAGACTCCTGAGTAGCAGCAGACTGCTGAGTAGCCGCAGACTCTGCCTGTAGTCTTTGGTGAACGCTTGCATAGCCTTTTGGACCCATAGTGTGGTCATGCACATTCAGTGCACGCCTTGCTTTTTATGCGTCACTGAGGGCCTAATTAGTATGCACATTAATGATTTGGTTAGTAGCACTAAATGTTAATCTTGAATAGGTGAATACAATGTATATTAATTAAATTGGGAGTGACGCCTAATACCTTGAATTCTTCATATTTTCTTGAAGCAACAAAATTGTCCCAATCTTCTTTGTCCAAGAAGTTCCATTGTTCAAGGGCTGACTTCTTCTTCTTATCACCCTCTTTTATGTATTCTCTGTTCAGATTTGTCCTATAATTCCTAAGCATCTTTCCAACGCATTGCATCACACTTTTACGATGCAAATTCTCATCCAATGCAAACAAATTCTATAAAATAGAAATGTTATTAACTAGTATCCAAAATAGAATTGCAAATAATAGAATTTGTAATCTACAAAATAGAATTGCAAATAATAATAACTCACGCATAAATCCTTCCATATCAAGTCTTTTTTCCCTTGAGGAACTTTATGCCAATTATCATACTTAACACCACAATGGCTCCGAGTGGTACACCCAAGATAGTTTACAAAATTATTGCGGTTCACTCCAATTGCATTTCCTCCGTTATCAAACTCCACCACCAATTTGGATCCACTACCACTTAGCGCTAATAACTTCTTCAACAGAGTGATGCCCCTTTTCTTGTTAAGTGTTTGGTGCTGCGCATCAAGTTGCTCCAGTGCTTCAGTGGGTACAGGTACATCATCAACCTAAAATTTGACAAAAATAAACACACTAAATTAGCCCAATATAGAAATATAGGATATATGACATAACTAGAAGATAATGAATTTTATAGAAATACAGGATATGTTTTTAGAACTTACATTGGTATCCTTGCCATGCTCGTCATGGACAGCATGCTCATCATGGACTTCATGCTCATCATGGACATCATGCTCATCATGGTCAGCCATCTGAAAATGTCATTAAAAAGGCAAACATTTAGCATTTGTATTAACTATAAAAAGGCAAACATTTAGCATTTGTATTAACTAGAAAAAGGAAAACATTTAGCATTTGTATAAACATACATGTCTCTAAAATTGTGATCTTTTATCAATTAACAATCCTTCATTGTGATCTTCGCGCACATATAAGTCATCATTAGCTTCAATATTTTGTGGAGTTGGCAACCCAACTGAGAATGGACTGGAGTCATCATACTTATCATAGTACTCTTCTTCATCTATAGGATCTTCAATGAATTGTCTTTTACCATGAAGAACAACCGACCATTTATCATTCACAGGATCATCGATATAGAATATTTGTTTCGCCTGTGATGCCAATATGAATGGTTCACCCTTCTCGCCAATCTTTTCAAAGTTCACCAAAGTGAAACCCAATTCATCCACTATAACTCCTTTGGTGTTATCAACCCAATTACATTTAAAGAGCGGAATTTTGAAATCTATGTAGTCAAACTCCCAAATGTCCTCAATGACACCGTAATATGACATTTTAGCTTCACGTGGACTCTTATCCTTTGCACTTGCAAAGTACATAGTCGACGCTTGAAGAGTGACCCCACTATTTTGGACGACACTCTTATCATCTTGGCGCTTTGTGTAATATGTGAATCCATTAATGTCAAACCCTTCATAAGACATAACATTCGGTTTTGGTTTAAAGGCGAGGCATTTGATAGTTTCTGTAATATCATTTGGTGTTTGAGATAGTTGATGTAAGACTTTATCTTCAAACCACTTAGTAAAAGTCTTATTATGCTCTCTAGCAAGCCACATTGAACTTGCTCGAGGATGTTGTCTCTTTATGAAATTGGTATGTTCCTCGATATAAACACTCACTTCGTCCATATTGTGTAAAATATACAAGTGAGCTTATTCCAACTGCTCACGGCTGATTACTTTCACCTGTGATCCCAAAATTCCTTTGCCCTCCTCAATATTCTTGTCATTATCAGGAGTGTCATTACCACTGAGAAAGTCATTGCAAAAATCCATAACCTCTCTCGCCACATAACCTTCAATAATACTCCCTTCAGGCCGATAACGGTTTCAAACATCACCTTTAAAAACGCTCATGTATCGTTCAAAGGGATACATCCAATGCAAGAAAACTGGTCCCAACATTTTCACTTCCCTAGTCAAGTGGACAACAAGATGTACCATGATATCAAAGAACGAAGGAGGGAAATACATCTCAAGCTGACATAGGGTAACAACCACTTCTCTTTGCAAATTATCGAGAGTATCAGGGTCAATAACTTTACTACATAGACTGTTGAAAAAGAAACAAAGTCTGGTAATTACAAACCTTACATGCTTTGGCAATATAGATCGAATTGCCACGGGTAATATTTGTTGCATTAGAGTGTGACAATCATGAGATTTAAGACCTATCAACTTTAGATCTTTCACTGATACCAATCTACGGATGTTGGATGAGTAACCATGTGGCACCTTAACATTTACCAAGAATTCACAAAAAGTTTTCTTCTCCTTTCTAGACAACGTGTAACAAGCGGGAGGTAAGTATGTTCTTTTACTACCCATTTCACGTAATTCTGTTAATTCTGACCTTATTCCCATTTCACGTAGGTCCAGTCTGGATTTTATCCCATCTTTAGTCTTACCTGGTATATTTAATAGAGTACCAATGATGCTATCACAAACATTTTTCTCAACGTGCATTACATCGATACAATGCCTGACTGTCAAAGAACTCCAATAAGGAAGATCCCAAAATATTGACTTCTTCTTGAATGAAGAATTGTCACTCCGTGTGGCCATACTACATTGTGATTTCTTACCAAATTCATTGACAATGTCTTTTACTCTTTCATAAACAACATCCCCTGGTATAGGTTTAGGTGCACTCCGTTCATCATTCCATCCATTGAATGCTTTGCGCTTCCTACGATACGGATGTAATTTTGAAAAAAACCTTCGATGACCAAGATATACAGTCTTGCCGCCATGTTTTAGTCTTATTGAATCATTGTTTTCTTCACATATAGGACACGCTTTAGCTCCTTTGACACTATATCCAGACAAATTCCCATATGCTGGAAAGTCATTAATAGTGCAAAACAACATAGCGTGCAAACAAAATGTCTCTCTTGCTGAAGCATCATAGGTCATCACACCTTCAGCCCAAAGTTTCTTTAAGTCATCAATCAAAGGTTCAAGATAAACATCGATATCATTTCCGGGTTGTTTAGGGCCCGATATCAACAATGACAACATAACGTACTTATTTTTCATACACATCCAGGGAGGAAGATTGTATATAACAAGCATGACTGGCCAAGTGCTATGTTGGCTGCTCAATGTCCCGTACGGATTCATCCCATCTGTACAAAGCCCAAGTCTTAGATTCCTATCTTCTTCACCAAATGTGGGGTACAATAGATCAATCTTCTTCCACTGTGGGGAATCAGACACATGTCGCAGGATCCCATCATTATTTTTCTTAACATCTGCATGCCACCTCAAATTCTTCGCATCTTTCGGATTTGCAAACAAGCGTTGAAACTGTGATATTATAGGTAGATACCACAACACCTTGGCAGGAGAACCAGTTTTGGACTCCCCCGAAGTCGTCAATTTATACCGTGACGCACCACATTTTGGGGAATCTTTCAAATCTACATAGTCCTTTTGAAATATTACACAATCATTCGGGCATGCGTGTATCTTCTTGGCCTCCATTCCCATTGGGCACAACATTTTCTTTACCTGGTATGTTGAGATTGGCAGCTCGTTTCCTTCAGGAAGCATTTCTTTCAACAAAGTCAACAATGAAGTGAAGCTTTTGTCGCTCCATCTATTGTTAGCTTTCAACTTATACAATCTCAACACATCGCTAAGCTTCGTAAACTTAGTACAGCCTGTGTATAACGGTATCTCAGCATCATGCACAATGTTTCTAAAGATAGGAGGTGGATCGGTGTGCTCTACCCTACAACTATCCAGCATCGCATCAACGATGTCTGCTGGAACTGGTTCGTTCACATTTACGTCATCGGAGGCAATTTCTTCTTCCACCCAAGCACTGCTATCAACATCTACTGGTTTCAATTTTGAAATCTCTCCATGCCAGTGCCATTCTGTATAGCCTTGTAAATTCCCGTTGCACATGACATGACTTTTGATTTCCTCACCGGTGTTGACTTTCAAGTTGTTACCGCAATGCCTACATGGACAGTAGAACCTATATGTAGGTTTTTTCCTATGTTCCTCGGAAAATCTAATAAACTGATCAAGACCAGATATAAACTCTTGGGTGCAACGATTACTAATGGACATCCATGATCTATCCATTCTATGATCAGAGAAAACAAGTATATATTAGGAAACAAGTATATATTAGGAAATGATTAGGCAGCATTTCCCCGCTGTTCTCTAAGTACATATGTACATAGAGAACAAACGGGGAAATGCTACCAAAATTTTCTCAAAAACCCAATACACATTATACACTTACATCCTAAGTGAGATTAGGTGTTCAAGAACAGTCCCAAACCGGGGACTATCCAAGATTTACTCCTAATGAGTCAATCTTGGACGGGTTTCTAGGCCAACAAACACATTTGATGTCATTCTTATATATAATAAATGTGTACCACCTATCCCATCCTGGAACACCTAATCTCACTAGTAAGTGTATAATGTGTATTTGGTTTTCAAGAAAATTTCGGCAGCATTTCCCCGTTGTTCTCTAAGTACATTTGTACTTAGAGAACAAACGGGGAAATGCTACCGAAATTTTCTCAAAAACCTAATACACATTATACACTTACATCCTAAGTGAGATTAGGTGTTCAAGAACAGTCCCAAAACGGGGACTATCCAAGATTTACTCCTAATGAGTAAATCTTGGACGGGTTTCTAGGCCAACAAACTCATTTGATGTCATTCTTATATATAATATATGTGTACCACCTATCCCATCCTTGAACACCTAATCTCACTAGTAAGTATATAATGTGTATTTGGTTTTCAAGAAAATTTCGGCAGTATTTCCCCGATGTTCTCTAAGTACATATGTACTTAGAGAACAAACGGGGAAATGCTACCGAAATTTTCTCAAAAACCCAATACACATTATACACTTACATCCTAAGTGAGATTAGGTGTTCAAGAACAGTCCCAAACCGGGGACTATCCAAGATTTACTCCTAATGAGTAAATCTTGGACGGGTTTCTAGGCCAACAAATACATGTGTTGTCATTCTTATATATAATAATTGTCTATAAACTACAGGCAACATGGTTAATCCTAATCAACAGAGCATTATTAAATAATAAATCAAGAAATCAATAGTTTCAAACAAAAGGTCTGGGAATCTTTACTAGATATTATATGTATCCCTAATCATCATATTTAACATACTACATTATTATGAACATCCAGATCAGATTAAGATCATACTATGTTATAACCATTGGTTTAATAACCCTATTTCCGCATGTACATGTTTATCAACTTTAAAACCCTATAATTCATGAAATCATTCTAATTCAATTTAATACGTTGGGATCACATAATTATACTGGTAGGATTTTAATAGACATGATAAGTACCTAATCTATAGAGCATTATTAAATAATAAATCAAGAATTTAATAGTTTCAAACATGCAATAATTCACAATGCAATGTTATAAACTATAGGCAACATGGATAGATGAGACTAGAGTTCATATTAGAATAAAAATTAGCAACTTAGGACAATGTCCATCACTAAAGTCCCAAACTCAACATATATGCACAATCAGCATCAAATATAGGACAAAAGGGTAGATTAGAACCCTAATGTATTGTTGTTTGCTTCCTCCATTTGCCCCTCTTGCCCGACAACTGGGTTTAATGAAAGAAACACATACATATTCATTCCACTCTCTCGTAGGTGGAAGAAGAGGAGCAAGAGGGTACCTGTGACGAGCGGCAGCGGTGGCGGCGAGAAGCGAGCAGGTGTCAATCGGCGGCTGCGAGCAGTAGGTGTCCAACAGCGGCAGGAGCGGCGGCGAGCAGCAGAAGGTGTCCAGCGGTGGCGAGCAGCAGGTGTCCAGTGGTTGCGGCGGCGCGACGGTGTGGCGGCGCCGGTTCTCAGGCGCTGGAGCAGCAGTTCTCAGGTTCCGGTTCTCAGGCGCTGGAGCAGTAGGGCGGCGGAGAAGGGGCGCGGAGAAGAGAAGAAGGTAGCAGGAGTGGTGGTGGAGAAGGGGGCGCCGGAGAAGAAATAGCTGGAGAAGGGGGCGCTGGAGAAGAAATCGGCGGTAGAGAGAAATAGGGAAATCGGCTCGCAATGGAACAGAAGAAAGGGGAAGAGTCGGGCGATCGCGGGATATAAAGTTCCCAAATAGCGTCGGTTGTTTGCAACAACCGACGCCTAAAAATCTTTAGCGTCGGTTGTTTGCAACAACCGACGTCCAATTGGACGATATTTTCATGAAATTGTTTGGTGGGAACCACCTTCAGCGTTGGTTATACAAGGATAACCGACGCTGAAAGTGACACTTTTCACGCAAATTTTCATCGCACATAGGCGTCGGTTTATACCTACATAACCGACGCTGAAAATGACACTATTTTTTTTATCAAAATTTGGATTTCGCGGGCGACTTTAAGTGTCGGTTTGTTATAAACAACCGACGCTGAATACAAAGCGGTACCCATGTCTGGCTGGTCTTCAAATATAGATGTCGGTTTGCTTAAACAACCGACGCCTTATATGTTAGGCGTCGGTTTTCCTTAATAACCGACGCCCAAAAAAGTGACACTGAATGCTATTTCTGTAGTAGTGGTTGTAATTTAATGTACTCTCAATAGTCCAATTGATGAATGATTCAATGAAGCAAACCCTAATCGATCCATTCGGTTTCAATGTGGTTTGGACCAAATGGTTTTGAGACCGTTTGGGATCAAATGGTCTTAAGACCGTTTGGAGGGCAAATGGTCTCAAAACTATTTGATGTTCAATCGGTTTCAATGATGGGTTATTCATTCGGTCTCAAGGATTATTTGATCAAACGGTTTCAGGGGTTGAAAATACCAAACGATTTCAAAATTGTTTAAGAGAAAACGGTCTCAATCCTAGATGCCCAAATGGTCACAAGACTGTTTGGAGGGAAAACAGACTCAAAACCATTTGAAGGTCAAGGGGGTCAAACCGTTTGAAGGTTCAAAACTATCAAAACTTTTTGGAGACCTAATAGTCTCAAAGCTATGAAAGATCAATTAACCCTATGACTGTTAATGATGTCTATCAAAGATAATTACAATGGTTGTACCATTAAGGTACTAGGGTGATTAGTACCCTTAGAGGGATTAACCTTTGATTCTATGGAAGTAATACCTCAATACACTATGCTAACCCTAAATGTATGTACTTGAAGGAAGGGTTGACTTAATCTAATCAAGTTTGAAGTAATCAACATCCTAGAGAGGATGAGAGACAGAGGAATTCATCATGTATAATAATCATGTAGTGGTTAAGCCTCAACACTTTCAACATGAATAAAATATGTAGTTAGGGTATGATCCTTGATAAAGAGATCATGAAATCCAAATTGAGAAGGTTCATGAGCCCTAACCCTAATTTATGGAAATGTTAGATGAAACCCTAATCTAGGGTGATGCCATATGAAACCCTAATGCAGTGATGTGATGTGAAACTCTAATCCAGGGTGATGCTATGTAATGCTATATGAAACCCTACCCTAATATAGGGTGAAGATATGTAAACCCCCAAATTTTGGGTTATAGTGCATGAAACCCTAATCTTGGGCAATATGACGATAAACCATAACCCTAACTTTTGGCTATGAGTTGAGAAACCCTAATTTCAGATAATGCTATGTGAAACCCTCATATAGGATGATGTTATGTGAAATCTTAATGTAGGGTTATGTTATGTGAAACCCTAATATAGGGTGATGTTATGTAAACCCTAATTGATAAGATGGGAAACCCTATTCCTAATAATGGAATAGTGACTAATATATTGATAAGTGAAACACCTAAAGTGGTTGTTAATGGATGATCTTATATCAATAATGCCTTAACTCGAGATGAGTTCATATCATTGACAATGGTTGCATATTTCAAATAAGTGACTTATGACCAATACATTACATGATAAATATGTTGAACTGGTGCAGAAAGTACTAGTATGGGAGATACCTTAATACAAGATAAGTTCATGAACTTAAGATAAATGTGATGAGGGAAGTGATACATCAAGACATGATAGATATCACACCGAACACGTCAAGGTTGATATATCTTAATGTACCTTGAATCCAATATACTTAGATGAGTAACACATGAAGTGTGTCATGTCAATCGTTACGTTGAGGCGAAATGCACTTTGATAAGTGTAGGCCAACATACCTTAACAAAAGGTTAACCCAAATTAATAAAGTATGATGTAATCATATTCTGGTAAAGTTGGGAGAGGAACTCATATTTTATATTGATAATTCATTTAATGATAAATGATGAGAATAAATAAGCATGATTGAATACTTATGTTATCAATGTTGGCTCCTAGCTGTGTGGAGCAATGAATTAGGGTTTGATAATTAATAAATATGATCTTGAAAACCTAAATGGTTAATAATGGAAAACCCTAACCCTAATCAAGGTTAATATCATGAAAGAGAAACCTTAAGCGATAAGGAAAGGAAACTCTAACCCTAATGATGGGAAGGTTGAAATTCTTTTGTTGCATAAGCCTTGTTAGGCATGTTAAATATTTGAATAAAAGTATAATGATCAATGGCCTTGTGAGCCATGTGAATAAGTTGTTACCTAGTGAGACATGACAAGATGTAATGGCCTTGTGAGCCATGTGAATAGGTTGTTTCCTAGTGAGAGGTGACAAGATGTGCAATGGCCTTATGACCCATGTGAATAAGTTGTTACCTAGTGAGAGATGACAAGATATAATGACCTTGTGAGCCATGTAATAATTTGTTACCTAGTGAGAGGTGACAAGATACTTAATGGGTCTTGTGAGCCATGTGAGATGCTTGTGTAGCAAGTATCATGTTTACCTTGGCCATATGACCTGAAGGTAATAGTTACATTATAAATGGTAACCATGTTTAGTGATGAACTAAGGGTTTGAATACCCAGATCCACTAAACATGATGAAGATGTTGAGGGATGTGAATTCCCAGAAATGAGATAAGGGATTGAGATCCCAATGTTTTATAAATCTTTGAAAAGTACTTGATAGAAGTATTACACATTCTTTGTAGCAATTGTTATAATAATTTATGTTTGAAAACCTGACTGATGCTAAAATAATATGGTAATACACTTAATTAATCAAGTGGAATCTTATCATGTAGTGCCCTGGCCATATAACCATCAACGTCAGAATTTGCTAGATGGTGAAACGGGTTGCTCTGCGGAATAACCCGGAATGCATATTTTTGAATATGCGGGGGTGATTGGCGAAAATATCTGTACGCCCTAATGGAGGAATTGATGTGAGATAAACATTAAATCTCTCAATCCTTCATTATATATGTGGGGGTGGATGTATCATTAATCCCTCGAAGTCGGGATGGATGTATCATGTATCTCCCAATAATTTTAATTCCAGATCGATGTGAGGTAAGCATTAAATCTCTTGATGTTGAAGGAGTGTAGTTGAAATTGTAACTCTATAGCGAAGTTGCCAGTATACCCTGGAAAGCTATTTAGCAGAGACACAAGATGTCCTGCATGAAATCTCATACTGACTGAGATAAGGGAGGTCATGGCAGCCGACTCTTCCATTGACCTTGTATGGCACCGATTTTGACTTTGCAATGATCGGTTGGAGTATGAGAGGTATACCTCATCTCCTCATGGCATAAGTGTGATTGCAAAATGTAATCAGCCGTATAGCATGTTTGCTTAAGGATTGAATATGAAAACCATAGGTTGATGTTACATTCCTTTTATGCAAATTTAGTTGATAGATGATATATTTATGTTTTATTACATTCCTTGCAAAGTAGATAGATGATGTATAATTCTACCATGGGTATATGCAACATTCTCCTTAAGAAAGGCGATTATCTTATTCTATTCATACAATGAATAATACTGTTGTTAATACAAAGAACACCTGCTCAATTTTATTCTATTAAACTGTAATAATAATGTTTCTGGCAGAGAGTTATATCTCTCACTGGGACAATTTTCAATTGTCTCACCCCCATGGGATCTAACTTTTTAGGTAGACGCAGAAGAAGAGGCAGAAACCGTATAGCAGGGGGAGAGCAGCAACAGCAACAGGGACAACTGTAATATTCCAGGTGGAGGCTCTGGATGTCATATTTTGTATAGAGAGTCCTATGTGTGATCTCTGTACTCTCAGGTCCTCAGAGTTAGTAGCTAGTACTTTTAATGAATCGATCTGAGATTTTGGCTTGATGCATCGAGGTTCTTATGTTGCCTGTGTATAGTTTTAACAGAGCAGTTGATAGATGTAATCCTCGAGAAGAGACGGTACAAGATATGTACTTATGAACCAAGATGTAAATAAAATACTTTGGTTCTTGATAAAAGAGTTTTCCTATGATTGGATCTCTTTGTAAATAGTTTTAATTTTTAGTGATTTTTAGTTATTTTTAGTAATCTGCTGCTTATGTTTAATTCTACAATTATTTTCACTATGACGGTCTGATTTGGCATCAGGTCGTCTCAGTTTAGTGGTATCAGAGCTCTAGGTTCGCTGAGTCTACAGAGACATAAGACTAAGGTTGTTGAGTCTGTTCTAATGTCTTCTAGTTTATGTGATAATATCTTCTGCTCATATAGAAGGAGAAGAAGAACTTAAAGATGTCTGGATCACACGAAGAATGTGCTATTGAGAGCAGTATTGTTACACCAGGAAGAGGTGCAATGGACCAGGCGAGAGAAGAACGACTGCCTGAGAACCCCCAAGATGATCCAACTATGATAAGGAATCCTTATTTTGATATCATTATTGGGCAAGTTAGGACAATAATGATGCGTATAGTGGACCATATATTAGCAATACAACCTAGATTACCAGCCCCCAATGATGAAGTTTTGGACTCCAACAGGATTCTTGATCAACATCAGCATGTCGAAGCAATAGAAAATGTTAAAAGAAATAGGTTACAACCCAAAATCAGGGTTTTCTATGGGTGTAGACAGCCTGGACATATCAGAAGAAATTGTCCAGAAAAGGATAATGAGGAAAGAATTAAGAAAAGACCTATCCAAACTCAGGGATAGAGGACTAGTAGTTTCAAAAAGGGGAAGTTTTTGGTACCCCCATATAACCAAGGTCTAGTGCAATAGGGAAAGGGCTACCCAGAAAGAGTAAAGTACCTTTTAGACCATATCAAGAGATTAAAACATGTTACCGGTGTAGACATGTAGGACATCTAGCAAGGGATTGTCCATTTGGAAACACAATGGTAACCCAACCACAGAGGCAGAGACATTAAGGTCATCAGAGGAAATAGTTTTCTAGTGGCACCCGAGGACGTGGACAGACATCCCAGACAGGACCAACTGCATTAAATAACAAAGCACAAAGTCAACATCAGGCAATGGTAAGATTCTATGAAAAGAATCAACCTGCGGCAGTAAACAAATTATGAGGTGAGATAGGTCAGATGAAATAATTACATTCTAATATATTATTTCATGATTTCATGTGTTAAATATAAGAAAGTAGTTGTTTCTGAGCTTCCTTTGACTAGTCATAAGAGGACACAAGGAAGATGATGACTTATATTTTACTCAGTATTCCTTTAAATGCTTTATAATTTCTCTTATCTGTGTGATAAAGTATGAGATATAGAAGTAATGCCTGAAGAAAATCCAAAAATGTTAAATCATGTGCTTATGATGATATGAAAAGTGAGGAACATGATAGTAAATAAAGTGCATACTACCTAATCTCAGTACTTGTATACCCTGGCCAGGTATATGATTATTGTAGATAGGGAAAGTATGGAACTCTTAGATTGTTATCTTTTTTATTACTCTGATCAAGTAGTCATTCTAAAACAATCTAGTGAGCATAAAGAAACAAGAAATATGGCATGGATATTTTTATCACATCCTAATTACAATAAAATGGAATCTGAAATGATCTCAGATCAGTCTGTGTATGAGGAAGTAAAATTATAATCCTCATAATAAAGAAAATGAGACAAGGGAGATGATCCCTGTCTGGTAAATCATATGTGTATAGTAAAGATCTTTTCCCATAATGTGGAAATGGGAAATGTGATAAAATCACAAAATGTTCATAAATATGTTAGACAATAGCAAAGGAATGAGTAATGACATGTAATCATCCTTATAATTCCTATGTTGATAGTAAGGAACCTAGGATGAAACAAGATTAAATGACTCATGAACATTTGAAGGTTCATGCTATAATGAGAGGAGATGATAATCCTTTCTCTTTGATAAGCAACCCTGGGTGATGATGGGGTGATAAGAGGAATATGTTTCTTTGTGTTCTCTTCTTTTTGAAACATGCCAATCAAGTGACTACTATGACACTTGATGTGCATGGATTAGAAATAATCTAATGATGGATACTTAGAAAAGTATCAGTTCATCTTAGACTTTGGTTCCAAGATAAAGATATATGTAACAAATAATGTTCCAAAGATGAAAGAAAGATCTTCTTATATGTGCAACTTTGGTAACAACAATAGAGAAATGGAAATGATGAGGATGTGATGTGTTTTTGACACATGTGATGGATACCAAAGTAAGAAATTCTGATATCTAAGAAATATCAGGTGGTATGGAAAAGTATAATCAAAAATCCTAATTAGATGAGTTATGTTGGTTACCTGGATTGGCCAACTGAGAAATTAGTGTAGTTACATAAAGTAGTATGAACATCGCATGTTAGTGGTTTATCCTCCGCATAAACATAACATCGATAAGAATGTATTAATTGAAGGAACAATTGTAAAATCAATGTGGGAAAGTTTATCAAGTTATAAGTTGAGAAAGGTGATAAATCAGTGAGGTTTGACACCTGAATTAAATGAGGTATGTATAACATATCTCTGACTAAAAAAAGTGTTATCTGACATAGAGTTGACTCTACAGTCGATTATGAAAGCACAGTGGAGTATGTGTCATGTGTGACTGATTCTATGATAACCTTGTGTAGAAGGACTTTGTGTTGATCAAAGTTCTATGACATCTCCATGACATTAAGATGTTATGTGGAGACCTGATGATATAGTAAATGAATAATATTTGTCTCCCTTTACCTGGGATTTCGGGGACAAAATCCTTGTTAGGGGTTTATAATTGTAACATCCCTGACCTGGGTTAAGTCGGACCTGATGATATAGTAAATGAATAATATTTGTCTCCCTTTACCTGGGATTTCGGGGACGAAATCCTTGTTAGGGGTTTATAATTGTAACATCCCTGACCTGGGTTAAGACTTAACCCTAGAAGTTTTGCTTAAGTAAGTCATTTATATTCTTGTATTTATCCTTTTAAAAGTAATTAAGGCTCAAGAGGAACTTATGTTTCAATTTTGGTCCTATTTGAATAATGTTGAAACAATGTTATACTTGTTTTGGACCAAAGTGAAAATTACCCAAGTTGAGGGGTTAACTTGCAAATGTTACATGATAAAATGTTCCTTAATTTTTGAAGCATCATAATAATGAAAATGATGCATATGTATGGCTTGTGGTAGCCTGAACACCAAAAAAGAGCTTATTAAGCAATGTTTGTGCATTAAAACCTAGTTTTGGTGTAATGTGCAATTTACCCAAAATCTAGGGTTCAATATGAAAAATACCACTTCTAGAGAGTCCCTAATGTTTCTTGGTATCAATTAGAGACAAGAAAATCAGAGGGGCATCTCATTTGAATCTCTTTCGGGGAGAGAGAATCTTGATATCAAAATAATCAAGATTTAATCATATTTGAAACCTTAATTCAATTTAATGCAAAAATAAATATATTAATGGAAGTAACCTTCAACCAAAAATGTGATGGTTGAATTTATATAAGTATGGACGTACTCTTTCCTTGCAATGGCACCGAAATATCTAGAGTGAGTGGAGAGCCCACTCACATTAGTTAAAGAAAAAGTGATATCCACTAATTTTTGGATATTATTATTATATTGATTAAGGTGCTTAATTTGCTTTCTTTTAATTCATGGATAAAGAAGAGGAATTCGAAGGGGAGGATGATGGCTTCGTATGAAAGGAAGTGAGGGGGATAAGTGGCACCTATATTGGGAATTAAAAGATTTTTATAACACTTTCTCTCTCTTGAAATTCCCTTACATATACCCCATTTTTCACCCACATGAAAGACTCTTTTTTAATCTACTTTCTTTCTTTGCTTTGTCCGAACACAAGGGAGCTTAGGAGCAATAGGAGGACGTACCCCAACCTGTAGGTAAGCTCCATAGTCATCTTCAACCTTGAATTCATGGTGGAAATCGAATTTCAACACTCTTTCTCTTCTCTTCTTCATTCAATGCTCAACCTTGATCATCCTTTGCATCCAAAGACTTGAGAACGGACCTTGGACAGTTGAGAAAGCTTCATTCACTATTGAGGACGTGAAGCTTGAATCTTGGATTCAACTTTGAAGGTGGGTTATATAACTTGAACCCTTAAATATCATTATTGATTTCATTTCTTCATCATGTGTTGATTACTTTTTCATTCATGATTTTCCTTTTGATTAATTGTTGAAATCGCCATAAAGATCACAGAAAAATTCGAAGGTTTGTAGCTTGAAGATGATGATGTAATCTTAGCACACACCTCAATAAATATCATGAGCAAACAGTTTTCAATGTTGATGACCAAACGGTCTCAAGACCGTTTGGTGATCAAAAGGTCTCAAGACCGTTTGGGGTCAATTGCTGATGTGGTTGAATGAAGAACTAATGGTTCAAATTGATCTAATCACAATGGTTAAATAGATGGATGATCCATTCATTACAAACCCTAATTAATTGATTGAAGAAACGCTAATTGAATTGGATCAATTTCTTGGTCAATGGTCCAAATGGTTTCAAGACCGTTTGGAGGCAAACAGTCTCAAGACTATTTGAGGCCAAATGGTCTCAAGACCGTTTGGAGTTCAAGGGCTGTGATGGATGATTGGAGATCCAAGGGTTGTAATTTAATGTACTCTTAATGGTACAATTGATGATTGATTCAATGAAGCAAACCCTAATCGATCCATTCGGTTTTAAGGTGGTTTGGACCAAACGGTCTTGAGACCATTTGAGTCCAAACAGTCTTGAGACCATTTGAGTCCAAACGGTCTTGAGACCATTTGAGTCCAAACGGTCTTGAGAATGTTTGGAGGGCAAACGGCCTCAAAACAATTTGATGTTCAATCAGTTTCAATGATGGGTTATTCATTCGGTCTGAAGGATAATTTGATCAAACGGTTTCAAGGGTTGAAAATACCAAACGGTTTCAAAACCATTTAATAGCAAACGGTCTCAACCCTAGATGCCCAAATGATCCCAAGACCGTTAGGAGGGAAAATGGTCTCAAAACCATTTCAAGGTCAAGGGGGTCAAACCGTTTGAAGGTTCAAAAATATCAAAACCGTTTGGAGACCTAATAGTCTCAAAGCTATGAAAGATCAATTAACCCTATGATTGTTAATGATGTCTATCAAAGATAATTACAATGGTTGTACCATTAAGGTACTAGGGTGATTAGTACCCTTATAGGGATTAACCTTTGATGCTATGGAAGTAATACCTCAATACACTATGCTAACCCTAAATGTATGTACTTGAAGGAAGGGTTGACTTAATCTAATCAAGTTTGAAGTAATCAACATCCTAGAGAGGATGAGAGAGAGAGGAATTCATATATGTATAATAATCATGTAGTGGTTAAGCCTCAACACTTTCAACATGAATAAAATATGTAGTTAGGGTATGATCCTTGATAAAGAGATCATGAAACCCTAATTGGGAAGGTTGATGAGCCCTAACTCTAATTTAGGGCAATGTTAGATGAAACCCTAATCTAGGATGATGCCATGTGAAACCCTAATGTAGTGATGTGATGTGAAACTCTAATCCAGGGTGATGCTATGTAATGCTATATGAAACCCTACCCTAATATAGGGTGAAGATATGTAAAACCCCAAATTTTGGGTTATAGTGCATGAAACCCTAATCTTGGGCAATATGATGATAAACCATAACCCTAACTTTGGGCTATGAGTTTAGAAACCCTAATTTCAGGTAATTCTATGTGAAACCCTGATATAGGATGATGTTATGTGAAATCCTAATGTAGGGTGATGTTATGTGAAACCCTAATATAGGGTGATGTTATGTAAACCCTAATTGATAAGATGGGAAACCCTATTCCAAATAATGGAATAGTGACTAATATATTGATAAGTGAAACACCTAAAGTGGTTGTTAATGGATGACCTTATATCAATAATGCCTTAACTCGAGATGAGTCCATATCATTGATAATGGTTGCATATTTCAAATAAGTGACTTATGACCAATACATTACATGATAAATGTGATGAACTGGTGCATAAAGTATTAGGATGGGAGATACCTTAATACAAGATAAGTTCATGAACTTAAGATAAATGTGATGAGGGAAGTGATACATCAAGACATGATAGATATCACACCCATCACCTCAAGGTTGATATATCTTAATGTACCTTGAATCCAATATACTTAGATGAGTAACACATGAAGTGTGTCATGTCAATTGTTGAGGTGAAATTCACTTTGATAAGTGTAGGCCAACATACCTTAAGAAAAGGTTAATCCAAGTTAATAAAGTATGATGTAATCATATTCTGGTAAAGTTGGGAGAGGAACTCATATTTTGTATTGATAATTCATTTAATGATAAATGGTGAGAATAAATAAGCATGATTGTATACTTATGTTATCAATGTTGGCTCCTAGCTGTGTGGAGCAATGAATTAGGGTTTGATCATTAATAAATATGATCTTGAAAACCAAAATGGTTAATAATGGAAAACCCTAACCCTAATCAAGGGTAATATCATGTAAGAGAAACCTTCAGCGATAAGGAAAGGAAACCCTAACCCTAATGATGGGAAGGTTGAAATTCCATTTTTGCATAAGCCTTGTTAGACATGTTAAATATTTGAATAAAAGTATAATGATCAATGGCCTTGTGAGCCATGTGAATAAGTTGTTACCTAGTGATACATGACAAGATGTAATGGCCTTGTGAGCCATGTGAATAGGTTGTTTCCTAGTGAGAGGGGACAACATGTGCAATGGCCTTATGAGCCATGTGAATAAGTTGTTACCTAGCGAGAGATGACAAGATATAATGGCCTTGTGAGCCATGTGATAATTTGTTGCCTAGTGAGAGGTGACAAGATACTTAATGGGTCTTGTGAGCCATGTGACATGCTTGTGTAGCAAGTATCATGTTTACCTTGGTCAGATGACTTGAAGGTAATAGTTACCTGATAAATGGTAACCATGTTTAGTGATGAACTAAGGGTTTGAATATCCAGATCCACTAAACATGATGATCATGTTGAGGGATGTGAATTCCCAGAAATGAGATAAGGGATTGAGATCCCAATGCTTTATAAAGCTTTGAAAATTTCTTGATAGAAGTATTACACATTCTTTGTAGCATTTGTTATAATAATTTTTGTTTGAAAACCTAAGAGATGCTAAAAGAATATGCTAATACACTTAATTAATCAAGTGGAATCTTATCATGTAGTGCCCTGACCATATAACCATCAGCGTCAGAAGTTGCTGGATGGTGAAATGGGTTGCTCTGCGGCATAACCCAGAATGCATATTTTTGAATATACGGGGGTGATGGGTAAAAATATCCGTACGCCCTAATGGAGGAATTGATGTGAGATAAACATTAAATCTCACAATCCTTCATTATATATGTCGGGGTGGATGTATCGTTAATCCCCTAAAGTCTGGATGGATATATCATGAATCTCCCAATAATTTTAATGTCGGATGAATGTGAGGTAAACATTAAATCTCTCGATATCGAAGGAGTGCAGTTGACGTTGTAACTCTATAGCGAAGTTGCCAGTATACCCTGGAAAGCTATTTAGCAGAGACAACAAATCAGACTGTCACTATGTAATTAATGCGGAAGAAAACATTAACAACGGATTACTGAAATTCACTAAAAATTATAACCATTTGCAAAGAGATCCATTTCTAGGAAGCTCTTATAACAAGAACCAAAATAGTATATATACATTCTGGTCCACAAAGTACATACCATGTACCCTTTTCTTGTCGAGGATTACATAGAGCAGTTGCTCTAAAAATCTACACATAAGCAACATAAAGCCTCGAGGCATTTAATGCCAAAATCTCAGATCGATCATAAAAGCACTAACTACTGACTCCAAGGACTTGAGAGTACAGAGACGACACATAGGACTCATTACTACAAGACACGACAGTCATTATCTCCACCTGAGATATCATTGTTGTCCCTGTTGCTGCTGTCCTTCCCCTAGTGTATGGTTCCTGCCTCCTCATCCGCATCCACCTAAAAATGTTGGTGATCAATGGAGTGAGACCCATGTCCCAGCGAGAGATATAACTCTCTGCCATAAATATTATTATTACAGAGAAACAATATAAACTGGGTAGAGGAATCTCTATTAAAAAGCGGTATTTAATCATTATTAAGCAGGATAGAGCAATATCATCTTTTAAAGCATTACAACTATAAATGATAAAGCAGTAAATCATCTATTCATTTTAATAAGGAATATGAAGAACATGTATAACATTTATCCATTTGGATACACTAATAAATGCAGCATCAACCAAAGATTTCCATATTTCATCCTTAAGCAAATATGCTACACGGCTGATTACATTTTACAATCATACTTATTCCCTGAGGAAGTGAGCCATATCACTCAAACATAACCTTCGGTTGCGAAACCCAAACCCGATTCCATACAAGATCAAAGGAAGAGTCAAACTCCTCGATCTCATCTATCTCGGTCAGTGCAATACCACAAGAAGGACCACAGTCTCTTGCTTAAGTGACCTCAGTCACAGGGTTAACTCCCATAGGCTACCCATTCTCTAGCCCGCCTTGGTACAGGTCCCAACACTAGTAAATCTGAGCCACAGACCAGTTCATCATGCTCCATGAGCCATGAACGCATTCATGCTCCATCACACTGAGCCATGGGCTTGTTCACCATGCTCTTTAACATATCTTGAGTCTACAACCAAAGTTGCACTCTAATCCTTTTATTTTTGGTTAGAAGAAACCACGTATATTCAACAATATATGGTCCGGATTAACCAGTAGGAGAACCCGTTTCACCATCACCAACTACTGACGATGATGGATCTATGGCCAAGGCTCTACATGATAATATTCCACTTGATTATTTAAGTATATTACCATATTCTTTTAGCATCACTCCAATTTTCAAACAAGAATTATTATGACAAATGCTACAAGAAAAATGTAATACTTTAATCAAGTACTCTTTAGAACTTTATAAAACATTGGGATCTCAATCCCTATCTCATTACTGGGAATTCACATCCCTCAACAATATCATCATCATGTTCATTGGATCTGGGTATTCAAACCCTTAGTTCATCACTAAACATGGTTACCACTATCAAGTAACTATTACCTCCAGGTCATCTGACCAAGGTATTCATGATACTTGTTACACAAGCATCTCACATAGCTCACTAGGCATATTCAACTGCTTGTTACTTCTCACCAGGAAACAAATAAAATAATGGCTCACAAGGCCCATTAACATCATAGATCATACCTGGTTATGCTCATCATCTCATGATATGCATGGTTAGTATACTTGATAACAACCATATCAATTACTTATCAACATTATGCAATACCAAGATAACATCACTATTCCCTCATTAGGGTTAGGGTTTCCCATCTTTATCAATTAGGGTTTCACATTGCATCATCCTATATTAGGGTTTCATATTACATCACCATTTATTAGGGTTTCTCATTACATCACCCTATATCAGGGTTTCAGATTACATCACCCTATATTAGGATTAGGGTTTCCCATCTTTATCAATTAGGGTTTCTTAATCACATTATCAAAAATCAAACCCTAATTCAAAACTCCATGCCTCTTGGAGAATGCATTGATATTAAAATTAATATCTAAAACCTAACTCATTGTTTCACATGTCTAGAATTACATAATACCTCCATAAGTATTCAATTAAACTTATGTATTGTAATTTTCTTTATTGATTAGGGTTTCCATTCTCCATTGATTAGGGTTTTATGATTACCTCATTAATCCAAACGCTAAGTCAGTGCTTCCACATATCTTGGAGCACAAAGCATTATTTAAATATTAAATCATACTTATCATTGTTCCATATACTAGGAACACACATCATCCATCATACCTTATTCAATTGACTTAACCATTCACTAAATACATACACATATGCTTATCACAGTGTATTGCATTTATTACTTTCATAGGCATCAAGTGATAGTCATTCTAATTATACTAATCACCTAAGTAATTTAGAGGTACTTCCATTGAAATCAACCTTGAGATACTCTTCAACCACATATGGGGTTATTAGTACTCACATGGTTTGAATCAATTGGACCTTCAAACGGTTTGAACCAATTGAACCTTCAAACGGTTTGGCCCTAAACCTTCAAACGGTTTGAGACCATTTAGACCCTCAAACGGTCTTGGTCTTAACCTTCAAACGGTTTGAGACCGTTTAGACCTTCAAACGGTCTTGGTATTAACCTTCAAACGGTTTGAGACTGTTTAGACCTTCAAATGGTTTGAAACCATTTAGACCTTCAAACGGTTTGAGACCATTTAGACCTTCAAACGGTCTAGGTCTTAACCTTCAAACGGTTTGAGACTGTTTAGTCTTATTAGGATTTGAAACCATTTGACCCTTTTAACAGTTTGAAACCATTTGATCAAATCAACTTTCAAATCATTTTAACCCTAAACAGTTTGAGGCTGTTTGGTCCTCAAACGGTTTGAGACCGTTTGGTCAATTTAGAGTTGAAATCGTTTGAACCTAAATTAGGGTTTTGACATCAATTGATCTAGAGTTTTGAAACCAATTGAGCTAGGGTTCAGAAATGAATTGAGTTTGATTGTTTGAAGTTATTAGGTCATAAGACCAATTGATCCTTGAATCCATTGAAACCGTTTGGTCTCTAATGGTTTTGAAACCGTTTGACCTCTAACGGTTTTGAAACCGTTTGGTCACCAATCAGTTTGAAACCGTTTGGTCTCTAATGGTTTGAAATTGTTTGACGAACACAATGAAACTGTTTGTTCTTGATATTATTGAGGTGTGTGCCAAGATGATTTCATCATCATCAAGCTTCAGACCTCCAAATTCTACTGTCATATATATGATGAGTTCATCAATTATTCAAGAAGAAAGTAAAAGATTAACATATGATTAGAAATTGAAATCAATAATAACATTGATGAGTTCAAGTTATATAACCCACATTAAAAGTAGCTTCAAAGCTTCAAGATTCTTTTCTATAATGGTGAAAGAATATCCTTCAACTATCCAAGGTTCATTTCCAACTCTTTGGATGCAAAAGATAGCCAAGGTTGAGCATTGGATAGAAGAGAGAAGAAAACAAATGTTGAAATCCGATTCCAACCATCAATTCAAGGTTGAAGATGATCATGGAGCTTACCTTCAGCTTGGGGAACGTTTCCCTCCTGCTCCTAAGCTCCTTGGTCATTGGCCAAAGTAGGGGAAGAAAATGGTTTGCAAAAATAGCCTTTCAAGTAAGCAGAAAATCAAGTATATGTAATTGATTTTCTAGGAGAGAGAAAGTAGGAGTAAATTCATCCACTTTCTTGCCACATGCCCCCTCCCTTCATTTCCTTCGAAGACATCTTATTTTACCCTCAATTTCCTTTCATTTATCCTTGAATTAAAAGGAACCACTTAAGCACCTTAATCATTATAATACTATTATCCATTTTTAGTGGACATTACTTTTTAATTAACAAATGTGAGTGGATTTCTTCACTTACTTAGGATATTTCGGTGTCACTCAAGGAATTTGGACGTCCTCCCACTAAAAGATTTTTCCCATAACATTTTTAATTGATGGGAACTTCAATTAATATATTTATTTTTGCTTTAAAATAAATTAGGGTTTCATTTATGCTTAAATCTTGATTATTTTATTATCAAGATTATCTCTCCTCAAAAGTAGTTCAAACAAGACTCCCCATTCTTTTTATTTTCTCTAAATATACCAATAAATAATAGGGACACTTTTGAAGTGGTATTTTACATATTCAACCCTAGATTTTGAGTAATTTGAAAATTATACCAAAACTAGCATTCAATACACAAGCATTACTGAAACAAGCTCCTTCTTGGAACTTAGGCTTCCACAAGCCATACTTCTGCATAATTCTCATTCTTATGATGCTTTAAACTTGAGGAACATTTAGCATGTAACATTTGCAAGGTAACCCCTTAAATTGGGTAAATTGCACTTTAATCCAAAATAGGTAAAATATTGTTTCAACATTATTCAAATAGGACCAAAATTTAAACATAAGCTCTCCTTTAGTCTTAATTACTTTTCAAAAGATAAAGACAAGACTCTAAATGATTTACATAAGCAAAACTTCTAGGGATAAGGCATAACCCTGGTCAGGGACGTTATAGAGAGGGAGAGTTAGGGTTTGAGAGAAGAAATTGATGGAGATGCTGACCTAGGGTTTCGTAGTCTGAGGAATGATGAAATCATGTAAGTTTAGCTTATTTGCATAGACTTTAATGGTGAATCTTATCTCACATGTCAAGATTTTGTCCCTCCTCTGATTTGATCCAAAATGGTGTCAAAACTTCCCCTTTTCTCACTCTTTCTTCATAATCCCTCATTTTTAGGGTTTTCGAGTTGAAAGGAAGAAGAATTGGGTGAATTGCTAGGGATTTGATATGAGATCAAGATTTTTAGGGATGAGCTATGTTTTTAAGGTGTTTTCACAAGTTAGGGTGAGTGGGAACTTCCTTTAAACAGTGTATTGCAAGAAAATTGGTTAAATCATCCATAATCTTTAATTGCTTAGTATGCGACTACAAACCCTGAATTGTCTATTTGTTCTAAGTTGTTGCAAAATGATATGAAATGGATTCTTCCTCTATTTGGATGATGTTCAGATGATAAAATCATATTAGAAATTTATACGATACATCCTAATGAGAATTCCCTAAGTATTCACAAAGGTTATAAGAGTAAACTAAAATATAGGGAACTTTTCTATGACTGAAATTTGTTGTATAAGTAAATAGAGAAAATTGCTTATCTAGATCCCCTTGGTTATGAATGATTGTTTATCTAAATTCATAGTACATATAAGTTAGATACTATCTTGTATTTCATTCAAAGTGAATAGTGTTTGTTGATATCTTAGTAAAGAGGGTGAAACCCTAGATGTGAGGAAAGTTTGATATTTATGAATAGATATCGTGAAATCCATTTGAAGAGATTTTCTTGACATGATAGACTTTATCTATTCAATGAAATTATTGATGCATGATATCCTAGTGAATGGCATGGAAACCCAAATTCAACTCAGTTCCAAGGTTTCATACATATATTGATTTTATATGATTTGTTGATAGTAGTCTTTATTCAATGAATTTTTATGTCGCATGAAATCTTTATTGGAGCCATGTGAATAAGTTGTTGCCTAGTGAGAGGTGAAAATATGTGTGATGGCCTTGTGAGACATGAGAATACTTGTATAACCAGTGAAATGAATACCTTGGTCTAAGGACCTAGAGGTAAAGGTTACCTGTTACAGAGGTAACAATGCTATGTGATGATCTAAGGGTTTGAATACGCAGATCCAGTAATCATGATAATGATGTGAAGGGATGAGAATTCCCAGTAATGTGATAAGGGATTGAGATCCTAGGTATCATGTGTTTTAAAGATTTGAAAAGTACGTGATAGATGCATTACACCTTTCCTTGTAGCATTTGTGGTGATTAAATGAAACCCTAAGGGTAGTGTGTTCAATGACTCAAGTATTGTCATATCAATGTTCTCAGTTATTATAAATAATTCTTGTCATGATAAGTAATTAACTCTTAATTGAGTTATGAGATGCACAACACAAGATTTAGGTTGATATGCACGATTCTAGTGTGTATGCGGCAAGTGGACATGAAGTCTATTTATTTCAGAATTTTAGTCTGCCTGCATGTATATTATGTTGATTACTCAGTATATTACAGTGTTTTGAATATACTACTCTGCCAAGTTTAGAATGATATACATGTTGTATTATAACTTCAAATAAGTAGACGTGACACCATAGAGATACCAGAGTCAAGTGTAAGTAAGAGAAGGGTACAATGTAGAAAGAGCTTTCTAGGAATAATAAAATAGTAGACCTAAGAGCCCTGATCATTGTACAATCCCTATGAGAGGTTTGCGCCTTATGGATGAAACGACCTAACCCCGGCGGTGCGTCCAGTATACGGGGGTTGGAACGTACGAACAGGTGGTACGGGAGACGAAGCCCTAGTGGAAGTCTCCTTAAATTATAGAATGTAGTGTCCAACATCGACCAGTGATCCTGGTGGCACTAGAGTACAGAAAAACCAAGAGGTGGCTTGACTCTATGGCTGTGTGCTCAGGTTAGAGGAAGAGTCTAGTTTAGGCCAGAGAGCCATTTCCCTATTGCAGACTAGGAGAGTAGTCATACTTAGCATTTCCCAGGTGTGTCTGCTAAGTCTTGTATAGTGTGATCATAGTGCACTACGAGTCTTCATATGTAGAGTACACTACATATGATTAGGGCATAATAAAATGAATGAGAGGTCAAACAAGTGTGTACAATTATTGAATTATTCTTTGTATGTTTCTGAATTATTAGTTCTCTTTATGATCAATCAACCATTTCATATATTGATTCACTCTTATAGATATCTAGAGTATCATGCCATATTTATGATTGTCAATTATTAGACTCTTTATAGCTTACTACTGTTATAATTGATATCAGTTGCTCAAAAGTATATCTGTAATTATATCAGTTCTTTAGACTATTTCTTTGAAGTACTCATTCACTGAGCGAGTAGGCTCACCCCTCTACTCAATTTTTTAGGGAAATCACATGGACTTGAAGAAGATATCATTGCATCAGAGTAGATCTACCACAAGAGTTAAGTCTGAGAATAGTTAAGTTCAGTCGGTCCCTGTCACTCTAGGTCCTTGTATAGATCTGAGAGAGAGTTGTAAATGATGTTTTGTATGTTTGTTTCCTTAATAGGAGAGAATGCAAATGATTGTCATTTCGTATGTACATGGAAGTGTGAGAAACATAATGAATGTATGGATGTGTATCATTAATACTGAGATTACATTAGAGAAATTAAAGTTTAATTCTCTTGTAAAGTTAGTTTATGTTGTTCAATGCGAGAAAACAAAGAGTTTGAAAAATAAGAAAAAGTTAAGGGTGATCTTTGTATTACGTTAAATCCTCAATTTATGCCCTAATCTCATGATTAGTGGTAATTGTGATATTGGGGTGTAACACTTCTCCTTCTTGTCCTTCCTCTTATACTTTCTCTCCTTAATATACTCCTCTTCCTTCTTTGAACTGGCCTTGTGGTGTGACTTTCTTGACTTGGAACCTTCACTCTTGTAGTGTCCATTTTTTCCACACTTGTAGCATCTAGGAGTAGAGGAGGAAGAGGCTTGTTTTCTCTTAAAGTGTTTTCCCTTGATGTAGTTGTCTTCATGCTCACTTAGGTCGTCATCTTGACTCGAGGAGGAAGGAGAAGTCAGGAAAGCAAGTTGTTTTTGAAGGATGACCACCTCCACTTGTGCTTTGAAAGCACTATCTTTGATCTTCTTGGCTTCTTTCTCTTCTTTCTTGGATTCTTCTTCTTGTTTGTCAAGCCTTGGCTCATGGGCTTGGAGGTTTCCAATAAGCTCTTCAGTTGGGATGTCACCAAGGCTCCTCACTTCTTCAATGGAGGTGACCTTTGAGTCCCATCTCTTTGGTAGAGTCCTCAAGATCTTGGAGTTGATTACACCTCTATCCAAAGTGTTGCCCAATGTAGCCATCCCATTGATGATGACATTGAGTCTTGAGTACATCTCCGCAATCCCTTCTTTCTTACCCATCTTGAAGTTCTCTAGAAGGGTCTTCAACATGTAGATCTTGGCCTCCTTGACTTGATTTGTGCCTTCATAGGTGATGCACAATTTGTCACAAATCTCATAGACGGTGTCCCAAGATGGGATCTAGTTGTACTCCACTGGGGTAAGGGCTGCATAGAGGATGCTTATGGATTTGGCATTGAGTTGGGCTTCTTTGAGTGCAGCTTCACTCCATGTTGCAACAGCTCCAATTGGTTCCTTCTAAGGTGTGATCATCACCTTCCACATGTTAAAGTTCATGCCTTAAATGTAGAATTGCATATGACTCTTCCAATATAGGAAGTTGGTGCCATTAAAGATTGGAGGATGCGTGGAGAAGCCTCCCTCTAGGTTGAGAGAATCAAGTAGGTTGTCGCCCATCTTCTCATCTCATGGGAGATTGTTGGAGAAGATCCTCGATCTCTAATACCACTTTTTGGATCTAGGGTTCTAGAGGGGGGTAAATACAGCTTTAAAATTCTCACAAGATAAATTAGACCTTCAAATTATATCAAATTCAAACCAATAGCTTAAGTGCAATTTGAAGTCCTAACTAACAAGTATAGCAAGGATGAGAGGAATTTATAGCAAGCACTTGACAAGGTCATGTAGAGTGGTTCCACTCTCCAAACTAGGAGAGAGTCAGTCCACTACCTAGAGAGGTCAGCCTCTAGGACTTTGCAAGTGCTTTTCACTATATATTAAGCAATAAGAATTACAACACAAGACCACCAAAGGACTCACCCATCCAAGCACCAAGAGTCTTTCACCTTACCAATGACTTACCCACTTTTCAGAGAGTCTTCAACCTTCTCTGATGTCTTACCCACTCTAGCACAAGTCTTCCGCCTTCAAGGAATTTTTTACTCTTCTTGGATATTTAGCCTTTGCCTTCTCCTTCACCTGAAGAAGATCTTCACCTATTCTTCAACCTCGAAGAAGAACATCAACAACTCCACCTTCACTCAGAGTGGCTTCCTTCACCTTTTCTTCATCGAGGAAAGGGGTAGGGAAGATGGAGCGGATGAGAGCTTCACAATCACAAGGAAGTATCTCTCTTACAACAAGCCTATCTCACTCATAATCACAAAATGAAGTGTAAACTAGAGAGAGAAAGGGGCTTAAGGAGTTGCAACACACTCAACTATAGTAAGGACTTAGAATAACATGAATGAGAAAACTTGGAATGAACTCCAAGGGGTCCTATTTATAGATGGGGGTGTTCCCTTGAGTGTGGGATCACTTAGGGTCAAAATATAGTTGTTTTCCAAGATGCAACAGATCTATTTTTGCCCAAAACTACTCACCAATGGTTATAATCACTTTTTCTACATTTTTTGTACAATACATATGGTCGAGTTTCAATTAATGTAACTTGATCAATCCACTAAAAGGCAAAGCCAATTTTCAAACTATTGATCGAGTTTGTTCTGAGAAACTCGATCGATGAGATAAAATTTGTTTTGCTCAGTGAGTTATTTGGTTGAGTTTTGTGAGTGTGCAACTCAACTGATGGGTCTTCTTCAGAAAATCCATCATAGGATCGGTCTAGTTTCCAACTCGACCAATGACCAGCTTGTGACAAATGTTCGAAATTGACAGTTGTGTGATTAAACCTTGGAATTAAGTGTCCCTGGTTTTTCCTTATCTTAGTTACAAGTCATATCATCAATACAAGTGATTACAAAAATCATCTAAGGTCATTTGGAGTGATTTTTCAAATTGCACACTTGCATTGCATTTGACTTGAACTTGAACAAGCTAGGGCTTGTGTAATTTGATCCTTTTCATGTATCTAAAGCCTGAAATCAATCTTGAACAAACATATTATATACGTCGGAATTGAATGGTTAAGTCCTTATCAAAATATGGGCAATGTATAACTCTCAAATCAACATATAGGAGCTTGCCCAGATCTCAAGATGGTGGAACGTTCTAGAGATACAAGCAAAGAAAGAAGCTAAAAAGGTTGTTCAAGAGGCAAGGTATAGATACTTTGATGATATTTATAAATAGTTGGACAAAAGAGAAGGGAAAAAGGATATATATAAAATGGCTGGTATAAGAGAAAGGAAAGGAAGAGACTTCAATCAAGTAAAATTCATTAAGAATGAAGACTGTAGATTGTTGGTGAAGGATGATGATATCAAGAACCAATGGAGAAATTACTTACATAAGATTTTCAATGCAGATACTGTAAATAATGTTGGCGACTCGTGTGTCATGAATACAAGAGATAACATTTACACCCTATGAGATTCACTTTTGAGGTCGAGCATGCTTTAGAAAATATAAAAATGAGAAAGGCATGTGGACCAGACAGTATTTCCATTGATATATGGAAGAGTATGGGGGATGAAGAAGTTATGCAATCGAAAGGATTCTGGGGCATCCTCAGGGCTAGGTATTGTTCTGCCAATTATTGTAACAAATTTCTTTATCAAGATCATGAAGACCAAGAAGATGTTGGAACAACAGAAATAATGTTATAGTCCCCATCTACAAGAACAAAGGTGATGTTCAAAGTTGCACAAACTACATAGGTATCAAGCTTATGAGTCACACAATGAAGCTTTGGGAGAGGATTATTAAGCAAAGGCTAAGATCTATAACAAATATATCAAACAACCAATTTGGTTTCATGCTTAGAAGATCAACAACATATGTTATTTTTCCAATAAGGAGGCTTATGGAGAAGTATAGAGAAAGAAAAAGTGATATTTGTATGGTTTTTATTGATTTGGAAAAAGCTTGTGATTGAGTACTTAGGGAAGTGTTGTGGATGGTTTTGAATAAAAAGGGTGTGTCAAACTAGTACATTGACTTGATTAAATACATGTATGGTAGCTGTACTGCAAGTGTGAAGACTCCTGGAGGAGAGACACCAACTTTTCCTATCATAGTTGGGGTACACCAAGGATCCACACTTAGCCCATATATGTTTGTTCTTTTTATGAATGAGTTGTCAAAGAATGTTTAGGATGATATTCCTTTGTGTATGTTATTTGTTGATGATTTTTTATTGGTTGACGAAACTAAAGATGAATTGAATCATAAAGTTGAACTTTGGAGAAAGGCATTGCAATCAAATGGATTGATGATTAGTACGAGAAAAATTGAGTATGTGCATTGCAATTTCAGACAATCTCCTAGTGTGAATGGTGGATCCAAGTTGGACGGAGTAGACATATAAAAATGTGATAAATTTTATTACTTAGGGATCTATTATTCAAATATATGGGGATGACCAAAATGACTTTTTTCACAGGATCACTATAGGATGGATGAAATGGAGGAGTGCAACTGGAGTATTATATGATTGAAAGATCCTTTTCAAATTAAAAAGAAAGTGTTATAGAACTGCTATACAGCCAAACATGCTCAATGAAAGTGAATGTTTGATGGTGAAGAAACAATGTCTCAACAGGATGAATGTGGCTTAAATGCATATGTTGAGATGGATGTGTGGGAAGACAAGAAAAGATCACTTGAGAAATGACTATATCGGGAATAAATTTGGGGTGGCGATCATTGAGGACAAGTTGTATGAGGGCCAACTCAGATGGTATGGACATGTGCATCACAGACTGATTAATGTGCATGTCTGAAGTAATGCTATTGAGTCAAGCACAATTAATAGAATAAGAGGAAGGACTAAATTAACATGGGAAGAGCTAATAAAGAGAGATTTTGAATCTCTACATCTCAGCCAGAATATGACCCATGATAGAGTTGAATGGAAACAAAGGATCCATGTAATCGACCCCAACATAGTTGGGATTGAGGATTAGATTATGATGATGATGATGATGATGATAAGGTTGGACAAAGTGTGATAGGAACTCGTTACCCTACACCCTATATACCACCCATGGAAAACTAGTAGGGTAGTATTTCTAACCTTACCTTCTTGTGTTGTTTGGTATGATAGAATTACTATAGATGCATTTGTGAACATAACATGCTTGATAGTCACATACCTCAAATGCCCCACTCCCTTAATTAATTGTCTAAAACCCTAATTATCTAGTCTTATCTAGCTTATTCTTCTTAGTCTAAGTTTCCTATTTGACAATATAATTTTCTCTAGTTAGGGTTGCTTAACTTTGTTTTATTTGTCTGGTTGGATGATAGCTTAGTTGGTATATATTTTCCTAGTGTAGTTGCTTCCTCTTTCCAGTTCACTATAATTGTTTTTATTTTCTATATAGTGTATTTCTTTGTTATCAATTACTTATATTTGGGTTACTTTCTCCTTAGGTAGCTCATTAGACATATTTGCTATGGATAATCTAAAGTTCAATCTTGTTCCTCCCTTTTCTTGCATCTTAATGTTAATCAACCGAACAACCAATTAAAACTAAAAACCTAGATCTTCATATTATAAGAATAGAGAAATCCAAATAGCTTTAGCTCCTTCTCCACTCCCTATGAATTGACCCATGAATTACATTTCCTATGCAACAATCGTGGGCCTATGCAGTTGCTAATCATGTTATAAGGTGTTCTGATTAGGGTTACTTTTTGTAAGATCGATGTACATGCACCAAATTCCAGGTGCTCATTCGTGTTACCTTTTGGTCTTATATAAGATATGTATTCATTACATGTCATTCTTTTTGTAGGATTTGAAGGATTTCTATGGAATAACCCAATTCACATATTTTAACATTCCACCAAGTCATTTTTCTCTTTTCCTTTTTCTCTAAATGGAAAAATATGCAACAATAAAACTAGTAGAGATATGCGCCTAGGGTAAATTCCATACTTCTTGATTCTTCTCTTATCCTTGACCATAATATCTAGTCTTATAAAATGAAAAAGATGTTGCCAACCTCCTAAAACATCCCTTCACTATGTTAATTATATGATTGTCTTGTCAGTCGATTAATGATGAACATATTACTTACTAGGATAATATTTTCTTGAGAAAAAATTCTACTTAGTTTAACCTCATTTTGGCATTCTCTTTTGTATGCATTCTCTCTACTATTATAGGAAAGCATTACATCAGTTTTGGTAATAAAGATACATGCTTCGAACTTTATACCTTCCTTCTCCTAAGATGTAAAATTGGGAAATGCAAAAATCATGCTACATTGTCTGAATGACATCAAGGCATCCATAGTGGTAGGGACCACATGCAAACTATATCATTATTGACCCCAAAGATACAAACTTCCTTATTGCAAAAATTGAGTACGAACATCATGATTCATATATACTTTTAAGGCAATACCACATTGAACTAATAGACCTAAGTAGGATGCAATCCATTGTACCCTAGTGAAGATAATGATCCTTTTCAACCATTGTAGGTACATGTGTGAACATGTTAGTAATATATCCATTAAAACTAAAGTTGGCTTAAAAAGGGAGGATAAATTTGTTTTCTACTCAATCATCAAATAAAAATGCCTCCTAAATCAATGATAAATCCATTTTCAGAAACCATCATTAAGTTTAAAACTTGCAAAAAATTTACTTGGTGGTAAACCCATTTTTTCAAATCATTAGGATAGGCAACAATGTGGTCAAAAATTTTACTTTTTGGTCAAAGCATAAGTTTCAAAATTAAAAATGACATCAAAATGTTGCCCAATTTTTGGTTCTTTTATGACAGTCTTTTGAAATCAAAATAGGTTCAAAACAAAGACAAACATTACAACATTTTGGTGAAATTTTTTTAAGAATAAGAAAAATCAAAACTACATAAGTGTTTATCTTTGGTAAATCCAAACTTTCAAAACTTTTTTTACAATATGTTCCAAACCCAGATAGCTTTGAAATTGTAAAATATTTTATCCTTTTAATGAGATATTACTCCAAAACCAAAATACATCAAACCTAGATAAGGTTTTAATTTCCTAACCGATATTTTCAAAACCCATGTGAGGTTGAAATTCTACTAAAATTTTGACAATTGGATGACAAACTTTTGAAAACCCAAATTGGTATGAAGTCCCAAAGTGCTTGAACTATTAGTTATGTTTCTCAAAAACCAGCATAAGGATTTGATTTTATTAAATCCAAATTTCCAAAACCAAAGTGATGTATATATGCTACTAGATTGTCATCCTTTTTGGTAACACTTGTTTGTAAAATAGAAATAGTGTCAAATTTGAAACTATTCAGCCCTTTAGTGAAACCTTTATCAAAATGCAAATTACAACAAATCTACTTATGATTTAATTTTGGTTGACCAAAATTTCCTAAAACACAATGTTAAGATCTTGATGAAATGCAGATTTTTCACTGTCAATCACATATTCAACCAGATGAAATTGAAAAATATTTCAATCCATTTGGATGTACCCTTACAGTCTCCAAGATTTTTATACTGACAATAATTACATGAAAACTTCATGTTCATGCAAGAATAAGATATAAGACTTGACTCTCTTGAAAGAACAATTTGTTGGAAATTATGGGCACAGAGTATAGCAACAGAAACAAAAAAAGTTATCTATCCATATTCCCATACTGGCTAGATCGCGTAAAGTACTATGAAATAGGAAGGATGGTTTCGCAAGTTATGCCTGGCTTGGAGAAAGTCCATCGACGACAACTCGCTTCTATACAATTGTCAACTAGTTTCTCTCAAATGGTGGTTGTGAAAATCTTGGTCTTCACCATGAATAATGAAAAAAATAGCTTCTGTAGTGACTCATGTGGTCTCGCCACAGACTACAGGCTGAATTTACTCTCCTAGCAGCAGCCAAAGGACTCTGGCCTATAGAGTAGTCCACACAGACCAATTACTACTCTTTTCATTTAACTAGAATAGATTGGAAGGAGTTGTCCCTCACGTCGGCGTACTAGTTACCAACTTACTCTCGCACAACAATGATCCTCAGTTATTCTCTCCTATCGCTATCCTTCCCTTATCGGGTAGGAATTGAATGGGATCATTCAGTTACCACAACCAGAGAGGACAACAATTGTCATAGAAACTGATTCTCAGTTGATGTTGTTGTGTTCTAGGAAGCCCCCAATACCCCTCCATATATAGTTAGGGTTTGGGTCAGGGTTCCCAATCGGTACGTGACTGTGCGGGAGTGGAAGGGACCAGAAGATCTTGAATTTTTGCAACCTATGAGCACCAAATTTACCATCTAGTAACCAAGATGGTCATTTGGTTACATGAGACAGTCCTCTCGCACTGTCAAATTGCCATTTGATAGTTTCCCAATTGCACACAAGTTTGACAATTTCAATTCCAATTAGTATTACATATTAACTCCTAACACCACAAGTAATGTGCAATTGAAACAAGTTTGAGAAACATACAGAACCTTCGTTCAAATCAACCGAGCCATCTCACCCATGCAATATGTCAGTATTGTTCACCTAGACAGTCGTCTAGTGAACTTGAGTTGAGCCTATATGTTCAACAGATTGAACTAGTCAATTCACTCCCCAATTTAGACAGAAGTTAGCCAATTCAATCTTTGATTAGCCAAACCACCCATACAATCGTCGCAACACTTGAGACGCCCATATGGCATACCCAAATGGCCATCTCAACACTTGAGATGGTCGTTTGGCAGTTCAATCAGCCAATCTATCGATTTGTTGTGTGAATTGAATACCTAAACACTTTAGTAATCAATCCAATTCATCATTCAAGATAAAATCCTCTTCTAGATGAGTTTCTATGTGTGTGACCCTATAGGTCCCATATCACATTTGCAGTGATGTCCATAAGTAGCTTATGACATCACAAGAAAGGAGTGGTGCCTAGTCGCACGTCAATTCTACCCAAGTGAATGGAAAGTTGGAGAACAACTTTAACCTACAATATGTGTAAGGTGTTACAATGATTGTATAATTCATTTATCTCTAATATCCAGAGTAAAATCAAATCATGGACTCACCATCCTCTAAACATTCAATCCTTGTTCCTTGAACCAAGAGCAAATTGTCTGAGATAATGTGACCTCAATATCATATATTGATTAACATGTGCATGTGAATGTGTTTCTCAATTTCTCTTATCAAGTGGTTAGGATATCGTACTCTGGTATGAGGGAAAATCCCATATCGATCACTTACAATCTATCCCCATGTGTCCAAGTCATCCAATCATCACCTTTATGACAACCCATGTTTCAGGACTGCATTTGATGATGTCAAAGAGTACCGAATGACATGTGATTATTGCAGTTATTTCAGGTCTAAGAAACACAATCACCACATTCACTATGATAGATGACTATGACAACCAACGATGCTTTCCATGTGTCACTCTTAAGGTGGGTCTGTCTGATACACTATTTCCTACCATGTATTTGAGTGCTTGGTTGGATATTGTCATATCATGACTAATGAGATTTTATCATCAACCAACCCACACTCTAGCCTTGTGTGTTACTAGTGTCTAGTTGCCTTCCACAATAACAACCAACTAGGGACATAATAAGAATGTACATACTCTTAACATTCATATGATCTCATCCTTCCAAGTCATATACTTGAAGACATACATTATTGAGTGTTGTCATTCTTTAAACATTCATAATGTTTCCTCGTTATCATATAATTGAATGAAATAAAATGAATTGGAAGCTTTCCATTATAAGTATTAATCAAATTCTTTATGGTTTATGACATTTCAATCATCATATGAGTGGCTCTCAGAGCATACCTTATCAGCAAACTCTCACTTGCCCTTAGATCCAATCACCTAAGAATCTCATTCTTAGTGATCCAAACATGTCCATCTTGCTTCTTTTATGTAAGTTCTTAATCTAGCGGATTACCAACACTTTTATATTATTTTGTATATTACATGATTCTTATCTCTTCACTCTAATATGAAACCACTATAATATGGTATCTGATATTCCTTGCCTAACAAGTAGCTCAATTGTTGTCATGGTATCTCTACTAAGTCATCAATGGTTGGATCATCTATAAGTTCATCATATGAACTTCTAGATCCATATAGTATATCTATGTGTTCATAACATAAGTATACTCAACTTCTATTGTAGAATAGTATTAATGGCTATTAGTTCGGAACCCTTCAAACTAACAACATTTCTCCTTTCAAATCAAACATATTTTATTGAGATCACTTTGTCATTATGGAAGCTTTCATCAATGTAACTCTTTACATCAAACTCTTTCTTTTATTTCTATCCTTATTGATTAGCAATCTATCCTTAAATAATTCTAAAGTACCAATAGATATCTTTAATGACATTCCAATAACCCTTATTGGAATTTACTTATCATCATATCATGTCCATACATAAAACATTATATGGGATAATATCATTCATGATAGATCCATTGCTACATCCTATGGCATCTTAATCATGTCATTTCCATTCTTCACAAGAATTGGAACATAAGGTTCATAATAGACTAATCTGAATTCTCTCTCATTGAATCCTTTCCATGTTTAACTCTTTCAACACATTGCTATTGTATGTGCTCAAACTTACATTGTGAAACATTCAAGAACTATCTATATATATCTTGATCCTTATCTCACAAGATGTTTCACTTAATCCTTCGTTACTGAAGGTATTTTCATGCCAAATCTTATTATTCACAATTTTGAGAAGTTATTCCTCCTCATATGTAGAATATTCATATATGCTCCCACTAAATCTTCTATAATCACATATATCATATTTTGTCTTGATTCAGTCAAACTCTTTGACTATCTTGTCAAGTCAAAGATCCCATCTCTGAGATGCTTGTTTCAATCCCAAATTGAACTTTGTAGTTTATAGACTTTATTTGCATTCTTGAAGTTATAAAAAAAAGGTTGTGACACATACACATCCTTTCATGTATTACCTTAAGGAATCTAGTTTTAATCTTCATATGCTAAATTTCTTAGTCTATCTTAAGTACTACAACAAGCATGAAGCCGAACTCCATCAATTGACAGGCTGGGAGGGGGAGCAGGATTCCGCTTTACCATGACACACTTTAGAGGGAGAATGCTCTAACTTCTCTCTAGGATTCGCCGATCGGTCCGTCATCTCCCAGGTTGGTAGCCCCTCCTCAGGTGATCTCCCTTCACCTCTCGCCTTTCCCCCTTAGCGTCAGGGTTTCAAAACTTCGACTGATTTGGGTCTCAGCTCCTTCGAGACTTCTCTTCTACCTTCTTCTCAGTTGATACGGTTGTAAAGTTCCATCATCAACCCTTTGGAAACTGCCTGTTCTACGGGTTTCATAAAATCCTTATTCTAAGGGTTTCATGAATCCTTGTTCCTCATATATCTTTCCCCCTGCTCCCCTTTCGAACATAGCAGACTAAGGTTTTTCATTACATCAGATGACCCAAACTTTTGGGTTCACAAATTATATTTTGCGACAACAGTTTTTTTTATCAGCATCATTGTTTTCGCCCGATCGGACAAAGCTTTCAATTTTTGCTGGATAAAGTCTCTATTCTCCATTCCTCGTGTAACAAATCCGACCTAGAAACATGCAAGCAACATCGCATTGATTACCCATCTTCATTCTTTCTGTCGGACACATTCTCTTTCACCGGATTTTGTGGGTTTCAAGGATCACATCTGCTCTACGCTTGTACTGGTAAGCCGCAATAAAAGCTCCACCAACCTTTGGTATTCAATATGAGAATTGGTAGCGCCATCATCCTTGCTACATGCATAAAAGCGCATTGCATGCAAAAATTGGGCAAGATCAAATCTTTCCACCGAGCCCTCCAGAATCACAAAACCCTGAAGTCCAACAACATCTCGAAAACACCATCTTCCTCTCTCAACATGAACTCTCGCTTCCCCTTCCTGGAGATCCATCTCTCTGATCAAACCTACTCATCAACTATCCCTCTACCTAGAGCTTGGATTTACCACAAATATGACATCTCCCCTGGCATCTGTATGATAAACATTGGCCACCGCTCATTCCAGGTTTTGCTTTCATGGTCTACCCCACCGGAAACAACCTGGGGTAAAAAAATCCCCCTTCCTCCTCATCTCAGAAGGCTGGAAAGAGATGTGCATGGATCTGAATCTACAGCCGGAATGGTCTATGTTCCTCCAACCTTTTGCAGACCACACTTTTCGTGCTTGGGTTCATGATTTCACACATGAAACTCCATCTTCTCTTGCTTATCTCTACAAAAGACATGATCAAGACTGTTCTTCATCCTCAAACTCTGCGGACCAACTCTTCGTCAGGGCAGAATACCAACCCCCAATGGGTGTGAAATCTTGGCCCATCTCCATCTCCTCTGGATTAGAAGATGAAGAAGACGGGTTCACATCTCCCATGGTTCAACAACAGAGCTCCATAGCAGAAAGGTATAAACTTTTTCCCTCTCCATCCATTAAAAAAAATGATTATGGACCAAAACTATCGTCCTTATACAAAGCCCTCCGTCCAATGTCCTCTTCACCTAGGGATATCATCCCAAAGGACATCTATCATTTAAATCTCTCCTTTTCGGTTCTGGGACAAGAAAAATCTTCTACTCTTATAAAAGACACTATAGAACATAACCCCACCACCCAAATCTGGAAATCGGTCCCCCCCAGAAAACCTTTTCGTGCCCTTTTCTGCTCCCTCTGCCACAGTAACAACCACTCTTCTTCCAGGTGTTTCTCTCGATGCACTTGCTTCAACTGTGGTAACCTTGGGCACATAAAAAGGTTCTATTTGGCACGACCTCTCCCCAATAGGTTTGTCCAACAGACATATCCCCACCAATCTAACATGCTCTCTCGCTCAACACGATACCCCCTTTCTAAAATAGTTCAGTGGTCCCAAAACAATCTTCCTCTGACTACTGGCCAAACGCTGTACCACCCCTCAATCATTACCATTCAAAAAATCCCTTTGCATGTCTAGCAAATCTCCCGCCCGAACATGCAAAAAAAAAACCCTAGTCTCGTAAACTCAAACTCTTGGACACCTCCTATTTCAAAACCCTACCCCTCGCCTAAAATCCCTACCAAACATCACACACAACAATATATACCTCCATCTAAAACCCCATCTGTCAAAACCCATAGTATCAACCTCCCTCCCTCTCTTCCAACCATGAAGACACCTGACTACCTTGAGTATGCGATCGTCATGGATCTCCCTGCAAACTCTATGCGATTACTCAAGGTTTTTTCCCTCAGAAGTATTCTTGTTATGATAGAAAATAACCTGGACAATAATCCTATCAATGTCCTCGATATTACTAGAGCTTTAGCTCTTCTTCTCCCTGGCCAAACCATCCTCAAACCAAAAGTCTTCTCACCCACCCAGCTCATTTACACGGTTCCTGAAGGGACGAAGATTGACCATATCTTCAACCAGATGCTTACCATACCTTGTGGATCCAGCTTTATCATGGCACGCCTCTCCAAATGGTCTGCCGATATAGGCTCATTCCCTGCTCCTGCGGGTGGTTCTGACTGGGTAGCCATCTCAAACCTTCCTCCTCATCTGTGGGAGCTTGAGATATTCAGAGGTATCGCCCATTCTATTCGAGCTACGCTTCAATACATTAGTCCTGAAACTCTCCATCCCACCCAATTCATCAAAGCCTATTGCCTTTTCGTGGTCAAAGCTACCATCTCCATTCCTCCTTCTATCAACATCAGGATAGGAGAATTGATTTACCATCTGAAGCTTGCTGCAGAGCACCCCACTATTAACAACACTGCTTTCTCTGACCTTTCATCACATCCTCCTTCGTGGTTTAGCCCAAACAAAGGGAAAAACCCCATCCCTCATGCCAGAGTTCCTCCTGCCAGAAACCAAGTCTGAATTAGGAAACCTACAAATTTTTCTGAAAGTTCATACCCTCTCCAAAACAAAAAAAGAAATAGATCTCCTGACCCCTCCCTTCCCGCATCCAATATCAAAGCTAGCAAAAACTCATGCCCATATACTTCATCTAAGAAGGAAAGTTGGCATACCCCAAACAAGGAAAATAAAACTTCTACTTTTCAAGACTCATCTTTACAAAACAAGGATACCTCGCTGCAGAGTTCGGAGCAGGAGAGCCCTATGCAAAAGACAAACTCAAGCTACTTGCAAAAGATCCTGCAACCAGAACAAGCCAACATCAAAGGAACCAGCATCATCAATAGGGAAAAGAGAGGTAACACCCCACCCTACTCAATCAGTTATGATTCTCCTGCGTCATCACTATCATCATCTCTATCACATAAAATAAAAAATAAGTCTGTCTCTATAGATGATGTTGCTTCTTGGTCCAGCTCTAAAAGTTTTACAACATTTGCAAACAAGATAGGCTTTTGCTTTGATAAAAATTATGACGCACAGTATACATTAAATAACTTAGAATCATTTATGGGTTGGTCTAAGAAAAGCTACTAATAGTTTCCCTTTCTACCTGTTTATTTTCTCGTTATTCATTTCCTTTATCATGAAAATCTCTACTTGGAATATTTGTGGTGCTGCCAACCTACAAAGAAGAAAAAAAATTCGATCCCATATTTACAAAAACAAAATAGATTTAATCTCCATTCAAGAAACTAAATCCTTTCTCTCTCCCTTTGCCCTCAAAACCATTGGTGGAAATAGAATCACGAACTGGATTCAGCTTCCACCCAAGGGTTTTAAAGGTGGGATCCTTGTGGGATACAATAATCAGATCCTTGATTTGCTAAACTCCTCCATTCAAAATTTTTCTATAACGATTGATTTTAAAAATCTTGATGACGACTACCTTTGGTCCTTTACTGGTTTATATGGGGAACCAGGATATGACAAAACATCCTTCCTTGAGGAGTTGCGTTGTCTCTTCTCAAATTACCATCAGACACCCTGGATCCTTAGTGGTGATTTTAATCTTATTACCCAGATATCTGATAGGTTCAACTCAAATCCATCTCCCTCTCCCATGACAGCCGCTGACAAAAAATTTAAACAGATGATTTCTAACCATTCTCTCATTGATCTTGTTCCCACAAATGCCTTATTCACGTGGTCTAGAAATCGGTCCTTTGCCCGACTCGATCATTTCATTTGTTCTAACCTTTGGGAAGACAAGCATCCACTCTCTTCTGTTTACATCTCCCATCGCACCATTTCTGACCATTTTCCCCTAATCCTTGAAACTGCCTCAAACTCTTGGGGATCACGTCCATTTAGATTTGAAAACAACTGGCTTCACATCAAAAAAATTTCCAAATCTTGTCTTGATAACTGGACTCTCGCTAACTCACAAACAAAAAACATAGGTCTACACATTTTAAATAACACAAAACACATCAAAAATCATATAAAAAAATGGATGCTTCAAAACCCATCGACCTTAACCGATTCTCAAAAAGACCTCGAAGATCAACTTCTCTTTGTTGAAAAAGACCCTTCAGCCGATCCAGCCTTGATCCTCTCCATTAAAGATGATCTTGAACTCATAAATAATAGAATCGAGACTAAATGGAGACAAAGGGCCAAAATTACTTGGGCTAAAGAAGGTGACAAGAATACTAAATTCTTTCATAAAATCTGCAACCAAAAGTTTAGAAATAATGCTATAACTCATATTACGATAAATGGCAGACTCACTTCACATAAATAGACCATCATAACCCATATAAAAAACCATTTTAAAAAAATCTTTAATAATAATCACAACCCATCTGGCCTAAACAACCTCCATTGGAATTCTATTTGTGAAAATAAAATAAAAAACCCTCATGACCTCATTAAACCATTCACTCTTGAGGAATTACAATCTGCAATCTCTGACCTAGGAAAAAACAAATCGCCTAGTCCAGATGGCCTTAACGCAGAATTCTACCTGGCTAACTGGCATCATTATAAAAAAGACTTCCTTGCCTTTCTTACCGCCTTCCAAGCAAGTTCAAACCCTCATAACATCATTAAATACATCAATAAAACCTTTATTACTTTGATAAAAAAATAGTAAACCTGAACTCATTTCACACTTTCGTCCTATCAGTCTCATAAACACCTCCTACAAAATAATTGCAAAAACATTAGCTAATAGGATCAAACCTCTCATGGACGAAATCATCCCTCTAAACCAATCCGCCTTTCTAAAAAACAGAAGCATCCAAGATGCTTTTTTAATGGTCAATGAAACCATCCATCTTTGTCATACAAAAAAACCCCCTTCTTGCCATTAAATTGGATTTTGAAAAAGCTTTTGACTTTGTCAATTGGAACTGCCTTCTTCAGACTCTTAAAGGTTTTGCTTTCCCTGACAAATGGATCTCTTGGATCCATGCATGTATATCTACAAACCACTTCTCCACTATCATCAATGGCGTCCCTTTTGGCTATTTCCATAATTCAAACGGCCTTAGACAAGGGGATCCACTCTCTCCATACCTTTTCATCATTTTAACCAGCATTCTCTCTCGCATGCTCCACTTGGGAAAGAAAAACGGTCTCATTTGGACCCCTGATGACTATAAGGAGAACATTATTCAATTTGCGGATGATACCATCATCTTCTCCTCACCAGATTTTTCCTCTATCCAGAATATCTTTAGGATCATTGGTCTTTTCTCCTATATCTCTGGACTAAAAGTTAACATTAAAAAATCCTCCATTTTTGGGGTGAACATTCAACATTCCACTCTGGAGAACCTAAAAGACTTTCTAAAGTGTAGAACACTCCAAATCATAAACACTCCTCCACATTCCCACAAAAATATTTCTTTCTGGTCTGACCCATGGTTTGAAAAAAACTCTATCGTGAATCTTAAAACATCTTGGACAATTCCAAAGAAACCACACAACATAAAAATTGATAAAGCCCTTTCTCTCATAACCAGTAACAGATCAAACTCTTTGAAAAGATGTATTCTTTCCCAGGTCAGCCAAAATGATTTTAGAAATCTAACTTTTACCTTAGAAAATGACATCTCAAACAACATCACCTGAAAATGGGGGAAAAATATTCGGTTAAGCTTGCATACAATTTTCTCAGCAATAGAGGTATCTCTCCATCATCAACAAAGCTTTGGAAACAAAAATGGCCACAAAAATACAAAACATTCTTATGGCTTCTTCTTCACAATAAAATTCTAACAGGTGAAAATATCTCAAGAAAAGGTTTTATCGGACCATTCAGATGTGTCCTCTGCGAAAAAAACAATGATTCAGTCAGCCACATCTTCTTCAAATGCACTTTCTCACAACACATTTTTTCACACTTCATGTGAAAAAGTCTTCCCGACCTCCAGGAAGACATTTTCCCTATAAAAATTCCCCCCTCAAGAAGCTACAGAAATTTCAAAAGTAATGACATCTTCATCACAATTTGCTGGAACCTTTGGAAGGAAAGGAACAATAGAACTTTCAACAACGTCAAAAAATTGGCAAATATTATCATTGCTCAAGTTGAGGTCGATCTTCACATCCTCACTAAACTGTAGGAAAACTAATAGATGGAAAAAAGGATGATTCGAATGAAGGTGAATCTGAAGCGGCATTTCTTTGCGATCTAAAAGCTATGGTGGATGACGAGGCGGGGGTCAGCTTGGTGCAGCAGCTCTTGTGACACTATCAAACTCAAAGATGGTTCAAATCAGTTTATCATTTTGGATGCAAAAACTTTATAGGAGGTTTTGTCTTAAGGGGAGCCTCCCCCCAGCTAGCCAAACTTTGCTTCTTTTTGCTTATGTTTCAGTTTCTCTTTCAGTTTTTTTTTCTTTCTCCGTTTAGCTGCTCCCTACAAAAACATTATTTTGGTATTTCACATAAGCAGGTCTTTGTTTGCTTGATGTGTTTTTTTAATATAGACATTACCATTCCTCAAAAAAAAAACAAGCATGAAAATTGGTAAAGGAATTTCTATAACATTCACCAACTTGAACTGATTTGGAAAACTTAATCAACCAATATGTCCTTTTAGGTTGTCCATGTAGGTCTTTTCCACAAAACCCTATTGTTCCCTTTAGGTAGTTCTATCAAGGTCTTACCTTGTTAGCTTACATGGATCCCATAATGGCCCTAAGCCTCTACTCAGATTATGGTACTTAATAGCTTCTAGTTGATTACTAGGCTCATCCTGTGATGACAAACCTATCTGAATCACCAGATTCACAACCCTCCAATCTCAGATTTGTTCTACTAGAATTATTTTTGTTCTGTGATGAACTCAATATTCCACAACAACTTGTGATTCTTTTAGTGCTCATTATACCTCTTTGTGGACCTCGAACATTTTGAGTTCTACTTTCACTCCCGTTGATTCCTTAGGAACTCAATTATCCTATCAACAAACTCTTTTATTATTGGATTTGGATTAATAGTAACATTCAACAGTTATGGTTTGTGGATAAATCTTTTGAAGAAACTACTTTCTCAATGTAGGTTTCAATCCTTTAGACACATTGGGACATTCCTAATCATATCATATATGATGTCTAATAGCCCATTTAGATGATACATTATTTAATGATGGGTATATATTTATGAGGATAAGAAGATTAGATTAATTGATATCATGACTCATCATGGTATAATTCCTTCATTTTGACACATCATCATGTAGAGATGGATTTGATTAGTGATACATTATCACTATTATTTCTTGGAGGTAGTAAATATACTGATGAAAAGTATTTAAACATTTGATATCATCAAAGTTTATTAATACTTTTATCAAAGTCATACTTCATTTATAATCTCCTTGAACATTTCAAGAGATTTCCATTTTACTGAGTACATATCATCATATTACTAGTAAATGAATATAAGGTATAAGTAACTATCTATAGCATTCATCCCATAAGGTCTTCATGCATAACATGTATGAAGTCTAATGGAAAGCTTATCCTCCCACTACATCTAGTTAAGGATATTGTGTCACATTGTGCATAAATAAGGATTTGCATGTTTCCTTAGGTTTCATGACCAAGGGAATGTAGATTTCTTATACATACGCCCAAGTGTTATCAATAAAATCCTTTGGTATTAATGTTATAAACATTCATATGAAAGTCTTTTGTAGAAAGATCATCAGATGTTAGTGCATTACCATGTAAGATCATATCTTTTGGAACATAAACAAGCTTTTATTGATTTGTCATCCTTGTCATACAAGATGCATACAAGAAATGTTTCTAATGGCATAATGAAATATCAGCTCAACAAACTCTATTACATGCCCATTGGGCTAAGATAAATTTAAACATAGACTAAGGATTCTGCAACTCTTTCTCTGCCTTGTCCATCTTTGTCCTTCTATGAAGGATTTTACTTCTTATCTGCACATTAGTATGTTAGATCTTTGTTTGGTATCATATACCCAAATGAAGAAGTAATCAAATTTATCTTATAACATTTATACCTAAAGTGGATGCCTCAATGCCTTCCTTCTTCTTCTTTAGTTCCTCTAACCAGAGTGGGATATTTCTTTTCCAATGTCCAAGCTGGTGACAATGGTGACAATCACCTCTTCCTTTCATTACTCCACCTTTTCCCTTGAGATATGAAGACTTGCGCTTTTGTCTAGCTTTAGAACTCTTCTTCACTTTGCCTTTGCCTTTGCCTTTAGACTTCCCCTTTGTCTTTTTGATCATCATCATAGACTTGGGCTTGTCTTTCCACATTTGTGTCTCAGTTTTTCTCAACATGCCCAAAAACTCTGCCAACGGCTTGTCAAAGTCATTCATGTTGTAGTTCATGAGAAACTGACTGTATGACTCTAGTAGAGATTGCAAAATTACGTCAGTGGCGAACTCTTAACCTGAGGAGAATCACAATCTACCTAGGTTCTCTACATACCCAATGAGCTTGAGCACATGAGGACCTACTGGGTCACTTCTTCCATGTTACATTTGAACAACATCTTGGAGACATCATATCTCTCTTGTCTTACCTAATCTTGGTACATTTTCTTTAGATGTGTGACCATCTCAATCACACCCATATTCTCATGTTGCCTCTACAACTCATAGTTCATGGAGCATAGCATCAGACACTTGACATCCACAACATCTTCAGTATGCCTCTTGTAAGCATCCTTGTCATCCCTTGGTGCATTTTGAGGTGGTAACTCTAAATCTGGTGTCTCCAAGACATAGAGCTTGCACTCTTTTGTGAGAACGATTCTCAACATCCTACACTAGTTGTGAAGTTGTTCCTAGTTAATTTGTCCTTCTCAAGGACCAATCGTTAAGAAAAGTGATTGTTGTTCGTTGACATTTTTTTTAGAAAAAGTCAGGAGGCTATCTTATTCATCCCACCCTCCTCTTGCGGGCTGAAAAACAATTGAATTACACTGATAATTATCATGAACTGGATTAAACGTGGCAATACTACTGCCATTACAATCGTTCAGAAGTAATTGTCCTAACGACTTAGGGGGTCTCACGTAGTGAGTAACATACTGATTTTGTTTTTGGTGGTGTTTAGCCAACTTGTCTGAAACAATATTCTTCTCCCATGCAATATGTGATAAAATCCAATTGTTCTTCCATAACCTCCTAATTCTCATAATTTCTTTGGCAAACCGAGGATAGTTATGTACTTCACCAGTGACTATTGTAACAACATTCCTACAGTCACTTTCAATCTATAGATTGGTGATGGATTTTTCATTGGCAATTTCGGATGCTTCTATTATGGAAAGGATCTCCCCTTCTAAAGCATCTTTGACCCCAATTTTACAGCATTTTCCAAACATCCAATTGCTATTCTCATCTCTAGTAACCACGGCAGAAGTGCCCACCTTCTCCTTAACTGCTACATCAACATTCATTTTGATCTGACGTTCATGAGGGCGAGCCCACCTACTGCTCCTGTCAAGTCTATTGTTCTTCATCATTTACCATCTTGCTAGTTGGTTAGGGTTTTACACTTTTTTTTAAATGTTACTTCACATCTTTTTGAATTCATCATATCTCCTGCGTCATCTAAAAGGTGTGTTTCTTCCTCTACTCAGGTAGAATACGTGTATGCGACCATCGCATAATCTCGAATTCTCCCCTGATCCAGAGTATGACTCTGAGGTAGAGATAAGCTTCCATCGTCGCATCAGACTCAACCGCCAAAGGGCCAGGCAAATGGCTGAAGATCAACGCCAAGCTGCGTTAGTAATGGAAAGGGTCAACACCGCCATAGCCGCTCAAAGAGAACAACTCATTGCTGACACTCGTGCTCAGATCCAAGTGGAGATCCGAGCTAAAGAACATGCCCGCATCTGAGCTGAAAATGAAGAAGCTAACCAAGCTGCTCAGTTAGAGCTAAGAAACAAGCAATTAAGGGACTATGTCGTCCCCAAGAACTATGAAGATAATCATCCAGTCCGGCCACCAATCATCAACATACCCAATTTCGAAATTCAGACACAATGGATTCAGATAATGCAGGGCATCTCATTCTATGGTGATTCTGGAGATGACTGCATGGACCACTTGAGAAGATTCAAGGCACTTTGCCGACTTGTCCCACAAGTCGGAGTTGCCTTTGACGCAATAATGCTACATATTTTTCACTTCACTCTATCCAGAAGGGCTTTGAGTTGGTACAACTCACTTGATAGGGAGCCAATCATCACCACCTGGGCTCCCTTGGAAGAAAAGTTCCTAGAAAAGTTTTTCCCCCCTTCATTAACCTACGAAATTAGGGGGAAGATCAACCACTTCACCCAACTTCCTAGAGAATCTCTCGCAGAAGCATGGGAAAAATTCAAGGAGCTTCTAAGGAAGTGTCCTTATCACGGTATCTCCCAAAATCAATTAATAGAAACATTCTATAGGGGGGTGAGTGATGATATCAAGCAATTTCTGGATTCCTCATCTGGAGGAAATTTTATGAGGAAGAACTACGAGGATGCTTGGAAAATCATTACACTTGGAGCTGAGAACCAATCCAATTGGGGACGATCATCCGGTAAGGGAGTCCTCAAAGTTTATAAAGATGATGAATCAATGGAAATGAAGGTTATTGCTGAAGCTTTAAAGACTATAGCTCACAAATCGCAGGCACTTGAAACTTCATTTGGAAAATATGATAAGAAGAAAAACCCCCAAGTCCAACAAGTTAAAGCTGCTACGGGAACTTGTGAAGCCTGTCAAGCATCTGATCACCCTACACTGTCATGTGGCTTACTTTACAATGTGATGATGGATATGCAACCACCGCAATAGCAGTACGAACCAATCATCGAACTCCCTAAAGATCAGATGCCCGAACAAGTCAATTCCATTCATTCCATACCGGGACAAGCTTACTATAATCCAATCAACTAAGGAACCACCCCGGTTTTCAATATGGGAATCCTGCGGGGACTGCTAACCCGCAACATCAAACACAAGGTGGACCCTCTAATAGGTTGCCACCTGGATTTCAAGGTAATTTAAACCAAAATCAAGGGAACCTCAAAAATAATTTCCCAAGATCCAACTACCCTAGAAATCCTTCCGCCTACTATAAATATACCCATCCTCCTCTGCACCCACAACCACACCCTCAGCTACAGCAACTGCAGCAACCTCAGTTAACACCACCTCCGCAACAACCACACCAAGGAAAACAACAACTCACTCAGAAAAATGCCCCTTCCTAGCCAACAGATGAGATGACTATGATCAGGAAGATGCTACAGTCACAAAAAACCATGCTTGCCAATCAGCAAGCTCAGTAGAAGGTTGTGGAGGCTCAACTAGCACAAATTGCTGCCCAACTGAAACCACCAGCATGTACTTTTGCTGGTCAACCAGAGTCAAACCCTAGACACGATCAAAATAGACCAGAGAAATTGAATTCCGTCACTACAAGATATGGTCATGTCTTTCATGAAACTACGAGAATCACTCATAATGATGATGATACACCTGTCTTTACTCCAAATGCAAGCCCAAATCTAGGAATTGAGAAAACTACAGAGATTGCAAAATGTAAAGAAAAGGGACAAGCTTCCAAAGAGCCAGAAGTTCTGCAATATACACCTAGGATACCATATCCAGGAAGATTGAGAGAGACTAAAATGGATACTAGGTTCCAAAAATTCAAGGAGGCAATGAAGAAACTTTATATCGATATCCCACTCCTCGATGCTCTCTCCGAAGTACTAGCTTGGGCTAAATATCTGAAAACTTTGCTATTAAGGAAATACATTACTCAAGAACAAGAGACGGTCAAACTGGCTCAGACTACCTCTGATATCATTCTTAATAAGATGCCCAAGAAAAAGAAGGACCGTGCTTCTTTCGGTATTCAATGTTGTATTGGAAATGCTTCGAGCAAAAAGGGATTAGCTGACCTAGGGGCTAGCATATCTATTATGCCCTTCTCCATGTGTAAAAGATTGGGCTTTACTGATTTACTACCCACAATGATGACAATTCAGTTAGCTGATTCCACTATCACTGCACCTCTAGGAATTATTGAAGACATTCCAATCATGATAGGCAAGGATTCTTATGTCCCATGCAATTTTGTCATTATGGACATCAAGGAAGATCTCAGATACCCAATAATATTCGGCAGACCCTTCCTTACCACAACTAGGATGCTCATTGATGTTGAAGCTGACACGATCATTCTGAGACTGGGAAAACAAGCCATTCAGTTTCGGGCCCTCAACAGCATGAAAGGCCCCAACATTCAGGAGGAAGTTTTTCTCTTAGATGCAATACATCAAATGTCACAATTGGAAATATGTGAACCAACTGATGAGTTAGAAAATGTCCTAATAAATCCAGAAGTTGAATTCTCAGCCAACGAATTAGTTCAACAATGCTTGCATCACTTAGAGAAAGTTGAACAAGCACCAGCAGCCACTTTTGAGGAACTCAAATTTGTCACTATTTTAGAAACGAAAGAAGCACCTAAGGCCCCCGAAATGAAAACCCTACCAACGAGACTTAAGCACGTCTTCTTGGACAAAGAAAAACTATGTCCAGTAATCATCAGTTCCACTCTAATGAAAGACCAGGAAGAAAGGCTTCTCGTTGAGTTGAAGAAACATAAGAAAGCCATTGGGTACAAAATAACTGACCTGACAGGAGTAAACCCAGCCTTATGCATGCATAGATTGCCCATGGTAGAAGAATTTAAGCCTTCAAGAGAACACCAGAGAAAGCTGAACCCCAATCTTAAAGAGGTGGTTCGCCTTGAGGTCCTCAAACTGCTGAAGGATGGTATTATCTATCCAATTTCAGATTCCCAATGGGTCAGCCCTATCTAAGTGGTCCCCAAAAAGGGAGGAACCACTGTCGTGTTAAACAATAAAAATGAGCTAGTACCCACGAGGACTGTCACAGGGTGGAGAATGTGTATTGACTACATGAAACTAAACAAAGCAACACAGAAGGATCACTACCCGCTTCCATTTCTTGACGAAGTCCTCGAACGCCTAGCCCATCAAAAGTTTTTCTATTATCTTGATGGTTATTCCGGATTCTATCAAATCCCTATACATCCGAAAGACCAAGAAAAAACAACTTTTACTTGTCTCTTCGGGACATACACTTTCAGAAGAATGCCATTCGGGCTGTGTAATGCACCTGCCACCTTCCAAAGGTGCATGTCTGCTATTTTTGCAGGGAAAACCGAGTCCATAATGGAAGTATTCATGGATGATTTTTTAGTTTACAGAGATTCCTTTGACAACTATCTACTCAACCTTGGATAAGTCTTACAAAGATGTGAGGAAACGAACCTCATCTTAAATTGGGAAAAATACCATTTTATGGTAACTGAAGGTGTCGTCCTCGGACATAGAGTGAGTGACAGAGGGATTGAGCTAGATAAGGCAAAAATTGATGTCATCTCAAAATTATCGCCGCCAAAAGACGTAAAAGGAGTATGAGCATTCTTGGGTCATGTTGGGTTTTATCGAAGATTCATTAAAGACTTCTCAAAAGTAGCAAAACCCATGACCCAATTATTGACCAAGGACGCCGAGTTCAATTTTGACCAATAATGTCTCCAAAGCTTCACAATCTTAAAGAACACTCTAGTCTCTACGCCTATCCTAAGAGCACCTGACTGGTCGCAACCATTCGAAATAATGTGTGATGCCAGCAACTATGCTATAGGAGCAGTGTTAGGATAGAGAATAAAAAAAAACCCTCATGTAATATACTATGTGTCCAAGACTCTCGATGAAGAGAAAAAGAACTAGACCACTACAGAAAAGGAGTTCTTAGCTGTCATCTATGTGTTCGATAAATTCTACTCCTACCTGATTGGATCAAAGGTCATAGTCTACACTGACCACTCCGCCATACGATATCTAATTCAGAAGCAAGACACAAAACCCAGACTTATCTGTTGGGTCTTAATGCTTTAGGAATTTGATTTAGAAATCAAAGTTAAAAGCGGAGTGGAAAATGTCATCGCTGATCATATCAGTCGTTTCCATTTGATTCTTCATAAGAATTTGCAATTTTGTTAAAAATCAAATTTTTATTTGATTTAATTAAATTTGGATGATAATAATTAGGTCTTTAATTTGTTATCATTCTCATTATTTTGATCAATTTGACAACCCTCAAGTATCAATTTGGAAAACTGTAGCAACCAATTTTCTAATGAGCCAAGATCTAAAATGATTCAATTATTACCCGGCCTACACCAACGTCCATAATCAACCATTAAGGTAGGCAATCATGCCAATTGCATCATATACAACTCTTAGATAGATGATATGTGAAACTCCTTGTCATAATCATCCTCATCCTTCTAGGCCCAGACGCTTTGAGAATCACCAGTTAAGCCTGACCCAATATCCAATATGATAATAAGCACCCCATTTTGGTGGCACCTACATTAATACCATCACCACTTCTACTAGGTAAACGGTATACCATGCTTTGGCATTAGCTATGCTTGGTCGAACAAGTTTTCATGTGTATCGTTATTAGAAAGCATCTTAGACTTAATATGTTTGATTGAGGGATTTATATATACCATATATCTATATACATATACTGTATCCAATCACAACATATATATAATACATATCATATACATGCTATATACCACAACGTAGACATGCAATATAAAATAAAAGTAATGATTATGATGATGTCTACTTATAATTTTTTTGATCCACAAGGAATTACTACCACCTAGGTCAATCATGACATAATATGTATGAACCTGCTGTTGGTGTAGATATGTGCTTGCCAATCTGGATAGATTGGTTCAACCCTTGAACCGGTCATCTCGCCTCTTAGTCGTTGGTTGCCTTCCAGATGGTCGGTTGGGCCTTCTCAAACAGTCGTCTATCCTCCCACGTTCTGTCCTCAATGGTCCTCCTGACTGTCAGCTCGTATCACAAACTGGCCATCTCATCTGACGATGATCATCTTCCTCGTGGTGTAAAGAAAAGAAACTATCCTATTGCTATTAAAATATTACATTGTAGAGAGAAACCTCAAGTTACATTTGCGGGAAGCAAATGTACGAAAGAACTAACTTTACATTGGGAAGAGGAAGGTAGAGGTTCAATACACAAACTAAGATAAATAGGAATAAAACCAAACCAACCAACCAGACACAAATATAGGATATTGGCCATAACCACACTACACATCGATACATGTAAATTGCATATATATATATATATATATATATATATATATATATATATATATATATATATATATATATATATATAGAGAGAGAGAGAGAGAGAGAGAGAGAGAGAGAGAGTCAGGCTAGAATACACTCGAGTGTATCCGGAGCGGAATACACTCAAGTAGTTTTTCATGATGCAAATTTTTTTTTTGAAAATCTAATCCGTTGATCTTCTTAAACATCTCATGAACAACTCATACGCAAAATTTGAACACATTTGGATATGTATAGCTCATGTTATGAAGACCGCAAAAATTATGCATTCCAAATTAGTTTCGCGCTTCGATTTTGTTGCCCTTGGATGAGTGACTTACACTCAGCCAAATTGGCTCAAAATTTATATGGAGCCTAGTTATAGTATGACGGTGAACATCAATGGTTTATATTTTACAAAAAATAGTCTTGATATGCAAACACACTTGAGTGTATTTGTGCGATCCATACACTCGAGTGTATTCTAGCCTGACTCTCTCTCTCTATATATATATATAAAGTCAGGCTAGAATACACTCGAGTGTACACGCCGTACACCCCAATGGTGTTTGCCTATCTAGACCATGTTTTTCCAAAATCTAATCCATATATAGGATATATATATATATATATATATATATATATATATATATATATATATATATATATATATATATATATATATATATATAGAGTCAGGCTAGAATACACTCGAGTGTATCCGGAGCGGAATACACTCAAGTAGTTTTTCATGATGCAATATTTTTTTTTAAAATCTAATCCGTTGATCTTCTTAAAAATCTTGTGGACAACTCATACGCAAAATTTGAGCACATTTGGATATGTATAGCTCATGTTATGAAGACCGCAAAAATTATGCATTTCAAATTAGTTTCACGCGTCGATTTTGTTGCGCTTGGATGAGTGACTTACACTCATCCAAATGGGCTCAAAATTTGTATGTAGCCTAGTTATAGTATGACGGTGAAGATCAACGGTTTACATTTTGCAAAAAATAGTCTTGATATGCAAACACACTTGAGTGTATTCGTGCAATCCGTACACTCGAGTGTATTCTAGCCTGACTCTCTCTCTCTCTCTCTCTCTCTCTCTCTCTCTCTCTCTCTCTCTATATATATATATATATATATATATATATATATATATATATATATATATATATATATATATATATATATATATATATATATATATATGGTTGTTCATTCGTTACCTGTGCGGGTAACCATATTTTCTCTACCTGTTGGCTACTCACACATCTAAAAGAGTAACTATATGGTACACAAGAGTAACTCTTCTGATCAAAAGAATAATTGTATTGATATAAAAAATAACTATGTGACTAAAAAGTAACTGCGCAGAAAATATACAGTCAGTAAATATATAGACAGATTTTTTAATTTTGGTGGGGCAAATGATATTATTTTTGAATCAAATTTTTTGGAGAACTAGATAAAAGGTTTCTCGGCAATTGCGAATTTAAAAAAAAAAAAAATCAAAAAGGGTGTGTGGGTAGCTACCCGCACGAGTATTAAAGATGAGTCCTATATATATATTTATGTCCGTGCGGGTAACAATCTTCCGCTACCCGTGACACAAACAAGGTGGCATGAATTGTAAGTACGCTTCATTTTACTGAATTCAAGTTATCCTGTGTTCCGTCGCACTTTGGTAGTGTCGTGGCTTGTTAGATGCGGGCACCTGCCGCCATGGAGGGTGGATGTGCTTGCTGATGTGGGCACTTGTCTTGGAGGATGGAGGTCGTCGAGGCTCATTAGCCGTGCTAACAATGCATGGGATCTCCAAGTGGTGGCGATAATGCTAGTTTTCAGGATCGTGGCATCGGGGTTGGTGACTGTTCTACCTAGTTTTGGCGGTGACGAAGAGAAGACAAGTTTTGTGGGCTCGCGGTTCTTGAGGGAGAGACGGGTTTGTACCGCCATTTTTGCTGTTATGTTTTGTTGCCACTGGTACAGCGGCTGGTTGGCCCACAAACCGTCTCTGGCCACATGTCTTCAAAGTGAGATATGGTGTTTTCTAGTCCTGTGTAGAAACAGAGGAAGAGTCGGGGCAGCCACCCAATAACAGGGCCGTCATCTTCAGCCTTCATGGCGGCAGTCACCTCCGTCAGCATCTGCGGGAGATGAAAGATGCCAAATGAAGAGGGACCTCAACCCTTCACAGAGCATAGTTGCAGGTTCCTCATCGATTTCCTTTTGCTGGAATTGACGTGATCCTCTCACTCGTACGAGACATCATCTGGATCCCCGATTATCCATTTTCTACTTCTTTGTCAGCTATGTAATTCTTTCTCATCTTCCCCATCTCCAATTCTGTATATTGCAATGCAATTTTGAATTTGCTGATCGATCAGACTCAGTGATTCCCTTCGCTTGTTATGATTTCAAAACCTAACTTAGTACATACATGCGTTGTTGAGCTTCCTGTGTCCCTACTGCTCTGCTTCATGGCACTGACAAATTCTTTCATCTCTTTCGTCAAGCTCCCCATGAAGGTCATCGTTGGTTCACAAGTGACATAGTTTGTTCACCAGTAAAGTTGCTTGCTTACTTTCTTGATGGTCAACCTTTTTACACTACATTTTTATATTGGTTGCGATGAGAATCTAAAAATGATTCCACGACAAACCACGCTAGTATATGTGTGCTACGTGTTTGATAAAAAGTATGTGTGACTTGTTATGCTTAATCATTTAATTTCTTGTTGACTGGTTTGAGTACAATGTGGACGCAATCCATGAATATATTTATATCTTGCATTTACAATTCATCATGATGGAATGGACGCTTTGCTTAAAACTCTTTGCTTATTATGTATTCACTTCATTAGAATGTCAGAAAGTTGACAACTAGAGTAGAACTTGAGATTGGACGGGAATGCCTATACATAGTATTGGTTGAATTGAGCCCCTGTTAGGTTCGGGTCTGGGATTCAATAGTCTAGACTGGGTTAGTCAGGGTTAGTCAGTAGATCTGGACTGGGTTAGTCTGGATCCAGTCTGATTTTATTTGGTAATCCAATCTGATTCTGGTCAGCTGGTCTGGTTTGAGTCTGGTTTCAATCTGATTCTGTTTGGCTACTAGTCTGGATTCAGTCTGATTTTATTTGACAACGTAGTCAGGATCTATTTTTCTATCCTGTTCTTACAGAATTATTTTTAACAATGTAAAAATATGTGAAGTTGTGATGGTTGTACGATACAAGTATAAAATTGACTGCAAAAATAATGATTGCATAGATAATGTGGCTTATGTTGTGTTGTTTATTGAAATGAATATTCGATGAGTTTGCTCATTTATTTAATATGTTTATATTAATGATATATAACTTTACAATTGTCTTGCATGGCATGTTAATTTTGTATGCATGTATATAGTTGTGCATATTCGCTTTGGTAATTGGTAAATGACAAGATAATTATAATTGACATAATAAAACATTAGTCACGCCCAAGTAGTAGAAAAGTTTGTGAAAGACGGTGAGCCCGGGATGGACCCCCCGCCGTCAATTTAACCGGCTAAATCAGCCATAGCAAAGTTTACAATGGATAGCGGACAAAAAAGGAACTACTACAAAAAAGCAGACCCATACACACATGCTAAGATGGTGAGCAACCACGGTGCTAGCAAGTGTTGGGTGAGCCGGATGATTATTCTTGCTCCAACGTAGGACCTTCCCAGTTTAGGGCCTCATCGTACTCGTCCCATGATACAGCACAGTCGTCCTGCAGCGGCTGAGGTTGTTGTTTGATGTCGTCTTTTGGCCAATCAAACAACAATGGTAGATGAGAAACATTTTTATTGATCCCATCCTTCCCTTTATCCTGGCTCTCAGATTTTGCCCCCTGGTGTGCATGCTCGCAATATTTGTTCTTGCAGACAACGTATTCTTCGAGATATTTTTGTAACTTTGATGGGGACATCAATATCTTTTCTAAATTAGGTCTTGACTTTGAACTCGAGGGCGACATCTAAATTATTGAAATAAATATAAGTATGAGCAAGATCAAATAATCAAAATGGATTCTTCTAAACAGAATAAGTACAAGTTTTACAACAAAATGGATGGTAAAAATAACCAAACTTAGATAAGTACAAGTTTGCACACGATGGAAGTCTTCTAAACAAAATAAGTACAACTTTGTTCAAATGGATGATAAAAATAATGTAATCATGGCCATAAGTTTTACAAAAAAATGTTGCCGAGCAATCATAAATAAATACAACATGGAGCAACTATGTTAAAATTTCATTCCATTGCTTAACCGCCTAAGGGTGTAGGGGTGTTGTTTTTTCGTCATTGGTAAGGTATTCAGCAACTCGTGGTGGATTGGTGCGACGAGTAGTCACAAAGTTTTGTTGAACGACGTGTTGCACGGCCAATGGCAGGGGATGCAATGAATCTCCCAAAATGAAAATATTATCTCTTATGAACTCTCTCCTGAGGTGTTGCCAGCGTAGTTACACCTCGCTCAAAGAAATGTAAGGCCCCCTGTTATGTTCCGAAAGTCACGCCACACCTCCCTCCAAGCATGAACAGTATATACTCCATTCGCACATCTCCCCATATCATATTGGGTTCTCATCAAACCTTTGAGAACCATATCAAGCTTTGTACACCATATAACATACGCCGTTGTTTGTAGTGCAGCCATAATACAAATTTCTATATGTAATATATTGCAATAGTAAGGATTTATTTTTGTATGTGAAGTTACTATGATAATTGAAATATATATTATTTAATATGCATATAAGAAAGGGCCTCCTATGTAGTGAAGTGATAAATAAACAACATTGCGATGAAGTAAGAGCATACATGCAGTAGCAAGCAAGATAAGGGGTCTGATTACAATAATAACAAATATGATTAATGTAAATGTAAACATGGACATTGTTGGTGATGGTTTTCATTTGTTGCCTGCAACATCTTCTCCTGCAACAACATTGTTGATGTTTGCAACATTGTTAATACTAATAGACCTAGGTATTGCAGGTGGTACGTCATCATCATCACAAATATCGTCCATGATGGAGTCTTCTATTGAGTTAGCTATTGCATCAGTAATGCGATTTGCTGGCCCATATACGATATCTAAAATATGTGTAAGGAGGTCTATTGTTTCTGTATGGCTAGTAGTAGCCATGGTACCTACAATGAAAACGATAACGACCTTGACATGATCCCTTAAATTAAATGAAAAATGCCCTGAACATAATATGAAATATGTGACAAATAATTAAGTACATCAACATTATATAACTAGCAAAAACGTCTGATCGTCGAATAATTATTACAACAATAATTGAACTGGTGTTCATGTTCCCAAACACGGATAACTTCCCAAACACGGATAACATAATGGCAAAACAAATGTCTACATTTAAAAAGATAATACTAAATTGAAAAGCAATCAATATCATGAACCATTGTCTAACTTATGATGTTGATGGGCCTCTGTTATTCCCACTTGTGCCAGCATCATTGGTACCAGTATACCACGTTGATGGCATACTTGATGTTCCATTGAAGTTTGATGACGGGGGTTGCAAAGAAAAGCCCTGTTGAGATGGCACATAAGAGGATGGCATTAAAGGTCGGGGTGTCGCACTACCCCGTAAAGACCTTTCCCAAAGGTCCTGCAACCATATCATTATTTTGTGTGGGGTATGTGTGAGGCTGAGGTAGATACTGCAGTTTGTGGACTCCTTTATGGCATTCACAAGAGTTGTAAATATAGGTCCTGGGGCATCTGGGAAGGTGACATTGAAATGTTGCAAAATAGTCCTAAACTCTTCCTTCTCGATGCTTCTACTGGACACACCTGCACATAACTCTTGTACCTTTACGTACACCTGTGTGAATTGAGATAACACATCATTTGATAGCACACATCGCTCTTGTGTCGTTGACGGTTGCTTCATGTGCCTGTGACTAGGAGGAGTCCTTCCCCCAATCCCTTACGTACATGTTCCTCCTCCATCGGTGTCACCCTCACTATGCATAGCAGATGCGCCTATGTTAGGATCCCCCAGGAGGGGTTCTGTGTGCATGGTTGAATCAGACGCATCTAGGTCTACAGTAGCTTCATCCTCAGAGGCAACGTCAGATGGTATTTGTCTATCTGTTGAGGACATTGCATGGTGTCCTTTAGCAATGTTCTTACCTGCCATCAACTCGATGTTGTAGTAGTGGGGAAATGGTCAGTTAATCAACCTAGCAAGATCCTTGTTTGCCTAATAAAAAAAATGATTTTAGTATGACATTTAAATGTAACTGTAGGACACTAAAATTTGGCTAAGGGTTTCATTGATGTACATACCACAAGACTGTCCCTCCACTCAGGGGTGCCAGACAGCCTCGGCTTGTTCCTACTGTCATCCCATCTGACACCACTCTTGCTAGTTACAAGCTTCAGTTTGGCATAGTCCTTCTTCAGGTTCTTCCACCTAGTTTTCAACTACTCCAATGTACAGTCTGACCTCGCCATCCTATTTTGCCATTCACGTAGTGTCTCCCTCCATGCATCCCTAGTAAAATGGCCATCAATACACCTCCCTATGTCATACTGCCTCCGCAATGCAGAAACTAGAGCGTCATCAGACTCTCTCGACCATGTAATATGCAACCTGGGGTATGCGGAAAACATACTCGTGTACGTGCTATAATATATATAATGACGGTGAGGGGTGTTTATAGTAATATTAAATATATAATGACTTACAACTTATACTTTGTTGTTATGTTATTCATAGACATAGTTGTATTGGCATACATGTGAATGTAAATAAAATTTAAATCAATTGACGAATCCTAAGCCTCATTCTATATAGTAAAATATAGGATCAAATCAATCAAACCCTTCACATGTATATTGTTATAACCCCATTTCTCTAAACCATGTAATGAAATTTGTAAATATTCTTTTAAAAGATAAATGGAATCAATGGTTCATTTAATGATTTGATTTGAATGATTTTCGTGCATAATAGCCTTGTTTGTTTTCTTAATGGGCTTTTTTGGCTATTGAGCCCAATTGAGAGAAAAAGAAAAAGAAAAAGAAAATAGAAAGGAATTCAATTGGATAAAGGAATACATAATAAAATAGATAAAAGAAGAATAAAGAGCTTAGGAATATTTCACAAAAATGGAATTTTGAAATATTAAGGTTCCTTGAGGTTCAAGGAACTCAAGATAATAATATAATGGCAAGGGAAAGAGAAAATATGTGGAATATATAAATAATTAAGTATTAAATTGCAACTGAAGAAAAGGGACATGTTTTCTTTAGATTATGATCCCAATTTTGGCATGATGGGAGATAAAATAATTAACAAGGTTCCCTTAAAATTTGAGTTAAAAAGGAGTTATGAATTGGGAGTTATGGCTTTTTCAAATTATCCTCAAAATTGGATTTATTTTGGAATTAAGAAATCTTTTACTTTATTTGGTTGAGCGCGAAGAACGAGGGTCGTTGGATCTTGATCCAATAGGCACCGCTCATCGTAAAAGTCCCAGTGGAACTCGGTCTCAGGTTGTTTACAGGGGGACTTCCCCCTTCGATTTCCTCTCAATCCAGTGGGCGTGCGATCATGGAAATAACTTCATTGAGTCCGGGAGAGGATCCCGAACCCTCTCAACCCCAGTTTGTTGGTCTCTGGAAGCATCCATGTGAGTCGCCCAATTAGGTCGAGATCTAGGGCGACGGAAGGTTGGAAGAACCCCAAAGGGGCCTCCACATCCTATATATATACCCCTCCCCTGAGTCATCACACCCTCGCGATCCTTGACGGCCACTCCCAATCCCCAAATCCCTCTCTCTCTCTCTCTATTGATATCTCTCCGGTGAGAGAACCACTGCGGCACCGCCGTGTTGTCAAGAGAAGAACATGAGGAGGAAGAGAAGCAGTGGCCGTCGGATAGTGGACCATTGTGATCCTACGCGAAGATCTGACGGTTCTAAGAGCGGCCGGCTAAGTTAGATCGCTCGTGACATGGAGCGTTGGTTTAGAAGGGCGGACTACCAGACCAGCGATCGGACAACCATAAAAATTTGGTAATTTCTATCTCTGCTCAAATAATCCAGAAAAGGCTTTTCCCTTGTGAAATTCATAGAAATAGCTAGAAATCTCCAATGAGAAAAGTTTATACATGAAGGTTTCTTAGAAAAATACGAGGAATAATATAAAAATGGTTTGATGACCTGATTCTATCTCATTTTACAAAAGTACATTAATTTGGTAGAAAAAGGTATTAAAAGGTAATTAGAAACCCTAATTGAATATAAAGGATGAATCTTTGGGATTTAATAGGTTAATTTGACGAGTATTAACATGTTGAATATTAAAATAGAGTTTTCATCAGTTTTGCATGCAAAGTTGACTAATTTAGGGTTTTAATCTATAAATGAAGGATAATACATATAAAAACCCTAATTTAGGGTGAAAAAGGAGAAAAACCATGTTTATGTCGGATTAAGGAAATACGTTACTAAATAATGCTCCTAAATCTGTTAGGAGATTAAAATGAGAAATTTAAAGGTTTTATGTAGTTTTGTTGAATTAGGCTTCATAATACTAAAAGTGCAGGAAAAACCCTAATTTCAAAGGAAACCCTAAAATTGGAATAGAAACCCTAAGGAATAAGATGAAATTAGATAAATTTTGTTAAAAGAAAGTTTGTATGTTTATTTCATGATTTCTATGCATATTTGCTTGCCTGATTGGGTTTTCTCTATATAGTTGATTCTGTCTCCAAACTATAGTTACAGGTATGTGGTTACGCTTATGAATAATCACTTTAGTTTCACAGTGATTCTCGAACATTTTATCGGTTGCCTAAAAATAACTGCTTGGATGACTTTTATTTCATGCAACTATAAAGTTACTATGATTATCACTATAAATATGTATATATAACTGGCTTAGATCTGGGTCTTCCTCTGTGGCTTTGTGAATGCTAAAAAGGGTATCTTAGAGCAAGGTCTAGGTTATCATGAGTTAGAAATTGGGCTACCCATGTGTAGTTCCATGAGACTCTTTAGCACACCATGAGTTAAGGAGTGGGCTACTTATGGGTAGTGTCATGTGACTCAACCCTAGAAACTGATTCACCTGTCAGGTAGGATCATGAGGGGTTTAATGGGGATCTACCATAAGGAGGGTAGCATCCAGGTCCACTACAGAGACAACGTAGAGGATAGGGTGTATATCGATCGAGCTGTTATATTTAAAATGTAAAGTTGCTTGTTAAACTATAATTGACTGTAATATGTTGTTATTAATTGCACGATAATTGTTTCCCCCACATACCAGCTGTATGCTGACCGACATTTTGTTTTTCGGCGTTTTAGCTATAAACCCAAAAGGACAAATAGTAAATTGGCATAATACATGAATTAAAGTGCAAGGAGGATTAGTTAGAATAGAATTCATACGTGGATAGAAGTTTAGAAATCCAAGTTTTCAAAAGGTATGCAAAATTTTATTTTATCACAACCTTTCAGTATATTCTAGTAGAAGTTGATAATTATTATTGATTATTTGTCGAACCTTTGATCTGGAAAATTGTGATAACGGATTTCACCTCCTGGTCTCCCTTAATTGGGGGTCATTGGAAGGTGCGGTCGTTACATTTGGTATCAGAGCCAAGGTTCCTAATTTAATCCTTAATAATTATTAAATTTTTCTTACTCTGTAGAACCCAAGGGAGTTATTAGAGGATTTTCCAAAAGACAGAGGTGTCTAGAAAAGGATCACGTCCGAGGGCTAGAAATATTTTCCTCCGCACCGCTAGTCAGATTACGAGGACTCTCAGATTAGTGTGACTGCCTGGCTGATGTCTTAGGATTTGACTCAAAGTAAGATACCTTTAGGACTCTCTCATCTTATTCATCCCTTCTCACCACACATTCTATTAAGGATTTTAAGAGTTAGGGTTTTTCTCTCTCTTCCTCACCCTCATGTGGTATGGGTAAGTAAGTTAAGGATTAAGGAATCCTCCATCAAATAAATAAAAGATATGTAATAAGATGTCATCAACATAAGTATAATTACCTTAAAGGTATAGACTAAAAGGTCTATGTGTATGCTTATGCAGATGGCTTGTGTGAAGACAGTGGTTGTCCCAGATGCCACCAATGGTGGTGGACCTTCACGCAAGGGAAAAGTGTCTTCTGAGAAGAGGAAGAGGAACCATTGTGGAGATTCCTCAAAGAAGAGGAAGAGACTTGAAGAAACCACTCATGAGGTCCCTAATCCTGACCCGATACCCTTCAGCAACCCTGATGAAGAAGAAGACCAAGGGTACGAGGAGCAACATGTGTACAAGGAGGTATCCTAGATGGAAGAGGACCAATCTGGTGGTCCCGAACCAACCATGATGATCCACACCCCTGATGCTTTTTGGATGGAACAATAGAAGAAGCTGATAGAGGCCATCAGTGCTTTAGCCCTCTGAGACTTAGCTAGAGGTGAGAATGGAGAACTGCTTCCTGTTCGTCCTCGACTGGGAGCCACCATATTGGACTTCATCAAGCTGAACATTGAGAAGTTATGGGGAGAAGATAAATCGGAGGTGGTCGACAAGGCAGAAGATTGGCTGCTTGCAGTCGAGAATGGATTATGCATGCTTGAGGTACAGTCGAGCAAGAAGGTCCTCTTTGCTACTCACCTCCTGGAAGGAGCATCCAAGATATGGTGGGAGACTCACGTCATAGGCTGAGATCTGACAGAGGAACCAATGGCATGGGATGACTTCAAGACAATCTTCACCGCCAGATTCATCCCTATCTCAACCAAGATGGAAAAGGAAAGGGAGTTCACCAACATGACTCAAGGAAACTCATCCATGGCACACTTTGGGCACAAGTTTTGAATCCTGGAACGTTTTGGGTATAATATGGATGAGGAAATAAGGGTGGATCACTTCATAAAGAGTATTCACCCTGCCATCAAGCCCCATGTGATGTCAAGTAAACCTAAAACCTTTGCCGAAGCTTACAACAATGCTTTAGACATGGAGAGGACAGTGATTACAGTTCAGTATCAACCCAGGGGATATTTGGGTTTCACTGAAGGAACCCAAGGCCAAAAGAACAACCACAAGAAAGGTCAAGGGTATAATCATGCCAAAGGAAAACATGGAGGAAAAGGAAAACCCCGTCAAGAGAACAACCGACTTCAATGTCGTACCTGTGGAAAGGGGCACGCCGGTGAGTGCCGCTACAAGAAGAAGACATGCTTTCGGTGCCATCAAGAAGGACACCTACAATATGTTTTCCCTCTTCTAGGTCCAAGAGGATCAGGATCGGTAGCAGCCCCACCAATAGCAGCCCCAGCTGTGGTAGCTCCACCTATAGCTGCAGCCCCACCTGTTGGAGAGAGAAGAAAAGCTCGGGTGTTTGCCATTGACAATGAGGAGGCTCAAGCTAATGCTAATCGGTTGATCGATGGTAATAACCATTAGAGTTTTCTTTTATGTTTTAAGATAAACATGTAATGGTCTAATGTATGGTGAAAAACAATGTAGGCATGCTTGAAGTCATGGGACACAATGTAAAAGCTTTGTTTGACTCTGGATCTACTAATACTTTCATTTTGAGAAATCTCACGACTATGCTTTGTTTGGATATCAAGGATTTATGGTATGTCTTCAATGTTACAACCCCGAGTGGTCGGATCTTTACATCTCTTTTGAAAACTCTGGTCCTACCTGTGAAATATCGAGATCATGAGTTTCCTACAAACTTTATCCTTCTTGATATGAATGACTTTGATGTGATCATTGGTATGGACTGGCTTTATAATTATAGGGCCAATATTGACTGTAAGGAGAAGAAAGTGATCATTAAGAAACCAGGTCACCCACCTTTCATCATTAGGGGTAGGAAAGATGACAACACTAGCCAATATGTGTCAGCCTTGAAAGCAGAGCAGATGGTGAGTAAACGGTGTCGAGCTTTCCTGGCAGTAGTCACCAAGCCAGAACTTAGGGTGCAACCTTTAGAAGAAATGTAGGTAGTTAGGAGCTATGCATATGTTTTTCCAGATGATCTACCTAGGATTCCTCCTGAGAGAGAGGTAGATTTTTTGATAGAGCTATCTCCCAAGACAATCCCTATTTCATGAGCACCTTATAGGATGGCCCCTACGGAATTGCTCGAGTTGAAGAAACAACTATAGGAATTGCAAGACAAGGGTTTTATCTGCCCTAGAACATCACCATGGGGAGCACCGGTTCTTTTTGTAAAGAAAAAGGTTGGTTCACTCTGAATGGGCATAGACTACCGGATGATCAACCAGACTACCATTAAGAACAAGTACCCTTTACCCCAGATATATGACTTGTTTGAACAGTTGAAGTCTGCTTGAGTCTTTTCCAAGATTGACTTGAGATCAGGGTACCACCAGTTGAGAGTTAAGAGTGAGGACATCCCAAAAATAGCTTTTAGAACACGTTATGTCCACTATGAGTTTGCAGTTATGCCTTTTGGGTTGTCCAATGCACCTAGTGTTTTCATGAACTTTATGAATAGTGTGTTTCAACCCTTCCTTGACTTGTTTGTCATAGTGTTCATAGATGACATACTGGTTTACTCAGATGACTTAGATCAACACCGAGACCACCTAAGTAATGTTGTTGATATCTTGAGAAAGAAAAATTTTTCTACGGGAATTTCTCCAAATGTGAGTTTTGGATAGACTGAGTCATGTTTCTTGGACACATCATCTCAGGAGGAACGATCGCCATAGATCCAGCTAAAGTGTCGACAGTTCGAGATTGGCCTGCACCAAAGAATCCCTCAGAAATTCATAGTTTCTTAGGGTTGACTGGGTACTATCGACGCTTCATCAAGGATTTTTGAAAGACCGCCTTGCCTTTGACCATGTTAACTCGGAAGGATATGAAGTTTGTGTGGTCTGATGTGTGTGAGGTTCGTTTCCAGGAACTGAAGGAGAAGTTGACCCTGCCCCAGTTTTGACTCTACGATCAGGCAATGAGGGTTTCATGATTTTCACCGATGCATCGAAGATGGGACTTGGTTGTGTGTTGGAACAGAATCGACATGTAGTTGCATATGCCTCCCGACAACTCAAGCCCAACAAGGTGAATTACCCAACACATGACTTAGAGCTAGCTGCTATCATCAATGGATTAAAGATTTGGTGGCGTTACCTGTATGGTGCTAATTTGAAGATCCTCACTGACCATAAGAGCCTAAAATACCTTCTGACATAGAAAGACTTAAGCCTACGACAACGACGATGGACGGAGTACATGAAGGATTACGACTTCACCATCGCTTATCATCCAGGAAAGGCAAATTTTGTAGAAGATGCTTTGAGTCAGAAACAACTCATGTGTGCAGCTATTTTATCCAATCAGTGGAAGAGTTTAGAAGAGCTGGTAGAGTGGTCTCCTCAACCATTTGATGATCGAGTTCGATTGGCCAACATCCAGATACAGTCAGAATTGTTGGGTGAGATTGTAGCAGCACAGTTGGCTAGTGGGGAACTTAACAAGATGAAGGGCTTGATGAAGAAGCCCAGACTTGTCTTTCATTGGGAATGGACGGAGGGATCAGATTCGAGAATCGTATATGGGTTCCTAATGACTCACCATTGAAGGATTGTATCCTATGAGAGGCTCATGGTTCTAAGTACACGGTGCACCCGAGAACTACCAAGATGTTTATGGACATGCATAGGTTTTTCTAGTTGCCAAGAATGAAGAGAGACATTGCAGGATATGTGTCCAGCTGTCTTATGTGCCAAATGGTGAAGGCTGAACACCAATGACCCAGTGGACTTTTACAATCTATAGAGATTCCAGAATGGAAGTGGGAGCAGATCACCATAGATTTTGTGGTGGGTCTACCTCAGACTAAGAAAGGTCATGGTGCTATATGGGTGGTGGTAGATCGCCTTACCAAGTCAGCACACTTCCTTTCCCTAAAAACCACTACCAAGGTATCAGATTTAGCTGAGCTATATATCAGAGAGATAGTGTGTTTACATGGCATACCTGGCTCCATCATCTCTGATAGAGACCCAAAGTTTACTTCCAAGCTATGGAAGCAAGTTTAAGAGGAACTTCTTATAAGGTTGAAATTCAGTACCGCATATCACCCCCAGACAGATGGTCAGTCAGAAAGGACAATCCAGACCTTAGAGGATCTACTGAGTGCTTATGTGCTCGATTGGGGTGGATCATGGGAGCAGTACCTACCACTAGCTGAGTTTGCCTACAACAACAGTTATCAAGACAGTATTGGGATGCCTCCGTATGAAGCTTTGTATGGGAGACCGTGTCAGTCACCACTTCACTGGGATGATGTTGGTGAAAGGACCCTTTTGAGGTCAGATGAACTCCAAGTGTATGCTGATAAAGTCGCTTTGATTAGGCAAAGGCTAAACAGAGCCCAGGATCGACATAAGTCATATTCTGATGTGAGGCAGACTGATGTACATTTCACTATGGGAGAACATGTTTTTCTAAAAATCTGACCGTTCCGAGCTATAGCCAAGAATAGAGGAAAGTTGAGTCCCCGATACGTTGGTCCATTTGAGGTGTTAGAATGGATTGGTGAAGCCAAATATCATTTGGTGTTACCCCCTCAATATAGTATGATGCATGGTGTGTTTCACATGTCCAATCTTAAATGATATGTGCAAGATCCGAGTCATGTGCTTTGCATTGAACCCATTGAGCTTCAAGGGAAGCTGACTTATCCTGAGTTACCTTTGTGAATTCTAGATAACACGGTGAAAGAGACCATAAATAAGAATATAGAGATGTTAAATGTTCTTTGGAAGCACCATGAAAAGGATGAAGCCACATGGGAGCTGAAGACATACATGGAAAAAGCATATCATAATTTGTTTGTATGATTGTTGAATTTTGAGGGCAAAATTCCTATAAGGAGGGGAGGATGTTATAACCCCAATTTTCTAAACCATGTAATGAAATTTGTAAATATTCTTTTAAAAGATAAATGGAATCAATGGTTTATTTAATGATTTGATTTGAATAATTTTCGTGCATAATAGCCTTATTTGTTTTCTTAATGGGCTTTATTGGCTATTGAGCCCAATTGAGAGAAAAAGAAAAAGAAAAGAGAAAGGAATTCAATTGGATAAAGGAATACATAAGAAAATAGATAAAAGATGAATAAAGGGCTAAGTAATATTTCATAAAAATAGAATTTCGAAATATTAAGGTTCCTTGAGGTTCAAGGAACTCAGGATAATAATATAATGGCAAGGGAAAGAGAAAATATGTGGAATATATAAATAATTAAGTATTAACTTGCAACTGAAGAAAAGGGACCCATTTTCTTTAGATAATGATCCCAATTTTGGCATGATGGGAGATAAAATAATTAACGAGGTTCTCTTAAAATTTGAGTTAAAAAGGAGTTATGAATTGGGAGTTATGGCTTTTTCAAATTATCCTCAAAATTGGATTTATTTTGAATTAGGAAATCTTTTCCTTTATTTGGTTGAGCGCGAAGAACGAGGGTTGTTCGATCTTGATCCAACATGCACCACTCATCGTCAAAGTCCCAGTGGAACTCAGTCTCGGGCTGTTTACATGGGGACTTTCCCCTTTGATTTCCTCTCAATCCAATGGATGTGCGATCATGGAAATAACTTCATTGAGTCTGGGAGAGGATCACAAACCCTCTCAACCCTGGTTTGTTGGTCTCTGGAAGCATCCACATGAGTCACCCAATTAGGCTAAGATCTAGGGTGGTGGCATGTTGGAAGAACCCTAAAGGGGCCTCCACATCCTATATATATACCCCTCCCTCGAGTCCTCACACCCTCGCGATCCTTGACGACCACCTCCCAAGCCCCATATCCCTCTCTCTCTCTCTCTCTCTCTCTCTCTCTATTGATATCTCTCCAGTGAGAGAACCACTGCGGTGTCACCGCATTGTCAAGGGAAGAATAGGAGGAGGAAGAGAAGCAGTGGCCATCGGATAGTGGACCACTGTGATCCTGCATGAAGATCTAACGGTTCTAAGAGAGACAAGATAAGTTAGATTGCTTGCGATGCAAAGCGTTGGATTAGAAGGGCGGACTACCAGACCAACGATCGGATGACCATCAAAATTCAGTAATTAGCTATCTATGCTCAAATAATCCAGAAAAGGATTTTCTCTTGTGAAATTCATAGAAATAGCTAGGAATCTCCAATGAGAAAAGTTTATACATGAAAGTTGCTTAGAAAAATACGAGGAACAATATAAAAATGGTTTGATGACCTGATTCTATCTCGTTTTACAAAAGTACATTAATTTGGTAGAAAAAGGTATTAAAAGGTAATTAGATACCCTAATTGAATATAAATGATGAATCTTTGGGGTGCAATAGGTTAATTTGAAGAGTATTAACCTGTTGAATATTAAAATAGAGTTTTCATCCATTTTGCATGCAAAGTTGACTAATTTAGGGTTTTAATCTATAAATGAAGGATAAGACATATAAAAACCCTAATTTAGGGTGAAAAAGGAGAAAAACCATGTTTATCTCGGATTAAGGAAATAAGTTATTAAATAATGCTCCTAAGTCTGTTAGGAGTATTAAAATGAGAAATTTAAAGGTTTTATGTATTTTTGTTGAATTAGGGTTCATAATACTAAAAGTGGAGGCAAAACCCTAATTTCAAAGGAAACCCTAAAATGAGAATAGAAACCCTAAGGAATAAGATGAAATTGGATAAATTTTGATAAAAGGAAGTTTGTATGTTTATTTCAGGATTTATGTGCATATTTGCTTGCCTGATTGGGTTTTCTCTACATAGTTGATTCTGTCTCCAAACTACAGTTATAGGTATGTGGTTACACTTATGAATAATCACTTTAGTTTCATGGCGATTCTCGAACGTTTTATCAGTTGCCTGAAAATAACTACTTGGATGACTTTTATTTCATGCAACTACAAAGTGACTATGATTATCACTATAAATATGTATATATAACTGGCTTAGATTTGGGTCCTCCTCTATGGCTTTGCAAATGCTGAAAAGGGTAACTTAGAGCAAGGTCTAGGTTATCATGAGTTAGAAATTGGGCTACCCAGGTGTAGTGCCATGAGACTCTTTAGCACACCATGAGTTAAGGAGTGTGCTACTTATGGGTAGTACCATGTGACTCAACCCTAGAAACTGATTCACCTATCAGGTAGGATCATGAGGGGTTTAATGGAGATCTACCATAATGAGGGTAGCATTTAGGTCCACTGCAGGGACATCGTAGAAGATAGGGTGTGTATGGATCGAGCAATTATATTTAAAACATAAAGTTGCTTGTTAAACTGTAATTGACTGCAATATGTTGTTATTAATTACACGATTATTGTTTCCCCCACATACTAGCTGTATGTTGACCGACGTTTTATTTGTCGACATTTTAGGTACAAACCCAAAAGGACAAACAGTAAATTGGCATATTGTGAATACATGAATTAAAGTGCTAGGAGGATTAGTTAGAATAGAATTCATACGTGGATAGAAGTTTAGAAATCCATGTTTTCAAAAGGTATGCAAAATTTTATTTTATCACAACCTTTCAATATAGTCTAGTAGAATTTGATAATTATTATTGATTATTTGTCAAACCTTTGATCTGAAAAATTGGGATAACGACTCTGACCTCCTGGTCTCCCTTAATTGGGGGTCATTGGAAGGCAGGATCGTTACATATATGTTTTACTATATGGTTTGTAAACTATTCCGTAACAATCAGAGTAGGCATGGTTACTCATAATCTGATGTACACAAGCAAGGGAAAGCTATCTTCTACTATAAGGAAGGTCTAGCTTTCTTGTGCTAAAATTATGACATGTTCAACTACAATAATCAGGAACAAATCATTAAATTGACCAGATTCATGCTAGTAATACACATTAAACAGACCATATTCATGCTTTGAGTAGTATACACTGAGTAATATTTGAGCAATCTGGAACAAATCATTAAACATGCCATATTCATGTTAGTAATACACATTCAATAGATCATATTCATGCTTTCAGTAGTATACACTGACTAAAATTTGAGCAATCAGGAATAAGTCATTAAGCAGACCATATTCATTGTAGTAATACACATTAAACAGACCATATTCATGCTAGTAATACAGATTAAATAGACCATACTCATGCTTTGAGTAGTATACACTGAGTAATATTTGAGCAATCTGGAACAAATCATTAAACAAGCCATATTCATGTTAGTAATACACATTCAACAGTTCAGTAGTATACACTGACTAAAATTTGAGAAATCAGGAACAAATCATTAAGCATACCATATTCATTGTAGTAAAACACATTAAGCAGACCATATTCATGCTAGTAATACACATTAAACAGACCATATTCATGCTTTCAGTAGTACTAGAAAGGACCTGTTGAGGTATTGAGGTGTATATGATTATTTATGCCTTACCATGTAAGTCACATTTAATAGTATACAAATATTCATTTTTTCGTTCCATTTTTACATTCATCGTGATTGTGGACGTGTTAAAATATGTCCTCATCATAGTCTTATATAAAAACAATTAGTTGGTAAATGTAATTCACACGTATTGATATCACTTCCTTCAAAGATAATTTTATAACTATATAACATTCTCAAACAGATAAAGTAGTCAAGAAATCATTTTGGGAGATAAATCATGCATACAATGATGAATTACATAGTTAGTTTGATCAAATCATACCAAAAAGATATTTACTGTGACATGATTTACAAATAATAGATAACTAAATGAATATGATTTATGAATATAATTTATCCCTTACTAATCTATCCCTCTCCAATCTCATTTTGACTCTCTTTTACATTCTTTGTCCTATAACATGTCATTTTATAGTGATTTATACATACCATGTATGGCATAAATGTATCGTTGCGTGGAAAAGATGACCAATATCTCATGCAAAATCCTAATCTTCCTCAATGTTGTAGATTCAAATTCAAAGATGACCATAGCATGTATAGAAAGCAAACTTCATTTTCTGATGGTAGTTAGGAAGAAAAATCATTTACATGTATATCTCTCATACATCTTTGTGAGAATGTGGGTATGGCCTTACAAAGTTATGGAACACTTCATAGATGACATGGAACATTACTAATTCCATTCTCCTTGTGGATAGAGTGATGGATTAGCTAAGATACCAAGTAGATACAACATGAATGATAATGGAGTCGTTCATCCCTAGACTAAGTTTTGATATTCATCCACCACTAACCCTCCTTTGACGTCATATGGCATTTCAGTAGTATTGTCAAAATTATATGCAAACTCCAAATGTAATCCAATCTAACCTGAGAAATATTAGTCTATCTCTAAACTTTTTTAAAATGGAATCCATGTTCAGTTCAGTTGGAAAATCAGGGTGTAGTTCAACTTAATAATATTCAAGATAATTTTTTTTTGGTCGGTCAAAAAGCGTGTTACTATAATACCAAAAAGCTTTAGGCAAAAAGTACCCCATTACATCATAAAGAGCTAAACAATGCTCGACCAAAGATCATATACCCCATGTAGGGGGTATTCTCTAGATCTATAGATAATAAGGACTGAGAAGACCTATCAAACTACCAAACTAGAGCCAAGCATTCCTACCAGGAGAATGATTTATTACAACCTATAGATACAAGCAGTTAGCCCAACCACAAAGAGTAACTACAGATTACAACATGGCATCCACCAGGTTACCCTGCCTGGAAATAGCAACACTAGTTTCTGACCTTCTCAAATCTTCGGGACATCAGAAAGATCTGAAAGAAACTGCGGAACCATCACATTCTACCACCAGAGGATTGCGAGGCTAAGTAGTTCGAATCAATCATTTCATTCTTGACACGGTACCAAATATCTAATAGATATACCCACAATGTGTGGTACTATGCCAACAACTAGAGAAATCATCTAGCTTCCGAACCAAGCGAACACTTTGTTGTTATCCTGCAATGGAAAAGAACAACAACTTCTTCTTACACAGAAGCAACTCATCGAACACCATAGGGGTGTTCCTACACACAACAAAGGAGGAGCAAACTGGATGAAGAGTCCATCCCCTGAACATCCATCGTCATGAGCAGCGGGTTAACCACACATCTACTGACTAGGCCCCTTGTTGTTGTCCTGTAAAGGAACAAGCTCTAAGGCTTCTATTTGCATAGAAGCATCTGGTCAAACACCCTACGGGTGCTCAAACACACAACAACAGAGGAATTGACTTCAACCAGGTTGAATCAGACCCCAGGGAAGCTCAGCCAACCAGGAACAGCGGTAAACTGGGCGTCGAGCCTGGAGTCGAGGTTGAGGAAGACAACTATTGTTGAAAGCACTGCAACACATCGTCCACCCTTCAGTGACCCAAGGGGGGCACTGTGAGGCCACAGAGGGCCAAATCAGTCGGGGAAGACATGTGGGCGGGCCCACGCGATGAAGCCATCTAGAGCAGATCCAAGCTGCCGAGAGACATCCAGGAGTAGCGGCTTGTAGCCGGATCATCGGCGGATGGCCCGGGGCACAAGACAAAGTTGAGGCCCCAGTGAAAGCGGATGAGCGAGCATGGGAGCCTAGTGAGGGAGAAAACAACCAAGACATTTGACTTCCGCCACTGATGGAACCCCAACTAAGGATCCGCCGCGTTGAGATCACCAGGACCAGCAAAAGGTCGCAGACGAAGTGGCTTTTATAGCTTGGACGAACCAGGACTCTCACGAAGAGAAGGAATCTGAGTGCCAGAGACACCTCCGGAGACAATCAAACGAGGACCCTAGATCTGGGATGGAGGGCTCATCTCCATCAGTCTCTCTTGAACTGGGTGGAGGTCAAAGAACGACAATGCCGACCACAGATCCGCAACAGGCCCACGCGATGCTCCTGTTCTTGACCCCTTCCACCTGGTCGACCGAGGAGAAAGCCCCAACCGCACCATCACTCCTAGAACCGCAACAACATCCGATCAGATCTCGCCATGGCAGTGTGGAAGCCAGGGGGAGGAAAGTGCCAAGGCAGCGCTCCCTCCCCCCAACGGCAGCGCCACCGGGGAAACCTAGAAAGCCTATTCAAGATAATTTTAGAAACATGTATTTAATAAAATCAATGGTATACTTTTATTTGTGTCATATTATAAAAATTATATATATATTATTTAGTATATAATTAGTATTTTGATTAAGTATTGAAATATAATAAAATCCAAGTCTACTTTTAGATTATACTAAAGTGGATTTATTACTGATTTGAAAGAATATTATATGAGATACTATTTGTGTACTAAAAATAGCTATTGAGCGCTAAGCATGTGTTGCACCATGACATGAAAACAATAATACACAACCTGAGATATGTTTGTGTATGCCAGAGAAAGGAAAAAAATAGATAAAATATAGAAATTAAATAGATAACGTGGTGCATTAGAACAAAACAACAAAAACTATCTATGAAGCTCTTTTATACATACCGCACATGCTAACATATATTCAATTTGTATGTAATTATTAATAGCCATGTAGTTGAGGTATACAACGACATAAATTTTAGTAATCTTAGGCAAAACCTTCATTATTATTTAAAATATTATAGCTAGTACGAAAGCATAATGTGTAAGCAACTTTAACAGTAGGTTGCACTTCCATATTTATTTATAGTTGATTTTATAAAGTTGGACCAGGTTAAGTTCACATGTTGAAAGTCCTAATGAAGTACACTTTCACATAATTGCAGCAAAATCATTACAGTGGTTTAGTAAAAATGTAATTAGATTGTGATATAAACATACATAAGAGGGATCCAACGGAGGGCTGAATGACCTATGGGAAGTAGATCAGAAAGTTGGACCAGGTTAATTTCGCATGTTCAAAGTGTTGATGAAATACACTTTGACATAATTGCATGAAAATCATTACAATGGTTTAGAAAAAATGAAATTACATTGTGATATAAAACATACGTAAGAGGGATCCAACGGAGGGATGAATGATCTATGTGAAATAGATCAGAAAGTACCAATGAAATAAAATATATAGTAAATATAAAAGAACAAGGATGAAGCAGGGATGCAGGCTGCTGGAATAGCACCCAAGCAGCCGTGTCACTTCCCTTTATTTAGGGTTAAAGATACACTGAGAAATATTTGAGAAATCTAGAACAAATCAGTACACAAACCATATTCATACTAGTAATACACATTAAATAGATAATATTCATGCTTCATACAACACCAATAATACTCATTCACAACTAAACCAGAACAATCAGTACCATAGATAGAAGGCAAATTTTGGAATGGGAAACCTGGTGGAGGAAGGTCGGTAGTGTTGAAGACCATGGAAATCCAGCACAGAGCATATGCACAGGTTGTGAAGATGAAAAGCATACATGCGTCAGTAGGTGAAGAGCAAATGCACATGGAATCAATATACAAATGTGCGAAAATATTACATTACACCTACCTATTCTTAGGGGGAGACTGGATGGCAAGGACCTGAACTGAATGAACTGGATGAGCACGGGGAAGATCATCTCCATCGCAATAGCAACTTTGAACACATGGACAACCAAAGACTTCTGAGAACAAGTGGTCGAGGAGGCGTAACTGGATGCCAAGGACCTCAACGCACACATCAACAAATACGAAGCAACATGGGCAGTGCATGGCCTCGATAAAGCTCCTCCTCTACATGGAAAAGACAAGATGACCTCGAGTCGACTTGATCAGGGTAGATAGAGAAAATATGTAGGGCATGCCTTTCCAGGGTGTAGCCGCCCTAGCCCGGTGGTCACACTACCCCTCTGCATTGAATCATGATGCCTGCTCCACTCCCGAAGTCTGCTAACCTTTGCGGCCCGCTTGAGGTAGCTGTGCGAATCAAATGCCAGCTTTAATTTCACAGACGCAACAGTTCGACACTGTAGGTGGAAGGGCAACACTGTCATAGAGATGAGGGGAGAAAGGCAAATGTTGGGGGAGAGCGGGGGAGTCAGGGGTCGGGGGGGTCGGGGGAGTCCGCTCTGACCCAGACTAGGATTTCCAATCCCGCCTCTATTGGGACCGGCTTGGTCTGGATTAGGGGGTTCCGTTATCACAAAACATGGGTTTTGCGGGTTGGCGAACCAAACACCATTTCTCACCCATCCATACCAGATTTTGCTGACAAGGCACAAAATGACACACCCTAATCCGGATCGCATCCGAAATCAAACAGGGGCTTAGGGTCCATTTGACCTCCACTATTTAAAGTATTGGTATTTATGTACGACAGACAAGTAAGAGTTTACTTTTTAAAAGTAGTAGTGAATAGGTTGATGGCTCAGGGGCACGGTGGCAAGGGACAAGGGCGTGGGCGCAACCCTAGCAGAAGAGTGGGGAGAGGGCAGGGTGCCGCAGAGTCTTCACTGACTCCTCATGTTCACCAAATAACGGTGAATGGAGGAGGCAAGCCTGACCAAATAAAATCCCCAGAATTGCCAAGGGTTCAGCCGCGCACGGAGATGTTGAGCTCCACCTACAGTCCCTCAAAGTCATCGCCTAGAAGATCCGACAAAATGGCAATCTCAGATCAATTCACAGATTAGATTAGCATCAGTAGGCTGGAATGTGAAGATATTCACTTCGAGACGATTGATTTCATTGAGCCTATCTGTAGAAATGGAGTGAGATGTATGCCCATCTCAAGCCAGGATTGCTCCATCCCTACATGGGAAGAGTACCTCTCTATTCGCTTCATGGGCAGGAAACCATACAACGGCAAACTCATCAGTTGGATCTACAGGCAGTGGCATCCTAGTGGCCCTATTGAGGTGATAGTCGAAGAATGTGAGGGCTTCATCATGAAGATGCCGACTCACAGCAAAATGGAACGTGTCCTGAACGAGGCTCCCTGGTTCATGGACGGGTCTCTGATTATCACTCATCCATGGAAACTAGGTCTACCTCTTCAACCCCTCTCCATCATGCACGCTCCAATTTGGTTCAAGACTGAGAACCTGGGGCTGTCGTGGACACGCAAGCACATCGCCTATGTCGCCAACACTATAGGGAAGTCGGTTGATATCGAAGATCACTCCATCTCCGCCGAATGTCTTGGCAAAGCTTTGGCCTGTATAGAGATAGGCAGCGATGCAAAGATGCCCAAGGAAATGACGGTTGAAATCGACTTAGTCCCGAAGGTGCTGACAATTGAGGTGATAGCCTACCCGGTTATCTGCCCCAACTGTGAGAAATTTGGGCACAGAGGCATGTCTTGCCCAATGAAGATAAGGAAGCCGCCGCCTGAAAGGGATGTGCAAGTTAACTTGGGAAAAACAATTGTTCATGGTAATGCCAAGGCAGTTAAACCCAAAGTGTTGCCTGAGATGCCACCAGACTCTGAAGTCCCCGACCACCCTAAAGCGGATGATAATCTATGTGATCTTGTCTCCCAGCAGATTATAGATACAATCCTCAACGACCATTTTTTCGATCACCAGAGCCTCCCTGATGTTACCAGCACTCAACAGATCCATCCTGACATGCTCAGGAGCACCCCAATTTGTAATGCAAGTAGCCTCAACTTTGATTGGGAGCTGGAGCTAGCGAATTGTGGAAAATAAGATAGTGGATTCGACTCTTGGAAGATCAACATGATCTGGGAGAGTTGTTGATTTTCAGCTAAGTACCAAGACAGGAAGGAGAACCTATTTGAGGAGGAGGACTCCAATGATTCAGAAGTTGACTTCGATCAGTGGGATTCAGATTACATGGTCTTCAACCAGTCGTGGGCAAAAAGAAAGAAAAAGTCAACTAGGAAAAGACTAGTTTGAGCACTGTACTCTCACAGTCCAGTCCTACTGATTAGGGAATTTCTCCTTGGTGTAGATGTGTAATCTGGTTGAGCCTCTAAATTTGCTTGTCTCTTGATTGGTGAAGAGGGTCAGGAAATCTTCCTATCCCTCACACTTTATGAGATGTTCACAATGCCGGTTATGGGTAAGGTGGTCTTTTTCTTTTCAAGGACATCAACCGATGGACAGCTCATGGAAGGGAGCCTCTTGTATTGCTTTCTATAGCTTGGATGCTTTTGTATTGGTGAAGGAACCTTGTTATTCATCTCTTCTAGATGATATTGCCCCTCCTTTTATGTTGGGGCATCTTCTAGTCTTCCAGGATGACACAATTTGAAGGTGGGGTTAATGCTAGTGTTTGTGCTGGTTGTTCTTTGGTTAATGCCCTTATTAATTAGGCAGAGTCTGTATTATCTTAGAAGATTTGGTTCTTGTTCCTTTTCTTTTTGGGGGCCTATAAACCCTTCTTAGTTTTATTCGGATGATCTCATTCCTAGTTGTATAGGAGCGCAGAGTCTGTACCCAATGTTTTTGATTTATATAGTAACATGATTTTTGACCGACCAAAAAAAAGAGTTTACTTTTTAGCATGTCTTTCTATTATTCTCATCAATAGGATTTGTGTGCGGATGGATAAACACGACTTTGGGCTACCACATCTACATCCTTGGGCAGTACTACTCTACCTATAAACATGTCACCCTTATTAAGTAATCTATATGTTTTGTTATTTTTGATAATTGATTTGGTACTTTTGATGACTCAGCGTTACTTTTTACTTCAAATAGTTACTTTTCATGTCAAATAGTTACTTCAAAAAAAGGAAAAAGAGTTCAAATGTTACAGTTGCATTTTTATTAGAAACTTATACCACACACAATCACCATTTCATGAATTTACATGTTATATTGAGTGGTGTTTTATTAAAAAATATGCTAACACATTTAGTCATCACCCGTCAGTATAATATTACTTGTGAGAAGTATTAGTTACAATTTTTGCAAAATAATTACTTCCTTGTACCTATAGTTACTTTTAATGTCACATAGTTACTTTTTGATTCATGGTATTACTTTTAATGTCACATAGTTACTTTCTTACCATATAGTTGTTTTTTATGTCCTAGTATTGCTTTCAGTGTCGGATAGTTATTTTTTGTGTCATAATGTTATTTTTAGTGTCAAATAGTTGCTTTTCATACCATATAGTTATTTTTTGTATTCTGGTGCTAGTTTCATTGTCAGATATTTACTTTTTTTACAATATAGTTACTTTTTATGTCTTGATGCTACATTCGATGTGAGATGGGTACTTTTGTACCATGCAATTACTTTTATGTTATGGCAATAGAGTGTGGTTGTACTAAATGTAACTATACAATGCTAAGAATAAATGTCCCAAACTATTCATTATTATGTTTCTGTGATTATTTTTATAAAAATAACATAGTCAATAACTTATTGAATATGCTTTTTTACAAGTTTTGTTTTTAGTCAATGCTAACATACATTTTTTCAAACATGTTCCATACAAGAATACATATGTGAAGAGACGGAGTTCCTACACAATCAATCTACAGAAGAAGGAAGACGAGGGAGCATCTCAATATTGTCTGCCAAAAATGGTCTACCACGTCAAACGCCCAAACATCTATATATTAGCGAATAAAATTCTACATATACTAACACTGTTGAATCTGAATGGAACAATGTTTTTTGCGGCATTCCGGTAGCCTTGTCCCAGCTATCCTATGTTGTTGGAATCATCCTCCACCGTTAACACGTCCTCCTAAACAATAATAGAAGTCATTTGCCTCATTTTTCTAAGCCCATATCCATATACACACTACAGTCCTACGCTTTGCTAACACTAAAATTAGATTCAAGCTTTAGCAAAAGCCACCACCGACAATGCATGTATATCATTAAGTATCTCAATGGCAAAAATTGGAGTCCTTCCTAAATAAACATAACTAGAGTAGAGGAAAATAAGTAAAGAGACACCCAATAAAGGTAGACGATGCCTTGTATTAGTCCATGAATAGCTCCACTGTCTTTGCCGTAGTCGGTGGCCGCAATACTAACGAGCGTCAGAGACTGAGAACCACATAAAGCTTCAACAATAATATGAATTTGACACTCTAATCACAACTAACCTGCCACAAATAAAATCTAGAAGTGTGTTTGTGTGTGGCAACCCCCCCTGGCAGAAGAAATGTGTGATCTACCATCACCAACGGTGGCTTCATGATACCCCAATAGAAAATTCATGGCGAGCTTCTTATAAAAATCGATGCAGTCTATGAGAGGGGCCCGAACCTATGTGGTATGCCACCAGAAGAGAGTTGTAAGGGCATCGGCAATGATCGGAACAACCTGGTACGATAGCCTCACGTGTGAGTAATGTAAACATTGTCATCCAGAACACACAGACTCTAGTGTCATTACAACTGACAATCCAATAGTTGCTACTGGTGGGTCTCGTGTGAGGCGGCATGTGGTGGAATGGTCGACGGAGAGCTAGTAAGAGAGGGATCCTGCTTCTGTGTTGGGGCGGAGGATCCGAAACCATAGTGGCAGATAGGATTTCCGTCAATGTCTTTTGTTGTATTTACAAGTGATGCCACCATGTTCTCATCTACGGGTAGCAAACTCTACGTACTCACGTGGGTATTAAAAATAGACTCTCTCTCTATATATATATGTATATTAGTTTGAGATTATTTATTCTTTAACTCGATATGCATATGAGACAGTTTATATTTGCATCGTATGCAATAAATAAATGATTAAACTAAAACTCCAATCATATCGATTATCCTAAAATATAGTAAATTGACGTGACTCTGATACCACTATTGGGAAATATGGGCACGGAGTATAGTAGTAGAAACAAAAAAAATATCCTTACTCCCATAACAACAAGATCGTGTCAATTACTATGAAATAGGAAGGATGGATTAGCGATTTATACCTAGTCCTTGAGAAAGTGCAATGAATACAATTCACTTCTATGGAACTTTCAAATAGTTACTCTTGAACAATGGTTGTGGAGCTACTGGTCTTCATTATGAACGATGAATAGAAAAACTTCTACAACGACTCATGTGGTCTCGCCACGAAATGCAGGCTGACTTTACTCTCGTAGCAACAAGAAAAGGACTCCTGCCTCTAGAGTAGTCCACATTGACCAACTAAAACTAATGTCATTCAACTAAAATAGACATGAAGGAGTTGTCCCTGCCATTGGCTTACTAGTCACCAACTTTGCTCTCCCACAATAACAATCCTCAATTGTTCTCTCCCGTCGCTATCCCTCCCTTATCAGGTAGGACTTGCTTGGGCTCTCTCAGTTACCAAAACCAGTGAGGACAACAATTGTCATAGAAACTAATTCTCAAATAATATTTTTATATTTTGGGAAGCCTCCAGTACCCCACTATTTATAGGCGTGGTATGGATCAGGGTTTCTAGTCAGTACGAGATTGTGGAGGAGTGTAAGAGATCAGAAGATCTTGAATTTTCACAACCTACAAGCACTGAAACCACAATCTGGTGACCCAGATACTCATCTGGTCACACAAGACAGTCGTATCTCACTTCCAAACTGTCGTTTGGTAGTTTCCCAATCGCACATGAATTTGGCAATTTAGATTCAAATTAATATTACATATTAATTCCTTAGACCACAAGTAATATGTAATCGAAATAAGTTTAGGAAACATCCAGAACCTTCATTCCTCCCAACCAAGCCATCTCACCCATGCAAGACACCTGTCTTGTTCACCCAGATGGCTTTCTAGTAAACCTCATTCAAGCCAATAGGTTCAATAGATTGAACCGGTCGATTCACTCCTCAAATGTGGGTATAACTTAATCAATTCGATCATTGATTAGCCTGACCACCCACACGACCATCTCAACACTTGAGACGTCCGTCTAGCATGCCCAAACAGACGTCTCAACACTTGAGATGGTCACTTGGCAGTCCAGTCATCTAATCTATAAATCTGTTGAATGAACAGAATACCTAAACACTTTAGAAATCAATCCAATTCATCATTCAAGATAAACTCCTCTTCTAGATGAGTCCCTATGTGTGTGACCCTATAGGCCCCATATCACATTGACAGTGAATGTCCATAAGTAGCTTATGACATCACTAGCAAGGACGGTGCCTAGTCACACATCAGTGCTACCCAAGTAAATGGAAAGTTGGAAAACAACTTCAACCTACAATTTGTGTAAGGTGTAACAATGATTATATAATTCCTTTGTCTCTGATATCTGGAATGAACTCGAGGCATGGACTTTTCATCCACTCAAGATTCAATCCATGTTCCTTGAACCAAGAGTAGACTATCTAAGATAACATGACCTCAATATCATATAATAATTCACATGTGCATGTGCATGCATTTCTCAGTGTCGCTTATCAAGTGTCTAGGATAACATACTTCAGTAGGAGGTAGAAATCATATATTTATCATTCACAGTCTATCCCCATGTGTCAAAGTCACCCAATCATCACCTTTATAATAACCCATGTTTCAGGACTGTGTTTGATGATTTTAAAGTGTACCCAACGACATGTGACAAGTGAAGTGATTTTAGGTATAAGAATCACAATCACCACCTTCCCTATGCGAGATGACTATGACCACCAATGATGGTTTCCATGTGTTACTCTCAAGGTGAATTTGTCTGATACATTGTTCCCTGACATGTATTTGTGTACTTTATTTGATATTACCATATCATGACTAATGAAATTATATCATTAACCAACCCACAATCTAGTCTTGTGTGTTACTAGTGTCTATCTGCATTGCATAGTAACAAATGACTAGGGAAATAATAAGAATGTACATACTCTTAACATTTATATGATCTCATCCTTCTAAGTCACGTACTTGAAGACCTACGTCATTGAGTAATGTCATTTTTTAGACATTCATCATGTTTCCTCATTATCTCATAACTGAATGAAACATAATGAATTGGAAGCTTTCCTTTATAAGTATTAATCAAATTCTTTATGGTTTATGCCATGTCAATCATCATATGATTGGCTCTTAGGGCATACCTTATCAACACAATGGATGGACCTTATTTAAATATTCTCACATCATAAGCGTTCACCCTTTTTATTCTACCTATTAACATTGAAGTCAATTCTTTGGTCTTGATCTTGACATGTCAATCACTCATAGGAGGTCCTTTTTCATAAATGAATATGACAAACCTTCTATGTCTCCAAAACCAAGTGAAAATTGGGAGTATCCAATTCCTTAAAAGATACCCTCAACCAACAATAAAGTCATTGTCATATGATAAGTGATTTAATTAAATCATTTAGGGTTTGCTAATGATTAGATAACTACTATTTTGTTACATATGTGGAATGATAACTAGTCAAATGTCAATAATTCCCATGTGATGATATTTGATGTAAGATATTGTATTTGACCACAAGGATGCACATACTCTTTTCTTAGAAACCAAATTAGGAATTTGGGATGAAATTTATCCAACCACAAGTATGCACCACCTCACCAGTTTTCTAGTTGCAAAATTTTCCTTTAACTGGATTGTCACCAAATTCCTCATAATGAATAGGGAATAATTTGTTCCTTTTTTTTACCTCCCATGACTTGTCAAGTTTTCTAAGCCTAGCCACACAAAATAAGGGAAATTATTACAATTCCACTAGGAATATACGCAATATTGCCATCATGCTATGAAAGGGAAAGTTATGTTCTTGACAAACATTATTTTAGATCCCCCTTAGGATTGAAGGGGAAATTTTTTTGTACTATACAATATAAACCTCTTCTATAGATATTAATTTTTTCTTAAACATATGAAACCTTATACATATGCATAGAGTGTTATAGGTACTTTCACCATGGGTCATGCATAAGGAAATAAGCCTTCATGATGCAACACTTATCTCATGTAGTTATGCAAGCATAAATCGATAACATACAAACTGATGGAAGACAACAATCCTCAAGCTTCTACTGTCGACCAAAGATCTAATAAGTTTATGCTCAAAGATTGCTCAAGTGTAGAATTAGTGAGTTTAGGTGTCCTAAGGCATGTCCTATTTATAGAAATGACCTACAAGTGCTTAAGGACGTTCTAGACACTTTCTAGGGGGTTCTTAGTGCTCAACTAGCCATTATGTGTCCACTAATTGCATTTGCAACGGCTAGTTAATTGACCCTAAAAAGTGCAGACAGAACTCTTCTCGGTCGAAGATTTGTCGTCCGAGAGTCCTTCTCGGTCGAAGATTTGTCGATCGAGGGACTTCCTGAAGCAAGTGTTTACAACGTTCATTTCCAACTCCCAACCACCTTGTCTGCTGGGTCTAACGGCTAGTAGGGTCTATTCTCGATCGAAGATTTTGTCAACCGAGAGTTTTTCGGTCGAAGTTTTTGTCGACCGATATTTTCTCGATCGATGATTTGTCGACCGAGAATATTACTGACTCAATGTATTCATTTACTAAGTGTGTGTATCAATGTGCAATTGTGATACTATATTGGGGAATGACCAATCTAAGTGTTGTGAGTGGATAGGGAAGATCTAAATGCTTGATTTACATGATATCTAATTACTTATACATTATATACTTGTACAAGCATTTACATTTGATTACAATCATGAAAATAAAGCGATTTTATCAAATTGTTCTTCCAAGTCTTTGTTATCCACCACCTTATATGCTTGTTCCTGAAATACTCAAATAGCATGTTAAAACCAAAAGAATGAAATGTTTGTCATCATAGAAACAAAGGGATTATACTAATGTCAATTTATCCAACAATCTCCCTCTTTTTGAAGATGACAAACATTTCCTAAATATAAAATAAGGAAATATAAATCATATGAGTTTCATACCTGAAGTTTACCTTTTTGTAGCCATTCTTGTTTTGCAAGTATGTGCCGGTCGAGATATTATGAAACTCATTTTATTTTATGTTTTTGATTTTATATTATTTCTCCCCCTTTGTCATTTCAAAAAGATAACCAAGATAAATATTAAGTATGGCTTTTATTTCTCCCCCTTAATTTCATAATTTGATGGTCCCCCTTAATAAGATATTCAGTTTGAAAAACTAAGGGATTAATATAATTGTAAACCATTTTTGTCAAATTTAGCCACAATTTGTTTCTCAATCATTTGCAAAGGATGTTAATCCTTGAAATGATATGAGTTTATTTTAAGTTTATGGCATAGGTGTATTGATTTCTGACCCATTTTACAAAGGATCTTAGTCCCTGAAAATGATATGAGAATCCTTTAATCTTAGAGTACATGAAAAATGTCTCTAACCAAATGCACGGGATGTTAAGCCCAGATTTGTTTAGAGAATTCCTTTAAGAACAAGGTATATGAAATTTGTAGATTTCTTCATAGCCAAGAGTAAGAATACTAAGGTCATAACAAGCTTCAACTGATATTTGCAATGTTTTGTAAGCTTCTTAATCAAATAATCAAATTTGTTTTTGTGATCTCCCCCTTAATCTTATAGTCAAGATAATTTAAGGATTCTAAGGTCATAACAATATTAGATCATAATAAGTTGACCTTTTATGAGAGTTATGCACTAAAATTATGTTTTCAATATGTTAAACACATTTTGAATCAAGATACTAAGATTAAGTGCAGTAAAATGATGTACAAATAAGCATTTTGTCAAGCTTATTTTAGGTCGACCTTGACTTCGACCATTGCGCCCCTTGGTCAAACTTGATTTCCACCAAGAGGCAATTTCTGCAGATTTCCAATTTGAACACTCATATGTGAAGTATAATGTCTGCAGGTAACTTGATTAAATGAATATCAATTTGAAGCATTTTGAGTGATACCTATTATGAATAACGTAATATGGGCGTCACAGTGAAGTCGTTGTCCTTGATTTTCCTAGAATGTATGTTTTACATCCATTGTGAATGATTTCTCATAAGCTTTGTTATGGGTATAAATATCAAATCCAATTTCTTCTTGTACCCTTATTTTTCAGATTAATCATAAGATTCTTTATAAACATATATCCTTGAAAGCAAGGTTAATGTCTTAAAGTCAAGATTTTGCAAAAAAACTAGATAAAACATATATAATCTTGTTCTAAGAGACACTATTTAGCGTGTCATAGCATCATCATTCATTTATTACAAGCCATGCACACAATAATCATTTTCTATTATGTCAATATACATAGAGTTTTTGAGTTATGCAAAAAATAACATTTCCAATGATAGCATCATCTTTATTTGTAATGAGTTGAATTATGATGATCATTTGAAAACATTATACATTTATGGTTTGTATATATGGATCAAAGATTATTTTAGACAAACCAATGAAACACAATGATCATGGCACAAAAATTATGATAGAAAAGTAGAAGCATATCCACAATACAATGATCAAGATAAAAGCATATAACTGCAATGATTATGATCATTTAAACTAAATTTTAATACACATGGTTCCTATATAGATAGACCAAGAAATAATTAAAAAAAACCATGTGGATTATGATAAGACAGTAATTTCTTTGATTGAACTAATCATGGTTCATATTTAAGCCAATCAATTTAGAAAATAAACCAAAATAATCTCATTCAGGTTCATAAATTCTCATGACAAACCATGTAATTAAACATACTTAATGAGATTTTTCAATTAATGAATAAGATTTGTTCAAAATTAGTCTTCATATAAAATTTTTGCAATATGTTTAAGGATTCACAATGTTATATAATGCAGAAGATCAATATGTCTTACTTTATAAACTGTCTTCTAGGGTTTTATCCTTGATTGGCATGTTAAATCAATCATTAATAACAAATTTATAGCAAGCTAGGTTAATTGAAAACAAGTTCAGCAGATTTATTTCAGACTTGACAACAGAAACCTGCTCGGTCAACCATTTCTCGACCGACAGTTCTCTCGGTCGACAGTATCTCGACCGAGAAAGGTTCTGTACTGTTTTCAGAACTATTTTCAGTAATTGCTTCCAAGTAAAAACAAAGTTCATTGTCAATTCAATTTTGCAATTTGAAAACTTAGCTTGGTTGAGATTGAACATATGAATATCAAAGTAATATTTAGATCAAGTCTCAACTAATTATATTTAAGTCTTTATGCTTTGAGAACTCTAATTAAGGCAAAATTTCAAAGATCTGTCTTTGCATATTTAAAATAATTGTATATTTTCAAGTTAGAAGTTTTAAATACTTGAATTAATTTGTTATCCCATTATGTTAAGTTGAGATAGACATAGAAATATGCAACTAGAGTCCTTGGTCATATCTCAACTTAATTTTGTTCATTTAGTTTGGGGGTTGTGGAACCCATACTAACTCGACATCCTTTTTCTTGTAAGGACATGAAAAAGAATAGTGTCCAAGGCGCAAATAGTAATGACAACATATAGAATCAGTATCATATCTTTTTCTATGATTTTGTTCTAGGTTGTTCTTGGGTACATATGTATTTGTTCCTTTAGGTACATACATAGATTGACTCTTTGACACTTGTGTTCTTCCCCAACTAGGTTTTTGATAAGATTTTCCTTTAGGCTTGTAACCTAGTCCTCTTCTTCCAATTTGATGGTAAGAATCATTTATGATTTTATCAAGAATGCCATTATTACTTAGACTACTAACTTCTTGTTGTAACTTAGCAATTTCATCCATTCTCTTCTGGATATCTAGTTTTCCTTGTTCTAGATTAGATGATAACAAATATCTTTCTTTCACGATAGTATCATAATCTAGATGTGTACTCAAGACGGGTTGTTTTTGAAGATCATTTACTTGAGTTTGCAAGTTTATCTTTTCTAGAGAAAGAAGATTGCAATCTGCTTCTATTGATTTTAGCTTAATATTATGATCTTCAATGACCTTTTTAAGATCTTCATTTTCAGATGTAAGAGCAAGAAGTTTAGCATGTAACTCATTATTTTCTTTATTTGATTTCTTTAATTTCTTCTTGCACTCAATATATTTTTCATGCGTTTGTTGAAGACTAGCAATTAAATCTTCTTTAGGTAAATCAAAAAGGCTTACCTCTTCTTCTTCTTCACTTGTTGTAGCAATAAGGCAATTTTGTGGACCTCTTCCTTCTTTTCTCTCCATGGGCAACCAATTGTTGTGTGGCTTGTTCCTAAGCACCAATTACAACTTGTTGAAGGTTGGTCCAAGTTACTCCTTTGCTTGCGGTTGTAGGCATCACCACCCTTCATTCTTCAAGACTCGATTAGAGCTCCTTGAAGCCTACTCTGATACCAATTGAAAACCACTAGAGGGGGGGTGAATATGGTTTTAAAGTCAATTTAACAATTATTTAACTCAAACAACCACAAATGAAAAAGTAAGAAGGAGACAAGGGATTTAGAGTGGTTCCTACCTTAGCAAATACTAAGGTAGTCAGTCCACTACCCGGTTGCTTACCCAATCGGGATTTTGAAAGTATAAATTTTATTACCTTCACAAGGAATTACACAAAATACAATACTTTCTTATACCCCTTTGAACAACCTTCACTTTGAAGTAGATGCACCAACTCGAGGTAGCCTTCTTGAAGTAACTCCAAGCTCCCCCTTGAAGTAGCCTTCCTCTTAGAAGTAACCTCCCGTTGCACCAGACTTCTTGAAGTAGTTCAAAGTCTCCTTCTTCACCAAGAAGATCACAACCCTCTCCAATCCACATCCTCCAACCTAGGAGTACCAAGGAGAGTACAAGAAATGAAAGTGAACAAGAAAGGAAAATGGAAATTACAACTTATCCTTTGAAGCACAAGGCTTGATTTGCCTATATCAAGCGTGTAGATCTCCTAACCAATGTATATGGAAGTGTGATTATTGTGGATAGGAGATACTAGCCTATAGGACACGAATTTAGAGCAAGGTGAACAATAGCCAATTGCAAGTATTGCTCAATTACTCAAAATAGGTTGCCAATGCAAGTGTATGCTCAAAGATTGCTCAAGTGTAGAATTAGTGAGTTTAGGGGTCCTAAGGCATGTCCTATTTATAGAAATGACCTACAAGTTCTTAAGGACGTTCTAGACATTTTCTAGGGGGTTCTTAGTGCTCAACTAGCCGTTATGTGTCCACTAATTGCATTTGCAACGGCTAGTTAATTGACCCTGAAAAGTGCAGACAGAACTCTTCTCGGTCGAAGATTTGTCGACCGAGAGTCCTTCTCGGTCGAAGATTTGTTGACTGAGGGACTTCCTGGAGCAAGTGTTTACAACGTTCATTTCCAACTCCCAACCACCTTGTCTGTTGGGTCTAACGGCTAGTAGGGTCTATTCTCGATCGAAGATTTTGTCGACCGAGAGTTTCTCGGTCGAAGTTTTTGTTGACTGATATTTTCTCGATCGATGATTTGTCGACCGAGAATATTACTGACTCAATGTATTCATTTACTAAGTGTGTTTATCAATGTGCAATTGTGATACTATCTTGGGGGATGACCTATCTAAGTGTTGTGAGTGGATAGGGAAGATCTAAACGCTTGATTTACATTATATCTAATTACTTGTACATTATATAATTGTACAAGAATTTACATTTGATTACAATCATGAAAATAAAGCGATTTTATCAAATTGTTCTTCCAAGTCTTTGTTATCCACCACCTTATATGCTTGTTCCTGAAATACTCAAATAGCATGTTAAAACCACAAGAATGAAATGTTTGTCATCATCGAAACAAAGGGATTATACTAATGTCAATTTATCCAATAAGGCCAACTTACAAAGCCCTTATTTTAGGGTTCCAAGGATGCAAATGGAACATCAGAAGCAACAAAATTAAATATTATTCACATTTCCTTGTAATATCTCATCAATAACAATATACAAGGAAGAACATGATATGAGGTATGTCTTTTTCATGGAGTAGATGTGGCGACAATGCTCACAACAATATACATGAGGAAGGATTTCAATGATGTTCTTCCGATTTGTCCACCAACATATCTAAATCTCTATATCGTCCACCAAAATGAGGGCAACTCTATGTAACACTACAAGATCCTAAGGGAAGGAAGATCCTTCCCATTGGAAATGTCCTCGCATAACATAATCTTTCCTTCTTTCTCTCTCTCCTTGTGGTTACTAATGTCTAGGCCAAAGGTATCACCCAAAAATATCCAATACCTTAGTTTTCATGCCCCTACTTATAGGAAGGTATGAAGGTAAGGTTTCGAATAAAATCCGGGTAAAGAAAATACAACAACCTCCTTTCAACAACCCACTTACTGTCTCCCAGTCGATCAACCGATCTTAGTGTAGTCGATTTACTAGCCTGGGTAGACTTCCTTACAATGACCCACATGGGACATTTAGTCAACTGACTAACCAGTCTTGTAGATTGAATGGATAGGGCTAGAATCTAGTACACTTGGTCGTCTGAACCATTAGTCAATCCAGTCGGGTAACTAAACTAGCCAATCGACCGATTGGCTATCTATTTTGAGTTGATCAAGTAGGCCATCTAGTCAACCAAATGGATATATCTCGACCGGTTCAATCAACAAGACATTAAAGTTGATCGAATGTAGGACATTGCATTATGAATGATTGGGTTCTAGTTAGTCCAACAATGATTCAACAGATAACATAAAGCACTTAGTAATTATTTAATCATGTATATTACTTAAACTCCTTTTTACTATGTGTCATGTGCATGTAACCCTATAGGAAACATATTATATTGGTAATGATATCCATAATCATATTATAATTTTACATATAATGATTGCTAACATGACTTAAGAGTGTGTTAAATGCAAGTGCACATGTTAGAATAGTAAAGGGACTTAAATATGTTCTTATGTTGATCTCAGGAAAATTGTGTTGGTGTTTAGATATGCCATACTCATATTTTGATTATGCAAATATTTCCCAAATTACGTTACTAACATTTGCTTTAAGTATTTCAGTTGATCAAGGAACTAAGTCAAGATCCAAATACAAAGACCTTGCAATTATATGTTTGGATACTTGCAAATCAAGTTGTACTAAGTATTTATGTATTTATTTATACATGTGTATTTTCATACAACTTGATAGACATGATTTAAGGACAAGTGATGATCCTATAAAACCTACCAAAATCCTATCATGCACTCACATGAAGACTTAAGGGTGGATACGTTTCATATGAGTCATTAATAGGACCTCACATACATTGCAAATCTTGGCATAGAGTCTTTCTTAGTCGACAATTTTGTGGACCGAGACACAGTCGGTTGAAGACTCAGAAACCTAAGAAACAACCTTGCATATCTAGAATTTTGAGTCAATCTCAATCGACAATATTGAGACAGTACCGACTATACTATAATCAGAAACAAAAGTAAGTTTGTGTAACTACAAGATTATAAGGAAATAGAAGGGAGGCGGGCAACAAGCTGCCCTGCCACCCCTTTTTGAATGGCAAATCCAATCCTACGAAACACCACATCCATAGATCTAGGAGTCATTACATTACTATGCATACCTTTTTGAACTCTCTTAAGAAGCTCCACAACCTCAGGTGCTAGGAACCCAAAAGTGTCAAAACCAAACAGGATAAAAACATGTTGATTGTCGATACATGTCTTCTCATGTTTGGCCACTTTAGCAGAAATGGCTTTATGGGCAACTGAGAAATTCGGTCAAAGCAAAGTTTGAATGAAATAGATTTGTTGGACCAAGCAGATGGACCAAAACATAGACCTTAGTAAAATTTTACCCTAGAACTTCATCCGGTCAACAATATTGTCGACCAAGAAATTTGGTCAAAGCAAAGTTCGAATGAAATAGATTTGTTGGACCAAGAAGATGGACCAAAACAAGACATTCGTAAAATTTTACCCTGGAACTTCATCCGTTCAATAATATTGTGGACCAAGATTCATCCGATCAACAATATTGTGGACCAAGAAATGTTCTGGAATCTCTTTTGATTAATAATCAAATTAGCCATTGCAACCCAATTAATTTTGACCAAATGACTAATTGACCACTAATAACACACTAGACACTACCCACAAGTACCCAAACCATTTGCATACATTTTCTAAAAATAGGAGTGATCTTAGGACACCTAGACATCAACTTTATACACAACTTTGTACATTACATTGCAACAACATTTGATACATACTTGAGCATACATCGACTTGAAATTTTTCTCAAAGAGCGTAGGTTCTATACTTCAAGTTTCTATCATTCTAGCCTAATCCCTTAGATAAGATATAGTAACCTATCTACCTAATTACTTTGCATAAACGTCTTTGGAGTGTATAATCATTACTTGTCCATTAGAGATCGATTATATATCTTATGAGCTTATTTTGTCACTTTCTTTCTCCATTCTATTTCTTCTTTGTTGTATTACTCTTGGACTACTTTTTAGTGTGAAGGTTGTTTAGAAACTTGCAAGAAGAAGGAGTCTTTTCAACTAGATGCTCTTTCACTAGCCATTAAAGAAGGGATGAAGAGCAGTGCTCTTCTAAGTCTGTCAAAGAAGAGGTGGATCGATGATCTTCCAAGTATGTCAAAGAAGAGGTGGATAGGTTCTCTTCCAAGTCTGTCAAAGAAGAGGTGAAGAGGGTGACCTTCCAGCAACCCATCAAAGAAGGTGTAGTTCTCCTATAGATGAAAAGGAAAGTTAGTCTTGCACCACAAAAGACACCAGTAAATTTTGTATATTGTGTATCAGTACATAAAAGGAATAAAATACATGATTTAGAAATCCTAGTTGGAAACAACTAGGTAGTGGATTGACACCTTTTGAGAAAACCACACTAAATCTCTATGTCCTCTTGTGGTTGTGTGCTTCTCACAAATTTCTCTGATATAAGTATTTTAATTTGCTTGAAATTAACCATAAGCTCTATTCACCCGCCCCCTCTAGATATTTTCATTTGGTATCAGTCTTCAAGGAGCACTAACAGATCTTGAAACATGGGGGAGAACATGACTAGGTACCTCAACTTCAAAGGATCTTATGTGAGCAAGCCACCGGTGTTCAGTGGATCAAACTACACTACCTAGAAATGAAGGATGTAGTTCTACTTTCGAGGAATCAGCTTTGAACTATGTAAGATGATTGATCATCCATATGCACTTCCAAAAATGGAGTTGGAAATGTGGAATCCGTATACAGTAAAACAAGGCACACTCAATGCAAAGGCAGAAAGCATTCTTTATTCTTCCTTATCTGTTAGTGAATTCAATCTCATATCTCATGTGAAGCATCTTATGATTTGGCATAAATTAGATGTTACATATGAAGGAACTACTCAAGCTAAAAATTAAAAAATTAATATGTTAAAACATAATTTTGAATTATTTCTAATGCAACCTAACGAGAGAATTATAGAAATGTATGCTAGATTTTCTAACATTGTTAATAGCCTAAGTGCGTTGTGGAAGAATGCACAAGGAACAACATGGTGGTGGTTTCTTTATAAGATTTAACTTCTTGCGTGAGTTGAGTGGTAGAATTTACTAAAGAGGAACGTACATCCATAAGAAATATGCCAATCTTCCAAGTGAAAGCATAGACTTGTCACAACCAAGCCAAATAATCACCGCATTCACACAGAGCACAATTGGGTGGTTCATTTTATACAAAATTGACTCTTTCTACTCCACATTATGACAAAATAAATCATTTATCCTAGTGGTCAGTGAGGAAGGTCAAGTATCTGAGATACTTATATCACTTCCTCCCAGATACAAGTCAAAAGTCACCACTATTGAGGAAGTCAATGATCTTACAACACTGAAGATGGAGAAGCTCATCGGGAATCTTGAGATGCATGATGTCACCCTTTGGGAGGAAGAACGGGTGGAAGTTGAATAACAAAAAGAGAGAAGGTAGGATCTCACTTTCAAAGCCTCCACCAAAGTGTCATCGAGAAACATCATCTAAGAAAGCAGTGACACAAGTGATGAATATGATGAAATCATCTTGATTGTAGATGGTAAGAAATATAAGAGATCTTGATTCAATAAAACTTGTAGTGTACCTTCATCTTCTTATAGGTGCTTTGAATGTGGAAAGAAAGGCCACTTGGTTTTTGAATTTCCAAAACTCAAGAATGGCAAGAAGTCCTTATTCAAAAAGAAAGACAAATCCTACTTTCCAGGATGGGATCAATCAAGTGATGATGGTGAAAGCAACGAAGAGGAAGAGGTAGAATGTCTCATGCCTCTAACAGATGAAGAAGAAAATAATGAGGTAAATATTTTTTATTTATCTAAAGAAGAATTATTTAGTAGTCTTGAAGAACTTCATGATAACTATTTATATTGCAAAAGACAAAAGAAGAAACTTGCTAAAATAATTGATGAACTTTATGCTAATCAAGATAACCTCAATTCTAAAAATGATACTCTAAGAACCTCAAATAGTGTGGTAAAAGTACCTATTAAGAGTTATGAGGCTAAACTACTTGATCTTGAAAGTTATGATAGTCTTCTCTATCAACAAAAGATTGATATGCTTTCTAAACTAAATGATTATCAAACTCAACCTGTTTGATGCACACATTAAGATTATGTTTCCTTCACAAAAGAAAGAGATATATTACTTTCTAATCTTGATCTAGTAAATTTGGATATAACTAAAAAGCTTGCTGAAATTTTTGAATTACAAAAACAAGTTTCTAAACTAATGCAAGGAAATAGAAGTCATGATAACATCTTAGACAATGCTTCTAAACAAGTAGGAAGGAGAGGTTTAGGATATTACAAAATAACAAATCCTCACATATGTCTAAAACCAAAAAGACATATGCTTCCAAGACTAGAACTACATATGTACCTAAGACTAAAGTTGTAGATTTTCAAAATTTTGAAAAGAGAAATGGCATATCTTTTATCTCATGTCATTATTGTCAGTCCTAGGCATTATTTCATTTCATGTGAATATCAGAATAAAGGAGCCCTTGACATGGTTTGGGTTCCAAAATTTCCAACTTAGAATTAAATAGAAATGTTTTTGATATTTTACCTAAAATCAATTTGATTAGTATATTCATGTCTTATCTTAACTTAATTAGAGGTTAAGTTTGCATATCTTATTCTTACAAAACTCATTTGCATAATTGGTAAGTTATTTAAATAGCTATTTGTTTACATATCTTACTAAAAAGAAATTTGATTTCTCCAAAACTTGTTATTTTTCAAAAAAACTTTGGCTAAAAAGATCTTTGGTTGAGAAATCTTCTCAACTGAGAACAAGTCTATCAGAAATTCAACTTCAATATTTAACCTTTACAAGAAAATGTGTTAAATTTCATATCTACAAAGTATTTCTAGCATGATAATATCAGTTCCATTCATGATATCTACACTAACCATCATGGACTCTACTTGAGTACCAAAATCCTCTCAACTTTGTGGGATTGAATGGTTGATGGTGGATACTCCTATCATATGACTGGAGATAAATTCCTTCAATACACTTGAAAATAAAAAAGAGTATTACTCATATTGGAAATAGTGACAAAGGCACCATTGTGGGAGTAAGTAATAATTAAGAAAAAGGTGTACATATAAGTGCACATGATAAAGTTAAAAGGTAATGATGAGGTATCTCTTTCTACTCTATCAAACTATTGATATATAACTTGTTGTAATAAAGTAAAAAAAAACAAATTGTCTAGTATACTTAAAGAAATTGAATACTTTATGTTTCTTTTCAAAGTTAAATTCTTGCATTAAAAGAAAATGTGTCTTAAAGAAAATTTTGATGATGAAACTTCTATGCTTAAAGAATATCTTACTAAAGAATTCTTGATTTTTACTAATCTTACTAAAGAAAGTAAATGAACTAAATTTATCTTTGGATAAAATTTCTAATAGTATAAATAGATTACATTTTCATAATCATGATTGCACTCATTGACTTATTTCTAAACAGGATAAGAAGTAAAAAGATCACAAGCCTTTATTTGTAAAAAAAATTTGGTCTTAATATGTACCATCACATTTATCTAATTTCATATAGGCATCATATTTAGGGGGGTATCCCACTAAGGTTAAGTCATCTTGTCTTTATACTTCCTATATTTTGAGCTGAAAAAGTGGGATAAATTATCCAAAGTAAAAATTATTTATTTGTGTTTAACAGAGGTTATTTGGATATTTCAAAACTTGGCCTTTAGATTCAAATTTTTACTTGATTCTTTGGTTTCTACGTTTTCCATGAATAATTTATCATGAAAATTGGAATCTCAAATGGTTATCTTTTTTGGTGAAACCTTCATTTTTTGTTTGTTTGAGCACTATTTACTTATTATAAGATTAAGGGGGAGCTCAAAGTGTCTTTGTATATAATTTGCATATCTTTTTTCTCTTAATTAAATATCTATATCAATGTAGGCCTAACAACCTTTGACATTTGGTGTAGAGATTCTTTTAGAGATGTTATTATGGTGTTGAATGGCTTCTCTATACCAATATGAGCTTAACCTCCATTATATTTTTTCTAGAGATACTTTGTTGACCTCATTGTATGCTTAATTGGTTCTCTATATCAATATGGGCTTAACATACCTTAAATTTGGTCTATAGATACTTTTTTTGGCCTCATTTTTGTTCTTAATGAATTCTCGAATAATGTTTGGGCTTAGCATCCATTGAAAATGATTGAGAAATCAATTGTAGTTTTTGACTTTTGATTTTCATGGCATCTATATATCATGGTGGATTTATCATTCCTTACCATTGGTCTATAGTATTGTTTTGACATTTATGCTCTATGAGATCTTTTATCATGAAGTAGTTAACATTCCTTTCATTGGTAAATAATCAATCTTTTTTATGTTCATTGATCAAATATGACTTTTTAACTATGCCCTGATGTGGTTAATGTTATCCTTGTTTTTAGATTCTCTTTTTCAATTGATACATTGGAGACAATTTTTACTCTCCTAAATGACTATCTTATTGAGGGGGTGCGCTGGTAAGTATTCACCCTTTTTTACTTCGACAAAAGGGGGAGAATACCCATGAGATAAATTGGCTATCAATAGAGAAATTCAACGGTATGGTGTTCTAAATTGGATACTTACGATTTATCTTATGGAAATATTTGTCATCATCAAAAGGGGGATATTGTTGGATTTTTGATATGCCATACTCATATTTCAATGATGCAAATATTTCCCAAATTACATTACTAACACGTCCTTTGAGTATTTCAGGTGATCAAGGAACTAAGTCAAGATCCAACTACAAAGAGATAGCAATTATATGTTTGTATACTTACAAATTAAGTTGTAATATTTATTTATATATTTATTTGTACATGTTTTTTTTCATACAACTTGATAGACATGATGTAAGGACAAGTGATGATCCTTGAAAACCTACCAAAACCCTATTCTACACTTACATGAAGACTTTAGGGTTGATAGGTTTCATATGAGTCATTAATAGGACCTCACATACCTTGCAAATCTTGGCACATAGTCCTTCTCAGTCGACAATTTTTTGGATCAAGACACACTAGGTTGAAGACTCAGACAACCTAAGAATAGCCTTGCATATTTAGAGTTCTAAGTCAATCTCGGTTGACAATATTATCGATCGAGAAATTTGGTCAAAGAAAAGTTCGACCAAAATATAGTCGTTGGACCAATCATATGAACTGACACATAGTTGTTAGTGCAACTTGACCCAGTGAATTTATCCAGTCGAAAATATTGTGGTCTGAGATCCATCAAGTTGACAACATTATGGACCGAGAAATGTTCTGGAATCTCTTTTGATTAACAATCAAATTAGCCGTTGCAACCCAATTAATTTCAACCAAATGACTAATTGACCACTAAGAACACTCTAGACACTCCCCACATGTTTCCAAACCACTTGCAAACATTTCTTGTAAATAGGAGTGGTCTTAAGACACCTAGATATCAACTTTGTGCACAGCTTTGCACATTACATCGCAACAACATTTGATGCATACTTGAGCATACTTTGACTTGCCATTTTTCTCAAAGAGCTTAGGTTCTATACTTCAAGTTACTATCATTCTAGCCTAAGCCTATATCTCAGCTATAGTATCCTCTCCACCTAATACTACTTTGCATAAATGCCTTTGGAGTGGGTCATCATCACTTGTTCATTAGAGATTGATTGTCTATCATGTGAGCTTATTTTATTACTTTCTTTCTCCATTATATTTCTTCTTTGTTATATTACTCTTAGACTACTTCTTAGAGTAAAGTCTATCCAGGAACTTGTGAGAAGAAGGATTCTTCTCAACTAGGTGCTCTTTCACTGGCCGTTAAAGAAGAGGTGAAGAAAGGTGCTCTTCTAAGTCCGTCAAAGAAGAGGTAGATCAGTGCTATTCCAAGTCCATCAAAGAAGAAGTGGATAAGTGCTCTTCCAACTCCAACAAAGAAGAGGTGAAGAGATGGACCTTTGAGCAGCCCATCAAAGAAGGTGTAGTTTTCCTTAAGATGAAAAGGAGGGTTAGTCTTGTGCCAAAAAAGACATCGGTTAATTGTATGCATTGTGGATTGGTATATAAAAGGAATAAAATATATGATTTAAAAATCTTGGTTGGAAACAACAAGGTAGTGGACTGATGTCTTTTGCTGGAACCACTCTAAATCTCTTTGTCCTCTTGTGGTTTCTTACTTCTCTTAAATTTCTCTGATCTAAGTATTTTAATTTTCTTAAAATAAACCACAAGCTCTATTCACCCCCCTCTAGATCTTTTCAATTGGGACTACTAGACACAACTACTAACTAAAACATATCAATTTGGCCTAAGAAAAAGTGATTTTTGAATGAATAAACTAAGAACTATAACTAAATTGGAATGCAGTAAAGTGGATTGAAGATCAGATTGGTAATGTCTTGAGAGATCCAATTTCACCAAAATGCAACCAACACATGTATTCTATCTAGCTAATACAAATTATCTAGATTCTTTGTATTAAACATTTATAACTTGTACAACCCTCTCTCACATCACAGTATTTAGCCTAATTACTAACTCTCTCTTATAGTGTTAATATGGAAAGCTAAATGTTATGATATTTCTCTTAACAATCTACTTCACAGTGGCTAGTCCACTCTCACTGTGTGTTATTGACTATATTGATAACATATTCTATAAATATTAGTTCCACTCTTTTATTAATTAACAATATATCACACATCCTTGGTGATAAAAAATAAGTAAGGCAATGAAGTACTTCCATGGTCAAAATCTGAAACAAAGGTGATCCATATTGAATCAAACATAAGCATGCATAAAGTCAACCCCAGGCTACTCTAGGGTTCTAAAGAATGGGAAGTTTGTCCCCTCATGATTAACATGAGAGAAAAGAAAGGGAAAGAGGAGAAGAAATCCATAGGAAACTCCTATAACAGAAGACAATGTCGATTCCCTCTGAATATTGCTACATCTAGATAGAATTCCAACCGTCAGACTACTAGTTACAGGTACCAAGATGGACCTTGGTCCATGCCTTTCCCTCTCATTATTCTTGGACTTTAGTCCCTTTTAGATCGGCAAGCTCTCTCCTTGTGACCACCCCCCTTTAGTTTATAAAGAAAGAGGTAAGACATCATCAAACCAATTAATGATGCCATCTTTAATTATGAGAGTTAGGCACATGTTAGTACCACCAACACTAAACCGGTGCTACTAACTTGCCATTTTAATTCAATTAGGGCTTGCAATCTCAGTGCCACCGAGTTGTCCATCGGCAGTACCAAGATATATTCTATGCGTCTTTGACATTTTAAATGTGCCACAGAGTTGGACGTCAACAACTTGCATCTCAGCGGTCTCCAGATCGATTTTGGTGGTACCAAGATTTCTATGTGAGATAGTCATATTTTCTTTATGAATGTCAGTGCCACCACAATAGTTTTGGTGGTCCCAAGTTTCTTCAATTTGTGCTTGCTTTTGTCTACAATAAAATAGACAATGCATTCGACACAATATCAATGCAATATTTCCATCCAGGTGCATGAAAAATATATTGTATGAATGCACAAGAGATATTTCAAGAAATTTAGCCAAAGATGATTAGAACACATGAATATGAGAAAATTTGTTGTTAAAAATACCTAAATTAGCCCCAATTTTGCTAAAGAAATCTTGTGCATCGAAATTATGTAAACTTGAATGTTGCTTGTCCTTGAGAATACTTTGTGGATTTGGTGAAATAGTCAAAATAATGGCATATATATTAACTATATCATTCTAATTATCCTTGACTCAACATATCAAAACCAGTCCTCTCCAACTATAGAGAAAATAATTGATGCTCAAACAAAAAATTATAAAAAAATGTAACATTAAATTAGACCAATAAACACACAAGTAAGGTGAAATAGAGATATATCATGAAAACTCTCAATTATATCAATATATCACATGATTTCCTTATCTACACTACTCTTTCTCAAAAATCATTTATCAAAATGGATGTAGTTTCCTGAAAATTCATGAAAGAGGGGAATAATTCTTTGGGGTGGCCTAAAATGTAGAGCATTGGATGGATGGAATGGTTGGACAGAACTAGATATCACACATAATCCATTTCATATATGCAAGAACAAGAAACTATGTACCAAAATGATGGTTGAGATGAGATTGAATGTGTACTAATATCTATTATTTCTAGTGGAATTATGTATGCTTTACATGCCTATCTAATTATGAGTGAAGATAGTATGTGGCTTACCATAGAATTCCATAATCTTATTTGTGATATAAGTGAAAATTGGTTAGTTTTATTTCTTCTTCATCCTTTTCCTGCATTCTCCTTGTCCTTTATTTTTCTTTTTCTCTATCGTTTTTTTATCCATACACCATTGATGTATAAGAAAAGTATTTTCACAGACCTTGAGAAGGATTAAGGATACATATGCACCTTTGTTGCTTCCTCTACTCAAAAAATATGTGGATGACATATATTACAACTATATGAACCATGCAATGCTAAAGGAAAATTGTATGGAATTGTTATGCAGTTAACCTATCTAAATGAGATATTAAAACTATGTTTCCATTTTCTAATGCAAATTTAAACTACATTCAACCTACCATGATGAGATGCAATTAAAAAAGGGTAAATGACTTGAATCAAATATGATGTGTATGGTGGTGATGTATTGAAATGGAGGTGGATGAGATCAAGTGTCTAAGAGGAACACTCTTCCTAACCATGATACCTCACATTTCTATTAACTCATATATCAAGTTGATCCAAAAATTATTCTTTAATTAACATAAATGATCATTGTGAGAACTTGTTACACTAAATGAGATTACTCAAAACATAAATCACAATTTATCACTAATTAATCACATACCCAAAAATATGGGTAAATTAAAACTGATTTCAACGTTAGCACCTGCTTAGAAACATTTGCATAAGAGCCCAACATCTTTCTTTTATCCATACTATTCCAAGAATTTGATACAAATTGTTCTATCATCTTAGCCACAACATAGATACACAGGAAAACAATATTCATATATGCCACACAAACAAGCATTAATATGCTAACAAAACTCTGATTCATTTGAAACATCATAAACAAACTTTTCCTGCCTGAACCTTACAGTATAGAGATGACTCTAGGACACACTAGACATCTAATCTCATTACTATAGATCCTATTTTCTTCCACATGTTTGTTTTTGTCACTTCTGATTACCTAAAAAAGTGTGGCGAACCACAAGGGTGAGACCCATGACCTAGCAGGAGATATAACCTCCAACAATGTTTATTGATTACAACATTTTAAATCGTAGATAAATAAGCAGTTGGAGTATTTAATAATCAATTGAACAGATTGAACAGTTCAAGTATACTAAACAGATTAAGCAAATCATCTTATCAACAAGTATGATCATCAATGCATATATAGATAACAAATAAATCCATTTCTCTGGATAGACATCTACTCAAATATCATCAAATTGCATCTAATAACAATCATTATCATTAATCTGACTATCATCATATTCCTTGCTAACATCACAAGCAATCTAGTAGCATAAGAATCCCTGACATCATGAATATGTCTAGTAACATAACATGGCTATCAATATTGGTGTCTCACATAAAGTAAATAAATCTATATCATAAGTAGAACTAACATCATAGCAAAATTAACTGCATAGGCATGATTAGTAGTTTAAGAATATATAATTACATAGGCATGGCTAGAAATATAAAACATAGCTAGTAGCATCATCTTAACCATCAGTGTCAGTATATTTGATAACATAAACATGTTTACAACATGAGCATAACTACAACATAAGCATATCTATTATCTCTTATTGTACTAAACATGATCTCAATGAAAAGAAAGCAAACAAGGGTTATTATCCAATATGAATCATTGTGTATAACACTAAATAGATATGCTGCACGGCTGTCTTACAACTTTTATTATGCCCTGGGCAATTTGAATCATACCATCCAAAGTCCAACTGACCCCTGTGAAGGGCTATTCGGTTTTGTACAAGATCTAGGAGGTCCAGTATCCTAAGTTCTCTTCCCCTCAGTCAGTATGAGTAAAAAGGTAGTGACATATCAGTCAAAACTACCACCACAATGACATATAGTCAAGCTGCTAACCACTAGTCTGCCCTTGGTATAGGTCACGACACTAGAAACCAGGGTATACAAAATGCTCTAATCAAAGGTACAACCACAGTTGTCCTCAATCACATTAGATGTATGAGGCATGACCATAGACATCCTCCACAACCTACATTTTGGATGACAAGGATATATCCTCAACTTGCCACCCCCACATACTCGATAGTATGTGCTCTGAGTTTCCCTTAGGAATACTCATTTCACCATCCAGCAAGTTCTCACACTGAAGATGGCTCTACGAAAAAGGGCACTACATGATTAGAGTTTCTCTTGATTAGTTATGCCAATTGGGTGAATTAAGGATGCATCAAACAAGTGGAGATACAAACCATAATTCACTTCTAGAAAGCATATAAATATCACAACTTTTAATAGATATGAAATGTGTGGAACATAATTTCTCTTCTCATCATCACATGGTACTATTCACTTTCCATTCATGAGGCTACACTAGTTATCATACTATCACAAGATATAAATCCTATTCAAAATATCACAGTGTATCAACCCTTATCAACACAAGAGGATTACACCTCATTCATGGCTCAACCATGCCCAAAGGCCATTAATACCATCATACTATCACATGATATAAATCCTTTTCACAATAACATAGGGTATCAACCCTTATCAACACAAAAGTATTACACCTCATTCAGGGCTCAAACATGCCCAAAGGTCACTAAGACCATCATACTACTCTCTCCAAGATCATTGTTATCTTTCCATGCCTTCTAACAAGGCTCAACAACTTCACTTACATATAATATACCAGATCAACACAATATTGCATTAATGAGCTAGGAGATATTCATAAACAATAATAGCAAGGTTCTATTAACTTTAAGAACATTCCTTTTTTACATCAATATGTAAGGAATCTAGATATGATTAACCCTCATAATATTCATAATGCACATGTTTAGCATAAGAAAGTATCAACCACATTGCTATGATAACCACCAATTAACATATTAATGTTATGATCATATTAAGGAGGTTATTCCACCATCATTCCATCATATAAGAATGTTAAACATTAATACTCGTCTTTATCTATTTGCATTAGAGTTAGGTTCAACAAGATACATTATATTAATGTTACTAATCAACACTTATACCAAAACCCTAACTCACAACATCCCCATTGGATCATGACGCACAAGGTGAAGCATCACCATCACATTCCATAATATTCTCAAGTATGAATCTACACATGAATCAAGGTGTAACCATCGGGTTATAGCATACTAGGGTTTCAACAATAGTAACAGAGTACTCGATGATTGTATTAGTCATTCTAGGACTATTCATACCCAATTACCATCATTTAGTTATATTAAAGCTAGGTATAAAAAGCTATACCTCATTAGGTTTACATATCAACACAATATGGTTATCATCCCTTAGATTCATATGAGTGAATAGGTAAGACTACCTTGTTAAGGGTAACCCTCCATTTGTTCCATCATCATTCAACCCATATCACCATACCAAAATATCACCCATAACCATTGGATGTTTAAAAGGAAAGACCATTGGTTGTTTACATAAGTAAACACCTTGAATGAATCATCTATGATGTTACTGATTTGTGATCTATAAAAATCACCATTTAACCCTATACATCATTTGGTTAACAATAATAAGGGTTCTATTGAGAGTAGGGTAAAACCCACAATCGACTGTTCATTTAAAACAAGCCATCCATTGTCAACAAGTAAGATCCTTAAGTTGATCATATAATGGAAACCATCTAAATCACATTATTAGGACCAAAAAATTTCATTAACCATCATTCCACTTTATTGGAGGGAATAAACATTAGATCTTGACCATTGGGTCAAGTTCATATGTTAAAACCATCAATTACAGTATAGGTCTGACCATTGCATCAAGTGACCCAAGAAACCATTGGTCTAAGGCTTAATTGATGCTACAACTATATGATCAACTCACCATAGGTTTTGGAGAGCTTATTCACCATCGTTAGTGACCATTAAGTCACCATATGTTGTTAGATCAACAATATATTTATTAATTAGCACCAAATATCAAACAAATATCACCATTGATTGATAGCATCATTAGGGTACTTAGTTGTTGATCATTAAGTTTATAATTAGGCCAAAACATGACCTAAGGGGTGAACATCAGTTAACACCCTTGGTTACCACCATCAATTGTCATGAATACAACACCATAGGGTTGTTGCAATGGTACCATCATCGAGTCATGGGTTTATAGAAGAAAGCAACTTAAAACCCTAAAATTGACCATTGGTTGATAGGTGCTTAGCACCATCGGTTGTCAAAATAACCTGATACAAGTCATATTATACCTTAGGAATAACTTACACATGATCAAATGTTCATATAGAACTGAAATCAGAGTAGGAACATTATAAAAATCGAAATCCAAGTCAAGCATAGCTTTTTAGAGCATAGATCATCATTTTCAAGCAAGAACATGAGCTAGCAAGCTTATGGTAAGCAATAAACGTGGATAAAGTTATAAAACATGCTTCTAATTAGAATATAAACTCCCAAAAATAAGAAAACATGAGCATGTACACTACTACAGAATACGCCTTTGGCGTTGGTTGTTTAACCCCCTTTGGCGACGGTTTTCAAGCGACGTCTATGTGGGCGCCACTAAAGGTCAAACTCTTCAGCGTCGGTTTTGCCTATATGATCTATAGGCGTCGGTTATATATAGTTGGCCGACGTCTATAGGGTTCACACCACAAAAAAGGGCACCACCTAGGACACTTTCTATGTCGGTTAACAACTGAACAACCGACGCCATACTCCCAGACGACACGACCATGCTTCACTGCACGGCCGTGTTTAGTACTATAGGCATCGGTTTTATACGAATAAGCGATGCCTTTTCCACCACGGCCGTGCTTTCCTGCACGGTCGGGTTGTTTGTCATATTAGGCGTCGATTTTTATCTAATAACCGACCTTGTAGGCCTTTGATGACAGTGTTCTATAAATAATCGACGCCTATACTTTAATTTTTTTTTCTTATCAGTTTGCAAACCTACTGTGGCTGGTCAGTAGGATGAGAACCTGCAGTTCAGTTTTCTGAACTGTAGGTTTACGACATCCATTGATATCATCCTATAAACAGGCCACAAACCTGCAAAATCAACAAATATTTTTTCACACAAGTAGATACATTCAGACATCAATTCAATTATCACATTCACACATGTAGAAACATTCAAATACATGTAGAAACATTCATACATGTATAAACATTCAGAAATATTCATTTACAAAATATCATTCAGCATCGCTATCAGCATCCCAATTATATCTTACAATCGCCACTGCTTGTATGGCTTTTGCCCATTCTTCTCTTACTTCATTTAATGCTTCCATCGTATATGGAGCATGTACATTTTTTAAGTGTTTCCCTATAGTGTGGTCAGTTTTAAACACCTGCAAAGAGAATGATGTATATATATAAGTAATAATATAAAAATAAGATTGATATATTTCATACTAACTAATGAGACTACATATAATACCTCTATGATATTAATATCCAATGCGGGATGTCAGATAATCATCTGCATAAATCGCATCACATAGTATGCGCATGCCCAACTGTTGTCTTGTGTAGCACACTATAAATTGAAACATACAAAATATTAAAAAATACAACTAAGCACAGTTCACATAAATAATATATACATTGGAGTCGGGAACTTACTTTTACGTTCTCCCAAATTATTGGCTGGTTCTTTCTCCTTGGGACATTTCCTCCAGCATTTTTGAATGCATCTAAATCCCTACATGTTAATGTAACATAGTAAATTGCATAATTAAATAGTAATGTAATAACAGATGTTAACGGATATAAAAATGAAATATTTCTCACCAGAATAATGGCATTCTCAATATGTGTCCAATTTTAGTGTTCAATGTACTTCCCGCAGGATCTAGATAATAAACAGTGAATGTCCCATGGACAATAACTAGTAACTCCCAATGTCTACCGCTAGAGGTAAAAAGGTTAAAAATTAATAACTCAAAATGCACAATAAAAATGGAATTTTCTTAAGTCCAAATTATATATAAAGTAAACTTACTTGACATTGAATGGAGCTATTATTATCGTCTTCTTTTGCTGACCGAAAATTGTAAAAGCATCTATACAATATTGTTGAACACTATCAGAGTCTTTAGCTACCATACTAATCAATGATGGAATCAAAAAATCCACATGATCAAATGCAAACTGTTTGCATTGATCTTCGACTAAGTAGCTGAAAAACATGTATTACGTATGCATTAATATATAAGAAACCAGATCACCGAATCTTACACAAGGTATATGGATGTATAAACAAGATCTCACCTTATCCATGTCTCTATCATTGATGTATTCAGCCAATCATACATAAACTACTCAATAATATGTTGTATAAATAAAGAGCTATCGTATGATTGACCTGTATAATCTGCTTCTAAAGAAACAATTATAGGGCAATGTATATTATGTGCCCGTAGCTAACATGCCATTCCCCTACAAGCAGGACCTAACGGGTATTTTAGGTCAGTTGGAACCCAACTTGGTAATGCAGGAAGTGGAGGTGGAGGCCTAGGTGCTCTGGGTGTCTTCTTTTTAACCTGTATATATAATTTCAGATCAGTTGACCTCATATATACACATTAACAATATAAAGTAATGTAAATTTATATTACAATTTCAGTAGTGTAGACGACATCTACTTTGGGCCACAATATCACCCCGTCTTCTGCCTCACCAAGTGTATCAATATATGGGTGGGCATATGGCAATGCAACTTCCCTCCAATCAGGTAATACACATATCGGGCTCACACGAACGTAGCCCTGCGGCATTGGAGTCCCATGAAACGTTGCCCCAGGAAGGGACTGGTAAGCCTGCGCCTCTGCAACAACATAGTCTTGCAGTCTTAAGCGGCATGCCTTCAATGCCTACAAATTTACGTAAAGAATGTTATACATATATACATATCATCTTGAAAACATATCATCTTGAAAAGACTAGCTACAATGTCATAAACAATACTTACAACAGACGTGTTAGGCGATGGGTCTCTAGGATTACTCGTAGTCTGTGCATCAGGAGAAGAGTGGGTCGCCATTGGCTGATTGGAAGCCTGAGATGCCTGCCACCGCACTATTTCTTCCTTGACCTTCTCAGCAACTATATCATAGACCTTCTTAGCAACTATATCCTCGACTCTCTTATTCTCCTATACATGGATAAAAGAAACATTAGATTCTTATTATTGAATTCCCTTTTGTAGTAACATTCTAAAAAAAGAATAGCTTACCTCTTCTTATGAAAGTCATGCTCTGGGTTTGCGCTGGGATGGCCCAAAGAATGCTTTGATGCCCACACCAGCGCTTGCACCCCTAACACGTCCAGGATGCTCAGGGTTACCCAGAGAAACTGTCAATTCATCCCTTGTGCCCTGAGGGATGAACGTGCCTTGTTTCCTCTGCTCGTGCAGCTCCCGCTAATCACCATCAACAGAAATTGGTAAGTTAACACCACAAATAATCAATATTCAAACGATTTCTCTAAGAGTTGTATTTTACCATTTTCACAACCGCCTCAGTAGTTACGAGCTTTTTTATTTCACCCTTCTTGTTTTTCCTCCCAGCTATCCAGATATCATGGCGAGGCATGGGTGTGGCAGACTCCTGAGTAGCAGCAGACTCCTGAGTAGCCACAGGCTCTGCCTGTAGTCTTTAGTGAATGCTTGCATAGCCCTTTGGACCCATAGTGTTGTCATGCACATTTAGTGCACGCCTTGCTTTTTGCGCGTCACTGAGGGCCTAGTTAGTATACACATTAATGATTTGGTTAGTAGCACTAAATGTTAATCTTGAATAGGTGAATACAACGTATATTAATTAAATTGGGAGTGACGCCTAATACCTTGAATTCTTCAGATTTTATTGAAGCAACAAAATTGTCCCAATCTTCTTTGTCCAAGAAGTTCCACTGTTTAAGGGCTGAATTCTTCTTCCTATCACCATCTTTTATGTATTCTCTGTTGAGATTTGTCCTATAGTTCCTAAGCATCTTTCCAGCGCGTTGCATCACGCTTTTATGATGCAGCTTATCATCCAATGCAAATAGATTCTGTAAAATAGAATTCTTATTAACTAGTATCCAAAAATAGAATTGCAAATAATATAATTTGTAATCTACAAAATAGAATTACAAATAATAATAACTCACGCATAAATCCTTCCATATCAAGTCTTTCTTCCTCTGAGGAACTTTATGCCAATTATCATACTTAACACCACAATGGCTTCGAGTGACACACCCAAGATAGTTTACAAAATTATTGCGGTTCACTCCAATTGCATTTCCTCCATTATCAAGCTCCACAACCAATTTGGATCCACTACCACTTAGCGCTATTAACTTCTTCAACAGAGTGATGCCCCTTTTCTTGTTAAGTGTTTAGTGTTGCGCATCAAGTTGCTCCAGTGCTTTAGTGGGTACATGTGCATCATCAACCTAAAATTTGACAAAAATAAACCCACTGAATTAGCACAATATAGAAATATGGGATATATGACATAACTAGAAGATAATGAATTTTATAGAAATACAGGATATGCTTTTAGAACTTACATTGGTATCCTCGCCATGCTCGTCATGGACAGCATGCTCATCATGGACTTCATGCTCATCATGGACATCATGCTCATTATGGTCAGCCATCTGAAAATGTCATTAAAAAGGCAAACATTTAGCATTTGTATTAACTAGAAAAAGGCAAACATTTAGCATTTGTATTAACTAGAAAAAGGAAAACATTTAGCATTTGTATTAACTAGAAAAAGGAAAACATTTAGCATTTGTATTAACTAGAAAAAGGCAAACATTTAGCATTTGTATTAACTAGAAGATAATGTGATCTTTTATCAACATACATGCCTCTAAAATTGTGATCTTTTATCAATTAACAATCCTTCATTGTGATCTCTGCGCACATATAAGTCATCATTAGCTTCAATATTTTGTGGAGTTGGCAACCCAACTGAGAATGGACTGGAGTCATCATACTTATCATAGTACTCTTCTTCATCTATAGGATCTTCAATGAACTGTCTTTTACCATGAAGAACAACCGACCATTTATCATTTGCAGGATCATCGATATAAAATATTTGTTTCGCCTATGATGCCAATATGAATGGTTCACCCTTCTCGCCAATCTTTTCAAAGTTCACCAAAGTGAAACCCAATTCATCCACTATAACTCCTTTGGTGTTATCAACCCAATTACATTTAAAGAGTGGAATTATGAAATCTATGTAGTCGAACTCCCATATGTCTTCAATGACACCGTAATATGACATTTTAGCTTCACGTGGACTCTTATCCTTTGCACTTGCAGAATACATAGTCGACGCTTGAAGAGTGACCCTACTATTTTGGACGACACTCTTATCATCTTGGCGCTTTGTGTAATATGTGAACCCATTAATGTCAAACCCTTCATAAGACATAACATTCGGTAATATGTGTAATATGTGAAGCCGGACTCCATACAAACAATATATAATTTAGTGATTGTTCATTCTAATTTATACCAATGTACAAGTAATATAAAGAACAATGATTGTTCACTTTCTAGGCCAACACACACATGTGATGTCATTCTTATATATAATAAATGTGTACCACCTATCCCATCCTTAAACACCTAATCTCACTAGTAAGTGTATAATGTGTATTGGGTTTTCAAGAAAAGTTCGGCAGCATTTCCCGCTGTTCTCTAAGTACATATGTACTTAGAGCACAAATGGGGAAATGCTAGTGAAATTTTCTCAAAAACCCAATACACATTATACACTTACATCCTAAGTGAGATTAGGTGTTCAAGAACAGTCCCAAACCGGGGACTATCCAAGATTTACTCCTAATGAGTAAATCTTGGACGGGTTTCTAGGCCAACAAACACAATAATAGATATGTACATGTTAGGGTTTCATCACAATTAATGTTAGGGTTTCATCACAATTGATGTTAGGGTTTCATCAATGTTAGGTTTAATCAAATCAAATTAGGATGCTAGAATTGACAAGTTTAAATCTTATTTCAACATGCATTAAAATTTACTGAATTAAGTCAAACATTAGGATTAGAAGCACAAATATATGCAAGCAAAAAATTTGTTAATATCCTAGAATTTACATAAAGCATTACATACAAATTTGTTCATATCCTTACCAACAGCAAGCACAGCCATGGCTGTGTTGGCCTACCACGGCCGTGTTGTCCAGCACAACCGTGGTAGGCCAACACAGCCATGGTCGTGCTTGCTGTTGGTAAATAGCTAGGGAGAAGGAAGCAAAGAGGTAGGGCTACCTGGAGCTAGCGTGGAAAGCACGGCGGCGAGCGGTGGCAGCAGTGGCGGTGGAAGAAGAGAGAGAAGAGCGGCGGGCGGTGAACTGCAGTGGAACTGGGAATGAGTAGAGCAACGTGCGGCACACCAGCAGCAGCACGGCGGCGGCGAGTAGAGGTGCACCAGCAGCAGCGGCGCACCATCAAGAGTGGCAGCGGCGAGCGGAGAAGCACCAGCAGTAGCGGCGGCGAGCAATAGCGGGGTCGTCGGGCGATTTCAGGAGAGCGGCGGCGAGCAGCAGCACAGCAATATCGCGATCAAACAGGAAGAAAGGGGGAAGAGCCGGGTGATCAAGTTTATTAAGTGGTCAACGACGTTAGTTATCTACAAAACCGACGCCTATTATGATTTAACGTCAGTTGATAGTAAAACACCGACGCCCAACTAGACACCCTTTACCCTAAATTATTTGGCGGGAACCATTATCCGCGTAAGTTATCGAAGGATAACCGACACTGAAAGTGGGACTTTTCGCGCAAATTTTCATTTTAAATAGGCGTCGGTGACTAGTTAAAAAACTGATGTTGTAGGTGACCTAAAATGTTTTTGCTCAAAAATTGGATTTCACGGGCGATTTTAGGCGTCGGTCTGTTATAACCAGCCGACGCTGAATACAAAGTGGTACCCGTGTCTGGCTGGTCTTTGAATATAGACGTCAGTTTGCATAAGTAACCGATGTCTAATATTATAGGAGTCGGTTTTCCTAAATAACTGATGCCCAGAAAAGGGACACTGGATGTTGTTTCTGTAGTAGTAGTAGGGTATAAAATCCAAGCATAAGCTGTGAGCTCGTCCATCTAGCACCTTTCTTCATCAAATGAGCAAACCCTAAGCATAAGGAGCAAGAAAGGTAGGGTTTTAGAGCTTTAGAGAAATTTATACCATGGAACAGTATGGTTCCAACCTGTAGAAAGGTAGGAGGAAGGATAAAAAAGAAATAAATGGAGGAAAGAAGGGGATTCTTACTATTTTAGGTCAAGATCACTAGAAGGAAGCTTTTCAAACCTTAAAAAGAAGTCAATTGCTGCCCTAGATTCTTTTTCCAAGAAGATCCCCTCTTTCTTCTTCCTTGGATAGGAAACTTGCATAATCACAGAGGAAGAACGAGGTTTATATAAGGAGGAAAGTGGTGGAGAGAAAATGGCTCGTTTTAGTGCTTAGGGATAATTATATAAAACTTTAAGATAAAGAAAAAGAAAAAGTTGAAGTTCTAGTATCTTTCCAAGTGTCCATGGCCTTAAACTATTACCAATATACAAGCACACACACTAGTCCGTAGAGACATTCTTATCCCTCATTTCTTGAATTTCCAAGCAAAACAAAGAATTCATCACTTTTTTTTTGAGTTAGGAGAGACATTAGTCTCCCCCCTCCCTCAAAGAGCATGTCAGAGCCCGAATGACTGCAAGGGTGGTAAATACTATGCACAATGGGAGGTTCAAACCTAAGTCCCCCAGAGAGGACCTACCGTGATCAACCATCTTCTCTACACAGGCTGGGTAATAATTCATTACTTGATAGCTACTAAAGGTAGCTCATCCATGAAGGGGTAAACCCTAAAATACCCTTGAATAAAACACCTTCAAACCAAGGATTAAATAGGTTCCCCATGGCTCAAAAAGCTCAATAATTATTAAAGAAATATCCAAGGAGCATAATTCAAGTGATAAATTGCAAATAAACCTCTCAATTGGGTAAATTGCAAAAAAGTTCAAAATGTGCATAAAATTGCATAACTTGCTCAAATAGTGTCCAAATTGGACCAAATTTGAAACTTAAGCTTGTCTTATGATTTCAAAACATATCAAAAGGTTATATTAGAGTTATAAGAATTAAATTATGATAATTATGAGTATTCAACTCATTAAGCAAGTTTAGGGGCCTTACAACTATAAACCCCTAACCGGGATTTCGCCCCCGAAATCCAAGGTAAACAAAGATGGGTACTTCCTTTGCACCTCATCCTATTACCTTCACATGGTTACTTTCATATCATGGTGATGTCACATCATTCATACATATCTCCTCTTGGGTCAGCACAAAAACCCCCACATAAGAAGACATTTGCAAATATGGAACATAGAAACTTGTTGTGCCACCTGTACAAATCTAGTAGAAACGTTCAACTTTAAATCCTAGATATCATACAGAAATGATATCTATTGTATCAACAAACCATCTATCCTTGATAGTGGTCTTGCCCAGCTACCACTAGACCATACACAACATTATAGAGTCACTTTTGTTTTTCCTTCCAAACAACATTTATAGGATCATCATCAACTCTCTCTTTCTCTACGGGAGAGGAGTACTTGGAATTTTCATTTAATAAACATCTCCAACCTTCACATATGTCTCATATTATTGATGCATCTTGGATACTAGGATTCATTACCTTGGTATCCACCTCATGTGCTATAAGGAACTCACATCATTATCTCATCCACTTTTACCCACATAACAAATATCAAGACATATAAGAGGAGTCTCCTAATTATTGGAAGGCCCGAAAGTAAAATCAACACAAACTTTATGATTTTGGATCAATAGTCCAAACAACCTTATGCTATAATAAGCTATTCACCCTCATGTCACATCTAATCCACACATACCAAATGGGAATGATCCACTTGAAAGTTGTGCCCTAGAAAGAAAAGACACAATGGGAAACACACTTCCCACATCATTGCAACATAGTCCAAGGGTCACTAGCAAAAAGGTAAGCAATTCTATTTTCATTGTGTAGGTTACAATTTCTTATGTATCATTTTACCTTTTTCATTTTGGGTTCCTTGCCATTAGCATTGGATTCATCATGATTAACATATCACATTACTCCTTCCTTCATGACTATTTATCACATTTGGGTATGTCCTCTTATTTTATTATGTTTTTCAAACACTTATCAAAAGGTAAATCATCATATTCCACATTTTCGTCATTAAACATGGATCACCTACCTTAATTTCTTTGACATGCTATGCTAATTTTACATTAACACTTTCTTGTACACATAGGTTGGTCTGAGATTAACTCAGGTTCCACCTTTTCCTTTGTCATTGTTCCCATTTATCTTCTCATTTTGTACTTTTTATAGGAGTTCTTTCAGTCTTATGTGGATTTCATACCTTGATTCACTTTATAAGCATAGACTTATCTGTCTTTTACTTTTATGTCTTCTTGAATCACATCTTCAAGAACTCTTCTTTTTCTTATTTGTATTTAGATTTATATTTAATGGTGTTGTATCTTTCTCTTATAGTTACCAAACATTCAAGTTTTGAATAATTGAATACCTGGCCAGGGCACCCAAGTACTGAGATTAGGCAATATGCACCATATTTTTATGTCATATTCCTAATTTTGACATTATCCTAGTCTTAAGTCCTAGTGTCCCTGTAGAGTCAGTGAACCTAAAGCTCTAATACCAACTCGTGAGAACCCACTACACTAAATGAGAATAATCAAAACATAAAGCACAATCAATCACTAATTAATCACATACCGAAAAATATGGGTAAATTAAAACCGATTTCAATGCCAGCATCTGCTCAGAAACATTTTCATAAGAGCCTAACATCTTTCATTTATCCATACTATGCCAAGAATTTGATATAAATTGTTCTATCTCCTTAGCCACAACATAGATACACAAGAAAACAATATTCATATATGCCACACAATAAAAGCATTAATATGCTAACCAAAGTCTGATTCATTTGAAACACCATATAAAACTTTTCTTACCTGGACTTGAGAGTACAGGGATGATTCTAGGACACACTAGGCATCTAATTACCTTTCTCAAATATTCATTACTATATCTCCTCTTTGCTGCCACATGTTTGTATCTATCACTTCTGATTACTTAACAAAAAATGTGGTGGACCACAAGGGTGAGACCCATGTCCCAGCAAGAGATATAACCTCCAACAACGCTTATTGATTACAACATTTTAAATAGTAGATAACTAAGTAGTTGGAGTGTTTAATAATCAATTAAACATATTAAACAGTTCAAGTATACTAAACAGATTAAAAAACTCTATCTTAGCAACAAGTATGATCATCAATGCATATATAGATAACAAATAAATCCATTTCTCTAGATAGATATCTACTCAAATATCATCAAATTGCATCTAATAACAATCAATATCATTAATATGACTATCATCATATTCCTTGCTAACATTACAAGCAATCTAGTAGCATAAGCATCCCTGACATCATGAATATGTCTAGTAACATATCATGGATATCAATATTGGCATCTCAAATAAAGGGAACAAATCTATATCATAAGTAGAACTAACATCATAGCACAATTAACTGCATAGGCTTGATTAGCAGTTTATGCATCTGTAATTACAAAGGCATGGCTAGAAATATTAAACATAGCTAGCAGCATCATCTTAACCATCAATGTCAATATATTTGACAACATAAGCATGTTTACAACATGAGCATAACTACAACATAAGCATATCTATTATATCTTATTGTACTAAACATGATCTCAATGAAAAGAAAGCAAATAAGGGTTATCATCCAATATGAAGCATTGTGTGTAACCCTAAATAGATATGCTACATGGTTGTCTTACATCTTTTATTATGCCCTGGGGAATTTGAATCGTACCATCTAAAGTCCAACCGACCCCTACAAAGGGATATTCGGTTCTGTACAAGATCTAGGAGTTCTGGTATCCTAAGATCTCTTCCCCTCGGTCAGTACGAGTAAAAAGGCAGTGACATATCAGTCAAAGTTGCCACCACAGTGATGTATAGTCAAGCTGCTAACTACTAGTCTGCCCTTGGTACAGGTCACTGCATTAGAAACTAGGGTATAAAAAACCCTCTAATCCAAGGTACAACCACAGTTGTCCTGGATCACATCAGATGTATGAGGCATGACCATAGCCATCCTCCACAACCTACATTGTTGATGACAAGGATATACCCTCAACTTGCCACTCCCACGCTCTCAATAGTATGCTCTCTGAGTTTCCCATAAGAATACTCATTTCACCATCCAACAAGTTCTGACACTGAAGATGGCTCTACGGCACAGGGCACTACATGATTAGAGTTGCACTTGATTAGTTATGCCAATTGGTTGAATTAAGGTTGCATCAAGCAAGTGGACATACAAACCCTAATTCACTTCTAGCAAGCATATAAATATCACAACTTTTAAAAGATATAAAATGTGTGGAACATAATTTCTCATCTTATCTTCACAAGGTACTATTCAATTTCCATTCATGAGGCTACACTAGTCATCATACTATTACAAGATATAAATCATTTTCACAATTTCACAGGGTATCAACCCTTATCAACGCAATAGGATTACACCTCATTTAGGGCACAACCATGCCAAAGGTCATTAAGACCATCATACTATCACAGGATATAAATCCTTTTCACAATATCACAGGATATCAACCCTTATCAACACAAGAGGATTACACCTCATTCAGGGCTCAACCATGCCCAATGGTCATTAAGACCATCATACTATTCCTTGCAAGATCATCATTATCTTTCCATGCCTTATAACAAGATTCAACAACTTAACTTACATATAATACACCAGATCAGCACAATATTGCATTAATGAGCTAGGAGATATTCATAAACAATCATAGCAAGGTTATACTAACATTAAGAACATTCCTTTATTTCATCAACATGCAAGGAATCTAGATATGATTAACGCTCATCATATTCATAATGCACATGTTTAGCATAAGAAAGTATCAACCATGTGGCTATGATAACCATCAATTACCATATTAAGGTTATGATCATATTAAGGAGGTTATTCCACCATCATTCCAATATATAAGAATTTTAAACATGAATACTCATCTTTATCTATTTGCATTAGAGTTAGGTTCAATAAGATAAATTATATTAATGTTACTAATCAACACTTTTACCCAAACCCTAACTCTAGACATCCCCATTAGATCATGGATGCATAAGTGAAGCATCACCATCACATTCCATACAATTCTCAAGTATGAACCTACACATGAATCAAGGTGTAACCATCGGGTTATATCATACTAGGGTTTCAACAACAGTAACAAAGTACTCAATGATTGTGTTAGTCATTTAAGGACTATTCATACCCAATCAACATCATTTAGTTATATTAAAGCTAGGTATACCAAGCTATACCTCATTAGCGTTACATATCAATTCAATATGGTTATCATCCCTTCTATTCATATGAGTGAATAGGTAAGACTACCTTATTAAGGGTAACTCTCCATTTGTTCCATCATCATTCAACCCATATCACCATACCGCAATGTCACCTAGAACCATTGGATGTTTAAAAGGTATGACCATTGGTTGTTTACATAAGTAAACATGTTGAATGAATCATCTATGATGTTATTGAGTTTTGATCTATAAAAATAACCATTTAATCCTAGACATCCTTTAGTTAACAACAATAATGGCTCTGTTGAGATTAGGGTAAAACCCACAATCGACTGTTCATTTAAAACAAGCCATCCATTGTCAACAAGTAAGATCCTTAAGTTGATCATATAAAGTAACCAATCTAAATAACATTATTAGGAACAACATATTACATTATCCATCATTCCACTTTATTGAAGGAATAAATATTAGATCTTGACCATTGGGTCAAGTTCATATGTTAAAACCATCAATTACAGTATACGTCTGACCATTGCATCAAGTGACCCAAGTAGCCATTGTTGTAAGGCTTAATTCATGCTACAACTATATGATTAACTCACCATAGGTTTTGGGGACCTGATCCACCATCATTAGTGACCATTAAGTCACCATAGGTTGTTAGATCATCACTATATTCATTAATAAACATCAAATATCAAACTAATATCACCATTGATTGATAGCATCATTAGGGTAGTTAGTTGTTGATCATTAAGCTTATAATTAGGTCAAACCATGACCTCAGGGGTGAATGCCTGTTGATACCCTTGGTTACCACCATCAATTTTCATGAAGACAACACCATAGGGTTGTTGCAATGGTATCATCACCGGGTCATGGGTTTATAGAAGAAATCAACTTAAAACCCTAAAATGACCATTGGTTGATAGGTGCTTAGCACCATAGGTTGTCAAACCAACCTAATTCAAGTCATATTATACCCTAGGAATAATATAAACATTACCACAGGTTCATCTATAACTAAAATCAGAAAAGGGAACATTATAAAAATCGAAATCCAAGTTAAGCATAGTTTTTTAGAGCATGAATCATCATTTTCAACCAAGAACATGAGCTAGCAAGCTTATGGTAAGAAATAAATGTGGAGCAAGTTATAAAACTTGCCGCTAATTAGAAGATAAAATCCCAAACATAAGAAAACACAAGCAGGTATGGTAGAAAATCCAAGCATAAGCTATGAACTCGTCCATCTAGCACTTTTCTTCATCAAATGAGCAAACCCTAAGCATAAGGAGCAAGAAAGGTAGGGTTTTAGATCTTTAGAGCAATTTCTACCATGGAACAACAAGGTTCTGACCTGGATAAAGGTAGGAGGAGGGATAACAAAGAAATAAATGGAGGAAATAAGGGTATTCTTACTCTTTTAAGTCAATATCACTAGAAGGAAGCTTTTCAAACCCTAAAAGGAAGTCAATTGCAACCCTAGATTATTTTGCCAAGAAGATCCCCTCTTTCTTCTTCCTTGGATAGGAAATTCACAGAAGCACACAGGGAGAAAAATGTTCATAGAAGTAGGGAAGTGGTGGAGAGAAAATGACTCGTTTTGGTGCTTAGGGATAAGTATATGAGACTTTAAGATAAAGAAAAAGAAAAAGTTGAAGTTCTAGTATCTTTCCAAGTGTCCATGGCCTTAAACTATTAAGAATATACAAGAACACACACAAGAAGATCCCCCATCATCCATAGATACATTCTTATCCCTCGTTTCTTGAACTTCCAAGAAAAACAAAAAATTCATTAGTTGATAGCTACTAAAGGTAGCTCATCGATGAAGGGGTAAACCCTAAAATACCCTTGAATAAAACACCTTCAAACCAAGGATTAAATAGGTACCCTATGGATCAAAAAGCTCAAGAATGATGATAGAATATCAAAGGAACATAATGCAAGTGATAAATTGTAAAGAAAACCTCTCAATTGGGTAAATTGCAGAAAAGTCCAAAATGTGCATAAAATTGCATAACTTGCTCAAACAGTGTGCAAATGGACCAAATTTGAAACTTAATATTGTCTTATGCTTTCAAAGCATATCAAAAGGTTATATTAGGGTTATAAGAATTTAATTATGATAATTAAGCTTATTCATCTCATTAAGCAAGTTTAGGGGCCTTACAATCGTGCTACTTCTAAGTTAGATCAAACTCAAACACCATCTTCATTCAGAAGTGAAGGGTACAATCAGGAGTTAAGTTCCTAAGTGACACCTTGATAGATTGTTGAACCCATCTAGGGGTCCTCGGACATCAAAAATGTGAGGCTACCTTTCCGTAAGTGTAGATTTTTAAAATAATCTAAAGATATCTCAAATGGGAATTTTGGTAATATTTGAGTCGTTTCATAAATAACACTTGAAATTAAATTTTCAAAGAAAAAGATAGATGAAACTTTTTAGGCAAGTCTTTCCTCTCTCAAAAGGATTTTGAATTTATAAAGAGTAATTAAATTTCCAATGAGGTGAGCAATGAATATTTATGTTCAGGATAATTCAAATGAGAATTTATTAGAAAAGGCTTGCGCAATTTCTATTTACGGGTAAATTATGCTTAATTTTTCAAAATATATTTTTCTTTGACCAAACTTGTAACGACCCCGCCTCCCAGTAACCCCCAATTAAGGGAGACCAAAAGGTCAGAGCCATTATCCCAATTAACATGATCAAAGGTTTGACAAATAATCAATAATAATTATCAAATTCTACCAACTAAACTGAAAGGCTGTAATGAAATAAAACTTTGCATACCTTTTTTCAAAACATGGATATCTACTGCTATCCACATCTGGAGTCTATTCTAACTAATCATCCTTTGTACTTTAGTTCTTATTTAATTCCACATATGCCACTTTACTATTTGTCCTTTTTAATCTTGCACCTAAAACACCAACAAACAAACGTCGGTCAACATATCGAAATATTCCGGTATGTGGGGACAACCAAAATTTCACAAATATGTCTAACAATCTAAATATCACAATCAAGTTAATTAACAAGCCAATTTATGCTTTTCAGTATGACATTCTCCACCACTTTTTCCCTAACCCTGGCATACCCACCATAGGGTTTCTCTTTTTCCAATGACTTAAGGCCACCTTCTCAATCCTGAGCTTGGTGCCTAGGGTCACCTCTCATGGTTCCCTTTAGTCATGCAACATAGACCACCTTCTCATTCCCAATCTTGGTGTCTGGGGTCACCTCTCATGGTGCCCATTGGTCTTCCCTCCTGGGCTTGACCTTTTTGCATCATCCATCAGGGTGGCATGTAGGTGCGAGAACACACACTTTATTTATAGTTGTGATAATCGTAGTGACTTTATAATTTGCAATTATGAACATCCAAACTGGTTAATTGCAATCAATGCAATCAATTCATCCGGAAAACCTTCAGTAAACTAAAGCGATTAACCATAACTAACCACATACTTGTCAAGATGACTTGAGTGTAGAAATAATTCAACCAAGCAAGGAACCAAGCAAGCACACACAAGTTGATCCTAAAATATGCATCCAATTATCCTATAATGAATCATGCCATCAAGATCTATTAAACCTAGCTCGCTTCCTAGGGTTTCTATTCCAATTTTAGGGTTTCCATTGCAATTAGGGTTTCACTGCATTATACTATTTTAAACCCTAATTATCTCATCAATTCTTCACAAAAGATATTAAGGTTATCTTTTAACAACACAACCCTAATTTCAGATTAAAGGCACAATCAGACATCAATTAAGTCCATTATGCTCTTCATACTAAAACTACCAAAATTATCCTTTTTATTCATGATAGGATCATTATGCTCATTTATCATCAATTCATAGTTCATTATGGTCTAATTCACATATGAACTCTATTTGTCATTAATTCTACCTTTATCCATTAGAAAACCCTAATTCCTACATTAAGGGTATTTATCCACAATTAAGAACTTTATACTCGAGATAGCTTAGAACCATCATATCTCAGCTTTATTCATGAATTTAAACAATTAAAGCCATTATGAATCATAATTACTAATATTAGGGTTTCAAGGCCCATTAATTCTCATTTATGCACATGGAACCCTAAATTAAACCAATTATATTTAAAGATGATAAATCCTCCAGATTCATCATTACATTCACCAATTCTAGGGTTTTTATACCTCATTATGACTAAATTACCCTTGCTTTGCTTCACTCTGAGTATTTCTTCATTCTCACATAAATAATGCTTAAATAGTTCTAATTACTAGTTTATTTGATGCTATCACCCCATACACACTCTCCTTTCCCTCTGCAGATCACTCTCAATCATCCAATCAAACATCAACAATGCACAACTGTGCGTTCTGTCCTCAAAGCCCCAAGCCTGTGCAACAAATGACCAAGATCATGAAGCAGAACAATCGCCACGACTGTGCTGGTCACGCCACGGTCGTGGCACATCACCAACAGTGCCAAGTCTCCATCCGCCACGACCGTGCTGGTCACACCACGACCATGGTGCATATCCGCCACAACCGTGTTGGTCATGCCACGACCATGGCACATATCCGCCACGACCGTGCTGGTCATGCCACGACCATGGCGCATCGCCCACAGGGCCAAGTTCTCACCGCCACACCCGTGCAAGGCGGCATAGCCATGGGGCTGTAGCCTCACCACGACCGTGGTGGCATGCCATGGCCATGGCAGAACATCACCAGGGCCGAAGTTTCATCCTCCACGCCCGTACAAGGCAGCACATCCATGGGACATCAGCATCACCATGACTGTGGTGCCTCAACACGGCCATGGCACATCGTCCCCTACCTCCCGACGCTGCTATTTTCTCAACCTGCTGCTCCAAAGCTCCATGGCCGCCGACATCACCCTCCTCACCTAGAGTATTGCCGATCTACAATGCCTCACAACCCCAGACTGCTTGGAAGAGCACGAGGTCCCAAACAGTTTGGAGGAGCTCACAGTCCTAGACCATTCGGAGGAGCTCACGATCTCAGATCGTTTGGAGGCCGGATGCTCGAGGTCGTTTGGGCGTCGTTTAATCAAGATCATAGAGAGAGCTCCATCGTTTGGCACCATGGTCATAAGATCGTTTGGTAGAAAATGGTCTCCAGAGCGTTTGGTAGCAAATGGTCTCCAGACCGTTTGGTAGCAAATAGTCTCCAGATCGTTTGGTCTAAACAAATTGAAACTGTTTGATAAAAAAATCCAGCAGACCGTTTGGGACCAGACCAGTGCCTATAAATAGGACCAGTAGGGTCCCCAGTTGGACATGAGTTCCCAGACGCCGACAAGCTGCCAGTACACAGTTCCAATCCAAATCTAGTATTGTCTACGCCAGTTCCATTCCACTGACTGCCCGTATTGCAATCAAGGAGACTGAGAAGAGAAGGAAGACGGAGTGTGAGAGACTGTCCGGACTGTATTGGTGTCTCCTGTTCTGTGTCCAGATCTGCTTCGACACGACGTAGAAGACCGCTTCATCTTCACCGAGCTGTGACTACCTTCCGCACCGAGTCCATGGAGGATTTCTCCCTCTTTCTCATTCTTCTTGTTTCTCGCATGAGGAGTGAGTAGTTTCATCCACTAGGGTGCGGGGACTAGCCCCGCTGCCAGTGTTTTGTAATCTGTACTAAAAAGATGTTATCATTCCGATTCAATACTAAATCATTTCATACATGCTTGAATGTTGCCCGCATTCTTGTATGCATCTATTGTATTTCGTTTTGGTTTGTCTATGACCGCTCTTGAGACTCGAATATCGATTTCGTGTTGGTTTCTGGTGTGTGTATCCACCGCGCATCCATTTCGGTATCTAGGAACACTTTCTAAGGAGTGGAGTAAACTCACCTCCTTCATTGTGCTTTTGTACTATGAAATGGAATCAGTTGATGTACAAAAGTGCAACTTTGACAGGTTGAGGAACACACTCTGAGGAGAGAGTGGTGAAAAGTACTTGACCATTTGTTCAGGAATGGCTGACATTGCAACACTCCCACATTTCTCATAGCTATATCCTCGAAAGAGGGATATTCTATAAAGATACTAATCGATTTGGTAATTATCGTTCGCTTGTTAGTTTTCCAATACACGTTTCACGAGGTTGAGTAAGTTTCTCTCTTCGCAAACTACATATCGTCATTGAAACATAGATATGTACTGGATGAGGGTTACTCAACCCGTGAAGGATGTGTGCATTACTCTTTTCCTATAAGACATCAGTGTAGTATAACATCCATGTATTTTGCTTACAAGTATTGCTATGATTGATACATGTACAATACATGTGTAGTGGTGGTGAATACCCACATCACCCCAGTGATCCATCATCATTTAGTAAATCGTAGATTTTAACTCTCATATTATTTTTTATTCCTACCTTTACTTTTGCATGTTTTAGGTTAAATAACTCAAATCAAACTTCTGGTCTTAGATGATTAACTTAGATTGATATGAAATAAGAAAAAGAAACTCAGATTCTTAATGTTGTCCTTTGGGTTCGATCCTAAATCTGTACTATGATAAGGCTTCCACACTCTTGTGGGGTTGGAGCATTTATCTAGCACTAGTTGTAGGTAAACCTAGAGAGGACATCAACTCCCTAGGGTTTTTGGTGCATATTAGGACTTCCATTGGAAGAGTAATCTTTTGGTGTAAGTTTTAGCTCCATCAAAAAATGGCGCCGTTGTCGGGGACAACGATGTAAGAATCGTCTTTTTCAAATTCCGTGTCGATTTAGGTTTCTCTAGGGTTTTTTATTTTCTTTTCAAAAACCTAAAAAGTGAAGGGCTTAATCTCGCATATCTTCTTGTATTTGAAGTGGTTGGTCAATCCTGATACGCTCTTTCCTTGATTTTAGGTACCAACTCTCTTCAAAATGAAGCAGTCGACACCACCAACCATTAGATGTCAACTATGTGGTGACTATTCTCATGCATCGATTTACTACTTCAATGTCCCTCCTCTCTACATGATGGCTCTATGTCAAGTAATCGTGAATCGTATAGTTGGGAAACTCAAAGCAGCCTCTCCATACGACTATGGATATAACGCAAGTTATAATCTGTATCACCCTGGAGGATACTACGAAAAACCTAACTATGGTGGATTTCAAGGTGTAGACTGCAATGAAGGAGGGAACCTGGAAAATAATGCAACTCAATACAATGATGAGGAGAGTTATTATCAATATCAACCCAACGGGTGCAGTGAAGAGCCTTTTTATGAAGATCGACACACATTGATGGAAGAAGTACGTGCTTTACAGATGTTGGTGGCTCAACAACTAGTTGATCAGACAGCCGCGACTAAGAAGTTGATAGCCGATTTTGATCAACTTATGCAACTTGTCAACGCTCCTAAGCAACATGTAGAACAACCACCTGTTTCAACTAAGCACATCCCTAATCCACATGTTGCAATCGATTACGATGATGATTATAAAATCATGTGGGATATGCCTTCCAATGATCTTCAAGCATCAGTACAAGGGGAGGAATCATCTTTAGAGTTAATAACTGAACCCAAGGATGATCTCTTCACAACATTACAAGAGAAAGAATCATCTTTCAAGCTAAGCCCTGACTCGGAAAGTGATTCCTGCACTATGCCCTTAGGTGAAAGATTGAGTAACAATATGAGAATTTCCTACAGTCATGAGATCAATGGGGGATAAACTTCAATACTTACCCAGCTTCTGACTTCATAGACTCAAATACAACCATTAAAGAGCAATCGGCGATAATCGATTCCCTCAATGACAAAATCTTTTCAACTTCAGCTATCTCATCAATAAAATCCATAAAAGAAGGATTAATGTCGCAAGGATTCTACACTCCTTTGTAGTCAAACTCAGATAGATATGTGACCGATTCAGACAAAGATATGTCTTTTATGCATGAGAATCAAATGTCTCCATTTCTGGAACAAGACCTGAATTGTCCTTATGAAGAAATTTCGGATCATTCGGCTGATCTCAGAACAAACTTCGAGGTTAGGACTGATCAAGATCTTGCTTCAGGAATGGACCATACCACTCTCACTGATGAAACAAAGTCAAGGGAGGATGACGGGTCTCAATATGACACTCCTATGATCGGTCCTTTTCATGAGATGATATTACCACCACCACAAGAAGTCCAGATGGAGCCAGTCCTCGAACAAGAGCATGGTCTTTCTATTGAATCTCCTTTTAGTCACTTGAACGAGTTGACAGTGCACTATGAAGAGAAACATGAACCGCCCCTTGATTTTGGAATGGATCATGATATTTCCGTAGACTCTTGTAATGACTAAAAGGGCCCGTGGGAGGACATCGAGTCACAAACCCATCCACATAGAGAAATTCACCCCTATGAAGAAGACCTTCCTAACATTCAAGAAACTGAGATATGTCTTTTACCTGAGCCAGGTTTCAATCTTCCCATAGCAACTCCTCCTGAGCACTCAATAGAACCAGAGGAGTACTATGAAGAAGTACTCAAACAACAATCTGACTCAGAAATGGAGTACTTTAGTCCCAACATTGAAGAAACGGAGTCACCAGGAGATTCTAGCCTTTAAAACATTATGTCATGGACTAATCCCCCCATGAAGAAGCATCATTGGAACCTTTACCCCGGAATCCCATTATTCCTTTACCCGAGCAAGAGTTTGTTCTACCAATCGAATCTTCTTCTAGTTACTTGGACAAACTAAGGATGTTCTACGAGGAAAATTTTAATCAAAATTTTGAAAAGAAGAACGACACTCTCATCAATTTCAACATTGATAAAGATGATGATACCTCTCAAAACAACTCCTCTGATGAAGAAATGTCACCCTGGCTACCATATCCTATGCAAGAAAAGCCAGGTGATGAAATGAAGCCTGAACCGGATCCTCCACCTGATCCAGGATAGGAGGAAGTCCAAGTGGCCGACCCACAATCGACTGCTCTACAGTTTGGAGAAAGCAGTTCTACTTTAAATTTCAAGGGTGAGCCAAAACTAGAGGACACAAATAAGCAATGCTTCGATTACTCACCCAGCCCTCCAGTCTCAATTTCTTATATTTTACCTCCCCCACTGATGGGGGAAGGACTCTGGATTCTTCTGGACAGATAAAGAGGCAAAGGAAATATGCATCCAAATCATCTAGAAAACCTATTAGAGTTTCCACGACCACCCAGTCAACAGGCTGTTCAGGCCACTCCCTCGCTCTCGGTGCTGGCTATTGTGCGACATCTTTTCCGAACCTTCTTCCAACTACGAGGACCGCCTGGTTAACAGTGTGCAACCCTTCCCCTCCATCTCGAACCTAGTATTTGTTTAGAAATGAGCAAACTCATTAGTTCTAGGTGGAGGGCGGGTGGTATGACTCTCATTCCACCCTCTACCTTTATTTCTTTCTATTTTTCTATTCTAAAGTTCTTTTTCACACTTTTTTCTGCTTTATCATTTTTGTTCTTAAAATAAAGCCTTTACCTAGTCAGCTTTTTCTTTTCGAATCATTTTTCATCACCTCTTTTCGTTGCAAATCCATGAGGAACAAATGCTTAAAACTAACTGATAAATGATTTCATCTCGTATAAGTCCATGAACCCTAATGTCATATCCTCCATAAAGATGATACACTTCAATAAGACCGAGATAGATCAAGTACATCGTGCCTCTAATTGATTAATGGATCTGTTGTATGGATCTCTCATTTAATGTTTCATCATGTCACTTTTTGAGCAGAGTGTGATGGAGAAAAGAGACCCGTGACATGGAATCGCTAAGCAGACTACATCATGATCTGAACTCTCTTCTACACTTCTTCCTTCTTTTTTCATATCCCTTCGCTCACTAATCATGTCAAAGCTCTAAGTTTGGTGTGGTAAACCACACCTCTGCCGAACTCTAAGTTCAGTGTGGTAAACCACACCTTTTTCTAGTGTAAACTAGAACTTTGTTGAACTCTAAGTTCGGTGTGGTACACCACACCCCTCTTTCCACTACCACTTCTTCCATACCCCTAAATACATAATAGGGGTGTATCACCTTCTTTTCTTGATTGAAAGAGTATACAATGATGATTGTGTACATACCGAGGTTGGCAAAAAATCTACCCTGATTCCAAAAAGAGGCTTGGCAGCCCAAATATACAAAAATCCCAAAATACCCTTTTTCCCAAGCAAGTGAGATGAATAAAAGCCAGAGTGTGAATAAAATCATGAGAGTTGTGCCCTGAATAAGGATAACTGATAAAGGTCTTGCTCGGCCGGTACATTAGCTTCCCTCACCAAGGCAGATGTGTCGCGAGCGGTAGTGAGATCCTAAGGATCCAAAAATTACCCCTTACCTCCTCTCGAAGAGATAAAACAGCCAAAAGCCTTAAGCCAACCTATACACACTTATGAGTTACCTTTAGAAAAAAAAATCGGGAATAAGGATAAGTCAACCAGTATTGTGCACAAATATTCAAAGTGTCTTGATGAATCACCAATAATAGAGTCTTGAGTCAATTAGAGGAGAGACTCTTATCTCTTGACCATACCCCCATACTCTCCTTTTTCAACACCAGTGACGGATCATATGCATTTTGTTGATTCTGTGGGTCTTTTCAAAGTCTCATAAAACTTTTAAACATGACTGATACAACATAGAATGAGAAGGAAATACTTCAACAAAATGAACTCAGAGATGAGGATATCATAAGAGGTACTCCGTGATCTAAGGAAGCCTTGAGGTTGCATCAATCTGAGCCACAAACAAAATTACGGTATGATATAAGGATGAGGCAATCATGAGATGAACGATTTCATTGGTGACTGTTTTAAGTTTTCCATTCCTCGGGACGAGTAACGCTTAAGTTTGGTGTGGTGATGAATCCTCCAGATCCATCCTTAGTCACCAATTCAAAGGATTTCTGCCGTTTTTGCCCTAATTTTGTTTTGCCTCATTTTTTCCTTTCTCTTTTTCGTGAAAATTCTGACATTCATGCAATGATGAGGAAATTATGAGACGAGCGAGCCTTTTGTCGACTGTCTTAAGTTTACCATTCCTCAGGACGAGCAACGCTTAAGTTTGGTGTGGTGATGAATCCTCCAGATTCATCATTACAGTCACCAATTCTAGGGTTTTTATACCTCATTATGACTAAATTACCCTTTCTTTGCTTCACTCTGAGTATTTCTTCATTCTCACATAAATAATGCTTAAATAGTTCTAATTACTAGTTTATTTGATGATATCACCCCTTACACACTCTCCTTTCCCTCTATAGACCACTCTCAATCATCCAATCAAACATCAACAATGCACAACTATGTGTTATGTCCTCAAAGCCCCAAGCCTGTGCAACAAATGACCAAGATCATGAAGCAGAACAATCGCCATGACTGTGTTGGTCATGCCACGGTCGTGGTGCATCGCCAATAGTGCTAAGTCTCCATCTTCCACTACCGTTCTGGTCACACCATGACCGTGGTGCATATCTGCCACGACCGTGCTGGTCATTCCACGACCGTGGTGCATATCTGCCACGACCGTGCTGGTCATGCCACGACCGTGGCGCATCGCCCAGAGGGCCAAGTTCTCACCTGCCACGTCCATTCAAGGCGGCACGGCCGTGGGGCTGTAGCCTCACCATGACTGTGGTGGCACGCCACAACCATGGCACAACGTCACCAGGGCCAAAGTTTCACCCGCCACGCCCGTGCAAGGCAGGACGACCGTGGGACAACAGCATCACCACGACTGTGGTGCCTCAACACGGCCGTGGCACGTCGTCCCCTACCTCCCGACGCTGCTATTTTCTCAACCTGCTACTCCAAAGCTCCATGGCCACCAGTGTCACCCTCCTCACCAAGAGTATTTCCGATCTGCAACGCCTCACAACCCCAGACTGCTTAGAAGAGCACGAGGTCCCAGACGGTTTGGAGGAGCTGACGGTCCTATACCATTCGGAGGAGCTCACGTTCTCAGATCGTTTGGAGGCTGGATGCTCGAGGTCATTTGGGTGTCATTTAATCAAGATCATATTGAGAGCTCCATCGCTTGGCACCATGGTCACAAGACCGTTTGGTAGAAAACGGTCTACATACCATTTGGTAGAAAACGGTCTCCAGACCGTTTGGTAGCAAACAGTCTCCAGATCGTTTGGTCTAAACAAATTGAAACCATTTGATGCAAAAAGCCAGCAGACCATTTGGGACCAGACCAGTGCCTATAAATAGGACCAGTAGGGTCCCCAGCTGGACATGAGTTCCCGTACGCCAACAGGCTGCCAGTACATAGTTTCGATCCAAATCCAGTCCTATCTACGCCAGTTCCATTCCACCGACTGCCCATATTGCAATCAAGGAGACTGAGAAGAGAAGTAAGACGGAGTGGGAGAGACTGTCCGGACTGTCTTGGCATCTCCCGTTCTGTGTCCAGATCTGCTCTGACATGACATACAAGACCGCTTCATCTTCACCGAGTTGCGACTACCTTCTACACTGAGTCCATGGTGAATTTCTCCTTATTTCTCATTCTTCTTATTTCTCGCATGAGGAGCGAGTAGTTTCATCCACTGGGATGTGGGGACTAGCACCGCAGCCCGTGTTTTGTAATATGTACTAAAAAGATGTTATCATTATGATTCAATACTAAATCGTTTCATACATGCTTGAATGTTGGCCACGTTCTTGTATGCATCTATTGTCTTTCATTGTGGTTTGTCTATGACTGCTCTTAAGACTCGAATACTGATTTAGTGTTGGTTTCTGGTGTGTGTATCCACCGCGCATCCGTTTCGGTATCTAGGAACACTTTCTAAGGAGTGGAGTAAACTCACCTCCATCATTGTGCTTTTGTACTATGAAATAGAATCAGTTGACATACAAAAGTGCAACTTTGACAGGTCGAGGGACACACTCTAAGGAGAGAGTGGTGCAAAGTAATTGACCATTTGTTTGGGAATGGCTGACGTTGCAACACTCCCACGTTTCTCATAGCTATATCCTCGAAAGAGGGATAGCCTATAAAGATACTAATCGATTTGGTAATTATCATTTGCTTGTTAGTTTTCCAATACACATTTCATGAGGTTAAGTAAGTTTCTCTCTTTATAGACTACATATCTTCATTGACACGTAGATATGTACCAGATGAGGGTTACTCAACTTGTGAAGGATGTGTGCATTACCCTTGTCCTATAAGACATCGGTATTGTATAACATCCATGTATTTTGCTTACAAGTCTTGCTATGATTGGTATAGGTACAATACATGTGTAGTGGTGGTGAATACCCGCATCACCCCAGTGATCCATCATCGTTTGCTAAATCGCAGATTTTAACTCTCATATTAGTTTTTATTCCTACCTTTACTTTTGAATGTTTTAGGTTAAATAACTCAAATCAAACTTCTGGTCTTAGATGATTAACTTAGATTGATACGAAACAAGAAAAAGACACTCAGATTCTTAACGTTGTCCTTTGGGTTCGATCCTAAATCTGTACTATGATAAGGCTTCCACACTCTTGTGGGGTTGGAGCATTTATCTAGCACCAGTTGTAGGTAAACCTATAGAGGACATCAACTCCCTAGGGTTTTTGGTGCATATTAGGACTTCCATTGGAAAAGTAATCTTTTGGTGTAAGGTTTAGCTCCATCAAAAGACCATCCTTTTAGATTTACTGTGTCCTTTTTATTAACAATAGGTTAAGATCAACTTTAAACATCCATATAACCCTTCCAAATCATTAGTCAATAAAGATTAGGGTTCTTTCAATAGATAAACCATTAAAGATAGCATCTTTACACACTTTTCGAATTGAAAGCAGAATTAGGCTTCAATTACATTTTTATTGCATTCCTTGTTTTCTTATGATAAATTTTCATGTATTAGGTTCCTTCATCTGACCTTCCTACTAACTACTACACTTTTTGCAAGAAAAAGGCATTTTCTGGATTTTCTAGTTAGAGAGGCTAATTGCCTTTCTTTTTGGAAAAACGAGGGACGTCAGATCACTGTCGCGGTCAGTGGTTGACCCGATCTTGCGGCTGAGGTTGATCGCATCCACTTTCTCTGAACTGAAGGTGCACATGATCATCGGCCATGGATATCCTTTGTGAGTCTATCGTGGACCCGGATCTAACGACCCCCCTCTTTTCTTCTTCCTCACGCTGAAGCAAGCAGCAAGCCCACAGTCAACTCGGTGGTTGACTCTGAGGTTCTGGCCTCCTACGAGCATGTTTATTGCCTAGGGAGCTTCTCCTCCCTCTTCCAAACTCAACGACAACATCATTTGCTCGCAAAAACCTTGCTATGATCACCTCCTACCCGCCGGACTCTGTTGAGGTTCTCTCAGACAATAGGGGTGTCGTTCAGGGTAGAGGATGGAATTGAGGGCACAGAAACACTCCTCTCAGCTTGCCGTGGAGCTTAGGGTACAAGAAAGCACACTGGTACCCCCTTTCATCCTCCCCTATATATAGGGTCATTTGAGTAGTCCCATGATTTGGGGACTTCTGTTCTTGTCGACGAACCCACCCAGAAATTGGGTTAGTCCTTCTCAGAATGAACTCCTGAGGGTGATGGACTCATCCACACCTCAGGTTATGGCCTAAAATGTGAGCAATTAGGATTTAAAAATCATGATCTCCCCTCCCCTCTTTCCTTCTATTAAACCAGGAGGACGATGCGTAGCTAGCATTGGATCGCCGGTCCTCTGGACCACGCGGGGTATCCAACGGCTATCATCGCTCCCCTATTTCCAAATTCTTAAAAACGAAGGAAAAAGGGTTTTTAACTTGGGAAAATCATATCTCTCACCTTGTTTAATATTTTTCACTCAAATTTTAGAGGAAACTCTATCTTGGAATTATCTACTCGAGTACCAAATTTGAAACCCAAATTCCAAAGAAACAGAGTGTTTCCTTCACATGCAAGTTATTCATTAATAAAACCAAATTAATTGATATTTCCTCTTTCTTTTTCCATTATCTTGGCATCTTGGATTCCTTGGTCCTCAAGGAACCCTAAAGGCACGAAATCCCATCTCAGGGAATATTCCTTTATCCTTTTCTTTTATCCTTTCTCCCTTTCTTTCTTATTCCTTTATTAAGATATTTCTTTTCAAGGATTTCTCTTAATATTTCATTTCCTTTTTCCCTCTTTTCATATTTATTTTATTAGAAATCACATAGAAACGAAATTTATTTAATTTTGATCATTACTTCCACTTTCTAGAGTTTTCTGTGTATTTCTCTTTATCACTTTGCTTAATATCCATCAATGGATTAATCTAATAATAGGAATCACGAAATTCCTATCCAAAGGAATATTTGCAAGGAAACCCGTCCTTTGAAGCAAAGCTTACAACCATTTTAATTAAGCTCAAATTCACAAAATCATATATTTCAATTATGAAAACACATGCAAAATTGAGGTTGTAAGATCCTTCCCCTCGTATAGGAATTTTGCCCTCAAAATTCCACCAGGCACACAAACAAACAGGATAAGCCTTTCTTATGTCCATCATGGCTCCCATTCGGCCTCACCCTTTCCATGTGCTTCCCAAGAACCTTCATCATCTTGTATTCTTACATCTGAGTTCTCTCTCACCTTGGTATATCATACCCTCATAGGTGACTCAGGACATTTCAGCCTCTCAAAAGTTGAATAGGTTTAGGGGTCAACACATGGCTTGGGTACCTCACATAGTGCTCTAGATCAGACTCATGGAACACATTATACATCATGTTATCTTGAGGGGTAAGGCTAAACACAAACATCTCCACCAATCCATCTCAAATGGTCCCATATATCGGGAACTCATCTTCCTCAACTGTAACTTATAGGGGTCGGATTTTCACACCACATACTTTCCCACATTGAACTGCATGTCAGTCTGCTTTGCATCAACTCATGACTCATGTCACCCCTGGGCTCTCTTTTAGCCATTTCATGATCAAAGTGACTTTATCTGCACACACTATGTTCCTTTCTTGACCTTTGCGAGGTCCCTTCACCAACATCATATTAATGAAGTGGTGACCAACAAAACCTCTATTGTAGAGATTCTCTACATCCCGACACTGGCTATGGTGGTTAACATCACATCTTACAGAAGACAAGAACTACCTCTAAGTATCACCCTGAATGAGCATACATGCTCTCATCAGACCCTCTAGTCTGGATCATACCAACCATTAGTTAGGGGTGATAAACTGTACTAACATCGAGCTCTTCATGTATCTACTTCCACCTCAGGGAAGTGAATCTTTAGGTTATACTTCAAGAACTTTTGCACTCGCATCATGGTGTAGTTGAACCATCTCATATGTAGTTCAACCGGATCTGTCCCTTGACAGTATTCTCTCTTTCTCATGTCATCTAGGTAAGGCGATCTACCATAAACCATATTGTATCTTGTCCCTCCTTGGTCTAGGGGAGACTTACCACATCATCCATAGTGGTGAATTCCCTCTCGGGGACTCTTCTATATCATCTCATTGGGTTACTGGTGTTTGCTCTTCACCTCCTGGCTTGCATGGCAACAATCCACGTGCAACTTCATCTTAAGCATCTCAAGTACTACTGTCACTTACTATCTTTGTAGTATGGTGTATGGCGATCTTAAAATCATGATCTCCTCTATGGTCATGATTCCTCAAGATCGATTCCTCAGAAATCCTAAACCACTCTAATTAGGGTTTTATCACCTTCTTTTTAAAGAAATGTATCTGGGGTTCTACCACCATCCTTTCATTGCATCAAGGCCTAGGCCGACTAACCAAACAACTACTAACTCAATCAAAAGATCTCATCACATCTGAGTGTTAACCAAACTTATCTCCTTTCCAAACTTACGGTTAGCCTAACAACCTCTTCTAGCCTCTAGCTAGAGTAGACAACTATATTTCAACCAGAGCAGCCATTACCATTTCACATCCTTAGGTATTAGGTAATGTTGAAGGCATACACCTCCATGTATTCCACTTATCATCTCATCTCAACTCTAATTCTATCTTCATCAAGAAACTCTGAGATCATCCTCATGGTGATCAAACTCAACCTTGCATAACTTGCAAATTCCACATAGCTGCTGCTAAAAACATCCTCACAAGATGACTACCTTAATACTCTTGGTGTTTGTAAACCAACCATGTATCATTCACTTTACCAGCGTATGTTATCATCTCTGTCCTCATACCTCATAGCAATGTTTCAAATCACATCGTCCTTATCCTTGATGTATGGCATGCGTACTGTCCTATCTCTCACTCCCATAACAAGAGGAAATAAGCATTTGGCTACAATCCAAATACAAAGTTCTTCCTGTTCTAAGAGTCGAGATGGTACATCCTACCTTGCCGGTAGACCTTCAAATCTAAGTTGAAACGTGCAACAAACATCTCGATATCAAAGTTACTTCCATGTAGAACTGGTCTCGAACCTACTTGGGTCCACACACAATCCTTCGTTATCTCCTCTAGGTTTGTAGGGTGCTGACACTTTTTGGGGTCATCCCTCTTCCCTTATGCATCCGGAGAGTGCCCTACTCATCTGCCCTTCGGGTCCCATGAGTTCATGAAGGTGATCAATCTCCTAACCCATGGTCCTCAAATAATGATAATTGTTACCTCCCGACCCTATGGTCATGTGCAACTAGGGAATTAGGCAACTCCTACTTCCATCAGCCTTATCCCTACCTGACCCTAGGATAGACTTAGGATTCTATTATAGTACATGTCCAACTTAGAACCTTACCCAAGCCTTCATCATCTCTCTCTTTGCATTCATGGGCCAACTTTCATCCTTTCATAGGGGTCATGGCAACATGCCAACCTTAGTCAGACCCCATACCGGTTACCTCCATGGTAACACATCCACATGCACTTAGAGATGGTTATCTATGGGTCTATAGGTTCATTCTCATACCAAGTACTTTTCACTTAGCTTCTCAAGATCCTATGAGACCTCTTTAGGTTTCCTCAAAACCCACAAAACTAGTATACACCATACCAAAGGGTCTGTAACGTCCCCAGATTTTCACCTTCTCAAAACCCATGGAGATGAGACGACAAAATCCAAAAACATTAGACAATTGTATCAGAGTGCGTTGCGGAAGCAATATGCGCATACATGAACATACAACATAACATACACCATAACGCATCTCAACATTCAACATGTACATTATTACAACATGATTTACAATTGTATGTTGAAAGAGAATTCTTACATGAGTCTAAACATGTATGCTAACTAGGATCTACACAAAAGGTACAACCTATACAACTTGCTCACATCCTGTTCTTTTATCCCATGCTAGCTCTGAACCTAAAACATACGTGAAACAGCGAATCAACATAAAGTTGGTATGTGGTTGAAAGATACTATACTATGTTGGCATATTTAAAATACTTGAATAAGAAGAAAGAAAAATGATAGCATTATTTAAGGTAGAAAATTAGGTAAACCCAAGTTATTAACCATATTTCAATGGACATGTATTACTATGGTGGACTTAGTACAAACATATATTATTGGGCCCTATCCCCGTGTACCTTGTACCATTGAGGATCTCCCCGCGTACCTTGTACCATTAGAGAGGTGCTAGTCAACATTAATATTTTCCCTCTCTAATAGGGAGATTAATGAACCATCAGTAACTACATTCCACTTTCTTTATTTAGTGTTCTTATTGTTCAAGGCGGAAATGACAATACATATAGATGTACATCCAACAAGATATTCAAATACATGCAAGCAACTACTCATAATTATCATCCAGCAAAAACAAGTCTTTTACTTATATCCACATACCTGAGTTCAGAGATTCATACTTATATTCTGGATCATCTACATCTCTGGTCATCACCTGATTAATAACAAATATTCATCATTAATACAAGGTTCACCGTTATTAATGTTATTTTGGTCCTATTTAGGATTTAGGTCAAATCTAGGTGTTACTGATCTAAAATGTTCTCTGGTATTTTTATAGTGATCCAGATGTCATTCTAAGGGTTTGGTTCAGATTTTATATTTTTTTTATGATTGGTCTATTTTCTATGATTAATATGAGACGAAAAGCATCTTATAAGTCATTAATGGAGAAAGACCTAATATTTTGACAATATAGTTCTGATCAGGTTCAACATATTGTCTCTACATGATATTAGGGTCTAGAATAGAGTTTCTCAAAATTTATGTTAATAAATATCATTTATTACATTTAATATATCCTAACAGAGGTGTCATCTTGTAAATTAAAAACTAGCAATACTACTTCAAAGGTCTGATCTAAGGGTTTCATCATAAATAGGGTATTTTTTTGAATCTAAGGGCATTTTTCGGGCATTTATAGACTGCATAAGCTATTTATTAGGCATTGTTTATGTTTCTATGGATTTCTGATGATGTAAATGGAGATTTACCTTTTTAGGGAATTCTCCAGCCATCAGATTTGTCTTTTTGGGCACCAAATAGGCACCACGTGGCTCAAAGGGAGGGAATGTGGTTCACACTCCTGGGCTGGTTGGACCGGTCGGTCTAGCTTGATCTAATCCCATCATAGACTCGTCTCCCTGATTTCCTCCTCTCTTATGGTCTGGCTCGCTCACCGCTTCTTCTTTTCCACCATCTCTTTCTACCGCAGAGATGGTTGGCAGTGATCAGGGATGCACGAGCATCAGTTCCTATGGCACCTACAAGCTTCGTGGTCAAAGGTGTGGAGGTGCAGCTAGCTCGTTGCCCTATTCCGTTTTGAAGTCGTGGTAGAGCAGGCAGTCGATTGGGGGTTTCAGTCTCCTTCTCCATTGCTCGCGCCTTGGTCAGGGGGAGATCCACAAGGCTTGAAGTCGTGCACCGTCAGTCTGCCTTGGCATTTCGCCCTTAGCCAAAATGCATCCCAGATGAACGAAGATCACCTTCTACGAAGACCTGCTACTTGATCACCATGGAAAAACACATGTGATGTGTTTTGAGGTTTTCCTCACCAGCACTCACCTCGCCCCACCGATTAGTCAGGAGGCCACAATATTGTACTATGAACTCATCCACGGTCTTTGCTAGATGTGGGGGGTGCCAACACCTCTATCTGTGCAGTCATATCCCATGATCACATATGACGAGCTCAGAGGTTCATGGTCACCCTCACCCACCAGGTTCTAGGTAGATAAGTAGGATGTAAAGGTTCCCTAGGAGATATCCATCCCAGTGTAAAACTCTTGCACCACTTCCTTCACCTTCCCTACCTTACGATCATGTTGTAAAAGCTAGAGGAGAACTGAAAGAAAGTAGGGTTCAAACTTGCCTTATACTCCACGATAATAGAAATCTAAGGGTTTAATAAGATCTGGAAGAAGCGGCAATTTCAAGTAATCCAACGGATGTTCTTAACAAACCTCGACCAAGTCAAGCATTGATGGCCTGAGTGTGCTGGGTAAAGGCACCGCAGTCCCTATTTTCATGGAGCTTGAGGACAACTCAGATGCCATCATATATGCATTCAAGGGCAAAGCTCATCATTATGCGTGAATGTATTCACACTCAGGATAGAAGCATGAGGGACTTGCTGTATTATTGGCATAATATAATCCAAATATTGATTTATTTACCTGAATAGAACCCAATCTTAAACTTTAATATCTTCTAATTTCATTTATCCAATTCATGTGAGAATTTGGACAAAGATCCCAATACGATGCACTTAGCTTCTGACCAAGTTTCTCACTAAAAACTAAACATTTGATTGTGTAACTTAATAGATCAAATCACTTCATAATGGCTCATATATATAGGCATAATAAATTTCCATGGATATTGAATGACTTCTATTATGAGCAAAGTAACTTTATAAAGTCACACTTCCACCCCATCGTTACGTTGTTGGGATCCATATATGTAGTTGATTGAAAGTCTAACTTTAAAAGTACTCATGTATTCATCATTTAGTCATATTGATCATCATAGTTAGCGTAACTAATCTTAGATGAAATAATTATCTTGTACCAGACATGCAACCATATTTCTCAAATAAAAGAAAATCATTTTTTTTGTGTGGATAAACAACTGAAGCATGTTCATGAACCTCCAATACTATATAGAGAATTGAACCCTAAAATCAAGGTCACCACATTCACCCCACCTTACATGGAATTTCATCCTTGAAATTCAATTGGCCATACACTTCAAGGATATATCAAGAATTCAAGATTCATATAGCCACCACTCCGAGGTAATAAGATCATCATGGTTCCAGATATATCCTAAGTTGTCATCTTAGGTTAATAGTATCTAGGGTGTACCTACCCCACTTTAAAAAGGTCAAAACTTCATTTTCTTTTACAAGAATTGAAACATCACTTAATGTCTTAGTTATAACCTAACATTATTATATTTCAAGATTTACATCCTCATCATTCCTTAAGGATAAGGGTTTGTTCATAGTTTTGTAAGTTGAGAAGTAATTACCCATGGTTTTGTCATTCACTGTACACACCAATGTAAGGTGATGTTAGTATTCCATGAGTACCCTAAACATAGAGGTTGTATTTCCATATTCGATGTTTAGAAGGCATTTTTCAAGACTTTTATTTCACCCCACTTAATTATGTAAGGTGATATCAAGATTTCATGTTTACCAAAACTATCACACTTACATCATTAATTTGGTCTATGATATACATCATATTATGATTTTATCATTAGAGAAAGGCTTTCTTTTTCACATTCATATATTAGGATTCTCATTCTATTATGTGAGAGTTATCCTTAAACTTAGAAGCATAGATTGAGAAGGAATGAGGTTCAATACTATATTTTTGTGATCATGCAAGCTATGATCCAAAGATGTCTTTTCTTTTTAGCTCATGATTTCAAACTTATATCTTTCATGCATGATATAGAGGGAAAGAGAATATACTAAGACAATCTTATCATGATTTCACACTTGGATATTACACGAATGATACAAGAAGGAAATCTAGAAATGGTCAAGCTTATATGAGTGACTCCTCATATCTAAATCATTTATATAGCTCAAGTGAGGATTCCATCATCATATATATAAAAAGAGAAGAAGAAGAAGAAGAAGGATCTACATGTATGAATATCTCATGCACAAGGTACTCTACTCTTAGAACCAGAGTTCCATATATTACCTCACTTGCAGCTAATGATGAACTTCACCAGCGTAAGTCACTCAAGCTGGGACCTACATTAGTCAAAGGATTGCCTTTCTCATTATGAGTCACCTACTCATCATCATCTTTTTTTTAACCCAACTCTCACATATAGGATTGAATCATGCAAGAGGACTCAACTCATCTACTCAGGAGTAACCCAGCTGAGGACACATAATTACACATATATCATACATTCCACATATATAACTCATCTATATAGCTAAACACTTAATCACCTTGACACGCTTTTACCGTGCGTATAACGCAAGTGCATGCGTCAATGTAGTATAGGCCCTTGTGAGGCCCAAGTCGAACTCATGGACACTGAATTATCAGTAGGCTACTATTAACTACTAGCAATCAGCTAGACCAGTTAAAAGGTTCTGAGAATTGTTGCAAAATAAAAGAAAATAAAATAAAACAAAGCAATCGATTAAGTGTTTAGTTTAACCAATTCAAATGGAGATCTTTAGGATTGCGGTTTCACCGCGGGTTGTCATTGTATGAATTTCCACACAGTTAATCAGATTCATCTCTCAATCTGGGTAGTGGCCTGTAGTCAGAATTGTTCACTGTTGTGATACAATTCACTACCTAATTCTAGGTCAGTTCCACCGTCGTAGTAACCTATACCCTAAACTAGGTGCATTAGAATCGACCTCTGGGTTTCCACCATTAACCGTACATGACCTTGTTCAAGGGATTTGTTAATTAATGCGAATTCCGTCTCTTTTCAACCATTAATTCTTCTTTCAAAGTAATTAAGGGCATTAGTTTATCATTATGGTGATCAAGCATAATAATATAATTGAGAAAATGAAATCATACCACAGATTTAAGAGACAAATTAAGAATTACTATGATAAAAATGTCATACAATGCTTCCTCGGGCTACTCTCGGTCATAAAGATAAAGGGGATTAGCCCCGCATGTTCATCTCAGAGCAAGACATGATTGAAGAAAGGGGAAACATGGATAAAAACATGACTAAAGTGATGAAACCCCTGAACAGAGAAGATCCAATCGTTCCTCGGCATAGAGTGTGCGATCTACAGCCTTTCGGCGGTGGAAAATGTCTTCTTCGGCTTCCGGAGCGGTCGGGGTGTGCTTCTGGGCTCCGTTCTTCTCTCCACACCTTCTCGGGACGTGTGCAGCGACTAATGACGTGATAGATCCTTCCTGGCCACCGTCATTAGGTATTAACACCGAGTTAGGTCGCCAAAATATCATAGCCGTTGGATTTGGTTCGATTTGAAGCAAACTCTGATCTGACAGTGTCAATACCATTGACGTGGGTCGATGGTATCGACCCCTCGCGATATCGACAAGCCTTCTTTCTTTTCTGTCATCCCACCTGATGCTGACTCGATACCATCGACGTGTGTCGATGGTATCGACACCCTTAGGCATCAGTTTTACTCCTTTTCTGTCGCTGAAGCTATAAGTGTCGATAGTATCGACTTTGGGGTCGATAGTATCGACTGGCTGGTCACTGGAAACCTGATGGTAACTTGCTACCATCGACTTCCCAATCGATGGTATCGACTCTATGCTACTCCTTGTGGCTGCCTGTCTATGGCTGTGTCGATAATATCGACTGATGTCGATGGTATTGACAACTGTGGATATGTGTTTTTCTTCAAATTGCACAACAAAACCAACTCAGTCGAGATAAAACCTATAATTATAATCATTTATGCTCAAAATGATAAAATAAGAGAGATGTGACACTACGAAGAATCATAGACTAAAGTAAGTGAATTATGCAATATTAACCACCAAAGTGACTAATAAACACATAAAACGCTAGTAAAACAAGTCTATAAATGTGACTCAAAATCATCGCATCACTCATGCATAGAATTAAATTGGGTGAGAGTGAGGGTGTAATTGTTGTTGTAGAGTCTGAACGACACCCGCCCTTTCTTCCACTCTCTGTCGGTGGCGATCAAGTCATTGGGCACCACATTGATATCCAATGATGTCATGAACTCTGCCACGAGTTCCTTGTAAGTCGGCCACTCACCGAAGAATGGTTGGTTGTCGGCGTGGTACTCGAACTTGTCGGGCCTCCTAGTCGTGTGTCTCGCCTGCCCCTTCAGGACGTAGGCAAGATTGGGCTCAAACCCAAGGTAACAAACCATGTCCCGGTCGACGTAGCGGGTGGCCTCAATCTTTCTCTTCATCAGCTCCCCGTATACCTTCCAGATCTCCACAGAAGGGTGGACAATCCTCAGACGAGGAATCGACGTGAGTGGTGGAGGAATGAATTCAGGGATCTCCATAAGGGCTGCGCGTGAAGAAGATGCACCGGCTGTACGCACCATTGTCGCCGAGAAAGAAAAGGATAGGAGATGGAGCTCGGTGAAGGTCGGAGAAGATGATCTCCGCTCGGTGCAGGCTCGATGAATATCATGATCGTTGGATGTTTGTAGCAGGCCTCCAGTCACACAGCAATTCTCAATGCACAAGTAGAGGGAAGAAGCTCTGAAGGTGTGAAGAAATCTGACGAATAATCCCTCCTTTTATAACTTCATCTGTCGTTACTATGCACCCATCGATACCATCGACGGGGTGTCGATGGTATCGACACCTGTAGCACAATCTGTGTTTTGCAAGTATTGACGGCTGTCGATAGCCTAATGTGGGGGTCCATATCGATGGTGTGTCGATACCATCAACCCGCATCAATGGTATCGACCCCTCAAACGGATCGACTTCCTTGATGTAGCAATCACCATTGATTTCCTCTCGTGGATAAGTGATGTGTCGCGTCGATACCATCGACGCGTGTCGATACCATCGACGCGTGTCGATACTATCGACTCTTCTTAGGGCAAAAACCCTCGCGAGGCCCGACCGCCACTTTCTACTTGTAACTGGGTCGATACCATCGACAGGCCCGTCGATGGTATCGACTTCACTGAGACAAATTTCTTCTGAAAATCTTCAAGGATCTCGCGAGTATCGACACCCATGTCGATACTATCGACCCCGCTCTGGCGATTTCCTCGGCGTTACTGATGATAGGACGATACCATCGACGAGGTTGTCGATAGTATCAACTCAGAGAAATTTTTGCAGCCGCCTAACTATGCCCATGTCGATAGCATCGACACAATGGTCAATGGTATCGACCCTGCCTCAGACCTACACACTGAACAAACAATCAAGGTATCATTTTTACACTAAAAAGAAAATTAAACCAAACTAACTAGTAAATGCAAAAAAAAATAGATGACACTACTAATGGTTGGGTTGCCTCCCAACAAGCGCCCTTATTTAACGTCGTAGGCTAGACGAAAGCAAGCATATCACACATCCTTGAGTGCAATGAGTTTGACCTCATGCACTTTCCTCGTGTAATCCTCACCAAAGTACAGCTTCAACCTCTATCCATTAACCAGAAATGTTGTCTCCCCATCACGCACCATGATTGCTCCATGTGGCCGGACCTCCTCTACAATGAAAGGTCCACTCCACCGGGATTCCAATTTCTTGGGATGCATCTTCAACCTTGAGTTGAATAAGAGCATACGATCACCCTTCTTGAAGACACGCAGTTGAATGTGTTGACTGTGAATCAGCTTTATTCACTCTTTGTAAATCCGCGAGCTTTCATATGCATTCATCCTCAGCTTGTCATGTTCATTCAGTTCTAGCAAGCGTTTCTTTCCTGCTTCATCATAATCCAAGTTCAGCTTCCTTAGCGCCCAGTGCACCTTATGCTCCAACTCTACCGGAAAATGGCAGGCCCGCCCATAAGCCAACCTAAAAGGCGTAGTGCTTATAGGTGTCTTAAATGGTGTCCTATACGCCCATAAAACGTCTGATAGTAAGGTGCTCCAGTTCTTTCGTGTCAAAGCCACTGTACGCTCTAGGATTTTCTTAATTTCCCTATTGGAGACTTCGACTTGCCCCTGAGTTTGTGGATGGTACAGGGTACCAATGCTGTGCTTTACCCCATACTTCCTCAACAATGCAGCGAACTTTTGATTTATGAAATGGGTACCTCCATCACTGATAATCATCCTTGTTACGCCAAACCTGCAGAAAATATAGTCTTTTACAAATCTGCACACTACAGTAGCATCATTAGTCCTAGTGGGTATTGCCTCTACCCACTTCGAGACATAGTCAACAGCTAATAAAATGTACAAGTTAGAGTTTGAGGACACAAGGGTCCCATGAAATCAATACCCCATAGATCAAACACCTCAACTTCTTGAAATACATTGAGGGGCATCTCTTGTCGCTTTGAAATATTACCTGCCCATTGGCAGGAGTCGCATCGCCACACATAGTCATATGCGTCCCAGAATAATGTAGGCCAGTAAAGGCTGCTCTCAAGTACCTTAGCCGCTATTCTAGAACTGGCATGATGACCTCCCGTGGGTAGAGTATGACAATGATGAAGTAGACTATCATACTCAACCTCCAGTACGCACCTGCGCAACACGCCATCCCTACATTGCTTCAACAAAATGGGGTCATCCCAGAAATAATATCTCAAAGAATGGAAAATTTTCTTTTTCTCTTGATATGTCCAATCATCTGGGATAATTTTGCAAGCAAGATAATTAACAATATAAGAAAACCATGGATCTTTAGATTTTACAAAAAAATTTATTCATCAGGGAATGTCTTAGTAATGGGTATATGAATGTCCTTCTCATCAACCCGTTCCAACCTAAACAAATGGTCTGCAACCACATTTTCTATTCCCGCTTTATCTTTAATTTCAATATCAAATTCTTGTAATAGTAAGATCCACCTAATCAATATATGTTTGGCATCTTTCTTTTCCATCAAATATTTTATGGTGGCGTGGTCCGTCCATACCACGACTTTTGATCTGACAAGATATTGCCAAAAATTTTCAAATGTGAAAGCGACGGCGAGAAGCTCTTTTTCTGTTGTAGTGTAATTAAGTTGTGCTTCATTTAAAGTTTTGGATACATAGAAAATCACAGTGGGTTTGTTATCCACACGTTGTCCTAAAACAGCCCCTACTGCAAAATCCGACACATCACACATTAATTCAAACGGCGTTGTCCAATCCGGTGTTTGCACAACTGGTGCAGAAATTAATTTCTCTTTAAGCACATTGAAAGCATGCAAACACTTCTCATTAAAATCAAACACCGCATCTTTCTCCAACAGCTCAGATAATGGTTTAGCAATTTTTGAAAAATCTTTTATAAAGCGGCGGTAAAATCCTACGTGACCGAGAAAACTCTATACCCCTTTAACCGAGTTTGGTGGGGGTAATTTGGAAATAACCTCAATTTTAACCGGATCTACCTCCAACCCCTTGCTAGACACTTTATGTCCAAGCACAATCCCTTCACTAACCATCATATGGCATTTTTCCCAGTTGAGGACCAAATGTGTGTCCTCACATCGTTGTAAAACTTTATCCAAGTTATATAAACATTCATCGAAAGACGCACCATGGACGGAAAAATCGTCCATGAAGACCTCCAAACAGTGCTCAACCATATCAGAGAAAATGGCAAGCATGCAACGCTGAAAGGTTGCTAGTGTGTTACACAAACCAAATGGCATACGATGGTATGCAAATGTTCCATAAGGACAAGGGAAGGTGGACTTCTCTTGGTCCTTAGGATCAATGGAAATCTGATTATAGCATGAATAACCATCTAGAAAACAAAAGTGAGATTGACCTGCTAATCGCTCTAAAATCTGATCAGTGAATGGAAGAGGAAAATGATCCTTCAACGTAGCAGCATTCAATCTATGGTAATCGATACACACACGCCACCCGGTTACCAGACGGGTCGTGACCGACTCATTTAATAGATTATGAGTAACAGTAATTCCCCCCTTTTTAGGGACTACCTATGTGGGGCTTACCCACGTTGAGTCGGAGATAGCATAGATGATGCCTGCGGAAAGGAGCTTGATCACCTCCTTCTTGACGACCTCCATCATGCTTGGATTTAGTCATCGTTGTGGCTGAATTATAGGTTTGGCTCCTTCCTCGAGCTGGATCTTGTGCTGGAACAATGTAGTGGAGATCCCCTTGATGTCTGTGACCGACCACCCGAATGCAACTCGATGGTTCTTCAGCATGATCATCAGTTGATCCTCCTCCACGACACTCAACTATGCCGAAATAATCATTGGTAGCTTTTCACCCTCGGCTAGAAATGCATATTTCAAGTGAGGCGGCAGTGGCTTCAAGTCTAACTCTGGCAGACTGACCAAGGATGACTGAAGTGGTGGTGGGAGTTCTCCAAGATCTTCATAGTACCTAGCATAAAAACAAGGCAGCACTTGAAGCATATTGACGCATTCTTGTAGTGATTTGCTTCTCATCCAATCATGTGTTATATTGACTAGACAAGCTTCAAGAGGCAATTATGGATATGCATCAAGAACAGAACTCGCTATGGCATCATCTTCAGTAGAAGGAGGGATGTCCTCCTCTTCATCATTCAGAAAACCCACAACCTTGCTAAGAGAAACAACTTTGGTCTGCTCCATAATGTCTACAGCCAGTGTCCCCTTCTCTACCTTAGTCATTACATGAGCCATATCTAGAAACAGCTTCCCTGGATAGAGACAAATACTCTTATCAAAGTGCTTCACCATGCAGCATTGCTCCTTTTCTTTAGGTTGCGTTGTGCTTGAGGGCATAACCATTTCAAACCGATCATCAGAGATACCCAAGGTCAAACGACATCTTCCCATCTCAAGTATCATATCTGCAGTAGCTTGGAAGGGTCTTCCAAGGAGTAACTCATTTCCTTATTCGTCCTGCATTTCCATTACCACAAAGTCTGCTGGAAATACAAAGTAATCTACTTTAACCAACACATCCTCACAAATACCGTACGGCTTCACCACAGAATTGTCCACCAACTGAATCGTCATGTTGCTTGGCCTTGATTCTTTCAGTCCCAGCTTCTTGAACGTAGAGAGAGGCATCAGATTTATACTTGCCCCAGAGTCACACAGTGCTTCGCCGAATTTCACTTTACCAATGTAACATGAAATATTGAAGCAGCCCGGATCCTGCCTTTTAGGTGGCAATGTGCCCATAATGAAAGCACTCACCTATTCCTTAAGAACCATGACCTCGGTATCAGGAATCTTCCTCTTCTTTGTGATAATGTCTTTTAGAAACATGCCGTAAGAGGGAATCTGCTCTATTTCTTCCTACAATGGAATGTTGACAGAAAGCTTCCTAAAGCTATCTAGGAACTTCTTGAACTGAGCATCCACTTTCTTGGCTTTCACGCTATGTGGATATGGGACCGGGACAGTCTGTGCCCTTTGATGTGGCGGCACATATGGTGTCTTCTTCAATGTCTCCTCCTCGGTAATGATAGGTTCTATTGCGACATCCTCTACCACATCCTCTATCGGCTCTGTGATTGGAATCGGAACCTCCTCTACGGCCTCACCTGTGGTTTCTGACTGGGGTTTGCTTGGTTCATCGGCCCTGGGGTCTAAAATCTTCTTGCCGCTTCGTAGTAGAATTGCCTTAGCTTGTTGGTTTCCTCCTGGAATGTTTGTATTTCCGAGAAAACCTTGTTGTGCTGGTTTTTTCAGATTTGCTATCTCAGCTGCCATCTGTGCCAAAGATGTCTCTATTGTCCTCATCTGAGCCCCATGACTTTGTAAGGTCTGTCCAAATTGATTCATAAATTCTCCTTGTTGCTTAATCTGTTGGACAAATGTGCTCATGAGTTCTTGATTCTGCTTGATTACTTGGTTGAGCAACTCATTGCTCTTACCCTCCGCTGCCGGTTGGGGTTTTGTGTTAGGGTCCTGTAAGAAATTATTTGGGTCCTTCCATGAAAATTTCTTGTCTTTCCTCCAAGAATAGTCGTTGTTTCTGTACCCCTGCTGTTGACGCATAAATTTCACTTGAGCTTCATCCTCAGATTTTGTATCTTCTTTTGCAAGTAGTTTCTTGGCGAGAAGGTCCATCTTCTCATTTAGCTCTTTGATGGCCTTTGACTCACCTGCAACCCAAACATGTTCTACTGCGTCTTTGTCGCCCCAAGATTGCTTTTTGGCCATGTTCTTTACAATTTCCCAACACCTTGTACATGTGTTGTTTAAGAAGAAACCTGAACCTGCTGAATCCAAATTACTTCTATCATGCTCGGAAAGAGCAAAATAAAAGATTTTAACTTGTTTCTCCTTGTCAAGCTCATGATGTGGGCACCTCCTCAGCATGATTTGGTAATGCTCCCAAGTCTCAGAGTAAGTCTCCCCGACCTTTTGACTGAAGTTATGGATCTTCCATACCAGATCGTTGGTCTTCTCAGGTGGAAAGAATCTCTCAAAGAACACCTCGACCATATGATCCCACGATTCCACATACTCATCATCAAGATTATGTAGCCATTCTCATGCATTTCCTGCCAGAGAGCTGGGGAACAACTTCAACTACAATGTCTCATGTGGAAACCTATCTATCTTGATCATGTCATAGTTCTCCATGAATTGGCTAATGTGAGTCACCAGGTCTTCGTTTTTGAGCCCATGAAATGCATTTGATTTGACCAAATTTATTAGGCCTGGATCGATCTTATAGTTGGGAATGTTGATAGCATGCCTCTTGATCGGCCCTTTAGATGCAGATGTAGAAGATGCCTTTATCTTCTACCAGATTGTCTATTCCTCAGCCATAGCATCTGGTTCAGAGTCTGAATCTATATCTTCAGGTCGGTTTTGAATGTTGTTCTCCTCGTCATCTGGTCCCAACAGTGGAACCTCTGGTGATAGCTGCATGTAGTTTGTGCTACGCGTCCTCACCATGCACTAGTACCTGCAAAATAATAATTTAGGTTCAGTACCGTTCTAGACGATTTCTAAATATGAATAAAAACGTTGAATTTCAAAATTAATAATAAAATAAAAAGTGGCCTACAGTGGCCGCTTGCAACACTCGTAGTATCGACAATTGTCGTGTCCTTGGCAACGGTGCCGAAAACTTGACACACTTTTACCGTGCGTATAACGCAAGTGCACGCGTCAATGTAGTATAGACCCTTGTGGGGCCCAAGTCGAACTCAGGGACACTGAATTATCAGTAGACTACTATTAATTGCTCGCAATCAGCTAGACTAGTTTAAAGGTGATGAGAATTGTTGAAAAATAAAAGAAAATAAAATAAAACAAAAAAATCGATTAAGTGTTTAGTTTAACCAATTCAAATGGAGATCTTTAGGATTGTGGTTTCACTACGGGTTGTCATTGTATGAATTTCCACACAGTTAATCAGATTCATCTCTCAATCCGAGTAGTGGCCTATAGTTAGAATTGTTCACTGTCGTGATACAATTCACTACCTAAGTCTAGGTCGGTTCCACCGTCGTAGTAACCTATACCCTAAACTAGGTTCATTAGAATTGACCTCTGGGTTTCCACCATTAACCGTACATCACCTTGTTCAAAGGATTTGTTAATTAATGTGAATTTCGTCTCTTTTTAACTGTTAATTCTTCTTTTAAAGTAATTAAGGGCATTAGTTTATCATTATGGTGATCAAGCATAATAATATAATTGAGAAAACGAAATCATACCATGGATTTAAGAGACAAATTAAGAATTACTATGATAAAAATGTCATACAATGCTTCCCCGGGCTACTCTCGGTCCAAAAGATAAAGGGGATTAGCCCCACATGTTCATCTCAGAGCAGGACATGATTGAAGAAAGGGGAAACATGGATAAAAACATGACTAAAGTGATGAAACCCCTGGACGGAGAAGATCCAATAGTTCCTCGGCATAGAGTGCGCGATCTACAACCTTTCAACAGTGGAAAACGTCTTCTTCGGCTTCCAGAATGGTCAGGGCGTGCTTCTAGGCTCTATCCTTCTCTCCACACCTTCTCGGGACGTGAGCAGCGACTAATGACATGACAGATCCCTCCTGGCCACCGTCATTAGGTATTAACACCAAGTTAGGTCGCCAAAATATCACAGTCGTTGGATTTTGGTCGATCTGAAGCAAACTCTGATCTGACGATGTCGATACCATCGACGTGGGTCGATGGTATCGACCCCTCGTGATATCGGCAAGCCTTCTTTCTTTTCTGTCATCCCACTTGATGCTGACTCGATACCATCGATGCGTGTCGATGGTATCGACACCCTTTGGCGTCAGTTTTACTCCTTTTCCGTCACTGAAGCTATAAGTGTCGATAGTATCGACTTTGGGGTCGATAGTATCGACTGGCTGGTCGCTGACAACCTGATGGTAACTTGCTACCATCGACTTCCCAGTCGATGGTATCGACTCTGCGCTGCTCCTTGTGGCTGCCTGCCTGTGGCTGTGTCGATAGTATCGACTGATGTCAATGGTATCGACAACTACAGATATGTGTTTTTCCTAAAATTGGACAACAAAACCAACTCAGCCGAGATAAAACCTATAATTATAATCATTTATGCTCAAAATGATAAAATAAGAGAGATGTGACACTGAGAAGAATCATAGAATAAAGTAAGTGAATTATGCAATATTAACCACCAAAGTGACCAATAAACACATAAAACGCAAGTAAAACAAGTCTATAAATGTGACTCAAAATCATCGCATCACTCATGCACAAGGTACTCTACTCTTAGAACCAGAGTTCCATATATTACCTCACTTGCAGCTAATGATGAACTTCACCAGCTTAAGTCACTCAAGCTGGGACCTAAATTAGTCAAAGGATTGACTTTCTCATTATGAGTCACCTACTCATCATCATCTTTTTTTTAATCCAACTCTCACATATAGGATTGAATCATGCAAGAGGAATCAACTCATCTACTCAGGAGTAACCCAGCTTAGGACACATCATTACACATATATCACATATTTTTCATATATTGTAGGGTAGGTCATATGACCCTCTCCTTGTGGATCTCACTCTATCTAGAGTTCACCACGTATCTTGTCCTAACACTAGAGGTCCTCCTTTGTAAAAGAGCTTGAGGCTCATGCATATTCAACGTTATCTTATCTTAGCTCATCTTAAGTAAGAAAGAGTATGTACTTTTATCATCAAGACTTAGCTTAGATTATTCAAAATTGGATTCTGACCTCATTTACAACTTAGATCTTTCTAATCAACATATACCTCAAAGATCGAATTTATATTAGATCATCCTTTCTTACATCATCTATCATTCTATCATCTACTTTATTTATCAAATATCTTTATAAGGATCTAGACATCTATTCTACATATACTCTCTCATCTAGACTGATGTCACCCCCTTTCACTTAGGTTGCATGAACACTAACTACTCTCCAGTGTGAGGGACACATTTTTATATTTTCATATACGTAATAAAATATTATATAGTTTTTCTCCGAGAAAGAAGACGTCAGAGAAAATTGTCGAGGCTCGAGTCAATTGGAAAACAAAACCAAATCAGCAAAATCGAGTGTCCCACACACAGTAGATAGTCTAGTTCCATGTCACCTAGTGAAATGGTGAGAACAAGGTGTAGATTAGTGTAGATACCCAATACATATGATCTCTATATTGAAAGGGTTTCACACACTTGTCTAAACCAAGTTCTCGAACATCTAGGTTCTAACTTAGAGGCTAATTCAAACCTTATTCCTATATAACAACTTACTAAGTTTCTAGGATTTAATGTGAAAGGTGAAATTTAATTTTTATGTTTCATGGTGAGAAATTTCCAGGCGTAGCTATTGTTCATGCTCGGATACCAACTGTAACGTCCCCAGATTTTCACCTTCTCAAAACCCATGGAGATGAGAAGACAAAATCCAAAAACGTTAGGCAATTGTATTAGAGTGCGTTGCAGAAGCAATATGTGCATACATTAACATACAACATAACATACACCATAACACATCTTAACATTCTACATGTACATTATTAAAACATGATTTACAATTGTATGTTGAAAGAGAATTCTTACACAAGTCTAAACATGTATGCTAACTAGGATTTACACAAAAGGTACAACCTGTACAACTTGCTCACATCCTGTTCTTTTATCCCATGCTAGCTCTGAACCTAAAACATACGTGAAATAGTGAATCAACATAAAGTTGGTACGTGGTTGAAAGATACTATACTATGCTGGCATATTTAAAATACTTGAATAAGAAGAAAGAAAAATGAAAGCATTATTTAAGGTAGAAAATTAGGTAAACCCAAGTTATTAACCATATTTCAATGTCATGTATTACTATGGTGGACTTAGCAAAAACATATATTATTGGGCCCTATCCCCACGTACCTTGTACCATTAGGGATCTCCCCGCGTACCTTGTACCATTAGGGAGGTACTAGTCAACATTAATACTTTCCCTCTCTAATAGGGAGCTTAATGAACCATCAATAACTACATTCCATTTTCTTTCTTTCATGTTCTTATTGTTCAAGGCGGAAATGACAATACACATAGATGTACATCCAACAAGATATTCAAATGCATGCAAGCAATTACTCATAATTATCATCCAGCAAAAACTAGTCTTATACTTATATCCACATACCTGAGTTCAGAGATTCATACTTATATTTTGGATCATCTACATCTCTAGTCATCACCTGATTAATAACAAATATTCATCATTAATACAAGGTTCACCGTTATTAATGGTATTTTGGTCCAGTTTAGGATTTAGTTCAAATCTATGTGTTACTGATCTAAAATGTTCTCTGGTATTTTTATAGTGATCCAGATGTCATTCTAAGGGTCTGGTTCAGATTTCATATTTTTCTGATGATTGGTCTATTTTCTATGATTAATATGAGACAAAAAGCATCTTATAAGTCATTAATGGAGAAAGACCTAAGATTTTGACAATATAGTTATGATCAGGTTCAACATATTGTCTCTACATGATATTATGGTCTGGAATAAAGTTTCTCAAAATTTGTGTCAATAAATATCATTTATTACATTTAATACATCCTAACAGAGGTGTCATCTTGTAAATTAAAAACTAGCAATACTACTACTTCAAAGGTTTGATCTAAGGGTTTAATCATAAGTAGGGTATTTTTCTGAATCTAAGGGCATTTTTCGGGCATTTATAGACTGCATAAGCTATTTATTAGGTATTTTCTATGTTTCTATGGATTTCTGATGATGTAAACGGAGATTTACCTTTTTAGGGAATTCTCCAGACGTCAGATCTATCTTTTTGGGCACTAGATAGGCACCACGCAGATCAAAGGGAGGGAATGTGGTTCACACTCCTGGGCTGGTTGGACCGGTCGGTCTAGCTTGATCTAATCCCATCATATTCTCGTCTCCCTGGTTTCCTCCTCTCTTGCGGTCTGGCTCACTCACCGCTTCTTCTTTTCTATCGTCTCTTGCTGCCGCAGAGTTGGTTGGCGGCGATCAAGGATGCACGAGCATCGGTTCCTATGGCACCTAGAAGCTTCTTGGTCACCTTCGTAGCCTCCGCAGCAAGCGTCAAAGGTGTGGAGGTACATCTAGCACGTTGCCCTATTCCGGTTTGAAGTCATGGCAGAGCAGGCGGTCGATTGGGGGTTTCGGTCTCCTTCTCCAGTGCTCACACCTTGGTCAGGGGGAGATCCACAAGGCTTGAAGCCGTGCACTGTTGGTCTGCCTTGGCATTTCGCCCTTAGCTGAAACGCAACCCATATGAAGGAAGATCACCTTCTGTGAAGACCTACTTCTTGATCACCATGGCAGAACACATGTGATGTGTTTTGGGGTTTTCTTCACCAGCACTCACCTAGCCCCACCGATGAGTCAAGAGGCCACAATATTGTGCTATGAACTCATCCATGGTCTTTGCCAGATGTGGGGGGGTGCCAACAGCTCTAGCTGTGCAGTCATATCCCATGATCACATATGACGAGCTCAGAGGTTCATGGTCACCCTCACCCACCAGGTTCTAGGTAGATAAGTAGGATGTAAAGGTTCCCTAGGAAATATCCATCCCAGTGTAAAACTCTTGCACCACTTCCTTCCCCTTCCGTGCCTTATGATCATGTTGTAAAAGCTAGAGGAGAATTGAAAGAAAGTAGGGTTCAAACTTGCCTTATACTCCACGATAATAGCAATCTAAGGGTTTAATAAGATCCGGAAGAAGCGGAAATTTCAAGTAATCCAATGGATGTTCTTAACAAACCTCGATCAAGTCAAGCATCGATGGCCTAAGTGTGCTGGGTAAAGCTACCGCAGTCCCTATTTTCACGGAGCTTGAGGACAACTCAGATGCCATCATATATGTATCCAAGGGCAAAGCCCATCATTATGCGTGAATGTATTCACGCTCAGGATAGAAGCATGAGGGACTTGCTATATTATTGGCATCATATAATCCAAATATTGATTTATTTACCTGAATAGAGCCCAATCTTAAACTTTAATATCTTCTAATTTCATTTATCCAATTCACGTGAGAATTTGGACAAAGATCCCAATACTACTACACTTATCTTCCGACCAATTTTCTCACTAAAAACTAAACATTTGATTGTCTAACTTAATAGATCAAATCACTTCATAATGGCTCATATATATAGGCATATTAAATTTCAATGGATATTCAATGACTTCTATTATGAGAAAAATAACTTTATAAAGTGACACTTCCACCCCATCGTTACGTTGTTGGGATCCATATATGTCGTTGATTGAAAGTCTAACTTTGCAAGTACTCATGTATTGATCATTTAGTCATATTGATCATCACAGTTAGCGTAACTAATCTTATCTGAAATAATTATCTTGTACCAGACATGCAACCATATTTCTCAAATAAAAGAAAATCATTTTTTTGTGTGGATAAAAAACTGAAGCATGTTAATGAACCTCCAATACTATATAGAGAATTGAACCCTAAAATCAAGGTCACCACAGGGTCCCTCTCCCAGGATGGGAGGAAACTATAACTCTTGACAACAAGGTCACAAACATCCCTTGGATTTATATTCACATGAGCATGCTTAACTCAGTAGCTACTAAAGCACAAGAAGACCATCTACTAAACCATGCTAGGTCATACTTATTCTCTTTCCTCAACGCTGGATCAAGATCATACCTTCCCATGTCATCAACTTAGTTGTGAGGGGTTCATCATACCTTAACTTAAGGGGTTCATTTTCTTCTAAACATGGGGAGTACCATTCTCGAATCTATAGAAACTCAAACCTCATCATGAGCATCAGCTACACCACTTCCCCTCTTAGGTCTAGGAACTCTAGGTGCACTTTTGGGTGTCCAACTACATGCTCAACCTCTTAACCATGAATTAAACATGTCCAAGGTATGTCATGCACTCCCATGTTCCTTTTATTCGAGAAACACCTCGGAGTTGAGTCCTCTTCAAGGACAACCTCACAACCTGCTACTAAGCCTCTCCATGGTCTAAGGAACTCTTTTTCCCATCTCAGAAAGTAAACATCTATACCATAGGCACATAGGTACCAGAAGCCTCATCCTCTCTCTAAGGTTTGGTTCCTCTAAAGGAAACCAAGATATCATCATCCTTCAGGGGTCATGCATAAGGCAACCGCAGCCATCCCCTTAGGTCGCATCATCCTCCACTCCCCATTGTTCCTCATATCTTGGAGTCTAAGCTTCCAACCTTCTTGCTTGGGTCTTGCTCTCTCTCTCTAGTGCTACTCCACAACCAACCTTATTATTAAAGGTCCTGTCTCCATGAAGGTGGATCAATCTCACTAGCTTACCCCTACCTGGGTGAAGCCTATGCTCAAACTTATGTTTGCTCAAGATTATCCATAACTCTTTATGCTTATCACATAAGTTATCCATCATACTCTCCTAGCCACGGTTTTGACCTACTACCTGCACTACTGACGTACTCTGGGTGCATACTATGCCATGCTCATATAAGCTCATGGGGTTTCCATAGGTCCTTCACTAACCTCATTATTGAAGGAGCTATCCTTCACTCTAACATGCACGACCCTTCCCGGGGTTGGGTCGCTAAGGGTACTAGGTCACCCAACCTCTCATGGCTCATATGGGCATCCAAAGGCATGTCCACCCCCACACTAGGTCCACCATGACATCTAACTCATCATGACATCTCTCTCTCTAACCCTCACTTAGGGTTAGGGTTAGCATCATCCTCAGAGGATGTGCCAGGTCTCTACTTATAATGGAGATCTCTGCCTCCATGACCAACTTTCTCCACTCATCCTCCTGACAAGGAGGTCTAGCCTCAGGTCTCTCCTGAGGGAATGAAAACTCATGTCATATTACCTAAGCATGCATCTATTCTTTAGTTTATGATTAAACTATTAAGCTTATGTCCATGGCATCTTATTTACATGTTTTTCATTAATTTGGTGGAGGATTCCTTAAACATTATCAACCTTACCCATACCTCAGGAGGGTGAGGAAAAGAGAGAAAACCATAATCCTTAAGGTCCTTAACAACATTTGAGTTGAGGAAGGATGAACAAGATGAGTGTGTAACATCCCTGACCTGGGTTATGAGTTAACCCTAGGTATTTTTCCTAAATATGTGATTAAATCTTTGTGATTAACTCTGAGCATGTAATTAAGTTTCTCAGAAACATATATTTCAGTATTTGCTCCTTTTTATTTAAAGTTGTAGCATTGTTTTGATAATACAGGGACCTATGTGCAATTTACCCAGTTAAAAGGGTTAGCTTGCAATTTGCACATGTTGAGATGTTCCTCTGATGTTGAGACATCATGAGAATCTTTTTGGTAAAGTTTGAGGGATTTCCCAAGCTAGGGCACCAAGGTGCAGTTGTGGAAGCAATCCCGGTGCTTGGAACCCTAATTTGGGGTAAAATGCAATTTACCCAAATTAAGGGATGCAAATTGTGAAATATGTCATCTAATGTATATTTTTAGACTCTTGCCATCATTAAGAGAAGAAATGATGAGGGAGTCACCTCAATTGAGTTATCAAGTTATGAAATATGCCTTGTGATTGAATAATCAGGGTATATGTGCAATATCTCTTTATGTATGTACCTTATTATTAGATTGTTCTTCTTTGCCTTTTTTTTTCTAGACCTTAAGATAATGTTTGTCCTTATAATAAATAGGAAGGGAAGAGCAAGTAAAAGAAGGAGGGACCTAGTTGGAATTATGGACAACTTAAGAACTAATGTTGAAAATCCTACCCCTAGTATATATACCCTCAACTTCTCTAAGCAAGGGAACTTGCCCTTCGTTCCCTTCACTGTTCCATTTCACCAAAGACGACTAAAGACTGCCTTGGAGCTAAGGAGGACGACCAAGGGAAACAAGGTAGGTTTGGGACCCTTCTTTATGCCTAATTCCATGGTTAGAACTCAAATTCAAGGTCAATTTGGTGACTAACTCATGAAATCCTATCTTTCTAGCCATCCCTTCTCGTTTTTCCTTGGAGTTTTCACCTTGGCCAACCTGTGGGAACTCAAGGACGCCATTAGAGCTTGGAGCTTGAAAGATTGGAGCTCAAGAAGCAAGCTTTAGGCGGGTTTTATAACTCTAAGCCCATGCTTTACTATATACATCTCTTATATGCGGTTAGATGATAGTTCTTCATGTTTCCCTACTTTCCCTGCTATTTTTGCAAGCAAATCCATGGGATATCCATACTGTTCTTGAGCTAGAAGATGAAGGCGTGATTTCCAAGAAAAACCCACCGCTTTTCACTTCCTTAAATGGTCTCACCAGCTTGCTCTCTCGGTCTCAAGACCGCGAGGTGAGCAAACGGTCTCGAGACCGCGATAGGGCAAACGGTCTCCAAGACCGTTTGTCCCCGTTGACCGAGCGTGGACCGTATAAGAAATCTGTTCCAAATTATATAGGTTAATTACTCTCAAAATTTGGGAGGCTAACTCCAAAGGAATCGGGAGATATGACCTTTGTAAGCAACCATTTTAAATGAATTTATTACTGATTCTCAAACGGTCTGAAATTGCCTTTTTGGGCAAACGGTCTCAAGACCGTGTAAGGTCGTTGACCAGGCGTTGACCGTATGAGATTACTGTTCAAAATAATGTTAATTAACAACTCACCAAGTTTGATGGTCTAATTCCAAACGGGCTAAGAGTTGAAAGGTGAATACTAGGGCTAACTCTAGGTGAAATCAGTACTGAAATTATGGTAACCTAATTAGGGTTTTTAGGGTTGATTGACCTAAATGGTCTCAAGACCGTTTAGGGGACACCCAAATGGTCTCAAGACCGCGAGGGCAATCAACCAAGACCGTTTGGAGGTCTGGGGTCAAGATTAGTTGACCTATTGAAGGTACAATTACACCAAATTACATTGCAATTAAATATTGATATAACCCTCAACTCAATTGACCCAACCTTGATGAATTTGCACTAGAATCCACAATTGGATGGGCAAACGGTCTCAAGACCATTTGGAACTCATCCAAATGGTCTCAGGACCGAGAGGACAATCACCCAAGACCGTTTGAAGGTCTAGGGTTAAGTAAATTGACCAATTCAGGACCTATTTGCAAATAAGTTATCAATTTAATCAAAATGTTGTTTTGTGGATCAATCATGGTTCAACCCCTATCAAATCACCTTGGAATTTGATGAAATCTTGGGCAAATGGTCTCAAGGCCATGTGGGGTCCACCCACATGATCTCAAGACCGTTTGGGCCAAGTTTGGGCCCATTTGGAGCTCAAATGAAGGGTTCAACCTTGTGTTGGGTCACATTGTTGAGTGTTGATGGGTGAACATTGATAGACCCTAATTGAATCGACTTCAACCCTAATTGGTCAACCCTTGAGGGTCAATTGAATGACCAAGTGGTCAAACATAATCTTAATTGACCCAATTCATAAGTGGTCATCATAGTTTTTACCTTTTGAGGGCTTCAACATGAGTTGACATTATCGGGTGTATCATTGAATCTTGTTGATGGACCAAGTGGTTGAGACCATGTGAGCTCGCGGTCTCAAGGTCGAGAGGAGGCTCGCGGTCTCAAGGTCATGAGGAGGCTCACGGTCTCAAGGTCGTGAGAGGGCTCACGGTCTCAAGACCGCGAGGGGCCTCGCGGTCTTGGGCTCAAAGAAGGGCAAACAGTCTTCATGATCTTCGCGGTCTTAACCTCATTTGGAGTCTTCGCGGTCTTGAATCAATGGAGGGCTCGCGATCTTGGAGGAGGAAGAGGCCTCGCGGTCCTGAGGTCAAAAGTGACCAAACGGTCTACACATCCTCGCGGTCCTAATGTCAATTGGTCAAAAGGTCAACTCAACCAATGGGTCTCAAATCGATTGAGGGTTGATGGTTGAGATCAATCAAGATAATTCGAGGTTGACTTCTTTCAATCGATTGATGATATAAATGGTTCAATGTTGCCCTAATCAAACCCTAATGATAACCTAGGATATTAAGGGGTTAATGGACTAAGGTTTTGACCATGATGATGATCAATGGGGTGAATTGCCAAAATACCCCTGAAGGGTAAATTAAGTAATACCTTGATCAATCAAACCCTAATCACATGATGGTGATGTTTTGGGATATGTTAGCCTATGATGACTTAATCCAACCTGATTTAGAGTGATGTTGATATCACCTAACATTATGATGAGAGAGAAATTACTTCTAGAGAGATAAAGTACTTCTAGAGAGAGAAATTGCCCTTTTTAGGTGAAAACTCAATTAAAGCATCTCCAATGCACAGGAAGGAGCATAATTAGGGTATGATCCACCTGTGTGAGATCATAGAAACCCTAATTCTGATAAATAATGAACCTTTAACTAATCTAAGAGCATCAATGAAGATGTTACTCATATATGATGATGTTATGAGTTCAATTCACCTTAATGTGAATAGTAAACCCTAATTCAAGGGTGATGACATGTAATGTGAATAGTAAACCCTAATTCAAGGGTGATGACATGTAATTGTGAATAGTAAACCCTAATTCAAGGATAATGGCATGCTTGTGAGTATTAAACTCTATTTGATGTGAATTGGAGATTTAACTCTTATGACAAGAGTAGGAAGTATATTCCTTATTTTTGTATTACCTGTATCAGTTGTATTAACCATGCAGGTTCTGATATGAAGGTAATCATATCTAGGTATGGATGTTGATGTTACACTCATTAAAGGCATGTTATTAGCCTTATGAATAAGTAAGGTAATCTGATGCCTTGTCAGTGGCATCCCATGCTAATAATGGGCTGTGAGAGCCATGAATACCATCAAGGTCATGCCTTAGAGATGACTTGTGATGAGGATAATGAGAAATGATAAATTGATATGAGTTAGGCCTGTTACATTTAGTATTCTTCTTTTATAGCTGCTATGCTACTGTTATTGTTTGGAGAACAATGTATGCTGTTAAAGAATACTGAATGTACCTAACTAATCAAGTATAATGTAGAGCCCTGATCATAGATCCATCATTGTCAGAGATTAAGTGATGGTGAAACAGGTTTTCCTCAGGGAACTCCTGGAGCACATACTTTTGAGTATGTGGGGTACATGGATGTGTAGAACCTTACATCCTAGTGTAGGAAAGTGATGTAGATGTGTAATCCATCCATCCTTCACTATATTTCCATACCGTATCAGTGGTAGGTAAACATGAAACTCCTGATGATGAAGAAAGCACAGATATATGTATCAGTGGTAGGTAAATATGAAAACCTCCTGATGACGAAGACAGTACAGAACGCCACTGTGACTCTAGAATAGCGAAGGACCAGTTTACCCTGGTGAGCTATAGTAGTAGAGACACGAGATGTCCTACAAGTGATCCTCTTACTGACTGAGGAAGGTGAAGGTCATGAGAATCCGGCTCTCTTAATGACCTATGTATGATACTGATGTGACTTCTCAGCGATCAGTTTGAGTATGAGTGGTATGCCTCATCTCCACAGGGCATAATGTTGTTTGTAAAACATAATCAACCATGTAGTATAACTTGTTAGAGATGACTCCAAGTTAGTTGATTGATGTTACATTGCAATAATGTTTATATTCTCCATATCTCCTGAAATTGTAGAGATCTTGTTATACCTGCAACTGTTATTAATTACTTTGAAGGCTTTACTGCTTAAGATATTCTTTGATGTTATAGTAAAGCTTCTAGCGAAGAGTTATAACTCTCGCTGGGACAATTATGTATAATTGTCTCACCCCGTAGACTTCAACATTTTAGGTGGACGTCGGAGACAAAGGAACCAGTCTACAGGTGATCAGTCTCAGCAGCAGCAGCACCAGGGGCAGCAGTAATCTCAGGTGGAGATTGTCCTGCCATGTGGTGTAGTTAGAGTCAGTCCTATGTGTCCTCTGTACTCTCAGGTCTTGGAGTCTTTTGTATAGTGATCTTGAGATTTTGTATCTTGATGTATATAATTACTCAAGAAGTAATTATCCTGAGATGTAAACAGTTTATCTCTCTTTATGAAAGAAGCTTTTATGGATCCAAGCTCTTGTCTCGAAAAGTTTTAATTTCCCATGATTTTTGTCTTCCGCTGATTACCGATTCGCTTCCGCTACGTTTTAATCGTGTTTATGTCATGGTTTGGAGATCAGAGCCCACAACTGGTGGTATCAGAGCTCTAGGTCAGTTGAGTCTACAGAGGCATAGGACTTAGGATGTCGAGTCTACCTTTAGTACTCCTTCCTTATCTAATAGAATCTTCTGCTCCTCAGGAGAAGAAGATACATAAGAATGTCAGAAAATCACGATGAGTACGTGGCAGAGAGTAGTGCTAGTGCACCTCGAGGTGGTGCAAGAGTTCCGAGAATAGAACAACCTGCACCTGAGTCGTCAAGAGAGCCACCCCAGTTCGACCCAGCTGATATGAATAATCCAGCTGTACAGACGATGTTCGGGCAGTTCATGACTGCCATGACACACATAACCGATAGGATGCCCATTCCTGCACCTGGGGCACCTGTCCAGCCTGAAACACAAGGTATTGGTAAGACATTCGAACGACTTCGTCGTGTCGGAGCTACCGAGTACTTCGGGACTACCGACCCTGCAGATGCTGACTTATGGCTGACAAAGTTGGAGAAGGCTTTCAGGATTCTTATGATTCCGGAAGCTGAGAAGGTTAGACATGTTGTCTATCTTCTCAAAGGCAGTGCTGGTCACTGGTGGAACATGGAAGAGCAGAAGAGGCCTGGAGTAGAGTTCTCATGGGAAGAATTTCGTCGGGAATTTATCAAAAGATATTTTCCAAAGACTTTCCTAGATGAGAAGATCTCTCAGTTCGAGAGACTAAGGCAGGGTATGATGAACATTAGCGAATATGAAGCTAAGTTCATGGAGTTGCTGCGGTTCTGTCCGCACATGGCTGCTACGGATGAGGAAAGAATCAGAAGATTTGAAAAGGGTTTTAATTCTGATATGTCAACCCCTGTATCTACCTTAGAGAACCGAGAGAGATTCTCTACCTTCGTTGAGTCAGTCCGAAGGATAGAGAGATCTGTGGTTGAGAAGAGACAAACCCATAAAAGATATCCACAGTTCCAAGGTTCTTCATCTAGGGATTCCAAGAAACCTAGATTCTCTGCACCTAACCCTCCACCACCCAGATCGAGTTTTCAAACTCAATGGACACCAAGCAGAGGTAGAGGACGGAGTCAACCGCTTCAAGGGACGCACAGTTCTGCATCAGTGTCAGTTACTGGACCACCCAGACCACAGCAACAGGAGAAGAGTTGCTACAACTGTGGTAAGATGGGACACTTGATGAAGGATTGTCATTCTAGGCCTGTCGGTGTGACACAATAACCCCCGAGACAGAATCAACAGGGATCTCAGAATAGACAACATCAAGGAGCACCTCGAGGACGTGGACAAGCGTCTCAAGCTGGATCATCAGCACCACCTCAACACCAGGCGACTGTGAGGTTCTATGCTATGAACCCACCTGAGGCAGTGGTCAATCCACGGGTAGTGGCAGGTCAGATGAAACTTTTATATTCCGATATGTCTACATCCTGTGTTGTATCCATTCTGATTGATCCGGGTGCTACGCACTCTTTCATCACTCGTGAAGTGATTCGTAATTGCAATATGACTGTTAGTCATAGGACAGATAGTTTGTTGTTAGAAACTCCGTTGAGTGGGTCTGCCGTTTTGCAGGAGGTATGTTCTCCCTGCATCCTCTTCTTTTCTGACCATCGCATTCAAGTGGATCTTATACCACTTGATATGCAGGGATTTGATATAATCCTCGGGATGGATACCTTAGAAAGGTATAGAGTTGTCTTGGATTGTGAGTCCAAGTTGGCTGTGTTTGCGGATGAAAGCAACACATGGATCTTTCAAGGAGAAAGAAAGATTTTGCCCACCTGTCTTGTATCAGCTATGGTTGCTGATAAGCTGTTGAGGCAAGGATGTTATGCATTCTTAGCCCATGTGGTAGATGTTACCAAGGAAAGTTTCAATCCTGTTGAAGTTCCTGTAGTCAAGGAATTCGAAGATGTATTTCTTGAAGAACTTCCTGGTATACCACCACCTTGGGAGATTGATTTTGAAATCAATCTGATCCCAGATACGAAACCCATAGCTCAGACTCCGTATAGAATGGCGCCTGCCAAGATGGCAGAACTCAAGAAACAGCTTCAAGAGTTACTTGAGAGAGGTTTTATCCGACCGAGTACTTCACCTTGGGGTGCTCCGGTCTTGTTTGTTAAAAAGAAAGATGGGTCAATGCGGTTGTGCATCGACTACAGACAACTCAATAAAGTAACAATAAAGAATAAGTACCCTCTACCGAGGATTGATGATCTCTTTGACCAGTTGCGTGGTGCAACAGTCTTTTCAAAAATAGACTTGAGGTCTGGATATCATCAACTCCGTATTAAGGATAGTGACATATCCAAGTCCGCCTTTAGGACAAGATATGGTCACTATGAGTTCACGGTTATGTCGTTTGGACTAACCAATGCACCAGCTGCATTCATGGAACTCATGAATAGAGTTTTTCGACCTTTCCTTGATCAGTATGTTGTTGTCTTCATAGATGACATACTGATTTTTAGTAAGGATGCTCAGCAGCATGAGCAGCATCTTCGCCAAGCTTTGACCTTGCTAAGAGAACATAAGTTGTACGCTAAGTTTAGCAAGTGTGAGTTCTGGCTGCCAGAGGTATCTTTTCTTGGACATGTGATATCCGCCTCGGGAATTCGTGTTGACCCTACAAAGGTAGAATCTGTTCTATAATGGGAACAACCGAAGACACCGACGGAGATTCGAAGTTTCTTGGGGTTAGCTGGCTATTATCGAAGGTTCGTTAAGAACTTTAGCTCTATAGCTTTACCTTTGACCAAGTTAACCCGAAAAGATGTTCCTTTTTCTTGGAGTGATAAGTGTCAACAGTCTTTCCAGTTGCTGAAGGAGAGGTTGACAAGTGCACCTGTGCTAGTACTACCTGAACAAGGAAAAGGGTATATAGTTTTCTGCGATGCTTCCAAAAATGGACTAGGATGTGTGTTGATGCAGGATAAACAAGTGATTTCTTTTGCTTCCCGATAGCTTAAGAAACACGAGGAGAATTATCCAACACACGATCTGGAGTTAGCTGTTGTGGTTCATGCTTTGAAGATCTGGAGGCATTATCTCTATGGAGAGACAGTCCCGATTTTCACAGACCACAAGAACCTTAAGTATATCTTCTCTCAGCATGAGCTCAACATGAGGCAACGTCGCTAGATGGAGTTAATCAAGGACTACGACTGTACAATCGATTACCATCCAGGCAAGGCCAATGTTGTTGCAGATGCCTTGAGTAGGAAATCAGCAACATCAACCATGAATAGAGCACAACTAAACTCTTTAGTATGCTCTAGGAGAGATATGCTTATCTCTTTAAGGCAAGACAATGTACAGTTGAAGGTGTCATTGTTAGCCGGATTGTTGGCTGAGATGCATATTAAACCTACCCTAAGGGAGCAGATTAAAGAGGCACAACTAGGTGATGTTGCAGTTCAACATATAAGATCTGAGTATGGAAATGAGAAGCAAGATGGTTTTAATGACTCAGAAGATCAAGTAGCTTGTTATAATGGAAGGATGATAGTGCCAGGTGTGGACAACTCGAGAAAGTTAGTCCTAGAAGAAGCCCATTCTTCCATGTATGCTATGCATCCAGGGGGCACCAAGATGTATCGGAATTTGAAAGATCTGTATTGGTGGCCTGGGATGAAAAAGGACGTTGTAGAGTTTGTTCTGAGGTGTCCTGTGTGTCAACAAGTTAAAGTTGAACACCAGAATCCTGCAGGGACAATGCAACCTTTACCCATACCACAGTGGAAGTGGGACCATGTGACCATGGACTTTGTTGTTGGCCTACCCAGGACAAGCAAAGGACATGATTCCATTTGGGTAATTGTTGATAGGTTGACTAAGACAACACATTTCTTACCTGTCAAAGCAACCTATTCTACTGAAAGGTTATCAGAGTTGTATGTTAAAGAGATAGTGCGTTTGCACGGAGTTCCTGTCACAATAGTTTCTGACAGAGGTCCTCAGTTTACAAGTCGTTTTTGGGAACAATTACACCAAGCCTTAGGCACCAAGCTAAGGTTTAGTACGGCCTTTCATCCACAGACTGATGGACAGTCGGAAAGGACCATACAAACCTTAGAAGACCTGTTGAGAGCATGTGTTCTCCAGTTCACCAGAAGTTGGGATCTACACCTAAGTTTGATAGAGTTTGCCTATAACAATAGCTATCAGCATAGTATTGATATGGCACCTTATGAAGCCTTATATGGTAGACGTTGTAGGTCACCCTTGTGTTGGTTTGAGACTGGTGAGCACCAGTTGTTAGGTCCTGACCTGGTGCAGCAAACCACAGAAAAGATTAAAGTAATACAACATAAGATTAAGACTGCTCAGGATAGGCAGAAATCTTATGCTGACAAACGTCGTAGACCTTTAGAGTTCCAGGTTGGAGACAGAGTGTATCTCAAGGTCTCACCTTGGAAAGGGGTCCTTCGTTTTGGAAGTAAAGGGAATTTAGCTCCTAGATATATGGGGCCTTATCCAATCATCGAACGGATTGGAAAGGTAGCATATAGACTAGAGCTACCACCTGAGTTACAGCGGTTACATCCTGTGTTTCACATTTCTATGTTGAAGAAATGTCACCCCGACACCGAGACAGTTCTACAACCTATGGAGGTAGAATTGAATGATGATATATCCTATGAGGAGGGACCAGTGTCAATCCTTGATAAACGAATTAAAAAGTTAAAGAAGAAAGAGATAAGTCTTGTAAAAGTCCTCTGGAACCACCGTGGTGTTGAAGAAGCCACTTGGGAGTTAGAGGATGAGATGAGAAGGAAGTATCCTGCCCTTTTCTCTTAGTATGTTTTATTGATTTCGGGGACAAAATCCTTGTAAGGGGTGGATAATTTGTAACATCCCTGACCTGGGTTATGAGTTAACCCTAGGTATTTTGCCTAAATATGTGATTAAATCTTTTTGATTAACTCTGAGCATGTAATTAAGTTTCTCAGAAACATATATTTCAGTATTTGCTCCTTTTTATTTAAAGTTGTAGCATTGTTTTGATAATACAGGGACCTATGTGCAATTTACCCAGTTAAAAGGGTTAGCTTGCAATTTGCACATGTTGAGATGTTCCTCTGATGTTGAGACATCATGAGAATCTTTTTGGTAAAGTTTGAGGGATTTCCCAAGCTAGGGCACCAAGGTGCAGCTATGGAAGCAATCCCGGTGCTTGGAACCCTAATTTGGGGTAAAATGCAATTTACCCAAATTAAGGGATGCAAATTGTGAAATATGTCATCTAATGTATCTTTTTAGACTCTTGCCATCATTAAGATAAGAAATGATGAGGGAGTCACCTCAATTGAGTTATCAAGTTATGAAATATGCCTTGTGATTGAATAATCAGGGTATATGTGCAATATCTCTTTATGTATGTACCTTATTATTAGATTGTTCTTCTTTGCCTTTTCTTTTCTAGACCTTAAGATAAGGTTTGTCCTTATAATAAAGAGGAAGGGACGAGCAAGTAAAAGAAGGAGGGACCTAGTTGGAATTATGGACAACTTAAGAACTAATGTTGAAAATCCTACCCCTAGTATATATACCCTCAACTTCTCTAAGCAAGGGAACTTGCCCTTCGTTCCCTTCACTGTTCCATTTCACCAAAGACGACTAAAGACTGCCTTGGAGCTAAGGAGGACGACCAAGGGAAACAAGGTAGGTTTGGGACCCTTCTTCTTGCCTAATTCCATGGTTAGAACTCGAATTCAAGGTTAATTTGGTGACTAACTCATGAAATCCTATCTTTCTAGCCATCCCTTCTCATTTTTCCTTGGAGTTTTCACCTTGGCCAACCTGTGGGAACTCGAGGACGCCATTAGAGCTTGGATCTTGAAAGCTTGGAGCTCAAGAAGCAAGCTTTAGGCGGGTTTTATAACTCTAAGCCCATGCTTTACTATATACATCTCTTATATGCGGTTAGATGATAGTTCTTCATGTTTCCCTACTTTCCCTGCTATTTTTGCAAGCAAATCCATGGGATATCCGTACTGTTCTTGATCTAGATAATGAAGGCGTTATTTCCAAGAAAAACCCACCGCTTTTCACTTCCTTAAACGGTCTCACCAGCTTGCTCTCTCAGTCTCAAGACCGCGAGGTGAGCAAACGGTCTCGAGACCGCGACATGGAAAACGGTCTCCAAGACCATTTGGCCCCGTTGACCGAGCGTGGACCGTATAAGAAATCTGTTCCAAATTATATAGGTTAATTACCCTCAACATTTGGGAGGCTAACTCCAAAGGAAACGGGAGATATGACCTTTTTAAGCAACACTTTTAAATGAATTTATTCCTGATTCTCAAACGGTCTGAAATTGCCTTTTTGGGCAAACGGTCTCAAGACCGTGTAAGGTCGTTGGCCAGGCGTTGACCGTATGAGATTACTGTTCAAAATAATGTTAGTTAACAACTCACCAAGTTTGATGGTCTAATTCCAAACGGGCTAAGAGTTGAAAGGTGAATACTAGGGCTAACTCTAGGTGAAATCAGTACTGAAATTATGGTAACCTAATTAGGGTTTTTAGGGTTGATTGACCTAAACGGTCTCAAGACCGTTTAGGGGACACCCAAACGGTCTCAAGACCACGAGGGCAATCAACCAAGACTGTTTGGAGGTCTGGGGTCAAGATTAGTTGACCTATTGAAGGTACAATTACACCAAATTACATTGCAATTAAATATTGATATAACCCTCAACTCAATTGACCCAACCTTGATGAATTTGCACTAGAATCCAAAATTGGATGGGCAAACGGTCTCAAGACCGTTTGGAACTCATCCAAACGGTCTCAAGACCGAGAGAAAAATCACCCAAGACCGTTTGAAGGTTTAGGGTTAAGTAAATTGACCAATTGAGGACCTATTTGCAAATAAGTTATCAATTTAATCAAAATGCTGTTTTGTGGATCAATCATGGTTCAACCCCTATCAAATCACCTTGGACTTTGATGAAATCTTGGGAAAATGGTCTCAAGGCCATGTGGGGTCCACCCACATGATCTCAAGACCGTTTGGGCCAAGTTTGGGCCCATTTGGAGCTCAAATGAAGGGTTCAACCTTGTGTTGGGTCACATTGTTGAGTGTTGATGGGTGAACATTGATAGACCCTAATTGAATCGACTTCAACCCTAATTGGTCAACCCTTGAGGGTCAATTGAATGACCAAGTGGTCAAACATAATCTTAATTGACCCAATTCATAAGTGGTCATCATAGTTTTGACCTTTTGAGGGCTTCAACATGAGTTGACATTATCGGGTGTATCATTGAATCTTGTTGATGGACCAAGTGGTTGAGACCATGTGAGCTCGCGGTCTCAAGGTCGAGAGGAGGCTCGCGGTCACAAGGTCATGAGGAGGGTCACGGTCTCAAGGTCGTGAGAGGGCTCACGGTCTCAAGACCACGAGGGGCCTCGTGGTTATGGGGTCAAAGAAGGGCAAACGGTCTTCATGATCTTCGCGGTCTTAACCTCATTTGGAGTCTTCGCGGTCTTGAATCAATGGAGGGCTCGCGGTCTTGGAGGAGGAAGAGGCCTCGCGGTCCTGAGGTCAAAAGTGACCAAACGGTCTACACATCCTCGCGGTCCTAATGTCAATTGGTCAAAAGGTCAACTCAACCAATGGGTCTCAAATCGATTGAGGGTTGATGGTTGAGATCAATCAAGATAATTCAAGGTTGACTTCTTTCAATCGATTGATGATATAAATGGTTCAATGTTGCCCTAATCAAACCCTAATGATAACCTAGGATATTAAGGGGTTAATGGACTAAGGTTTTGACCATGATGATGATCAATGGGGTGAATTACCAAAATATCCCTGAAGGGTAAATTAAGTAATACCTTGATCAAATCAAACCCTAATCACATGATGGTGATGTTTTGGGCTATGTTAGCCTATGATGACTTAATCCAACCTGATTTAGAGTGATGTTGATATCACCTAACATTATGATGAGAGAGAAAGTACTTATAGAGAGAGAAAGTACTTCTAGAGAGAGAAAGTGCCCTTTTTAGGTGAAAACTCAATTAAAGCATCTCCAATGCACAGGAAGGAGCATAATTAGGGTATGATCCACCTGTGTGAGATCATAGAAACCCTAATTCTGATAAATAATGAACCTTTAACTAATCTAAGAGCATCAATGAAGATGTTACTCATATATGATGATGTTATGAGTTCAATTCACCTTAATGTGAATAGTAAACCCTAATTCAAGGGTGATGACATGTAATGTGAATAGTAAACCCTAATTCAAGGGTGATGACATGTAATTGTGAATAGTAAACCCTAATTCAAGGATAATGGCATGCTTGTGAGTTTTAAACTCTATTTGATGTGAATTGAAGATTTAACTCTTATGACAAGAGTAGGAAGTATATTCCTTATTTTTGTATTACCTGTATCAGTTGTATTAACCATGCAGGTTCTGATATGAAGGTAATCATATCCAGGTATGGATGTTGATGTTACACTCATTAAAGGCATGTTATTAGCCTTATGAATAAGTAAGGTAATCTGATGCCTTGTCAGTGGCATCCCATGCTAATAATGGGCTGTGAGAGCCATGAATACCATCAAGGTCATGCCTTAGAGATGACTTGTGATGAGGATAATGAGAAATGATAAATTGATATGAGTTAGGCCTGTTACATTTAGTATTCTTCTTTTATAGCTGCTATGCTACTGTTATTGTTTGGAGAACAATGTATGCTGTTAAAGAATACTGAATGTACCTAACTAATCAAGTATAATGTAGAGCCCTGATCATAGATCCATCATTGTCAGAGATTAAGTGATGGTGAAACAGGTTTTCCTTAGGGAACTCCTGGAGCACATACTTTTGAGTATGTGGGGTACATGGATGTGTAGAACCTTACATCCTAGTGTAGGAAAGTGATGTAGATGTGTAATCCATCCATCCTTCACTATATTTCCATACCGTATCAGTGGTAGGTAAACATGAAACCTCCTGATGACGAAGAAAGCACAGATATCTGTATCAGTGGTAGGTAAATATGAAAACCTCCTGATGACGAAGAGAGTACAGAATGCCACTGTGACTCTAGAATAGCGAAGGACCAGTTTACCCTGGTGAGCTATAGTAGTAGAGACATGAGATGTCCTACAAGTGATCCTCTTACTGACGGAGGAAGGTGAAGGTCATGAGAATCTGGCTCTCTTAATGACCTATGTATGATACTGATGTGACTTCTCAACGATCAGTTGGAGTATGAGTGGTATGCCTCATCTCCACAGGACATAATGTTGTTTGTAAAACATAATCAACCATGTAGTATAACTTGTTAGAGATGACTCCAAGTTAGTTGATTGATGTTACATTGCAATAATGTTTATATTCTCCATATCTCCTAAAATTGTAGAGATCTTGTTATACCTGCAACTGTTATTAATTACTTTGAAGGCTTTACTGCTTAAGATATTCTTTGATGTTATAGTAAAGCTTCTGGCGAAGAGTTATAACTCTCGCTGGGACAATTATGTATAATTGTCTCACCCCGTAGATTTCAACTTTTTAGGTGGACGTCGGAGACAAAGGAACCAGTCTACAGGTGATCAGTCTCAGCAGCAGCAGCACCAGGGGCAGCAGTAATCTCAGGTGGAGATTGTCCTGCCATGTGGTGTAGTTAGAGTCAGTCCTATGTGTCCTCTGTACTCTCAGGTCTTGGAGTCTTTTGTATAGTGATCTTGAGATTTTGTATCTTGATGTATATAATTACTCAAGAAGTAATTATCCTGAGATGTAAATAGTTTATCTCTCTTTATGAAAGAAGCTTTTATGGATCCAAGCTCTTGTCTCGAAAAGTTTTAATTTCCCGTGATTTTTGTCTTCCGCTGATTACCGATTCGCTTCCGCTACGTTTTAATCGTGTTTATGTCATGGTTTGGAGATCAGAGCCCACAGAGAGAGTCCTAAATGTATCTTATTTCGAGTCAAATCCTGAGACATTGTCCAGGAAGTCACACTAATCCGGGAGTCCTCGTACTCCGACTAGCGGTGTGGAGGAAAATCTTGCCAGCCCCCGGATGTGATCCTTTTCTAGACACCTCTGTCATTCAAAAAATCCTCTAATAACTCCCTTGGGTTCTACGAAGTTTGTAAAATTTAATAATTATTAAAGATTAAATGAGGAACTTGGCTCTGATACCAAATGTAACGACCCCGCCCCCCGGTAACCCCCAATTAAGGGAGACCAAAAGGTCAGAGCCATTATCTCAATTAACAAGATCAAAGGATCGACAAATAATCAATAACAATTATCAAATTCTACCAACTAAACTGAAAGGATGTAATGAAATAAAACTTTGCATACCTTTTTTCAAAACTTGGATGTCTACTTCTATCCACATCTGGAGTCTATTCTAACTAATCCTCCTTTTTACTTTAGTTCTTATTTAATTCCACATATGCCACTTTACTATTTGTCCTTTTCAATCTTGAACCTAAAACGCTGACAAACAAACGTCGGTCAGCATATCGAAATATGCCAGTATGTGGGGACAACCAAAATTTCACAAATCTGGCTAACAATCTAAATATCACAATCAAGTTAATTAACAAGCCAATTTACGCTTTCAGTATGACATTCTCCACCGCTTTTTCCCTAACCCTGGCATACCCACCTTAGGGTTTCTCTTTTACCAATGACTTAAGGCCACCTTATCAATCTCGAGCTTGGTGCCTAGGGTCACCTCTCATGGTGCCCTTTAGTCATGCAACATAGATCACCTTCTCATTCCCGAGCTTGGTGTTTGGGGTCACCTCTCATGGTGCCCATTGGTCTTCCCTCCTGGCTTGAACTTTTTGCACCATCTATCAGGGTGGCATGTAGGTGCGAGAATACACACTTTACTTATAGTTGTGATAATTGTAGTGACTTTATAATTTGTAATTATGAACATCCAAACTGGTTAATTGCAATCAATGTGATCAATTCATCCAGAAAACCTTTGGGAAACTAAAGCGATTAACCATAATTAACCACATACCTGTCAAGATGACTTGAGTGTAGAAATAAATCAAACAAGCAAGGAACCAAGCAAGCACACACAAGTTGTTCCTGAAATATGCATCCAATTATCCTATCATTAATCATGCCATCAAGATCTATTAAACCTAGCTCGCTTCCTAGGGTTTCTATTCTAATTTCAGGGTTTCCATTGCAATTAGGGTTTCACTTCATTATACTATTTTAAACCCTAATTATCTCATCAATTCTTCACAAAAGATATTAAGGTTATCTTTTAACAACACATAACCCTAATTTCATATTAAAGGCACAATTAGATATCAATTAATTCCATTATGCTCTTCATACTAAAACTACCAAAATTATCCTTTTTATTCATGACAGGATCATTATGCTCATTTATCATCAATTCATAGTTCATTATGGTCTAATTCACATATGAACTCTATTTGTCATTAATTCTACCTTTATTCATTAGAAAACCCTAATTCCTACATTAAGGGTATTTATCCACAGTTAAGAACTTTTATACTCGAGATAGCTTAGAACATCATATCTCAGCTTTATTCATGAATTTAAACAATTAAAGCCATTATGAATCATAATTACTAATATTAGGGTTTCAAGGCCCATTAATGCTCATTTATGCACATGGAAGCCTAAATTAAACCAATTATATTCAAAGACCATCCTTTTAGATTTACTATGTCCTTTTTATTAACCACAAGTTAAGATCAACTATAAACATCCATATAACCCTTCCAAATCATTAATCAATAAAGATTAGGGTTCTTTTTGGTCGGTCGAAAACTCGTGGTGCTTTTTTTGTATTTTTCTTTTTCGTTTCTGTACAATGCATTCCATCTTCAGCTGAAAATGGAAAAATAAAAAGAATAAAAGAGGAAGTAACTATACAGAGAACTCTAAGAAAGAGAGGAAGGAGAGGGAAAAATCTGAACAACAGGAACACTCCAACTCCTCCAGATAAAGAATCTTCAGGAACACTCCAACTCCAACAGATGAACAAACTTGTCATTTGACAAGAAGACCAAAAAATCCAAACCAGATCAACCCATCAAACCAGCCATCAGCAGATCAGCAAAGAACTCCAGAGGGGCATAGCATCACAGGAACTCAGCCACAACAGCAACACATGGCAACCTTTCAATTCTTCAAATAAGCTCAGAAGATATATCATCACCAAGCAGGACAGAAATAGGACACAACTCAAACTTCAGCAAATCTGTCTCATGCTAAATGGCTATACACCAAGCAGAACAGAATTGAGACAGAAGAGAAAACATCACAACTCAATCTTCAGCAAAACTGTCTCATGTAAGACTGTCCATCAAACGAATCAACACAACAGCAGCAAGATTAATGAACTAAGCTGAGCTTCCATCATAACACCAGCCAGGAATACAAACAAAGCATCCCGAACCAGCCAATCTTCAACAAGAACAACGTTAAAAACTGCAGAACGTAGAACTACAGCAGCTTCAAAAATGGTCAAGCTCAGAACAACGACCAACCACCATGATAGAAAGGGAGGGGAGCGTCGACATCCACGCAGACACGCAGGATGGTGACTCGACCCTCACTTCAACCATCAAAAATGGTGAGAGGGGAGCGTCGACATCCATCGTAGGATGGAGACTCAACCATCACCAAATAGAGTAGAAACAACATCAAAACTTGCATCACTACAATAACAACGAGGAGAATGCAATCTCAGCAACCTAACAACATTCGCAGCAGACAAAGAACCAACCACCAGAAAACCATAACCAGACAACGAGCAGCAAGAAAACATAAACCCAGGCCTCCATAATCCGTCCAACAAACCAAACAGAAAGAAACTCTAGGAACTGCCAACGGATGAGCTACCACAGAATACCAGCTCCTTAGAAGACAACGCCAACAGCTCCATAACCCAACAGAACAGACTGAAAAGAAAAAATTCTGTAGGAGAACAGCCAACAGAGGACATCAACCCTGTGTAATTAATTGATGATGATGTAAAAATCAGAATCAATAATCTTCCAAAGAGTAAGCACATCTTTGTGGATATTATCATGAACCCTCCTATTCCTTTCAGACCAACAGTGATACACAATAAGAGGGATAATAACCCCAGCTTTCCTCTCCTTCATATCAGCAACAGAAATCCAACTTAAAGGAATACTTTCAATAAGCTTATCTTTCAAAGCACAGTTCCACAAAGCCTTGGTGAACCCACAATCAAAACAAATATGATTCATATCCTCATAGCCTTCCATACAAAGAATACAAATCAAAGCAATAGAAATCCCTCTTCTTCTCATATAGTCATTAGTTGGAATTTTATTATGAATAGCTTTCCAAGTAAGCAGCTTCGCATTCATACTACTTTTTGACTTCCAGAGCCATTTAAAAATGTTTTTCTCATTGCCTTTATGTCTGATCATCTCCCAAACATTCTTAATCTTAACATCACTTTGGCCTTTCAACAAAACTCTATCTCTGCAACCTTCAGCAATCTGAACTTTACTCAACTTTTCAAGCACTGCCGAGGAACACCTCGATTCCTTAATACTCCAATTCCCATCCTTGATAATAGAGTTTAGCTTAGCACCAATGGGGATGCTAGCCCTAATAGAAATCCCTTTCTCAACGAATTCATGAAAAAAATTACCGTTAAACCAAAGATCTCCCCAAATATCCACATTACTGCCATCACCAATTTTAATTTCAACCAAATTCAAAAGACTACTCCTCATACGAATCACATTGTTAAACATCCAGGAATAGTTTACAGAATTTTCAATCAACCAGAAAGAAACCTTCCTTAAGTATTTCTCACTAATCCAATTAACCCATAAGGAATCCTTTTTCCTAGCCACATCCCATGTGTTCATGATGAGACAAGCTTCTGCCACCTCTCTACTCTTCCTGATACCAAGAACCCCTTCGTTCTTGGGTAAAGTGATGGTATCCCACTTCAACAAATGGATATTCTCTTTATCATCATATCTCCCCCAAATAAAATTCCTACACATCCTGTCAATCTCATCAAGAATAGAATAAGGGATAGGGAAAGATAACACCCAGTAGATGTACATAGTAGAAAGAGTCGATTTGACTAGTTCTACTCTTCCTGTAAAAGATAAAGTTTTAGCTTTCCATCCTTCCATCCTTCTTTTCATTCTATCCAAAAGCTTCTCATAGTGTTTCTTGCTTAACTTACCAGAGAACAGAGGCATACCCAAGTACTTAGTATCATCCATCTTGCCAATCTTAATACCCAAAATATTAGAAATATCCTCAGCTTCACGAACATGTTTCATAATGAGCATACTTTTATTTTTATTAACACATAAACCAGACATAGATCCAAACTTGTCCAAAAGTTGCTTTATACCTTCAGCACTACTGTTATCGGCTCTAGAAAACAACATTAAGTCATCAGCGAAGATCAAATGAGAGCAACTCAAATTGTTAGAGACCTGGATAGGCGAGAAAGAATTATCCATCTTTATCATCTCTGACAAACCCTGCATAGCGATAGTAAACAAATATGGAGCTATCGGGTCCCCTTGTCGCACCCCATTAGAAGGAAAAATAGTTCTTGAAGCTTCACCATTTACCAAAATTTGATAAGAAGAAGTCCTAAAAATCACCTCAATCCATCGAATCCATTTATTGGAGAACCCCATTCTGCACATGATAGAGAAAAGAAACTTCCAACTTACAGAATCGTAAGCTTTAGATATATCGGCTTGAATACACATACTTTTCCCATTCTTCCTCATGATATCGCTAATGATTTCATTAGTCAACAGAGTAGCTTCTTTGATACATCTTCCCTTGACGAAGGCATACTGATTAACATCAATAATAGAAGGAAGACACTCCTGCAACCTGTTAGAAAGAATCTTCGAGATGAGTTTATAGAAAATGTTACATAAAGCTATAGGTCTCCAGTTAGTAATCAGAGAATTGTCAGTTACCTTAGGTAACAGCGTAAGATAAGTCCTGTTAGCTTCTTTCAACATATTGTTATTCGTAAAGAACTCTTTCACAACACTAAACACATCATCACCAATAACTTTCCAAGAAGACTTATAAAAGTAATCGTTAAACCCATCCGGACCAGGGCTTTTATCAACATTTAAGTTCTCAACAACTTCATCCAGTTCCTTCTTAGTAACAGACCTCGTGAATAACTCATTCTGCTTCTTATAAATTTTAGGACCATTCCATTCCCCCTTCCAAACCTCACCATAATTGTTACTACAGAAAATTCCTTCATAATGCTCAACAATAGCATTTTTAATCATATCATAATCCTTCGTAATAGTACCATTAATATTGAGGCAGTTAATCGAGTTCCATGCTCTTCTAGTCTTCATTGAAGAATAAAAAAATTTAGTATTCAGATTTCCTTCCTTCAACCACAGAGATCTTGAATTTTGTCTATAGAGTCCTCCTCCCAAATAGAGGCCAACCTAGCCTCTTTCCTCAAAGCATTAGCAATCATTCTCAAACCAGCATCAGTTGGATTAAGATCAACTGCCTTTTGGTCTTCTAGAGCACTATGATTTGCCACAACAGTGTTTTCCATAACATTTCCAAACTCCTTTTTATTCCACTCTTTTAGAATATTTTAAAGATTCTCCAGCTTTCTGTACAGCCTAAATATAGCATGACCATCGACTTCCTTCTTCCAACTTCCCTCCAGAATGTCCTAAAAATCTTTATGATTAGCCCAACTATTAATAAATCTGAAAGGAGATTTATACTTCCGAGGCTCCCCAATCGTTAGCATGATTCTATTATGATCACTAATAGTATTCGAAATGACTTCACCATAAAACTGGTTATGCTTAGTTTGGAACTCCACATTATAGAGAATTCTATCTATTTTAGTAGTGACAAAATTGTCTCCTTCTTGATGGTTGCTCCAGGTAAAACGAGGACCAGAGATATCCATATCCAACATACCACTATGAAGCATGAAGTTATTAAAGTCTTCCATAGACTTTTTTGAAGGAGGTTGCAGCCCAATCTTTTCATCATTCTTCCTCACAGCATTAAAGTCCCCAAGGACAACCCACGAACCACAATTCATCAAATTATTGTTTTCCAAGCTCCTGCACAAACCTCCCCTATCATAATCGTCATTATGCCCATACACAGCCGTGACATTAAGAAACAAATCTTCCTTCTCGAGCCTGAAATGGATAGTCTGATCAGATTCCTCAATCTTCATCACCTTACAATTCTCCTCCTCCCAAATGATGACAATGCATCCTAAAGCATGAGACCTATTATTAGAAATCCACTTATACTCTCCAAAGAACTTTCTCATAACCTTTTCAATCTTGCCAAATCTAAGCTTAGTCTCCACAAGGACAAAAACATCACATTTTGCCCTTCTCACCTCCTCTTGGACACTAAGGAGCTTATTACTAATGCCCCTTACATTCCAAGAGGAAATGGTACACGAAGGATTCATTTATACACTTCGGCTGTTGAACTGACAGCCTCAGTGTTTTCAGAGTTTAATTCCAGTTCACGTGGGACAAGGGCTGATGTTAGACTATCGATTCGTATTCAGTTTACCCTGACATTTTGGCGGCACTTTCTTCCTAGCCTTTCTCACCATGCAATTAACAAAACTTGACAAAGCTTGAGAACTCCCATCACTGTTAGGTGATTCTTTAGACACATTAGTTATAGGTGTATGAATTATAGAACCAGAAATAACCTCTACCATCGAAGACAACTCCTTCAGTCCACTAGGCATAACTGTAATAACGTCATTTAGTTCACTATCCTTACTAATAACATCCTTCATGACACAATCAATCTTCTCTGCAAAGACCACTCCTTCATTCACCTCCTTCGATAATTTTTCATCCTCTATAACCAGATCCTCATGCATCTGAATTGCAGCTCCGCTTCTTATTTCCTCCTCGTCCTCTATCTCTTCAACAATGAATTCATCATTAGCATTACTCTTTCCCTTAAGAATTTCTTCAAACACCTCAGCATCCTTTTTCTTCTTGACTTCCCAGATCTTTGTTGTTCTCAAGTCCTTCGAATTCAGTGCATGTGTTACTGAAGGCAACTCGCATTCATCACGCCCCAAATATCCACATTGAGAGCACACATACGGAATCCAGTCGTACTCAAACGCAATGCAGTGCTCAAGACCTTCATCGCTTCTGAGAATCAGTTTATCAGGATACTCTGCCTCTCTATTCATTCTCACCAGTATTCTCGCGATATCTATCCTTCTTAGCTTTAACGTCATCTCGTCAATCCTCATCGGAACACCAAGATAAGAACCGATTTTGTTGAACATTCTCAAATCCCAAAGCTCCATCGGAAGATTTCTTACATTAACCCAGACCGGAACATCAGACAGAACAATCTTTGACTGCTTCACCTCCATTTGCCATCTTCTCACCACCACATGTCTACTTTTAACGTACCATTCGCCTTTGAGAACACACCTCAAATCCTCTTCATTCTCGAATCTTATCAGAAAGAATCCATTCCCTCTATCGAAGATTTCGAAGAAACCAGTAGTATTCCAGATATTCTTGAAATAGTTCACCAGTGTCGGGATATGAGGATCGAAATCAATAACATATCCTATTAAACACTTGCTCCACTTTTCCCCATTTTCCTCTGCCTCCGATTTAGGATATACCAGTTTCCCTTCTGACAAAACTATGCTTATCTTCTTCAGATCTGAAGCTCCTCCACCCGTACTCGGCTTGAAACTCTCCCAGCTGATAGGTTTGTTCACATGATCAGTATGTGATGTGCTCCCCTTGACCATGAGTTCACCAGAAATCTTATCCCTTCGCCTGAAACCACCCCAAGGAGGTGAACGACGAGATGTCGTCGCACCCTTGGTTGCCCTTACGATCGCAGCGTCGGGAGCTCGGGGGTCAGCCATCGTTATTTCATAACAAGATTAGGGTTCTTTTAATAGATAAACCATTAAAGATAGCTTCTTCACATACTTTTTGAATTGAAAGCAGAATTAGGCTTCAATTACATTTTTATTGCATTCCTCATTTTCTTCTGATCAATTTTCTTGGATTAAGTTCCTTCATCTGACCTTCCTACTAATTACTACACATTTTGCAATAAAAAGGCATTTTCTGGATTTTCTAGTTAGAGAGGCTAATTACCTTTCTTTTTGGAAAAATGAGGGATGTCAGATCACTATCGCGGTCAGTGGTTGACCCAATCTTGCGGCTGAGGTTGCTCACATCCAGTTTCTCTGAACTGAAGGCGCACACGATCATGGGTCGTGGATATCCTTTATCAGTCTATCGTGGACCTAGATCTAACACCCCCCTCTTTTCTTCTTCCTCGCACTGAAGCGAGTAGCAAGCTCGCGGTCAACCCAATGGTTGACTCTAAGGTTCTAGCCACCTGCGAGCACGCCGATCGCCTAGGGAGCTTCGCCTCCCTCTTCCGAACTCAGCCACAACATCAATTGCTCACGAAAACCTTGCTACGATCACCTCCTACCCGCCGGACTCCGGTGAGGTTCTCTCAGACGATAGGGGTGCCGTTCAGGGTAGAGGACAGAATTGAGGGCACAGAAACATTCCTCTCGGCTTGCTGCAGAGCTTAGGGTAGCAAGAAAGCACGCTGGTACCCCCTTTCATCCTCCCCTATATATAGGGTCATCTGAGTAGTCCTACGATTTGGGGACTTCTGTTCTTGTCGACGATCACACCCAAAAATTGGGTTAGTCCTTCTCGGAATGAACTCCTGAGGGTGATGGATTCATCCACACCTCAGGTTATGGCCTAAAATGCGAGCCAATTAGGATTTAAAAATCCTGATATCCCCTGCCCTCTTTCCTTTTGTGAAACCAGGAGGATGATGCACAACTAGCGTTATATCGCTGGTCCTCTGGACCACACGGGGTATCCAATGACTATCATCACTCCCCTATTTCCAAATTCTTAAAAACGAAGGAAAAATGGTTTTTAACTTGGGAAAATCATATCTCTCTACTTGTTTAATATTTTTCACTCAAACTTTAGAGGAAACTCTATCTTGGCAGTATCTACTGGAGTACCAAATTTGAAAACCAAATTCCAAAGGAAAAGTGTGTTTCCTTCACATGCAAGTTATTCATTAATAAAACCAAATTAATTGATATTTCCTCTTTCTTTTTCCATTATCTTGGCATCTTGGATTCCTTGGAACTCAAGGAACCCTAAAGGCACAAAATCCCATCTCAGGGAATATTCCTTTAACTTTTTATTTTATCCTTTCTCCCTTTCTTTCTTATTCCTTTATTAAGATATTTCTTTTCAAGGATTTCTCTTAATCTTTCATTTCCTTTTTCCCTCTTTTCATATTTCTTTTATTAGAAATCACATAGAAACAAAATTTATTTAATTGTGGTCATTATTTCCACTTTCTAGAGTTTTCTATGTATTTCTCTTTATCACTTTGCTTAATATCCATCAATGGATTAATCTAATAATAGGAATCACGCAATTCCTATCCAAAGGAATATGTGCAAGGAAACCCATCCTTTGAAACAAAGCTTACAACCTTTTTAATTAAGCTCAAATTCACAAAATCATTATATTTCAATTATGAAAACACATGCAAAATTGAGGTTGCAACAAAACCCTCGGTAGGTAATAAATGGGAAAACTGAGGAATTATATAGGTGAAAAATTAATAAGAAAATATATAATAAATAGTATGAGTTCCATCATTAATCGGGGAGTAACCTTCATCAGGAATTTTATATGAGCGATCAAAAATAGAGTTCTAACACCCTGTTGACCCATTTTTTTACATGAATGGGTCAAGTTATATGAGTCGATATACAATTGAGGTTGTGTTGTCCCAGACTGATAGCTCATCCCCGATAGAGAAGAGAGGGTGTGGGCTTGCTAAGAGTATCATGGTAGAGGCACGAACGTGGGGGGATTGGGGAGTCATGTGTTGATTCAAAAAACTTGTTGTTGGCTAATTATTTTGAGTGTTGGATAGCTGATGGAGTTAGGACTTACACCAAAAGATTTTCAGTCTTCCAATGGGAGTCCCAGAATTCTATCACCAAAAACCCTAGAGAGGATTGATGTCTTCCCTAGGTTTACCTAGAACTGGTGCTTAGATAACAACTCCAACCCCATAAGAGTATGGAAGCCTTATCATAGTACAGATTTAGGATCGAACCCAAAAGACAACGGTCTTGTTGCAAGCAACAAGATGGAAAACATACATCACTTCACTTAGTTATTTTACTAATTGGCACTTATATCAAAAGGTTGGGTTTTGATTGGTTTTTAGACTAAAGCATGAAAAGTAAATAAAGCAAGTAAAACTAAGATTTAACAAATGATGATGAATCACTGGGGTTAAGCAGGTATTTACCACCGCTACACATGCATTGTATATGTACTAAGCAAGCAAGACTTATAAGCCAGATGCATGGATGTTCCACAAGACCGATGCCTTATAAGACAAGAGCGATGCATTGCATCCAAGGATGTTCCACAAGACCGATGCCTCGTAAGACAAGAGCGATGCATTGCATCCTTCGATGTTCCACAAGACCGATGCCTTATAAGACAAGAGCAATGCATCGCATCCTTCAAGGGTTAAGTAGCTCTCATTCAGTACATTTCTACGTGTCAATGAAGATATGTAGTCTTCCAAAGAGAGAATCTTACTCAACCTCATGAAACGTGCATCTAAAACTAACAAACGAGCGATAATTATCAAATCGAATAGTATCTTTGTAGGCCTAGTCTCCTATTCGGATAACCTAGCTACGAGAAGTGTGGGAATGTTGCAACGCCAGCCATTCCCGATCAAATGGTCACATGCTTTACATCATTCCCCTCACAAAGTGTGTTCCTCGACTTACCAAGGTTACTTCCATACAGATGGAAGTGCAACGGATGATAGTGAGTTTACTCCACTCTTTGAGATACACTCCTAGACACCGAAACAGATGCGTGGTGGATACACACACCAGAAACCAACACTAAATCGGTATTCGAGTCTCGAGAGCGGTCATAGACAAACCACAACAAAAGACAATAGATGCATACAAGAATGTGGCCATCATTCAAGCATGTATGAAACGATTTAGTATTAAAACGAAAGGATAACATCTTTTTAGTACATAGTACAAAACATGGGCAGCGGGGCTAGTCCCCGCGCCCCAGTGGATGGAACTACTCGCTCCTCATAGAGGGAACAACAAAGGAGGGGGCAAGAAGAGATAGAAAGAACATCATCTCCACTGAGGAGAGAAGGTTGAACCCTTGGTGGAGAGAGAAACGATCTTCACCCTTCGTGACTTGCTTGACGACGGATCTTCTCCTCTCACCTTCTTTATTGATGAGAGAGAAGGTAGCTTTGCAATGGAACGTGAGTCTCAGACCGGCAGTCTCGAGCGGTGGATGGAGTTGTTCTGGTAGTAGAGAGACAACCTCTGGACGTCTGAACCCCCTCAGGGATGGCCCTTGAGGTCTTATTTATAGGCCTTGAGTGAGGTCAAACGGTCTGGAGACCGTTTGGGTTCAAACGGTCTTGAGACCGTTTGGCGTCAAACGGTCTTGAGACCGTTTGGCGTCAAACGGTCTTGAGACCGTTTGGCGTCAAACGGTCTTGAGATCGTTTGGCGTCAAACGGTCTTGGGACCGTTTGAACTCCATGCGGTCTTGGGACCGTTTGGCTTCATGCGATCTCGGGACCGTTTGAACTCCATGCGGTCTCGGGACCGTTTGAACTCCATGCGGTCTTGGGACCGTTTGGCTTCATGCGGTCTCGGGACCGTTTGAACTCCATGCGGTCTTGGGACCGTTTGGCTTCATGCGGTCTCGGGACCGTTTGAACTCCATGCGGTCTTGGGACCGTTTGGCTTCATGCGGTCTCGGGACCGTTTGAACTCCATGCGGTCTTGGGACCGTTTGGCTTCATGCGGTCTCGGGACCGTTTGAACTCCATGCGGTCTTGAGACCGTTTGGCTTCACTCGGCCTTGAGGTTGGTTTATTCTTTTATGATTTTTTTGTGCTTTTTCTGCAAGTGTAAAAGGAAAAAGTTAGTTTGATGATGTATTTACAAAAAGGGGTAAAATTAGGTTTATGTATCGTATAAACATAAAAAGAGTATGGAAAACTAAAGAAAAAAGACTAAGATAAACTACTAAAATAGGAGGTTATCACCCCCCCTAACTTAGAGTCTAGCTTGTCCTCAAGTTAGATAGAGCTGAGACATGAAATGGCGAGGCGATCTTAGTTAGGGTCTCCATACTCTTGCTTCAATTCTTGACCTGAGTTCCCCAGGGGTCATATCGAGGCTTATTGCATGCCTTGATTCTTTTGGATTTCGAGAGTTGCTTGGATCTCAGGGTTTTTCCGTATCTCAAAATTTGCCTTGGGACCACATTTATTTTGTGCATGCCGTTGACTCTAATCAACTTTATACCTCTCTGGAAACCTACTGGAAGCTAGAGAGGGTATGAGGGTTGGCTAAAGGCTTTGAAGTGTAGCTCCCCTTCGAGTGGGGGAGGGGCTGTCTATGCTTTTTAGGATCTCACTACCGGGCACGACACATCTGCCTTTATGAGGGCAGCTGAATGTACCGGCCGGGCAAGTCCTTTATGAGCCTTTTCATATACTTGGAACTTTTAGGGTTTCACTACCGGACGCGACACATCTGTCTTTGTGAGGGCAGCGGAATGTGCCGGCCGGGTGAGCCCTTTATCAGTTCTTCATATAGGTCCTTATGCGTGGCACAACTCTCATGATTTTATTCGTCTCTCTGGCTTTTATTCAAAAACTCACAGGCTTGGGTTTTGGAATGAGGATTTATTTTGGGCGGCCAAGCCTCTTTTATTTTGAAGAGAGGAAAGCTGTTCTTAAAGTTTTTCAGCATGCACTTATTTGGTTTGTGGTCCACTTGCAGAACTTTTTGATTCGGAAGTTGCCTAATTTCCCTCTCATCCTCAAGATCTCGGCTTATTTCTGCCCTGATTTTGACCTGTGGAGAGTCAGATATAGAATTGAAGCAAAAAATATGGGATCCATAGTAGGTGGAAATTGATAAATCGTCATTTGATGTCTGAGTGCTATTTACTTGCAGAGACTAACATGATTCTAGGGTTAGTTGAGGTGACTATTTTTGAAAAAGAATTGTGAAAAGAATTAAGACTTAAAGAATTGTAAAAAGAAAAAATTTTAAGAATGAAGAAATGTATGGAAAAAGGAAGTATAGAAGTTAATACCTAGCCCTTGTCTAATGTATCCCCCCCCTAACTTATCACACACTCTGTCCCCAGAGTGGCAAAGTGATAGGTTGAGAAATCATTAGAACAAGGGCTGCAGGTTAAGGTAGATTTTTGTTTGCCCCTGGAGAACGGAGTAGTGTAGATGCGAACTGCCCACGTAAGGCGTGGTAGTCCACGCCAGTCATTTCCTCCACTGGTCTTTGGAGAACGATTATGGTGTACATCCAGTAGAGGACGTGGAAGCTGCAGTCGTTGGATTGTCGTATTTGCTAGGGGCATTTTTGGCAGAAGGCGGGGTGATTGAAGTGTTCCTTGCTGTATGCCTTAGTGTGCTGACTCAGAAGCTCTATTAATTTCGCAGCGCACTCTTTTGCCGTTTCTTCTGTTGGCGTCTTGGGCGTTACGACGTAGTGTCGTTGTCGGGCGTTGAACTGGCTGTCGGAACTGTTGTATATTGTAGTTGTTCCGTCTTGGAGGTTAGTTGCCAGAAGAATCCAGTGCTCTTGGTGTAGGATTGGTAACATGATGAACTTCGGCGTTGTATGTTGGAGATATGCGATCAACGCTTCCGTTGTGCCGATGTTTTTGAGTTTGAGTAGATCATCCTTCATGTATGGGGACGCCATGTATGTATCTGGATTATGTTGGCCAATCTGAGACTGGTAAGCTGTCATGAGACTGACAGAAAGTTGCCCCTTATCTTGCAAAGTCTCTCGCAGTGAATCGGCCATCACGATAGTGTCTTGAGACATGAATACTATGCCATCTTTTTCTGCGGAGAGTTTCGCCATGATGATGCGCATTTCAAGGTCGGTGAGACCTTTGCAAGAATCACGATCAAAATCAGGAAAAGTTGGTTTAGTGGTGTAAGCAAGATCGTTCTTGCTGGTATCTTCTTCTGGCAACTTGTGTTGTTCAGACTCTTTCAGAATTTGGCGGAAGGGTCACCGTTGTCGATGTTGTACAGCTGAATAGAGATACCTTGGAACATCATCTGGTGACATAGTCGGATCGTTGAAATATCTTCTGTCACAGATGAGCTCCATGGCGTAGCATCCTCGTAACGAATGGAAGTCTTCAGCTGCCAAATCGGTGAAAGGAATTTCTTAGTTCAGCGCTTGGATATGTCGGATGGTGTAGAAAGCGCTGTCCCCAGATCCCGTGGTGGATTGAACTGGAGGGTTAATGATTCTGAACCAGGGTTGGCTCCAGTCTTGACGAAGAGAAGGGCGTACAGCCCAGATTACTTTGAGCAGCTGGAAGGGTATACACCGGGCTTCACCTGCTGCGTCTCCGACGAAGTTTATTATGCCGGCTGGTAGCTCGGCGTTATTGAAGTTGTAAACTTTAGCGTCCCTTGCTTCGGTATCTACTAGCATAAAAAGCCAGTGGTCCGAGACTTGGAATGGCATTGTGATATAGCGTGCCTGACGCGCTAAACCGGCACGCAGCCGCTCAATCGACCGCGCGCGCAAGCTTTTGTGTAAAAGGCCAAAAGACAATGCGGGTGAAGCGTTGAAGGCTGGTTGTATCCGCTATTTACTTCTATAGATTTCTATACAGTTGGCGAGGAGGACACAGAAGATTGGCATTGGCATCGTAGACCGGGGTCGGAGGATGCAACGAAAATTTTCACGTGTCAACGTACGCCTGGTTTTTGTATTATTGTAAACTATGTCGTCCCCCGCTTTTGCATCGTCTACTATAGTGTTCAGGATGAAGATGTCCTGAGCATCTAAAGTAGAGATGGGTGTCGTATCAAGATTGTGCATTTTTTGTGGGAGAGGAGGTGGCAGGGGGAGGTCTTGTGGTGGAGGGGAGGCGTGTTGTTCGGGGGCCTCTTCATGGCCTTTGAGGTTGTCGTCTAGATCGGAGGCGGAGTCAAGATCTGCGTCAGTATCTAGACTCACTCGGTCTGCCTCGTCTAGGTAAGGGGGAGAAGGTGTTGAGGAGGGGGGAGAAGTTGTTGGCGAGGTAGCGCTGGCTCCTAGTATGCATTGTTGGAGCTCAGCGAAGGCCGCATCCTTGGCAGCTTCCCCCATTGACCCCATAGCGGAGTAATCAAAGAATTGGTCCCCGTAAGAGATGTTTACATTATCATGCTGTGGGGACTTGGGGTGGTAGTCACTTTCCTGGTGACCTTTATCAGACCCTTTATGGGAGGGTCCTGCTGCGTTCCCGGGGTCTTCACCGTCATCGTGCTTGTCTCCTGAAGATGTGTCTTTATTGGAGTCAGCAGATGAATCAGATTCGTCTTCTTTGTCATCATCATCGTCATTGTCGGCCGCAGCTTCGTCGGTTGTCTTCTTGTTAGTCGACTTTTTGCACCGCCGGTGAGTGGCTTGTAGCTCATCGAAAGCCACTTGCAGATGCTCGTGTTTCTCGAGCAGTGCGTCGTGGGCTTCTTTGAGATCTGTGTATCTGCCCTCGGCGGAGAGGAGGCGTGCTGTCAGATCTGTGACTTGGGCACGTAGTTGTTGTGTTTCATTGATATTAGCTTCCTCTTGATGATGATGGAGCTGCGTAATTGTGTCGTCGATGGTGGCCAGGTGCTTGCTTAGCTCTCCTTGATTCTGCTCAAGCTTGCGGAGATTCTCTTGCAGAGGGTGAGTCTGGTTAGAGATCTCATCGACTTTTCTTGTCGTAGCTTCTTGCTGGCGCGTTGCCCCAAGGATCAGGTCTGGCAGGTTGTTAGTGTGGCTGTTGATAAGCTCAACTTGCCTAGCCACTTCATCCTGTCGTTGCTGGATGCCTTGTAGGACGACAGGAAGAGCTCGATGTTGGTTGTCGATCCTGGTTACCTGTTTAGATAAATCCTGTACACAAGAAAAAATAGAATGTAATAGGTTAGAAGGATCGGTGAGGAGGTTTCGGACAGCGTCAAATTGACGGCCGAATTCCTCACCGATGTTAGTAAGGGGGGCCCCAGAGGCGGAAGGGTGATGTGGCTGGGGCCTATGTGGGATGGTGGTAGTGTCTTGCGGAAGAGACACTAATGATGGCCCGAACTGCGTAGTGACTGTTGATGAAGTCACCAGCGGTGTCGGGGTGGTGGCGGATGTGAAGAGTGGTGGTATTTGTGGCGAAAAAGGTGGCACTGATGATGAAGGGGTGGGAACTGTGGATGTGAATGGAAAGGTGGTGAAGTCGGGCATGGAGGTGGGGAAAGGGAAGCCTGATGTTAGGGTGGGTGTGAATGCTGGCGTGGATGTGGGGAGGAAAGTAGTGGTGGGGGCAGCGGAGAGCTGCTCATTTAGACTCTGGATGAAAGAGTCAAATGAGGAAGTTGTTAAGATTTCATCGTTGAACCGCTCGTCCTCTGGTTTTGGGCGGGACGTTGGTGTCCCTGACAGCTGTTGGGCCTGCAGCAACCTTCTAGAAGGTCATTTGATAGGGACTTTTGTAGGTCGAGCTGTCAGAGTTGTGATGCTCATTTCAGTTGGGCCCGCAGTTTGTTTCTTTTCAGCGGGTGCGACCGAAGCTAGTAGATGAGTAAGCTCCTCGTCAGAAAAGAGGAGCTGTGTCATATCATAGTGTGCTAGCTCCGGTAACGGAAGGAGGGTTCTTGATGACTTAACCATCGGGCAGAATACATAGTGTAACTTTCCATCCTTTTCTTTGATTATAAACGAATTTTTCAAAGATTGTTCGTTTGTAAGGATGTCGCCCTTTATTTGCATGCATTGGGGTAATAGCCTGTCCATCTTAAAAAATTTAATTATGGATGTGACATGGCCCCCCAAACAGATCTCTTTCCCAATGAAGGCGGCGGATAATTTCTGGACCATCAACCGTCCGATGTTGACTAGCCTTCCGTTGAGGATAGACCAGAGGACAAAGAGGTCTGATATTGTAACGTTTCCTCCTTCCGTTCTTGGAAAAAGTGCGCCAGCTAGGATTTTGTGCAGAGTGCGCACAAATCCGGAGTGTATGTTGGACGCTTTGCATGTTTTGGCGTCGTATGTGGGAATCCCAGTTAAGCTTTTCCAGAATGTGTGGCGGTTGAATTCTGGATGATCAGTTGCCACTGATTTGGCCTTTTTTAGCTGCTCCAGGTCGTCAATGAATATTGAATTTAGCATATTCTCTGTTAAGACGACATTGCTACCGAAGATTTGGGTGACAATCCTTCTATCACCCCCATCCCGTGACCTATCTGCAATGTCGACGGGCTCCTTTGTCAGGTTGGAGAAGAATTCCGCTGTGGGCTCAATGTAGGATATTTCAGGTATTAAGCACAACCTGGTAAGGTTGGCTTTTTGTAGCGCTTTGAAGATGCGCTCGTGAATTCCCATTTTAGCTAGTATGCTGGAGCAAACATACTTAGTTGGTTTAAGGGTTTTATCGGTGGTGATGGAGGTTTGGATGGATAGGTGCTCTGGTGGTGGTATTGGGGCGGTGATGGGAATGAAGGTGGTAGGGATGGTAGCTGCAGGGGTGGTAGTGGTAGCAGCAAAGGTGGATGGTTTGGCGAAGGGTTGGTCCATGGCAGATAGAGGGTGGACTTGTTTTCTTGCCCTCTTGGGGGGCTGCCCAGATGCAGCCTTTGCAGCTTTGCGTTTTCCCTCTGTCTCTTGGGCAGAGGAGTTTTCATCGGGATTCGGTATGTAGTCCGATCCTTCATCATCGTCAGAAGAGATGTGCTCGATGTCCTCTTCAGGGGCCTCACCCAAGCATTTGGTGAGGCGAGTTATCTCACACAGGACGTCGATGATCTTGGTCTTGGGAGGGACGGCACTGGTGGTGTTGTAAGTGTCCCTGATCTGTATGAGCCTGTCTCGCTCTTCCATCATCTGCTCCCTTGTCAGAGCAGGGGCAGTTCCTGAGCCGGAAGTTTTGTTTGCTGGTGACGCCATTTCTGAAAAAGAATAAGAGTTTCATAATTAGAGAAGATTTGAAACAATGTAAATTTGATTTGTAGTTATATCTTTTATATTTTGTGAAAGCAAAAGGGAAACGAAAACCAAACGGTTTCAAGACCGTTTGGTCCCAAACGGTTTGAGGCCGTTTGGTCCCAAACGGTTTCAAGACCGTTTGGTTCCAAACGGTTTCAAGACCGTTTGGTCCCAAATGGTTTCAAGACCGTTTGGAAAGCGAAGAGTCGCAGGTCGCCGGCGCGGGAGAAGGTGGAACGGCGTGAAGGTGAAGAATGCGCCGGCGCCTTCGAAAACGATGAGAAGAATGGCGACGGCGATGAAAACGGTGGGAGAGTCGGTGAAATCTTTTGACAGCGATGGCGATGGCGGAACAAGAGACGTCGTGCGATGGTAAAGGGAACGGCACTGGCACCGTGATGGTGGCGACAGAACGGCGCGGCAACGAAGGCGACGGGTCGGTTGATGAAACCATTCGATAACGACGGCGATGGCAGCGTAAGCAGCGACTAGCGATGGAATGAGCAGCGTGGAGTCGCCGGACTACCTTGCGGAAGGTGGACAGAAGGGTGACTTTGCGCGGATGCAACAGGAGCAAGAAGGGAAGTTCTTCGCACGAAAACTCTGGAGAATTCGAAGATTCGAAGAGAGAAAGACGGAGGGGTAGGGTTGATATTTATAGTGATTGGTGGGTGACCTTTTGTATTCCAAACGATTTGAAGACCGCTTGGTCCCAAGCGGTTTCAGGACCGTTTGGTCTCAAACGGTTTCAAGACCGTTTGGTCCCAAACGGTTTGAGGACCGTTTGGCTCCAAACGGTTTGAAGACCGTTTGGAGTCCAAACGGTTTCAAGACAGTTTGGCTCCAAACGGTTTGAAGACCGTTTGGCTCCAAACGGTTTGAAGACCGTTTGGAGTCCAAACAGTTTCAAGACCGTTTGGCTCCAAACGGTTTGAAGACCGTTTGGAGTCCAAATGTTTTCAAGACCGTTTGGAGGGGCACAAAGGGTTTGTATATTTTTATGTTTGTTTTTGAGTATGTATATTATTTTTTTGTATTTTGGTTTATGAATTTTTATGTTGTTTGTTTTATGTATTGTTTTTGTAGTTTTGATTATGTAGATTTTTTTGTATTTTTATATTAATGATGAAAGAACTTAAAGAAAGCAAAACAAATTCGAAAGAAAAATAAAAGACTAGAAATTAGAGAAGGTGATACTGAGGTCTTGGGTTGCCTCCCAAGAAGCGCCTTGGTTTTATGTCGCTGGCTCGACGAAGTTAAAACATTATTATGATGTTGTCATAGTATTTGATTGCTCATGTCTATTTGGCCCATGTTTAGGGTTCGATTCAGGCTGCCCAGCGAAAGTGCCTGCTGGGGGTTTCAATTGTGCAGCAATCTGGGCAAGCTATGCTTCAACTGCCTTCTGTTGAGCTTGTTGGTTGGCCAGCATGGTTTGCTGAGACTGAAGCATTTGTTTTATCAAAGATAGCTCATCTTCCGGTTGTGCAGTGACGTTTTTCTGAGGGTTTTGTTGTTGAGACTGTTGAATATGCAATTGCGGGTGAAGCGGGGGATGAGTGTACTGATAGTAGGCTGATTGATTTCTAGGGTAGTTAGCCCTAGGGAAATTGTTCCTTGGGTTCCCTTGATTTTGGTTAAAATTGTTTGGAAATCCAGGAGGCAGCCTACTGTCAAGTCCCCCTTGTGTCTGATGTTGCGGATTCGCAGTTCCAGAGGGATTCCCATACTGGAATCCAGGATGGTTCCTTGGTTGATTGGGATTATAATAAACTTGTCCGGGAATAGTATGGATGGAGTTGACTTGCTCTGGAATCTGATCTTCAGCCTGATTAGTGATGGCCTCATAGGATTGTGGTGGTGGATGCAGATCCATCATCACATTATAGAGTATTCCGCAGGAAAGAGTCGGATGATCCGAAGCATGACAAGCTTCACAGGATCCTGTGACGGCTTTGACTTGATGAACCAGTGGGGTTTTCTTCTTATCAATTTCCCCTAGAGTTGTTTCAAGGGTTTGCTGTTTATGAGCGATTGTCTTCAAAGCTTCGGCTATTGACTTTAGTTCCATAGATTCCTCAGCTTTAAAGACTTTAAGGATGCCTTTTCCGGCTGTCCGCCCCCAGTTGGACTGGTTTTCAGCTCCTAAAGTAACGATTTTCCAGGCATCTTCATAATTTTTCCTCATGAAATTTCCTCCAGATGAGGAATCTAGGAACTGTTTAATGTCATCTCTTACCCCCCGATAAAAAGTTTCAATCAATTGATTCTGTGAAATTCCATGATGAGGGCATTTGCGTAGAAGTTCCTTGAATCTTTCCCATGCCTCAGTGAGGGTTTCTCCAGGTAGCTGGGAGAAATGGTTGATCTGCCCTCTAATTTCATAGGTCAGCGAGGGTGGAAAGAACTTCTCCAAGAATTTTTCCTCTAGAGGGGCCCAAGTGGTTATGATGGGTTCTCTGTCCAATGAGTTGTACCAACTCAAGGCCCTTCCAGATAAGGTGAAATGAAACAGGTGGAGCATTATTGCATCGAAAGCAATACCAGCTTGCGGGACCAGGCGGCATAATGCCTTAAACCGTTTCAAATGGTCCATGCAATCGTCTCTTGAACCTCCTGAGAGGGAAATTCCTTGCATAATCTGGATCCACTGGGTCCGAATCTCAAAGTTTGGGATGTTGATGATCGGAGGCCGGACCGGGTGGTTGTCTTCGGAATTCTTCGGGACAGCATAGTCCCTCAGTTGCTTGTTTCGTAATTCGAGCTGAGCAGCCTCGGTCTCTGCTCTTATGCGGGCTTGCTCTTCTGCTCGTATCTCCGCTTGTATTTGGGCACGGGTGTCTGCAATGAGTTGTGCCCGTTGTGCGGTGATAGCAACATTGACTCTCTCCATCACCAAAGCGGCTTGATGCTGTTCGTCAGCCATTTGACTAGCGCGTTGGCGATTGAGACGGATTCTGCGGTGGAAACTTCTCTCTACCTCGGAGTCAAACTCCGGATCAGGGGAGAATCCTTGATTATGCGGTGATTGCATATACGGGTTCTACCTGAGTAAAGAAAAGAGAACACCTTTAGATAATAGAAACAATATGAAAGCTTCAAGAAGATGATGAGTTATGATTCAAAAAGAAAGTGTAAAATCCTAACCAACTAGAAAAAATAAACTAAGTGAAATACTAATGTTCCGTTGTCCCCGGAAACAGCGCCATTTTTTTGATGGAGTTAGGACTTACACCAAAAGATTTTCAGTCTTCCAATGGGAGTCCCAGAATTCTATCACCAAAAATCCTAGAGAGGATTGATGTCTTCCCTAGGTTTACCTAGAACTGGTGCTTAGATAACAACTCCAACCCCATAAGAGTATGGAAGCCTTATCATAGTACAGATTTAGGATCGAACCCAAAAGACAACGGTCTTGTTGCAAGCAACAAGATGGAAAACATACAGCACTTCACTTAGTTATTTTACTAATTGGCACTTATATCAAAAGGTTGGGTTTTGATTGGTTTTTAGACTAAAGCATGAAAAGTAAATAAAGCAAGTAAAACTAAGATTTAAAAAATGATGATGAATCACTGGGGTTAAGCAGGTATTTACCACCGCTACACATGCATTGTATATGTACTAAGCAAGCAAGACTTATAAGCCAGATGCATGGATGTTCCACAAGACCGATGCCTTATAAGACAAGAGCGATGCATTGCATCCAAGGATGTTCCACAAGACCGATGCCTCGTAAGACAAGAGCAATGCATTGCATCCTTCGATGTTCCACAAGACCGATGCCTTATAAGACAAGAGCAATGCATCGCATCCTTCAAGGGTTAAGTAGCTCTCATTCGGTACATTTCTACGTGTCAATGAAGATATGTAGTCTTCCAAAGAGAGAATCTTACTCAACCTCATGAAACGTGCATCTAAAACTAACAAGCGAGCGATAATTATCAAATCGAATAGTATCTTTGTAGGCCTAGTCTCCTATTCGGATAACCTAGCTACGAGAAGTGCGGGAATGTTGCAACGCCAGCCATTCCCGATCAAATGGTCACATGCTTTACATCATTCCCCTCGCAAAGTGTGTTCCTCGACTTACCAAGGTTACTTCCATACAGATGGAAGTGCAACGGATGATAGTGAGTTTACTCCACTCTTTGAGATACACTCCTAGACACCGAAACAGATGCGTGGTGGATACACACACCAGAAACCAACACTAAATCGGTATTCGAGTCTCGAGAGCGGTCATAGACAAACCACAACAAAAGACAATAGATGCATACAAGAACGTGGCCATCATTCAAGCATGTATGAAACGATTTAGTATTAAAACGAAAGGATAACATCTTTTTAGTACATAGTACAAAACATGGGCAGCGGGGCTAGTCCCCGCACCCCAGTAGATGGAACTACTCGCTCCTCATAGAGGGAACAACAAAGGAGGGGGCAAGAAGAGATAGAAAGAACATCATCTCCACTGAGGAGAGAAGGTTGAACCCTTGGTGGAGAGAGCAACGATCTTCACCCTTCGTGACTTGCTTGACGACGGATCTTCTCCTCTCACCTTCTTTGTTGATGAGAGAGAAGGTAGCTTTGCAATGGAACATGAGTCTCAGACCGGCAACCTCGGGCGGTGGATGGAGTTGTTCTGGTAGTAGAGAGAGCCTCTAGACGTCTGGACCCCCTCAGGGATGGCCCTTGAGGTCTTATTTATAGGCCTTGAGTGAGGTCAAACGGTCTGGAGACCGTTTGGGTTCAAACGGTCTTGAGACCGTTTGGCGTCAAACGGTCTTGAGACCGTTTGGCGTCAAACGGTCTTGAGATCGTTTGGCGTCAAACGGTCTTGGGACCGTTTGAACTCCATGCGGTCTTGGGACCGTTTGGCTTCATGCGATCTCGGGACCGTTTGAACTCCATGCGGTCTCGGGACCGTTTGAACTCCATGCGGTCTTGGGACCGTTTGGCTTCATGCGGTCTCGGGACCGTTTGAACTCCATGCGGTCTTGGGACCGTTTGGCTTCATGCGGTCTCGGGACCGTTTGAACTCCATGCGGTCTTGGGACCGTTTGGCTTCATGCGGTCTCGGGACCGTTTGAACTCCATGCGGTCTTGAGACCGTTTGGCTTCACTCGGCCTTGAGGTTGGTTTATTCTTTTATGATTTTTTTGTGCTTTTTCTGCAAGTGTAAAAGGAAAAAGTTAGTTTGATGATGTATTTACAAAAAGGGGTAAAATTAGGTTTATGTATCGTATAAACGTAAAAAGAGTATGGAAAACTAAAGAAAAAAGACTAAGATAAACTACTAAAATAGGAGGTTATCAATAGCTATGATAATTAGAGCATAAATCCATATGGGGCGAATGGTCCATGCATTAGGTGTTGTCAACCCTGGGAATATTGATATGCTTTTGGTGTAGAGGGCATGAAGTAATACAATGTGTTCGGGTAGTGCATAGGTAATGGCCTTGTGCAACTTGCAATAACCCATCATTATCCAAGCCCATGACTTCAGTATCCAGCTCACTTGGACTAGGCCCAAAATTTGCTCCGTCAACATAATTCTAGCAATAATAGGTATGTTGGCTGAATTTTAGGGGTAAATGCAAACGTGGAAATAAAATGTACCGAAATTGAAAATAAAATTGGGAATTTGTCGTATAAAAACTTTGATCAAAATCCAGATGGAAATGAGTCGAACATTTTATATTATCTACCATTAACAATTAAGTATAGATGAATGGATATATAATAATAACTCCATTGAGGTGAAATACTATGATTCATTTGATTTGTATGTGTAATATATATATATATATATATCTTGCCTCTTCTGATCCACGTCGTTTGGATAGCTTATCAGTTGGCTCAACTGTTTTCCAAGTGAAACACTATGAGAATTTGAAGGTTCCAACTCTGCATAAAGAGAAGGACATAACCCCTCCGCGAAAACGGAACTTCAAAATGGCCTCACTCAGTTTAAATAATCAGTTTTGGTAAGGCACTATTATCGTTTTGAAAAGTGATGATCATTTATCGCCGTTGGGTTCCCATGCCGACAGTGTCCTCCCGGTACAAACTCCTTTAATTTGCAAGCACAAACGACCGTCGTTACCTCATCCGTTCCGATTCCATACACCTAACCTGATTCATGGGCAATCAAAGGATTACCCTATTTAGGAGGTTCTGCACCAGTCTCCTGTCCAGTTACCTTACTAGTCTAGAATTCTTCAGCTACCAATCTACCAGTCGTCGTGGAAACGTGGAGAAATCCTATAACTCGACCAGCGAAAACCAACTAGCCTCAAACACCAACCATGGATCCTGCAAGCCGTAGCTCATCAGCAATGGATCTAGCTAAATATGTCCTCTCCATAGCGGCGTCGTTGGCCACCTCCGCCGTAGTGGCTCACGCTTTCATCAACCAGTACCTCCCGTATCAAGTCCGGGACTACATCGACGACTTCCTGTCCAGATTTCTGTCCTTCCTGGTGCCACCGTCCAGCGAGCTCAGCATCGTCATCGACGAATACCAGTTCTGCACCCGCAACGAGATGTTCGGTGCCGCCGAGTCCTACTTAGATGGCAAGGTGTCACCGGTAACCAAACGACTCAAGGTCTACAAGCACACATCCGACCGCAAGATGCGTGTGACAGTCGACCACGACGAGATCGTCAAGGATGTCTTCCGGGGAGTGGAATACCGCTGGCGCCTCACATCCCGCCGGACACCTTCGCGGTACAGCAACGAGGGCGAGGAGGTGCGGTTCTTCGAGCTGTGTTTCCATCGCCGCCATCACGCCGAGACCCTGGAGTCGTACCTGCCTCACATGACTGAGAGGTGGAAGGCCATCAAGGCGGGGGACAGACAGATCCAGCTGTATCTCTTGCGAGAGGAAGATTGGAAATCCGTCAATCTCGACCATCCTGCCACTTTCGATACCGTTGCTATGGATCCTGATCTCAAGAACATTGTGAAGGGCGACTTGGAGCGGTTCGTTCGCCGAAGAAACTACTACCGCCAGGTTGGGAAGGCATGGAAGAGAGGGTACCTTCTGTACGGACCCCCAGGCACTGGGAAGTCCAGCCTCATCGCCGCCATGGCAAACTTCCTCAAGTTCGACGTGTACGACCTCGAGCTGACGGAGGTGAGAAGTAACTCAAGCCTCCGGAGTGTGCTTATGGGTACATCCAACCGCTCGATCCTCGTGGTCGAGGATATCGATTGCTCCATCCAGTTGAAGGTCAGGTCGGTTGCAGATGACGGCGGTGACGGGACTGCCGGGACGAAAGCATCAGTGGTCCAGGAGCGCGTAACGTTGTCTGGAGTGTTGAACATGATGGATGGACTCATGTCTAGTTGTGGGGATGAGAGGATTATTGTTCTCACTACCAACCATAAGGACAGGCTCGACCCCGCCCTTCTCCGTCCCGGTAGGATGGACCTGCATATCCACATGTCTTATTGCACGGTGGCTGGGTTCTGGACCCTGGCACAGAACTACCATGGTGTCAAAGATCACAAGCTGTTCCCGGAGATCGAGAGGCTTATAAGGGAGGTGGTTGACGTCACGCCGGCAGAGGTGACCGGGGAGCTGATGAAGAGTGAGGAATGTGACGAGGCGTTCGAGTTGCTGCTAAGGTTTCTACGGGAGAAGAGTAACAATCCCAGCTGTCGAAAGGGCAGGGCAGACACAGAAAAACGGGTACAAGACTGACATAGGGAATGAACGAGGAATGGAGAAAATAAAACAGTTATTAGGCGAAATGAAACGGTTAGCTTGGAAGTAGTAACTAATTCATCTCCGTTTATGTGCTCCAAGGTTGATTTTAACAGTTAGGCCCTGTTTGGTAGGGTGTAATCGGGCTGCAAAGTAATTCTGTGATAACTTTACAGAAGTACTTACTGGTTTTAGTTCCACAAATTCTATTTGGTTAAACATCCATCATTCTATTTCATTCGTTTGGTTCGATATCTCAGAAACAGACATTACTTTAGTTGATACACCGACAGCATGCAAGCTGTCTTTGGTATGCTTTTGGTGTTACGCATAGTCGTTGAGAGACCGTGAATGTGGGGTGAAAGAGCCACTACTAGGCCCATCTGCCAATAGGCCCAATACGCATTTATTTCCAGACGAATGGTTCCTACCTGTGGAATGGCCAGCATGCCCGACGGACAGCACCCGACCACCCCCTGTTTAGGCATGGTACAAACTCCATGTTCTGGAGCATATCGGTGAAGAGGGGTGCAGTTTGGAATTCATCCATTTACACCCAACTCAATAAAACTTAAACCCTAAAGAATGACATTTGAAGTTCATGAACTTATACAAGTCCCTTAATACAATTAAATTAGGAAATGAACATTCACATGCATTTCAAAGACATGTAGAGATCCGGGGAGGGCGGGATGAATAAGATCACCTCAGGGCTTCTATAATAAAAAGACATGCAGAAATCCTAATATTTTTGTATAATAAAAAGAAAAGAGAATCATTTTGTGAAAGATAGTGTCAGTTTAGCTAAAGATATTGGCCACCACTAGGGGTCTGTTGGGTAGGGTGTTGTTGGATGACAAAGTGTGGTAGTTACATAACTACACCCCAATACATTCAAACAAACTAGTCCTATATATAATCATGAGCAGTTGATTAGACCATGGTTGTTTTTCATATTTTTAGTTTTTTTTTTTTGCAACTAGAGAATAGTTATAAATAGATCGAAGAATACTAACATCAAAACATGTAATAAACTAGCAAATTTATCAAGAAGAAATGGATTTAGTCGTCCGATTGACATATCCAAGTGACGTCAAAAAAGTATGCAGTACATTGCACACAGCGTTGTCGGTTTGACATACAGTGCATTATATATACTTTAAATCAGGACCAGTGTAATCGATGTCGCAGTAGAAGGATTTGAGAACTAACAGATCTGAATGAGAGTAGAAAATTTCCACCATTTACGAATCCCTATGTAACAATTTGAATTAGAACGTATGTTAAACGTATCAGATTTAATACCTCTTTTGGATATAATTTCTACACAATTGGGAATACCATCTATATTGGTCTATTGTATTCATTAAACAAATTTTTCTTCCATAGACAAGAAACTACAAACGGACAATGGCCACCACGATTGCATGAGGTGTTTGGCATGTCCGAATAAAGTGAGTATTATTGATCCTACAAATACTTAAGATGTCACAATAAGAGTTGGTAACAAACAACATAGAATAAATATCAATGTCACCTTTGTGTGTTGATATTTTTTTTTATTCAAGTTGTAGCCATCTATTAGATAATAATACAATGAGTTACAAATTCCGGGTCAACTAGAAAATTACATAATCAAGTTTATCCTTGGGCTCCACCCAAGTAGGAATTATCTAAATTGTGAGCAATAGTGTCCTTCTCTCTTCTAACAAAAGAAAAGGAAGCAAAGATTAGCCTTTCATCCAACTGTTCAGTTTCCTTATAGAGATCCATAATAGGACTCAACCCTCTTTGGCACGAGTTCAATCTATCACAAACTCCTTTAGCATCCATTTCTATGTCCACATACTCCACATTAAGATTGATTGCAGTCTGTAGGAAGAAGCGAAAACCCATTGTTTAAGCAGTAAAAGCATCCCATCCTCCATGGATATTTCTTGCAGCCATAGCCACGGTGTGTCCCTCCGCGTCTTTAAGGATGGTACCCAAACTGATCAATCCAGGACCCAGAAAGCCTGCATCTGTATTGGTTTAAAACATAGGCTAATTGGGATTAACCCTCCTATGTCGGGGCCTACCGATTCTATGCTCAAGATGCCATTGCTTCTGGGGAACGCCATATATTCGTGGGCCCATTTCCAAATCCCATGGCTTCTTATATAGTGGGGTGTCCGATCAACTATGAAGAGAGTTTGGTTCCTATTCAGCCAGGCCGCTAGGCAAGAACTGGAGAGAGTCGTTATATCATCTTCAGAGCAGTTGGAAATAGTCCACCGGATGAAATTGATTAAGTCTTCAGTCGGGGCATTTGCAAGTAATAGTTGTTTCTGACCTGTGTCCCAGAAATTCAGCGCACTGGGTAGTGTAAAACTGCATGAAGTGGGGATTCGGGGTCGCTGTTGCATAGCTCGCACATACCACTGTCTCTTAACATGCCTAGCTTCCAGGTTGTTATTAGTAGGTAAAAAGTTTCGGTGGCATCGTCAAAGAAAGTACTTCATCTTTGGGGGTAGTTTCACGTTCCACAACTTTTTCCAGGGGAAGTCATTACCCATAATCCAGTCCTCCTTATGGCCATTAAGTTCAAACCAGTACGCCGAGCAAACAGTAAAGATTCCATCTAGCTAAGGGTACCAATACCATTTGTCGCCTCCACATTGTGATATAAGAATGGACTTAATTGCTTTACTGTCATTCACGTTGAAGAGCTGGATGATGAGTTCCACTTTTCGAGACCCTATCTTCTATCGATCAACTCTTTGAACATAGTAGGAATACACCTTGGGATGTTATCTTTTAATACGCCAATTCCTCTCTGTTGGGTATCCAGGATTTAGTCCAGATATCCATTTGGGAATTCAAGTTGATTTGAACTCTCAAACCGTCCACCAAGAGAGATCCCCCCACCCAGATTGACCTCCAAGTGTAGTTGGAATCGAAACCTCTTCCCACTTCCAGTATGTTAGATCTTATAAAGTATTTTGACCCCGACACATTTGTTGTTACAAAGTCAGGCTTTTCAAGGATTCTCCACATTTGTTTAGCTAGAAGCGCCTAGATGAAAACCCCCAAATCTCTGAAACTCATGCCTCCATTTTCTTTTAGGTTGACAAAACTTCCCCCAACTGGCCCAATACATTTTGTTTCTTCCTTCCTTTTCACCCCACCAGAAGTTCTTAATCATTCTAGTGATGTCTTCTTTGATTCCATCAGGAATGTGGAATATAACCATGATTTATGTTGGAATAGATTGTATTACACTTCGACTAATACTTCTTTCCCAGCTTGGCTTAGGAGTTTATCTTTCCTCCCGGTCAACTTTATACCAATCCTATCCTTCGCTCACCAAAGATCTGTCTTTTTGATCTCGCAATTATAGTGGGGAGGCCAAGGTATTTTTTATGGGATTCAACATGACTAACTTCAAGCTCTTGTAAAATCAGCCACCTACATTCCTCGTTACCATTTCAATTGAAGGTAATCTCTGTCTTATTGAAATTGAATTTTTGTTCTGAAGCCTTCTCGTAATAGCTCAAGATTTGCTTGGATTCTTGGAGATTTGCCTTAGTGAAAAGGATATTGTTGTCAGTGAAGAAGAGGTGTGTTGTGCAAGGGCCGCCTCTGCACACCCTAGATACATTGATAAAACCATCTGTGGCAGCCTTGGTAATGAGAGTTGAGAAGGCCTCTGCATAGAACGAAAATAGATAAGGGGATGTGGGCTCTCCTTGACGGAGCCCCCTCAATGGGATGACAAGTCCTCTTTTACAACCATTAACAATAAAAGATAAAGATACCAAGTTTATGCAACTTTGAATTTTACTACACTAGATATTACCAAAACTCATCTTCTTCATGACTAGTAGAAGGAAGTCCCACTTGACTCTATCGTACGCTTTGCTTGTGTCTAGATTGATCGCCATCTGACCTTTTTTTCCTTTTGTCTTCCTCTTCATCGCATGTAACATCTCGAAAGCGAATAGAGCGTTGTTTGTAATTAGTTTGCCTAAAACAAAAGCACTCTGGTTGTGTGAAACTAGTCCATCCAAGAAAGGCTTGACCATATTCACCATTATTTTAGAGATAATTTTGTAGATAGTATTACACAGGATTATAGGTCATAAGTTAGACATGCTAAGAGGATCTATGACCTTAGGGATCAATACAATGTTTGTTTGATTCATATAGTTATACTTTGTTTTCCCTTCCACCATCCCTTGATGTAAGAAGTGATGTCTTTTCCCACAATGTGCTAGTGATTTTGGAATAAGCTCATGTGAAAACCATCAGGCCCCGAGGCTTTATTTAGGTGCGTGCTAAAAATGGCATTTTAAAATTTCCTCATCCTTAGGATCAACTTCAAGGACTGCATTCTTCTCATCATTAACCACTATGGTTATGCCATCTGTAGCTATCTCGGGGTCCACCATCCCCTGAGAGGTGAAAAGATCATCGTAGTAGTATGTAATAATTTTTCCACCCCCTGAGCATTATTTCTTAGTTCTCCATCACTATCAACTAAGCCTTGGATATAGTTTTGCCTTCTTCTCTGATTTGTTTTGTTGTGGAAATATGAGGTGTTGTGGTCCCCATTGTGTATTTCCTTGTTTTTTGCCCTCTTAAACCAGTATGATTCTTTCCGTTGTTGCAATCTATTGATCTCAACTCGTAAATCTTTGCAAATTTGTATGTTGTGAGTATTCATCTCTTTATTTTGTCTGTTGCCTAAGTACTTTTTTGCCCTCTTCAACTTATTTTTTATCACCTCAAAATTTTCATTGGCCCAACAGCTAAGCTCTTCACCTCATCTAGAAATTCTGTCAACTATTGACCTATCATGTGTATTGTTCCAGATCCTCTTCATAATATTTTTGCTTTGGGGGTATGCCAACCACATTTGTTCCATTTTGAAGGTGTTTTGTTTTTTGCCCCCTATCCGTCCCACCCACTTTTCAGAAGAATGGGGGCATTATCCGAAACCACCCCAAGGAAGTGGATGGTTTTTCCCCAAGGGTGCTCCATGTACCACTACATGGAAGTGAGCACTCTATAAAGCCTCTCCATGATGGTTGTTTGCGGGGTAAGATCTTTAACCCATGTGAACACGTTGCCACTGTATTGAATATCCATTAGATTATAGTTGTCAATGCACTCCATGAAATTGTTTATGTATCTCTCAGCTCTAATCTATCCTCCTTTTTTCCCTTTATGGCTAGTAATCTCATTAAAGTCTCCAAAAACATAGTAGGAATGGAACACAATCTATTGATTTCCTCCATTAGTTCCCACATTTTGTATTTAAGATGAGTTTCATACTACCCATGAATCCCCACACATCTCCAATCCCCTATCCCCCCTCTATCTTTAATCTTGGCAGCAAAATCATGCTTTGAGTAGTTGAGGACATCCACCTCTTCTTCATTCCACCAGAATCCCATGCCTCCCGCCCTCCCAACACTACTTAAACAAACACCATTTCATATCCACATCTCCCCCTAACTATTTCAAGCTCTGCAACTTGAGTTTTGGTTTCCATCAAAAAGACAAAATCGGGCCTTTCCCTCCAACACAACTGTCTAAGGGTTATGAATGTACCTAGGTTATCCACACCTTGGTTGTTCTAACTTAGTATCTTCATTGTCCTTCACGGTCTTGATCTTTGTCAGAACCCACTACTCAGTTAGGATATGATTCCAACACAATTTTGGTTTTCCCCTCCCTGTTCAACTTGTTCTCCCTTTCATCTCTCTTTTCATTTTTGTTTTCCCCTTTGAGTGTTCTTCTCTTTTTTCCTCTACTTCCCTCTGTCTTCTTATCCTCTTCTTGGCATCTAGTAGTAACTCCTTTCCCACTGATCTTGAATTTCCTACTAATCCTCTTACTGGTATCTTTCACCCTGACTGCTATGTTTGCTTTTCTTTATGGTCCCCCATATCTTATTAGCTCAACATCATCAGGCTTCTCATTACCCCAACTTCCCCCTTCCTATTTTGATTCTCTATCCTCATAATACTTTTTTTTCTTCCTTCATGTGCTTCAGTTCCCATAACTCATTTGTTTGTCGTTGGAAGTACATCATCTTTGGTGCTTGAGGTGGTTGGCTCGTCTTTATTGTACCTTAATACTTCATCTTCTTTCACCTCTACAGATAAGATTCTTTCCTATGTATCTGTCATCTCCTCCCTTTCTTTATTACCTCATTCTATGTCATTCTCTCTCATTGGCATTGTTCTAGATAATTCATATGCCTTCTTTTCTCCTTCTCTATCCTTTCTAGCTTATGGTGAGTGGTGTGTACTAGCTTGTATGGGAAACAGTTCCCTTTTCTTAGTGTCCTCATAGGTAGATCTCTCCTGGAACCTATGAGTTTTCCATAGTGAAGCACGGATCCAGACACCCCATCCTTCACTTTATTCTATTGCTAGCAGAGGGCACTCTTTCTGGATGTGTCCCAATCTTCCACACCCATAGAAAAAAGGGAGACGTTCATATCACAAATCGATGGTGAACTTGTTTCCCTTTGAATCTTGGACCACCTATTTTATCTTCAATGATTTATAAAATTTTATTTGTACTTTATCTCTTCTAGCGTTCTCCCACACTGCATTCATTTTCTTGAGTTCTGTCAGGCCGCCCATTTTACTAGTAATTACTACCATAGCTTTATCCATTCTATTTCCCATAGGAATATTGTAGAAGTAGATCGAGAAGCATGATTTATTTATATCAAGCTTGGATAGTTGGTCATTTGCTTTGATTTCTTTAAGTAATAGAATATAATTGTCAAATATTGAAGGGGCTCCTTTCCAGACAATCTCCTTGTCCTTCTACGATCTGAATTGTATTATCAGGATATCTTGTTCAATCTTCTTGAATTTCAATTTCTTTTGTAGGTTCCAGATCTGGCTCATTGTTCTTTGTAGGGTGTTGAAGTTGTAAGGCCTTTTGGAGTGAATACAGCTAGAGCCAATGTCATCTCATTCCCTTTGAATCATTGGTCAACGTCCAGAAGCAAAGAAACATCGTCTTTAGCTTCTTTTATTCTCATCTCATCACATCTTCTAGCTATCTCCTCCGCCATTGTTCTTTGCTTCGTTGCCAATTTTCTCTACAATGAGCCACACTCTTCCCCTACTAGATTTCACCAATACATACATGAGCCTAAGTCAATCATGTTGATGAGGGTATAGAAAGCCCTAATCGTCGTTGCCTTTATAGAAGAGAACGGACAAACGTGCGAGCAGAATACACATATAGTGAGGAATAAAGATTAAAAAAATATACCTTCATATCAACACACACCTTTTTCTGTTGAGATGAAGGTATATTTTTTTGTATCTTTGTAACATACAAGATCTCAGACCCTACCCTGGAAGTTGACATTTTGGACTTAACCAAACAAGGTTGAAGGTTAGATCTAAATAGATGTTTAGTATAACCCCAAATGAGATAATGCATGTATATATCACCTTAATATAACCTAATGTTCTAACATTAATCTTATATTTATAATGGATATATAAAATATGCCACATAACTCATTTTGATGGCAATATAAAGATAAGGAACTTAATTGGATGAATAATTTAGATAATGGGTCATTAATGGGACATATGACATATCTTATAAAAACAAGTCTTCAAAGTGATAAAAAACTTCAAATTCGAAATATACATATCAAAGTTAGCATATATGTCAAATTTCATCTAATTTGAACAACATTGAAATATTAGGATAAGTTTAGGAGAGAGAAAATTAGTAAAAGGCATAAGTAATGAATAATGTGATTATATAACTTCAAAATATGGAAATAATGGCAAATTCATATTCAACACATCAAAGATAACATGTGGATTAAGTTTGGTGCAATTTGGATGTTGTTTGTGCAAGTTATTCAATTTTAGTTACATTCGGGACTTTTCTGCAATTTACCCAACTGGGAGGTTTTCTTTGCAAATTTTCACATGAATTATAATTCTTATATATTTCCTTATCATTATCGAGTTTTTGAACCATAGGGCGCCTAGCTGCACCTTGGTTTGAAGGTGTTTCTTTCCAAGGGTATTTTAGGGATTACTCTCTTTATAAATGAGCTTATCTTTAGAAGCTATCAACCAATGGGGTTATTTCTTTGATTGGAGGTCAGTTGGTATGTCCTATAATTTTCCATAAACTAACATTTGATATTCAAGAAGCCTCTATGAGCTATCCTCTTGCATGGCCATGAAATCCCTAGGTTAATGACACCTGGTAACCTCCATGGACACCTCATGCTTGACTTCTTCCTTATCCATAAAGGTTTGCATGTCCATAGGCACCCTTAGCATTAGACACATGGAAAGTAACTTGACACCTCATTCTTGACTTCTTCCTTATCCATAAAGGCTTGCATATTGATAGACACCCTTATACATGACACATGGAAAGTCTCATAGACACCTCACACTTGACCTCTTTCTTTATATAGCCATATCCACCCCTTCCCAACTCCCAATTCAAAAAATCTTGCTCTCCTTTATTCCCTCTAGCTTAGAGAATCATTCCTACTCGAATTTTCCATGAAGGTGTTGTCCCAAGGTAAAAGGAGGTGCCTACCTTGGTGAAGAGGGCTCCTAGGGTTCCAAATTTCTATATTTAGGATTTCTTAAGCTCCTCCTTGGTGATTTTGACCAAAACTAGTAAGTATCCTCATTTACTTCCCTATTTGCATGTTTTTAGTCTTCCTTGCACCTTCCTCCAGGTCAGAACCATGGCCTTCCATGGTGAAACCCCACCTAGAACCCATAAACACCTCATCTCCATGTTCTTTTTTTAGGATTTTTCACCTCTAAAGTGGAGAAGGTGCTTCTTGCTCGAGATAGGAGCTTTGTTGGTGAAACCAGCCTCTCTAAACTTGGGAACATTACTTATTGGACCTGTCCACCTTCCCTCTTTGGAGGCCTAGGCTTGACTTGGACTATTTAGACTCTGAAGTTGAGGTATGATGTATTCCCTATTCTTCTATGTTGAGCAATTGAACTATGCTTATTCATTCTCTTTGTCCTATGGACATTAGCCTATGCACAATGTCTTTTCTTTTGAAATTCATAGTTCATGTGAACTTACTTATTTTATATTGATCATATGATCATGGATATTCTTTTGAACTCTTATCTTATACTTTGACCATGATGGAACTCTAAAAGATGACATGTGATGTCTTTTTCCCACTTATGAGGTGGATGTATATGTTGGTCACTAATGTGGTGTCTAGTTTATATATTTTGACTATACTTTCTACTTGCCTCTACATTTAACATGCTATGTGATTTAGTAGCACTAGAGTAGTGTAATTGCATTGGTTTTTATAGTAGATATGTTATTTCCTGCTGAGCAAATGTGATATTTCCTGCTCTTTTAGGATGGAAAGGAACCTCATACCCAGGGCAAGATGTGTGATTCTTGGCCCTATTTTATATATTTGGGAGATTGGCAGTATTCCTCTCTCTATCAGGTTTCATGTTTATGAGAATTGTCCTCCTTTATGTTTATATTATTCTAGGGCTATGTTTATCTCACATGCATGTCGGTTGATGATATGGGGTGTGTGCCTTAATTCTTTACATGTGCTTGTGTGGCACAATCTTTATGTTTTATTAATGATAACCTGAAGATCCTACCTCACGGGTAGACCATGTACTAGGTCATCTATCTCATCAACATCAGAGCTACATAGGAGGACTAGGATCTGAGCTAGTTATGCACATATAATTATGGTGATAGTCATAGTCACTTTATAGTTGCATGAAATAAAAGACAATCAAGCAATTATTCCAAGAAATCGGTAAAACTTCGGGAATCACCGGGAAACTAAAATGATTTAACCATAAGTGTAACCAAATACATGTTCTTGAACAAAATAATCCAAATTCAACAAGATATCCAAGCAAGCACCTTAATGCAAACAACCCTTAATTCCTAAAACATATAGATTACCTAATGTCAAAACACCTTCCTAATGATAGGAGGATACTTTCTAAGGCTTCCAATCCCTTAGGATTCATTACGGTTTCTTTATCCAAGTTTATTTCCCTTTTTAGACTAGAAACCCTAAAATAGGTTCCTTATTTACAAAAACCCTAACTATCCCAATTATCTTCATTAAGGATTCTCTAATCTTAAACCAAGTTCAAGAATCATTATATCCATGTTGTATACTTGCAATTTCGGATTACAACTACTAAAATTGATATTTTCCCAAATTAGGGTTTTAATTCATTAAGACATAAACATGTGCATAAAAACCCTAAAACAAGCATACAATCTTCTTTTTTGGATTCTCCTTTTCTTTTGTTCTCAACAGGTTAATATTACTAAAAAATAACCCAACAGATTCATTATACTCGATTTTCACATCCTTTTAGAGTTTTATTATGATCTAATATGTTAAGAGAGGTAAATTCATATACTTTTTGAAATTCACACGATATCAGACTCCAGTTCTATTTTTATTAGATTCTACGTATTTTTCTGATAAAAAAATCACTATTTACTTTTATTTTTCGGCCAAGGGATCGATTTTTAGAAAATTAAGCAAGATTCAATGATTTTCTAGAATTTTAGACTAGAGAGGCGACTTACTCTATTTTTTTTCTAAAAAACGTGGGCCATTGGATCACGGGTCATCATTGACTGAGTGGTATCACGCAATCTCTAGCTCTTACGCCCACTCGTGGCCTTCAGAATAATGAAGCACTTCTGGGTCGTTGATCCTTCACTCGCTCCACCGTGGACTCCAATCGAACGACAACTGCTCCTTGTCCTCACCCAATCCAGCAGACTAACTCGCGGTGGCGCCGCATCTTGGAGCTCACTGGAGCTTCTTCAATTCATGAGCCTGGGGCATGAGAGAAGAGGGGAAGCGGTCGGTTGAGTTCATGAGGGTCGACCAAAGTCGAGGGGGGTCCTATTTATAGGATCTGTAGGTTGCTTCTAGGGTTTCTAATCCTTGTCGTCGCCCACCATTTTGGGCAATTTAGGCATTTCTTCTAGATGCCCCCAAAGAACAAAGAACCTAGGTATAGGATGTGCAGAATTCTCTCCCAAACTCAGCCATGATCTTTCCTTCTTTGCACATGGAGCAAATCGCGAGAAAATCTGATGGAAAGATCCCCCTGTCGACGGTCTGTTTCCTAGTTCAGTTGGAACTAGATGATGAGAGGTAGCCGTGGATCTGGGATCCAATGGATCACATCACACACACATAATCATAAAATTGATTAAAATCTCAGAAAATAATTGTGACATGTATTTGACATCCTTTCACTTTAGGAAATATTTGAAAAATCATAACTCTCAAACCATGACTCTGTTTATTCTCAAATTTTGAGGGAAACTGAATAATGACTTAATCTATTGGCGTGCCAAATTTAGAGTCATTATTCAAAAGAAAACGAACCTTTTCTTTATGTGCAAGTTATTTCTTAAATATATATATTTCATTCATATTTCCTCTCTCTCACACTTTATTATTTTCCTTTATTTCGATTCCTTGTATCTCAAGAATCCATGTGAGGTTCGAAACACCATCCATTATGATCTAACCCACACTTGTCTATTTATTTTTTATATTTTCACCTTTATTCCAATTTCCTTTCTTATTATTAATGCAATCCTTGTTTTCTTTTAACTTATCTTCCTATTTTATTGTCTTGGACCCATTACTACCAAAGGATCCATGAAAAACCATGCACAAGGAAAAATTGTAAAAGAAATCCTTATTTTTTTCATAAATCATGCAATTTACAACCAAGTACATTTCTTTTGAAATAATTGCAATTACAGTCATATAAGCAAAAATCGAGGTTGTAACATCCTCCCCTCCTTATACGAATTTTGTCCCCAAAATTCAACCAATCAAATAAACAATTCAGGGTATTCCTTTTCCATGTCTGTCTTCAGCTCCCATGTGGCTTCATCCTCTCCATGGTGCTTCCAGATAACCTTTACCATCTCTATTTCTTTATTTCTGAGTTCTTTCACCTTGGTATCCAGTACTCTCACAGGTGACTCAGGACATGTCAGTCTCCGTTGCATCTCAATAGGTTCAATGCTCAACACATGGCTTGGGTGCTTCACATAGCACTTCAGACTAGACACGTAGAAAACATCATGCATCATACTATACTGAGGGGGTAAGGAGAAACGATAAGAAGCTTTACCAATCCGTTCCAAAACCTCAAATGGACTCACGTATTGGGGACTCAACTTTCCTCTATTCTTAGATATAGCTCGGAGGGGTCAGATTTTCAAAAGCACATGCTCTCCCGTAGTGAATTGCAAGCCAGTCCACTTCGCATCTGCATACGACTTATGTCGATCTTGGGCTCTCTTTAGCCTTTTCTTGATCAAAGCGACTTTATCTACATACACCTGGATCTCATCTGACCTCAACAAGGTCCTGTCACCAACATCATCCCAGTGAAGTGGTGACCGACACAACCTCTCAGAAAGCTTCATACGGTGGCATACCAATACTGGCTTGGTAGATGTTATTGTAAGAAAACTCAGTGAGGGGCAAGTATTGCTCCCATGAACTACCCCAATCGAGAACACAAGCTCTCAACAAATCCTCCAAAGTTTGGGATGTCTTCTCTGACTGTCCATCAGTCTGGGGTGATATATTCTACTGAACTTTAGTCTAGTACCAAGTTCCTCTTGTACCTACTTCCATAGTTTGGAAGTGAACTTTGGATCGTGATCAGAAATGATCAAACTCAGAACACCATGTAGTCGTACAATCTCTCGGATGTATAGTTCAGCTAAGTATGTCACCTTGGCAGTGGTCTTTAGTGCGAGGAAATGTGTCGACTTGGTAAGGCGATCTACCACAACCCACATTGCATCATGACCTCTCTTGGTCTTGGGGAGACCCACCACAAAGTCCATGGTGATTTGTTCCCATTTCCACTCAGGAATTTCAATCGACTATAACAATCCACCGAGTCACTGGTGTTCAACCTTCACCATCTGGAAAGGAAGACAACTGGTCACATATGCCACTACATCTCTTTTCATTCTAGGCCACCAAAAGTACTGCTGTAGGTCCTTAAACATTTTGGTAGTTCCAGGGTGTACTGTGTATTTTGAACCATGAGCTTCTTGCAAGATATGATCCTTCAAAGGTGAGCCTTTAGGAACCCAAATATAATTCTTGTATCGGATTCCACCATCTACTCCTACAGAGAGATGGATCTGAGGTTTCTCCATCAAACCTTTCATCTTGTCGAGCTATGGACTGGCTATCTGGGAAGCTACCAACTCAGTCAACAAGTCTGGTTTAATATTTATATTAGCCAAACATACTCGGTCTTCTAACAGCTGTGGAATCCACTCCACAAGATCTTCTAGCTTCTTCCACTGGTTAGACAAGACAGCTGCACACCTGAGCTATTTTCGGCTAAAAGAATCAGCTACAATGTTTGCCTTTCCTGGGTGATAGGCAATGATGAAATCATAGTCCTTCATGTACTCCATCCATCATCTCTATCATAGATTTAGGTCCTTCTGAGTCAAGAGATACTTCAGGCTCTTGTGGTCGGTGAAGATCTCAAAGGTGGCTCCATACAGATAGTGTTGCCAAATCTTCAGGGAATGAATAATCACAACCAATTCTAAATCATGTGTCGAATAATTTACTTCATTAGGTTTGAGTTTTCTGGAGGCATAGGCAACATCACGTCTATCTTTCTCTAGCACACACCCAGGTCCCATCTTCGATGCATCAATGAAGATCATAAAACCTTTGTTACTGGATGGTAGATTCAACACTGGGGCTGTAGTCAACTTCTCCTTCTGCACTTGGAATCATGCTTCACACAGGTCTGACCACACAAACTTCTCATCTTTTCAGGTGAGCTTCGTAAGAGGCAAAGCAGTCTTTAACAAATCCTTTATGAAGCGCCGATAGTATCTAGCCAATCCCCAAAAGCTATAGATCTTTGAAGGATTCTTTGGTGCTGGCCAATCTTGAACGACCGACACTTTACCTGGATCCACCGAGATGGTCCCTCCGGATATGATGTATCCAAGGAACATGACACGGTCTATCCAAAAATCACACTTTGAGAATTTCCCATAAAAGTTATGCCTTCTCAAGATATCAAGGACTCTACTCAGGTGGTCTCGGTGTTGTTCTTGATCATCAGAATAAACCAAGATGTCATCTATGAACACTATGACAAAAGAGTCAAGGAAGGGTTGGAATACACTATTCATGAGGTTCATGAACACACTTGGGGCATTGGATAACCCAAAAGGCATAACCACAAAGTTGTAGTGACCATAATAGGTTCTAAAAGTGGTTTTTGGGATGTCCTCACTTTTGACTAGCAACTGGTGGTAACCTGATCTTAGGTCAATCTTTGAAAAGACTCGAGTTGACTTCAATTGGTCAAATAGGTCATCTATCTGGGGTAATGGGTATTTGTTCTTAATGGTAGCTTGGTTGATCATCTGATAGTCTATGCACATTCTGAATGAATTGTCCTTCTTCTTCACAAAGAGAACTGGTGCTCCCCATGGTGATGTACTAGGGCAAATAAAACCCTTGTCAAATTGTTCCTATAGTTATTTCTTCAACTCGAGCAACTCAGAAGAGGCCATCCTAGAAGGTGCTCATGAAATAGGGTTTGTCCCAAGAGCTAGTTCTATTGAAAAGTCTACCTCTCTCTCAGGAGGGATCCCAGGAAAATCATTTAAGAAAACATCTGCATAGTCCCTGACTACCTCTATTTCCTCTAAGGGTTGAACCTTGGGCTCCGACTCAGTAACGACTGCTAGGAAAGCTTGACAACCTATGGTTATCATCTACTCTGCCTTCAAAGCTGACACATACAGGCTGGTGGTAGCATCCTTCCTACCCCTAATGATGAACGGTGGGTGATCTGGTATCTTTATAATTACCTTCTTCCTCCTACAATCGATATTTTCCCTATAAGTATAAAGCCAATCCATACCAATGATCACATCAAAGTCATTCATGTCAAGGAGGATAAAATCTGTAGGGAACTCATGATCTTGATATTTAACATGTATCACAAGAGTTTTCAAAAGGGACATAAAGATTCGACCACTTGGGGTCGTGACATCCAAGATATACCCTAAATCCTTGATATCCAAATAAAGCATAGTTGCGAGATTTCTCAAAATGAAAGTATTAGTAGATCCAGAGTCAAATAAAGCTTTTACATCGTGTCCCATTTCTTCAAGCATGCCTACATTGTTTTTCACCATACATTAGATAATCACATGCTTATCTTAAATCATAAAAGAAAACTCTAAGTGTTATTACCCTCTATCAACTGATTAGCATTAGCTCGAGCCTCCTCATTGTCAATAGAAAAAACTTGAGCTTGTCTTCTTTCTCCAACAGGTGGGGCTACAATTATAGGTTGGGATACTATAGGTACTACTGGGCCTGGCCCCCTTGGGTCTGGCAGAGGGAAGTTGGCCTGAAGATGTCCCTCTTGCTGGCAATGGTAGCATGTCCTCTTCTTGTATTGACACTCACCTGAATGCCATTTTCTACAGGTGTGACACCTAGGTCAGTTGTTCTCATGAAGGGGTTTTCCTTTTCCTCCATGCTTTCCCTTGGTATGGTTGCACCCTTATCCTTTCTTGTGATAAATCTTCTGGCCTTGGGTACCTTCAGTTAAACCCAAATATCCTTTGGGTGGATTCTGAGCAGGCATCACCATCCTCTCCATGTCCAGGGCGGTGTTGTAGGCTTCGATGAAGGTTTTTGGTTTACTTGCCATCACATAAGGCTTAATGGCAGGATGTAGATTCTCTACAAAATGGTCCACTCATATTTCCTCATCCATCATGTGCCCAAAATGCTCCAGGATGTGAAACTTGTGGCCAAAGTCTACGACTGATAAGTCGCCTTGGATCAGGTTGGTGAACTCTCTTTCCTTCTCCTTCTTAGCTGAGGTGGGAATGAATCTGGTTGTGAAGATGGTCCTAAAGTTGGTCCATGCCATTCGGTCCGTACTCAGATCTCGACCCATGATGTGGTTCTCCCACCAGATCTTAGGTACTCCTTCCAATAGATGTGCAACAAAAGGGACCTTCTTATTCGACTGCACCTCCAACATGCAGAAACCATTCTTGATCTCTATCAGCAAAGCATCTGCTTTGTCGTCACTTCGGTCTTATCTTCTCTCCATAATTTCTCAATGTTTAGCTTGATGAAGTCTAGAATGGTGACTCCAAGTCAGGGACAGACGGAAAATGACTCACCATTCTCATCTCTAGCTATATCCCTGAGGGCCAGGGCACTAATGGCCTCAGTTAGCCTCTTCTACTATTCCATCCACATGGCATCAGGGGTGTGAACTACCATTGTAGGTCCTGGACCACCAGTCGAGTTCTCCTCAAACCTGGCCTCATCTTCGGACATGTGTTCCTCTTCTTGGTCCATGTCTGGGTTGTCGAAGGGAATTAGCTTAGGGTCTGAGCCTTCTTATGAGGATCCCTCAAGTCTTTTTCTCTTCTTTAAGGATTCATCACCATGGTTGCTCTTCCTTTTCTCAGAAGTTCCCTTCCTCTTGCGGGGAGGCCAACCCCTGGCAAGGTTCTCGGTGGCCTCGGGGATAGCTACAGTCTTCACACCATCCATGCTGTTACACACAAGTTAAAAATCTTTTTAAGCATAGATTTATAACTTGGAAGATATAAGCTTTAACTTATGTCCATGTCCTTTTGTTTACATGTATTTTATTGTTTGGTGGAGGATCCCTTAATCCTTAACACTTTGTATTCCCAAACATAGGAGGTGGTGGAGAGAGAGAAAACCCTAAGCTCTTAATGTTTCTCCAGAGATAAGAGGTAAAGGAGGGAACAAAGATAGATGATAAAAACCTAGAGGTATCTTATTTCGAGTCAATTCTTTGGATTTCGGCCAGACAGTCACACATAATCTAGGAGTCCTCATTGACTGACTAGTGGGGTGGAGGAAAATATTGCCAGCCCCCGAACCGTGATCCTTTTCTAGACACCTCCATCCTCAGAAAATCCTCTAATAACTCCCTAGGGCTCTAAAGTGTTTGTAAAATTTAATAATTACGGAAGATTAAATGGAAAACCACAGCTCTGATACGAAATGTAACAACCCCATCTCTTAGTAACCCCCAGTTAAGGGAGACCAAGAGGTCTAAGGAGTTATCCCAAAATATGATTAGTGGTTTTACAAATAATAAACAATAATTAATAAATTCTACTACAACTAAACTTTTAATGGAATACAAATTTTCTATTCATACCTTGCAAAATATAGGAAGTGGAATTCTTTACCCAAGAAAGAACTTATCTAACTACAATCCTCCAATTATTTATTAAACTTTATTCCATCAATGTCATTTAAAGGAATATCCCTTTTATTGATAACCTAAAATGCCGAAAAACAAAATGGCGGTGAGTATAACGAATTATACTGATATGTGGGGGAAATAATAAAATTGTAATAACATATTAAAAGAGATTATGGATTAACTAGAAAACTTTACATTTTAAACATGACTACTCAATCCTTACATACCCTAGCCTTTGTGTTATTCCTATAGTGGACATGGATACTACCTCTCATATGGTAGATCTCAACTAACCCCCATGATCCTACCTTATAGGTAGATCAATACATAGGGTCACGGAGTCGTATGGTCCTACCTAAGGGTAGACCAACACATCAACTCATGATAACCTGATGATCCTACCTCGCGGGTAGACCATGTACTAGGTCATCTATCTCATCAACATCAGAGCTACAGAGGAGGACCATGATCTGAGCTAGTTATGCGCATATAATTATGGCGATAGTCATAGTCACTTTATAGTTGGATGAAATAAAAGACAATCAAGCAATTATTCCAAGCAATCGGTAAAACTTCGAGAATCGCCGGGAAACTAAAATGATTTAACCATACGTGTAACCACATACCTGTTCTTGAGAAAAAGAATCCAAATTCAATAAGATATCCAAGTAAGCACCTTAATGAAAAAAACCTTAATTTCTGAAACATATAGATTACCTAATGTCAAAACACCTTCCTAATGACAGGAGGATACTTTCTAAGGCTTCCAAGCCCTTAGGGTTCATTAGGGTTTCTTAGGTTTCTTTATCCAACTTTATTGCCCTTTTTAGACTAGCAACCCTAAAATAGGTTCCTTATTTACAAAATCCCTAATTATCCCAATTATTCATTAAGGGTTCTCTAATCTTAAACCAAGTTCAAGAATCATTATATCCCTGTTGTATACTTGCAATTTCGGATTACAACCATTAAAACTCATATTTTCCCAAATTAGGGTTTTAATTCATTAAGACATAAACATGTGCATAAAAACCCTAAAACAAGCATACAATCATCTTTTTCAGATTCTCCTTTCCTTTTATTGTCAACAAGTTAATATTACTCACAAATAACCCAAAATGTTCATCATACTCGATTTTCACATCCTTTTAGGGTTTTATTATGATCTAATGTGTTAAGAGAGGTAACTTCATATAATTTTTTAATTTCACATGATATCAGACTCCAATTCTATTTTTATCAAATTCTACGTATTTGTCTGATCAAAAAGCACTATTTACTTTTATTTTTTGGCCAAGGGATCGATTTTTAGTGAATTAAAAAAGATTCAATGATTTTCTGGAATTTTGGACTAGAGAGGTGACTTACACTATTTTGTTTGGAAAAATGCGGGCCATTGGATTGTTGGTCATCATTGACTGAGTGGGATCGTGCGATCTCTAGTCTTGTGCCCACTCATGACCTTCAGAATAGCAGAGCACTTTTGGGCCGTTGATCCTTCACCCGCTCCACCGTGAACTCCAATCAAACGACAACTGCTCCTTATCCTCACCCCATCCAACAGACTAACTCACGGTAGCGCCGCGGCCTAGAGCTTGCCAGATCTGCTTCAATTTAAGAGTATGGGGCAAGAGAGAAGAGGGGAAGCAGTCGGTTGAGTTCGTGAGGGTCGACCAAAGTCGAGGGGTCCTATTTATAGAGTTTGTGGGTTGGTTCTAGGGTTTCTAACCCTTGCTGTCACCCACCGTTTTGGGCAATTTAGGCATTTCTTCTAGATGCCTCCAAAGAATGAAGAACCTAGGTATTGTATGTGTGGAATTCTCTCCCAAACTCATCCATGATCTTTCCTTGTTTGCACATGGAGCAAATCGTGAGAAAATCCGATGGAAAGATCCTCCTGTCGGCGGCTTGTTTACTAGTTCAGTTGGAACTAGACGATGAGCGGAAGCCATGGAATCTGGGATCCAATGGATCACATCACACACACACATAATCTAGAAATCGATTAAAACCTCAGAAAATAATCGTGACATGTATTTGATATCCTTTTACTGTAGGAAATTTTTGAATAATCATAACTCTCAAACCATGACTCTGTTTAATCTCAAATTTTGAGGGAAACGTAATAATGACTTGATCTATTGGCGTGCCAAATTTGGAGTCATTATGAAAAAGGAAACGAACCTTTTCTTTATGTGCAAGTTATTGCTTAAATATATATATATATTTCATTCATATTTCCTCTCTCTCACACTTTGTTATTTTCCTTTATTTTGATTCTTTTTATCTCAAGAATCCATGTGGGGTTTAGAACACCATTAATTATGATCAAACCCACACTTCTCTATTTATTTCTTATTTTTTAACCTTTATTCCAATTTACTTTCTTATTATTAATGCATTACTTGTTTTCTTTTAACTTTGTCTTCCTCTTTTATTATCTTGGACCCATTATTACCAAAGGAACTAAGAAAAACCATGCACAAGGAAAAGTTGTAAAAGAAATCCTTATATTTTTTTTCATAAATCATGCAATTTACAACCAAGTACATTTCTTTTGAAATAATTGCTATTATAGTCATATAAGCAAAAAATGAGGTTGTAACATAACCATATTAACTTGAGGTTGTTTATCTTGGCCTTTCGTCAGCTACTAAGGCATGAAGTTGAAAGCAAATATGTCTAGAAAGGATCATGGTTCAGGGACTGGAAAGATTTTCCTCCACACCACTAGCTTGGCTTACGAGGACTCCCGAATCCATATGATATCGGCCTAGCCCGAGATGATATGAATTGTTCAAAATAGCATGCTTTTAGGAAATAGTAGCCTTAGACATCTATATGATTTATCTTTAGGGAACCTAGTGTGTTGAACTAGTCTCCTAAGTGTAATGACTTGTTTGAGGATGGATATTCAATATAGTTCCCTTATGACCCACATAACCACATGTTTATAAAGTTATCCCTAGAACCTAGACTTTGAAGTTTGGTGTTTAGTAAGAAATCAGAGTGTGTAGTGAAGTGTTATGGATCTTGTATATGGTTTAGTTAGACTACCATTTTTCCTCTAGATTAGTTGGCTTTGTAGGTTAAGTCCTTTAAGGGGTGGTAAATAAGTTGTTTTCTTATATGTGGATGTTTTGATTTTGAGGACAAAATCCCTTTAAGGGATGGTTTGCTATAACATACTAGATCTCGGACCCTACCCTGGAAGTTCAAATTTTGGACTTAAGGTTGAAGGTTAGACCTAAATAGATGTTTAGTATAACCCCAAATGAGATAATGCATGTATACATCAACTTAATATAACCTAATGTTCTAACATTAATCTTAGGATTCTAATGGATACATAAAATATGCCACATAACTCATTTTGGTGGTAATATGAAGATAAGGAACTTAATTGGATGAATAATTTAGATAATGACCCGTTAATGGACCATATGACATATCTCATAAAAATAAGTCACAAAAGTGGAAACAAACTTCAAATTTGAAAGATACATATCAAAATTAACATACATGTCAAATTTCATCTAATTTGGACCACCTTAAAATATTAGGATAAGTTTAGGAGAGAGAAAATGAGTAAAAGGAATAAGTAATGAATAATGTGATTATATAACTTCAAAATATGGAAATATTGGAAATTTCATATTCAACACATAAAAGATAACTTGTAGATGAAGTTTGTTCCAATTTAGATGTTGTTTGTGCAAGTTATGTAATTTTAGGTATATTCTGGACTTTTTTTATAATTTACCCAATCGGGAGGTTTTCTTTGCAAATTTTCACATGCATTATAATCCTTATATATTCTCTTACCACTATCCATTTTTTGAACCATAGGGAGCCTAGTTTCACCATGGTTTGAAGGTGTTTCTTTCTAAGGGCATTTTAGGGATTACTCTCTTTATAAATGAGCTTATCTTTAGAAGCTATCAACCAATGCGGTTATTTCTTGGATTGGAAGTCAGTTGGGATGTCCTATAACTGTCAATAAACTGACATTTGATATTCAATTAGCCTCTATAAGTTGTCCTCTTACATGACCATGAAATCCCTAGGCTAAGGACACATGGAAAGTTCCATGGACACCTCATGCTTGACTTCTACCTTATCCATAAAGGTTTTCATGTCCATAGGCACCCTTAGCATTTGGAAAATGGAAAGTAACTTGACACCTTGTGCTTCACTTCTTCCTTATCAATAAAGGCTTGCATGTCCATGGACACCCTTATACATGACGCATGGAAAGTCTGATAGAAACCTCATACTTGACCTCTTTCTTTGTATAGCCATATCTACCCCTTCCCAACTCCCAATTGGAAAACTCTTGCTCTCCTTTATTCCCTCTATCTTAGAGCATCATTCCTACTCTATTTTTCCACAAAGGTGCTGTCCCAAGGTAAAAGGAGGTGCCTACCTTGGTGAAGAAGGCTCCTAGGGTTCCAAATTTCTCTATTTAGGATTTCATAAGCTCCTCCTTGGTGATTTTGACCAAAACTAGTAAGTATCCTCCTTTCCTTCAATATTTCCATGTTGCTAGTCTTCCTTGCACCTTCCTCCAGGTCATAACCATGGCCTTCCATGGTGAAACCCCACCTTGAAACCATAAAAACCTCATCTCCATGTTCTTTTGTTTGGGTTTTTCACCTCTAAAGTGGAGAAGGTGCTTCTTGCTAGAGATATGAGCTTTGTTGGAGAAACTAGCCTCTCTAAGCTTGGAAACCTTACTTATTGGACCTGTCCACCTTCCCTAGAGGTTTTTTGGAGGCCTACACTTGACTTGGACTGTTTAGACTCTGCAGTTGAGGTGTGATGTATCCCCTATTCTTCTATGTTGAGCAATTCACCTATGCTTATTCATTCTCTTTGTCCTATGTACATTAGCCTATACATAATGTCGTTTCTTTTGAAAATCATGGTTCATGTGACTACCTTATTTGATATTGATCATGTGATCATCGATATTCTTTTGAACTCTTATCTTATGCTTTGTTCATGATGGAACTCTAAAAGATGACATGTGATGTCTTTTGCCCACTTATGAGGTGGATGTATACAGTGGTCACTTATATGGTGACTAGTTTATATATTCTGACTATACATTTTACTTGACTCTACATTTAACATGCTATATGATTTAGTAGAACTAGAGTAGTGTAATTGCATTAGTCTTTATGGTAGATGTGATATTTCCTGCTCTTTTGGGATGGAAAGGTACCTCATATCCAAGACAAGATGTGTGATCCTTGGCCCATATTTTATAATTTTGGGAGATTGGAAATATTCCCTTTTCTATCAAGTTTCAAGTTTATGAGACTTGGCCGCCTTTGTGTTTATATTTTTCTAGGTTTATGTTTATCTCACATGCATGCAAGTTGATGATATGGGGTGTGTACCCTAATTCTTTACATTTGCTTGTGTGGCACAATCTTTATTTTTTATTAATGGAAAATATTCTTTTATTATCGTATGATTTCAATTTCTTTTCTCTTGATACCCATTTGGTTGGTCCTTATCCTTTCTATGGGAAGCCTTTTATTTTGATGTCCTTTATTCCATGTATTACTCAATTTCCTATTTAGTATGCACATACCAGCCTTTGCTGATGTCATCTATATTCTCTTCTTGCTGGGGTATGCTTCCAACCCTAGGTGAAGGACTTGGATGATAAGGCATGAAGTTTTGAACTAGTTTAAGGAGTTAAAGCTTGGAGACAAAGTTTTTATGGTTTAGATTTCCTCTACTTAGATCCTTATGTTGTATTATACATGTAAACCCTTATGGGATATTATGATGTACTTTTGTAATTTTTTTTGAAAGTTGAATATGGTCAGTTATTTTTATTCCACTGCTAAAATTTGGTCTTTTGCATACTATTATAATAAATTCGGAAAATTTATACATATTCCAACATACCTTTGAGTGTGTTCAGAATGTATGTCTTATTCTTCAAATTTTTAGTAAGGGGGTGATACTGCCTCCTTACAATCTTTATTCCTTGTTGTAAGTGTATTCTGCTTGCTTAACATGTATATATCTAAAATATGTCCTTACAAGCCTTTGGTAAGTGTGTTTGTAGCCATACAAAAAAATATTTTATTCCCAAGAGACGTTATTTAATGAAATTGGGTTATAAAATGAAATATGTAACTATTAAAAGATAAGTATAATAGTTGTTGAATTGAGTTATGAAGATATTTTTTAGTTGTTGATTATTTTAATATTTGTATTGTCATCATTACTTATCAACCATAAGTTTGATCCTTAATGCATGTCGTTATATAAAATGAAAAAGTTAATACTAGTATCTACTTAAATAAATCATGTCATGGATTTAAATAATTTAAATTCCTTAAGGTGGGTTATAAATATATCATGTCATATATTTATAATGATCTTTTTGGTAGTGAAACTTAGTTCAGTGGTCACATAGAAATAAAAGAAAAAAGTGCTCAGAGTAGCCACCATATTTTATATGAAAAAATAAGACATTGTGTGTCCATGCTAGAAAGTTGATTTGTCGTTTGAGTCAAATAAGTACAAAAATAAAAGAACATAAATGACATGAAGAATTTAGGTCTGACGATCTTGTTATCAGTGGAGAAGGGTGAGCACCCCCATCTTTCCTGATAAACCAGTATCAAGATGTTTTACTATATTTTGGAAAACAATAGTTTGAGACTGATTAAAATATGAGAGAAAAAAGGAAAATGATAAAAAAACATTTTAATTTGTGGACAAACTTTTAGGGGTGGATATGTTTGCTTCCTTCCCACCATTATCCTAGAAGTTCTATTTTTTAGGTAGATTGGGGTCCTATTCACCTTCGAACCTTCCACAGTGGAAATCCCTCATGGGTGATTAGGAGCAATGTAAAGGATTTTCTAAAGGAGGATAAGCAAATAGGGGTGTTGAACAAATTTGATCTTAAACAAATATGAGAAGTTAAAAAAAGTAAAGCAAATATAATATATAATCAGTTAGGGGCATAGTCAGATTATGATTTTAGATGTCTAATGATGTCAAAAATGAAAGTAGTGTAAGAGGAATGATCTTCAAAGAACAAATAATGCAAAAAGTAAAGAGAGAGGTAGTTTGAAGCTTTTCCTTTATCAGGTTCAAATGGGTCCAAAATATTATGGATATAGGGGGTATCTATAATTTAGGGTTCTAGATGGAACCTTTTGGAACTGATGGAAGATAACCTTGATGCCCCATGTGAAATGGCACAAGGATCGAGAAAATTACCATGTGGCACACGAATCTGATCTGTTGGGTGTCTTGGGTTGCATAAAACTCATTTCCTAATTTTCTAGAAATTTCAAGAATGTTCTGGAGAAAATAGTAGAAAATCACACAAAGAGAGAGATAATTCATGATCATCCCTTAGATTTATCATTAAAAAAATTGAATATCTATGGGGAAAATGAAATATTTTATTTAGGATAATTCAACTGGGAAATTTATGAAAGAGATCTTGTAAAAGGCAAAATAGATCAATACATTGAACTTTTAGTCCGAAAAAAGATTCTTCATAGAAAGCCCCGAATTCGTAAAAGTCAGTAAAAATAAGTGGATTAAATAGGTGGAAAATGTTAAAATGTGGGAAAAAGTGATAAAATGTTGATTATGGAAAATACATAAAATGTGGAATGGACTCCATCATTATCTAGGGAATTGACAATAATCATGATTTTTAGTTCAATGGATTGCCAATAGTTTGCCTCTCTCAGCATAAAGTTCAAGTTAAGAGTGAGAATCGTTGCCTTGAGCCATGTCTGACTATCATTTTTAGTAACTAAATGTCAAATATATTAGACTCATCAAGGATGTTCTTACTAACCTTGTGGAGAGTGGAAGTGTGGGTGATGTCTTTTTCTTCTAAAGGGAATTAGTGAAATTGTCATTCATACAATAATAAGATTTGGTGAAAAGGATCTATCTAGGGTAAAGGTGGCCTATACCCAAGGAATTTGTCTATGTTTTAGCCATCAATCCTTTCCCTGGAGTGCTAATGATCCATTTGAGGTTTAATGGTAGTAATAGTGGCTCTAATCATTGCTCTATTACTTACATTAGTACATGTCTATTTCTCTCACTAACTCATGCCTTACTGAGAAACAAATGGACTTGAAGAAGAAGATAAGATTCGTGTTTCGTTAGAAGTCATTGATCATGAAAATTTGTGGCAAATACATTTTTGTAATAAGATCTTTTAGAAATATTTTATCACCTCTTCTTCCTACACATTTTTAGTTTTAGATTTTTAAAGTGGGCGATTTCAGTATTAGAACCAAATGTTGGTATGTATGCCCAAGGCGCAAATCATACAATGATTGTTATGGGCATTGGATACCTGATTTGATAATGATAAAGGTAACTACGTCTATAATATTTGTCTCAATCATGAGATGATGGAGCAACCATAGTAAATGTCTAAAGAATGGTACTACTCAATGAATTTGTCTTCTGGTTGAGTACCTGAACAATGAGATCATATGTATGATAAGAGTACAACATTTTTTTCTGTCCCTAGTCGGGTATTAAAGTGGAAGCAAAATAGAGAACAATAATACATAAGACTACAATGTGTATTGATTGATGATAGAGTCACATTAGTCATGATATGGGATATCAAGTCAAACACATAGGTACATGTTAGAGAACAGTGTACCAGACATACCCACCTTGAGAGTGAAACCTAGAGACCATGGAATGGTATTGCGAATAAACTCTCTTAGTGATAGTGGTGATTGTGGTTCTTAGACCTAAAGTCAATACACTCATCACCTGTCATTCGATGTAGTTTGATATCATCCAACATGACTTTGAATAAGGGTTACCATAAAGGTGATGCTCGGATACATTGTGACACATTGGGATTGATTGTGAGTGATGTAGATGGGATTTGTCCCTCCTACAGGAGATTAATATCCTAGCCACTTAATAAGGAAGAATGAGAAGTGTATGTCCGAACTCTTATGAATCAATATATGATATGTGAACTCACATGCATCTTAGATAGTCTCCTCTAGTTCAAGGAACATGGATTGAACATTGAGAGGATGACGATTCCATGCCTCAAGTTCAATCTAGATATAAGAGACAAAGGGACTACATGATCACTGTAACACTAATCGTGGAATGTAGGTTGAAGTTGTTGTCCAACTTTTGAATTACTTGGGTTGCAATAATGTGTTGCTAAATACTGCTTATTGTTTGTGATGTCATAAATTAGTTATGGATAGTCACTGTCAATGTAATTTTGGATCTATAGGGTCATACACATAGGATGCAGCTGGAATAGGAGTTTACTCATGAATACATTTTAACTTGATTACTAAAGTGTTTAGGTATTTAATTCAAACATGATTGGTGAACTGAAATTTTAACTGTCTGCTTAAAAAATGAACTGACCAATTCAAAGATGTGAACCGATTGATTTAGGTTGTGAATTGGTTGGTTGGGAGAACAATGAGATTGGATCAAGGATTGACAATGATGTCATGTTTTGGATTAATTATCACATTAAATCCAATATTTTGTGAATAGAAAAAAATGTGAAGCGATTGATTCAAGAGTTGTACTGATCAGTTCAAATGTGAATCGACCAGTTCGACATATGCAACTTCCAAAAAATTTATGAAACTCTATCTCTTTGACTCCCAAATTGTCTAGAAACCTTGACCCTAGCCCTACTATAAATAGAGGAGTAGTCATGGCTTTCAAGAGATACAACAATAAGCTCTAAAAATTCTTGTTTTCTCACAATTTTGGTAACGTGAGATCCTGAGAAAGTCTTATCTATTAAAGGGAGAGACAACAAAGGAGAGAAAAAAGGGAGAGAAACTCAACACTAGCATGTTGATGTTTGAAGGGACACTCCTTCTTGTCAATTATAAAGGAACGATAGGAGTTTCCAGTAGTCTGTGTGGCCTATGCTGATGTCTGGAGGCTTTCACCACTAACTAGGAGGATGTCACCAACCACCCTGTGTGGTGCTACACTAGGAGGCCACCACTGACAATCTTCCCTATGCATCTTGAAAAAGAGGCATACTTTTGCAAGGGTAGTTGTTGGACTTACTCTAGGACCAGGTATACTCCTTGCAATTTTCCTTCCTAATATACAGTTGTTGACGTAATCCGTTGGTTAAGGGGGATATGGCATGGAAATTTTTGTTTCCTCTACCATCTCTATTGCCATATTTCTATATAGTAGTATCGAAGACACATCGATTTACTAGGCTTGAGGATTTAATAGATATAATCAGATTTTTGTTATTGCATACGATGCAAATATTTAAAATGATAAGTGTGAACATCTAATTACATACCACATACAATCCCAATATATAAATATGAAATGATATATCTGCAATTTATACATGTCACCCTAAAATTATTTTGATGGTGGATGTAAGTGTGGTTATGGCCAATACCCACTAGATATGTGTGCTTGGTTGAATGATTTTAATCCTACCTTTTAAATTCAGTTTGCATACCAAATCTCTCTCTATTTGTTATATGTACTTTAATGCTTTGCTTCATATACTCCCCACAAATGTAACTCAAGGATTCACTTTTACAATGTAATACGTTAAATTGGAACAAGATAGTTTTATTTTTTATTTTGGAAATGAGAAGGTCTTCTATGCCAGACGAGTCAATCGATTCAAAAGTCGAACCGATCGACTAGAGAACTGAGGACGCCAGACAAAAAGAGGAGCAGATTGATTGATTGGTGGCCCAACCGATCAACTGAAGGAGTCTAGACATTACTTGAACGGGAGGTCAGTCAACCAATCTGGGAGACCAATCGATTGACCATGAGGCCAAGCAATCAACTCAAGGGTTGAGTCAACTAATCAGACTGGTTCCAACACAATTTTTTGCAAGTATAGGTTGTTACATATGATTTGTTCTTTAGGTGGTAACAATTCTTTGTGGCTCCAAAGAATTACATTAGTATGTCCATAACCATCCTGTATTTTATGATTACATGTCATTTGTGGATATAGTATGTATATGATTCATATTATTAGTATATTGTGATTGGATATGTATATATATTAATATAAATATAAACCCCTCAATCCAATATTAAGTCTTAGATGCTTTCCATAAGAAACACACATGATAAGATTGTTTGACTAAGTATGGAAACACTAAGCATGATGCACTATCTATCTCATGGAAGTGTGATGGTAGTTATGTGGGCCTTCCAAGCAGGGTGCATTACTATCTTGTTGTCTTTTGGGGCAGGCTTAACTAGGTGACCTTAATGAGATTATGTGCGTAGAAGGATGCATATAGACTATGGCAATCACTAGTACAGAAATGACGTATAACGTCACATTTGTTGGCGTTGGTTAGAAGTAAAACACTGACGCTAATATACTACAATATCGATTTCAAATGACAAATGACACCTATATGTGAAGGCCAACCACTTTAAAAAATACACATGTATCACTTTTTCTTTAATGTCGGCTGGTCAAAATAAAAACCGACTTCCCAAATCACCCGCGAAATAAATATCCGATGAAAAACATTTTCCTTCAAACTTTTCAATTCGACGTCAATTGTAGAAACACTGGTGACTCAGGTTCCGCGCCAAGCCCCATGCAAGTTTTATCCCCCCATTTTTCGTCGGTGCTTTAAAAAATAATTGACGACTAAATATCCTTCGCGAGGAAAATTTTCATTCCTTATTTGGCGTCGATTTTTGCACAAGAACTGAGGAGAATGTGTGTTCGCGTGTTGTCCCCACAAAAATCCCCCTCCGCCAATTTGCCTAATTGGCGTCAGTGTTAGGGTAAAACTAACGACTATGATTATAAGTCAAGAACAATTTTTTTGTCGACATTTGTGGATAGACATCGGTTATTATACGTTGAAACCAACAATGAACACCCCATCCCAGTGCAATTTGTTTTTGTTTGAAGTGGTAGATAGGTGTCGATTATGATTTTATACCGACGTCTATTGTTTTTAAGCGTCAGAATTACATAATAACCGATGCCGATAATTAACTTAATTAACACCCATGCGCACGAGCCAGACTCTTCCCCTTCTATGTTTCATTCCCGATTCTCTATTGTTGCTCAAGCTAGGTCTCATGATTCTTTGTTGCCGCTTGCCACCGCCACTGCTACTGCTATGGGGAGGAGCTCGCTGCCGCCACTGTTGAGTGGAGCTAGCCGCCGCCACTGTGGAGAGGAACCTCCACTGACGATCTCGCCACTGCCACTCCAGTTTAGTTACTGAGGAGCTCATTGCCTTCACTCCAGTCACCTACCGCCACTCTAGTTCAGTCTCCGCTGCTGCCACTCCCTTGCTCAGTCATCTCTGCCAATGACCATAGGCACATTCCACCATCCTGCCACCGCTCACCACCTGCTTCACTACCGTTTCAGTCATCTCCGTTGCCACCACTTGCCACATGCTTCACCTCTAGATGCGACCATCTCCACTTCCGGCCGCCACCACCACAGCCTGCTCCACCAGTGCGGTGAGTTTTCTATAAGATTATTATTAATTAAATAGGGTTGATTAATATTGATTAATAAGGGTTAAACGAGAAATGAATGAACTTTATTCAATATATAATTATTCTCTAAAATTGTGTTGCTGATTAATAACGATTAACTAGGGTTAATGATGAATGAATGAATTTAATTAATTGATATTGCTTTCTTTCTCTCTTGTTAGTGATTGATTTAACTTATTTCAATATATAATTCTTCTTCAAAATTGTGTAGTTGATTATTAATGATTAATTTGGGTTAATGATGAATGAATGAACTTACCAAAATGGAAGAATAAATTGAATTAAATGATATTACACAAAACCTAGGATATGAACGGTGATACTATGACTGTAGGTATATGAATGACAACATATATACATGTATTTTGTTGGCCTAGAAACCCATTCGAGATTGATAGTCCCCAGTTTGGCACTATTCTTGAACACTTAATCTCACTTAGGATGTAAGTGTATATTGTGTATTCAATTTTCATGATTTTTGTCAGCACTTTCCCATTTGTTCTCTAAGTACATATGTCGGTGGGAATTTGCCCATGTACATCAGTGTACTTGGAGAATTGTGGGGAAATGCTGCCAAAATTTCTTGAAAGTCGAATACACATTATACACTTACTAGTGAGATTACATGATCAAGAATGGGATAGGTGGTACGCATTTATTATATATAAGACCCTAAACCCTAAAATTTTAACCCTAAACCCTAATCTTTTAACCCTAAACCCTAATATATACTTGTTTTCTCTTTGATCATAGAATGGATAGATTATGGATGTCCATTCAAAATCGCTTCACCCTAGAGTTTATTAGATTTGTCGAGTAACATAAGAAACAACATGGAGATAGGTTCTAATGTCCATGTAGGCATTGCAGTAACAACTTGAAAGTCAGCACTGGTGATGAAATCAAAAGTCATGTCATGTGCAACGAGATTGTACAAGGCTATATAAAATGGCACTGGAATGGAGAGATTTCAAACTTGAAATTAGTGGATGTCGATAGCAGTGCTTATGTGGAAGAAGAAATTTCCTCTGATGACATAGATGTGAACTAACCAATTATAGTAGACATCGTTGATGCGATACTGGATAGTTGTGTGGGTAGAGCACACCGATCCACCCCCCCATGTTTAGAAACATTGTGCATGATGCTGAGAGACCGTTATACATAGGTTGTACTAAGTTTACGAAGCTTAGCATTGTGTTGAGATTGTATAAGCTGAAAGCTAATAATAGATGGAGCGACAAAAGCTTCATGCCATTGTTGTCTTTGTTGAAAGAAATTCTTCCTAAAGGAAATGAGCTTCCATTCTCAACATACGAGTTAAAGAAATTGTTGTGCCCAATGGGAGTGGAGGCCAAGAAGATACACACATGCCCAAATGATTATGTATTATTTCCAAAGGACTACGTGGATTTGAAAGATTGTCCAAAATGTGGTGCGTCAAGTTATAAAATGACGACTTCGGGGGAGTCCAAAACTGGTTCTCCTGCCAAGGTGATGTGGTATTTACTATAATATCATGGTTTCAAAACTTGTTTTCCAATCCGATAGAAGTGAAGAATTTGAGGTGGCATGCATATGTTCAGAAAAATAATGATGGGATTCTATGACATGCGTTTCATTCCCCACAGTGGAAGAAGATTGATTTATTGTACCCTAAATTTGGTGAAGAAGTCAGGAATCTAAGACTTGGGATTTGTACAAATGGGATGAATTCGTACATGACATTGAGAAGACAACATAGCACTTGGCATGCTATGCTTGTTATATACAATCTTCCTCCCTGGTTGTGTATGAAAAATAAGTATGGTATGCTGTCGTTGTTGATATCGGGCCCTAAACAACCTAGAAAATGTGTTGACATTTGTCTTGAACCTCTGATTGATGACTTAAAGAAACTCTGGGGTGAAGGTGTGATGACCAATGGTGCTTCATGAAGAGAGACATTTTGTTTACACGCTATGTTGTTTTGCACTGTTAATGACTTTCCAGCATATGGGAATTTGTCTGGATATAGTGTCAAAGGATCTAAAGTGTGTCCTCTATGTGAAGAGAACACTGATTCAATATGACTAAAACATGGTGGCAAGACTGTATATCTTGGTCATCGAAGGTTTCTTCCAAAATTCCATTTGTACCGTAGGTTGCGCAAAGCGTTCAATGGACGGAATGAGGAACGGAGTGCACCTAAACCTATACCAGGAGAGGTTGTTTATGAAAGAGTAAAAGACTTTGTCAATGAATTTGGTAAGAGATCACAATATACCATGGCCACACAGAGTGACAAATCTTTATTCAAGAAGAAGTCAATATTTTGGGATCTTCCTTATTGGAGTTCTTTGGCAGTCAAGCGTTGTATCGATGTCATGCACATTGAGAAAAATGTTTGTGATAGAATCATTAGTACTCTATTGAATATACCAGGTAAGACCAAAGATGGGATAGAATCTAGAATGGACTTATGTGAAATGGGAATAAGGACAAAATTAACAAAAGTAGTTAGTAGCGATCGGAGAACATACTTACCTCCTTCTTATTACACGTTGTCTAGAAAGGAGAAGAAAGCTTTTTGTGATTACTTGGTAAATGTTAAGGTACCACAGGGTTACTCATCCAACATCCGTAGATTGGTATCAATGAAAGATCTAAAGTTGATAGGTCTAAAATCTCATGATTGTCACACTCTAATGCAAAAAATATTGCTCATGGTAATTCGATCTATACTGCTGAAGCATGTAAGGTTTGCAATCACCAGACTTTGTTTCTTCTTCAACAGTCTGTGTAGAAACGTTATTGATCTTGAGACTCTCGATAAGTTGTAAAGAGAAGTGTTTGTTACCCTATGTCATCTTGAGATGTATTTTTTGAATGTGAACTTTACAATGTTTTATTATCTTATAGTTATGTTAAATGTTAAATGTTTGATTTTTTAATGACACTTTCAGATGGCTGAGCATGAGAATGATGACCACGATGATGAATACCATGAGGGTGAGGATGTCAATGCACCACCTCACAATGTAAGTTATAAAATATATCCTATATTTCTATCTATATGCCCATTTATAAGTTATATTCTGTAAGTGTGTTTTTTGTCAAATTTTAGGTTGATGGTGTACCCCCTAAAGAACTTGGGACACTTGACGAGCAGCAAAAAAAATTGAAAAAGTGAGGGGCATCACTATGATGAACAAGTTACTACAAAAAATGGGTAATGGACCCAAACTGGCTGTGGATTTTGATCATGCAAAAAATCCAGTTGGAGTGAACCACAATTTGTATATTTCATATCTTGGGGTTCTTACTCGTAACCATTGTAGTCCTAATGTAGAATCTTGGCATACAATTCCTAAGGGGAAGAAAGACTTAGTATGGAAGGAACTATGCATGAGTTATTATTATTTGCAATTCTATTTTGCAAATTACTAATTTTTAGGATACTAGTCAAATATATGAATTTTTGCAGAGTATATTTGAACTGGATGAAAGCCTACATCGTAAATGTGTGATGCAGCACTATGGGAGGGTCCTAAGGAACTATAGTACAAATGTCACCCGAGATTACATACGAGATGCTGAGAAGAGGAAGAATTCAACCATTGAGCAATGGAACTACCTGGACCCCAATGACTGGGAGGAGTTTATTACCAAAAGAAAAATTAATGAATTCAAGGTATTAAGTGCCACTCCCAATTTAATTAATATACATTCTTATGTATTCACCTATTCAAGATTTACCTTTAGTGTTACTAACAAAATCAATGTGCTTACTAACAAGCCTATCAACGATGCTCAAAGAGCAAGGCGTGCACTGAATGTGAATGACCACACGATGGGTCCAAAAGGCTATGCAGACATTCACCAAAGACTACAGGCTACTTCTACTGAGTATGCTTCTACTCAGGAGATTGGAGAGTCCTCTACTGTTACTCCCGCACCTCTGCCTCACCATGTTGTGTGGATAGCTCGGAGGCAAAACAAGAACGAAGATACAACCAAACCCGCAACTGTTGAGGTGGCTAAAAAATGGTAAAATTCAACTCTCAAAGTAATCGATATTGATTATTGTTATGTTTACTTACAAATTTCTATTGATGGCGATTAGTGGGAGCTTTATGAGCAGAAGAAGTAAGGAAAGTTCATCCCTGAGGGCACAAGGGATGAATTGATAGTTGCTCTTGGTAACCCAGAGCATTATGGACATGTTAGGGATACAGACGATGGTGTGGGAATAAAAGCATTCTTTGGGCCATCACAGTACAAACATGTCCCAAAAGTGGGATTTTCAAAGGCTGAGGTAACCTATTCCTTTTTGAAAATGTTATTGCAAAAGGGAATTCAATAATCAAAAGCTAGCATTTCTTTTGTCCATGTATAGGTAGATGAGTTAGTTGATAGGAGAGTCGAGGAAGTACTTGATAAGAGACTCCATGAAGCAATGAGAAAGTGGTAGGTATCTCAGGCTGCCACTCAGACAATACCTATGGCGTGCCGCTCTTCTCCTACTGTAGAGGTGGTTGGGAGTAATCCTGTAGACCCACCACCTAGCACGTCCGCTGTAAGTATTTTTATGACATAATAGCTAGTCTTTTCAAGATGATATGTTTATGTATATATGTATATAACCTACTTTACATAAATTGATTTTTAGGGGTTGGAGCCATACCATCTAAAAAGCAAAGAATTTATTGTTGTAGAGGCTGAGGCTTACCCACCCCTTCTAGGGGACAAGTTTCATGGCACTCCAGTACCAGATGGTGTGGTTCATGTGAACCCGAGACTTGTACTCCACCATTGGAGGCATCATCCATTGCCATATGCCCACCTAGATTCTGAAACATTTGGTGAAGAAGAAGGTTGATTGATTTTGTGGCCCAAAATAGATGTTGTCTATACTGATATTGTATGGTAAATTTACATTATGTTAATTTGTTAGCGTGTATATACGAGTCAATTGATCTGAAATTATATATATAGGTCAAAAGGAAGAAACCCACTACAGCTCAGCCTCCACCTCCACCTCCTCCTGAAGTACCTAGTTAGATTCCAAGGGACCTATATGAATCGTTAGGTCCTAATTGTAAGGGTATGACAGTATGGATAGGAGAACATAACCCAAATTGTCTTATAAATGTTTCTATTCCAGTGGATGTTGCAGGTGAATCATAAGATAACAATCTATTTATAAAAGATATTTAGGAGTTGTTTCATTATGATTGGTTGAATACATCTATGATAGAGCTATGGATATGGTGAGATCTTGTTTATATACCCATATACCTTTTTTTATATACGGTGATTTGATTTCTTATATATTAAATGCATATAATATATGTTTTGCAGCCACTTACTCACGATCTGTAAATTTTTTTCATTTCCCCATGTGGGATTTCTAATTCCATCTTTGATCAATCAAGTAGATAAAGAGCCTTCATCAGTTACCTCATACTTCTCTGTCGCTTTTAAATATTTTGGTAAAAAAAGGAAGACGGTTATAATAGCTCCATTCAATGTTGAGTAAGTTTACTTTGTGTATAATTTGGACTTAAGAAAATTACATTTTATTCTATATTTTGAGTTATTAATTTTTAGCTCTCTTACCTCTAGTGCTAAGCATTGGGAGTTACTGGTTATTGTCCCCAAGATGTGGACTGTTTATTATCTAGATCCTTCGGGGAAGGAATTAGACTCATTATATGGACACGCAATGAAAAGGCTATTATTCACATGAGAAATCGTTCATATTTTATATTTGTTAACATATATTATTACATTACTATTTAATAATGCAATTTAATGTGTTACATTAACATGTAGGGCTTTAAAATAGTTCAAAAAAGCTAGAGGAAACACGTCTAAGACAAAGAAACTATTACTTTAGGAGAATATGATAGTAATTTCCTAACTCCAATCTATATATTATTTATGTGAACTATGCTTGTTTTTATTTTTTAACATTTTGTATGTTTCAATTTATAGTGTTCTACACAAAACAATGACTGGGCATGTGCATACTATGTGATGAAATATATGGACCTAATTATCAAATATGTTGCAATGGAAATCGATACCATACAACATGTATTATATATAGTGTCATTCGATAATATGAAATATATCCGTCTTATTATATATTAATTATATATATACATCCTTCTCTTTGTAGGTGTTTAAAACTAACTTCACTACTACGTGAAAAGTTATTAGATGTACATACTCCCTATACGATGGAAGAATTAGATGATGTAAGAGAACAATGGGCAAAAGCCTTACAAATAGTGGGAATTTTTTATTACCATTGGAATACAGATGGCAATGATGATGATGATAATTATGATGATAAAGAATGATATTTCTAAATTTCTTATCATAATTATTTCTATATTTCATGACATGTTAAACTTTTAAAGACACACTTATATATACATGTCTGAATCAATTTTTTTGAATTGTCTTATTATACATATGTGTGAATGTGAAGATGAATACATGAATGTTTCTACATGTGTCTGAATGTGAAAAGAGACGAATGAATGGAACTGCAGGTTGCTACATGTGTGCGAATATGAAAAGGAGGAATTGGAACTACATGTTTCTACATGTGTGTGATGAATAATAAAATGTTGTCCATCCTTGTTAATTTTGCAGGTTTGTGGCCTGTTGTTGGCTGAAATCAATGGATGATGTAAACCTGTAGTTTAGAATTGAACTGTAGGTTTTGCATCCTACTGACCAGCCAGACAATAGGCCTACAAGATGATAATAAAAAAAATCAAAACATAGTTGTCGGTTAACAAAAGAAACTGACAACAAAAACTTAACTCGTTAGTGATTAATAGATAACCGACGTCTTTATTACTAATGGTGTCAGTTACTGTTTGGTTAGCTTACATACCGTCAATAATTTTAGGACAACATAATCAGTTTTTAGTTGCTAATCGACACCTATGGTCTAACTTGGGGTCTTTTTTTGTTCGGGATGGGATGTGGCGTCAGTTCTAAGTTGATAACTGACGCCTATGATCCCCCTACTGGCATTTTTTTGGGTTGCAATTGGGGGACGTCTTTGTGTCTTCGGTTATGAAATCAACGCTGAAGGCATCTACATTTAGTGTCACCCACTTGGGTGTCTCTCGAAAACTGACTTCTAAAGTCATATTTACCCGACGCTAAAGGTGATATTTGTACTAGTGAAGGAGTTGCAAATACCATCTATCCAAGAATTTCATAATATGTGATTAGAAAATGTTCATGACTTAATAATTGGGTCTGGATGATGGTGTTGGATGGGTAATAACTTAATTGTTTTTTATCTTAAATCACTAGAAGGTTGTACACTGCAATCTTTCGAATTGATATCTGAGGGCTATCAATTTGAACAAAATAGTGGGAGCAATAATTAATTAAATGCCTAATTATTATTGTCAAATTTTCTTTTAGTTAAAATCAAATCAAAGGTTTTTAGAAATTGCACATTTCTCTCGTAGATTGAAATGGAAACCAATAACAAGTTTTCATTGCGATCAATCCTTGATAAGGACAAGTTGAAAGGGAATAATTTTGATGACTGGTTCAGAATGTTGAGAATCGTTCTCACACAAGAGTGCAAGCTCTATGTCTTAGAGACACCAGAGCCAGATGAAACCTCTCCCATTATGCCTAAGGATGACATGGATGCTTACAAGAAGCACTCTGAAAATGTCATAGTTTTCATGTGCTTGATGATGTGCTCAATGAACTATAAGTTGTAGAGATAACATGAGAACATGGATGTTATTGAGGTATAAACACATCTTAATAACATGTACCAAGATTAGGTAAGATAAGAAATATATGATGTGTCTCTAAGGCATTGTTTAAGTGAAACATGGCAGAAGGAAATCCAACAGGTCCCATTTTTCTCAACATGTGCTTAGTGAAATGACCATCTAGCTGGGCTAGATGACCGTTTTGATGCATGCAGGTCACATAACGTCCAAAATTATTACAAAAATTCAAGATCTTCCGGTCCTTTCCACTCCCGCTTTAGTCCCGCATTGACTGGGGACTGAGAACCTTAACCCTAACTCCTCCTATATATAGAGGGGTCATGGGGGATTCCCAGAGCACAACTAGTACACAAACAATTGAGAATTAGTTGCTTTGAAATTTTTTGACATCTCTAGTTGTGGTAACCACGAGAGCCCATGCAAGTTCTACCCGACTAGGGAGGGATAGCCACAGGAGATAAACAACTAAGGATCATTGTTATGGGAGAGCATGTTGGTAACTAGTACACCAACGGGAGGGACAAATCATTGTGGTCTATTATAGAAGACCAATAGGAGTTCTAGTTGGTCCATGTGGACGAATCTAGAGGCAAGAGTCCTTTAACTACTTCTAGGAGGGCAACATCAACTTGCAGTCTGTGGTGAGATATAAGGATCCACTACAACAGGTGTCTGAGTCTGGTATCCATGAAGGAATAGTCAGATGAGTCCCTGTGAAACCTAGAGTTGTACAACCACCATCCAAGATAGAGTGCACATCTTGTCGTTGGACTTGTTCCAAGACTATGTATATCTTCATGAAACCATCCTTCCCATTACATAGTTATTGACATGATCTGCTGGTTAATGGGAAATATGTCAGTAAATTTTTAATTTTTGCTGCCTATCTAATGTTGTATTTCCCTACAGTGGTATCAGAACCATGCCAATCAGTTATGTTTGGGATAATCGATATGATCCGATTTTTGGTTTTCCGAGTTTATTTTTCCATGTGCTGTGAATATTTAAACCGGTTGATGTGCATGCCCATCTATATCACAACATGAAAAACCCAAACAATATATATATATATACATATATATATATATATTTATATGTATATATATGTATATATATACAATTTACACGCGTCGTCATAAAATCAGTTTTGATATGGATGTGAAGCATGGTTATGGCCAAAAACCTAGATCTGTGTTTGCATGGTTGTGGTTATTTATTCCTATTGTTAATCAATCTATGTACGGAGCCTCTCTTTTCATTCCAAGTGTAAATTAATGCTCTTCTTCATATTTTCACTTGAATGTAACTTGAGGTTTTCCCACATATAATGAAATAAGAAATAGGATAGTTTCAATTCATGTTTCGACGTGAGATGAAGATCTGTACAAAGATGAAATGATGGGGTCTTATCTATCTATACAAAGATGAAATGACTAACCTGTGACATGAACCAATCGGCTGGAGGATTGAGGAGGCCAGGCAACAAGAGGATGAATCAATCGACTAATTTCCCAACCAATATATTGGAGGTATCTAGATGCTGCTTGGACCTGAGAACCAGACGACTGCTTTAGAAGAGCCCAACCGAGCGACCAACAGATGATCCGACCAGTTCAAGAGTTGAACCGATCAACCCAGATTGGTTCGAGCACAGATCTTCACCAACAATGGGTTGCATATGATGTGGACGATAAGTGGTAGTAATTCTTTGTAGCTCTAAGGAATTACATTAGTATGGCCATAACCATCACTGGTGTGTTTGATTTATTACATGTTCTCATTTGTGGTTATAGAATGTATATGATACATACTATATATGTGGTGATTGGATAAACTATATGTATTTATATATACACACACAAACTAGCTCAATTATAATATTAAGTCTTAGATGCTTTCCAAAAGCGGCCCACAAGAAGAGGTTGATCAACCAAGCATAGGTTCCACCTCCATAGGGTGCACCGTCTATCTCTTGGAAGTGTGATGCTAATAATGTAGGTTCTGCCTCCACTGGGTGAATTATTATCGTGTCAGCTTTTGGGTCAGGCTTGTTTGGTGATTCTTAGAGCGTATGGGCCCAGAAGCATACAAATGATTAATGCAAGAGATTGTGCATATCATCTATCCAGAATTGCATATGATGCAATTGGGAAGAGTTTCCTACCTTGATGGTTGACTGTGTTTGCGGTGTTGATCGCGCCAATGTTGAATTGTCTCACATCTATTCCACTAGAATAGTATATGTTGGAATATTCTAAATTGATATTGAGGGCTATCAATTTGAATGAAATAGTGGGAGTGATAGTTAATTCAAGACCTAATTAATATCATCAAATTTATCAAATCAAACCAAAAAAATGTTTTGAAAAGTTTTAATATTACTTTATAGAATCAAGTGTCAAACACAAACACATTTAAATTACGATAAGTCCTCAAGAAGGACAAAATGGGATAAAGTTCCACAATTTTTTAAGGACTTTGAGAAATGTTCTAATCAATGAGTGAAAGCTCTATTTTCTTGATAGACCAATGCGAGTGGAACCCGCTCCAAATGTGCCTAAGGCTAAATGGATGCTTATTGGAAGCATGCCAATGATACCATAGACATTTGAATACCTAATGCTCTATTGTATGAACTATGACTGCATCAACAACATGAAAGTATGACCATTCTCGAGATGGTAACACATGTTAAGAATCATGTAAAGCAAAGAAGGTGTAATGTCTCTAAAGCTATAATTGAGTGCAAACTAACAAAGGGAGGTCCAGTAGAACCCCATGTGCTCAAGGTGATTGGACATGTGGAATGAATGGGATTTCTCTTAGAACAAGAGTTGACTGTGAATATGATTATGCAAGTGTTGCATGAATCAAAGTTAGTTTATCATATGCTTGACATGTTGATGCCAAAGCAAGGAAGATTAGGATAAATCTATGATGGTGAACAACGGAAGTGAGTCCTAGGGAAAAGCAAGGTTAAGAAGTGTTCTGAGGATGAGCTTAATTCCAAGTCTTCTACTCTCAATATATGGAGAAGGGTAAGTGTAAAAGGAATATGTACTTTTCACTTAAAGGATAAAAGAAAATGCCACCATTGGCACTTGTTTGGACATTGGAAAGAACTATCCTCACAGAGGATCTTAGGAAGAAGATAGAGATAGAAATCTCCAATTTAGAACTTGAGAAGAAGTAAGATAGAATGATATGGAGCAAGGGTTGTTGACACTATAGTTAAAGGTTGTCATTCATGGGTAAAATTAGTGAATTTCTATTATGTACTTGCCATTGATGAAAACATTATATGTTTTGTATGACAAGAACATTATGTTTCATTTTAAAAGATATGATGTTTTATAGAAATGGTTTATATCTCATAAACTATACTTGATAGTTTTGGAGACAAATGTGTATGACCCATATATTGAATGACTTGATAACTTAAGCAATGAATACCTATAACACTATCATCTAGAGTACATAAATAAGAAATGCATTTCTAGAATCTGTATGATGGTTATATAGAATCTTTTGGTTATTGAGAGACATGCATGATTTATTTGGTGTTAAATATGACAAAACCATATTCACTAGATGTAGTGGGAGATCGAATATTCCATTAGGAGTAGTACATACTGATGTACATAAACCTTTTGGAATGAATGCCAAAGGTAGTTACAAGTACCTCATTATGTTCACTGATACGATCAATAGATATTGAAATTTGTATTTAATGAAATACAAGTATGAATCTATTTAAATGTTCTAGGAGATTATGAATGAAGTATGTAACTCACTTGATAAAGTATTAACATACATTTATGCAATCAATGTTGAAATATTTTAAACCAAGAGTTTGAGGACCTTATGGAGATATCATGATACTGTCTCACATTGAAACCCACATGAAACATACTGATGTGTCAGAAAGAAGGTATCACACCCTATTAAGTCATGGTGAGATTATCAACAAATCTAGTTGATCTTACAATTTATTTTGGGCACATGCTTTACACTAAAACAATGGACCATGTAAATTGGTTCAAAGGATACCATATGAGATATTTAGTGGGAGGAATCTCGATGTGTCTTTTGTAGTGATTAGGATTGAAGACATGTATACAAAAATAGTTTCTTAAATAGATTTATCCACAAATAACATGAATGTTATCTTGTTGAATACTACTTATATTCCATCCCGAAAAAAAAGTGTTTGTTGCTAGGATGGCTGAATTCTTAAATGGAAATTAGTTCTGAAGGAATCAGTGAGAGTAGAAGTAGAACACAAAATGTTCGAGACAAATGAGATAACATAGAACCTAAAGAAGTATAATAGAAACAAGGAGGATCACCGGTTGTTGTGGAATGTCAAGTTCCTTATGAAAACACAAAACTCATAGTTCGAGTAGAAAACACCTTGAGTTTGAAAGATTATGATATCTTATAACTCAAAAGGTGGCAAGTTGATCATAGAGATGAGTCAAAAATCTACCTAGAAACTATTGAGGGAGCATATTCAGAGAAATAGCTTGAGGCCATAAGATCAATGATGGATTCCATGTAAACCAACAAGGTATGACTTTGGTGGAGCCACCTGAAGGGGTAAAACCCATAGGGTGCATTTGGGTCTTTGTAAGAAGACCAACATGAAAGGGTAGATTGGTTGCACCTAGGACTCAAACCTGGAACTAGTCATATGAAGTAGATAATTTTTCCTTATTGCAATTGAAGAACTAGTTCAAATTGTTGAACATGATGAAGTCTTTTCACCAATTACCATGGTTAAATCCATCCGGATCATTGTTGCTTTTGCATATTAGTATGACTATAAGATTTGGCATATGGATGTTAAAATTGCATTCCTTAATTAGAACAATTAAAAGGATGTGTATATGACACAAACTTATGGTTTTATAAATCCATTCATGAAAATATAGTCTATAAGCTACAAAGGTCAATCTGAGGATTGAAGCAAGCATCTCAGAGTTGGAATTCGATTTGACAAGACAATCAAAGGGTTTGGCTTGACTCAGAATGAAGATGGAATATGTGATTACAAAATATTTAGTGGGAGCATATTAATATTCCACATAATGATGGGGAATGTTGTCCTTATCCTACACATTTTAAAACCTAGCAAGGAAAGTACCCTCTTTAAAGGGTTTACGCGCATTATCTTATGTGATAGGGATCAAAGTCTATATAGATAGATCTTGAAAGATTCTTGACCTAAGAAAGAGCACATTCATTGGGAAGATGTTGAAAGTTTCAACATCTAAGACTCAATGAGAGATAGCGTGTCCATGTTCCATGGAAATAGTCTCTCAAGAGCCTAGTGTCCTAATTCTTATGAATAATAGGAATACATGGATATATGTCATATGTTGGATCAATCTTAAAAGAAATGTTGTGTACTTATACTATTACCTCATATGTATTAGACATGTCGAGAGGATATCAAGTCATCTCATATGTATTTGACGTGATGAGAAGACACATATATACCTTCCTAGCAATGTCGTATGTATTGGACATAATGAGAGGGTATATGTTAGATACCAGTGAGAGTCATTGGACTACCATTAAGAACATCCTTAGGTTCTTATGAAGCACTTAAAGGATTGGTTCCTTGGTTATAGGGAAGATTTGTATGTAAAGGGTTACACCCATGAAAGCTTCCAAACTGATAAAATAATCACTATCTAAATTTATGTTTGACATCAAATAGGAACTGTAGCTATAAAGGATTATGAGGTAATGATAGTTGTTCAAATCTACAAAAGAACCTAAGTATCTCTGTGTTATAAGAACAACAGAGGACACTATATGGATCAATAAGTTCCTATTGGTGAACTTGTGTGAGGTTCCAACCATTAGTGACACAGTAGAAATACCGATGACAGCAATGCAGCTATTAGTTGGGCTGGGAATCTCAAATAGTATACTATGGAGCTTCCATCTCATACCAGTAGTCATATAATGAAGAGATGTGAAAATTGTAAGATACCAACTTAAAGCAAATGTTGCTAAACCCTCTATAAAAGCACTTGCGCAATAGAAGCATGAAGGTCAGGTTAGGTCACTCAACATGAGATTTGTGGATGATTGGCTGTAAGTGAACGTGGGAGTCTGTTGGTATGTTTTCCCAGAGAGCCAATCATATGATGATTGTGATGAGGCATTGGATACATGATTTGATATTGCTAATAAAAGGCAAGCTTCCAATTTATTATGTTTCATTCAGTTATGACAAAATAATGAAACACTATAAATGTCTAGAGAACAATATTACTCAATGACATATGTCTTCAAGTATTATCCTTATTAAAATAAGATCATATAGAGGTTAAGAGTAAATATACATATTCTCATTATGTCCCTGATTAGTTGTTATTATGCAAGGTTGACAGACAATAATAACACATAAGTTCAGAGTGTGGTTTGGTTGATGAAGTAATCTTGTGAGTTATGATATGGTTATATCAAACCAAGCACATAGATGCATGTTAAGGAATAGTGTATCAGACAGGCCCACCGTGAGACTGACACATTGAAGCCATATTCATGGAAGTCATATTCAACTCTCACAGTGATGGTAGTGGTTGTGGTACTTAGACCTAAAATCATTAAACTCATCACATGTCATTGGGTACACTTTGACATCATCAAACACAGTCTTGAAACTTGGGTTGTTATAGAGGTGATGATTGGGTGACTTTGACACATGGAGATTGACTATAAGTTATATACATGGGATGTGTTCCTCCTATAGAAGTATGATATCCTAGGCCTCTTGATTAGAGAGACTGAGAAAAGTATGGCCATACACATGTGAGTCAATATATGATATTGTGCTTACATATATTTCATGCAGTCTACTCTAGTTTAAGGAACAAGATTGAATAATAACGAGGATGACTAATCCATGCCTCTAGTTCAATTTAGATAGCTATGACAAAGGAACTATACAAACACTATAACACCATAGACATATTGTAGGTTGAAGTTTCTCCCCAACTTTCCATTCACTTGGGCAGCAATGATGTGCAACTAGGCACTGCTCCTTGCATGTGATGTCATAAGCTAGTTATGGACATTCACTGCTAATGTGACATGAGAACTATAGGGTCACACACATAGGAACTCATCTATAAGAGGGTTTTGATATTGAATGATGATTGGATTGATTAATAATGTGATTAGGTGTTTCAATCCACACAATGATCAGTTGACTAGACTGCCAAATGATCAGTTCAAGTGTTGAGACTGCAGTTTGGAGTGTCAGGCTGATTGTATTGTAAATAGCTAGATTTCAGCCTGACTCGAGCTATGAGACACCCATCTCACCTGTGTGAGATGATCATTTGGGATGGTGTGAGACATCATATTGTTTGCACCAGATGCCCATTTTGGTGGTGCAATTCGATTGCACAAAGGATTAATGCTCACATCATGTTCAATACTAATTGGGATTGAACTGCTGACATATGCATAGAATTGGAAGGTGCAAAACCACCGTTTCATGTGTGAGACGACCGCCACACTGGGCGAGATGACCATTTCGACACACGTAGGTTGCAAAACTTCTAAAATTGTTGTGAAAATTCAAGATCTTTCGATCCTTTCCACTTCTATTTTAGTCCCACATTGACTGGGGATAGGAAACCCTGATTCTAATGCCTCCTATATATAGAGGGGTACTAGGGACTTCCCAGAGCACAACTACTACACAGACAATTAAGTATCAGTTGGTCTGAAAATTTTTGTCCTCTCTAGTTGTGGTAACCATGAGATCCGAGGCAAGTCCTACCTGACTAGGGAGGGATAGCCATGGCAGAAAAACAACAGAGGATCATTATTGTGGGATAACATGTTGGTGACTAGTACACCAACAGGAGGGACAACTCCTTCCTATCCATTCTAGAAGGACAACATGAGTTCTAGTTGGTCCGGGTGGACTACTCTAGAGGAAAGAGTCCTTTGGCTGCTTCTAGGAGGGAAACATCAACTCGCAGTCTGTGGTGAGATCTGAGGAGCCACTGCAGTAAGTGTCTGAGTTTGATGTCCATGGAGGAGTAGTTAGATGAGTCCCAGTGCAACCAAGAACTGCACAACCACAATCCAAGATAGAGTGTGCATCTACATCGATGAGGATTGTCTATAGACTTGCTCCAGGACCTAGTATATCTTCATGAAACCATCCTTCCCATTTCATAGTTATTTACGCGATCTGGTGGTTAATGGGAAATATGTTAGTAAAATTTTTGTTTCCGTTTCCAATCACATGTCGTATTTTCCTACATTGAGCATTGTCATATCATTTCTTTATCATTGACTATAGTGCCATGTGTTGAATCATTTATGAGAGAATGACACGGTAGCCTACTATTTCAACTAGTAAACTAGTTACCAGTAATCCATTACAACCTATGCACAAGGTGGCGGGACGTACCCAAACAACTAGGAGCCAAATATCTAAAGGGCCAAAGCCCAAAAGTACCAAAGTCTAGGGAGTCAAAAATCCAAGAGTTCAATTGTAGTGCTATCTTAATATTTAAAAATTCCAACAATAATGAATTTAGGGTGGGCAAACTTTCAAAAGGAAGAAAAGGCTTATAAAAAGTTTAGGGTTCACCACCAAACAAGATATATGAAATTCATGAGGGAAACAATATAAATGAATAAGTAAACTAGAATCTAGTACCTTAATTTATCAAAGACACCATGAATTGCATAATCAAAAACTATGTCCAAGTAACTACAAAGAATTATACTCTTGTCACCATTTGACTTGGAATCAATGTTGTTCAATTTATCTCTTTAGGATTAGTTTTTTTCTTCATATAGATTACTATTCAATATTTTCCCATAGTCTTACTTTTGGGGGTTTTTATTTGTTTTATGCATATAATCGATCTTACATAATAGTGTTCATATTATCTTATACTTATATTTCACATTATTAAGGATCATATTTCTTCTAGATTTATATGTTCAATATATTCTCTCGAACCATCTTTACCAAAATATACCCATGCACATCCAATTTACAAGTGCATGTAGGAATTTATATATTCATCTATCTCTAATTTATCCCTATAGGAAAATATATTCACGATAGTTAGTTAGATAGGTATGCATATGATCATAAAATATGGATATTCATAAGTGTGCATCTAGAGTCATCAGTTTATTAATGGGATCATTATTGAGTTATATAACCATCAAAGTTCATGAATAACCACTAATGCATATATTAACTAGAACATCTATTACTACTTCTAGTAATATTATTATGATTTTAGACAATTTAGTCTAGGTTTTCATTGTGATAATGTCTATATGTTTTAATCTTTTGTTTAATCTATTAAGGGCACAAATTACCAAATTTTAAGACTTCCCAGTTATTAGTTTACTAATAAAAATACATGAATAGGTATATTGAGGAACATATATATTTTAAATATGATAAATTTACGGGCGCTCAGTCCGTTGCTTGTTTGCGCGTCTCTTCTCTGTCATTGCAATAAAGCAGTTCCGATACAGCTTCCAATCCGGAAAGCGATGTCCGGTCAATGTATCCCATATATTTGCTTTGGCCTACCCGCTTTTGTAAGCATTTCTCATGGGGGAGAATCCGAATCGAATATGAGAAAGAAGAAAAGGAAGAAGTGAGACTCGGACGCAGAAAGAAAGATCATATGAGGAGAAATGAGTCAGAAAGAATATCCAGAAAGCATCGCCCAATAGTTGCCATGAGTAGATCCAAAAGTGGTCTCGCGAAGCCGGTCACCGTACGCCTACGATCCTATATGACTTGCTCTTCTTTCTTGACTTGAATTCAAAAGAATCCGAAGTCAAGCATCATGCTCCCCACAATATCTATTAATCCAACTAACCATAATTAAGTTTATATTCTAATATATCAAACCAATCACTTATTTTTATTATCTTATCTTCTTGGTTCTTATTAACTGAAGTACAAATTAACAATAAGTATAATCGACATATATGGATTACCTAAGATTTCTCTTTTGATCATTAACCTTCATTGAAGTTGACTCCTTTCTCGTCCTTGTACATCCTAGAGTGAAGATGGGAGGGTTTCCCATGGTCCCATTTCTTGAGGCGATTCTATAGGTCCTCAATGTCGGTGGTGGTGCCATGTAATGGAGCTGAAGTCGTGATCATATTTCCATTCAGGATGTTGGATTTTGGGAGAATCTTTGGTCATGTCCCAAAGAGACAGGGTTGAGGGTGTCTGGTGGAGAGGTGAAGGTGTTTGGTAGATGGTGGACAATTGTTGTGTGTTTAGGTCGGACGTCAAACAGTGAAGATGATGCACAAAGGTTTGCATGAGCGGAGTTTGTAGGCATGCAATAGGGATTTCCCTTTCTTGTGCTTGATGGTTTGAGAGACCTAGGAGGGTAGGAGATGTTGGGTCTTTGATGAGATCTGTAGCATGTGTGATGGTTCTTGATCCCTTGCAATGGTGGTCGAGGTGTTGGGTTGTGGAGCAATGTAGTACACTACAAGTCTTCTGGTTTCTAGAGTGTCTTTCGAAGTCATCTTTAGGATTGGTCACCAATGTCAGGGTTGGTCATGCCTTGCTAGCAAGGTGATCTGACTCAAGATCACTGGGGTAAACAAGGTGGCTACTAATGGTCAGAGGTCTGAAACCTGGCAACGGTGATTTGCAGGTCATAGGTTGCAAGTCAAATTGACTTGGTAGGTGTTGGTGATGGGAAGGGTTTTTGGATGCCCTCGAGGATTTTAGAGGTGAGGCTAATGGTGGCAACATGACTTGCAACTTTGGATTTGATCTGTGATCCCTTTAAATCCTATTCTTGGTAGTTAGGTGATTGGGCATGTGTTTATGCTTAATGATAAAAAAAAGATTGGGCATGTGTTCCATCCAACGATCAATGTGGTCAAAAATGATGTTGCAATCTATATCCCACAGATCTATGTTGTTTTAGCAACTCAGCAGGCTGGAGAGGAGAAGGAAGTATAGATGGAATAGGAGGAAAGGAAAGACAAGAAGGGGAAGGAGGTAGACAATGATGCAATTGTAGAAAAGTGGAGAAGTAGTGGTTTATCAGGAGTTGCTACAATTGTTGTTTGTATCAAGTGGAGCGGTGATCATGGTAGAAGACAAGACTTGCTGTGATGGCGGTAGGTTGCAAGTTCTTCACTATTGATGTAGGTCTCATTAGGTAGGCGACCTATAGGAGTTTATACAACAAAGTGTGCTAGGGTTGGTTATTTGGAGGAAGAGAAGGAGATCTGAGGTGAGGGAAAGAGGTGTTAGGATTATTGTAACAACCAACATTGGTGGCATTACACAGAGGGAAGCACAAGAGTTTTTGTGAGAGGGGTGAATGTGTTCAGTACATACCTATTTATTATCTAAGTAAGCCTAATAACTAGTGAAGTTCTTACTTGCCAATTGCTTCCCAAATTTCATAACTCTTAAATGGAAAGTCTCATTGTAATATGATTTTGACCATGGGTTTAACTTTTATCAAACCAAATTATACAATTATTATGTCTCCACATTATCGGTCACTAAATATTTAATATATAATACTATCAGTGATACTTTAAATTGATTCCAACTCATTAGTATGAATATTGAGAGAATTTCATGAATTTCAGGCTAAATCAAAATATCTATGAGATTACTTAGATTGTTATTTAAATTGTCCCTAAAGACAAATGAGGGACTAATGAGGGGAATAACTTATGTTTAGACAAAAGGATTTTCAATTGAAGACTAATCCAAATCAAAGACCATGATAACTTAACAAAAATTGTAAACAATAATTGCAATGAAAGACAAGATTGTAAATAAGTTCAAGATAGAGGAAAATATATCAAAAATAGATTTAGTGGAAGAATTTTGGTATGTTATAAAAAATCTGAGTGAAACTATTTTTTCTAAGGTTTTGTGATCTTAAATTTGGAATTAGATTTTAGGAGTTTAGTTTTCATAAGATCTTTAGTAGGTCAAATAGATTACCTCGATTTATTTTCCATTTTAAGCTGGAAAATTATCAGAATCTACAAGTTAGTGGGACAAGGAGTCATGTTGTCTTGGGAAGCACGTCCACATTGACCTTAGATGTAGACATATCTATTAGATTGTGACATTCCACTAGGGGAAAGGAAAATAGAGTTCCCTTGTCACTGGGAGGTGAATCTATCCCATTTACGCCTGCAAATCAAGTTGTGTGGTTTTGTCTTGTTTGCACATTGTGACTTGCCGTGTCATGGGGGAGTGGGTAATAAGCGAGATATGTTCTTTGAAGACATCATCCCAATTAATCTCTCTTTGGTGCATGGTTACATTATTGATCTCTATGAGACTAAGGAAGTCAATTCGACATATTTTAGAGTGACTCATCATCTTCATCATATGGTTTACATCCCTATTGCGATAGAGTTGATGTCAGCAATGATCATGTTCTACGATCATATTATCACTCCTTCTACTTTGGGGATGTCATTATTCTCCCATCCTTGAATATGTGGCAAATATAACCCTACTTACCCAACATGAGAGATGGTAAGTTGTGCCAAAGAAGTCAAGTTGGGTTGCTGAGCTAGTGAGTCTCCTAGGCATGAAGAATCTCCAAGATACTTGATGGTGACTGAACATGGTCTCTACATTTAGATGGAGCCCCTATAGGAGTTATTAAAGAAAAAAGCATGAAGCAACATTGGTCCTCCATATATGTCCCATGTGTCAGCATACACTTTGATCATCTTGGTTGACCTATTCTTTGGAGAGATTGTTGGTCAAATGACACCTTCTTCTTTTAGAGTTGGTTTTGTAATCTATAGGAAGGAAACTATTGTTCCTCTAATATTGGTTGAGTTGTATGAGTTATTTGATGAAGCACAACTGATTGGGTAGATGGGGGGACTCTTCAACAACATGTAGATCTATCTGGGAATGTGTATCTATCCTTCTTAGTATGTGAAGTCCACCAATCTCTACTACACTATTGTGAAAGGTTTTTTGTCGAAGAAAATTCATGTTGATGAGCCTTTACATGTACTTGGTGATCACTCTTGGTGTCTTGGTGGTCTTACGTTAGTGGATGTTCATTAGGAATGAATGGTGTTCCAAATTGACAACTCAAATTTTGATATTTCTAAACTTGGCTTTTGGTGGTTGACCGTCCTTTTAGGTTTGAAGGGTTGTGCTGCATACTACCCAGTATCAATATTGAGGATGCTCAAATGCCGTTGTGTATGTACCACATTAAACATGAACATATTATCAAGAAGTTGATAGTAAATTATTCAAAGGTTCAAGAAATAGTTTTGATCAAATACTTTATAATTTACATGCATTTTCCATAATTTTCTTTATTTTATTATATTCCTAAGACATATATGCTTTATTGTGGACTTGATCGAGCATAAGTAGAAGAAAGTTGGTTCCATAAACTTGTGTCAATGTCACCGACATGAGGAGGAGGGAAACTGACATTAAGAAAATACAGATTAGAAGAAAAGAAGGTGAAATGCCAAGAGATTCTCTATACCACTGAACTAAGCTATTGACACCATGATAGGAAGCCCTAAACATCAAAAATTTTAGGAAGTCGATGGAATTGACTACCAAGTTGGTTACAAGGATATGTTTTGGATGTATTGTATTAAACTAGATACATCTGATGGTTAATTAGAGAAATGGTACCCTGATTCCTCCTATGTAAATCCAAGAGGGAAAACCACCTAAGACATCTTTTTCTGGTCAAGTCTCAAAGAGAAGATATCTCATTTCTTCTGGAGGCATCGTAGTTGCAGGACATTCCATTAACCATCTTTGAAAGAACTAGAGAACAAGGTGAAGGATACAAAGAGACCGGAGTTACTTTTTAGAAGTGTTATATGCTTTTTTCTTCTTCATCCGTTCTTTTGAATACATGTTGAGCTTAGTGTTAACTCTATGCATGTTCTTGTATCATTCAATATAATTTATCCATTTCTTTATATTTTGATGTAAAAGCTTAATTCCTTATTTATGCTTTATTACCATAAGTATATTATGGATTGTTAATTGCCACAAAAGCATGGTTAATAGTTAGAAACATTGTTGTCATCACAGTCGATAATGTGTTGTGAAAGCGGGCTAACACTGTGATGTATTTGTCCAACGATAGTTCTCGGCACTTATTCTTTTATAATGATGCTATGAAGGAGGATTAGTAAATATGATAAATAGTGTGATACATTGTGAATGCATGTAGTACAAGCTACAAATACTTAAACTAAGGAGGCAAAATAGATATATTTGTTGGATAAATTGGATATTATGATAAATCCCCTTTGTTTCGATGATGACAAACATTTCATTCTTATTTATCTAACGAGCTACTTGAGTGTGCAGGATGGCACAACTATAAGGGAAATCCAACGTGAAGTATTTATATTTTCATGCAAATGTAATCATTGTAAAAACTTGTACAGAATTATAATGTACAAGTACTTAGAATCGCATGTAAATCAAGCATTGGATTTTCCCTAGCTAAACACCTTAGTCATCCATTCAATAGGATCACATAATGCACACTCATGCACACACTTAGTATCTTAATTGAAAGATTGAAAACAGAGTCAATCTCGGTCGACCACACTCCTCGACCGAGACACTCTCGGTCGACAAACCTCTCGACCGAGATTGACCAAAAATAGCCGTTAGACACAGCAGTTAACAGTTGCAAATAAACGTTAATCCAGAGAGCCTGTCGGTCGACAAATCCTCGACCGACTGGACATCTCGGTCGACAAGTCCTCGACCGAGATGGTCTCTGACAGCAACTGCAGAATTAATTAACTAGCCGTTGCTAATGCACCTAACTTATTCCTAACGGCTAGTTAAGCACTAGGAACCCCCTAGAAGTTGTCTAGAATGTCCTTAAGCATACTTAGGCCATTCCTATAAATAGGACAAGCCATAGGACACTATGATTCACTTCTTACACTTGCTATACTTGAGAAAATACTTGAGCCCTCTTGTGCAATCTGTGTGAACTGAGCTGTGTGATCAATTGGCCATTTTTCTCCTTAGCTCAAGCTCGTCCTATAGGCTAGATTTTCCTAACCCTAGCAATCACAAGTCCATCATATTGGCTAGGAAAATCCAAACGCTTGATCTAGGGAAATCAAGCCTTGAGCTACAAGGATAAGTTGTATTTTCTTTTATTCCTTTCTCGTTCCTTTGTATTACTTGTACTCTCCTTGCTACTCCAGGTAGGAGGCTGCGGATTGGAGAGGTTGAAGCTCTTCGTGTGAAGAGGAGGACTTTGGACTACTTCGGAAGGCTGTCTTGACGGGAAGCTACTTCAGGAGGAAGGCTACTTCAAGGGGGAGCTTGAAGTTACTTCAAGGAAGGCTGCTTCGAGGTTGGCAAGACTACTTCAGGGTGAAGGCTGTCCAAAGGGTGTTTAGAAAGTATTGTAAATTTTATGTAACATCCTTGAGAGGTAATAAAATTTAGTACTTTCAAAATCCCGGTTGGGTAAGCAACCGGGTAGTGGACTGACTCCTTAGTATTTGCTAAGGTGGAACCACTCTAAACACCTGTGTTCCTCTTCTCAATCTTTACTTTGGTTGTTTGAGTTTAAATTATTTTAAAATCTCTATAAAACTCTATTCACCCCCCCTCTAGAGGTTTTCAATTGGTATCAGAGCAGGCTTCAAGGAGCCCTAACAAGGTCTTGAAGAGATAAAGGGAGGAGGTAACTACAACCACAAGAAAAGGAGCATGGACCAAAGTTCGACAAGTTGCAATTGGTGCTTAGGAACAAAGCACTCTACGTCTAAATGTCCATGGAGGTCAAAGAAAGGAGATGCACATAAAGAGTGTTTCGTTGCTACAATAAGTGAGGAAGAAGAAGAAGAGGTAAGCTTGCTTGATTTACCCAAGGAGGAGTTAGTTGCTATTATAGAAGAAACATATAATAAATATGTTGAATGCAAAAAGAAGTTAAAGAAATCCAGTAAAGAAAATGATGATCTAAATGCTAGACTTCTTGATCTTACATCCGAAAATGACGATTTATATGCTAAATTGAATACTCTTGGTTTTGAAAAAGATAGCATTATGTCTGATAATCGTACCTTGAAATCATCTCTAAGTAACAGTGAAGTAAAGATCTTTACTCTAGAAACAAACTATGATCTTCTATGTCAAGAAAAAGCTGAATTGCTTACAAAATTAAATGATTTTCAAAAACAACCTATATTGTGCAACCATGTAGATTATGACAATATAGTGAAAGAAAGAAATATGCTATCATCCAATCTAGACCAAGCAAAATTAGATATCAAGAAAAGAATGGATGAGATCGTTAAGTTACAACAAGAAGTTAGTAAGTTAAGCAACAATGGAATCCTTGATAGAATATTAGAAAATTCCTATCATCAAATAGGGAGAAGAGGACTAGGTTATAAACAACCTAGAAGAACACAAGCGAGTCAATCTGCTTATATACCTAGAGGCACAAAAATGAATATACCCAAGAATAACCTAGATCAAAACTATAGAAAAAGGCTTGAGGTTGATTCAATTTGTTGTCATTATTGCTCACGCCTTGGACATTATTCTTTTTCATGTCCATACAAGAAAAAGCATGTCGAAATGGTATGGGTTCCAAAAACCCCAAATTAAATAGGTTCGACTAAGTTGAGATATGACCATAGATCTTAATTTGTATATCTTTATGTCTATCTCAACTTAACATTTAGGGATAACAAAATCTTTACATTGTATGTGAAAATTATTCTTGAAAGATTCTATTTAATCATTCTTTTTCAGAAATACTTGCAATGAATAAAATGTTTCAAATAAATTTTTGTGTATGCTTTTATATTATAGTCTATCCAAAGTAATCTTAAATTCATGAATGGATATTATTCTTGAATATGCTTCAGCTCTCATAATTAGTACACTTTAATGTGTCTCAAATTGATATTTGCAAGCTATCTACAGAACTCATACTTCGCATATAAATGATTCATACTGGAAACTTGCAAAATATGCCTCTTGGTTAAAATAAAATTTGACCAAGGGGCGCTATGGTCGTAATCAAGGGCGACCTAAAATAAACTTTGATAAAAACTATTTATTTGAACATTATTTTATTGAACTTTATCTTAGCATATTTTTAAATTAAAACGTCAAATCATTTGTGGTAATCAGAAGCCTTAAATATTATTACTCCCTTGGAATATACATATGCTCTACAAAAATTGTTCTATGATTTGCATTAAGATTCAGCAAAAAAAAAAAAAAAAAAATTGAACTCAGAAAGTTAGTCGGTCGACGAGTGCTCGACCGAGAACCACTCGGTCAACCCGTCTCACTCGACCGATAAATTCTAAACAGACTCAGTCTCAGACAAACTGTCGGTCGACGAGTGCTCGACCGAGACAATGTCGGTCGACAAGCGCTCGACCGAGAAATAGCCGTTGGATATGACCGTTGCGACCCGACCGTTATGACCGTTTTCTTTACCGTTGGAGGACCAAGTGGCGCGTCTGCAACTCGACCGTTGCGGACGCTCGGTCGACGAGCCGTCGACCGACCGGGTCGCTGGAATTCTATAAATAAGTGCAAAAACAAGCCACTTACTCACACTTGCATTTCCTTGCTTCCATAGTCCATCTCTAGTGCAATTTCGTGCAATCCTTCAGCACTCTTACTCTCAAAACTTCCTTGCTTCTTCTCCACTCTCAAAAAAAACACAATGGCCTCATCATCAACTGTCCGAGGGAAGAAGAAAGTTGCTGGAAGAAAAAGAAGAGAAGAGAGGGAAGCCACTCCGCCACTGACGATCATCAATGACATAGCTTTCGTCGACGGAGATGCTGGAGATAGATACTTTCGGCTTTCCTCTAAAGCTCCTCTTCCCCGACGTTCGGTCAAAGTGATGGACTTCATCAACATCGTAGACCTGGAGCATCTCTTTGGAGTACAAAAGCTGAAGGACTTCATCAATCCATCCTTTCCTTCCTACTCCATTAAGGTAGTAAACGAATTCTATGCCAATCTTCTATCTCACACCGAAAATGACACCACTTTCTTCTACACCATGGTCAATGGGCATAGTTTTAAGTTTTCCGAAGGGGATATTCTTGACATGCTTGAAATTGATATAGATGAGTATCAAGATTTCCTTGACCTTACCACCAGCAATCCAATAAATCTATTTTCCCATGATGACCACACCACTAGCCTAAGTGATATCAAAAGAGCCATATTTCAAGCCAATACCACGTGTCATGAAGATAGGGGAACCTATTATGCTATAAATCTAAAACCGGCATGTAGAATAGCAAACCTCATTGTTTCCACCAATATACATCCACGAGCCAATAAATCCGAGGTTCCCATTTTCCGTATGTGTCTCATTTATGCTATCATAAAAGAAATTCCCATCAACTTCATTCGCATAGTACTTAAAAATATGCTTGAGTTTTCTGGCAATCCACCATATGCCGATTTTGTATGCCAGATTACTCAACATTGTCTTAAGGTAAACCTTGAAGATATGGGATATATATGGGAGCGTAGACCACCAAAGATAAGTAAGAACACCGTAGAGAAGATGGGGATTGACTTTGGCCATAAAAAGGCAAGAGTAGAAGGAGAGTCATCACATCAGGATATACCACCCCCTCCTTCTACTAACCTTTCCATTGATCCCATCCAAAATACCCTTACTTATATTGCTGGCTCCCAATACCATCTTAGTAAACAATTAAACTACAATCACCATGCCATGACATATTTGAATCAAAGAATGCAAAACCTTTCTCCTGGCCAAACCGATGAATATCCGCATTCTTTAAACCCTGGCATGCTCGACCCATTTAACCCCTCATACAACTACTATCAACCTCCACCTTCACCATCAATGGATCTTGCACATACTCAATTTTTGTCCATACAATTGCAAGACATAGCTGCTCACTTCCGTTTTGACCGAGTTCCCACTTTCCTGGAAGCATATGCGTTGACTACAACTGGTGCTTTGGATTGGAAAACTTTGGTCCAATACTATGGAGCTGAGCCATTTCTTGGGAAAGATCCGGACATTGATGTAATTCTTAAATCTTTCCTGTGAAGTGTTGGTGTTGTAATAGTTGTATTCCATATGATTGTAATCTTCTTCATGTTATTGAATGAAATTTGCCATTTTTATTTACATGGTTATTTGTTTGGCTTATGATGTTATCTTCAAAATATGGGTTATCAGTTCATTATTGTAGAGCATAAGGGAATTATAATAATTAAAACAGGCAACTATTACAAATTAAAATAACAAAATAGTTCTCCAGAAACACTCTCGGTCGAGCAACTGGTCGACCGAGAACATTGTCGGTCGAGCAACTGTCGACCGACTGGGTTTCTGTTTTTCCAGATTGACAAAATTGCATACATCTTTAAAATCTTGGACATTTTATGTATTCACTAAGTATTCAAACTTTCATTTGAGATGTCTATCGAAGGGGGAGCAAAGCATAAGAAAGAGGGGGAGATCATTAAAACTTTGAAAATTGTTTAAAAGAAGCTTACAAAAACTTTGCTATCACTATGTGTAGCTGAATATTTTTTTTAAGAAATCTATATCGTGTACTTGAAGGAACTCTCCACCCAAAATGGGGCTTAACATCCCTTGCTTTTGGATGGAGATATTTTTAGAATTCTCATTTAATCTATAACTTAACATTCTTTGCTATATGAGAAATCCATTCATCATATGCTTAAGGGAATCTCATATCATTTCAAGGCCTAACATCCTTGCGAATGATTGAGAAACAAATTGTGGATAAATTAGATACAAATCCATGTTCCTAATAGGATATCTAATTACGGGGGAGCATTACATTAAGGGGGAGAAGATCAATAAAACATTCAACTTGGATATCTTTTTTAAATGACAAAGGGGGAGAAAGAATATAAAAGTATATATAAAGGAGTTTCATCATATCTTGGCCAGCACTCACTTGAAAAACATAAATGGCTACAAAAGGTAAATTTCCAGGTATGAAACTCACATGATTTATATTTCCTTATTTCATATTTAAGAAATGTTTGTCATCTTCAAAAAGGGGGAGATTGTTGGATAAATTGGATATTATGATAAATCCCCTTTGTTTCGATGATGACAAACATTTCATTCTTATTTATCTAACGAGCTACTTGAGTGTGCAGGATGGCACAACTATAAGGGAAATCCAACGTGAAGTATTTATATTTTCATGCAAATGTAATCATTGTAAAAACTTGTACAGAATTATAATGTACAAGTACTTAGAATCGCATGTAAATCAAGCATTGGATTTTCCCTAGCTAAACACCTTAGTCATCCATTCAATAGGATCACATAATGCACACTCATGCACACACTTAGTATCTTAATTGAAAGATTGAAAACAGAGTCAATCTCGGTCGACCACACTCCTCGACCGAGACACTCTCGGTCGACAAACCTCTCGACCGAGATTGACCAAAAATAGCCGTTAGACACAGCAGTTAACAGTTGCAAATAAACGTTAATCCAGAGAGCCTGTCGGTCGACAAATCCTCGACCGACTGGACATCTCGGTCGACAAGTCCTCAACCGAGATGGTCTCTGACAGCAACTGCAGAATTAATTAACTAGCCGTTGCTAATGCACCTAACTTATTCCTAACGGCTAGTTAAGCACTAGGAACCCCCTAGAAGTTGTCTAGAATGTCCTTAAGCATACTTAGGCCATTCCTATAAATAGGACAAGCCATAGGACACTATGATTCACTTCTTACACTTGCTATACTTGAGAAAATACTTGAGCCCTCTTGTGCAATCTGTGTGAACTGAGCTGTGTGATCAATTGGCCATTTTTCTCCTTAGCTCAAGCTCGTCCTATAGGCTAGATTTTCCTAACCCTAGCAATCACAAGTCCATCATATTGGCTAGGAAAATCCAAACGCTTGATCTAGGGAAATCAAGCCTTGAGCTACAAGGATAAGTTGTATTTTCTTTTATTCCTTTCTCGTTCCTTTGTATTACTTGTACTCTCCTTGCTACTCCAGGTAGGAGGCTGCGGATTGGAGAGGTTGAAGCTCTTCGTGTGAAGAGGAGGACTTTGGACTACTTCGGAAGGCTGTCTTGACGGGAAGCTACTTCAGGAGGAAGGCTACTTCAAGGGGGAGCTTGAAGTTACTTCAAGGAAGGCTGCTTCGAGGTTGGCAAGACTACTTCAGGGTGAAGGCTGTCCAAAGGGTGTTTAGAAAGTATTGTAAATTTTATGTAACATCCTTGAGAGGTAATAAAATTTAGTACTTTCAAAATCCCGGTTGGGTAAGCAACCGGGTAGTGGACTGACTCCTTAGTATTTGCTAAGGTGGAACCACTCTAAACACCTGTGTTCCTCTTCTCAATCTTTACTTTGGTTGTTTGAGTTTAAATTATTTTAAAATCTCTATAAAACTCTATTCACCCCCCTCTAGAGGTTTTCAATATTGATATTATCGAATGCATGTATAAATTGAGACCTTGGTGAAACTGATATCCTAAAGAATCCATTGATATGATTTTCCATTCACTTTAACTTCTACACTTTTAAGTCTTGTTCTTAGTTTTTATTCAAATCAATTGACTCCTTTCTTAGGCATAGGTGATCTTTTTCAGTTAGTAGTAGTCTCTAGCAGTCCCAATTTCTTGGTTGTGACAATTAAGCATCTTTGGGTCCCTTTACTACTTTAATGCGTACACTTGCATATAGCACACACACTTATGTCATGTCATAGACTCAACAACAACATCCTCAAGAATCTTTTCCTCATGATGCTCAACATCCTAGCAATCAGAAGCCATACTATAAAAATCTAACAATATAGAAAATAAATAATAAGTGTTTGAAACATGCATTTAGCACATAAAACATTTATAAATGATAGAAAATCATGAACAATATTAATTAGTATCTAACAAAATGTATTTTTGCATTACAAAATATATTCCTCCAAATCTATCATCAATTCATATGCCTTCTGTGTGATCTTTACCAATGTATAATTTACTAGAGTTAGATTCAACATTTAAACTTGGAAAATGAACTGGGAATGGATAGGAGTCATCATACTTGTCACAGTACTCTTCTTCATCTATAGAATCTGCAATGAATTGCGAAATTCCATGAAGAAAGATCGACAATGAATTTCATCAACAATGTCAACCTTCAAGCTATTACTGCAATTCCTATAGGGTTACTAGAACCTATCTATAGGGAGACTCCTATGACTCTTTTAAAATCTTATAAACTCACATAGTTATCTTATAATATCTTCAATGTAAAAACTTCTAATGAACATCCAACCCAAATCCATTTTGGCCCTAAACTGATGCAACACTTAGTATTTTAAATAAAATATGTATAAATTGAGAACAAATTAGTTTTTACAATAGTATTTAACAATCATACTTATGAATTTATACCACATATTCTATTATTGAACACTTAATCTGACTAGTAAGTTCATAATGTTTCTTGACTTTTAAGTGGGAAACATTTCCCTAAAGTTCTCCAAGTACACCAATGTAGATGGGAAAATACCTCACCTACACACACACACACTATATATATATATATATATATATATATATATATATAAATATATATATATATATAAATATATATATATATATATATATATATATATCCAAAGAATAAGTGAAGAAATGATACTCAAAATGTTCTTGAAAATAAAATATACATCATACTCACATATTAAGTGATTTTAAGTGTTCAAGAACTATCTAAAAGCACTAACTATCTAAGATTTAATTTGAATGGGTAAATCTTAGACGGGTTTCTAGGTCAACATGATAAATCTTTAGCATTCATATATTAATGAATTTGTACTTCATGCCCCATTCTCGAGCACTTAATATCACTAGTAATTGTATAATGCATAATTGCATTTCAATAATGTTTTAACATCATTTCCCCATAGTTATACAAATACACTAATGTAGATGGGCACATACTCACCTACATATGTACCCATAGAGAAAATGGGGAAACTAATGTGAAAATATTCTTGAAAACCAAACATAGATTATGCAATCACATCCAAAGTGAGGTTAAGCGTTCTAGAAGAATCTCAAATTGGGGACTATCAAATATTTACTCCTATTGAATAAATCTTGGACGTGTTTCAAGGCTAAACAAATATATGTTTATTTAAGGATCGCGGTTTGGGGTTTAGGAATTAGGGGTTCAGAGTTTAATATTTAGGGCTTAGAGTTTAGGTAAATGCATGCATATCTATTTAAGTCTAAATAAAGATAAATTTACTATGCCCATATCAATTCATTGTATTAACTCTTAGGTGTTATTACTTATCCAAAAAATATTCAAACTGAACAATGGACCCAACAAAGAAATAAAGAAACAATTCATCATAATTTATACATTCTATACAAATGAATCAAGTTATTATGCATGCATTTTTAGTTCTAATTAGATAAGGGGGACATTCTACATGAGTTCCAATTATACAGAAAGTTGAACGGAAAAAGTAAAAAAAAACCATTATATAAGAAATAGGGTGTGAAAAAAAAGGAAAAAAGAGCAAACCCTAAAAATAAAAAAAGTAAAAATAAAGAAAATAAAATCAAGTAGAGAAAACATGTTCTTAAGGTCAGAGCAACATTGTCCACAATGGTCGTAGTATGGACAACAACTTCAATAGTAGCGACATGAGGAGAAGCATTGATGGTGTGTAAAGAAGAAGCAATGGTAGTGTGGAATGAATAAGTGGTGGAGTCTAGTGCAACTAGTAGCCAGTAGCACTAGAAGTACCAAAGGAGACTGCCAACAGTAATATCATCAACAACCATTAAGAATATTAGAACCAACAATGACTATAGTGAGTGACATCAGTAGGAGTTGGGGACGAAGGCTTAGTTGAGGCAGCAACATCCTCATTGTCAGGGGGTTGGGTATCATTAGGTGGAAGAAGATAGTTTTCACATAAGGAAAACATAGAGAGATATGAGGGGAGAAAGAATTCACATGTTTTATAACCGACTTACAAAATCATTTCCAAATTAGAAGCTGATGACATATCCAAAATGACACTCGAATTTTTGGTCCACCTCGGTTTCCTTCAGAAATTGACGTCAGATTAAATGTTTAAAAAGTCAGTTTTGGTTCACAACCTACGTAACAATGAAGATTTATTGATTGGAAGAAAATATACATCTGACACAAGTTCACCTAAAAAAATTGATGTAAGCTACTTGAAATTATATTATATTCATATACCTCAGACATTTCACATTGATTTGGATTAAAAAACTGATGTAGAAGGATAATTGGAGGCAAAAGTAATATTGGAGGGAGTAATTATATTTCTAAAAAAACCTACGTGCTGATTTAGCTTTTCAAACTGATGTAAGTGGCTAATTAAGAGGGAATAATTGTTTTGCAGGGAGCTTTGTGGGAATATTATGATGTTGTTTTTTTTAAATGACATGATATGACATTGTCCCAATATTTTTCAAGAAAATGAATTTCTTGGTCTATTTTCTACCATCAATTTTTGCCTTCCTAACCAACACTATAAAATAAGCAATACCTAAAATTTTCCTTCAATAGCCACTATGAATTTATGTGATGCCTATGTTTCTTAAATCGATTATTTAGATCTTTTGTGTCAGTTTTTAAAAAACCAATGTCAAAACCAATGTCAAAACCATCGATTTGGTAGGAAAAAAATGTACTGGTGACTTAAAACTTTCATAATTCCAAGTTATATTCTAGGTTGAAGTGATCAGTTGGGCTAGTAGTACTAGGGTTTGTTGTCAACTACTTGACTAAGTTACAACTATTCTAGTTGTATTTTCTAATTGTCCCTCAATTTCCATGAGGATGCATGACCATCAATTGTTTGTTGTTGTGATACCATCATGTAAAGCTATGACTTTACAAGACTAAATTTTAACATAATTTTATTCAAAACCAATTATAGCATGTTGTACAAGTATACACCTCATCAGAGTACATGTAATCTTATATTGTCTATACATGGAAACTTAAAATAAATTCCTCAAGTCTGAACTAATTATGGATCAAAAGAGGACACCTCCTTCATGTTTCTTCTATGTCTTCATGAATCACCTATCCACAAACATCCGGAATGAAGAGCCACATATGGACTAAGAGGGAAAGAGTGGGTCGGTCACATGACCAATAGAAAACCATAATTTTGAAAGTATATGTGTCAAATGACTAGTAAGAATTTTCAAATGATCTTATGCCATTAATTTAACAAACCAAGCAAGTAAAAAGTAGAAAAAAGGTTTTTAGTATTGATAAAATTCAATAATAAAAATTCAAGACTAGTGATTCAGACTTTTGAATAGATAGCATATGTCAATGTCTATTTTGTTGAGGAAGCCATGTGTACTCTCATATGGAGAAGTAGAACACACCATCTACATTTGCCAATATACTGAGGGGCCTCATTGCTTTCTCTATGTAGATTTATGGAAGTGTAATCAACTAAGGTAATGGGCATCAACATACTAGTTTTGACATTTAAACAATGTGCTACAATTTTCCAAAAGTTTATGTTGGCGTTCTTTCAAACAAGAAGGCTAAAGTTTTAAATATATTTAGACCAAACCAACCAATATAGTCATGCATGCATTCAATAAGGGAAATAAATTTAAAAAAGACAACATTTGTATCTTATATCAGAGCACATCATATTCAAGCATTCCAACTATAGAGCCCCACGAGTCAAGTCACACAATGTAGAACTACTTTGAATACTATTGCCTTTGAGTTATTAAATTATATACATCAAATGATTTATTTTTCATGAATGAGTGTTGCTCATATATTTTTTGTTTCTAGTCATTTCTAGGATTTTAACTAAGTTATAAATAAACAAAGTCTCCTTATCATGTATAACACTAGTAAGGTGTTTTAGTCAACTAAATGACCCAAGTGTAATTGTATGAGTAAGTTGTGGATCTAGGGTCTAAAATATTTTTTCCTATACATTAACATGTGAAGAGAAATTACGAATTAATAGGATATAGAGAGTTAAATATACATCCTTGTCTCAGGGTATGGTGTACCAGAGACACAAAATAACATAAACTAAACCAATACTAATGGCCTTAAGTAGAAGAAGACCTTTTAGATATTATCGATATAATGATTAACATAAAATACAACTAAAAATCCCCTAAAGCTTGAGAGAACACATGATGTATTCCCACCATGCACACATATAGGAGAAGGATGAAGGTGGAAGTGGCTTGATGATGATATCAACAATATGTTGTCAAGTCTTCACATATTGTATAATTATCTTTTGACATGTTTTAGATCTATCATGATGTGGAAGACAACCACAATGTTCTTGGTATGTTCATGAAAAACTAGATTATTACCTATATTAATAGATGCTTCATGACTAAAATTTAGATTTGTTGGGGATGAGAGAGGGGGACATATTTATTGAATAAGAAATAGTGTGCCATGTACAATATTCTACCTAGGTACTAGAACAAGCTACAACATACTACTTCTTACTCTGTCAACTAACATGATTGGCACACAATAGAAAAAATCCTAAATTGGATCTCCTATCATTCACATATTCAATTCAATCACAATCAGCATGACAAGCCAAAGAGATATCATGAGATAGTGGTTTCTATTATATGAAATCGACCATGTGCACTTCTCAGATATCATAGAATATGTTGTACCTGACTCTAGTAGCATATAAGGGTCTTGGTCATGTGTTGACTAACAACACTAACAAAAAATGTTATATCTGGAATGTTAATCTTCAGATAAATGACTTCTCCAACTGTGCATCTATTTTTCTCTAAATTTAAAAAGACTCCCCTTTAGATAGAACTTCATTGTGATAATCCATAAGTGAAGAAACAGGTTTAGAGTTCATCATACTAGAATTCTTTAGGAGGTAGACAAGATACTTTGATTATGTTAAATAAGTTCCCTTATGAGGGAGATATACTTCTATTCCCACAAAGTAGCTAAATCATCCAAGATCCTTGATATGAAATGTTGCAAGAGTTATTAGTTCAACACTAAAATCCAATGAACATCACTACCACTGATATTGATATCATCAACATAGACAACAAGGACAGTGATTCTAGTTTGTGATGTGAAAAAGAAGTGCCTCTGATCACTCAAAGATCTATTAAATGAACATATAGCAAGAACTCCTCTGAGTTTTATAAACCAAGCCCATGATGATTTCTTGGGGGCATAGAAAGATCAGTTGAAATGGAAAACTCTTTGTGAAGACTTCCCCAAAGCACAAATATCAGAGGTTGTTGCATATATGATTCCCCCTCTAAATAACTATGGATGAACGCATTTGAAATATCAAGCAGAAATATAGGCCAGTCCATGTGAGTTGTGACATAGATAACAATATTGAAAGAACTAATGAGAGTGACCAGTGAGGAGGTTCCAAGGAAATATATGCCATGCATTTAGGAGAATCCTTTGGCAACACGAATGACTTTGAGCCATTCCACCTAACCATCTAAATTGAATTTGATAGAGATGACCAATCTATAGCCAACAATAGTTTTGTCTGGAGGAGGAGGGATGACATCATAGGTCCCATTATCACACAATTGTGTCATTTGCTCGAGCATCTCAACTTTCCAAACAGGGTGTTGAAGGGCCTCATGGTAACTTTTTAGAATCGGGAAAGAGTTGTGTTGTTGGGTAGTGGATTTAGTGGTAAGGAAAAGATTTGATAGAATACATGTATCAGATGTTGTATGACAGATAGTACAAGAGTGTATACCTTTCGAAAGAGCCATGGGGTCTGATAGATTCTCAGATGTGAATAAGGGTGTTGGGTCATGTGCTAGTGGTGGAGGCATGATAGGGTTTACTTAAGTCATGAATGAATGGGTGATGGGTTCATGATCCATAGGGTCAAGAAGATCAAGTTTAATGAAATCAAGTTGAGGTTGAGGTTGAGGTTGAGGTGGCGAGGATGATGACACAGAATAATAGAATGCATCTAATTCATGAAACATAACTTTGACATAGACACACATACCACAGTTTCTTCTTCTACTATTACAATAACCTTTATTAAAGGTACAATATCCAATGAAAACTATTTAGATAGAGTGGGGATCACATTTATAAGATTTTTGATCAAACTTATGAACAAGAGAAGTAAACGTGAAAACACATAGAGTGAGGTGGAAAGCCTTTTAGTGGGAAAATTTATTGGACAAGGTGTCTGTTTTGTGTAGAACTGAAGAGGGTTGTTGATTGATAAGGTAGTAGGAAGTTAAAACTATCTCATACCAATAGGAATAGGACATTCTGGCTTAAAACTTAAGAGTGATACAAATGTCCAAAAAATGATGATTTTTTCCTTATTAAACCCTATTTTGTTATGGGGTGTGAGTGCAAGAACGTTGATGGATGGTTCCAATGCATATTATAGAGTCTATTTAATTTGTTAATTAATTTTTTGGTTCTATTTTTATCGCTCGCAACCATGGGAAAGAGAGAGCAAAAAGGAGAGAAGAATCTCCTTCTTGTTTCCCTACATGGATTTCCTAGTCCTACTTCTTCTTGGAGCCGTCTCCATGGAGAGCCTCCATCAACTCCATCAAAGTATATCTTCAAGTTTCTTCTATGAGATCTTCAAGGCTCTTGATGCCTACATAAATATTGTTTGGTTATGGATTCACCACTCTACCATGTTTTTCTCCATCATCAACACCACTACAAATTTATACCACTTTCATTTATGTTGTTATAGATCTACACCATCCTCATCTATACCACTACCAATCTAAATTGATGCCAACTTTAGTGTTGCCAATCTATATTGTCATCATCGATACTGCTACCAGTATACACTTCCACCATCCATACCACTACCAATAAACACTACCATCATTTACACCGCCTTTACCATCCACGCCACCACCAACACTAGCATCAAATCCCTAATCATGGAAAGGATCTGCTTAGTGGATGATATTGGGGATATATCATCCGTGTATTACTATAGTGGAGATCAAAAAGGATCTATCCACTATTGGTTGATGTTTTGGGGTTTTCTTATGGTGATTTGTTGCTAACATGGTGTGTCATTGTTTAAAATAGTATGTAGGCGGTGCTCGGCTTCATTCATGACTCAATTTGCATTTTTTTTGCAGCAACACGACGTGTCATTATTTACACACCATGTTAGTGGAGTTCTTTTTTTTGCAACATGGATTACAAATTCTACGCTTTGACATGACATGTCACCAAAATGACATGTCGCCAAAATGACACGGTGTGTCACTTGCACTCTTTCCTGAGATTTGTCAAACTGACATGACATATTGCTCTACAACATGGTGTGTAGCCTAATTTCTATTGGCAATGGCATGTTGTATGGCATGACACGTCTCCCTAATAACATGATGTGTCACCTTCTACTTCTGCTACATCTTGGCATGCTACACCCTCTATAATGATTCTCTAACATGGAAAGGTTTCTAAACAAGGTGATTCCCTATATTATTGTTACCACAAAACACATCTTTCTTTTCCTTCAATTTTAGATTTGTATTGTCCTTCAACTCCCCATACTTTCTATCCCTACAAATATTGCCTTCCTCCTCAATACTTATACTACTCCTAATATACATATTGTACCTAATGATGATCACAATTTACAATTTTTTGACCTAGTCTAATGTTTTATTATGTGACACCACATGTCACTTGCATTATACCCCTAAATTCCTCAAACTAACACAATGTGTCACTGTACGACACATCATTTTTCCTCTTTTCTACCGACAATGATGTGCTACATGACATGGCATGTGTCCTCAATAACACAATGCTATATGACAATGGTGTGTCACTTGCCCTCTGACTAGGGATTCATCAATGCCCTACTACATGACGTGCCACTTTCTTTCAGCTCACAAAGATGTGCTACATGACATGTCATGTCTTCCTAATAACAAATCATGTCACCTACTATTGCTGCTAGATCTTGGCATGATACATGATTGACAATGATTCTATAATATGCCAGATGTTTCTAAACATGGTGAGTCTGTATCTTTATTTTTACCCACAACACTTATCTTTGTTTTCCTACAATTTTAAATTTATCTTATTCTTTAACACCCCATTCTTTCCCTCTCTACATACATATTGCTTTCCTTCTCAATACTTATACTACCCATCCTATACATATTATACCTACCAATAATCAAATCCTACAATTTTTTGACCTAGTCTAGTTTTTCTAATGTTATGACATGTCACTTGCACTCTACACTAAGATTCATCAAAATAACACGGCGTGGCTCCCTATGACACGGTGTGTCACTCTACAACATGACATGTCACCTATTTTCTGGTGGCAATGATGTGCTACATGACACAATGTGTTTGTCCAATAACACAACATATCAACTACTACTATTTCTAAATCTTTGCATGCTCATTATCTACAATGATTTTATAACATGGAAGATGTTTCTAAACATGATAAGTCCCTATATTTATTGTTACCAAAAATACTTATCTTTCTTTCTTGATCATTTTAGATTTCTTTTGTTCTTTAAACTCCCAATTCTTTCTAGCCCTATATACATATTATTTTCCTCCTCAATACTTCTACTACCCCTCATATAAATATTATACCTAATGATAATTGGATCCTACTATTTTTGACCTAAGGCAAAATGTTGTTTTTGCATGACATGCCATGCCACAAATTATCATCTCCAAGATTCATTAAATTGACATGATGCTTCACCTGACGACGTGGAGTGTCACTTGCTTTCTGTTGGCAATGAGATTCTACAAGACACAGTGTGTCTCTACGATAACATGGTGTGTCAACTACAATTGTTTATACATCTTGGAGTGCTACATCAGCTCTAAATATTCTATAACATTAAAGGGGTTTCTAAACATGGAGACTCCCTATCTTTATCTTTACCAGAAACACTTATCTATCCTTACGTGCAATTTTAGATTTCTTTAGTTCTTTAGACCCCACCCTTCCATCCCTACATACATATTGCCATCCTCCTCAATACGTCTACTACTCCTCATATACATACTGTACGTAAAGACAATCATATCCTACAATGTTTTGACCTAGTAATTTTTTTTTGAATGACTTGGTGTGTCACTTACGGTATGCCCTGAGATTCATCAAACTGACACTGTCTATCACCTTCTTTTTACTTGGCAATGATGTTATACATGAAACAATATGCTCCCAGTAACTTAGTGTGTCACCTGCTATTGATGCTACATGTTGGTGTGCTATAACAGCTACAATGATTCTATAACAAGGAAGAGGTTTCTAAACATGAAGAGTCCCGAACTTATCCTTACCATCAACACTTATCCTTCTTTTCCTACAACTTTATATTTATTTTGTTCTTTAACCCCCCACCCATCCTTTCTAGCCCTACTTACATATCGCCTTCCTCCTTGATACTTGTAATACCCCTAATATATTTATTGTACCTAATTGTAATCATATCTTATGATTCTTTGACCTAGTCCAAAGTTTTCTTTTTGTGTGACACAGTGTGTCACTTTTGTTATTCCCCGAGATTGGTCAAAATGACATGGTGTGTCACCTTCATTCTATCGGACATGACATGCTATATGGCATGACTTTTCAACCCAATAACTATGTGTGTCACCTACTACTGCTGCTACATCATGGTGTGCTACATCATCTACAATGATTCCAATAGGGAAGAGGTTTCTAAACATGGCCAATACTTATCTCTCCTTACTGACAACACTTATCCTTATTTTATTGAAAGTAGAAATTTCTTTTGTTCTTTAACCCCCATCCTTTCCAACCCTACATACACATTGTCTTCCTCTTGAATACTCATACTACCCCTCATATACATATTGCTCCTAATATTAATCTAATCCTTCAATATTCTGACCTATTCCAATTTTTTTGTGAAACATAGCATGTCACTTGTGCTCTCCCCCATGAATTGTCAAACTGGCACAATATGTCGCTTGCTTTTTTCTGGCAATGAAGTGCCACATAAAATTGTGTCTCCCCAATAACACTATGTCTCACCTACTAGTGCTTCTCCATCATAGTGTACTACATCATATATAATGATTCTATAACATAGTGGAGGTTTCTAAACAAAGTGAGCTCCTATCTTTTTCCTTATGAGAAAAACTTATCTTCCTTTTCTTGCAATTTTAGATTTCTTTTGTTCTTTAACCCACCCATCCTTTCCAACCCTACATACATATTGCCTTCCTCCTAAATACTTGTACTATCCCTCATATACATATTGTAACTAATGATAATTAGATACTATGATTTTTTGATCTAGTCCATTTTTTTACTAACATCGTGTGTATAACTTGTGCTCTATCCCAAGATTTATCAAACTAATAATGTGTCACCTACTTTCTACTGGCAATGATGTGCTACACAATATGGTGTGCCTCTCCAATAACATGGTGTGTCACCTTCTACTGTTTCTACATCTTGGTGTGCTACATCATCTACAATGATTTTATCACAAGTCATAGGTTTCTAAACTTGGCGATTCTCTATCCCGTGTGTATAACTTGTGCTCTATCTTGAGATTCGTCAAACTAATAGCGTGTCACTTGCTTTCTGCTAGAAATGATGTGCTACACAATATGGTGTGCCTCTCCAATAATATGGCCTCTCACCTTCTACTGTTGCTACATTTTGGCATGCTACATCATCTACAATGATTTTATCACACATCAGATGTTTCTAAACTTGACGAGTCTCTATCTTTATCCTTACTAACAACATTCATCTTTCGTTTCCTACATTTTTAGTTTTCTCTTGTTATTTATCCCCCACAACCTTTATAACCCTACATACATATTTCCTTCTACTAAATACTTGTACTACTCCTCATATACCTACAATACCTAATTATAATCTGATCCTACAAATTTTTGACCAAGTCCATTTTTTTGCATGACACATTATGTTAGTTGAGCTCTATCCCGTGATTCATCAGACTAACCTGGCATGTCGCCATCAAACTGACATGGCTTGTCACCTACTTTCTACAGACAATAAGGTCTTACATGACATGATGTGTCTCCCCATAAAACAATGTGTCACCTACTACTGTTGCTACATCTTGTCAAGCTACATCATCTAGATGATTTGATAATATGGTAGAGGTTTCTAAGTATGGCGAGTCCCTATCTTTAACCTTATCAACAACACTTATCTTTTTTCGTATATTTTTAGATTTTTTTTACTTTAACCCCCATCCTTTCCAGCCTAAACACGTGTTGCAATCTACCTTAGTACTTGTACTACCCCTCATATACATATTGTACTTAATTATAAGTAGATTAAAACACCTGAGCCCACTGCCCAAGGATATAGTAGAGTTTCAGGAATGACGAATGGCCCCACAGACCACCTACTCAATACTTGTACTACCCCTCATATACTATTATACCTAATTATAATCTGATCCTACAATTTTTTTACCTAGTCCATTTTTTTCATGACAATCTGTGTTAGTTGAGCTCTATTCTGTGATTCGTCAAAATGAGATGGCATGTCTCCATCACACTGACATGGCATGTCACCTTCTTTCTATTTAAAATGATGTCTTACATGACTCAATGTGTCTCCCCAATAACATAATGTGTCACCTACTATTGTTGCTACATCTTGGCTTGCTACATCATCTATAATGATTTTGTAATATGACATAGGTTTCTAAACATGGTGAGTCCCTATCTTTATCCTTACCCACGACACTTATCGCCTTTTTCCCTACATTTTTAGATTTTGTTTTCTTTAACCCCCATCCTTTCCAGCCTAAGTACATGTTGCCTTCTACCTCAATACATGAACTACCCTCATATACATATTGTACTTAATTATAATTGGATTGTAACATAGGGCTAATTGTCCAAGGCTCTAGTAGAGTTTCAAGAATGATGGCTGGCCCCATAGACCACCGCTTGCCTTAACTGTCTACTTTGTCATCACTCATGTGCAAGAAGGGATACACATCCAGATGGGTCACCCATCCTAGTACTGCTATAGGGTGAGCATGCCTAACCGCATAGTTCTTTAGTAATGGGATCCCTAAAATTGAGGCAGACCTTGCTGATATTGGTAGTCCAAACATACCTTTAATATCATTATATCCAAGGCCTCAAAACCTAGGATGCTACAATCTTCCCCACTTAGACTCTTGTAGTCCTTGTTAAGGCTCAACTATATGACCTCATAATATTTCCCCATTTAAGTGCAGTCCTCAATGACCCATGCACAACAAGACCTTGATCACGATGACTAGTGCAAGGGTGTCTCCATCAACATGGATAGCCCTTTCCAACATGCCTGGGCACTACCAGTGCAAGGGTGGCTCCATCAGCTTGGATAATCTTTTCTAACATTCCTGGGAAGCAGCACTTAAGATTGGCATGCGACATGCCCATGTGGGCCCCACCTACTAGATTGGTTATGGCTCAAATACCATTTGTAACACCTAGGCCAACTATCTAAGGATTTAGTAGAGTTTCAAGAATGATGAATGGACCCATAGTCCACCACTAGCCTTAACTACACACTTTGTCCTCACTCATATGCAAGCTAGGATAAACTTCCTGACTAGTCACCCATCTAGTACTACTCTGGGATTAGAACGCTTAACCACATTGTTCTTTAGTAATGGGCTCCTTGAAAAGGAGTTGCACCTTGGTTATATGGGTAGTCCAACGATTCCTTTAGATCATTATATATGAGGCCTCAAATCCTAGGATGTTACATGGATCCTATGATTATTTGATCTAATCCATTTTTTTTGCATGACACGACACATCACTTGTGCTCTACCCAAAGATTTGTCAATCTGGAATGATGTGTTTCCCTATGACATGACATATTACTTGATTTTTACTGGTAATGATGTGCTACATGGCATGATGTGTCTCCCCAATACCACAGTGTTGATACATCTTGGCATGCTACATCATCAAAAATAATTCTATAACATGAGCGGTTTCTAAACATAGTGAGACCCTATCTTTATGCTTACCAACAACATTTATCTTTCTTTTCCTACAATTTAATATTTCTTTTGTTCTTTAAAATTCCATCCATTCCCTTCCTACATACATATTTACATCATCCTAAATAGTTGTACTACCCCTCATATACATATTGTACCTAATGATAATCTCATCATATGCTATTTTGACTTAGTCAATTTTTTTGTGTGATAGGGCGTCTCACTTGCACTCTATGTAAGGCCCCTACACTTTCATGATGAGTTGAATGAGATAAATTACCATAAATGAATTCTTAGAAACCTAATCTAACCTTTTTGTATGTTTTGAAATCATAATGTAAGCTTAAGTTTCAAATTTGGTCCAATTTGAACACTATTTGAGCAAGTTATGCAATTTTATGTACATTTTGGATTTTCTACAATTTACCCAATTGAGGGGTTTTATTTGCAATTTTTCACATACATTATGTTCCTTAGATGTTATATTATCATTCTTGAGTGTTTTGCGCCATGGGTATCCTATTTGAGCCATGGTTTGAAGGTGTTTTCCTCAAGGGTATTTTAGGGTTTACCCCTTCACGGATGAGCTACCTTTAGTAGCTATCAACTAATGATTTATGTTATTGGCTGGGAAATTCGACAAAGGAAAGCTAATCATGTCTATAAGGACCGTGGGGGAGATTATTGTGTGTGTGCTTGTATATTCTTAATATTTTAAGGCCATAGAAACATGGGGAAGCTACTTTTACACCTCATGCTTGCTTCCATCCTTATCCATGTGCTATATTTACCTCTTCCTTGCTCAAGTTCGAAACTATGCTTGCTTTCTCTTTCCTTTAACCTGGATCAAAGAATTCCCTCTAATTTTCTGCAGAACCAAGTGCTCTAAGGTAGAATACAACCTCTTTTTGGAGAAGAAGATCTCCTAGAGCTCCATTTAGCCCTACTTAGGGTTTCCAAGGTCATCTTCTAGGTATTTCGACCAAGGTAAGTTATTTTCTTCCTTCCTTATCCGTTTATCTTTCTCTTCTCCTTCTTGATACCTTCCTCTAGGTTGGAACCTTTATGTTCCATGGTATAAATTACTCTAAAGCTCTAAAACCCTACCTTTCTTGCTCCTTATGCTTAGGGTTTGCTCATTTGCTGAAGAAAGGTGCTAGATGGACGAATTCAAAGCTTATTCTTGAATTTTATACCCTACATGGTCGAGATTTCTTCTGTGTGGGGTTTCATCTTCTCATTAGAGGCAAGTTTTATAACTTTCTCCATGTTTATTGCTTACCATAAGCTTGCTAGCTCATGTTCTTGCTTGAAAATAATGATTTATGCACTAAAAAGCTATGCTTGACTTGGATTTCGATTTTTATAATGTTCCCTATTCTAATTTCAGTTCTAGATGAACTGGTGATCATGTGTACATTATTCCTAAGGTATAATATGACTTGGATCAGGTTGTTTTGACAACCTATGGTGCTAAGCACCTAACAACCAATGGTCTTACCTTTTAAACATCCAATGGTTCTGGGTGACATTGTGGTTTGGTGATATGGGTTGAATGATGATGGAACAAATGGAGGGTTACCCTTAATAAGTTAGTCTTAACTATTCACTCATATGAATAGAAGGGATGATAACCATATTGTGTTGATAACCTTAATGAGGTATATCTTGTTATACCTAGCTTTAATATAACTAAATGATGGTAATTGGGTATGAATAGTCCTTGAATGACTGCTACAATCATGAAGTACTATCTTACTGTTGTTGAAACCCTAGTATGCTATAACCCAATGGTTACACCTTGATTTATGTGTGGGTTCATACTTGAGAATGGTATGGAATGTGATCCAATGGGGATGACGTGAGTTAGGGTTTGGGTATGAGTGCTGATTAGTAACATTAATATAATTTATCTTGTGTCCTGACTCTAATGCAAATAGATAAATATGAGTATTGATGTTTAACCTTCTTATATGATGGCATGATAGTGAAATAACCTCCTTAATATGATAATAACCTTAATATGTTAATTGGTGGTTATCATAAACACATGGTTGATACTTTCTTATGCTAAACATGTGCATTATGAATATGATGAGGGTAATCATATCTAGATTGCTTGCATGTTGATGAAATAAAGGAATGTTCTTAATGTTGATATAACCCTGCTATGATTGTTTATGAATATCTCTTATCTCATAACTACAATATTGTGCTGATCTGGTGTATTATATGTAAGTGATGTTGTTGAGTCTTATTATAAGGCATGCAAAGATAATGATGATATTGCAGGGAATAGTATGATGGTCTTAATGACCTTTGGGCATGGTTGAACCCTGAATGAGGTGTAATCCTCTTGTGTTGATAGGGGTTAATACCCTGTGATATTGTGGAAAGGATTTATATCCAGTGATAGTATGCTGGTCTTAATGACCTTTGGGCATGGTTGAGCCCTGAATGAGGTGTAATCCTCTTGTGTTGATAAGGGTTGATACCCTGTGATATTTTGAAAATGATTTATATCTTGTGATAGTATGATAACTAGTGTGGTCTCATGAATGGCAAGTGAATAGTACCATGTGATGATGAGATGAGAAATTATGTTTCACATGTTTTATATCTTTTGAAGTTGTGATATTTATATGCTTGCTAGAAGTGAATTAGGGTTTGTATATCCACTTGTTTGATGCATCCTTAATTCACCCAATTGGAATAACTAATCAAGTGCAACTCTAATCATGTAGTTCCCTTTGCCAAGAGACATCTGAGTGTCAAAACTTGCCAGATGGTGAAATGAGTATTCCTAAGGGAAACTCAGAGCGCATACTTTTGAGTACGTGGGGGTGGCAAGTTGAGGATATATCCTTGTCATCCACAATGCAGGTTGTGAAGGTTGGATATGGTCATGCCTCATACACCTGATGTGATTGAGAACGGCTATGGTTGTGTCTCAGTGATTATATATGTGACAAGATTGGAGGACAACTACGGTTGTACCTAGGATGGTAGGGTATGCGTACCCACCTCCTTTCACTAGTGATGTGACATGTACCATGGACAGACTAGGTTGTTAGCAGCTTGACCTTATGTGTCACTATGGCAGACCCGTACTGACCTGGGGCGGAGAAGATCTTAGGAGTCTGACTCTTCCTAGATCTTGTATTCTCAATTTTGACTTAGCAGCGGTCAGTTGGATATTGAGTGGTATTCTCAATTTCCTCAAGGCGTAATAAAAGATGAAATATAGCCATGTAGAAATTTGTTTTTGGGTTATACACGACATTTCACATTGGATAATAACCCTTGTTTGTTATCTTTACATAAAGATGGTGCTTAGTGCAATTAAGAGATAGTAGATATACTTATGTTGTAGATATGCTTAAGATTGTAGATGCGTACATACAATATTTATGATTATGTTGATAACTATACTGCTATTGCTGATTATAATCATGATGCTAGCTATCTCATGTTGTTAGTTATGTTTAGCATGCTAGCCATGCCTTTGCCACTAGAGATGCATATATTGAAAATCATGCTTATCCAGATAGTTGTGCTTATGTTGTTAGCTCTTCTTATGATGTTGATATGTTCAACCAATTATACATGCTCATGTTGTTATCTATTCTATGTTACTAGACTTGCTCATGATGCTAGATATGCATATGCTACTGAATTGCTTATAATAATCTCCAACTAATATAACATCCCATACCACCACTTTATAATGAAATAATGACATCATAAGGCTTTTTATACAACAAGCATTATCCTAGACCTATTTCTCAAACATCTAAGTGTTAACCTAGAGGCTAGGTCAGATCTAGTCTCTAAAAGATGACTAATCCAAAAAGTTCAAGTTTTTCTTTCATTTGAGTTGCATAATGAGAAAATGTGAGGCTTTGCTATTGTTCATGCTCTGATACCACCTGAGACGTCCCCAGATCTTCTAAAACTTAATCTAATGTGTGACGTCCAAATTGAAACCTCACCTCAGTGAGCATCCCAATTTAAACACCACACACTAGGCTAAGACAAAGAAAATCAGAGGAAGTTAGAAGGAAATAACAATAGCACATGCACATGAACAACAATAAAACCATACAACACATGTTCACCATTCAATATATAATTATATAATGAATTGTTACAACATTTGATATTACATATTGAATAGTAAACTTTTACATGTACACATACTACCACTAAACAACATGATCTTATGCAATAGGCCCACCTATACATCAGCTCACCACACAACTCTCAACTATATTGGTTCTTCAAGAGCATATGTCCACATACCTAAACCAAATATTACATGTGGTACACATCAACACAATATTCAAGAATCTTGCACTGAGTACTCCTACATGTACTTTTATATACCTCTCATTACTAAGACTTGGCAATAAGATAAAACTAGAACTTGGCAGTAATAAACAAATGTAATAGAAGAACGTACTCAAATAAAGATGTTTATTAACAAAAGAGAACATATACTTTACGAATATTTTCCATTGTATCATCAATGCATTTTCCACCAGAGGGAATAATGCATCATGTCATCTACCAAAGATCTCGAGATGCAAGGCCTTATGATCTACTACCAAACAGTTATATCATTGTATAATGTGATCTGCTACCAAAGAGAATGGTCACTTTCAAGCACTATACTACCAAAGAGAATTAGTGCTTTCATATAATAGAAAAAATATATTATTTTTATGTGTTGGTAGACATAAGTATGGAAAAGCAAGCAAGATATCATACAAGAATAGTCATTCATCCAATATCATATGCCAAGTATTTGTACACACATAATACAACCATACTGAATAGTAGGCCAAGTAAGAGGTAATGGTGTACCTTGATCAAGATATCCTAATCATTAGATATCCATCATGTCATCTATAACTCTTGGTCAAACCCTGATTAACATAAGATCATATGTACCATGCATTATATTCTTCGTTTCCTCATATCTCATCTTTAACCTAATCATGATTCATTAGGGTTTTGCTTAGTCATTAGGACATCTCATTATTAGTTGTATTCTTGTCTTATGTTCATGGAATTTGGTTACTTGTCTTAGATGTACATTATCAACACCGTATTCTGGATTGATATAACTTATATGAACATTAAGTTCCATGTCATTTATTCATTATATGCATCAACCTTAATATTAGATTCATTAATAATCTTAGGGTTTCATACTAATATTAATATGTTAGTTTCCCATTGTGTTCCATATATTGTTATGAATATATTCTGCAATTTCCAAGATTTATTGAGCATACTTGTAATTATTTCATATTAATTAGGGTTATTAGCCCTAATTAGCCATATGGAGAAAAGTACATTATTTCGTGCATTAACTTCAAAATTGTTGTCATCAGTTGGACTATAAGTCACATTTAGGAGTTACTGGAACATTTCCATAATTTTTATCCATCGTTTAATATTTATTAACCATGAAATAAGCATTTCACAACATACCTGATATTTTTAATATTATTGCATCAAAAGTCAGATTCATGGTTCCATGTTGTTCTACTCATTTTTTTGAGAATTATGATATATTATTTGTTTTTTCTGATAATCGAGCTAATTTCTATGAATTATTTAAGATCTGAGCATTTCTGAGATAATTACCTCTTTTGGCTAACCAAAGGCTTCTACATGTCCAATGAAGGCCATGGCTCTATGGTTGATCCGACTGGTTCTTGTTTGTTTGGCTCAATTCTACTCCTGGTCTATATGACTAGACTTTCTGGTTCAAGGCTTGGTTTGGGTGACTGGACCGAGGTTCACTTATCTGGACCACCCTCTCACCCTTCCCTCTTCTTGCGATCTGTTCTTTTGTAAATAGGTGTCTCCTCAATGATGGGTCTCCTCCAGTGTGTAAAAAGTTGAGTCACAACTCTCCTCATTGGTTCAAAATGCCACCAGAAGCTTTTGACGACTTGAAACAGACCTTCGAGGCTACTAGTATCTAGTATGAGGTCATGGGGCTCATTCTCCATGAGGTCGCCACCATCTGGATTGGTTGCAGCAGACCAAAGGGGTGACCTACCTCTTCTCCTCCTTGTTAACCTAAATTTCTTCTCATAGAAGATTGAGGAATCATTTCTACAGGGTTCTCGCTCCATAAGTTTGACTTTGTGGCTTCACAACCCCATCGCCAATAGCTCGCCGACACAGGAAAGGATTATGGCAGAGAAAAAGGGGAAAAAGGCCTCCTTTGATTCTGTCTAGTATCTAAGATGATCAACATCATAACCATGTTTTCTTGATGTGTCACACAACCTCCATGTGTGATGAGATGAACTTCTTGTAGCCCCTGATTTTCATCTTCTTCTCTGACTATGAGGAGCTCGTCAGCCAACATTACAACATTAGAGATCAAGTCGGACTCTTCTGTGTCTTCTAAGACTCACCACAATGCTCTGTCTCCAGAATCTATACACTACTCCCTTTCTGGTTCGATAACTTCTTTTGGTCTGTGTCCAATGATGGAGAGGACAAGAGGTTGGGAGTTCTAAACTCCCTCATTCCTCACCCTAAACTCTCATATGAGGGGTCATCGAGTAGACACAATAAATATGAAGCTAACCATAGGGTCAAAACAGTCTCTTGCACCACGTCAGACAAGCTCGACATTGTGGGAGCTCACGACTCTTGTCCTTGCAATAACTGCTATGAAGAAGACGATTTGAGACCCTTTTCTGCCATCCAAGGGTTCATAAGAAGACATTAAAGGAGTAGATCCATGGCTTACCACCACACTGAGAGTGTGGCTACTGGATCTGTGAGTAACAAAAATGTCACGCATCCCTTCAAAACACCAAAAGGAGTGTGATACTAGGTCATATTAAAACATAGGTTAAAAGATCAAATGTCTTGGTCCAACTTACATAAATCATCAACAAATGTTATAGATTTCAAACTTAAATAACTTTCTCTAGGAACCTTAAGATTTCATGAAACTTTAATCATGGATCTATCATATGGAAAGATGCAACATATTCCAATTTGGTGCCAAACATCAATTGTTTGACCTATATATCAAACACTTTAAGTGACATAAACTTACAGATCAAAACTAGGATCTCAACATCAACTAGAATCTATACTTTACCAAACAATCAAGATAAACTTAATCTAACCCAGATACATGAATTCACTCATGTCATTAGATATCCAAAAACTCTATAAGTTCACTCCATCACAGTAGCGGTGGGGAAACCCACTCACCCTAGTGTTTCCATCCATTAATAAATCTAGAACTTTATCCCTATAATTATGGCACTCTTTTTGTATTCAAACAATCAAACTCTTGTGGTAGATACTAGTTCTTGTGTGATTGTAGTGATCATACTACTTGTTAAATGTATTGTCCTTTCAGATCATCCTAACTATATTGCATTAAGATCTATTCGCTTGCGAGGGAAATATTGTACACTTTGTTATTGTAAAAACCATGGATCCTTGTGAATTTGGGGGTGTTAAATATCCACATCAAGTTTTATCAAAGTTCTAGGGTAAAATGGAATTTATTTATCAAATTAAGTAACTTGTATTATTTAGGATTTTTTATTTACAATTAACCATACTGCAACTCTTCTTGAATTAAACACACATATGGTTGTCTACCCTTCTCAAGTGATATTTCTAGTGCATGTGATTCTCCTCTAGTGCCAATTCTACACTATACCTTGACCTCAAGATAAAAAAACTACCACATGTTACTTCACGAATGCAAAGACAAAATGGAGGAAGAGGAAAACAATATGTAATGTGCACGAACACCACCCAAGACTCTATTAGAGTTGCAAGAATGATGAATGAACCCATAGATGTGACGTCCCCGGATTTTGATTTCTCCAAACCCTATTGGGAATGAGATGTCAGAATCCGAAAACATCATCCAATCATATCAGAAAGCGATGCGGAAGCATAATACGCATACATGAACATACAACCATAACATTTCTCAACATTCAACATGTATATTTATACAACATGAATTATTACACAAAGATTTACAATTACATATTGAAGGAAGATTCTACAGTCTAAGAACATGTATGCTAAACTAGGATCTACATAATAGGTACAACCTGTACAACTTGCTCACATCCTGTACTTTTTCTCCCATGCTAACTCTGAACCTAAAACATACGTGAAACAAAAAATCAACACACAAGGTGTTGTGTACATGGGCAGAAAGATACATATATTTATGGCTTTCCTAATTTTGAAAAAGATTTGCAGGAGGAAATAAAATCATAGAAAACACTTCTTTATTAAGCGAAATATGCCAATTTAAGTCATTTTCCTAGATGAATTGCATTATCAAGGTGGACTAGTACCAAAACATAAATATTGGGCCCATCCCCGTATACCAAGTACTCTAGGGAAACTCCTCGTACACCGTTTGCTCTAGGGAGGTGTACTAGCCAACATTAATCCATTCCCTCATAAGGGGGATAATGAACACCTTAAATAACTATAAAACATCTACTCATAATTTATGTTTTCAAGTGACAAAACAACGAGTACTACATAGCAATACTACATCCAATATTTGCAAATAGAAGAGAGCATACATACATATCATGATTGCAAGCAAGAAAACCATAGTCATATAATTAAATAAACCCATGTACCTGAGTTCAGAGATTTCTAACTTATCCTTGATCATCTAGAAGTCTGGTCATCACCTGATTAAGACAAGACCACATACTATCATCAGATTCTCATCATCTTAACCCTAGTCGTGTTCATTAGGGTTCATATTATCTCATTAGGATATTCCAATGCTTACTTGCATTATTGTCTTATATTTATCTTACTGATGTCATTTTCCAGATTATGATTCATTATCTAAATATTAGGTCCCATATCCTTTTTGGTGCACATATTAACCCTAGTTTATATACATTATTCAATTTAGGGTTACAACCCATGTATTAAGGGTCATCTTCATGAAACATGAATTCTAAGCATATAACTGATCTCAGATATATATATTATATTCCAGTTACAAATATGAGGGTTTTCTGTAAATCTCATCATTTATTAAGCATGCATGCATTTAATACATTATCTTTAGTGTTATTGGCCTAATTAGCCATATTAATCAAATTATATGGTTTCGTACATCAACATGACCATATTTGACATCATATGCATTATAAACATGATTATAGACTAACTAACATTTTTTCATAATTTAATATCATCATTTGATATTTATTACTCCTAAACTAAGAATTTTACAACTAATAAGATATCACTAATATTAGTGCATCAAAAGCCTGATATTATGATTTCATATTGTTCTACACATTTTTATGAGAATTTCGGTACCTTAATTGCATTTTTCTGACATTCATACTATTTTCTATGGATTATTGAAGTTCTGATCATTTTGTGAGATAATTACCTTTCTCGGTGAATCCCGTCGTGCCACATGGTCATGGGCACTGCTCTTTCTCTTGGTCCCCCTGAGCTAGATCCTGCGCAACACGGGTGTGCTCCATAGACCACGCCAGTGGTCCCTAGTTCTCGCGATCTGGAACTCGTGACCACCCTAGCCTCCCCTGTTTTGGTAGGTCGCCGCCGCGCTGCCCAGCTCCAGTGAGCGACCGAATACACATGAGTGATCCTCATCATCTTCTTAGGGCTGCCAACACCTTCGACGACCTCTGCTTGAACTCCACGGTTGCTCAGCTTCACCGTTCCATCGTGAGAACTCCAAATCGCCGAGATCTCCGGCCACCACGCCGCCGCTGCCTAGGCTCTCCTGCGGTGAAGGATCAACAGAGCGGAGGTGCTCTGCATCGGATCCTAAGACTACCATCAGCCTCGGAGGCTTCGCCCTGATCTCCGCAGCTTAAGAACGCCCTGGCTTCGCCACTGGAGACCTGCCTCCATGGTCTCTCCGGCTATGGTTACCACTGCGGCACCAGCAAAAAGGGGAAAATCGTCCCCAGGCATGGAAGAAGTCAGGAAACCTTCCCCAAAGCCCCGCAGAACCTCCTCCAACCTCAAAAAGTAGGGAAGAATTCTTGTAGATCGTCGCGACCTCTTCAATGGGTTACAGAACTCTTACCAACGCCCTCCGATCCTGACCTTCCTTCCTGGGTGTCGAGCTCATGACTATGGAAGCCTAGCTACAAAGCTTTGTCGGGTGTTGGATATCTGGGTGTACTGAGTTCGAAGGGGTTTCTACAATGCTGATATACTCTTAGGTGGTGAAAGTGGAAATCTGGAACATCTAGTCTCCACCTTGGTCACCCTGTATGATGGACGATGGAGAAGAAGGTGAGGGGAAAGCTACTATTAACTTGTACTCTAGGTTTCCAAAGTCGATTCAGGGGTCAACATTTTCCTCCAAGGGTGGCGGATCCAACTGATATCCTCTAATCGTATGAGGTTCTAGATTGGCGATATTGTTGCGATTGGTTGGATCGTAGCCTGAGCTACCCTCCTCCCCGCTTTGCTCGAAGGTAGGAGAAGGAGTCTGAGCTATCAGATCCTAACAACCTACCAAAGCAGTGAGCTCGATGAGGCCACGCTTCCTGACTTTGGGTTGGGCTCAACAAAGAGTTGTCCAATGTGAACGTGATATAGACGCAATGTAAACTTAAATCTAAATCAGTTAATCATAATAGACATGGTCAAACTTGAAGCCTTAATATCTTTTGTAGAAAGATTGTTTCACTCTAAAAGTTTAGGCATAGGTTCACAACAACATAAAGTAACTCATATCTATTTTTGAGACACAAATTTCATTAGTTGGTCATGCAAATAGATTCTTCAAACAACCTTATAAATAAGCACATAAACCTTGAATACAAGTCAATTAATCATCAAACCATAATGACAGATTCAATCCACTTTGTTTGATTATGAAGCATATAAAGGTTCATCATTCCACCCTTTGGGTCCATGTGTATCCCTAATGATAAATGAAGTCATAACTATCCAACTTGATATTTAAGGGCATCCAACCCAAAGTATACATCAATATAACTTCTAGCATCATCGAAACAAGATCAACTTACTCAAATTGACCATATAAGACCTCATCTTCCACAATTATATCATTTTATTCCAATTATGTACTCAAGTACTAGTCTAAACATTAACAACCTAAAATCAGGGTTATCAAAATAGACCACCATTAGCATCAGTTGTTCACTTTCTCCTCTCTCAATCTAGGATCAACATCCTAGTACTACTCTAGGATGAGCACTCTTAGCCATAGAGTTTTCCATTATGATCTCCCTAAAAACTAGTTTCACATTGGTGATATGGGTAGCCTAATTATTCCTTTTAAGATTATTTTATCTAAGGCATGAAATAATGGAGTGCTACAATCTCCCCCACATATTATTGACATCCTCATCATGTATCAACTACATAGGATCATAATATTTTCCTTGTTTCAGTGCAGACCCATAATGACCCATGTATACCCAATTGTTGACCATGACTGCTAGTCCAACGGTGGATCCTAGACTAGGATAGTCATTTTTACAAAATGTATAGACTGTACAGCTTAAGACTGGCATGCCACGTGCCCATGTGGGACCTATCACTGGAGGGGAGAAACCTCTTGTACCATTTCTAATGTTTGACCCCACGGTCTAAGACTCAAGTAGTGTTTTTGGAATGTCAAATGGCCCCATAGACCACCACTAGCCTCAACTACACACAATGTACTTACTCATGCACAACCTGAGATCACCATCCCCATTGGATACCCATCCTAGTACTACTGAGAATGCTTAACAAAAAATTTCTTAGTGATAGGCTCTTTGTAGAAGCTTATAAGGTCCAAAAAAGATAGGATTATTACTTTTAAAACCATTTTATCATAGGACTGAAATCCTGGAAGGTTACACAATCACAAAGTGGAAGAAGCACTCACATCACAAAGGGATATATTGTTTCCATAAGATAGAGATGTTGTACAAGAAGAGTTATGAGAAATTGAAGAAGCTGAAAAACAAAGAGAGTTATATATTCCTAAAGCATTGAATATTTTCAAGCCAATCATCCAACCATCCATTCAAACAACTAACTATGAAATCAAGATGTAGTAGGTGACCATGCTGCAAAAAAATGTTTTGTTAGAAGATCAAGCAAGGATACACATGGCACATTTATAGAATTCCATGTATCACAATGGAAAAAGAAAGAAAGATGTTATGTGTGATAGGCCATCAATCTATGACCATTCTACTTTTCCATCAAAGACAAACCTAGGGTGTACTAAAAATCCCTAGAGTATGCAGCATCAAGACTTGTGAGGAACTTCAAAAGAAGTTCCTAAAGAATTACTTTTCTCCATCACTCACACAATTTGAGGGAAAATCACACAATTTGAACAACTCACAAGAAAAGGTCTCTTTGATGCATGCAAATGATACAAAGAGTTACTTCAAAAATGCCATCATCATGACTATCCATTTATGTAAGTATCAAAAACTTCCATAGGGGAGTGAATAATGTTATAATGTAGTCTCTTGATGCCACTTTCAAGATAACTTCATAATAGGTAGCACTTCGATAATGTATGAAATATTTTGAGTAGGGGATCATAGGACCAGGATAAATGAGGTGAATCGCATAAAACATTAGTTCACAAGGTCTCTATGACAGAACACAAGTTTGAGATAAATGTTATTGGTAAATCTTTGAAGGTTGTCACTCTAAAATAAGACAACCTTGAGTCCTCCTTCAATGTATACGGGGATAGTGGTTCTTTTTCTTTTCAAGCTATGGAAACCCAAGAGGTTTGACATGTTTGTAGTGTAGAGGGGCACACTAGTCTAAATTGCAACTACATCTACCATACCATTATGAATAAACACCAACCACAATTCAATAGTGGCCCAATAACTGAAGAAGTCAATGCTGTCATATATATTCATGGGAAGGGGTACTACAACCCCAACATGAAAAGATATCATCCATATTTTCAATATGGGAAATAATATAGAGTAAAAATTGTTCATTAACTCAAGCAAGGAATAAATTAATTCCATGTTTGAGGTCCTCAAGGATCCAATAAAACCAAAAATTATATCAAAATAACATCAATGCTTAATAGTTCCACATAACTCCAATCAAAATTGTAATTATAATAAACTTCTCCTAATACATTCCCAACAAAAGGAATATGCCTACATCTAATGATCAAGGTCATCTACATGCTATTGAGTGCTATTGGCAGACCAACTAACAAAAAACAATGTTGTCAAGGCTCAACATGCACAACTTGGGGTATTTATTTTCCCTCTTTTATGTTATTTCATTGGTCATCCTAAGAACAATCCGAAAAAAGGACCAATTGAGGTTTGTCACAAAACATTCTAGGCTTGTGCTGCTAGAACCAATAGCTTCAATCACCAATATGTTGATTCTCAAATAGGATGATCATGATGAAGTCACTCCATTGCTTGTACCAATCAAAATTGTTGGTTGAAACTTGAAAGAAAAGAAACACATCCAATCTTGAGATGTACCCATAAGCTAGATCAAGTGTTTCTAGACCATAACTTCCCTACAAGTCACGACCTCCTTACCACCATTGAGTAGATCAAAGATGGTTGGACTCAAAATTCATTAATTCGAAGGACTCAATGAAGAAGCTTCGTGTCAACATTCCCTTCCCTTAGCCAAATACCCTCCAGGATAAAAGTTGTAGAGCTCTCCTCCTGTGCAAATACATGACATAAGAGTATGAGTTAGTGAAGTTGGATAGAAAACATTGATATTGTCTCAAGAAATATGCCATTGAAAACCTACATCAAGTATTGATTGTCTTCTCCTTCTTCATTAGGGATTATAATTATTGAAAAGGTCTACCTATCCTTGGGGAAAGTATCTCTATCTTTCTATCTTTCCCTATAGCTTATGCAAAAGATTCAGCTTAACAAAAATCCTTCCAATCAGTGATGTAACTCAACCCACTAACTCATCTTTCACAACTCGTATGGAGATTGTAGAGGACATACCTATTACAACTGGTTCCAAATCTTATTCCCCATTTGATTTTTCCCAAGGCCATAATGGATAATCTTAAATATCCCCTCATCTTTGGATATCCATTCCATGCAAAAACCAAAGCCTCGGTTCACTTTTAAATTGGAATCTTGACATTAAGGCTTGGGACAGACATACTTTACTTGAATGTCTCCAAAAGTTCCCAAGGGTCCTTCTTTCCAAGGAAAAGTTGTCATCATGGATTATGTTGACAAAAAATGTTGCAACTGCAGCCCAAAAACACCTAATTTTTAAGACCTCATTGAATCAATGGTTATTGACCCTAATCCTCATTAGCTGACTGATGAAATAGTGAAGAAAAATCTCTTTCTATTAGAAAATATAGAGGAAGATCATAAGATATAGTTTGAAGAGATCAAGTATGCCTCCATCATTCAATAAGAAGAAAAGGAACCTACTACACTAGAAATGAAGCATCTACACGAGTGGATAAAATGTGTATTCCTATATGAGATAAAGGTTAGCCCAATCATCATCAATGTAGAAATCACTTCTAAGAAAGAGGATATGTTGCTGAAAAAATATATGAAGAGGCTAAAAGTAGCGGAATAAAAATTGAAAAGTGTGATCACAGTTATTGAAGCCATCTATATGCAAATAATCAATATGAATAAAAACTAGAAGTCATCCATCAAGCCCCAATGCAAATTTAACTTGATTTTGAAGGAGGTTGTATGCAAGGAACTGATAAATCTACTACTATCTAAGATCATATATCCCATATCTAATCCTCCTTGGGTGATTTGTTTTAAAGTAGTTCTCAATAAGGGAGGTACTACAATATTTTTGAATGAGAATAATTACATTATCTTAACCCACACCATGATTGTGTGGTGTATATGCATCTACTATCACAAGCTCAACAATGCTATTAGCAAGGGCCATTTCCTTTTCCAACTTCTTGTCACGTAAGGGGAGGCTCACACACTAGGAATTCTTTAATTACTTGGATGGGTACTCGAGATTCTACCATATCCCCTTCAACTCTTGTGATAAAGAAATGACCACCTTTACGAGCACCTTTAGCGCATATGCCTTTTTTTGGATTCCTTATAGACTATGTAATACAATTGCCACTTTCCAGTGTTCCATGTCATCTATCTTCATTGGCCTTATTGAGATAGTAATGGAAATATTCATGAACAATTTCTTTATCTATTGGGATTCTTTTTACACTTGCCTACATCATCTTTCATTGTTTGTAGAATGTTGTGAAGAAGTACATATGGTCCTTAACATGGAAAAATGCACTTCTTTATGGATGGAATTGCTTGGTCATGATGTCTGATCCAAAGGCATCAAGGTTGATATAGATGAGACAGAAGTGATCACCAAATCAACTCCTCCATCAATTGTCAAAGAAGTTTGCACATTTTGCAGACATGCCTAGTTTTCTAGTAGGTTCAGTCATGACTTCAGCATGAGCACTAAACCACTTTAAAACTATGTTCAAAGGGTTGTTTTGTTTCATCTTTGAATTTGGAAGTATGAAGAGAGTCACCAACATTGAGGAATCCCTCATTTCTACCCCATCCTTTATGTCCCTAATTGGTCTCTTCTTTCAGGGTCATGTGTATGACATGATGTTATGGTACCGTGTCTATTTAATTGAAGTTTATAATACAACATGTACATCATTCTAAACTTGGCAAAGAAGTATATTTAAAACATTATAATTTACTGAGAAATCAACATACTATACATGCCGGCAGACTAAAATACTTAAATAAACATAATGCATGTCCATTTGGCACTTATACACTACAATCATGCAATTGAACATCTTAATATACTGATAAGAGCTAATTACTTGGCATATGAGTAATCATCATTTGTACCCATAAAACTATGCATGCAAAATGGATGGTATGCATCGTGTAGTATAGGCCTATGTGGCCCGATGTTGAACTCAGAGAAATGTAAATCTAGAAACTAGCACATCTCTTGTGGATGGAATGACATGTGGCTGCTCCTTCTCAGGTGTGGGTGCTTCCTTGTTGACCATGACAACTCCACTATAGAATATAACCTTCATATATTCTTGTTGTGCATGAAACTTTTCTACAACTAGAGGCATGGGCATAGAAATGGTGGCACTTTAAAGTTCCTTATCTTGCAAAGCTGATGAATATGAAGTATCTTTGGTACTTTTTTCTGACTATGTATCTACTCAGGTGCATGTGTGAGCATACTGCACTTGCATTCTACATGCTCATGGTCTTCCATAGAGGTTGTAGGGAATACATAACTCTAGGCATGTACACCCAATCTGACTCTGGAATGTGCTGATTGGATGACTCCTTTTTCACCTTCTAATGGTTCCTTAACAACAGAGAAAAAAACTTCTTGATGATGTTGATGAGATGTCTCTATGTTCCCATGAAATCCATGTTGAATGGGCTTCTTTATGGATGCCACCTCTTCTGTCAGCTAGGAGATTTGATTTTCAATACTTAGGATCTATGCTGATGATTTTGTTGCACCCATTTTGTATGATACATTAAGGTTTCATTTTGACTAAGTAGCCTTCCTAGCATGTCTTCAATTTTTTCTATCTTATTGGGGCCCCTATGCAGTTGATACTGCTGATGCAGGTACATGCAATCCTCCTCTTCACCTCCAGTTGAGGTGCTGGATTTTTTCTCAAGCTTCCTTGTGAGTTTCACCATATGGGCTTTGAGTTCTATGAACTCCCTTGATTCCATAGCACTTTTAATTGATGTTGGTTCTTCTCGCTCCTCCCCTAATGAAAGATTCTTAACCATCTTTGTTAGGATCTGCTGACACCTAATATTTTTATTATTTAAGAAGAGACTAGCTCTTGCTATCCAGACTAGTCCTCTCCCCTTTATCTAGGCCATAGTAGATTGTCTTTGCCTTCCCATATAAATTTATCTGATGATGAGGGATCTTCCTAAGCATGTTCTAAAATTTCTCCCAGGAATTAAAATATGACTCTTTTACATGCTACTTGATGTTGTGTATCATTCCAAGCAATTCATTGGTCTTGTGGAGTTGAAAGTATCATTGGAAGAAGATATATATCATTTCACCAAAGGAACTATTCTTTAGCATTGTTTGATAGTGAGTAAGAAAATAGCTTCAAGTATATCACTATATCTTGGACCATGTCAATCTTCAACATATCATAGCTTTCCACAAAGTTGTTGATGTGCGCCATAGAATCATAGCCATGAAATGACTGTGACTTAATTAATGCCACCAGATAAGGATCTATCTTGTAAGTACATGCATTGACTGTCTGCCTCTTGATTGGTCACAATTGAGCAGTGGTTGATAAAACTTTGATTTTTTCCCAAAATGTTTGCTCCTTAGGTTCTTCTTCAACATGTTCTTTAGGGTTTGGGTCCATGTCTACAACTTATGCCTACTCTGAATGTGGGGTGGATTTTGGATGAGATTCTCAGTTGAAGATCCAAACTTTTGTGCCCTACAAAAGATCTCCTCCTGATATGCAATAGTTGGAGTAGACACGATGTAATCAGTGGTTTGAGTGTGAACCATGCACTAGTACCTGAAATTGAAAGTTGAAGTTAGAAAGCAAAATACTAATGGATTGAAAATAGAAACATTTTTTCAATTATGATCAATTTAAAATAATTAGCAATTGAAATGAAAATAAAGAAAAGGAATGGCCTAGAGTGTCCAGTAACAACACTCTTAGTGTTGGAGTTGTTGTTTCCTCAGCAACATAGACAAAAACTTGACATGTTATAATTATGCATGCAAAACGCAAGTGTACGCGTCGAGTAGTATAGGCCTATGCCAAACTCATGGAAACATGAATCTAGAAACTACTACTAATTGTAACTTGATAACCTACACATAGTTAAAAAATGATATATGTTGATTAAACTAATTGCAATAAATAAAATATAAATTAAAGTGAATTGTGATCATGATTGGATGTATTCCCTAGGATTTTAGTTTCACCACAGCTCACACTAAAATTAACTCCAATTCATTAATAACTATCTATCCAAAATCTTGGAGCAAGGGACATGTGGCAAATAATACCTACTCATACAATGTAATAATTTACCTATACTAATGCAAACCCTACTCATGTAGTTATTTAAGAGTTAGATAGGTGCATTAATGATATCTCTCATCTATTCACTTCACAATTGTAGGCCCTATCATGAAGCACATTATTAACTATGTAATTCTATGATTTTTCCAACCTTTAATCCCTCTCACAAAGCCATTAAAAGTCCAACTATTTAACTATGGTGATCAAGCACATAAAATTGGTTAATCTATCATAGAATTATGTCCATATTTAGGAAAATATATTTATTAATTCATCGAAGTCTATTACAATGAAAAACTAGGATGCTCTGTGTTCCTAAGGAATAAAGGGGATTAGACCTACATGATTTCTATTGTCATATCCATTGAAGCAAAAAATAAAATCATGGGAAACATGAGGAAACTAATGTAACATGTGAAGAAACTCATATGGATGATCCCTTCTAGAAAGCATCTTGATCTGTAGCTTCCCAAATGCAAATCCACTCTCTAGAAGTGCCAATATTGTTTAGGATGTGGTCCTCTCCTTCATTATCTCTTCCCAAGCTCTATGCTCGACTGGAATAGAGTGGAACATGATAGATAAGGTTGGATGATCTCCCCTTAGGTCATAAGTGGGACTTTAACAGTCATTAGGTCCTAATGGTTAGATCTATCTTAATCTGAACTATGCACTAATCATGATAGGTCAACACCATCGATAGGATGTTGGTGGCACCGAGTCTCTAACTGACTCAAAACCTTGTTGAATGTCAATACTACTGACGGTGCAGTTGTTAGCAACAATACGCTAATTTGTGGTTTCCATATTCTCATGTTAAGTAATGTCCTTACTACTAACTCGAATTTTGTTAGCACTGGTCTGATAAACTCCATCCCTTTTGCATCTGGATCATAGGTTGGTAGCACAACTTGTCTATTCAATTTCTCAAGCACTGACTCAACATAACCGAGTCTCATCTTTGTACCACCGAGATTTCTTTGATCAACCTATTGGATTTTCATTTCAATTCAGTACACCGACATTGTGGTGGTAACACTGAGCTACCTTATAAGTGCTCTAATTTCTTGAAATGTGGAAAGCCCAATGTACGTCCAAATAAAATATAGAAAAGTGGTATAACTTGGTAAAATCACTAAATATTCGATGCAATCGTACTTCACATGCTAATAATATAAAAAAATTCATAAATAATATCAAAATGAGTAATAATGCATGAAATTTGTAGCAAAGTAGTCTGTGAAAAGCAGATAAAATTCATCCATCAGTGTGATACTTCTAAGTATGTAGTAGGTGTAGTTGTAGGGAAGCATGTCAACAAGAAGCATCATGTCAATAACTATTCTAGAAAATCAATGGATGGCATACATAATAACTAGGAAACAACTAACAAAGAGTTCCTCACTATTGTCTATGCCTCCAAAATATTTTCCATCCTATATAATAGGTTCACGTGTCATACTCTATACTAACCAATGATGTTATCATGTACCTAATGCCCAAGATGGACATGAGGTCTAGGCTCATTACATGTATACTACTACAGTACAAGTTTAACATAGATATAAAAGATCACAAGGGAATTTAAAATGGTCTTCTCTATCATCTCATTCAATTATAAATCCAAAAAAATTACCATGTCTATACCGATGACATTGGCTTAATGGTGGTTACTGAAGGTAATGATATTCATTTCACAGTATGTAGATTTTATGAACTTCCTTGATATTGAAGTCCTTCATCTAGATTGCATCAAAAATTAGAAGAAGAAGTTTATGTCTAACATATTCCATTAAGATAGGGATGGTATTTATCTATGTAGATAGGTTCAAATGAACTTTACTGTATGTGGAATTTTTAGGAGAGCTCCACATATTCTTCAACAATGTCATTCTAGCTCAAATAGGGGATACATGAAGCCCATACATGATTGATTCTAAGGTTCTTCATTTTAGGTTTTTCTTGACCTCCATATTCAAGGATTCCCACAGATATGTTTAGTACTATAATTAGTCCAAGAGAACTAGAAACATCTTCAATAGGGAGAAGATGCTATTTCAACTTTAGAAAGAAGTAGAAATCTCAAACGTTCAGGGTGTGCACTACATGAGCCAATTTCCCTCCTCTTATGTATTATCCTACATCCCTATTGTTTTTATTATGTTTTTGTGTTTCTTGGATCCATACCTATAGTTTCTACTATTTCCAAGCTAGTCATCAAGATATCTAGAGATTCCATCTTTACATGCTTCAAATTCCCTCATACTATCATTTCTAGTGGAGGAACCCGCTTCCCTGTGCACAACATAAAATTGCTACTATGAAAGTATGGTGTAGTTCACTGTGTGGTTACTCCATACAAGCCATATACAATAGGTCAAGTGGAGGTTTCCAATCTTCATATAGAAGGCATTGTGTAGAAGACGGTTTCCATAATGAGATAGGATTGGGTACTAAAGTTGAATAATGCACTCTAGGCCTAAAGAATAGCTTACATGACTCCAATGGGCACCATGCCTTTCGGTATGATTTATGAGAAATCTTGTCACTTGCTAGTAGAGTTTCAAAGAAAATCTTGGTGGACCATCAAAGCGCTCAACTTTGATCTACTTAGTAAAAAATAAAACAGACAATTTCAACTTTAAGAGCTAGAAGAATTTTGGCTGACAACTTAAAAAATGCACGCATTGACAAGGAGAGCACCAAGATGTGGAATGATGTCCACTTGAAAATGAATTCAAGGTAAAGTGTTTTGCACAAATCTTGGCTTTGACTCTTCCCAGGAAATATCTGGACCCAATAGTTGGGACCTTTCATCATAAAGCACATTCCGCATGGAGTAGTTAGTATTTGGAGTGACAAACTAGGAGAATACAATGACAATGGATAGTATCTCAAACACTAATATACAATGGCCAACATGCACACCAAACACCCTTTCATGCTCCTTCCACTTCCCATCCAATGATTGGCTCCAATCATGGAGTCATTAATGCTAAAAAAGGCAGTTCTTGGGAGTCAATGTAAGCTTTAATTTATTTAATCACATTTAATTTTTATTTTTAGTATTATACTGGCATTAGTTATCAAATGCATGTCATAATATGATCATAAGTCCTAAATATTTCGACTGTAGTTGTATGCATTGTGTTGATGGATAGAAACCATAGCTTACGGTCCTCCAATTTTGTTCTTCCCCTCAATCTTGAATTTATTATTCTTGAGTATGATTAAATATCTATTTTAGGTTGGGTGGTGGGGTATGTACTCTACTTTTTTCCCTCTCCCATCTGATTTTGATGTGAGATCTCATATTTGCATGTACATGATGCATTTAGCTAAAAATTTCATTGTTTCTATTCTCTAGAGTAAGCAAAGACATTATCTAGTCGGCCTAGATTCAAACTATCTAGTTGTACATATTCATATTTCATAATTTTACTCCCCTTATTCGAAGTAACAGCTCATAGTGGCAATTGTGTTAACAAAATTGTGACTAGAGGGCAATTGCAATAACAAAATAGTGACTAGAAATCACACTGTGTAGCCGAAGAACCAAAACATCTTGCTTCGCTAGAAAAATGTCAAGTATTTAAGGAACTAAGACAAAATACAAACATCATTCTTCTAATAAACTATTGAAACAAATTCATTGAATCATCACCTTTTCCCCTATCATGCCATTATTTGAGCATAGTAGGAGTAGACCACATCGTGCACTGAATTTCTAATCAAGTAGTGTGATGGTTCAAACCCTCTTCTACACTTCTTTTTCATATTATTACCATACATTCACCAAAAAGAAAATAAAAATCCACAAAAGTGACAAACTATAAATTCAAGGTGGACATTCTGCTTCACTCAATCTTCTTATTTCATACCCCTTTCTATGTAATATCAGTGTGCTCAAAAGACAAAAATATGCCAATGTGGACATTTAGGAAAGTTCATTAATCATTTAAGGAAAAAAGAAACATGAATAAAAATGCAATCTCAAGTTGAATGGAGGAGATATTCACATCATCCGTCTGCACCCCAATTCTTTCAGTTTTCAACATAGGGACAAAATGAATGTCACAATTTGACATCTATTTTGTGCATCCCAATGTTAGATCATAACCATACTTGTTGATCAATAAGACTCTCTGAACTCTCATGAGACTCTTAGATGTGTATGTCATTGGGGAGAATGGTGAGGAAATGTTTTAAAGAAGAAAACCTAGGAGAAAACATGGGTAGAAACACATGGCTATATATGTTCTTTGATCTTAAGAATTTGGGCATCTTAGCCATATTAGATGGTAGGGGAACTCACTATGATGTGAAGGTCAGACAATAACAAGGGTGTTGACTCAATGTCTAAATTTATCAAACCCTTGTTTTGATGATAACTAACCATTCCACTTATTTTTGTCTAATGCTTATATTTGAGTGATTTCAAATTAGGTGTAGACACGCTCCAAATGTCTTAACTTGTACATCCTTACATGGAGAAAAGACAACTGAAAATAAATGCAAGTGCACATTAGTGGAAAATGATGTATATACATTAGTATCATGTTGTAAATCACTTGTAATGATTGTATGGCTTGTTATTAAGCTTAGAAAAAATTAGGTTGAATTAAATTGAATATTTAAGTGCTTTAATGACATTTTCTAAAATTCATTACCAGGAGTTTTTCGATCAAGTTTTACCTGTGACAAACTTGACCGATCCCCTTGATACATTTTGAGAATGCCCAAATTTGGTTCAGTTTCCTATACATAGAACTCAATCAATTACTGTACTGACCAAAACTAAATTAAGCAATCAGTCGAGTTTCATCAAGGATAAACTTGACCCATGGCTCAAATTTTCTTTGTCATATAGTGCAATGGGTCGAGTTTCCCAAAATTAAAATCAATCGAATGTAATGTACAGAGTGTGGCATTTATAGTTCTTCTATCTATTGGAGTGTTGCAAAACTGAAAAAAATATTTGTTGCAACACCCCAAACGGATAGAATTCATCCTTAAGTGTTTCCAATGGCTACTAGGCATCCCTAACTATAAATAGGACCCCTTGGACTTCATCCCATGGTTAGCCAAGAACTATGAAGGTCCCTATATTATAGTTGACTGCATCCTATAGCCTCCTTCTCTCTCTTATCTTAGTAACTTGTTAAATCCATTAGAATGAGTAGCCGATTTGTAAGAGAGATAGTGCTACATGAATATATTGTCAGGGTCTCACATTCTCCAACTTTTAGTCTCTCATTTCTATCATGAAGATAAAGATGAAGATTCTCTCTCTCTTGGCTAAGAGAGGTGAAGAATAAGAAGGGAAGGAGTCCCTTTTCTAAAGTTTCTCCTTGGTGAAGGTGAACTCAAAGACGGAAGATCCAAGGAGAGTGGGTAATTACTCAATGGCTGAAGACTTGTGCAAGAGTGGGTAAGTCCTTAGTGAAGCCAGAAGACTCTTAGCAAAGTGGATAAGCCCTTAGTGAGGTATAGACCTGTCAAATGGGTGGGTGGGTTGGGTTTGGGCTGGGTCATTGCGGGTGCGGGTCTGGAGGGTGCGGGTCAAAAAGATACACTTCTAAACTGGTGGAAGAAAAGCACACCCAAACCTGACCCAACGGGTTGCGGGTTGCCCGCGGATTCCCATATAAAATGTGTACAATCAACAATAAGTTACCAGTTTCTTTATTTAACACTATAAACAACATTTGAAACAACTTGTAACTATTGTTTTTATGTCAAATATAGTCCAAAAGAACCAACCAACTACTATGTTTGAAGTCAAACTATTCAATTAGTTTTTGATATATGAAAAAGTAGCAGTCAGTTGTATGTTGATATAAATTAGGAAAAGCGATGTAGTTTTCATAGATAAATATCCAAAGAAAAATACATAATTTTATGATGTAACATTAGGCATTCCTAATATTATAAGTACTTTTTATTGCCTATTGCAAACACAAAATAAAGAGAATGCAGTTGTTGTTGGTAAAGGTAAAGAATTAACTTGTACAAAACAAGAAACATCTTTTAAAAGGTGTATGTGTATATGATGTATATGAATATATTTGCTTCAATTAACTAGGTCACCCGCGGGTGCCCGCGGATCACCCGCGAAACCCTCTTAATAAACGAGTGGGTATGGGTTTGGGTGATTTTCAGTAGGTGGCAAATTTTGCCACCCAAACCCAACTTAAACGGGTCGACCCATGGGTGCCCGTAGATTTTGACCCAATTTGACAGGTCTAGTGAGGTAGAAGACTCTTGGTTGGATAGGTAAGTACTTTGGTAGGTTGTTGGCTCCCTTCCCCTCAAAGGGAAAGTTGGGCATCCTTGACCCAAAAAAGGAAGTTCATATGTTGTAACTCTTACAAGTGAATATAAGGAGTAGACATGGTTAAGAAATCCTAGAGGTTGACCTCTCTAGGTAGTGGATTGACAATCTCCAAGTTTGGATATTGGACCACTATACATAGCTTGTGTTCTTGTGCTTGTTCAATCTCTCTCTTCCTTTCTATGTATGGTTTAGTTTCACACAAATTCCTAATTAGCAACCTTATCTTATGATATATCTTGAAGGTCAAATGGGTTTTGTTTAAGTGCATTTTATCTCTATTCACCCCCTCTAGACCAAATAGCCCATCCTAGATCCAACAAGTGGTATCAGAGTGGGTCTTCTCCAAGCATACTTCGACAAGTAGTAGAAGATGGGAAATTATGAAGGTGGGAGGTACCTCATCAACATTCCAATATTTGTTGAGAGCAGTTTCCTCTATTGGAAGAGAAGGTTACAATATTATCCAAGGATCAAGTTTTGAGCTATGACAAATGGTCGACCATCCATACAAGCTGTTGGAGACATAGATAGAAGAATGGGATGAATCTACCTTGAAGAAACCAATCTTGAATGCAAGAGCCATCAACATTCTCTATGCCTCCATGTCCTCCATCGAGTTCAACTAGATTTTCTCTTATGAGACGACCTATGAGGTATGGAGAAAGCTATGCATCACTTATGAAGGAACAAAGCAAGTGAAGGAAAGAAAAGTACACATGCTCAAAGGGCTTTTTGAGAACTTCAAGATGAGAAAGAAGGAAAGGGTGGCTGAGATGTACTCAAGCCTCAACACCATTGTAAATGGTCTTGCTATCATAGGCCATCCTATATCTAGAGGAGAGACCAGATCATAGATCCTTAGAACTCTTCCAAAGAGGTGGGAATCGAAGGAGACTTCCATTGAAGAAGCAAAGTCTCTTGGTGATATCCCTATTGAAGAGCTCATAGAAATTATACAAGCCCATGAATTCAAACTTGACAGGCAAGATGAAGAAGAAAGAGAAGAAAAAAAGATCTAAAGAGAATGAAGAAGGCTGAAATCAAAGCACACATTTAAGTAATTGTTGGTCAAGCCTCTCCATTCTCTCATGGTGAATATGCCATGTACTCCAAGGGTAGACTCTATAAAGGCAATCCATCCTCCTTCATCTAGTGCTTCAAGTGTGGAAAGAAGGGTCACTTCAAGGAAGATTGTCCACAAGGCAAAAAGGCTCACGTGACTCCTCCAACTCAAGATCAAGTGATGAATCAAGTGGATGATCTAGATCAAGCTCTAGTGATGAAGGAGAATGTCATTTTCCTCTCATGGATTCAACAAGGGAAGACTCGCATGAGGTAAATTTGAACTCTTTAGATAAATAATCTTTAATTTCCATTATTCAGGTTACTCATGCCTCTCTTAAGTCTTTTAAAAAGAAAAAGAAAAGGCTTGCTAGAATTGTTGATAATTTGCATGGTGAAAAGGATGATCTTGAACATGCTAACATTTGCTTGCTTGATGAAATAATGCTTATATTAGTCAAGTAGATTCTCTTAAACTTAAAAATAATACTTTTGTTGATAAGATAAGATTTCTAGAAGATCAACCACTTGTGCCTAGTTCTAATGAAGAGCATAGTAAACTTGTGAATTCTCTCATGCTTCAAATTGATGTTCTTGAAACTAAAAATGAGGATAAGGATTTTGCTTTGCAAGTATTAGAATATGAAAATAGTGTCTAACTTTCTAATATTGATTTGCATGGAAATGAAAATGTGTCCTTGTTTTCTAATATCAATGTTTTTTAATCTTGTCCTAGTTCTACTAGTAGAGAGAATAGAATTTCTTGTCTTCATGTTGATAGAGATTCTAATATGACCCAAGCTATTTTATTACCAATTTATCTTTTGCATGCTAGAGATGATACCAATAAATTTCCTTCCATATTAGTTCTCTTATGCATGATAATCATAGTTTGAGATCTTCTATGCAAAATTTCTTAGATGATAATAAGTATCTTAATCAAATCCTACATCATACTATAGACAAAATGGGTAGGGATGATATTGGAATTGATAGTACCCAAAGGAACAACAAAGATAAAGGACCTTCAATTTTCAATCAAGAATCCTCTAGTTCCAAGAATAGGATATCATGTAATTATTTCAATTGGTCATTATTCTACTTATTGCCATTTTAGGAAAACACCCAAGACAAATAGGTCTTGGGCTGCTTAGTTGTTACCCTCCAGACCCAAAAATATGATTGTGGACCATTTCATCTCTCTTCTTGTAGGTCACTTGCTAATGGATTGACTTGAGATATTAACTTGTGAGTGGACTTCTCAATCCACTTGAAAGAAGAAAGCTAAGATGTATATGGTTTGGAAACAAGTGGAAAAGAAATGGTATGTACAGAGGTAAGATTTGTCTTGTGCATAACCAATCATAATGTGTTTTATGCTAAGTTAGTATGCACTATGCATATGGTTCTTGAATCAATAGTGGTATATTGTGATTCCCATCAAACTCTTTCTTAATAACTATTTCTAATTCTTTCATAGTGCATTAATAACCTACGTATACATGTTTGGATATGGATTATATCTTTACCATGCCTCTAGTAATGATTTTTTGATATATATGTGTTTTTTGACAGCAGTTGTTGTCATTCGAGCTAGACACTTGACCAACAAGAACCAATGGGTGTTGCCAATAGTTGTTGTTAGTCAAATTGTCAACCCAGAACTCGAGTGATAACACTGTGCACAGAATATACAGTTGGCTTTTTGGATGAAAATTTCCCTCTCAACCAGACTTTCTCAATCAATAGCCTTATTCTTTGGAACTCCCCTTAGTACCTTTACTTATGCATATTGCCATGATTTTATTTTTCTATCTTACATACAATTCTATCTTTCTAATTGCTATATTTTTGGTATCCCAGGATTTGTATCTTCTTATCTTGGAATTATCGATCTTCAGTTGTTATGCATGTTTTGATGATGATCACTTTCGATCTCTTGGTTGTGGATTAACATCCTTCCATTGTTCCATAACATGCTACATCTATCTAGTTGTATATATTTTTTTTATACAACCGTGATGCTCTTAGTAGTAATCATCTTTTGGTAATGATGCATATTTTCTCGTGAGTTATATACTTTCATGCTTCTGAAACTGCATATCTTCTTGTTTGGATATATCTCTACATCTAATCATAGCTTTCTCTTGAACTTGTGCATTTTTTTCTATGATCGAGATCCTACTAATAGTCTCACTTGTGATATCATCTATTAATAGTTCATATATATGTAGATCTAGCCCTGTTCATCTTTTGATCAAGTGGAATTCAACTATATGCTAATCTTGTATCTTGTTTTCTTACACACCCAAGATTTTTCCTTAACTTACATATCTACTATCTTGAGTTACGTGCTTGCATATCCTTAACTTGATTATCTTCTAAAATTACATTATGGGTTGTCCAAATGCATGTCATGATTTTCTTTATATAATATGCTTGGACAAGCCCCTAGTTTTACTCTTCTACTCTCCTTTCTAACATTTGGTATCTCCTTTTTCTAACATGTTTGTTTTAGATCTTCAAACCCATACTATTTGAAATGACAAAGGGGGTGAAGGCATGTCTTATGTAAGACTGGGAGAAATCATGTGTAAGGAGAGATCATGTCTTATGTTAAGGGGAGAAGACATATATGTAGAAGATATATGGGTAGAAGACATATTTTTTATAAATGTTATGAAAGCTAACCATGCCAGATAAATAGCATCAATTGAGGGGGAGTACGAGAACTCCATGAGAATTAATTGAGGGGGAGCATATGAACTCAAATTTATTGAAACCTGAAGGTTTCTCTAAGGTATGATTTACTTATAAGCTTTCAATACATTTATGGAATGGTTTGTCATCTTCAAAAGGGGGGAAATGTTGACTCAAGGTCTAAATTTACCAAACACCTATTGTAATTATGGATAACCATTCCACTTATTTGTATCTAATGCTTCTACATGACTAATTTCAGATTAGGTAACACACTCGAAGTTCCTTAACTTGTGTATCCTAACTTGGAGAAAAGACAAGTCAAAATCAATGCAAGTGAAATTTAAGGAATATGATGGTTATCCATTAGCATCATGTTGTAAATCATTTGTAATGATTGTATGACTTGTAATTCAGCATAGAAAAAATCAGGAGCACTTAAATTGAATATTTAAGCACTTTAATGATATTTTCCAAAATGTATTACAAGAAGTTTTTTGGTCGAGTTTTACCTGTGACAAACTCTACTAATCCCCTTGATACATTTTGAGAATGCCTTGATTCGATCGAGTTTCCTATACATAGAACTCGATTGATCACTACACTGACCAAAACTTATTTAACTAATTGTTTGAGTTTCATCCAAGATAAACTTGACCGATGAATAAAATCTGCTATATGTTACAACACTCCAAACATCTAGAATTCATCCTTAAGGGTTCCCACTAGCTAGTACGCATCCCCGACTATAAACAGGGCCCCTTGGGACTCATCCCATGGTTAGGAAATCACTATGAAGGTCCCCATATTATAGTTGAGTGCATCCTACAACCTCCTTCTCTCTGTAAGCTTATTCACTTGCTACATCCATTAGAGTGACTAGGAGATTTGTAAGATAGCTAGTCCTACATGTATATCTTGTGAGGGTCTCACTTCCTCCACATCCCAATCTCTCATTTCTACCATGAAGATGAAGATGAAGATTCTCTCTCCTGGCTAAGAGTGGTGAAGAATTAGAAGGGAAGACATCCCTTAGCTAAAGCTTCTCCTTGGTGAAGGTGAAGTCAAAGGTGGAAGATCCAAGAAGAGTGGGTAATACCTCAAAGGTTGAAGACTACTTATGCAAGAGTTGGTAAGTCCTTGGTGAAGGTAGAAGACTCCTTGCAAAGTGGGTAAGTCCTTGGTGAGGTAGAAGACTCTAGTTTGGATAGGTAAGTCCTTTGGTTGCTTGTTGTCTCCCTTCCTGTCAAAGGGAAATATGGGTTTCCTTGACCTGGAAAAGGAAGGTCATATGTTGTAACTCTTATAAATGAATATAAGGAGTAGACATGGTTAAGAAATTCTAGAGGTTGACCTCTCTAGGTAGTCGATTGATAATCTCCTAGTTTAGAGATTGGAACCACTCTACGTAGCTTGTGTTCTTGTTCTTGTTCAATCTCACTCTCCCTTGTTATGTATGTTTTTGTTGCACTCAAATTCCAAATTAGCAACCTTACCTTGTGATATATCTTGAAGGTATAATTAATTTTTTAAGAGCATTTTATCTCTATTCACCCCTTCTAGAGAAAATAGCCCATCCTAGATCCAACAATGGGTTGCAAGTATTCATTTGACAATTGTTTAAGATTTTGTGAATGAGCAATGTTTAAGTTTGTTGTAATTTGATTAAAAAATATTCACCCTAGTTTGAGTCAAATTTTCATCTTATTTTTGCAATTAGTTCTTGCATTTTTCTTTAGAATTAGCTTTTGTTTCCTTATCCAAATTTTATATTAATTTGTTAGTGTTTTGATCCAATTCCTTGAATTTCATGGTTGGTTTTAAGTATGATCCATACGAACTAATGTAGGAAAAATGGTCCAAAAGAACATTTTGACATTGGATAAAATTTTCATTAAAATACCATCAATTGGTTGTTGATTTGATTGAAAAATGACTTCATCAGCCATGCCCATCAGCCCAAGCCAATAACACACCACACATTCACTTCATCAAGCATTTTCATCTATTTTTATTTTCATCAATTTACATTATCCATCAAACAATGACCTTACATACTAAAAAAAGTAAATCGGAATCATGCACTACAACTAAAAAATAATTGACAGATGAAAACTTTGTGGTCTCCTATGGACGAGCATTATGCACAAATGTATATTGATGAGAATGTTGCACCCATAGATGAAATCATCTAGAAATGAGAATTGTGTGGTCATTCATCGATTGGGTTCTTGCATTGTTCAACCAATGATACCTCCACAAGACCAACCAGTTACATTTCTACAATACCTACACTAATGAAGCTTCTATATATTTGTTAACTTATACTAGTCAGGCAATTATGAGAATTTAAGGCAAAATGAACCCCTCATATCCTTGTGTTGTTAAATTTGTATTCATTACGAGAGACACCATTACTCAAGGTAGTTGGATGAATTGGTGCCCTTGATCAAAACCTATAGATACAAGACCTTGCCCGAAGGAAAAGGTTCACCATGTTTATTCCACTAAGCTTTTGGAATCTATCCTCAACATCTATCTCCATTTTCTATTGGAGGTTTTTGTTGGTCGATCATCAAACTGAATTGGAAACACCTGCACCTCCATGAAGGATCTAAGGTCGTGACCTCAAAGGAGGTATCGACCAATGAAACCCCTTCACCATAAAAAATAATTGCTATGTTTGGAAGAGCATGTTCCAACGGACAATGGAGGTCAGGCAGGTGATAGCTAGAAAATATGAACACCTAACACTAGGGAGATAAAAAATAGGTTCTTTGTCTTAGTATAATTACATCAATCCATAGTAGACAAAGTCACCATGACAAAATGGAGTAGTGGAAAGAGGAAGAATTGGTTGCTTTCCTATACAAATCTCCATCATGATCAGCCACCTACCGCTCCTTCAAAATGATAGACAAGTCCTTTAAGGAGTAATATGATGCCTTCAAGACCACCACTAACAAATATCATGGAGTTATCTTGATATTGCATTGGCACCAACATTCTAATCATGAAGACATGCATCTATTCACCACATGTGTGCCTTCAGTTTCTATAGTTGTGACATGTTTCTTCAAATCTATTCCTTTTAATCTCGCTAATGTTACCATGAGTGATTAGTCATCTTGATAGGGCTTGAGGAGTATCCCCACTACCAATGTTTTTTATTTTATATTGCAACCATGTTTTTGTGTGCACTATTGCATTTTGAGTCTATCATTTATTTATTTTCTCAAGTGTTCGATGAAACATATGCATCTATATATGGACTTGATAGTACAGAACCTTGAATCCAATCCCAAGGACGTCAATTTGATTCTTATTTACCCATTGATAAGAATTTCTGGTTGATGTTTTTTGCGATGATGGGTACATAATCTCTAGCTAATGTGACATGAAGCTTAGAGTAATATATGTCAACTTATAATCCTAACTCTGAAAGTATGGATTAATATGGCCTCAATTTTATGTTTTTATGGTTATTTTTGATGTATTAAGAGCGTGATCATCTAGTATTGGTGGTAAAACAAAATCATCCTAGTATTTCCATACATTTCATAAATTTGTAACTTATTCTAGATTTTTAGTTAATGAAATATTAGTGTAATTCAACAATTAAACTCCTAGAATAAACTTTAGCTTGTTTGCGATTACTTAGATGAAAACTATTTTTCATCAATGTGGTCCTTTTGGTTCATTCCTAACTATACTATGATAATATTCATCCTCTTGAGGGTGTAAATTCCATATGCTTGGTTAAGGTAAAAAATAGGATTCTCATCATTAGAGAATTTGAGGGTATAAGATATCCACATCGTATCCCCACCAATAATACAAAATATGTATTTATCTTGAGATAAAATTCCAATCTAGAGATGATGCATGACACACTCCATCAATACCACACCATGCTAGATGGTGGATCAAAAAGTCAAATGCTCTAAGTTTGTGCACAATGCACTAATCAAATGCACAATATGCTATAAAATTTACCAAATCAATTGAGTATGAATCATTGCATGACATGCATGCATCCAAGGATGTTGCACAATCATGACAGTCCAAACAAATAGAGAAAAGTTCGACCATGGTGCACCAGATACGCTCGATGTTGCATCTTCCTCTCTAAAAAGGAAGAAGCATATCCACCAAAGTGTAAAGTAGCCTCATGACGACCCTAGGCCAAGTCGAGCAGCCATAGAGCATGGCCATGAGTCACCAAAGACACCTCATGAAAGATGAGAAATAACCTCCCTCATAAAGATACCAAGCTTCCTACTTGGGAGCAAAGAGCTTCTTCATTGAAAAGTTATTTTCATGCCTCCATTTTTCATTTGCAGCTACACTAGGACCTCATTATGAGTCCCCAACCTCTCATTAGAACAGGGACATGATTCCCACTCTCCACAATCTGGTGGAACCCTAATTTCATAATGCACAATAAGAAACATGCCTTGCAGCTCAAAAAAGATGGCCCCTACCTAGATTGTGCATGCAACACAAAATTTCATGCACCATCCCAAGATAGACACACCTATGCCTCATTTGAGACTCACTCTCCTTCCCATATTGATAAATACCTTGGTGAGGAGAAGAGGAGGTAAGAGATATCAATGAGATCCATTTAACACCTAGGAGCTTGATTCTAAATATGAGGTGGAGGATAAGGGATGTGAATAAGAGATAGAGTGGATATTATCCTATGTGGATGCCTCTTTCAAAATCCATTGTGAGGAGGAGCTTGAGAGAGTCTAGAAGCCTTTCTCCTTCCACATCTATGCTTGCTTATTACTTTGGAAGTAGACTCTAGAGGAGTTTGACTTGTGAAATGAGCTCAAGTCCATTCTCAAGAACATACCCATTCCGAAGGAAGTCTCCAAAGGTATCATGAATTCTTACCCTACTCTGGCATGTGAGTTTTTAACAATTTACAGGAGCAAGATAATTATGGGATCGATGTGATAAATTTTGGTGGAATTATACATAGATTTCTATTGGGAACGAAATTTTTTTATGGAAAATGGGTTTTAATGATAGTGGTTGATCTCAACTCAACTCTAATTTTGATTGCCAAAGGTTTTGGTTTGAGATCAATGAAGACATGGCCTATGAGCTGACGTAGTCTTGGGAAACCCACATCAACAATATTGTTATTCACATCTTCCATTGTATTTTTTCAAACATGTTTTTTGAGAGGAAGGAAACATGTGGTACTGGTTAAAATTCATATTACACACTTCTAGGTGCACAAGAAAGGTTTTGACATAGGAAACTTTTTAATGTAAGCATTGTTGACAGTTGCCCCACTTGTAACAAGTCCAACAAGGACATACTCATTAGGGGTATGGTTGTAAGTATTATTTGAAGGACATGCCTTGATAGATATCCTCCTTATGATGGTGTCTACCATTATACGATGCAATTCATTGAAGTCCAAATAATAATTTTATGTGCATGCGAATACAAATGCATCTTACTTTCTTCCTTGTCCATCCTAGATCAGCTTGTTTGAACCTGGGAACCTCAAGTGGAAGCAATACTAATGGGGCACAAACATCATATGTCCTTCATGCACATTTCTTGAACTACAAGAACCATCATTCAATATGGGACACAAACAACATATACCTGATCAATGCCTAACTAAATTTAGATGTACAATTGCATGTCTATGTTTTTACAATAGTAGTAAACAATGATGGACCACTAGGAATCATAGATTCATTCACTACACATCTATTTATATAATAAGTCTTAGGATCTCACTTAGATGGATGCTTGGAACATCAACTAGAAGCACTACCCCGACCTATATTCTCCTCTTCCCAAACCTAATGACCCAACAACCTATAAGTTGCCCCATGGGCTAGGACAAAATCTAGGATCCTTTGACCCCCATACAATGATCATCTACTTGTGCCTTATGCAAGATTATTCTAGTAGTGTTGATATTGTACTGAATACATTTGGGGTGAGTGACAACATAACTTTTCTTTAAGGTATCTATCAATTATTTTGTTGTCTTTTCTCTCTATGCATATCATGCATCATCAAGCCTACCTACCTACATGTCTTTATATATTGCATCATTTCTCTTTGTCTTATGATGAATTAGTGATACTTAAACTGCATACTTGTGTTCTCTCTTGACATCATGAATATGATGAGAACCTTAACTAAGTATGAGCATATAATGGTTAAGTAATAACTACTTCATATGTCATATTGATGAATGTATTTATAAAAAGGGGATAGAAAGTCATGTCTTACACTTACATTCAAATGCATGTATTTGACATTTATTAAAATAACTATTCTTTTTTCTTATATTATTGTATAAAAAAATTTCTTGGCATATGAAATTCCCTAGGGACATTGGATTCATAAATATTGTAACTTAAATTAGAAAAATATTATGATTGTCTATTCAACTACAAAATTTGTAAAAATTATTAAGAGTAACTTCTATTTTTTAAATAAAACAAATTTTGATGTCTTTTTTAATCCCAAAAAGGTTAGCTAATTTCATTGGTCAACATTAGTCTTAATAAAGCTACATATTTGTTTGCTTTCCATTTTTGCATTTTCATATATTACCTACTTTTTGTTTTATGCTAAGGGGGACTCTAACAAACACTTTAATTATAAGACATCAAGATCTATATAAGGTAGTAGGACATCCCATATCTTAGACATATCTTACAATATGATAAATTAAGTGGAGGTTATTGGAACCACCATTGAACATTCCTACTAATACTCCACCTGATTTGGAATTAGTGGGATGGAATATATTAATGTAATTACATGATTGTGCGTGAGTGGAAAACACAAAAAAGAGAATATTGCTGGTTTGTGGGAATATATATTATTTCTACCTTCCAATTGCCAACTTTGTCTTAGGGACTATAACTTCTAGCATGCAGCTATAGATAGACTCTTCTACCATTTATGGGGCCAGATTGAGCACGTCTCACTTTACTCATTAGTTTTTCTATTTGACCCATACAGGCAGATGCACTATCTATCAATTGAAGCGAGATGGATCTATCATACATATTTTTCACTCGTACCATTCAAGGAATTTCCAAAATTATATAAGTATTTTATTCTATTTTTTTATAGGGCATTCTCCATAGTGTTTCTTTTATATAACCTTTAAAGTGTTGAATCTTTTTAAATATGGCTTAATATATTTCAAAACTTATATTTGTGTACTACAATATGTTGTGCATCAATTATATCATGCAAAGTTGGATCAGAAGCAAATTTCCAAGTATTTCCTATCTTACGTGTAAGCATGTTTGATCCTAGATGTCATTACTTCACAATTCCTTAGAGAATTATGTCCCATGTACATGTTTATGCTACGAAATTCTTCTTCTGTGAAAGTATTCAAAGAATAAAATGGTGAAAGAATAAAGCATTTGTGCATTAATCATATACATGAGAAAATTTATTCCATCTAAAATATGAATATGAAGTTGAAAATTCATCAATTATATTATATAAAAATTACATGTTTCTAGTATTGAATAAAATAAATTACACAACATCATAATGTATTCGAGTTCATTTGGTTTACACTCAGCATGCTTTAATCCATTATATAGTAAAATCATTACGAATAAGGTTTTCTTGATGTTTTATACTTGTTCTTGTTATGAAAGATGTAAGCAAGAATAGGGAGGAAACCTCACAAATTAGATGTTGAATCACATTATAATGCTTGAAATTTGGTGAATAATAATAAAATTAGTCATAATTGAGACAAAAAGTATCTATAAACAAATTTTAATACTTTGTCCATAGAAAATTTTCAAATATTTTAAAAACACAGAACCTTGTTATTTACTATTTCTTAAGGTGTCATATCATAATTTTACTTCTACTCTAGAATCATCTTACTCGAAATATATTATAATTATAACAAATATTGTTTCCTTGTTTATTGAATTGTGCAACCAATAGAATATGAATTTTTTTTATCTTAAAATGTAAGGTAGACCAAGTTGTAAGGTTAGTACTAGATATGTTATTGAATATTCTTATTTATTAGCAAATGTCTAAATTCATTGGCATATGTGAACAAGAGGATGGAAGTGGATGTTCAGTTTGGCATTGGCAATTAAAATAACCTAACAATTATTAAATGTTGTTATTAATTAACAAAGGTCTAATTTAGTACAAGATATAGATTTGCACATTACTTGAGAAGAAACCAAAGGAATTTTCAATACGGAATAAAAATAAGAGACTAAACTTTTATAAATGAATGGTGTCTCTTCAGTAGGCCATTGACAATTTTTGCGAACTACATGTGGATCTTAATGATTCATCATACGGCTATGTGATTTAGATCTTAATCTCGATATCTTAGAAATTAAATAGTAGTTGTTAGGTAAAACATCCTTTGTCAATTTAAGATACATATACTTACCAACTAGAAGCTTGCGATGGATTTCTTATAAAACATATTAGAATAACATGACTTTTTTATTAGGTTGCCTTATAATTGCATGCCTTATTATCCGATATAAAATATGAAATACACAATAGATGTTGGCATGGAGAAATAGTTCAGAAGAAGGTCACCCATTGCAATAAATTATATTTCATTTTGCAAATAATTTTTTGGATAAATAAGTGTATGCTTATTATTTTCATAAAAAACCTTCATTGTATATAGTTCACTAGAAATGTCAAAAAAATAACTTGTTAAAGGGTCATTAACTTATTTCCTATGAATAATTCACTACTATCATTAGTAAAATAGTAAAGGAACTTTCCTCTACTCCATTTGTATTTCAATTTTTTTATAACCATATTAAGTGTCTCTAGAATTCATCATGGATAAAATTCATTGTAGAGTGAAGGTGGGTCAATCAAGTACTTAGAGTATTTTTTTTTCATTCGTGCAATATTATTTTCTATAAGCATAGGAGAACCTATTTTTTGCATCTTAATGGTTAAATAGAAACTTAGACGAAATAGTTTGCCTTTATCAAGAATAATCTTAAAACTATGTGTTTTTAAACCCTTCTTATTTGGGATTCATGCAACACTTATATGGTAATTTTTGATTAAATTATAAAAGAACATCGAGACGGTGAACAAACCCTTTTTCCTTAGAAGAATAAAACATTCATCTCATTAGTGCATATAGTTGACCAAATTTGGGTTTTCCTATACATCCAATGCAAAGTAACGAAACAAGAATCCTACTTGAGAGATTGAGAATTTGAAGCATCATGATACCAAGAGACAAATTTTTTATATCATAATGATACAAGCACATATAAATGTAACCCAAAGTTTTAATCCAAGACTAAAAGCTTTAGTCAACTTTTCATGACTTATATATTGAACATAACTAGAGACTATCCCATTATAATTAAACATGTTGTTTCCATTTTTGCAAGTGATTTTAAGAAATTCAGATATTCCATGAATACCTTCAATATACTTAGAATATATGAATGTAAAGATTTCATTTAATATTTTTAGATATAATAATATGTTTCCCTAGTTAAAAAAATATACACCTTCCTTCTAACAACAATCATATTATATAATTGAGTACTAAACAAATAACTTAAAAATTGATCATATCACTCGCTTTACTTTTTTCATGCTAGATTCATCACATTCTACATTCGTCAGGATTATTATATTTCCAACAAGCATATATGGTATGTGCTTGAGATTCACATATCTTACAAGTCATGGTATGAAACTTATTATTGTAGAAGATAAAGAAGATTTTTTTTTCATGTGTGTTAGTTTTTGCTTATGTGATTTTGACCAAAGTTCTTATTGTCAAAGTTCTATTTATGTCCATGACCACATTGTGTTTACTACACATAAAATAGGTTTACTTATGTTCTAGGTTTATATTAGGTTCACTTCAAAAGTATCTTGAGCAATTTGAATATTTTAAATAAGTATCTTATGCATGATAACACTTTTTGATGTCTAGTGACCTTTTTTTTGTAGGCATGTCTTTAGGTATACGTTTGGACAAAGGGGTATTTCTAATGTTCCATTTCATGTTATGATTCTAAGTAATTGACATCAAACATAAATCCATACTTGGAGCTCATGCTTTTCCTCATCATTTAAGTGAACGCTACATTGTGCAGTGCATCCTCATTCTCTACTACACTAATATTTTGAATTTTATGAAACTAGAATACATATTTGAATGCACATATTTGAACTATATCAATATAACTAAAAATAAAATCACACTATGATGGACATATAGTGGATTTTGTGATGTAACAACTGCTAATGAGATACTTGATGATGAGAGAAAAGCTTGAGTGTCAAATATGGTATTGTGTTTGATCTCATGTTCAACTTCTAAAATGAACAAGAAAAATTGACAAGGGCACTCTACCTTATTCTAGATAGAATTGAATTTGTACATTTAAAAAATATTTAAATATTCCATGGTATATACATTCAAATTATCTTATGCTCAAATTCCTCATTTAATTCAAAACCATTGTCAAGATAAAAATGTATGTACCTGGGCAGTGTTAATGAGGACTACATTTCTCTCTCTAGAGGTGGTGCTTTGTTCCATCTCTATTTCGATGGAGTTTCCTTTCTCATCCTTTCTATATCAAGTGGGGGTGTAAATACGTCTCTTCCTAAATCCCACCTATTTGACTTCCCACTCAACCGTCTTTTCTAAATATTCCACCTAAAAATAGTAATGGAAGTACCTTAGTGGCATCTATACCACTTGGTATTGATTTTAGTACATCTAAAGAGGAGACACCCCATGACTAGATTCTGACTTCATCATAATGTGAAATCACCTTTTAGCATTGTTAGGTTCACAAAATATCGAAGACTCAAGATATACTTGTTGAGTTGAGGAAACTATTATTATAGATAGAGGTTTGGGGGCTAGGATAGAATTCTTGAATACATTCTTGCTAGAAATTCATGACTATCATCTCATTTCCATTATCATTCAAGTCATAGTGAATAATAGAGTGATACTATATAACTATAATTGTGGATTTTGTGCTCAAGGAACATAAAAGGGGATATGACCTTCCTTTCACAGTTTGCCATGAAGATCGACTTGAAAGAAGCCACAAAATGAGATTCCAAGTTTTTTCATGATGTTTAATAGGGGATGGGTCGTGAAACATTGATTAAAAAACATGGTTAACATCATCAAACTTGTTATTATTGTGTCCCATAACTGATTGAATAAGGTTAGGGCCAACCAGGGATGTGCTAGAATCAACATTGTTGTCTTACTAGAGAGGCATGCACCAAAACAATTTATGGTGTAGATCCCTAGTAGATACATGTGGAATATAAAGTTGAATTTTAAATACCTACCACATGGGTGTAGTGGATATACTATCATTTAAGGAGTCAATATGGGAATGTCCATCGTTCCTTGATGAAGAAGCCTTCCATATTTCTTCAGTCAACACAAGTAGATTGAACAGTTAAGGTAGGAAAGGACAATGCCAACACTAACTCACATGTAAGTCCCAAGGATGATACTGAGATGGTTAGGCACACAATTCCCAAAGACAATAAGTCCTTCTTTGATTATTGATATATTATCAACACTAGAACACCCAATTCTTGGAGCGTGGGAGGATATGCAACAATGGGAGATTCTGATATGAAGAATACCCAATCCAATCATCATGACAACAAATTTGTGGTGCTACAATGCATGGGATATGTTAGGTATTATTAGTAGTAGTTGGAAAACATGCATAACTAGTTGCACTACCATGACCATGAAAGTAAGAAGGGGACATGAATTCATCAACTCCAATAGGGGAACGGATACAAGAATATGATACATCTTGATTCTCACCTAAAACTTTAAATGTGTTTTAATTCCATGAAGGAAAAAATAAATGATTGCAATATGGAGGACTAATGATTCATCTTAAATGAGGACTTCAAAGGTCAAACTAGGAGGTTAATAGATCTTGTCAACATGTGGGAAGGAAATTCTCAACACCGTCATTCAAGGATGTGTTTGAATACATAAACGAAGATGGATATGTGGATGAAGATGGAGACATCAAACTTTCTTGGTGCATGAATGAACCATTGAACCATATTATATGATCTCTTGAAGGAACTTTTGATTGAAACTCATTCTAAAACAAGATTCAATATGATTAGATATAGAATTAATTTAAAAATCTTTTCCATATTAGTAGATAGTTCTCCTAATATAATTAACAACCTATTTTTTGAATGAAATGATCTCAAATATGAGATAATTTCATTTGTTGTAGTATCTATCTACTTACTAATATACAATTTACCCTACTATAGGTAGGCTTATGTCCTAAGTTTTTTCCAAGGCATACTGATGATGTAATACATCTCATTGGTTCTTTAAAGAAAACCTCCATGGTTTGTCAAATGAGAAACTAGGGATGCACTATATTTATCCTGTTGGTTGGTTCATAAAGAAACCGACAACATAAAGTGCTTTTCAAAATATAATTTCACGATAAAATTTTAGGAGAGATTTCACTTCCCTATGAAAACCATATCTATGTAGAAGTATAACCCTTAGAATATACATTGTTGTTTTCACAAACACTATCTGATGATAAAGGTTACACACCAAACATCCAACTAAATCCCCCCTAAATGGATTATCTCATCAATTTTCTTAAAAGAAACATACTGCGCAGGTGTCATGTTTTATCTCAGCATTTTTTGTATAATAACCAATGAAATATGTCTTATTTAACTCCGTAATAAACCCCTCTTTCCCTTATTTCCCTTCCCTATGAAAAACCTCTCTATAACCACTACTTGATACCACTACGAAGGATGTCCTGAGTTCCTCTACTACTGTTTAATAGCCCTCGTCACTGCTTCAACATTATCATCTGCCACCACCCCCACCACTAGATCCTCTGACACTATCTCCACCAACCACCATTGTTGTCAGATGCCACTGCTATCACCTTTTCTGGTTGCTACCTCCACCATACACTACCTCTATCATCATTCATCAATGCATCCTCTTCCAAAAGTATGCCCTCTCCTCCTTCCTCCTCTCTCTTCCTTCAATGATCTCCATATCCCTTCCCCCTCTCCACATTCATCCTCTCTCCTCCTTCCCCTACCATGTATGGTTTCTTCTCAATATTGTAAAGAAATCATGCAAGGCAGGGAAGGGAGGAGAGAGAGAACATAATCAAATTATATGAAAATTAAATAATTCTTTTCTATGTTTTCAATTGTAGTGATTTGTGATGAATTGGGAATTATAAATTGTGTGGAAATTTTGATATATTGTATGGAGATTGCAATGAATTGTATGGAAATTGTGACAAAAATTCATATATAATGGATTATTACATACTTGTTACATTATTTGGCTTTTTTAGGTCTCTAACTTGTATGTATTCATTTGAATTGAAAATTAGTTCCAAACCCTAATATGTAAATGCTAATCTACAAACTATAATCTATAAAACCAAGATTTTAAACCATAGTTTCTAACCATGTTTTCAGTTTAGAACCATGTACAAGATTTACTCATTAGGAGTAAACCTTGGATATTCCCTAACTTGGGACTATTCATGAGCTCTTCATCTCACATAGAATTCTGGTGTAGAATGTGATTTTGATTTTAGTAAATTTTGACAACATTTCCCTTTTTGTTCTCTGGGTACAATTGTAGGAGAGTATTTTCCCATCTACATTGGTGTACTTGGAGAACTGTGTGGAAATTTTGTCAATGTTTATTGAAATTGAATACACATATAAACTTAGTACTGATATGAAGTGATCATGAATGGGATAGATGGTACACATTCATCATTGTGAATGCTAATAGATGATTAAGGCTCATTTTAAACATATTTTATTCAAAAATTAAATCATCAGCTAAAACCTGATGAGCTACTCATCTCCCATTTGATGGAATGGATCGATCATGGATGTCAAATCTAAATCATTACACTATGAAGTTTATTAATGGACTTGATCAGTTTCTAAGATTTGTAGAGGAACATAGCAAACAACATCGAGATACGTTCTATAGCCCCTATAGGAATTGTTGTAGCAACATGAAAGTTGACATTGTTGACATGATAAAAAATCATGTCATGTAGAATGGGATTGATGGGACTATCAAAAATGATACTGGCATTGAAAGAATCCTAGTATGAGATCAACAAATGTTGGTAGTGGTAGTTGTGTCAAAGAGGAAATGGTTGACGATGTTGTTGTAAAAGAAACAATTCCAACAGACAAGGTTGGTGCAATGCTAGATAGTTGCAGGGTAAATGTTACAGATCAAACTTTCTTATTTAGAAACATTGTGCATGATGCTGAAAAACCATTATACTTAGGTTGTACTAAGTTTACAAAGTTGACCACTATGTTGACATTGTATTCTCTGAATGCTAACAATAGATGAAGCGAAAAAAGCTACACTTCTCTATTGTCTTTGTTGAAAGAAATCCTCCCTAAAGGCAACAAGCTTCCAATATCAAGAGACAAAATAAAAAAGATGTTCTTCCCAATGGGAATGGAGGCTATCAAGATACATGCATGCCAAAATGACTATGTGATGTTTTAAAAGAACTATATTGATTTGAAAGAATGTCTGAATGTGGGGTGTCTAGGTACAAAATCACAGTATTGGGTAAGACCAAAATTGAGTCTTCTGGCAAGGTGGTGCAATATCCACCTATTATATCATGGTTTTAATGGTTGTTTTCTAATACTTTAAATGTACAAAATTTAAATTATCATGTAGAGGTAAAGAAAAACAAATAATGGAAGAAGACTGATTTATTGTACCTTGAATTTGATGAAGAAGCCATGAATTTAATACTTGGACTTTGTATTGATGTGATTATTAATTCCATGTGGATCATTAAGAAGACAACATATCACTTGGCCCGTCATGATTTTTATATGCAATATTCCTCCATGGTTGTGCATTAATAATAAATATGACATGTTGTCCTTGTTGATATTAGACCCAGCTAACTTGGCAGTTATCTTGATGTTTACCTTGAACCTCTTATTGATGATGTAAAGAAACACTTGGGGAGAAGATGTGATGACTTATGATGCTTTGTATGAAGAGATGTTTGATTTACAAGCAATGTTGTTTTGGACTATAAATGACTTTCTAGTTTATGAGAACTTGTACGGATACAATGTAAAAGGATCCATGGCATGTCCTATATGTGAGAAAAATATTGATTTAATATGACTAAAATATGGTGGTAAGACTGTATATCCTGGTCATCGAAGGTTTCTTCCAAAGGTGCATCCTTACCAAAAGCTACAAAAAGCATTTAGTGGATCAATTGAGGAACAGAGTGCCACTAAACCTATGTTAGGGGAGGATGTTTAAGCAAGAGTAAGCACCATTGTAAATCATTTTGGTAAAATATCATTTACTACTCCTTCAAGTGAAAAGTATTTATTCAAAAAGAGGTGATGTTCGGGGATCTTCCTTGTTGGAGTTCTTTGACAATTTGACATTGTATGGATATCAGGCATGTTGAGAAAAATGTTTATGATAGCATCAATGGTACTCTATTAAATATAAAAGGCAAGACTAATGTTGGAATAAAATCCATAATCAACCTACATGAGATGGGTAAAAGCAAAGAATTAGCAAAAAAAATTAGCAAGGGTAGCCGCACATAATTTATTTCCTACATGTTACACCTTGTCTGTATAGGAGAAGAGAACTTTTTGTGAGTGCTTTCTTAATGTTAAGGTACCACATGCATACTCATACAATATCCATTTATTGGTATCAATAAAGGATTTGAAGTTGATAAGTCTTTAATATCATGATTGTCACACTCTAATGCAACATATATTGCATGTCAATATTCAATCTATTATTCCTAAGAATGTAAGGGTTGCAACTACTAGGCTATGCTTCTTCTTCAACACTTTATATCGCCAAGTCATTGATCTTGAGAATCTAGATAAGTTGCAATGAGCCAATTTGAGAAGTATTGCCCCCTTCATTCTTTGATATCACGGTACACCTGGTTATGCATTTGACTATGAAAGTGAAGATGTTGAGTCTAGTTTTCTTGAATTGGATGTATTCTTTTAAGCGGTACATGAGTGTTTTTAAAGGTGATTTTTAGAACCGTTAGTAGATCTAAGGGAGTATTATTCTAGGCTATGTTGCTAGGGATATGGACTTTTACAATGTCATTTTGAGTTTGAAAGAAACTCCTGCTAATTATGTGAATCCTGACGTTTGTTCTGGAAAAGGTACTTTGGGAGAACGAAAGAGATCTCAGTCGTGAGTAGTGGGAATATGCACACTTGTATGTTTTACACAACATTGACAATGTGGGTATTTTTATCACCGAACACACCAACAAACTCAGGACAAAATATCCCTTATCCAATTCAATGTTGCTTTCTAGAGAGCGTAACCATAAATTTATTAAGAGGTTTAAAGAGAAACATTTAGTCAACTATCTCAAACACCAAATAATGTTACAGAAACAATCAAATGGGTCATGTATAAGATAAAGATGCACGCTACATCTTACAAAGTGATTGTAATAAATGGATTTTCATACAACATAAAATGTCAAGATGATAAGAGTGCCATCCAATTAAGTAGGGTCACCCTTCAAGAATCTTCATTGTATTTTTCTAGTGTCAAGGATAAGAGTCCACATGAAGGAAAGATGTCTTATTATAGTATCATTGAAGACATATGGGAAATTGACTAGAAAGAGTTCAGAGTTCCAGTATTTCGGTGTAAAGGGGTTGATAACATAAAGGAGTTGCAAAATAGTGAATTTTGAGTGGATAGGCAAGAATGATAAACCATTCATCATGGAATCACGGGAAAACCAGGTATCCTATATCGACGATCCTGCAAAAGAAAATTGGTATGTCAGTCTTCATGGGAAAAGATAGTTCATTTCTGATCTTATTGATGAATAAGAGTAATAAGACATGTATGATGACTCTAGTCCATTCTCTATTGTTTTACCAAGTGTAAATGTTGAATGTGACACTGATGATTGTACACATGAAGATCACATAGAAGGGATATTAATTTAAGATATACTACATACATGCATTAAGTATGATGACTCTAGTCCATTTTTTTCTTTATATGTTATATTTGCATTATCTAACAAGTTAATTTTTTCATGTTGATACGAAATTTCCATATGTTTACTTTTGGTTTTATAGATGACATCTGATCAGGAGTACAACTATCTTGAGTGTGAGGAACCTAAGCTTGAAAATCCTACTAGGCAGACTGACTACAGTTGTGACTGTGCTCCTAAATCTACACATAAGAAAGGGATAAATTAATGAGAAAAGCATCAACTATGGACAAAGGGAATAGTATTTGTTGAATTTAATGAAGTATGCACATAGATTACTAAAGAATTCATCAACTATTATGGAGTCCTTAGTCAAAGCAAAGTGCTTCTCCATATTGAGGATTGGAGATATGTGGATAAGGCTACAAACGGCCTCATTTGTAGGGAGTTAGAGGTGAGATATATGCATTTCTATTTTTCTACTCTTTTCCTATTTTTCATTTTCACATTTCAAAAAGTAGTGAATGTTGAATCTTTTCAACACCTGTATGAGCCGATGAAAAGTCATGTCACAGTAAGGTTGTGAAGTTTATTGGGAGAAGACATAGATATTTGTGGACAATACTCACAAGAAATGACATCCTTGGATCCAATAAGGATAAGGTCCCCACTCTGGAAAGGCCCTATATTGATAAAGAAAGAGTGCAACAGTTTCTTAAGCTTAGACAAACAAATGAGTTCAAGGTGTTATGAATTCTTATGATTAGTTAACATTGTTATTGAATTAATCAAGCCATTCATGATGTTAAAAAATAACGGCGTGACAAGAATGTGTATAACCACTAGTTGGGTTCAGGTGGTTATGCTAAATGCCTCCATTTGAGAGAGTAAGAGAAATATCCTTCTACTTCCACTCCTTCTATTGCTGAGTCTTCTAGTGCTTCTGGATAGTTTCCTAGATGTTTGGATTGGATACATGTGAGGAAAAACAAACCTGGAGAAATCCCCGTCCAAGAAACCTAGGAGGTGGCTGCAAAAATGGTAAATTTCTTCGTCGAAAAATATATATCCATGTTTTTTTTCTGGGATTGTTAAGTTTTTTTATTAGTCGGTTCTGATGATGAGTAGTTGGTGCTGGGTGAGCAAAGAAAGGAAGGAATGTTCACCCCTTAGGGAAGACACGAGGAATGTACAATTTCTCTAGGGAATTAATAGAATCATGGATGTGTTAGGACCATTGGAGTTGGGATTGGGATAAAATATTATTCTGGTTCATCCCAACAAAATAAAAATCTACCAAGAAAAGGGGAATGGACTAGGTGGATGTGAAAAGATTGTAAATTGGAGCCTTTGAGTAGTTTAAGGCTTCTGAGGTTGCATGAGATCCTCCAACACTCATGGATCATGCACTACGTCACACGTCAGAGGAGGGTATTGGGAGTACTCCTTGGTACCAACATGGCATGGCTGGGGTAAGATTCCATTTAAGTCAATTTATATGTTGTGTTTATACATTGTGATGAAGTAATCCCTCAAATCAATATATATGAGTGTCAATCTAAACGTTGTGTTTCATAAAATTGTAGGTGGCCATAAAATGTTGTCTTGCAATTGATGTTTCATCATACAACATCATGGTAGATGGCAAGGTTTTTCCACAGTCTAATATTGTTCATGGTTTTCCCCTTCCTATAGGTTTGTGTGCTCATCATACATGTCATGCTTGCATGGAAAGAAACATCACTCCCATACGAACACCCAGATGCCAAAATAGTCAGAGAGGTAGAAGGTGTCTATGCTAGGTGCACTAAATGGCTCATTGTATTTCTTGAGATATGAAAAATTTATATTAAATTTATATATAATTGGAAACTACTATGAGAATACATTCATGTAAACTAGAACATCTAAGAAGATCCCTACATTTTCAAAGCATCTATTCTCACATTTTATTTCACATGAGTTGTTTGACTCCTTAGGCCCTAACTGCAAGGTATTGACACTATTTTCAGTCAAAATAGATACATCAGATACCATGGTGATTGAGCATCAAGAGGAGGTCATATGTACGTATTGCGATACCACTATGTGTTGGCAGATGTTTCTAATTTATTTCATTATCAACGAATGAACACATCAGTGATAGAATATTTTATATGGTGAGTCTAAATGCCTTAAAGTACATGTTTTGTAATTGTTTTCTATATATTAATTCATTATTGCATATATATGTTCAGTCATTTATATTACATGGATAGTTAGTTTGGATTATCGAATGTGGCATTTCTAATGCCATCAATGATTAGTGTTGTAGATTGCAATTTGGGTGGTAGCATGTGTTGAGATGAAGGTTTTTGGTGTGGTTTCCAAGACCATGATCAATGAACCCTTCAACGATATGGAAGTGTTGGGCTTGTTATTTACATATTTAACTTGTGAATACATAATTGTGGTAATTTTTTTTTTGGGAACAAATAACTTTATTAATCAATCACGGGCTATTACATAATGCCTCTCTACTCAAACTCACCCGATGGGCTGCGGGACCAGCCTCCAAGTTTTCAGACATGCTCTCTTTAAGAAAAAGGCTTCTAACCCAGTTTGGGGGCATGTTAAAAGCCTGGTATTGTAACGCACAACTAAGTTGGCATTTGGCCATTTTATCTGCAACACCATTGCACTCACGATTAACGTGATGTATTCTCACATTCTCCGTCATCATCTTCTTCACTCGACTCATCCAATAAGCGAACATAGGGTAACGATCAGCTTCCTCGCCACACAGTTGCATCGCCAGTTTGCAGTCGGTTTCCACAGTGCAATTGTTCCATGCGTGAGATCGAATCTGCTCCAAAGCTAGGAAGATCCCAACTAACTCCACCGCAGTTACCGAGGAGCAGCTTATCTTCTTCGACCATCCCCCGAGCCACCTCCCTTGTGCATCTCTAGCTACTGCCGCTATCGCTGCTTTGTTGCCTTTAACTGCTGTGTCGACGTTCAGTTTGATCCTTCCCATCTCCGGTTTCCTCTAGTTGTCAAATCTAACCGGCCGATGATCAGTATTTTGTCTCGCCCATGCCGCCGTAGTAACCATGATGGCCTTCTTAATAAAACGGAGTTGATGGTCCATTGGGCTAACTTCGCCGTCGAAAACTTCAGCATTCCTGAACCCCCAAACATTACTGCAGATAATCCAAAAAGCTTCCTTCGAGAGATTTGGAATACCATATTCAGTCTTCAACCAGAGCTCAATGGTGGTTGGCCCAAAGAAGTCTGTCGGGCTACTAGAACTGGGGAAATAGTTCCATATCATCTTAACTTTCTCGCAATCCCTCAGAGCATGGATTACAGACTCGTCAGCCTTCTTACATCTGGGACACAGGCCGTCTATGGACATGTGCCTCACCAACCTATGACCATTAGTCAAAAGAGCACCATGAGTAACCAGCCAGGCAAAGGTGTGAATCCTAGTTGGAACCTTCAGTTTCCAAACAGACTCCCAATCTCCCGGACACATCATTTTCTTCCCCTCCCTTAGGACCTGATAGGCTGATTTCGAGGAAAATTTTCCATCTGCCGTATGATTCCACGCCCTATAATCTCTATGATTTGTGATATCAGGAACATCCAAGGCCAGAATCGATTTAACCGTAGCCTCATCAAACCAGTGGTCCAAGAAATCCTTATCCCATCCACCTGTGTCCAACACCAGGCTGCTAACCATCAGGTCATGTAACTCGTCGGGGATAGTATGCTTACAGAAATTCTTTAATTTAATACCTTCCTCCACCCAAACGTCGTTCCAGACATTAATCGTACCCCCTCCCACCGGAATCATGATAGAATTGTCGAGGATGAATGGCTTCCCCGCAATCGTCGCCTGGCCAAGCCTGGATGCCGAGCTCTTCTTCCCCACTATAGCATTAGAATAGCGTGGGTGTATCGCCTTGCACCAACTTGACTCCCTCCCAACTGTAACCTACCAAGAATTCTTCATGAGCAGAGCTTCATTCCACTCCCTCATAGACTTGATGCCCAGTCCCCCCTTAGATTTGTCACTCGTAACCTTGTTCCAGGCCACCAAGGAAACCGGTCTCGTCTTATAACTTCCACCCCATATGAATCTTCTAATGGTGCCATCAATGCGGTCGCACAGGCTGAGCGGGAGAGAAGATGTTTGCATCGTATAAGTAGGAATGGCTGTTAGCGTGGATTTCGCCAAGCACACTCTCCCTGCCAGAGACAAAGTCTTGGCTGCCCATGCTTGTACCTTCCCTTCCACCTTGTCTATAACATCCGAATATGTCTGCTTATTAACCTTGGAATGCAGAATCGGGACACCGAGGTACTTGCCCAAGTTATCTGTAACACTGAACCTGCTGAGCGTCATAATAGACCTTTGCACTGCTCTAGGCACACTCCTTGAGAAGAAGATATGAGATTTTTCGGCTGAAATCTTCTGACCTGACGCATCTCCAAACACCTTGAAGCACTGCAGAATGGTCCTCATCTGGGAATGGCTTGCCTGAGCAAAAAGAATAAGATCATCAGCGAAGCATACATGGGCAATTTCCGAACCAATTATGCCCATTTTAATAGGTTTCCATCTCCCATCTGCAACCCTCTCCTGAATCATCTGGGAAAGATGCTCAAGACACAGAACAAACAAGTAGGGTGATAACGGGTCCCCTTGATGCAATCCACGGCTTGCCTTGAAAGCCCGAGACTTCTTGCCATTCCAAATAATAGTAGATGAGCCTTTTGTAATAGATAACATGATGAATTGTCGAATGCTAGCCGGAACGCCCACCATCTGTAGAGTTTCCTCAATGAACCTTCAAGGCATTCTATCATATGCTTTGGACAAGTCGATCTTGATGGCCATAGTCTTCGCTCCCCTAGGGCTTCGCATGCCATGGATAACTTCCTGAACCAGTGTAATATTGTGTGTGATTCTTCTTCCCGGAACAAAGCTGCTTTGCTCAACAGAAATCCAAGTAGGTATGAACTGTTTCAATCTCTCAACCACTAACTTGGATGCTATCTTCAGAATGATATTATTAAGCGAGATTGGCCTGAGTTGCTCGCACCTCTCAGGACGAGCTACCTTGGGAATAAGAACGATAGTGGCATCGCACAGACCTTCATCCGGTCTCCTTCCTGCTATTAATTTTTTTACTGTGGCAGTAACAGATTGGCCCACGGCTTCCCAGTTGCCTTGCAGGAATTCCACCGTGACCCCGTCGAGACCAGCTGCCTTGAAAGGCTTCATCCGCTTCACAGTAGCGCATACATCCTCCAGTGTAGGTTCTTTGGCAATGGACTCCAACGCGTTCAACGTAACAGGCTGGAACCATCCAGGGACGCTAGAGCTGTTTGTCCTATTCCCGCGTGATGGTTCGGTGAGGATATCCTGGAAATGGGCGACCACCATCTCCATAACCTCTGCTTCATTAGAAACCCAGCTGCCTTCTCCATTCTTAAGAGTAGTAATGGTATTTTGCCTCCTTCTTTGGTTCACCCATGCCTGGTAGAACCTAGTATTGTTATCCCCATTCTGAAGCCAATGGATGTGAGCTTTCTGTTTCCTATCCTCTTCCTCCTTATTAATAAGGATTTGGAGATCAGCCTGCATATCAACACACAATTGGTCAGTAATAGAATTGTATTGCTCCGCAAGCATATGCTGCAGGGAGATAATGTTGCGCTGGAGCCTTTGTTTCTCCTTGTAATGGCATTTTCTCTCTTGCTCATCAAGCTTAAGAAGATCTTGCCTAGCAGTCTGGAGAGTCATGTAGAAATCTGGCAAATTCGCCCACTTCTCCTTGACCAGGGATATGAACGCTTCATTTACATTCCAGGAAGCTTTTGCCACAAAACGCTCCTTCCTTACCTCCTTCCTTCGTGGTTTGATAAGCAACAGACAGTGGTCAGATGAGACCCTCGGCAAGTGTTCCACAAACCATCTTGAAAAATCTCTAGTAAAAGCTTCATTCGCGAGCACTCGATCCAGCCTTTCCTGTAAACAACCATGTTTGTAAGTGAATCGTGGGCCGGTGAAGCCGAGATCGGAAAGGCCAGCTTCCATGATAGTCTCCTTGAAAACTCTGGCTTCAGAAAAATTGTATCTATTACTACCCGATTTCTCTGCCGGATTCAGGGTGGTGTTGAAGTCCCCCATCACTATCCACGGACCATCTATGCTTTCACTAGTGTCAATGATGTGCTTCCACAGGAGTTTCCTCACTGATATATGAGGATTCACATTGACAAAAGTAACTACCACCTTATTCTCAAGCCTGCAGGTTACGAACTGTCTATGGCTACAGATGATCTGGACCAGGTCCTATCCTCCCTTCCAACATATCCAGATGCCTCCAGCAAACCCCCGTGCTTCCACTCTGAAAGAGCAATTAAACCCCAGTTGTTTGATGGTTTTAGTAGCTGTTCTTCCACTAATCCTGGGTTCTAATAACGCCACAACATCTGGTTTATGTTCCCGGATGTAATTAGACACCATGGCACAACGATCTTTATTGCCAATTCCACGAACGTTCCAACAAAAGAGGTGCATCAAGAATCGAATCGAGAGTGAGAGGAAAGAAAAAAACGGAAACTAGCACTCCCCCTCGCTGCTCTTTCCTGTAGGATTAACCTCCAAACTCGTCTTGCACACCTCAACTGTCCCGGCATTACCATCTGAAGAAGGAACCGGGTTGGAAAGACTCTCTTCACTAGCCTCCAGTTGAATTATTCTGCTGCTCCTCCTTCTTGGGGTCGGGTCAGGGGGTTTAGTCTTCCCCTTCCTCTTCATTTGATGCCCGCTGCTGAGACCAGCTTTCCGAGTATGCAGAGATTTTTCTTTTTCTCGTTCTCCTTTCTTATTCTTGTTCTTCTTCAGGCGTGAAGAGACAGTTATGTCTCTATTGGGAAGTTCGACGGCGTTCTCCTCCATATCGATCTCCGTTACTACATTCTCATCTTCCTCCTCCACCATGATCACCTGGTCGACTTATGGGTTTATGACTATATGCTTGTTCTTTGATATCTGCTTATCTTTCTGAGCTTTATCCGATGTAGACTTTGTTTCCTTGTGAGTATTAGTTATATCTTTAAGTACGCCTCCTTCATCCGTCGATTTACCCTCGTTGGTCGTCGATTTCTTCTTGCGCCAGATTTTCCCCAGACCTGCCATAGCTTCAGAGCCTTTTCTCCTGCTCGTCTCCTCGCTAGCCTCCTCTACTTGTTCTTCTATATCTACCTGATGTAATCCCGCGAAGCAGTTTGTCCCTACTGTGGGACGTTCAACTGTGTGCTTGTCCTTCGTATTTGGCCTTCGCCTATGCGCCTTCTTCGATCTTTGTTGTTGCCATTCATTTGCCGTCCCAGCCTCAGTGGGTTGCTGTTCACTTTGCGGGTTCTCTACAGCTTGTCCGTTCATCGTCCCCTCCGGTGTGATGGGCTCCCTGCAGTTCTTGGATACGTGGCCCTCTTTACCGCATCTCGCGCATGCCCATGGCAGTCCCTCGTAGATAACCTCATACTCGACACCATTGATATGGATCGAAGTCGCCAGATCCTTGGAAGTATCAATCTCGACCGTCAGTCTCGCAAAGCGACTGCGTGATCTGTTCTCAGTGTGAGCATCCACCTTCATCAGGCAACCCAAGGCCATGCCCAGGTACTCGAACATGGTGGGAACGTACAGATGCAACGACAGGTTCATGATACGTACCCACGTGACCATGTAGTCCGGCAGATCCTCCGACGGTTTGAAGTTGGGATACCATTCCCACATGAGCACATTACAACTGAAAATTTTCCACAGTCCCCCTACCAGCGCCTCATCGAAGTCCTCCCTGCATGAGAGTTGCACAACAAAGTGACCATGTTCAAGCTCGAACATATTAAAACGGCCCTTGATATTCCACAGGAGTTTAAGCTTATCCCTAAGAGTCATGTACCCTATCTCCGTCCCTAGCATCCTTACCACCACCGCGTACCTCCAAGGGCGAACGAGGTCCTCCTCTGCATCTGGGTCGATCTCCAACGCCGGGGTGCCGTCCATATCCTCGAGAGAAACCACGGCCCGCGGCAGGTTGTCTTCAAAGAGCTTATCAAGGAAGAACAACTCCGTCTGTTCTCCTGGGGCTTCCTTCCCAACGCCCACGTCGTTCCTTTTCATCACACAAGCATACGAGGCTCCGTCCTCCCTTCCTGTAGCCTGAGGCAGTATCGTTGAACCTCCTGATCTGGTATCTATGGCTTGCGCCTCAAACCCCGAAGGATCCTCCCGATTGGTTTGACCATGTCCTTGTTCACGCATGCCAGCCACCGAGAAGTTGAAGCCGATCTCAGGGATGGAAAGGGTCGTGGTACCTTTGCGTTTCCCTGCATTTCTCCCCCTCGTCTGTGTCCCCCCCCCGCCGCTATCGCCGGGCAAACTCCCTGTCTCCTTATCTGCTTTATTCGTCCCTGCTCCTGGATCGAAAACTCGATCGTCTCCAACCCCCTCGGGATCGCCCCCCGATCGCCCCCCCGATCGCCCCCGCTCTCCCCCAACAACCCTAGCGCCGCCATTCTATAATTGTGGTAAAATTTTATCTTTATTTTATTTGCCTTCTATTCACTCAGAAATAAGCAATGGTATTTGTTAGTGATTATTTTTGAGACCTTTACTGTGTATTTTCTTGATATTTTGGGTATAAACTAACACCAATTGAGTGACACCCATCAATTGTCTATTCACACATAAGTATATTTTTTACGTGCTCAACATATTTGTAAATTTTTGCATCATATGACAATTTAGTAATTTAAAATATTTGTTAATTTAAGTTATAGGGGTTTGAAAGCATTCTATTACGGTGGGGGGGGAATTAGATACAAAAATAAATCAGTATTTTGGATAAATGTTATGGTATATAGTGTTCTCACTCCAATGCATATATACTACCTTCTTCTAAATTACATTTGTTAATGTAATTGTAAATATATAATGCCATGTACAATACAATGATTGGGCATGCAAATATTACGTGATGTTGTACCCAGACAACATTGTCAGGCAAGCATTATGAGAAATCAAATGTATGCAAAGGTAATTTTATTAATCTTGGATCATAATAATGAAGTATTTTCCATTTGATAATACAAGTAGTCAAATCTAATTATAATTATGTCTCATTGTCTTTGCATATTTTTTACGATACTCAAGCCTATATGTTGGTGCATCTAAATGACCTCCTTGAAAAGTGGACAGGTTGCATCATTAAGCATGTGGACTTTGTAGTTAATTGAGATGGTTTATTCATATTGTATTCAAATTTTGATGTCAAAATTTTGTTTTATATATTATAACTTGTGGACTTTAACTGTGTGGCAATTGATCTTTATATGTGTTCATATATATGTGAGTGTGAATTGAATGTTAAGTTCATGAGGAGGATTGGATGTTATTGAGTTCACTTTTTGATGTGTATTTGTGTATATGTATGAAATTGAATGTGTGGATGAGAATTGCATCAAGTACAATGTGAATTCATGCATATGTGTGTCCATGGAAGTGAAATGGATAGAATGTTTCTTTTCTTTTGGTGAACCCATGTGTGTCTCTCTCATTTCATTAACCAAAGATGAAAATGATTAGCTACAATGTGTAACAAGAAACAAAATTTGAAAATGGAAAACTATACAAAGTAACTATCAATATCAATCAAAATTACTTTCCAAATCTTCATGGGATCAACATTCAGATCAAGAATGATTATATTGTTCCTTTCCCTTCAAAGGTGATAGAATGGAAAACTAGCAGCCAACTTCCTAACATTGCTCAACTTCAATAAGTCATTCAGATAGGTGGACAATTTTTTGTGATGTTGATGAAATTTACTCCACACATCTTTTGAAAAATTGCAGTAAAAGTGTTGACCTAACAATTATATAGTGTCCATATTTGGATGATGACTTAACCATTCCATTCATATGTATTTAATATGTCTATTTGAGATTCATTTCAGGTATTAGGTACATTAAAAGGATCAATTCAATCAAGCCCTAGCTTGATCAAATACAAGCCAAATTCAATGCAATTGAACTTTTGTGGAAAATGCCCTAAATGACTTAGGACAATTTTGTAATCATTTGTATTGTTGATAAATTAAGATGAGAAAATATTAGGTTAATGACAATTTTCAAAATGCTTCACATATAGTCTTATCGGTTGAGTTTCCCTTTTAGAAACTCAACTAGTGCCTAGGATGGGTCTTGGAAACTACCAGGTTCAGTCAAGTTTGTCCTGGTGAGAACTCGACCAAAACCCTACACAGAAAAAGTGATTTTAAGTCATCGGACAAGTTCCATGTACAATAAACTCGACTGACAACTCCAAATAAGTTTTTCAAATAGTGCAATCGATCGAGTTACCTTTCTTGAAACATGACAGGCTACATTGTAAGGAGTGTGTAGAAGAAGTGTTTCTAGTTGTTAGAGTGTTGCAAACATCAAAAATAGATTTGTTGCAACACCCCAAATGACTAGAATTCCTTCCCAAGTGCTTCTAGTGGCTAGTGGACCCCCCAACTATAAATAGGGGCCCTTTGACTTCATTCCATGTTTGCCTACCTTGCTCCTAGCGATAGTTGAGTGTGTTTGTCCACATAGAGCCCCTTTCTCTATCTTGCTTAAATGGCATTATGAGTGAGATAGGATATGTGAGAGAGATCTACTTCATTGTACTCTTGTAAAGGTCTCAAGTCTTCCCTTTCCCAGTCCCTTCCTCAAGATGAAAGTTCATTAAAGCTTCTCTAAGGTGAAGGAGAAGATGAAGGTTGAATATCCTTGAGAATAGTGGGTAATTCCTTCTAGGCGGAAAACTTGTTACAAGAGGAAAGATCCTTGGTAAAGGTGTCTAACTCATTGCGAAAGTGGATAAGCCCTTATAGAGGTTTAAGACTCTTGCTCCAAGGATAGGTAAGACCTTGTAAAATTTATTGGCTCCTTTTGGTCCTTGAAGAGGAAGGCTAGGTATCCTTGACCTTCAAAAGGAAAGTCTTATTATATGTCTTATAATGGAATAAAGTATGTAATGGTTTCAAAATCCTAAGGATTGACATATATAGGTAGTGGATGTACACTTTCCTAGTTTGGAGTTTGTCACTACTCTATATAGCTTGTTCTTGATATTTTTCAATCTCTCTTATCCTTTCTATGTATGTTTAGTTGCACATCAAATTCCATATTTGCAATACTATTTCTTGACTTAATTTGTAGGTATAATGAATTTGCTTTAAGTGTTTTTTAGCTCTATACACTTCCCCTCTAAAGACCTTTGATCCAACAAGTGTTATCAGAGCCCCGATATTCTCTAACAAGATCTCCCATTAGACAAGAAGATGGGAGGCAAACTTCTTGGGTCTCCCAACTTGGAGGGTGAATTTTCCATGAGACCACCAATCTTTGATGGAACAAAATTCCTGTATTGGAAGCAACAGATTTAGTTCTACTTTCAAGGGATGATCTATGACATGTGGAAATAGTCATCCTTCCCTAAAAGGATTTAGTAGAAGATGTGGCCACTTGGGATGAAACTACATTGAAGAAGGACCGATATAATGCAAAGGATATAAGAGTCATTTTTGCAACTCTCACCCCTTCCAAATTAAACTGAATCTCCTCTTGGGACACCACCTATGAGATATGGAACAAACTATGCATCACCCATGATGGGACCAAGAAAGTCAAGGAGTCCAAGTTCTACATGCACAAAGGACTTCTTGAGAACTTCAAGATGGACAACAAAGAGAGAGTACCTGAGATGTACTTAAGGCTCAACACTATCATCAATGGACTTGCTTCTTTGGGCCAACCAATGGATCAAGGCACCATAAACTCTCAGATCCTTAGTTCTCTTCCAAAGAGGTGGAAATCCAAGGTGACCTCCATTGAAGGAGAAAGAAACCTTGGTGAGATTGCTACTGAAGAGCTCATTGGGAATCTTCAAGCTTATGGGACAAGACTTGACAAGAAAGAATAAAAAGAAAAGCTTGAAGAGAAGGAGTCAAAGAGGATGAAGGAAAATGCCTTCCAAGATCTAGTGGAGGCCATTGTTCTTCAACAACAAATTTCTTGTCATAATACTCCCTACTCAACTAAAGATGAAGCCGTTAGTGATCATGAAGCTAACTACTCCAATGGGAAGAACTCTAAAGGAAATCCCTCCTCCTCATCTACGTAAAGGTGATATCAGCATGGAAAAAAGGGACACTACAAGAATGATTGCCCCAAGGCAATGAAGTCCTACCATAAGAGAAGATGCAAGGAGGAGGACTACAAGAAAGAAGCAAAGTTCAAGAAGAAGAGAAAGAAGGAAAGAAGAAGAAAAGATAAAACCCATATCGCATGGGAGGAGCTTTTTCTAGTTATTCCAACTCATGTGAAGGAGAGTGCCACCTTCCTCTCATGGTCTCTACTAGTGAAGACATGTGAGCTAAGTGACATAGGTGAGGTAAGCTTGAATGATATATCTAAAGAAGACCTCATTGAAATGCTTATTTTTTTCCTTTCTTCTTATTCCAAATGCAAATCTAGGAAGAACACATTAGGGAAAATGAATGATGACTTGTACGCAAAAATTGATTTCCTTGAGCAAAATGAGAAAATCCATGTTGATAGTATTGATTCATTACACAGTCAATTTCATGAGCTTGAGTTTCAGTACAATGTCTTTGAGGTAGAGAATGGCATTTATATTAAGAACATTGATACTACTAAATATGAGAACCAAATTAGCCATAATGAGCTTGTTTTTATTAGAACTAAAAATTATAAACTTGTTGGCAAGTTTAATGATCTTAAACATACTTATGATAATATTAAGGATGAAAATAGGAACTATCACGATGAGTTTACTTTGCATACAACTAAAAATGCTAGAATTCTTTCTAAATTAATGATCTTTCTTATATACCTTATTGCCTGGTAATGAAGTATCTAGCATTACTCTTCATAGAGATTCTAATCATACTAAAGTCCTCTATCTAGAGGCCAACCTGCTTCACGCTCAAGATTATTTAGCTAGTCTTTCTTCTAATGTCATTACTCTTAGTGATGATAATCACAGGCTTAGATCTTCCTTGAAAAAGTTCCTCAAAGGAAAAAAGTCCCTCAATGAAGTTCTAGATCACTCTACCAAACAAAAGGATAATAAGTGTTTGGGATATGAGGGAGCTCCCAAAGGAAGAGTAAGGGTAAGAAAAAAGAGAAAGGAACCTCCTATATTCCATGGAGAGTCATTTGGCTCTAAGAAACCAATGGTTTGTGCACATTTCAAGACCGATGATCATTATTCTACTTGTTGTCCATACAAAGAGAAGGGGACCAACCCAAAGGATAAATGGGTCCCGAAGCTAACTCCAGATCCCAAGATTTTAATTACACACTTACATCTTCCTTTCTTGTAGGTAAAAGGAAAATGGATTGTTGATAGTGGTTGCTACAAGCACATGACAGGTGAGATAATCCACTTCAACAATTTCAAAAAGAATAAAGGAAGATTGGTGACATTTGGTGATAACAACAAAGGTAAAGTCATAGGTGAGGGTGACGTGGGTGATTCACTATGCATCAAGAATGTTCTTCTTGTGGATGGCGTACATCACAATCTTAATACTATTAGTTAATTATATAAGAATGGATATCTTGTTTTAGTTAGTTATCTTGAATTTCATATATAAGGAACTAGGAATGGAAATCATTATGTTATTGTTCTTGATTATCTTAAGCTTACTCTTGGTAAATGCCTTGTTGTTGATAAAAGTGATAGATCTTTTTGGCATCGTAGGCTTGGTCACGTAAATATGCATCAGTTAAAGTAGTTGAGAAAAGAGGAATTGGTCAACGGACTTCCAAAATTTGACTTTGAGAAGTATGAGGAATGCTAACCTTGCAGGCAAGGAAATCAAATCAAACCCTCCTTTGAATCCAAAGGAGTTCTTAATACCAAAAGATCTCTACAACTTCTTTGCATTGATCTATTTGGACCAATGAGAACTCAATTGCCTCATGGTAGCAAGTATTGCCTTGTGATTGTCAATGATTTCTCTCACATTACTTGGACTTTATTCTTAGTTTCAAAAAGAGACACTCTCAACGTTTTCTCTACTTTTTGCAAACAAGTTAAAAACAAAGCTTCTTGCCAAATAATTTTTATCCATAGTGACCATGGGGGTGGATTTGAAGATTATTTTCATGAAACATTTTGTGAGGAATCTAGTTATTCACACAACTTTTCTTCTCTCGTACACCTCACCGAAATGGGGTTGTAGAGAGAAAGAATTTGTCACTACAAGACATGGCTAATACCATGCTTCTAGAGTATGATATTCCAAATAAGTTTTGGGCCAAATCTGTGCATCTCATGTTTTATGTAAAACCAAGTTTTCACTCATCCTTCGTTAAATAAAACCCCATATGACTTATGGCATGGTACATAGCTCTCTATTGATTTCTTTCATGTTTTTGGCTTCTCTGGTTTCATTTTAAACACCAAAGATTTCCTCAACAAGTTTGATGCAAAATCATACAAGTATTTCTTTCTTGGCCATAGAACTACTAGTAGAGAATTTAGAGTATTTAACATTGAATTTTCTAAAGTAGAAGAATCTATCAATGTGAATTTTGTTGAACATAACCCCTCTATTTCAAAGAATATTGTAAATGATGATGGTTTGAATGAGGTGATTCCTAGATTACAAGAGGACCTAGTGGTAGAGAGACCATGGCCTCCATTCAAGAGGAACTCGAGTAGCTCAAGAAGTAGCTACGTGGGTTCACAATCAACAATATAAATCTGCGAGTTAATGGATGGATGCCTATTATAAGAAATTTGTGACTCTAGAGTCCATCAAAAAAAGAGTCTAAGTGTGATTTTCTGAAAGAAATACCCAACAAACTAAGGTTTTGTCATAGTTACCCATTGCAGGCCTAGATCATCAATGACAAAGGAATAGATGTGGTGGTAGATGAAGAAGATAAAAAAAGAAGAAAAGAAGGATCCAACTCCCTAGTTTACTAAATATCATCCTAAATAACTCATAATTTGACAATCATTTTGAAAGGGTGATGACTAGGTTGCCTTCAGCAAATAACAAGCCGACAATGCCTTCATCTCACAACTTGATCCCATGAATGTGAAAGAATCTCTTAAATTATGAATTGATCCTAGCTATGTAAGAGGATCTAGAGCATTTTAAAAACAAAGTGTGGACATGAGCTTCAAGACTAAATGATTGAAATATCATTGGCACCAAGTGGGTCTACCTTAACAAGCTAAATCGAAGAGGCGAAGTGGTAAGGAACAAAGTAAGGTTAGTTGCTCAAGGATACAATCAACATGAAGGTATTGACTTTGATTAAACTTCTACTTCTTTTGCTAGACTTGAACTAGTAGAATGCTTCTGGCCTTTTCTAGCTATAAAAATTTCTTGCTATAAAAAATCGATGTTAAAAGTGTGTTTCTAAATGGTATAATAGAGGAAGAAGTCTATGTGGCTCAACATCCCATATTTAAACAGGATAAGCTTCCTAACCATGTTTATTTGCTACAAAAATCTCTCTATGAACTAAAAAAATCCCCTAGATATTTGTATGATAAATTAAAGAACTTTTTGCTAGACAATGGCTATATCATTGGAAAAGTTGATTCCACCCTCTTTCCTGAATACACTTCGAGCAACTTTTGATCATTCAAATATATTTGATGATATCATATTTGTCAAAACTGATCTTGATCTTTTCAAGGAGTTTAGTTCTCTTATATAGAGTGAATTTGAGATGAGTATTATGGGGGAACTTACTTTGTTCCTTGGATTCCAAATCAAACAAACAAAGGAAGCAAACTTCATCAACCAAGACAAGTAGAGAAGTGAACTTTTGTGATGTCTCTGGATTTTCTAAAACTTAATCTAATGTTTGACATCTAAATTGAAACCCTCACCTCAGTGAGAATCCCAATTTAAACACCCCACACTAGGCTAAGAAGAAGCAAATCAAGGGAGTCATAATGAAACAACAGTAGCATATGCACATGAATAATAATAAAACCATATGACACATGTTCACCATTCAACATATAATTACAACATGAATTGTTACAACATTTGATATTACATATTGAACAACAAACTTTTACATATATATGTACCACCACTAAACAATAGGGTCTTAAGACAACATATCCACATGTACATCAGCTCGCCACACAACTCTCAAGTATACTGGATCTTCAAGAACATATGTCCACAATAAAAAGAAAACATTACATTTGGTACAAGTCAGCACAATATTCAGGAATATAGTACTCAGTACGCCTACGTGTCTTTTATATACCTCTTATTACTAAGCTTGTCAATAAGATAAAACTAATACTTGGTAGATATAGAAAAATATAAGAAAAACATATACTTGCACAAAGATGTTCATTAACAAAAGAGAACACATATTTTTATCTCATTTTACATTATATATCCATGCATTGACCGTTTAAGGTTTTGATGCATTCTCTTGATACTCACGGAGCTCAAGAATAAGGCCGTTATGATCGACTACCGAAGAGTTAGATAATATTTACAATGTGATAGACTACCAAAGAGTTAAGTCACTTCCAAGCACTATACTACCAAAGAGTTTAGTGCTTTCAAATAATGGAATAGATATATTATGTTTCATGTGTTCAGAACAGTAAGTATGGAAAATCAAGAAAGATATAAGAAGAATCATTTCATCTGATATAATATGTCAAGTGTTTACTACACATATAACATAAGTATATTATATAATAATCCAAGTAAGAGTTAATGGTGTACCTTGATCCAGATAACCTAACCATCACATATTCACTAGTCATCTATATTCTTGTTAAACATGATTATGACAAGATCGTATACTATGATCAGATTCTCATCATCTTAACCCTAGTCATATCCATTTTGGGGTTTACTTAACTCTTTAGGATATTTGGATCCTTAGTTGTCTTATCATCTTGTTATCTAGGATTGATGTTACGATGTCATATTCCATATTAAGATACATAATCCAATTTTTTGATTGCATAGAATTATGTGCACATATTAAGCCTAGGTTACATGTACTTAGTCATGTTAGGGTTTTCTCATCATTTTAGAAGCATTTAACATGTAACATGATTTATATACATAATTATAATCTCATAATTTTATCAAGGGTTCCAAGTACTGACATGAGCTTATACTAAAATTTCCAAGATTCCTTGAGCATATTTGTAATTATTACACATTAATTAGGGTTATTAGTCCTAATTAGCTACATGGAGAAAATTACATGATTTCATGCATCAAAATCATAATCACTAACCTTAAATGGATTACATACATGATTATGGGTTCACTGATATGATATCATAATTTTAGGCCATCTTTTGATATTTATTACACATGATATAAGTGTAAACCATCTTACATGATATCACTATGTTTTAAGCATAAAAATACTAATATGATGGTTCCATATTATTCTAATCATTTTTCTAAGAAAAATGGTACATTTTTCTGAGAAAAAAAGTACCTTATTTGTAATTTTCTGATATACAAGCTATTTTCTATTATTTCTTGAAGATATGTACATTACTCGAGTAATTACCTTTATCAACCAATAGGTTGTTGCCACATGGCCATCAAGAGGACGCGGCTCCTTGCTCCTACTTGCTGGTGGAGTTGTCCAATTCAGGGGGACCTAGACCCAATTTTTTGGTGTCTCATGGGTTCGGCTTAGCTGGACTAGGTGTCCTCTCTTTCTTTCGCTTGACACATTTGTGGGACTCTGCTTCCCCCATTTCACGAGTGTGACATCTGACGACCTTACTTTGATAAGAAATCAGGCGACACTCCTCTCCTTATTAGGATCTTTATCTACTCCATCAGCTACAGTGCCATCTTACGCACCTCCACAACCACTCAAGTCCTTTGTTGGGATTGTGGTGTTTCACATGCACAGGTTCATCGGTGGTGGTCGCTGCCATAGTGCTAGGAAAGGGGGAAACCATCCCCCGTCACAGTAGGCATCAAGAATCATTCCCAAAACCACCAAGAAGCCTACTGCAACTACTATGCACTGTCCATTTGAGGTGAGGCAACTCGACACAGCTAGCCCGAACTCCAGCTTAACTCTAGCAAGGATGGGCTTCATCAACCAACAACAACACCACAACAAGGCTAATGAACACCCTTGTATGATTCACTGAACCTCTAGCATTCTTCACTGCTACTAAGATTTGTTGGATCCCCTCTCTACCTCCACTTTCATCTCTACCCAACCATGCATCCAAAAGTTGCAGTGCAGATGTAGAAAATATAGGAAGAAGGAACTCTCTACTGTTTGGTCCATCTGCCCTGAATGAGGGGTCGTCCAGTAGGTCTTGGCGACGAGATGAAAACCGCCCACTCATAGTCCCTTCTTAGGCCATGAACATGATGTGGGGAAAGGCTAAGACTTCCCACTCGCGGCAACCCCACGATCTTCAGTCTGACCGAAGGTAGGGGATACATAACTGGCCATCCAAGGTTCATCCAATGTATACGAAGGAACCCGCACAGAACAAGATCTGTGGCTCACTGAAAATAGCCCTCACTACCACTATATTGGATATCTAAGTCTAGGATCTGACCACACAGACCTAGATCAACTAAGGGGTGTGTGACACTAGTTTAAAGTCATAACTTATGTCTATAAATCCTCAATAATGCACATTATTTCACTATAATCAAACCTTCATAACTTCCTCTTGGATCCTCCAATTGTCACCAAATTTTAACCAAAGCTGTACTACCTCTCAAGATACATTATACACCAATTTGGTGATAAAACTCAGCTATTTGTAGTTCAAGTAAATAGTCCAAAAAGGCATGAACTTAGTCATCTTAATCATGATATAAATATCATTTGACATCTAAACTTTACCAAATCACTTGTGACTCTCAAAACCACTCAACATGCATGAATTAACTTATATCATTGGACATTTAAGGATTTCAAAAGTACACTCTATCACAACTCTTGAAGCACTTTGGGATAGAGAATGCCAAGACGATGGACACTCCCTTGTCAAACACCACCAAACTTGATAGCAATGACAATGCTGAGAAGGTAGATGAGAAGATCTATAGAGCTATGATTGGTATCTTGTTATGTTTAACTACTTCTAGACCTGATATAATGTTTAGTGTTTGGTTGTGTTCCAAGTTTTAGTCAAGTCATAGAAAATCAAAATATATAGCAGTTAATAGGATTTTAATGTTCCTAGCAAAAAAAAATTTGGACTATGGAATCCCAAGTCAAGGGACTTTACTCTTACTTCTTAAAAAATGTGGATTATGCTGAGTGCTTCATTGATAGAAAGTGCACAAGTGGCACTTACTTCCTCCAAGGAACATGCTTAGTGTCTTGGTTCTCTAAGAAACAAAGCACAATAGATCTTTCAACTATCGAGGCTCAGTACATTGTAGCTGGGAGTTGTTGTGCCCAAATCCTATGGATGAAGTAAATGCTCCTAGACTTTAATGTTCATTATGATGCTTGTCCAAGGTATTTTGATAATACTAGTGGAATCAATCTTTATTACTATCCTACATTGCAGAGTATAGCCAAACATATAGAGGTCCACCATCACTTCCTTCGTGATCACGTTGCCAAGAGGACATCTATATCACTCATATGGACACAGAAAATCAACTTGCTGACATTTTCACTAAACCCCTAGTTAGAGAGAAATTGAATTTTATTAGATCAAAATTTCTTATTACTACTCTTGATGATAATGGTATTCCTGCTAGCTAGATGTTATCTTACCTATATGTTTGCTCATAATTTTCTCATCTCATACTTGTTAGTGCTACAAATGCCTATTTTTAATGCCTTTTTGGTTGTTTTTGCTATTTTTTGCAAATGCTTGTTTTTATTGAAAAATAGTAGCCAATGATGAGTGGAAAGTACCTCTATATGTTCAAAATGCATGATAGGTTAGAAAAATAAATTTATATAGAACTTTAGTGTCCAAGAATTAAATTTTTTATCTTTTGGACAGACACACCATCGACCAAGTTTGTTCTAGGATAAACTCAACTAACAATAGCCCAAGGATTAAACATAGCAATTTCAATGGAGTTTCCCGAACCTCAAACTCGACTAACAACACTGTTGGGCCGAAAAATATATAGGAAGTCATCAGACTTTCTCCCTTTCAACTAGAGAAAACTTGAGTGATAAACATTCTTTCTTATTTTTTCTTGAATCCTAGGGCTACCCAAACCATTCCCTTACCCTCTTTAGCCCCAGATCACCTACCCTAACCTTACCTTCTTTGACCCAATAGTTTGGATGGCTTGCAGCTCTTACCTTATTTCTCATTTTGGTGACATTCACTCTTTCTTCATCTCTATGGATTCAAACCAAAGGAAAAGTGCAGGCCCAACTAGAGTTTCCTCATCCTTCACTGCGTCTAGGGTCATTTCTTTTGATTTCACCTCTTTTATTTCCTCTCAAGTCGTCAATAGGTATAAGGATCCTTTTCTAAGAAATCCTTTTCCATTTCATGCTTTGCTGGAATCTCAAAATGAGCTTATAACTGAGATTGTTGTCGTGTTCAATGCTCAACACCTTGGCACACTTTGTGTAGAGTGATTGTGTTACTTAAATCTCTTTCAAGCACAAATGTTGTCCAAACAATCTATGCAAATATTACATGAAACTACACTTCACTTGTGCCACCCCCTAACACACAAGTGATCCTTACATCCATGATTGTGGATACTAGGTTTACCATCTATGAATATTCCTTGAATACTTACTTCAATGGATCCTCTACTTCATATACATGGTTGACAACCTATCACCAATATCTTGGCCTTCTTGACCTAGAGAAGTTGTATAACGGTTTTGAAACTAAACTCACCCTACCTAACATTCTTAAGTTCCTAAAGAAACATGAGGTTCCCTGTAGGAAGAAAGTGGTTCTTCCTTCTTCCTCTCTTGAAATCAAGACTTGCATCATTGCACTAGTAGTCAATTGTAATATCCATCAAAAAAATGAAACATATATTACAGAGAACACTACAGTGCTATTGTATTGTCTCCTTTGTTATGTCAAAATCAAATGGACCCATTACATTCTCCATGACATGACTTATTTTGACTCAGGGAAGAATAACCGTGGAACCCACCCACCTTATCTAAACTTGATTTTTGGTTTGTTTCTTTACCAACTGAGAAATCCTTTTCCCATGATTTTGGTTATAAAAAAAATATGAAAGGTGTTACATAAGTGAAACCACTACCAAAAAGTTTTTTCATCCCACCTCCTCAACCTCATATGGTGCTTTGAACTCCATCTAGGATCCTTCACTTCCTCCTAGACCGGATTATTCCTCGTTCTCAGTATCTAATGAATCCCTCGTCCGCTACATGATGCACCAACATGCATACAACCTATAAGTCTAGGAACATCTACACTAGGATCTAGTCAAATAAAGTCAAACATGATCTTGTCCTTCACCCATCCTTACCCCACCTAATGATATGTGTTGTTTCACACACCAAAAACTAGGGTCTTAATCCTAGAGTTCAACCTTCCTAGTATAGAAAGAGTCGATCCACAAACAATGCTATTAAAATTGATATCCCAATCCAAATCACTTTGAACAAATCAGTATAAAGTAAAGATCATGAGTTTGATGATTGATTACACTAAGAATAAGGTAGTAAATTGTGATGAAATAAAAGTTACACTAAAAATAGTCAAGAAGATATTTATTTTAAGAATAATAAAGAGAGATTTATCTATGAGAAAGATGAAATTGCAAGAAGTAAAGAATGATATTGAAATGAGTGATTGAAGAAGCGTTGTTGAATCTATGGGAATGGATATCAGGACTAGGGGTTTTACCACCATGACTAGTGTTAAAAAAGATCAATGAAATATATATAATAAACTGAGATAGAAGAGGGTATCTAAAAACATTTGTAAGTGTAACTACAAAAGATGAGCTCCTTGAGAACCCACTGGTTGTGGCATTCATAATTCCTATCCTGATCATCCCCATAAGGATATATCCACAGTCACATCCAGATTCTTATGTAATTGGTTTGGTTGTTTTGAGCCTTGGGTTCTACATTCACATCCCCTAAAACTAACATATAATAAAAATGAAATATCAAATTGTTTAAACTGACGATAATCTGAGCCAAAGACATCAATATAATAGAATCATACATGGACTGGATCTAAGTTACAACATGGCCATGGGGCTACTCCCCACATCTCAATATGAAAAACTAGTCAAAATCCATTAAATAAAATAGGAGAGCATAAAAAGAAAGGAAGGAAGCAATACACTAGAGGATAAAAGATCCATAAAGATCCTTATCTAGTGACAATTAAATGGCTATCTCCCTTAATTCATTGTTCCCAAAGAACACCAAGAAATAAAAGAATGAGAATTGAAGATCTGAGAACTGACCTAATCTTTATTAAAGAACAAGAAGATTACAAATTCAAGAATTGAAATAAAAAGCACTAAAATAAAATTACAAGTACAAAAGGTTGTATCCCATTCTTTGTGGAGTCCCCCCTCCTTTTATAGGGGAAGGAGGGGATGAACTAGGAAAGGGGAGGGAGGAAAATAAGAGTGGTGACTACTTTGAAATTTATTGTTTGTGCTCTATGATCTGATCATTTTACAACCCTAATCGGTCGGTTGGGTGGTGAGATGGCACAAATGCTTTGGCAACAAGTCAAAACTCTAATACTAGGTTGGCAAAGTTGATTTGAACATTTATTTGGAAGAAAGCATTGAACCAACCGTCTGAGAAGTGAAATGCCCAATTGGCGCTGGAGCATGTTTGAGCCAAGGGAAAAACCCTAGGCAGGATGGTGACAGTTTCCTTAAATGTGACTTGGTCATGAAGCAACATGAGATAGTCATTTGGGTAACTAGAATGATCATTTGGTGGTTCTCAGATGAGCATCTAGGTTAGTGAGACGCCCGTTTGGGCTAGAAGTGCATATTCTTTTTGTGAATGAAAAGATCATTTCACTGTATGAGTCGGTCGGCTGGACTAGTGAGATGATCGGATTAACACTTTGAAGAAAACTCTACAAAACACACATGAAAAAGATAAGACTTTGCGTATTTGATAAAAAAAAGTGGGTCAATTGCAATTTATTATAGAAAACTAGCAAAAAAGGAGATTAGTCCTAATAATAAAGATTTTGAAAGATATATAAAAATTGAGATGAAAATACATTGTTCAGAATACCCCAGACTTAAATTTTTGCTTGTACACAAGTAAATAAAATCACAAATAAATCCAATTTATACTAGAAACATGTCTATCCTCACCCTCATATCATCACATTGTTCCTTACCTCCTTATTTGGCCAAGAAACCCAATCTCCTAAAACCACATAACAAAAAATTCTACTTTCCCTATCAAAACATATTTCATATCTAGTTTCTAAATCAAGACTTAGTACAAATAAGATTCTTCTTAGTTCTTCTTTGACACTCCCATGTGTTTTTCTTTTTGTGTGTTTTTAAACAGGAATAGTATGAAGGAGATGCAGAAGAAGATGATCCCTCTACTATTTGACTCAATATTTATTTCTTTATGGATTGTAGTTACATTGACTACATTTTTTGCGTGCTCTTTGGCATCTTTTGATGGCACACCCCTATTAGATATGAGAGGTATGGAAGAATTTGAGGTGGGGAGCAAGCCACTTCAAACACAAATTTTGTTTGAAGGTGATTCTTTTCTTTTTCTTTCAGAGAGGAGGGAAGGTTGTTCTAGTAATTACATACTTTCACACTTTTTCTCAAGAAGTTTCAGTGCATCAGTTAGATTCTTCCTGTTAACACATTATACAAGCTTTGTGACAAGTTAATCCATAGTTGAAAATAGAGAAATTTCATGTTTGGTTCTTATCGATTCCATATGACTTGCCAACATTTCCATGGAGTGATGCTAGTTTAGGGTCCTAAGTGACATGGTGTTATCAGTCATAGAAATTAGTATATGTTTTGCAAATATGATTCAATGAATTCAAATGGGGTACAGTGACACACATCTATTCATATCATCTAACTCTATAATGGAAATTTCAAAATAAAAAGCAAAACCAAAATAAAACTACATGTACCAATTGAAATAACAAAACATAATGTTGAAAAGGGAAGATAGGAGGTGGAATGGTCACATACCACCCACCTCCACCCTGGACTTCGAATTTTGCTCATCCTGAGCAAATCCCAAACCCAATATGGAGGGAAGAAGATCACAACAATGATGGCTAATAAGGAAGTGGAGGAGCGTAGGAGGATGTAGGGTTGTAGTATTGTTTTGATTGATTGCCTTAAAACCAGTCCATCTTCTTCGTTTGAGTGCATTGAAAAGTGTCGTGGATTGCTTGGCATACATTCATATACCAAGGACAAAATTTGGGACCAGGACATTTAGGTTACCATGGTACAGTTTGTGGAAGAGAATAGTTATAGGGAATCATGGTTGTATAATTATGACTATGAGTGATTGTAGAGTTTTGACTTGAGTGTTGATGTTCAATTATTACACTATATTGTCCACTAAGGTCAATTGGGGTGGGTTGAAGGGATGATAGGAGGAGACTTCATCAATGACATTTAGATGTGTTGCTTGAGTTGTGATTGTAATAGTTGCTCATAAGGGGCCTGAAGTGTATTATAGATCAGTGCTTCAAGTGGAGAAGGGGGGAGAAGATGGGGGTGAGCGGAGATGTTGTAACAAGTAACACAAGAATTTTTGGGGAAGGGGGATCTCAGGTGGTGATGATGGTCATTATAGGAGAAAAGATAGTGGGAATTGGGATCTTCATTGTCATGGGTATGGCTGGAATTTGTTTCACATATTTATTGTCCTCTAGAGAAATTTGAGAGTTTTTCATCGGTGGAATCTTGGATTCGAGAAAATGTTGTTGGATTTGGTTGAAGTGGTGTATGCAGTCAAGGAAGTATAATTATTCTTCTATGGTATACTTCATGCTACCTCCATATACTTGGAAGTTGATAAATTCAGTTCCAACTCGTAGGGTGAGAAGTACTACCTCAATGTCAATGAGTGCCCTAGTAGTAGCGAGGAATGGTCTTCCAAAGATTAGTGGGTAGGGATGGTCCTCCTTTATATTCAACACCAAAAAATCACAAGGAATATAGAATTTCCCGACCAAGACATGCACATCGTCAATAATGCCTGGAGGTTTGGTAATGGAGGAATATGTGAGTGAATACTCGTGTTGATGGGTCGTGCATCGATGAGTGTGAATCTCTTACACATGCTTAATGAAATGATGGATATGCTTGCTCCAAGATTAGATAACCATGATTGGCTGGTAGAATCATTGCAAGTGCATGTGATCCCAAAGGATCCTAGGCCTTTTCATTTGTGTGGCATTTTGCTTTGAATGATGTCTATCATGGTTCTAGCCAACTTCAACATTTCAATTTCCTCAGTAATATACTTGTGGTTTAGCATAGACTTGAAAAATTTTGTCCACTCTGCATTTGAGTCATATCATCTAAAAGTAGGATATTGACACATAACTTCGTCATTTTCTCTTTGAACTTGTTGAACCTAGAGTCCAACTGGGTTTTCTTCATCTACCAAGTAATGGGTATACGTGGCTTATAATCATGCATCTCTTCTTATAGAGTGGTTGATTCTAGAGTCTATAGGAAAATCACTTGATTATTTTCCCCTTGGTAAAAATTGATGTAGGGAGTGATCATCCTTTCTAGAATGGTGAGGCCAGATCAAGTAGTCGTAGCCTTGAATTGTTCCATGTGTTTGGGATTGGTTTCTAGTTGCCGGCGAAAGTGCATGTAGAGGATTATTTTTGGGAGAAGAGTTGGGCCAACTGAACATCAATTGTTCTTTGGTGAGCATGGTGGGAGAGGATAAGATGATTTGTAGAAAGGAGGCTTTGTTCCAAAACACTGATCCTCTCACTATCAGAAGACATTCTCCTACATTTGTGGTGGTGGTTGTTCATGTTTTGGTATTGTTTCCCTTGGAAGGGCCCAAGGGTTTGGAAATTTCCTCTATAGTTTCCCTGATTTTCCAAGTATCTTTGATTGTTGTTTTTTGGAAAGCTTGGTGGTGGATGACTGGAGTCTTCAGGGTGAGGGGTTCTTTGTTGGGGAGCATGTTGGGGAGCAATGTTTTTGCTATACATTTCCATACTGGAACCCATGATGGTCTCTGGCCTCATTTGGGTTGTAATAGGCTTGACCTAGTATGCTATGAATGGAGTTGATATTTTGCACTTACTGTTGATCCTCCAGTTGCATGGGAATATTGCAAAGACATTCACATTGTAGGATGGTGTGATCATACCCTTAGAAAATACAATAAAGAGAGTCTATTTATTTTTTGAGGTTGCTCTCTCCTCTCATAGGAACTAAAAGAAGACTCTAGGTGATCGTTTTTCAAGGAAATGAGTTTAAGGCTTTCAAAAATATTTTTGATGTCACGGTTCTCCTCATCCTTGGCTACCGTGAGAACCCCACTGGTTCCTCAACATGTTGGGATTTTAGAAGTGCATTTAACATCCTTCCATGCACTATCTAGGCTTTAAAAAATGAAATTCCTCTTGACGAGGAATACAAAAATGACCTAGTGTTATTGTCAACACCATTATTAAAGATTTCAATTAAATGGGCCTGGGAAATATCATGATGTAGACATCTACAAAGGAGTTCTTTAAACCTCTCCCAAGCTTCTCCTAGGGTCTTACCGAGGACCATACAAAACATAGTGATTTGAGCCATGATTTCATAGGTGAAAGAAGGGGTAGTATTTCCCCATAAATTAAGATTAAGCGCATCCTAGGTACTGATGAGTTCACTTTCTTCCAAGGCATTATAACAACTATTTGCCTAGCCAGAGAGGGAGTACTTGAACAATCAGAGTCTGATGGCATCCTCAGAAATTCTAGGGATCTTATGTAGAGAACATAGATCAGAGAAACATTGAAGATGGTCTTTGCAACTTTCTCCTTTGTTTCCAGAAAAGGGATTTGTTTGAAGCATGGTTAGCCAATTTGTTTGGATCTCAAATTGAGGGGCCATGATATCGGGTAGAACAACACGATATTGTGCATAGGCTGTTCTTGGGATAGAGAAGTCCTATATTTGTCTTTGCCTTTCTGCCTCACATGGTGTGGCATCTCTGGCTGCTTATTCAGAATAAAAGGCCTCTCATTGAGTAACAAGGGATTGTCTGATGATACAATTAACCTCCTCCTAATCCATCCTAAGATGGTTTGTTCGATTAGGAGGTGAAATGTTCTTCCTATTTCCAAATCAAAAAGTAGCAGTGAGGAATAAATGTTCGTTGACCATGGCATGCATAGTTATATTGATAGAAATAGACAATTGCAGAAAAAATGTATTGCTAGAATGGAAACTCAGTAGAAAGAGGAGTAGAACTTCATAATGGTACTCAAAAGGAAAGGTAGAAAAGTTTTTGTTAAAAAAAATTTGGGGTTTGAAAAATAATATGTTGTCCCTGACAATAGAGTCATTTTATTACGTGTCATTTCACCCACTAAAAACTAGGGTCTAAATCCTACAGTTTATCTTTCCCAATATAGAAAGGGTTGATTCATCGACAACATTTTTAAGATTGAAATCCCAACCCAGATCCAGAGTTTGAAGATTGATTATACTAAGAATAAGAAAGTAAATTTCAATGAAATAAAAGTTACTCTAAAAACAATTAAGAAGAGAGTTACTCTAAGAACAGTAAAGGGTGAATGATCTATGACAAGTAAATAAAGTGATTGAATTGAGAGATTGAATAAACAAGTTTGAATCAATGGGAAAAGATATCGAGGCTATGAGTTTTACCACCATGGATGGCATCAAACAAGGTCAATAGAATCCACACGATAAAGGGAGATAAAATAGGGTATGTAAAAACATTTGTAAATGTGTCTAAAAAAGATGAGCTCCTTGTGAATTCATTGATCATGGCATTCACAATTACTAGCCCCATCATCCCGATAAGGATCTTTTTGTGGTCACATCCAGATCCTTATGTATTTGGTTTGGTTGTTGTGATCCTTGGGTTTTGGGGTCACATGCCCCAAGTGTAATGTATGATAAAAATGAGAGATGAAATCATTAAATTGGAGATAATCCAAGAAAAAAACCATCTACTTAATAGAATCATATAGGGAATGGATCTATGTAACAACATGGCCATGCGTCTACTCCCCACCCCTCAATATGAAAACTACTCACAATCCATTAAAGAAAAAGGAGAATAAAAAAAATAAAAGATACAAGAGATAAAATAGAGGACAAAAGATCTTGAAAGATGCTTAATAGTGACAATTAAATGGCTATATCCCTTAATTCCTTGTTCCCATAGAAGACCAAGAAATAAAAGAATGATAATTGTAGATATGAGAACAAACCTAATCTTTATTGAAGCACTATTAGATTACACATGAAACAATTGAAATAACAAGTACTCAAATAAAATTGTCAGTGCAAAAGATTGGATCATTTTCATTCTAGAGTGCCCCCTCGTTTTATAGTGTAAGGAGGGGTGGAAACCCTGAAAAGTGGGGAGAGGAAAAGAAGAGTGGCGGCTGCTCTGAAATATACTTTCTGCACACTGCTAGATGACTAATTTGCAACCTAAACCATTCATTTGGGTGGTGAGGTGGCATAGACGTTTGGAAAACAAGTCAAAACCCTAATACTAGGGTGGAGACACTAATTTGAGAATTTCTTTCTTAGGAAGAAATCATGACACCAACCGTCTAAGATCTGAAATGCCTGGTTGGTGCTGGAGTGTGCATGGGCCAGGGAAGAAACCCTAGATAGGGTGTCAACACTATTCTTAAATGTGAATTGGTCATGACGCTGACCGAGATGGTCGTTTGGATAACTAGAATGATTGTTTGGTGGTTGTGAGATGAGTGTCTGGGCTAGTGAGATTCCCATTTGGGCATGAAGTGAAGCTTATTTGAGTCATTGAAATGACCATTTCAGTGTATGAGTCGGTAAACTTGGCCACTGACATGGCCATATTTACACTCTGAAGAAAACTCTGCAAAATGACACCGGAAAAAGATAAGAATTTGCATATTTGATCAAAGAGTAGTCAATTTCAATTCATTCTAGAAAATTAGTAGAAATGGAAAAAGTCCAAAGCAAAAAAACTATGAAAAATATATAAAAAGTGAGATGAATATACATTCATCATCTACCAGCCCTATCCAGCTGCTTCCTATGCATACAATCAGTTATACCTGACCTACCAACCTCTTACTTTCATTGTACCCTCTACCTCTAATGGTGGACCTACCCTTTCTTCTCCTCTTAGTTTCTTGCACTTCCTATTGTCCCTTCTTTTTCCGTTCTTATTGATTTTGATTGGGCTTCTATACCCAATTATGAGCAAGATAAGTCATTGAGAGAGTGTGGCATATCCTGGGTAGAAAATAACCACAGACGGCCTGATTCTCACTCTTTAGTTCTTGAGGAGGATACAGAGATGGCTGATGCGGATGATTCAGGTGGTGATGATGAGCATGTTGAGGAAGGTGAGTATGGCTTTGATGATGATGGAGATGATGATGATTTCACCCCTATTGTTGATGATGCACCATTTTATGGAGATGAGGACTGCCAACCTTATGAAGATGAGGTTGTTGACATAGATGATGGGTGTTTAGTTCTTAGGTCTATAGAGTGCTCATATTTGTACCTTTTTGTAGACTTTCATGTATTAAACATTTGGGTGTTGTATCTGAGGCTTACTTTTTTTATACTCGTCATTTTTTCTATTTTGTCTTTTTCATCTACAAAGGACATATCTTTTATTGTAATATAATTATATGTACCTTAACTCTATGTTTGGTTATATCTCCTGAGTTTTGGGTATGTTCTTCCATATTTTTATTATGACTTTAGTATGTTTCTTCTCTTTGGTTTTTGGGTTGGTGCTTTCTTATTGTGGTTGATTGTGTCAATTTTGCCTATGGATAAGACCTATACTTTTCAACCCTTATACCTACTCCCTTTTTGATATGACAAAGGGGGAGAAATGAGCTCAGTACATATTGAAGTGTGATCTTTTTTTAGTTAATTCTCTAAAATATCTTGTGACTATATAGAGGACTAAATGGTATATAAGTTCTATGGTTATGCTTTTTGGAGAAACCAACCATACAGGAAAAGGTAAGCATGAATCGAGGGGGAGAAATTGATCTTGTTCATTCATGTATCCCTCTACAATTCACAAGGTAAAGTTTTAAATTCCAAGTCCAATTAAATATGTTGAGGAATGGTTTGTCATCTTCAAAAGGGGGAGAATGTTGACCTAATAGTTACACATTGTCCATATTTGTATGATGACTTAACCATTCCATTCATATGTATCTACTATGTCTAAGATTTATTTTAGGTAATTAGGTACATGAAAAGGATCCATTTAATCAAATCCTATCTAGATCAAAAATAAGCCAAAGTCAATGTAAATTCACTTTTGTGGAAAATGCCCTAAAAGACTTAGGACAAATTTTGTAATCATTTGCATTGATGCCATGACTTCTAATAAGATGAGGTAAAAATTAGGGGAACTTATAGAGAATGTTTAAGAACTCTAATGATAATTTTCAAAATGCATCAAAGGCAGTCTTATCGACTGAGTTTTCCATTCAAAAACTTGACCAACACCTACGATGGGTCTTGGACACTGACAGATTTGACTGAGTTTGTCAGTGGAGTTGTTGAATAGTGCAATCGTCGAGTTATGACAAAGTGGAGTTGTCAAATAGTGCAATCGTCGAGTTATGTCAAATAGTTTAAAAATGCGTCAAATAGAATTCATTCCCAATTACTTCTAGTGGCTAATGGACACCCCTAACTATAAATAGTGGCCCTTGGACTTCATTCCAAGTTTTTCTACCTTGCTCCTAGCTATAGTTGTGACAAAGTGGAATTTTGCATAAGTATGAAGTAGTCATTGTTTTGACCTCATTACACTCACTCATGGTCCCAAATCATTTTTTTGGCTTCATAATCAAAGTTGAGACTCAAATTCGAAATATGGTGATCAATGTGAACTTTATACACATTATAACACCTTCAATTTGATTGATTCATCACTTTGTCCAATGAAGCAAATTGGTCAATCCAACTTCATCTTTTGGCTTTATAACATTTTCTAGATATTCTTCACATATTTTTGAAGCTATGGTCCAAATTTCATGTAATTTGAACATTCCTATGATTTTCTATGAATTTTGGAAGTTTTGCGCTCGAAATCCCCTTTTATTTGCCTTTTCTGACCTTTTCCAGGTCAACAATTCGTGACCTAAGGCAGGGGATGAACCTTGACGCTTGGATCGACTAGCCATGGATCACAACCCTGATCTTGTGGTTAGGATGTCATCCCCTACCTCCCGCTATCAGTAGAGGGGGGGGGGCGAGTGGACGAAGAGCATTTGGCTCGTATGGACGCAATTTTAAAAATCAAAGCTACAGAAAATGCTCACCCCGCCAATTCAAACTCAACGAGCCTACATTTGACTTCGTTTAAAGTGTTATAACACCATCATATCAATATCCTCACCTCCTCTTCTCTTTCTGATGGCTATGGCTGCAACCAAGGCTTGTCTAGCCCTAAAACCCTAGCTCCAACTCTATAAAAAGGGTCCCTCTTGCTCGCCAACACCACAGAACACCATCCTTGCTCTTTGTTCCATCCTTGGGCAGCCTAATTCTCTCCCCATTCTCCTTTTGTTCATTTTCACTTCCACCCTACCCAAATTGGGAATTCATCCTACACACCGCCTCTTCCCAAGTTCTAGCTCCCATTCAACTCACAACTTGCAGGCGAACTTAGACGATCACCTCGCTACCGCCAATACAACTCCCTGCTCTCGAAGCTCCTCCACACCAGTGAGGTCATCTGCCAAGCTTCTAGCTCATGAAAGGCCTACATGGGAGGGGAAAGAGTACCCAAACCACTGGTTTAGTGGAGGAAGGCCCCAGTCCAAAGGACCCATCTGAACCACAATTGAACTGAGAAATCAAGATGGGAACCAACCAATTAGAGATGAACCAGACCATTATTTATGCTAGCCAACTCACCGTGTGGCACAATCTGGACCACTCATCTTGAATTGAATGTTCGTGGATTTTCACTATTTAAGGAGCATACTCAAAGGTTTTACCTATTACTTTATTCATTTGTACTCTAAGTCTTCAGTGAAAGGTATGCTATTATATCTCCTCTTTGGTTGTATTGAAGATACATTTTATGTATCTCTTTATTGTATACTTGGATATATAACTTGATTGAGCTATTGTTCCCTATGATTAGTCTTCCATTTTTCCCTATATTATATTTTGAGAAAAACTTGAGAACGTAAATGATATTTCCCACTATGACTGCCCTTATATTGATATCGATGATGACGTTGATAATGTTGATAATGTTGAAATTGAGTGTGAGCGACCTGCTGATTTAGAGGTGCTACTTGTACATTGGCCTCCTACCTCAAATGGAGAGAAGGAGCCTAGTGACATCCCCCATCATGTTGGGGCGATGAGTCACACAAAATATATAAGCATGCTTCTCGATTACAACATAATAGGAACTCGTAATAAAAAGTGAATTGTTTGAAATAACATATTGTCGAATAAATTTTGGATTTGGAAAACTGATTATTATACTTTTGTTGAATATAAATCCTTTTAAGCATACAATTTTTCTATAAACCATTTCACTTGATTTTGATAGCGTACCGTGCAATTTCATGATTATGTCTCGATTTTCTTGATTTTAGGTAAAATAAATGAAACTCTGACTAAGATTGCTTCCACACTCCACATACTCTGATGACAAGAATAAATCGGTTGTATCCCCTATATTGGGTTTTGCTCTTTAAATATCTAGTTTTTGAGTTATTATTTTCTTATTGTATATGACAGTGTGTTAGATCATTTTAGGCCAATCAAGGATGGGCACTTCAATCCCTTTACCACTGTCTAGGTAGTGGGATTAGGATTGGGGTAATAATGGTTCCATGACAGTTGGTATCAGAGCATACACACTCCAATATACCTAAAGTAAATAATTTATTGAGTCTCTTGAACCCTGGGAACCCTAAAGTCCATATTGGTGAAAATTGAGGTGTCTAGGCTCGGGGTTCTAGCTTAATTTCTCCTATTTATCTTCATGGTGGATGAGATCCCCCAATCTACCTGGCCTTAATTGATCCAGAACTGGACCTAAAGGTTCTCTTGTCAAACCCTAGAGTTTCTTCTAGCATATCATGTCTTCTTTAAGAACTATCCTAAGCCACCCATGTAGATTAGGTAGTCTTCTCATGTTCTCATGTGGTCCTTTCTTATGACCTTTTACCACATGATGACTCAATTATGGGTAGCTTATGCACGGGAAAAATGGATATCACTAAATTTTGAAAGTTAATACCATGATCTGACCTTAATTTGAAAACTCAATTTTGATCGATGAATCTTGAAATAAAATACTCATGTATGAATCCTAATATCATGCAGACTCAATTTAGCTAAAACTTGACTACATGTTTGAGGTAAATGACAAAAATTATGATATGGTGAAATAAGGATGAATTATACCTTATACCTCATTGTTGATGAGGTCTCTATTTGATTTATATCCATGTCGCACTATTGTTGATTAAACGTCAAGAATAGTTAAGCAAACGTTTTCCCTATTTTGTACACATCATGATTATTCCATCAAATTATTAATCTTAATGACTCACAAAATCATGATGTAAGACTATGATGCAAAAAGTAGTTTTCCTATTTACTATTGATGCCTTTTGCAATCTCGATTTGATATGATGATTATGTGCCAAGATGTAGCACTATATGCTCTAATTCCTCGAATGCCAAATTCAAATCCTTGATTTCCAAATTATATCACTACCTTGATCATGAAAGGAAAAGAATGCAAATATTAACTTGACTTTGTAAAATCTTGACATTATTGCCCTATTATGATCTTGAATTTTGAACTCATGTCCTTATGCAATATGATTTAACAATTGATACTCTCCCTATTTGTATAAGCTCAATGAAAAATGACTAATATGCTAGATTAGGGTGGTAGTTGACTCATGACTCCCCTAACCTAGGTCACATCCCTATTTTGACTACCACTTAATTTCTGTATTGTTGATTATTTAGAGTTTGGGAAGGTATAACCTTTCACTCGATTTGGAATTGGTTGACCTAAGCCTAATAGGTAAAATCCATGGTTGATACTCGATCTTGAATATTGATTTAATAATGAGCTTGATATATGACAATGTTGACTATAGCTTGTGGTTGACTTTGTAGATAGACCTTGGTCTAGATCATTCATCAACCTTGGATACCATGATACTGAAATCTTGATATGTTGCTCGAATATTGCTTGAATATTGTTGCTCAAAAATGAATATAGATGAGTGATCTATGCTAAGGTCTAAATAGGAATATAAACCCTAGCTTTGGAATATTTATACATATGATATTGATGTCTAAACTTCAACTCTTGATATTGATGTACAAACTCTTGAAACATGATATGGATCTTGAGACCACACTTGATATATAAATAGTGACTCTCATAATCCCAAAATTTTGAAATTGTGAAATGATGACTATTTTGACCCTCTCAATTCATGACTTAGGGTTCAGCTCTCACTAGGACTAGGGTGGGAACTCCCATTGATTTTAAACTCGAAATCATGATATTGAGAGTATGATCTTGCCTCAAAATATTGAAATATGAAATCTCAAATCATGGATGTATAACCCCACCTAGGTCAATGTAGAAGCTACGATCTAGAGATATTGGATTGAAAGTCACCTTGTACACTTGACTCAAGAACTCTATTTGTTTGATCTCTCGAAATTTGTGACCAATAGGATGCTTTCCATATTTGTGACTAATATGATGACTTTGAACAATATATGCATTGCCCTGGATACTCAATTGCTCGATGATGAAATGGTGTTAGTACCAAGTTGATCATGATATAGAACATGGAATCCCAATTATAATGATTGTACTACTTGAACTTTGAGGACATGATTTTTATTATATAGTTGAGGACTTTCCAGTATTTGAGGATACAACCTATATTTTGATGATCCCAATTTTGAGGATGTTTTCAAATTTTGGGGACAATTTCTTTTTAAGGAGGGAAGGATGTGACAAAGTTGAATTTTGCATAAGTACAAAGTAATTACTCTTTTAACCTCATTATACTCACTCATGGTCCCAAATCATTTTTCTTGGCTTCATAACCAACGTTGGGACTCAAATTCAATATATGGTGATCAATGTGAACTTTAGACACATTATAACGCCTTAAATTTGATTAATTCATCACTTTGTCCAAAGAAGCAAATTGGTAATCCCACTTCATATTTTCTCTTTCAAACTTTTTCTATATATTCTCCACATATTTTTGAATCTATGATCCAAATTTCATGTCATTTGGACATTCCTACAATTTTCTATGAATTTTGGAAGTTCTATGCTCAAAATTCCCTTTTATTTGGCTTTTCTGACCTTTTCAAAGTCAGTAATCCGCGGCCTAAGGCAGGGGTTGAAACTCGGCCCTTGGATCATCTAGCCATAGATTACAGCCCCATTCCTACGGTCAGGAGGTCTTCTCCTACCTCCCACAATCAGCGGAGGGGGGGGGGGGAGTGGCCGAAGAGCATTTGGCTCGTATTAATGCAATTTCAAATATCAAAGAAACCAAAAATGCTCACCCCACCAATTCGAACACAACGAGCCTAGATTTGACTATGTTTAAAGTGTTGTAATGTCATCACAGCAAGCTCCTTGCCTCCTCTTCTCTTTCTGGAAGCTGTGGCTACAACCAAGGCTTGCCTAGCCCTAAAACCCTAGCCCCATCGCTATAAAAGGGTCCCTCATGCTCACCAACACCACACCAAGTTACAAACACCATCCTTACTCTCTCTTTTAGTCTTGGGTGGCCTAATTCTCTCCCCATTATACTTTTTTTTGTTTGTGCCACCACCCTACCCAAATTGGGCGTTCATCCTACACACCTCCTCACCCCAAGTTCTAGATCCCATTCAAATCGTGGCTTGGAGGCGAACTCAGATGGCCACCTTACTGCTACCAATGGAGCTCCCTGCTCTCAAAGCTCCTCCACATTGGCAAGGTCCTCTACCAAGCTTCTGTCTCACACAAGGCCTATGCAAGAGGGGAAAGAGTCCCCGAACTACCGGTTCAGTGGAGGAAGGCCGCTCTCTAAAGGACCCATCCAAACTGCAATTGAACTGAGAAATCAAGAAGGGAACCGACCAATTAGAGATGAACCAAACACAGCTAATCTAGCCACCTCACCGCATGGCACAATTTGGACCACTCATCTTGAATCGAACGGTCATGGATTTTCACTATTTAAGGATCTGACTCGAAGGATTGCCCTATTACTTGATTGATTTGTTATCTAAGTCTTCAATGAAAGGTACGCTATTATATCTCCTCTTTGGTAGTATTTAAGATATTTTTTATGTATCTCTTGACTGTATACTTGGCTATATAACTTGATTGAGCTACTGTTCCCTATTATTAGTCTTTCATTTTCCCTATATTATATTTTGAGAAAAACATGAGAACATAAATGATATTGCCCATTATGACTACCCGTAAATTGATATTGATGATGATGTTGATAATGTTGACATTGAGTACGAGCGACCTCCTCATTTGGAGGTGGGACCTATACATTGGCCTCCTACCTCATATGGAGAGATGGAGCCTAGTGATATCCCCCATCCTGTAGGGGCAATGAGTCACATAAAATATATAAGCATGCTTCTCGATTACATCATAATGGGAACTCATAATAAAAAGTGAATTGTTTGAAATAAACATCTTGTCGAATAAATGTTGGATTTGGAAAATTGATTGTTATACTTTTCTTGAATATAAGTCCTTCCAAATATACTCTTTTTCTATAAACTATTCTACTTGATTTTAATATGGACCGTGCAATTGCATGATTGTGTCTCGATTTTCTTGATTTTAGGTAAAATAAATGGAACACTGACTAAGATCCCTTCCACACTCCACATACTATGATGACAAGGATAAATCGGCTATCTCTCCTATATTGGGTTAGTTTGTTCTTTAAATATCCAATTTTTGAGTTATTATTTTCTTATTGTATATGCCAGTGTGTTAGATCCTTTTAGGACACTTAGGGATGGTTGATTCAATCCCTTTACCACTGTCTAGGAAGTTGGATTGGGATTGGGGTAAGAATGGTTCCGTGACAAAAGTTGAGTGTGATTCTCCACATAGAGCACCTTTCTCTCTCTTGGTTACTAATCAAATGTCATTATAAGTGAGATAGGCTTTGTGTGATAGAGGTACTCCATTGTACTATTGTAAAGATCTCAAATCTTCCCTCTCCCTATCCCTTTCTCAAGAGCAAAGTTGGTGAAAGCATATACAAGTTGAAGGAGAAGATGAAAGCTAAAGATCCTTGAGAAGAGTGGGTGATTCTTTAAAGGCGGAAGACTTGTTGCAAGAATCCTTGGATAGGGTTTCCAGCTCGTTGCAAAAGTGGGTAAGTCCTTGAATAGGTTGAAGACTCTTGCTACAAGGATAGGTAAGACCTTGTAAGGTTTATTCACTCCTTTTGGTCCTGAATAACAAGGATAGGTATCCTTTCCCTACAAAAGGAATGTCCGATTGTATGTCTTATAATCTAATATAAGTACGCACTGGTTTCAAAAACCTAGGGATTGACCTCTCTAGGTAGTGGAAGTACACTCTCCTAGTTGTGAATTTGGAATCACTCTACACATCTTGTTCTTGATCTCTTTCAATCTCTCTAATCCTTTCTATATATGTTTAGTTGCACATCAAATTCCATATTTGCAATCCTATTTCTTGAAGTTATTTGAATGTCTAATGAATTTTTTCTAAGTGCTTTTTTTCTCTATTCATCCCCTCTAGAGCCCTTTGATCTAACACAAAGAACAAATGGGTCATGATTTCTTCATTAATTTCATAGATTGCACATCGTGAAACCAAATGGAAACCAAACTTCTTTAGAATGTCAATGGTTGATATCCTATTCAAAAAGCATTTCCACCAAACAAAAGAGCATTTCCTAAGGATCCCATAAGATTAAATCCATATTCCCCAAGGTACCGGAGGGTAAATGGCTCTGCTAATGATCCATCCATCTCAGAGATGAAAGAAAAATTTCCCATTAAAAAACAAAGAATACCTACTTCCAATAGGAGAATGAATGGAGTAGAAAATGGATCTAAGTGCCTCAACACCCCTAATATCATGTATAGACCCAGAATTCCCATTGATAATAACATTCAACTTGCAATTGATGCCCTTATCAAGACAATACATTAGTTTAATATCAACTAGGTCAAACAACTTCTAACCCCTAGGAATCCATGGGTCACTCCATAGAAAAAAAGGTATTACCATCACGAAAAGAAACATGTATATGACTAAGAAAAACTCTATTTTTACTCAGAAGCTTTTTCTAAGGTGAAGAAGCATTATGACCCGCGTTGACTAACTAAATGGAATCGTATTTGAGGTATATACCATGCAACCATTTGACCCAGAGGAAATTTTATCATTAGCTATGTCCCATAGGTTTTTGAGTAGAGAAGCATCAGATCATTCCCTGATAGGACAATTTCCCGAACCTTCCTCAACCTGGGGCCTACAAATGTCAGTGCCATTCCAAATAAAAATTTCACATCATCTTTTCAAGGTCGTTGATGATTGATTTAGTTAAAGGGAAGGTTGAGGACTAGAAAATGTTGTAAGTAGTTTGAGTTGAAATAACAAGCTCGACTCTACCAGCAACGGAGAGGAGTGTACTCTTCCATGATTTAAGTTTGCTTCTAACTTCATCAAGAATGAGAAAATACATGTTCTTTGTGAGTTTACCAGTCAAAAGGGGGAGACCCAAATAACGGACAGGAACATCACATGCAGATATATTCAAAGAAATTCAAGGTGAGTAACATAACATGATTTACTCAAAAAGAGCTAGCTTTTCTAATTATTTAGCTTCAGACCAGAAACTTCATGGAACTCCTTAAGAATGAAACTTATAGCTTCTACATTTTTCTTATCAGTTTTGGTGAAGAGTATAAGATCATCTATGAAAATTATATGAGAGACTCCTTTATCAACAAACATATAAAATGGATCTATAAGCTTGCTAGACATGGCTACCTCACTGATTGAAGAGAACCCCTACATTACAAAGACAAGTAAATATGGTGACAAGGGTCTCCCTTCCTGACTCCAATTTTGGCATGAAAGGGAATTGTAGGGGAACCATTTGTGAAAACCTATAAAGAAGAAGAATTCAAACATGACTCCCATCCCAACGAACAAGAGGGGAACCACATTTTCATCATAATGGAAAGGATATAATCTCATCTTATATTCTCCAAAGCCTTTCAATAAAGGAATTGATAATCTCATTCACAAGATAGATAACATCACCAATTGATCTACCTTGAATAAAGGCAACCTTCCTGCGATCAATAAGATACCCAAGAACACTCTTCAATCTATTTGCCAAAATCTTCAAGATGACTTTGTAAATTAAGTTGCAGAGGGAAATCGGCCTGAAATCCTTGATATTGAAAGCATTTGAAACTTTATGGATTAATGTGATGAAGGTAAAATTATATCCTTTAAGAAGTTTCCCACTACCAAAGAAATTTAAAACTGTAGTAGAAATATTAGGACCAATGATATGCCAACATTTCTGATTGAACACATAATTATATCCATCAAGGCCAGGGGCCTTCTCATCACTAAAATTTTTGATAACCAGATCCACCTCCTCTTTAGTCATTCATCTTTTAAGCATGTCAATTTTATCATTGGCGAGGCAATGTAAATTCTAGTTTGTGTTCCTTTCAACCTAGTTATCACTAGCAAAATTGAAAATGACTTTATAATAATTCATAATGTTTTCCTCAATGATGCCCATATCATAAGTAGTTTGACCATCAATAGAGAAGGAATTATTACTATTCCTTTTCTTCCTTGTTTTGAGAAAGGCATAGAATAAGTAGAATCCTATCACTAGGTTTGATCCACTAAAATCTTGATTTTTGTCTTAAGAAAACTTCCTCTTCTTCTTTGAGTTTGGTAATATTTTTCCTCGTAGAAACCAACTTCAGCTGAAGCTTGTTGACCTAGCAGTTGTACATTCTCCATATTTTGATAATGACCTAACCATTCCATTCATATGTATCTAATATGAATATTTAATAGTGATTTTAGGTATTAGGTACTAGAAAAGGATCATTGAAATCAAGTTCAAACTTCATGCAATACAAGACAAAGTCAATGCAAATGCACTTTTGTGGAAATAGCCCTAAATGATTAGGACAATTTTTATAATCATTTCAATTGAGGTTATGATTTGTAATTAAGATGATAAAAAATTAGGAGCACTTAATTTAAACGTTTAAGCACTTTAACAATGATATCTAAAATTCACCACAGAGATCTTGTTCGGTCTAGTTTCATCCTTGATAAACTTGACCAACAGACTTGATAGATTTGGGGAATTTCTTGGTTTGTTCAAGTATTCCCAATATTAAACTCAAGTTACACCCTACACAGTCAAAACAAATTTAAGCCGTCAACCAAGTTTCATCCAGGATAAACTCTATTGATGCTTTAAATTTTCTTTGCCGCGTAGTGTAATCAATCGAGTTACCTTTATTGAAACTCGATTGGTGGCACTATATGGAATTTGCAAAAAAAGTGATTCTAGTTGCTTGTGCATTGTAAAAATCAAAAATATATCCATTGCAACACCCCAAATGATGAAAATTCAATCCCAAGTACTTCTAGTGGCTGGTGGACATCCTCAACTACAAATAGGACACCTTACGCTTCATTTTAAGTTTTCTCCTTCATGCTATCCAAGCATCCTAGATATAGTTGAGTGCATTTTGTCTACTATAGCCTCCATCTCTCTCTTGCTTACAAATCCAAACTTCCATATCAAGGAGATACTATATGTGTGAGAGAGATACTTCATTGTAATCTTGTAAAGCTCTCAAATTTCTCTTTCCCCAACCATTTTCCTCAAGCAATGTTGGTGAAAGCTTCTCCAAGTTGAAGGAGAAGGTGAAGGTTGGAGTTCTGTGAGAAGAGTGGGTAATTCCTTCAAGGAAGAAGACTTTTTGCAAGAATAGGATCTCCATGGTGTAGGATTCCAACTCCTTGCAAAAGTGGGTAAGACTTTGTAGAGGTTGAAGCCTCTTGCTCGAAGGATAGGTAAGACCTTTTAAGGTATGTTGGGTCATTTTGGTCCTTAAAAATGAAGGGTAGCTATCATTTCCCTGTAAATAAAAGGTCTTAGTGTATGTCTTATAATGGAACATAAGTATGCAATGGTTGCAAAATCCTAGGGTGTGATCTCTCTAGGTAGCGGACTGACTTTCTCCTAGTTTGGAGATTGGAACTACTCTACATAGCTTTTTCGTGATCTCATTCAATATCTCTCATCCTTGCTATTTATGCTTAGTTAAACATCAAATTACATGTTTGAAATCCTACTTTTTAAAGTAATTTGAAGGTCTAATTAATTTGGTTTAAGTGCTTTTTAACTATATTCACCCCCCTCTCGAGCCTTTTGATCCAACAAGTGGTATCATAGCTACAGTCTTCTCGGACAAGATCTCTCATGAGATGAGGAGATGGACGATAACTTCTTAGGTCCTCTCAACTTGGAGAGTGGTTTCTCTATGAGGCCTCTAATCTTCGACTAAATGCAAAAGCCATAAGCATCATTTATGCAACCCTCACTCCTTTTGAGTTCAATTAGATATCTTCTTGGAATACAACCCATGAGATATGGAACAAACTTTTCATCACTTATGAAGGGACCATGCAAGTCAAGGAGTTCATGATCTATATGCTCAAAGGTTTCCTTGAGAAATTCAAGATGGGAAAGACGGAGAGAGTGTCTAAGGTGTACTCAAGACTCAACACCATAGTCCATGGACTTGCTTCTTTTGGCCATCCTATGGATTAAGGCACCGTCAACTCCAAGATCCTTAGGTTTCTTCCCAAAAGGTGGGAATCAAAGGTGACTTCTATTATAGAAATAAGAAATCTTGGTGGCATTGCCACCGAAGACCTCATTGGCAAACTTCCAGCCAATGAGCCTATACTTGAAAAGAAAGAGGAAGATGTGAGGAAAGAAGAGAAAGAGTCAAAGAAAATGAAGGGTGATGCATTCAAATCTCAAATGGAAGCAATTGTTCTTTAACAACAACTTGTGTGTCAACCTACCCCCTCCTTCCTCGAGTGAAGATGAAGCCCCTAGTGGTCATGAAGCTAACTTCTCCAAAGGGAAGAACTTCAAGGGAAAACCCTCCTCATCCTCTACTCCAAGGTTCTATGAATGTCGCCAAAAAGTACACTACAAGAATGATTTCCCCAAGGCAAAGAAGTCCTACTACAAGAGTAACTCCAAGAAGAAGGACTACAAGAAGGATGGAAAGTATAAGTGGAAGTACAAGAAAGAAAGAATAAGCAAAGATGTTGCCCGTACCACAAGGTGGAGTCTTCTTTTATTGATTCCAACTTCAACAAGGGTGAATGCAACTTTGTTATCATGTCCTCAACTAGTGATGAAATATGTGAGGTAAGTGAGGTAAGTTTAAATGAACTATCTAAAAAATCCCTCATTGATATTCTTAAAGCTTCTCGCTCTTATTATCATAGATTCAAATCAAAAAAGAGGTTAGGGAAAATTATGTATGACTTGTAATCTAAGATTGATTTTCTTAAGAAAAATGAGAAAGTTCAGCTTAATAGTATTGGTTCTTTATGAGGGTAGTTTCTTGACCTTGAACTCCATACAATGCAGTTGAAGTAGAGAATGGTATTTACCTTCAGAACATCAGTAGTCTTAAGGATGAAAACATAATTTTCCTTGATGAGCTTGTCTTAATTAGAATTGAAAATGATAGACTTGTTACTAAGTTTAATGATCTTAGACATTCTTGTGATGTTGTTAAAGATGAAAACATGATCTATATTGATGGGATTATCATGCTTAGAATTGAAAATTCTATATATCTTTCTCAAATTAATGATCTTACTTCTATACCTTCATTTCCTAGTATTGAAGTAGCTAGCATTACTCTTGAGAGAGATTCTTATCATACTAACGCCCTCTATTTAGAGGCTGACCTACTTCATGCTCAAGATGGTTTAGTTAGTCTTTCTTCTACTGAAATTACTCATAGTGATGATAATCACAACCTTAGAGCCTCCTTGAAAATTTTCTTCAAAGGGAAGTTCTAGATCACTCTACCAAACATAGTGGTAAAAGTGGTTTGCGATATGAGGGTGCTCCAAAGAGCAAGGGCAAGGGTTAGAAAAAGAGCAAGGGACCTCCTATCTTCCATGGAGAGTCATCCAGCTCTAAGAACCCTATGGTTTGTGCACATTGCAAGGGTTATGATCATTATTCTACTTATTGTCCTTATAAGGAAAAGGGGACCAGCCCAAAGATGAATTGGGTACCCAAGATAACTCTAGATTGCAAGGTTTGAGTTGGCCACCAACATCTTCTTTTCTTATAGGTAAAAGGATAATGGATTGTTGATAGTGGTTGCTCCAAGCATATGACAGATGAAATAACCCACTTCAACAACTTCACAAAGTAGAGAGGAGGATTGGTGACTTTTTGTGACAACACCAAAGGTTATGTGATAGATGAGGGTGATGTGGGTGATTCACTATGCATCAAGAATGTTCTTATTGTGGATATCCTACATCAGAATTTAATCAATGTTAGACAATTATGTGATAATGATTATTTGTATTATTTACTTCACTTGAATGCTTGCTTCTACATTCCCTCTCCTACAATGTTATTTATAAGGGAACTATAAAAGGATATATTTATGTTATTGTTCTTGATTCTCATAATCCTATTCTTAGTAGATGCCTAATTTTTTATAAGTGTGATATATATTTGTGGCACCGTAGTCTTGGTCATGCAAATATACATCAATTAAAGAAGTTGAGAAAAGCATAATTAGTGAAGGATCTTCCTAAATGGAATCTAAGAAGGATGAGGAATGTAGACCTTACACACAAGGAAAGCAAACCAAATCCTCCTTTAAATCAAAAGGTGACCTTATTACCAAGAGAGCTTTTGAACATCTCCATATTGATTTATTTGGAGCTATGGAAAGTCAATCACTTCATGGTAGCAAGTATTTCCTCATAATTCTCTACAATTTTTCTCACTATACTTCGACCTTCTTATTAGTTTCAAAAACTTATACTCTCAATGTTTTATCTACGTTTTGTAAATGAGTTGCAAATAAATCTTCTTGCTAGATCATCTCTATCCACGATGACCATTGGGGAGAATTTGAAAATGAGATGTTTGAAAGGTTCTGTGAGGAATTTGGTTACATGTACAACTTTTCTTCCTCTGGTACAACTCAACAAAATGGGGTTGTATAGAGAAAGAATAGGTCACTACAAGAAATTGCTAGAACCACACTTCTAGAGTTGATACTCCAAAGAAGTTTTGGGTTGAAGTTGTTAGCACCTCATGTTTTCTTTAAAATCAAGTTTTCACTCATCCATCTTTAGAGAAAACCCCGTATGAGTTATGGCATGGTAAGAAGCCCTCTATTGATTTCTTTCATGTTTTTGGTGTATTTTGTTTTAAACAACAAGGAATCTCTTGATAAGTTTGATGTGAAATTGTACAAGGCTTTCTTTCTCGTCTATAGCAGTACTAGAAAAGTAGACCGAGTGTTTAACATTGAACTCTTTAAAGTAGAGGAATCTATCAATGTTAATTTTTTTCAAACTAAGCACTCTATTTCCAAGAATATTGTAAATGATGCTGTTGTAGATGAGGTAATTCCTCACTTGAAAGAGCTCAACATCGTTAAAAAGGGAAAAGAGGTGATAGTAGATGAAGAAGAAAAAAAGAACAAAAGAAGAATCCAACTCAAAAATTTGCTAAAGCTCATCCTAAAGAGTTCATCATAGGTAATCCTTTTGATAGGTTGAAGACACGGGCTGCATTCAACAACAAACAAGTCGACAATGCCTTCATGTCACAGCTTGAGCCAAATAGTGTTAAAGAAGCTCTCAAGGATGATGAATGGATCCTAGCTATGCAAGAGGAGTTAGAGTAGTTTGAAATGAACAAAGTCTGGACCTTAGTACTAAGACCAAATGATAGAAAGATCATTGGTACCAAGTGGCTCTACCAAAAAAAGCTATATGAAAGTGGTAAAGTGGAAAGGAACAAAGTAACGTTAGTTGCATGAAACTGATGCTCATATTGCTAGATTTGAATCCATTAGAATGTAACTTACCTTTGCTAGCTATAATAATTTCTTATTATATCAAATGGATTTTAAAAGAGAATTTTTGAATAGTATAATAGAGGAGGAAGTCTATGTAGCTCAATAACCTGGCTTTGAACATGATAAGCTTTGCTACCATGTTTATTTGTTACAAAAAGCTCTCTATGGACTCAAACAAGCTCGTAGAGATTGGTATGAACATTTAAAGAACATTTTTCTATACAATGGCTATATCATGAGAAAAGGTGATTCTACCCTCTTTGTTAAATACACTTCTAGAAATTTCTTAATCATTCAAATATATGTTGATGATATAATTTTTGGTGGAATTGATCTTGATCTTTGCAAGGAGTTTAGTTCTCTAATGTAGATTGAGTTCAAGATGAGTATGATGGGGATCTTACTTTCTTTGTTGGATTTCAAATCAAGAAAACAAACGAAGGAAACTTCATCAACCAAGGCCAGTCTACAAGTGAACTCTTGAAGTGGTATAGAATGGAGAACACCAAGCTGATGGACACCCCCATGTCAAACACCACCAAACTTGATAGATATGAGGAAGACGAGAAGGTAGATGAGAAGATCTATAGAGGTGTCAGTGGTAGATTACTTTACTTAACTACCTCTATACCTAATATCATGTTTAGTGCTGGCTTCTGTGCCATATTTCAATCAAGCTCTAGAAAATCCCATCTTATAGCAATAAAGAGGATTTTGAGGTACCTATCCAAAACACAAAATTTAGGACTATGGTATCCCAAGTCAAGGGACTTTACTCTTAATGCTTATAGTGATGCGGAATATGTAGTATGCTTAATTGATAGAAAGTGAACAACTGGCACTTCCTTCCTCCTAGGACCACTCTTAGTCTCTTGCTTCTCTATGAAACAAAGAATAATGCCTCTTTAAACTATTCGAGGTTGAATACATTGCAGCTAGGAGTTTTTGTACCCAAGTGCTATGGATGAAGCATATGCTCCAAGACATTAACATTCATTTTGATGCTTCTCCTATCTACTATGATAATACTAGTGCAATCAATCTTTCTTACAATCCTATATTTCATAGTAGATCGAAACATATGAAGTTCCTCCACCACTTCGTTTGTGACCACATTGCCAAAAAGGATTTTTATATCACGCATGTGGACACGGAAAATCAACTTACATACATTTTCACAAAACCTCTAGCTAGAGAGAAATGACCTTTATTAAATTGAAATTTCTTATTACTGCTCTTGATGATATTAACATACCTTCTATCTAGATGTTCTCATACATCTCTTAATTGATTGTACTATATTTGCCTTTTCTTATGCCTTGTTTTGCTTATTTTTGGCTATTTTTTTCAAACACATGTTTTACTGCAAAATAGTATCCAATGATGAGTGGAATGTGCCTAAATATGTTCACAACACATGATAGACTAGAAAAATAAATTTATATAGCACTCTAGTGACCTAGAACTAAATTTCTTATCTTTTGGACATACTAATCTATCAGCTGAGTTTGTTCTAGGAGAAACTAGACCGACAATAGGCTAAGGATTGAACAAAACTACAATGTCGATTGAGTTTCCCAAACCTTAACTCTATGGATGTCATGGTTGGGTGGAATATATATAGCCATTCGACTAACTTTACTCCCTCTCAACTGGATCAAAGTCGACTGATTACCCCTTTTTCTTATTTGTCCTTAAAACTTAGGGCTAAATAAACCTCTCCCATACCTTTTCTAGACCTATATCACCTTCCCTAGCTCTCCCAACCTTAACCTAGTTCTTTAGGCAGCCTAAAACTCTTTTCATCACCTTCATTTTGTTTCCTTTTCATCTTCTTCAATATCAATGGCTTCAAACTGACACAAACACATTGGAGAATATGGAGTACCCTCATCCTCCACTTCTCCTAGTCATGTTTCTTTTGATGGAACCTCATTCATCTACACTCAAGCTATCAATAGGTATAAGGAGATTCTTCCTAGAAATATTTTTCCTTTCGTGCATTACTTGAAACGCATAGTGTCTTGATGAAGGAAGTTGTTGTTGTTTTCAAAACTCACCACCTGAGTGCACTTTGTGTAGAGAGATTTTGTTATACTAATTCTATTTGTAGAACAAAAGTTGTCCATGAATTCCATGCTAGTCTCACATAGAACTGTACTACCTTTGTGCCACCCCCTAAGTAACAAGTGATCCTAACCTCCATGATTGTCGGTACCAACATTACCATCTCTAAGGATTCCTTGAATTCCTACTTCAATGTACTGACATCACATACACATGATTGACCTCCTATCACTAGATTGTTGACCTACTTGACCCTAATAAGCTCTACAAATGTTTTAATCCTGGGCTTACACTACCGGACATCCACAAGTTTTCAAAAAAACATGATCTGCCCTATAGGAAGAAGTCCATCCTTCCTTATTCTTCTTCCCTCAAAATCAAGACTCAACTCATTGCATTAGTAGTCAACTGTATTATCTACACAAAGAAAAACTAAATGGATATTGTAATTGTTGTGTTAATGTACTATCTCCTAAATGATGTCAGAGTCAAATGGGCTTGTTACATTATTTACCACATGACCTATTTTGACTCAGGGAAGAAGACCAGTTGTTCCCATCCACCCTATCCCAACTTGATTTGTGGTGTATTTTCTCACCATTCTGAGAAATCACTTTTCCATGATCTTGTCTACAAAGCTAGTAGGAAAGGTGTTTATATCATTGAAACTACTATCAAGAAGTCCTTTCATCCTATCTCCTCTACCACACATGGTGCTTCCACCTCCACTCATGCCCCTCCTACTCCTAGACTCAATCATGTGTCATTCTCATTTCCAATAAAAGCCTAATGGGATACATGATAAACGAGCATGCATACAACATCCAGGTTTAGGACCACATCATCAAAATCTAGTTCAATTCATGTCTAACATGAATTTATCCTACACCCATCCCTATCCCTCCTACTAGCCCTACCCAAGTGTTGATTATGCTACCTATGCATACAATTAGTCCTACCCTGACCACCACCATGCTTCTTATGATGTACCTCCTACCTCTAATGATGGACCTACCCCTACTACCTCTCAAACTCTTTATCTTCTAGTTGGCCCTACTACCACATTGGTTGCTAGCTTTGATGGGGTTTCTACACCCAACTTTGAGAAAGGAAATGTCATAGATACACATGTGGTATGTCTTGGGATGAGCAACATGCCAAGTTGCATGCCACTTGCTCTTTGATACCTACATAGGATCAAGATAGAACAAATGAGGATGTTGAGGATGATGAGGCTAATGGTGATGAGGCAGACGATGAGGATGGTGATGATTGCATTGATGATGGGGATTATGGTGACTCTACACCTGCTGGCCTAGGTGCACCTTCAGATGGAGATGAGGACTACTAGCCAGATGATGATGATGATCATGATGATGAGGCCATTGACATAGATTCCTTATATTTTTAGTTCTTAGACTATAGGGTGCTCGTATATATCTCTTTCCTGCACTATCATGAACAGATAATTTGGGCACTGTATCTGAGGCATACTATTTTCATTTCTCATTGTTTTTGTTATTTTGTAGTTTTCATCTAGAGAGGACATATCTGGTGTTGTAATCTGATTATATGTACCTTAATTCTATGCTTGGATTTATCTTATGAGTTCTTGGTATGTGCTTCCATATTTGATTATGCATCTAGCATGCTTGTTCTCTCTAAGTTTTCTATTTTGGTGCTTCCTATGGTGGTTACTTGGGTAGCTTGTTCCGGTCGATAAGACTTGTGTTTCATATTTCTTCTACCTCCTATGTGTTTTCTATGACAAAGGGGGAGAATCGAGCTCAATCATATTATATTGTGATCCTTTTCTAGTCTATTTTTTGAAATATTGTGTGACTTGTAAGGGGACTCAATAATATACATAGTTGATATCAGGGAAATGTGATGATTAGGTTTGTCTTTCTTGGTTCAAGGTACGCCATTACCTCTTACATGGCTTATTATATAATATGCTTGTGTTATATGTGTAGTAAAATACTTGGAATATGATATTGGATGAATTGATTGTTCTTGCTCGATATGTTGCTTGATTTTCCGTACTTATGGCTATGAAATCATGAAACATGATATATCTGTTCCATTATATGAAAGCACTAAATTCTTTGGTAGTATAGTGCTTTGAAGTGACCTAACTCTTTGGTAGTTGGTCAAATTGTACATATGATCTAACTCTTTGGTAGTCTATCATAAAGGCTTTAATCTTGAGCTCCTTGAGCATCAAGAGAATGCATCAAAACCTTCAGTGGTCAATGCATGGATATATAATGGAAAATGAGCTTGAAATATGTGTTCTCTTTTGTTAATGAATATCTTTGTGAAAGTATACACTTTTTCTTATATTTGTTTAATAATTCCAAGTATTAGTTTTATCTTATTTCCAAGATATGATGAGAGGTATATAAAAAGACACATAGGCATACTCAGTACAAAATTCTTGAATGTTATGCTGACGTGTACCACATGTAATCTTTTGTTTAGGTTGTGGACTTATGATCTTGAAGATCCAAGATAGTTGAGAGTTGTATGGTGAGCTGATGTACATGTGGACATGTTGTCTTAAGATCCTATAGTTTAGTGGTAGTACATGTATATGTTCAAGTTTGTTGTTCAATATGTAATATCAAATATTGTAACAATTCATTATGTAATTATATTTTGAATGGTGAATATGTGTTGTATGGTTTATTATTATTCATGTGCATGTGCCTCTGATTGTTTCCGTATGACTTCCTCTGATTTTCTTCTTCTTAGCCTAGTGTGTGTGTTTAAATTGGGATTCTCACTGAGGTAAGGTTTCTATTCAGACATCACACATTAGATTAAGTTTGAGAAAATTTGGGGATGTCATAGGTGGTATTAGAGCATGAACAATAGCAAAGCCTGGCTTTTGCTCATTATACAACAAAAACTAAAGAACCCTGAACTTAAAACAAATCTTGTAGGGTTAGATTAGTCATCTTTTAGAGATTAGATCTGACCTAGCCTCTAGGTTAGCACATAAATGTTCGAGAACTAGGTCTAGACCGGTGCTTGTTTTATACCAAGTCCTTAGATGTTGTTCTTTCCTTATAGTGTAGTGGTATGGGATGTTACACTATTTGGAAATGACATACATCGAGGGAAGAGAAATCCTTGGAATATGGCACTCATTGTCTAGGGTAGCTACACTAGTCTACACCATGTTTTCACCCTTTTCAATAGTTTTCATGACACTGTACTCTCTACTATGTGTGGGACACTCATTTCCGGATTTGGTTTTTTATTCCAATCGGATCATACCTTGATAGTTTTCTCCGACGCTTGTTTTATCAGAGAAAAATTATATCATATTTTATTATATATGTAAGTATTACAAAAATGTGTCCCCACACATGTAAAATGTGTCCCCACACATGTATGAGTAGGAGGTGGTCATGCAATATAAGTGAAAGTGAATGACATTAGTCTAGAAGAGAGGTTAGTTCTAGATTAGATGTCTAGAGCCTTGTTGGAATATATGATAGATGGAATAGATGAAATAAGTTTTGATGATATGATGTAGGTCTTATATAGATGATATAAGATGATTTATGATTATCAATGTTTGTCATCAAGGATTAAGGTTTAATTTTTAGGATTTGAGATAAGTTTGGATTATGCAAGTATATGTGCTTTTCTGAGTTAGGATAGGTTAAGACAAGATGTGAATCACTATGATCCTCAAGCTCTTTTGTGAAGGAGGACCTCTAGTGTTAGGATCAGTTTTAGGGTTAACTCCAGAGAGAGTGAGACCTAGAGGGAGATGGTCAGAGAACCTAAACTCCAAGAAATGAGAATTATGAGATATATGATATGATATGTCCTAAACTAGAATACTCCTGAGTGAATGAATTGAGTTGCTTTATGCATGATTCCAATAGTTTGGTTGAGCCCTAGATGTCCTTGGGAGGACCAAGCCCTAGAGTCTGACAGAGGATTGTTTGTACATGAGAATATGAATATGAGAACCTACCATCTGGGTGAGGGAGAGAAAGAGTCCCAAGACCCTAGAGGAGGTAACTATATTTTAGTTTCTGTGATGCCTCGAGCTCGGGTTGATGATACCTTGAAGGAATCTAGTGGTTGCATATATATAAGAGATTTTTGGGTAAGCATGTCTCAAGGGTAAAAACCTATGAAGAGAATGGCATGGCATGTTTTGGTTTGTTCTTATGTGGCTAGAGCTCATAAAGTAATTACTAGTGCCAATGATTTGATCTGAGAACCCTAGACTAAGAGAGGAAAGATAAAGTTTATGCATATGAGATACTCATTGAGTTGAGTTAGCTCAGAGACACTGATCATAGAACTACCCTCATGATATGGGTCAGGAGAACCTCAATTGGGCTAGTTAAAGTTTTGATATATGTTTGATGAGCCACTTGTATATGATGATTAAGCACAACCTTAGTATAAAGTCTATATGAATGTGATTTGATCTCTAGATGTGAAATACGTATATGACATTTTGGAAACCTAGAGATGGTTTAATAGATATAAATGCATACATGGTTAACCGTATACATGAATAAGGATAATAATTTGATATTGTTGTCTAACCTTGTGATGAAATCACTAATAAATGTTGCAATTTAGTATGAGAAATGAAATAAGATCAAATGAGTGAAACATATTACACGAGGTGTTAATCTTATTATTTAATAAAGATGAAACATATAGCTTGACAATTGGCACAAAGTAATGATTATGACACCTTGATATAACGGGATATCTTTAGTTAACTCCTTTAGAACATGGTAATATGATGTGGGAACCCTAATGCATGGACAAAGATAAGGATGAAACCCTAACATATGAGATATGTCATGACTGAACATGAGTTTCCAAACCCTTTTGAAGGGTTAGTTCACCCTACATGCTTTAATAGCCTCCTAGGAGTGGTACATTTATGTTTTGGCATGATGTTTATGGGAATGTTGTACCTAGAGTAGTGCCCTAGCTGTGTATGAAGACCTTTTGGTTTTTCCTTGGATTATGAGAATGGTTTAATTTTGAGGACAAAAATTCTTTTAAGATGTATATGATGTGATAAAGTGGATTTTTGGCTTAATTTTGAGGACGAAATATATTTTAAGGTGTGTAGGATGTGATGGAGTGGACTTTCAAAATCCCTACATGTCCAATGAAATGAGGAAATTCGTGAAATTTGAGTTATTTTTTAAAGTTACAAGTGCTTTGGTAAAGTTTGGATGGTGATGGATGTTGATATCATGACTAAGATCCCTATATTGAATGCCCTTTGAGGAATTTAGTTGGATGATCAAATAGCTGAATTTTGTCACTAAATTAGTGTACAAGGTGGATTGAGTTGTGAAGAAACTATGGTTAAAATTTTGTGGCAATTGGAGTATCCTAGAGGGACTTTTTGAGGTTTAAAATTTTTAAAATAATGGGTTTAATTGATGATTTATAGACCTAAGTGGTGGCTTGTAATCAGTGTCACACGCCCTGTGTGTTGGTTGGATCTTCATGTTTAGTTATGAGACATAGATATGTGATCTATTAGATGCACTCAACAACCTTTAGAAGCCACAGATTGGCTTAATTGGAGTCAGCTGGCTATAGCCTTTGGATGCGAGATCAAAGGCAGGAGAGGTTTTCACCCTCCTTGTAGTTACAACAAACCTTCCACGAAGACCACGCACATCATGGTACTCATTGGTTGTGGCTTGAGAGTGGGAAAGACATTAGTAGTTATCTATGTCTCAGCCAGAGGAGTTGAAAGACCCCTCATTAGAACTCGCTGGAGCAGAGATGAGATAGTTCCACCTCCCCGCCTCTATTGTTTCTCTATAGTGTGAAGCAGGTTATGCAAGGAGGAGACATATGGAGCTAGAGAGGACATCGAAGGAAAATATACAGAAGGGAAATGAAGCATGGAGTTGAGGTAGTTCACTCTGGATCCCACAAGGAGTTCTATGGAGGTTCTCATGGTTGACGAACCCAGTTTTGGGGAAGAAGAAGACTGAGCTAGGGGGATAATGTAGAGCCTTTCTCACTATTTTCTGAAGTGTCAGTGAAGTTGAGGAAGGTATGGTGTTCCTAATGGAGGACTTTGGTAAAGGTTTGGCTCCATGGAGGCACTATGCCTCTTCTCCTCTACCGCGGAAGACTCCCATGGTGGCAAGCTCCTGGGCGGTAGGGATTGGAGCTGAGGTAGAGAAAAGAAGGAGATGTGTAGATCCCTTTGATCGTGTCGCAGCCTATGGAGGCATTATTAGATGATGAAGAGGATGTGAGCCCTAGATATTCCTTTCCAGAGTAACCTTGTATAGCAGGGTGCGTAGAGAATACAGTCCCGATGGGGACCCTAACTCGCGATTCGCACCAGGGTGTAAAGAAAAGAGACGAACTAGGTCAGACCAGGAATCGGCTGGTCCAAAGTAGCAGACTGAGTTCAGGGGACACAAACTGGCCACTACCAAGCAAGAAGCAACACAACTCTAGTGACCACCTGGTGAGACCTGATTCGTTGAAAAAGGTAATAATCTCATAAAATTGTCATATCTTATATAATTCATAAAAATTAGCTTGTTTATCTAAAAAATACAAATAATATACCAAAATTCTCAAAAAAATATGTAGAATAACACGGAACCATCATATCATTTTTTTATTCTCAAATCATAGTGATATCGTGCAAGATGTATTATACTTAGTTTATGGATAATAAATATCAAACGATGGCCTAAAATTTGATAAAATGTCAGTGAATCCATAATCATGTTTATAATGCATGTGATGTCAGTGATTGTAATGTTCGTGCACAAAATCATGGAATTTTCTTAATGTGGCTAATTAGGTCTAATAATCCTAATTAATGTGCAATAAATACATATATGCTCAATAAATGTTGGAATATTCATTGTAAGCTCATGTAAGTATATGGAACACCATGTTTAATTCTGAGATTATGATGACACACATAATTCATGTTATATGAATATGATCCTTAATACATGGGTTCTAACCTTAATATGAATAATACATGTACCGTAGGGTTAATATGTACACATCATTATGTGAAACATAATTATCAGTTAATGAAGCCCAATTTTGGAACATAACTAGATTATCACATTAGTAATCTAATTCTAACCTTAATATGAATAATACATGTACCGTAGGGTTAATATGTACACATCATTATGTGAAATATAATTATCAGTTAATGAAGCCCAATTTTGGAACATAACTAGATTATCACATTAGTAATCTAATTCTAAGACAAGAATGTAAGTAATTATGTACATATCCTAATGAACTAAGCTAAACCCTAATGAGCATGATTAGGGTTAAGATGAGATGTAAGATGATGATAATCTGATGATAGTACATGGTCATGTCTTAATCAGGTTTGACCAAGGATATAGTTGATATCAGGGATATGTGATGATTAGGTTTGTCTTTCTTGGTTCAAGGTACGCCATTACCTCTTACTTGGCTTATTATATAATATGCTTGTGTTATATGTGTAGTAAAATACTTGGCATATGATATTGGATGAAATGATTGTTTTTTCATGATATGTTGCTTGATTTTCTGTACTTATGGTTGTGAACACATGACACATAATATATCTGTTACTTTATATGAAAGCACTAAACTCTTTGGTAGTATAGTGCTTGGAAGTGACCTAACTCTTTGGTAGTCGGTCACATTGTACATATGATCTAACTCTTTCGTAGTCAAACATAAAGGCCTTAATCTTGAGCTCCTTGAGAGTCAAGAGAATGCATTAAAACCTCTGATGGTTAATGCATGGATATATAATGGAAAATGAGCTTAAAATATGTGTTCTCTTTTGTTAATGAATATCTTTGTGTAAGTATACACTTTTTATTATATTTGTTTAATAATTCCAAGTATTAGTTTTATCTTATTTCCAAGATATGATGAGAGGTATATAAAAAGACACTTAGGCATACTCAGTACAATATTCTTGAATATTATGCTGACATGTACCACATGTAATCTTTTGTTTAGGTTGTGGACTTATGATTTTAAAGATGTATTATAGTCATGAGTTATATGGCGAGCTGATGTACAGGTGGACTTGTTGTCTTAAGATCCTATAGTTTAGTGGTAGCACATGTATATGTATAAGTTTGTTGTTCAATATGTAATATCAAGTGTTGTAACAATTCATTATGTAATTATATGTTGAATTGTGAACATGTGTTGTATGGTTTTATTATTGTTCATGTGCATGTGCTACTGATTGTTTCCTTATGACTTCCTCTGATTTTCTTCTTCTTAACCTAGTGCATGTGTTTAAATTGGGATTCTCATTGAGGTGAGGTTTCAATTTGGACATCACACATTACATTAAGTTTGAGAAAATTCGGGGATCTCACAGACTCTCCCCCTCCAAAAAGTAAAAAGCATATCCACCAAAGCATAAAGTAGCCTCAAGAACACCATTTTCCAAGTCGGGCAACCCTCATGTGTGACATGAGTGACCATATCCCCCTCATACAAAAAGGGGAAGCACCACCATCATAAAGCTACCATAACTCACAAGTTGGGAGAAAAGATCTTTTCCACTAAAAAGTGCTTTTGTGCCTCCATTTTTTCATTGTAGCTACATTAGGACCTCCACATGTGTCCCCAACCTCTCATTGAGCCAATGCCATGATTCCTAGTCTCTACAAGCCTATGGAACCCTGATTCCAAAATGCACAACAAGCTACTTGCCTTGCAGGACATGCACAATTTGAAAAGACAGCCTCTATTGACACAATATATGCCACACATAATTTCATTCACCACCTAGGGACAGACACAACCCTGCCTCATTTTAGGCTCACTCTCCTCCTATCTCCAAACACCATGGTGAGGAGAAGAGGAAGAGGTAAGAGATATTATTGATATCCATCAATCACCCAAGAGTTTGATCCTAAAAATGAGGTGGAGGAGAAGAGATGTGAATAAGAGGAAGATCATAAAGTCTCCTATCTAGTTATCCCCTTCAAAATTCACTATGAGGAGGAGCTTGAGAGAGTCTATAAGCTCAACGCTTGTCACATCTATGCTTCCATATTTGTAAGACCTCTAACCTTACTTTTTGGTTAAACATGGATGTTTATCATAATTAGACTCATAAAATCTCAACCATACCTAGTGATGTTCTTTGATATTCTGTGATAAGCTTATTTTTTAGGTTTGGTCCAGTTTAGACACGATTTGAGCTATTTAGGCATATATGTGCTTGTTTTGGATCTAATTTCACCTTACCCATATCTAGGGTTTTTATTGCAATTTGTCACATACTTGTTGTGCCTCATATATTTTCACATCATGTTTTATATGTTTTTTCTTTGGGGCACCTTGTTAACACCTTGGTTTGAGTGGTGGCATCTTGTGTTGAAATTAGGGTTTACGTGGATGCCCTAAGTCTATGGTTGACCTTGAGATGAGCTACCTAGATTTTGGCGATTGCCAAATTTTCGTATGTTCCTAAGTTTTTAGCGGTCGATGAAGTTTTCCTGGTCCACCTAAGTTTTGTGGTCCATGAGATTTGAATTCATCTTGATCGCCGACACCACTTAGGGTTGGCGGTCATTTGCCTTTCTGACCATCTTGGTCGCTAAGATGTTGTGTGGTTGCTATTTTTTCTGCTCACCCTGGTCGATGACTTTTCCTTGGTGAGGTATCCTAGTTATGTTTGACCTAGTTGCATGTGTGAGATGCTTATATGGATGATATCCCTTAGACACATGGAAAGCTTGTCTAGACACCTAATCCCCTTTCTCTCTCTCCCACCCTAAGTTTTATATACCTCCCACCGTGCATGCAAACATCCTCTTTAGACACCTAGCTTTCTCTATCCTCTTCCTTTGTTGTTTGGAGCTTACCCACTTGTTTGGTGAAGAAGGTGAAGCTCAAGTCTGAAGAAGGAGGTTGATATACCTTGCATGTTGACCTAGGGTTTGCATCTACGCTTCTTGAGGTTGTTTAGTGCATCCTAGCTTTGCTTCTTAGTCTTGGTAAGTGAGTTCCCTCTTCATTTTCCTTGTTGAGCTATCTTATTATTTCTCTTCCTATAAAAACCCATGATGTACCATGGTAGAGCTAGAGTTAGAGCTTGAAAAACATCTCTTTCTTGCTACCCTGACCTAGGGTTTGTTCTTTTTATTGGAGGAGAAGCAATCTTGGCTGAGAGAAGTGCTCAAACTTGGGTTTTTTGCCTTCTTTTCTTCAAGATACCTTCCTATTTGGAGTTTCTACATCATCTATAAGGTGAGTTATATAACTTTCTCCAAGATTATTGCTTACTTCTATCTTTAAAGAACATAATCCTACCCTAAAACGTTAGTCTAAGTAGAAAGATGATATCTTCACCTAGAGTTTGTGGTTGAATGGAAGTTTTTGAGTAGAATAACTTCATGAATGAAAGTTTTTGTGCACAAACATTCTTTGGTAATGGAAGTTTTGATTCTTGCATTCTTGTGGATACGATGGTTTTTCTCTCTCCATTGGTGGTATCTAGATTAGGGTTTTGAACTGGTCTTCTTCTTAGCAATTTAAGTTGATGACCTTCCAGATTTCTCGGTGATAGACAACCTATTTTAGACTCTATGTGGTCTATGAGATTCTTTTTTCTCCATGGTTGCCAATATTTCTCTCTCTACATGGTTGAAAAGATAGTGATCTCTCCATGGTTTCCAAGGTTTATATATCTTGTGCTTAATGATCTTTTGGTCATAGTGGTCACAACATTGTTGAACTATGTTTGGTCACCAAGTTTTGCTCGAGGTCTGGTCACCAAGGGTTTGATTTTAGGTGGTCGCTAAGATTGGAATTCATGTTCTCAATGAGGTTTGTATCACCATGATGGTTTCTAATATTTACACCTACTTGATGGTCTCTAAGAGTTGTGATTCCAATCAGTCGCCAATATTTAATGTCTTCATTGGTTGTCAATGTTACTTAACCACATATGTCATTAATGCAACCATAAACCTAGAGGCTGCCAAAGACTCTAGACCCTAGTGGTCACTAAGATAGTTAACCCTTGTGGTCGTTGATGGTACTTACTCCTATTGGTCAATGAAGGTGGGTAACCTCAGTGGTAGTTAATATGGTGAACCCTAATTTTAGCAGTTGCCAAAGTGGTTCCTACTTTATGTGGTCGTTGAGGATTCTACCCATGGTTGCTATGTTTCCTAGTTTATGATTGATGGTGTTTTTATTTAGTAACCCTAATTTGTTGGTTCTTGGTTACACATGATCTAATAGTCTTACCTTTTCCCTCAAATGAATACAAACCTAAGGTTTTTGTAAAGTATGGATTCATAATGTTAATTCAACTATTCTCATTTAACCTAACCCTAATATAAGTAATTGATAATGTGACATAGCTTCTTATGTGATTAGTATGATGATGGAATACTTTCTCTCTCTATGTTGTTATAACCCTAATTTGCTGTTTTATGAACATCATGGCTTCTAATGTAATGTTGTATACAACATATGTGCTTCATGTATGTTGATGGTAGGATGAGCCTTGATGAGGCATGGAAAGATAATGATTCTCTTATAACAGAATGATGTGATGGTATTAATAACCTTAGGGCATGGTTGAGGCCTTAGTGATGTGTTATCGTCTTTATGATGTGACAAGGTCATGTATCATTTGATGGAATGACGATGAGTATGGATACATGTATGGAATTGAATGAGAACCATGAAATGATGTGGTAAACATTAGGCTACATACATATTATATCTTCTATTGTTTCAATCAACCCTTGTTTTTGTAGAACTCTTCTAGGGTTTGTATGTAACTTGATTGATTTAGTTAAAATATATCCAATTGGCATTAACTAATCAATGAAACCCTAATCATGTAGTTCCATGTTCCATGGATCCATTCCAGTGTCAAGATTTCCTAGATGGTGAAACAAGTATTCCTAAGGGAAAATTAGAGCACATATTGTTATGTGGGGTTCCTGAGACTATTTGTCCTTTTCATCTGATCCCAAGGTGATGGAGGATGGTTGCGGTCATACCTCTACATGAGAATTACTAGGGTTGTATCTTAGGATTTTGTACCTCAGTTGTGGTTGTACCTCAGATGATAGGGTTTTCTATACCCTAGTTACTAGTTTCGCTACCTATATACAAAGGGAGGACTAGGCTGTTTTGCATCTTAACTTTATATGTCATTGTGGCTGACATGTACTGACCAATGGCAGATGAGATCTTAGGAATCTGACTCTCCTCGATCTTGTATGGCACTAATTTGGACTTAGAAGTGGTCAGTTAAAGTATGAGTGGTATACCTCAGACTCCTTAGGGTTTAATAAAAGACATAATCTAGCCGTGTAGTATATCTACTTAGGGTTAAACACAATTCACATTGGTTGAAAACCCGCACCTTGTTTCTTGTACTTCTATGTTGTTATATAATGTGGTATGAGAAATTAACTATTTAGTAGATGATAGCCTTACATGTTCCTTCATATACTTGCTAGTCATACTTATTTCTATGCCTATCTGCTTAACTTGCTTAGTATGTGTAATCTACTTAAACTGCTTAATTAGTTTAACCTTCTTAATAATCATGATAGCTATTATAATCAATAACCATTGGTTGAGAGTAATATCTCTCACTAGGATGATGGTCTCACCTTGTGGGTCACCACATCATTATATGTGGCCATCCGCAATGTGGTCAGGATCATGGTGTCGAGGAAGAGCAGCTTGGAGAGTAGTAGAAGCAGAAGGTTGGATAGTGGTTATTAGTATAGTTCTAAAGTCATCCTCATACTTTTAGGTTTGGTCAGGGGATGTTTTTTAGATAATATGTATAATGACACGAGTTCTTGTCAGTGTGCCTATGTTTTTATAAGGAATGTATTTGTGGAACGATATCTTTTGTATACAGGTTGTGGTTGATGCCACTGGACATATATGTATATACCTAATATGATATGTGTTAATGCGCAAGTTGTTGGACCTTTATGTAATGTTACTGAAAATGATTGTAATGTTGAAATTGGTTTTAGTTTACCATCTTTTCTGGTTATTTGGTTAATAGTAGTTGATCACATGTTTTGTTTTGAGTTGTCTCATCTAGTGTGATGAGGTGTCATGATAAAGTTGGTATTAGGGCTTTGGTTTTGGGAAGTCTATAGGGATATAGGACTTAGGTTTGTGTCTATTATTGTGTAATCTAATATATCTCATAATAACTATTTCTTATTCATATATGTCTAGAGAACGTGAAGACATTGTTGAGAGTAGCTATGCCATGCTTGGTGGAGGCAGTAGGAGGAGGGCACAAAAGATAGAGTGCCTGAGACAAGACAGGAGTAGTCCGTGGTGACTCGACCATGTAGCCATGGAAAATCCTACTTTTCAATCCATGTTTAGACATATATTAGCAACCATTATGCACCCAGAGGATATAGTGCCCATACCTCAAGCTAGGGCAGTTGTCCCTAATGCAGAATCCCAGAGTTTTGGGAAGACGTTCAAGAGGTTGAGATGTGTTAGAGCAATTGACTATGTAGGTACAACGGACCCGACAGATGCCTATGTGTCATTGATGGATCTTGAAAAGGCATTCCAGATCTTGAACATCCCAGATGAGGACAAAGTGAAGAATTCTATTTATTTGTTGAAGGGTGATGGTGGCTACTAGTGGTTGACATAGGAGGTAAAGAGTTTGGGTGTTGAGATAGGTTGGGAAGAGTTTCAGCGGGAGTTCGTGAGCTGATACTTCCGTGAGACATATCTAGATGAGAAGACATTATAGTTTGAGAAGCTACGACAAGGATTCATAACCATGAACGAGTAGGACATGAAGGTTATGGAGCTTTTGATATTTTATCCTCATATGGTAGTGACAAAGAAGGAGATCATTCAGAGGGTCCAGAAGGGTCTAAGCACAAAGTTGACGATGGTAGTATCTACCTTGGACAATAGGGAGAGGTTCTCTACCTTTGTGGAGTCAGTGAGGAGGATTGAGGGATCTGCTATTGAGAAGAGTGAAGCCAATGCTAAGAGGAGGCCAACTCAATTTTAGGGATAGTCATGTGGTGGATTAAAGAAGCCAAGGTTTTCTTCACTATCGTCACAACAAAGCTTAGCTTTCTCTGAGCCGAGATTAGGATGTCATCATAATTGTGAGAACCCATTACACTAAACATGATTACTCAAAACATAAAACACAATCAATCACTAATTAATCACATACCCAAAAATAGGGGTAAATTAAAATTGATTTCAACGTCAGCACCTGCTCAAAAACATTTGCATAAGAGCCCAACATCTTTTTTTTATCCATACTAGGCCAACAATTTGATACAAATTGTTCTATCACCTTATCCACAACATATATACACAAGAGAACAATATTCCTATATGCCAAACAAACAAGCATTAATATGCTAACAAAAGTCTGATTCGTTTGAAACACCATATACAAACTTTTCCTGCCCAAACCTGAGAGTACAGAGACAACTCTAGGATGCACTAGACATCTAATCAACTTTCTCAAAGATTCATTATTATAACTCCTCTTTGTTGCCACATGTGTGATAACCTAGATTTTCGGATTCTAAATATTCAAACTATGTAAGATTCATATATGATATTTTGATCTAGATCTATGAATGGATACCTAATTTCTATAAAAAGGTTTTATCTAAGATCATGAATATATGCTGAAAGGATTTATACACATTCATTATCATTTGGATACTTGTGAGGCTACGGGATCCTATTTAATAGTCTCGATGAACTCAAGTGAAAATTTGACGAACAATGAGGTTATGAGGATCATAAAAAGCCTGTTGGAATTTAGTTGATGAAGATTCAATGATCAATTAAATTTTAGTTGAAGTTGATACACATATTTATAAGGTTAATTTAAGAATTTATTTACATGATCATATGATGGAGTTTGGCCTCAAGCTTTGGTTGATGAGAAATTATATAATATAAAAGTAATTTCTCAAATATCATGATGTTTGGTGCTTACAAGAAAGAGATATAATTGTTTGAAGATAAAGATATTTAATGATTTTTAAATTGAGGAACTTTGGTCTTTTAATTGTTTAATATCTAGGCTGTGATAAATTTGGTGCCACGCTGCCTTACTCTCTTTGTCTTAGGCACGACCCAAAGCTCGGCAATGTGACCTAATCTGACTGTAATCCCCTATATTAATATGAGAATGGAGATTGCGCCTCGCACCTCCTGTTTCTGCGGAGGAAGTAGTCTCACCCCGTCCCAAAGATGTACAAATATTGGATCAAGGATCAACTGATTGCCAAATATCCTAGATTGGCTATGGTTTCACAGACTACACAGATCTGAAGGCCTCTCACACGACTTCAGTCTTGAATCTAAAGAGTCTGATCCCTCACTACCATTCCCTCTTCAATCCTCATAGGCTTCCCCTTTTCTTCTCTAGGCAGCGATGGGTTGCGACAGAGCAACACTCAGCTGAAGCTCCTACAATGCCTGAGGCTCACCTGGGAGACGAACCCCTGCTCCACGTGTACACCGGCGACATCTTAAGGATTGGGAACAACTCACAAGAGGTCGAATCTAAGGCGGTCGTGATGGAGGAGGCACCTTCATCTATGTATGATTCTTCTGTGAGCCTAGGGTGCCTCGAGATCACCCACGAATCCAGCCGAAACAGAAGATCTCTGATAAATCTGCAGTGCCTGTCCTTCTTCCAGTTCTGTGCTAGCAGACGAGGGGTTCCTCGCAATGCTTAGGCCACCGCAGCAGCTGCGGCTTGGGATCGACCCTACGGAGAAGATCCAAAGGGGGGGGTGACATCTATACGGGCCTCATAGACTCTCCAGACTTCATCTTCTGACCTGTTCGAAGCCAGCAAAGCGGCAACCTGGTGATGGAGATCCTTCTTCCCTCCCCTTGTTCCCTGTGGAAGCATAGGAAGCAAGCAGCCGCCAGATCTGTGTCCTCACCTCCCCTTCAAGGATCTGAGGTGTCGCTCGTGGCAGCGCCCAACCACAGCACTGATTGGTGGATCCAGGTGCGGCGGCACCTCCCGTTCGGAAGACGGAGTCAGCGCTCGACAACGCGAAGAGAGGAACGAGAGTGGAGAGTCTGGTTCAGCAAGATGAACCAGTCATAGCTGATTAATCCAAGCCAGACTAGCTGGAAAACTAAGAATGAACCAACCAGATTGGGCCAATCAGAAGTCTTGACTCAGGCAGTGGGACCCGCCAAACTAGTTAAATGCTAACAATTTCCAAAAAAATGTTACATTCTTAGAAAATGCATAAAAAATTGCTCCCTTGGCCTATAAATACCCGAAAAATACCCATAGACTCAAAAAAATATTACCTTTAATCCTAGACTCCTAGATCAAACCCTTGAACCATTATGAATGATGATATTTAATTTAGAGTATGATGTTCCTTTTTAGGGTTCATTAAATTAAATAAATAGTATGCAGTTGATATTAATTCTCAGAAAATTGTCCTAGAACCTTAATGATGATATACATCCATATTTAGACTCTGATCTGAGTAGTATATCTAAATAATAGGTTATTTTCTATTAATGACTATTTAGATGCTTTTAATCCCATTTTAATTCTAGGAAATTGACTAAGCATCAGAAAACTTTGAAATCTGAACCAGACCTCTAAAATGACTGTATGATCAGTAGAAAAATATTAGACACCATCCTATCATCAGATTCAGCTAGGTTTGACCAAAACCCTATTTTAGACCTAAAATATCATAAATAATGGTGAACATTGTATTAATGATGATTAATTGTAGGATGGCCAGGCCCCGGTTCCCAGGGTTAGGGTATTCCCTATGTTGAGCCTACTCAGATCAGCCCCCAAGCCGTTGCTTTTGGAAATGGGTCAGCTTCCTGCAACCTTCACATTTCCTGCTGAGATCCCAAGTCTCCAAGTGGGCCCTCTTGGCCAACCCACGACCGTCGTCTTTTTAGAGAATCCCGCTCCTATGTCGTCAAACTTGTAGCTCGGCAGTCCACCGGGTTGGTTTGTTGTCCGGTTTCGAAACTTCCCCGAAGAAAGAGATTAGGGTTCCTTATTAACCAGGTGATGACCAGATATCTAGATGAGCAAGAATGATTAAAAATCTCTGAACTCAGGTACGTGGATATAATTATATGACTAGATTTTCTGGATGTTAAATATATGTACTTGCTTGTTTGTACTTGAAATACATTGTTGGATGTAGATCTATATGTATTGTCATTTCCGCCTTAAACAATAAGAACACTAAAGAAAGAAAATGGAATGTAGTTACTGATGGTTCATTAATCTCCGTATTAGAGAGGGAAAGTATTAATGTTGACTAGCACCTCCCTAATGGTACAAGGTATGCGGGGAGATCCCTAATGGTACAAGGTACGCGGGGATATGGACCAATAATTTATGTTTGTGCTAAGTCCACCATAGTGATACATGTCCATTGAAATATGGTTAATAACTTGGGTTACCTGAATTTCCGCCATTAAATAATGTTTCTTTCTCTCTTTCATCTTTTTCAAGTATTATCAATATGCCAGCATAGTATAGCTCTTTAATTCCACGTACCAACTTTTGTTGATGATTTTGTTTCTTGTATTTTCTAGGTTTAGAGCTAGCATGGGATAAAAGAATAGGATGTGAGCAAGTTGTACAGGTTGTACCTATTGTCTAAGATCCTGTTAGCATACATGTTCATACTTGTAGAATTTTCTATTCAATATGTAAATGTAAATCATTTTGTAAAAATTCATGTTGTAAATATACATGTTATTGTTGAGAAATGTTATGGTGTTGTTATTTTGAATGTTCATGTATGCGCATTTGCTTCCGCAACGCACTCTAATACAATTGCCTAACGTTTTCGGATTTTTTCTTCTCATCTCCATGGGGTTTTGAGAAGGTGTAAATCCGGGGACGTTACAGTTGGTATTAGAGCATGAACAATAGCTACACCTAACAATTGCTCACCATGAAACATTAAACCAAAATCTCACCTTTCACTTTAAACCTTAGAAACTTAGTAAGTTGTTCTATAGGAATAAGGTTTGACTTAGCCTCTAGGTTAGAACCTAGATGTTCAAGAACTAGGTTTAGGCAAGTGTATGAAACCCTCTCCATATAGAGCTCATATGTATTGGGTAGCTACACTAGTCTACATCTTGTTCTCACCATTTCACTAGGTGACATGGCACTAGACTATCTACTATGTGTGGGATACTCGTTTTGCTGATTTGGTTTTGTTTTCCAATCAGCTCGAGCCTCGACAGTTTTCTCTGACGTCTGCCTTCTCGGAGAAAAACTATATAATATTTTATTACCTATATGTAAATATGAAAATGTGTCCCTCACACTGTAGAGTAGTTAGTTTTCATGTAACCTAAGTGAAAGGGAGTGACATCAGTCTAGAAGAGAGAGTAGTCTAGATTAGATGTCTAGAGCCTTATCAAGATATGTGATGCATCAGTCTAGAAGAGAGAGTAGTCTAGCTGCATTCACTGCCACCATTTGGACGCACTATTACTTGAAATTTATATCCATCCATGTCACCAACAAGCCATTCATCATTGTTCACACGGATGTGTATTGTCAATTTTTTTGCATCCTCTCGAACATTATAAAGCTTATCATGAACCTTAAAGGGCCAATGAAATCCATGTTGTGCACGTTTATTTGCGAGATTACGCCTGCACAGCCACATGGTCACAGAGCGATAGTATGTGGCAACAATTAACGCTTGTATTGGCAAACCTCTAACACCTTTTAAGACTCCATTACAACCTTCAACATGATTGGTAGTCAATGACCCATACCTGCAACCTCTGTCATATGCGAGAGCCCAATGTACTGGATTTTGGCCCAATAAATATGACTTCGCTGCTGGTTCTATGGTTTCTATAACAGTCATATGACGATCAAATTCATGTGTATCAGTTGTGGATCCCACCTTCCACATAAGGTCCCTCAACTCCTTGGACTTGAACTGCTTATGGAAGTTCTCCCGAAGATGTCGAAGACAATAACGATGTTGAGCCCAATGAAATTTTGATTGAAGGGCTGGAAAAATCCCACTCATTCGATCAGAAATAATACACAAGTCTGTACGTCGTGGAATGATTGGAATACAAGTTTGTAGAGAACCAAAGAACCACTCCCAGGAGTCCTTATTTTCTTTCTCGACAACAGCAAAAGCAAGTGAAAATAGACCATTATCAGCATCTATGCCACATGCAAGGAGAAGTATGCCAGTATATTTTCCTGTTAAAAATGTGCCATCAATAGTAAGAACAGGCCTACAATAGGCCCAACCCCTCACAGCTGGACCAAATGCCCAAAACACCCGCTTGAATCTACGAGTGCCTTCAGTTTGAAGGATATAATCATCAATAAGGTGGGCATATATAGTTCTTGGAATATATTGTGTCAGAGAAATTAGGAACGGCAACAAACTATGATATGATGATTCCCAGTCTCCAAATATTTTACAAACAACCTTCTTCCTCGAGAAATATAAGATGCTGTGACTTGGTGATGATCATGATTCATAACAGTTAATTCACAATTGTGGCCTTCTTTACAACGTTTTATCTTCCACATGCCACCTGTTTTTTGGACTGGCAAGCGGTCAATCTCCAAGGACATCGTTCATCATGGATACAAGCAAGTTTAAGATGACGATTATTTGAGCGTAATGTACGGTACTGGATATTCTTTTGTACCGACCATTTTTGGAGTGTCTCAACCAGTACAACTTTAGATGCAAATAAAGCACCCTCATATATAACAACACTGGAAGGATTGTAATCGAGACGAAATTCATGACAAAAATCTTCCACCCAGTCATCATCTTGAAAAGCTTCATAGTTGGAATCAATGTGTTCATGTTGGGGCCATTGGTTGTCAAATATGGATGGAATATGACTCAATGCTACAATAGAGTCAGGGAATAGATGTGTGTGCTCAGCATCGGTTTCAGTCAATGACTCATCCTCAGGTGGTTCACTGTTATTACCACCTTCAATGCCACTATTGTTATCACCTTCATGATCACTATCATTATCACCTTCATGATCACAATCATTATCTCCCTCCTCAACCTCAACACCAATATTCTCAGTAGTTAGATTTTGAGAAAATTGAGGTGGTTCACTCCACTCAGCTGTTAAATTGCTAAGACTGAATTGAGGTGTAAGACTGAATTGAGGTGGTTGACACCATTCAGTAGTTAAATGACTTTGAGATAATTGAGGTGGTTGACTCCGAGAGAATTGAGATTGAAATTGATTCAATAGACTCATTAAATAAGGTTGTTGGTGGATAGATATTTTTTCAAGAAACACATCAATATAGGCATCAGCTGAAAGTGATAACAAGGTTCTGTATGCATCATCATCATCAACTTGTATGAGCATATGATTTTCTCCAGGGAAAAGATAGGATATTTTGATAGAGAAGTGGTTGGGATTGATGTCAAGTGTTGTATAGATATATGATTTTAGTTCAGATAGGGTATTAATAAGTGAAATGTTTATGGGTCTAACAGATCGACTAGAATAAGACCCATCAGAGAGAAATTGCCCATCATATCGCATCTTCAAAATTCGTGAATTTGAACTAGATGCCATGTTCCTATATTTTAGAATATTATATTCACATCAGAAAGAAATTCATATTTTATGACATTATATCAACATAAATTAATATTTTAGAGCAGTGACATCAATTTGGAATTAAATTTATTGGACTACTTTTTCTATAACATTAACAGTGAACAACAATTAAGAACAACAATTTTGCTATTTTTTTCAGTAAAATTAACTAACATTTCATAACAACAATTTTGCTAATTTTTTAGTAACACTAACCTTTCAAAATAACAATTTTGTAATTTCGAACAATCAATTTTCAGGTATTAAGTAGCCTTCAATTGTCATTTTCTACATCATTATTTCAGTAATGTACAATTAAAGAGTAACAATACATTTATTTCAGTTGTAATATTTCGTACTAAAGTTAAGTTCATATTTTGAAAATTAAAATTTTAGTAGAACAAATATCTGAAATGGAGAGTTATCTGTTGACAATCGAAGAATAGAAGAAGAGAAAGAAGAAGCTCCAAGTAGTCTCCGAGCAGTAGCAGATATCAGCTCCAAGATCGCCCGAAATAAGCTAGAAAGCACCCAAAGCAATAGAAATCCGAGAAGAAGCTCCAGAGCAATGGGAGTATAGAGCTAGATGAAGGAAATGAAGAATGATGTGAGTTTGGGGGGCTGTTTTTGGCCAATATATATAGGGGAGCAATGCGTCCCGGTTGGGGACGCATTGCGCCCACGTGGACCGCCGCGCGGCGGCCCAACGGTAACATAGCCGTTGGCCTGGGAGCAATGCGTCCCCGTCCCGGACGCATTGCCCGCGTGGCAAATTCTAGCCGTTGGGCGCGTCCCGGGGCGCGACGCATTGGTCCCACAAAGGGCAATGCGTCCCGGTTCGGGACGCATTGCACTCCCGTGGGGCCAATGCGTCCCCCGCCGGGACACATTGCTCTGCCGCGTGGCAATGCGTCCCGGCGGGGGACGCATTGGTCCCACAACAGAGCAATGCGTCACGGCTCGGGACGCATTGCCCTCCTGTGGGACCAATGCGTCCCCCACCGGGACGCATTGGCTCACGGGAGAGCAATGCGTCCCGGCAGGAGACGCATTGCTCCAGAAATGTGCCATTTTGGACAATAAGTTCAAGAACGTGCCATTTAGGTAATTAAAATTGGCAAATGTGCCATTTAGGTATTTTTTCCATAAAAAAGACCCATCTGTCGAATCACAATCTCTCCACCATGACCTGGAATATGATTATTGCTTGGATGAAAACAACATCAAAGTCGGTAAGTGGTGGGCTCCTTCTATGTCGGCGCCCTAGACACATCAATAACATTCCCACCTTCAGGCACCTCAGATAGCATCATCCTTAATTCCTTACATTCCCAACTTTGATAAGTTTTCCTAGTATTTCACTAATAGATACCGGGAAACCATACTATGCTAAGACTCTATTGTTTGATGAGTGTAAACAACTTCCCGAACTCCACAAGAACGTAACACGGTTTATTTGTGCCGATTCCGACAACACTAACATGTTTCGACCGTGTACTCATATGGACACATGAATAATGTGAATAAATTCAGTGACTTTAATAACTTTGAAAATCTTGACATATATGCCAGAAACTAACTTTTTTCATGGTCTCAAAGCGCTGAAAAAGAGTGTTTCTTTATACATTCATCTGTTCTTAGGACCTCGATCCCTATGGCCAACACACTAGCAAATGACTACATCATTTCAAAGTGCCTTCCAATCATTCAGAATAACATCACATACCTTGCGGACTGAAACACTTAGCCTGCGTTTGGTTCCGGATATCAGTTGGATTTCGACTTGTCTTATTATGTCACGTCTGCGCCATGTTTGTACGATCCAGTCCGATTTGCCAGATGTGCGTTTGGTTCAAAATCTTAAAATGGTCCCGTTTCAGGTTCCGTTATCCTGATATCTGGGTTGGCTCAGTCATGCTAGCAGAAGGATTTCGTAACTCAGTCTTGATTTGGCTCTGTCTTTTTGTGTATTTTGTTTTATCAGCCAAAGTGAAAACACAAGTTACGATGTCAAGTAAATTTAATGATGAGATTAGTTTGCAGAACAGTCCGGATAATCTCGATGACTGGACATATCCGGTCTAACTCAGTCCGGGTTTCGTAATCCATATCTCGAAACCAAACGGAGGCTTAGGTGTTGTTTGCTTCGAGATCAAAATCGGAGTGGCTGCTGTCTTTTTGTGCCACGTAGGCGCTAAATCCCGACTAACCCAGTCAGGATCCCATCTTATTTTATTTGGCAAAAGTTGGACCGACGGGTCCGTTTTGGATTCCTTAATCCTCTAATCCGGACCAACTCAGTCCTGCTATGGGTAGGATTCCAGGATCCCAGTCCGGATTTGGCTTTCTTTTTTGTGTTATTTTGTTTTATATGCCAGATTGAAAAACACAAGTTACGAGGTCAATCCAGTTTAATGAGTACTTGCAATGGGATTGCATTGCCAAACAAAAACAAGTCTCACTCCAAATATATTAATCTGGATATATGGACTAACCCAGACTAACCCGGTCCGGATTTCGTAATCTCGATTTCGAACCAAACAGAGGCTTAAGATTCAAAACATTTTTGGATCGTCTGAAAAGAATCACTGCAGGAATAAACAATTGATGATCCACACCCGCTTTTGATTACTTTGTTCCACAAACACTATACAACAACCTAGCTACATGGAAACATTTATTATTCCCGTTGACAAATTGATTTTTAACAGCCTCACGCAGAATCACTAAATAAAATCTATCATTTCCTTGATTTTGAGACACATCAACAGAAAATCATTTTAAATCTCAGGTAACAAGTTAGCGAATGAAACTCTCCATTACAGAAATGAAATCCTACGAAAACAAAGGTCACAAATAACAGGGCGTAGATGAGTTGAAGAGAAGTACCAAATTCATTCAACATATCTACAATACAGGGGAAAAAGTACCAAATTCATTCAAAATATCTGCAATATAGGAAAAGTGGTTCCGCCACTCTGTTGAGACTAACGGACAAGACATCCACAGTCAAGTATGATTATATCCCACATTGCATATTGTATTAGACATATCTTTCATTGCAAGAGGAACTTCTCAATATTATTCCTTTTTAACTTGGATCTCCTTTACTAAGGATAAAAATTGACCCTCAACGTCTAATTCATAAGAAGTCATAAAGGCCTTAAGTAGCCTAGATATGAAAAATTGACCCAAATTATCCTTTTTTTTTAATTGAAATGTGTCATAGAGGTATGAAATACATTAGGTGTTGGCATATCGCTTTTTCTAATTGATTTAACATCTCCTTTATTAAAAAATGTTGGAGTATGATTGAAAACAATTTCTTCATGATCTGCAAAGAAATTATTTGAAAAATGGTATCACACACCCTTACAAAATTCTCAATCCCACCTTCATCACTCTAATTAAAAATCTCATAATCCCACTAATATTAAAGTTTTAAAATCAAACTGCCTCATAAAAATTTGATACAAGGTCATTGTGAAAACCGTCACTCAAGTCTTCAAGAATGAATAAATCACATTTGTGGACAAATGACCAACAACCTCCAGATTACGTAGACATGTTAAGGATGCTTACATGATGTACAATCAATAATTTTCACTCAGAAACTAGATTTTTACAAGAAGTTTGATGATTAAATGGACAATTTCTTATAAAATGTCTTCATAGATAAAATTTTCTAAAAAATTAGATATCATGGATGTACAATTGCATTAGGTCATGAAATTCTCAATTCTTATTGTTGGAACCCTTTTGATACTTTACCAGAACTAATAGGCTTCAACGAGGGGAGTTCTATTCTCCAACCTTTTCCATAATACCACCTCCATTATTGCAAGTATATTTTAGGTTTGCTAATGTATTGACGCCCTATTTTTGCTCACTTAGAATAAATTCCAGATTAATGCCAATTTTCTAAATAATGTTGGAGTTCATTCCATAATCGACAAATATTCCACATGTATTATTTTTTCACATTTTGGCATTTTTTTGCTTATGTAATGCATCTATTAACCCACATTCACCCAATTTAGGAATTGATGTGAAAAAATCCTCTTTTAGATTGAAAGTAAAATTTGATTTTATATGATCTTTTTATAAATTTCCCAATTTAATTATCCAGAATAAAATATTTTTTTACCTGTGGATATTCAATTGATGTTTTTTTGATAAATCAAAGAGATAATTTTGAATTATCTCTATCCAAGATCTTCTAAAATTTTCTCCACAATATTCTTGAAATTACTGGAAAAATTAGAAAACTAGTTTTTATCCAATTGAAACACCCGACGAATCTGAGTCATCCATCACGTGGATGATCACCTTGATCTATGTGTCCCATAGGTGTGGAACATCATGGTGATCTCTACTACTTTCAAAAGGTTTTATCCAGAATCTTGAATCTTAATGACCACCTATAAACACCCCCCATATCCAACATATTTTGGGCCCCTTTCAGAACACAAGAAGTTAGTGGATCAAGCTACCAATCTCTTTTATTTCCACATACTCATGATCAGAGGATCCTTTGTTTAACATTATATGTCTTGTTAGCATAAGTGGTCGTTAAAATAGTATTATAAATTGTTATCTTACTCTATTATTTGGTCATATTATTCTGTTTGACTTGCTTATAATTTCCTAAAATTGGATTATTCTTAGCCCACACCATTAAATCAAACCCTAATCCTATGAATTGGTCTAAAGAACCCATGAGAGATCTCCTTCGTGGGATGTCCTGTGGTGATTAGGGCCCCAATTTGCCTAAAAATTGAACTTTTAGGGCAATGATGCAAAGGACGTTGACATCTCCATCCCTAAAAGCCGACCCATAAAAACATGTTCTTATTACAATCACCTTGTTTTCCTTATTATCATCATCTTGAAATTTATCCTTCTTCTTAATTGCCAAAAATGACCTAATATTTGTTTATCCAGTGAGATGTGGATGTTAACCATGACCCACTCATAATAAGATTTTCAAACCTATTTCCTTTGTATTTGTTTTGTAATTTTAATTTATTATTTTTCCAACTCGGATGACAAATCAGTTTTCTCCGTGTATTCAATGCTTTTATTATGTTTTTCCCTATTTTCCATATAAATGGTGGAGACTCCAAAAACTTATATGTACTTTTCATGGGATCACCAAATGAAGTTTCACTATGAAAAGGATATGAATCACATTGTATCTTTTTTTGTACAAGGTGCAACAAACTAGTGACTCCACTGAGTATCACCAGATGATCTGAATAGAATTCCAATTTTCGAATTGTGAAGATCAAGCGTTTTTAGGACCGTTCCATTTTTTTCCTTTTTGCTGATTCTATTTTTGTATTTGTTTTGGTTGGTTTGGGGGATGGGCCACACATCTGAGTGATCTTTCCAGTCTTTGGATAAAAAATTGAGGTGATTTGGTAGCCCCTGCCTTACTATCCCCAATCAATTCTGGTAGTTTTCTTTTGTTACTGTTTCCCCATTTCTACTTTCTTTTTCCTGTTGTTGTTGGCTTTCAAGTACGCTTACCTTTTTAGGGTTTCATGTTCATTTCCCTTGTGTGGTTTCTTATTTGTTCCCTTTATAAAAACTAATAAGAAAATAAAAAATAGAAAATATGTAAAGGATGGATAATAGACGTAGGTTGGAAATAAAAATCATGTCTTTCTTGATAAATATTATTTCTTTATATGCATATGACTTGGTTTACATGGATGCATATTCTTTTTTGGAGAAAATTAAAAGTGTTGACTTCTTTTCCCCAAAGTATCTATGGAGTTTTATGTTCAAGGGAATTGTTGTCGCCATCTTTTTTTAGTATATATATTTTTCTTTGACATCTTTTTAAGGATTTATCGAATATGAGAAATTTGTACATAACCCTTTTGGTCACAAAATCTTATCAAACTTGTTGTATTTTGAACTCCCCACCATGATGTTCCTAATGGTTCTGATCTTATATAGAAGCTCATTTCTGCTATTGTGAAAAAAATGTGAAATATGTCAACAATATTATGTTTCAAATTAAGAAGTGGAATGAAGTAAATTAGATAAAAATTTAAAATGAAAAAACCATACCTGCAAAAATATTAAGTTCTTATCAGTTCAAAAACATCCATATGGATATGCTCTAATGGTCTAGATGTGGAGAAAATATCCTTCAACTTGACTAATTTTTTTTCTTCTTCTTTTCTTTAGTAAAAGTTTTACATCCTCATGTTCTTAAAAAGGTGTACGTGAAAGTACTCTACATGTTTGATTAATATTACAAATGATACAAGTTACTATGTTCCAGTCATTTATGCCCAAGAGTTCGTTTTCTTCTCTAACTATAAAACATTTTATCTTGATTGGATTGGTTAAATTGAGCTTTATCATGAAAATATTTCCATTATTATTCTTTCATAAATCACAAACTAAACTAATATGACAAAATTATTCAACCATATTTTCTAAAAAAGTTGTCACATCCAATATCACATAATTGACTAACACCGATAATATTATGATTAAATCCATATACTAAAAACATGAGTTCTATAGATAAATTGTTACCTACACTCCTAATTCCAATATATTTTCCTTTTCAAAATTCACCCAATGTTACAATTCTTTCTTACTCTTTATTTAAACTTCTTTTTGTCCCTAGACGTGTTCTTAGAGCAACCATTATGAATCTCATAGTCCTGTGATTTTAAAATTTGGTACCCATTAATGGGTCCTTGAGATTAAGGATGATAAATTCATGCATGTCCATTGACCAAATATTTATAAATATATTTCTAAATATTGGATTACAAAATAGAAAAATGCCTACAAATGCAAATGTTTGGTTAACATCATTCAAGCTTGCAATGTTTTATTTCATGTCAAACTTGAAGTTCAAACTAGCTCTTACTTGGTTCTACTTATACTTTGGATAATAAGGGTAAAGAACACATACACTTATGTATGAAATTTATAATATATAATCATAAGTAAAGTGCAATAAAGTAGAATTTTATAAAAAAAAAAATAAAGTAGAATTTTAGGTCCCAAACTAGCTTATATGAACCCATGTATGGTTTAGATAATAAGTTTCAAAATAAGAAATATAATATAAAAAATAGTAGGTGATGTTATATATGGGATCCAAGCAAGTTTATGGGTCACCTTCCTATAGTGGAATTGGAAGCAAATGTGTCCAACATGGTTACAAGAGGAACAAACAATATTTTGTTTGGAAACGTGTTTGGTCTGACTGACTCATTTATATAGATTTTATTTTTATTGTTGATTCTTTGGTCTACTACTAATGCCTGCTTACTTTTATGAAATGAAGTGGGATATTTACATAAAGGCCCCTTTGAAGATGTTTGATGATGGTGTTTTTCTGGTAATTTTTTGTCACTCACAAGATCTCTGATAGTTTTGTAAAGAAGAATTTATCAAATGTAATGCTACTCTTTCTATCACATATTTGATGATATGCAACATGACTATAGATTATAGGTTGAGAATTTAAGCATGCAAATTTTTGAATAAAGTTTGTTCTACCTTGAATGAAAATCATTATCACCCTCATGATAATAAATTGTATATTTGTAAGTAGATAGATACTACAACAAATGAAGTAGTCTTAGATTTGAGGCATTTGTTCATAAAATGACCGTAAGTTATATTAGGTAAACTATCCACTAATATATCCAACATTTTGTAACTAATTCTATAACTAAAAATATTGAATCTTTTTTGGGAAAGATTTCCAATAAAAAGTTCTTTCAACATATCATGTAAGATTTACCCTATCGGTGTTTCTTCAAATGGTTTATTCATGAACCAAGAAAGTTTGATATCTCCATATTTATCCACATATTCATCTTCATTTATGTATTCATATACATCTTTGAATGATGATGTTGAGCATTACCTTACCACATGTTGATAAGATCCATTAACTTTATAATTTTATCCTTGAAGTCCTCAATTAAAATTGAGAGATTAGTCATGTAAAAGATCATATAGACACTACACCTATGTGGTAGGTCTTTAAACTTCAATTTGATCTTGCACACATATCTACTGGGGGTATCCACCATCAATTATATGGGTGCATGCCTCTCTACTGAGACGATAATGCTGATTCTAGCATATCCCTAGTTGGCTCTAACCTTATTGAATCAAAGTCATGGGGCTCAACCATAACATGTTTAATGATGTTAATTGCATGTGGTAATCAATGTTTCATGGTCCTTTCCCTATGAAACTTCATATATAAATGAAGGATCTCATTTTGTGGTTTCTTTCAACTTGTTCTTCATGGAAAACTAGGAGAGGAATAGACCATTGTTCAGGTCAAAGAGCTTCATTTTCCCTTTTATCCTCCACTATCACAAAATCCACCATCATACTAATTTAAGATCACTATCTTATTCCCTATGACTTTAATTATAATGTAATGGAGATACATCCATTTCATATAGGACTAGATTCAAGAATTCTGTCCAAGTCCATGTGTCTCCATCTATAAAAATAGTTCCCTCATGTGAACAGACACAACTTGAGGCTTCAATATTTGAAGGTAATTTCACATTATTATGAATTTAAAACCAAGTGAGAACCAAGCTTTAGGGTGTCTCCTCTATAGATGCATTAAAATCAACACAAAGTGAGATAGATGCCAATGAGGTATTTCAATTACTATTCTTAGGTGAAATCTCTAGAAGAGATAGTTGGGTTTGAAGTTTGAAAGGTGGTATTCATGAAAAGACATATTTACCCCCACTTCAAATTGAATGTAGGGGAAGGGAAACACCTACAAAATAGATATGGAACATAGTATCTCTGCTAGAGAGAGAAATGTAGTCCTAAATAACAATGCCCAAGTACATACATTTTTTATCTTTACCATGGTTTTGAATGAAATGATGCCATTTGGACATAAGATAATTTGAATGTATATAACATTGAATATTTAGTTATTTTTTAATGTATAAGTTACATTCTATCTATTACAAGTCAAACGGTCCTTGTCAATGTTTCTTGTTCATTTTATAAGTTGAAATCAAACACAATACCAAACTTGAAATTCAAGCTTTTCTATCATCATAAAGTAGCTCATGAGTAGGTGTTACATCACAAGATCCACTACATGTCCATAAGAATGTGATTTCCTTTTAGTTATGTTGTTACTGTTCAAAGATGTGGACTCAAAGATGTAATATCTTAAAATTCAAAATATTACTATAGTAGATAATGAGGATAAACTGCACAATGTAGCATCCACTTAAACGATGAGGGAAGGCTTGAGCTCCAAGTATGGAATTATATTTGAAGCTAATTACTTGGAATTATGACATGAAATGACACAATGACAAGACCCATTCATACAAACATATTGTTAAAGAAATGCATGCAAAAAAAGTCTCTACACATCTGAAAGAGTTACCATGCATGAGGTACTTCTTTGAAATCATCAAATTGTTCAACATACTTTTGTACTGAACCTAATATGAAACTATAAGACAAGTAAACATATATCCTGTGTAGAAAAAACATTGTCATCATGTAAACAATTAGCACTTTGACAACAAGAACTTTGGTCTAAACTACACAATAAAAACCGAGACACATGAAAAACAAAAGATCTTCTTTATCTTCTATAATAATAAGTTTCTTACCATCACTTTAAAGAAATAGGAATCTCATGCCACTAACACATTTTGTTGTGGGGCATACAATATTCGTGATGCATGTAGAATGTGATGAATCTAGCATGAAACAAGTAAAGTTATGGTCCATTTTTAAAGTTATATGCTTAGTACTCAATTGTATCATATGATTGTCATTAGAAAGAAATCACATATTTTTAAACTAGGAAACATATCATTATGTCTAAAAATATTAAATGAAAATTTTATATTCATAGATTCTAAGTTCATTGAAGGTACTCATTGCATATATGATTTTCTTCAGATCACTTGCAAAAATGGAAACAACAGGTTTAATTTTAAAGGGATGGTTTCCTATTATGTTCAATATATCACTCATGAAAAGACGTATAATTTTATTAGCCCTGGATGAAAACTTTGTTTTTAAATTTATATGTTGTTTTATCCTCAAGATATAAAAAGTTTCTCTCTTGGTATCACAATGCTTAAAAATTCTAAATCTCTCATGCATGATTCTCGTTCTTGTTACTATGTATTGGATTCAAAGGAAAACCCGAATTTGGTCAATTCTATGCAACAATGAGATTAATGTTTTCATCTTTTAAGGAAAAATGTTGTGCTATACCATCTTGATATTATTTTATGATTTAATCACAAATTACAACATAAATGTTTCGTGAATCCCAAATAAGAATGGCATAAAAACACATAGTTTTAGGATTTTTCTTAATTAAGGACATCTATTTAATCTATGTCTCTATCTAACCATTCATATGAAAAAAAGTTCTTCTATGCTATAGAAAATAATATTCAAGAATGAAAAACTCTAGATACTCTAATTACTCTTTTATCCACTTTCACTATATGATGAATTTTATCCATGAAAAATTCTAGAGATATATGATATATATATACAAAAATGGATAAATAAATGGAGTATAGGAGTGTTACTCTACTATTTTTACTAATCACAATAGTGATTATCCATGGGATATGGTTTAATGACCCTTTGACAAAAAATAAATTTCAACATTTCTAATCGACAATATATAAAGATATATAACACATTTGATTCTGTAGTTCGCCACCATATATGATGGATGATTGGAATGAACCTTTTCACATTGATTCTATTCTAGAATCCAATATAATAGAATTTTTACACAACACTACCCGAAACATAGAACGTTTTTTTGTGTTATGGGACACGTTAATGTCAAATAAGCACTAAATGTCATTCCATATACACATATACTCTACAATAAGGGATATAACCTATATTCCAAGATTTTGGATTAGAAAATTCCTCCCTTTAAATTGAAGTTAGTTTATGACAACATTAAGCATATGCTTATTTATCTAGAAATTTATTTGAACAATAAAATAAAATTTGTTGCAATGGTTGGCCTTCTTCCAAAGTATTTCTCCACACCAACTTATGTTGTGTCTTGCATGTTTTGTATTGGATAGTGAGGCATGAAATTATACATTAAACTTAATAAATTATAATAATGTTACCTAAATATATTGCATAAAAATCCATGACAAGCGTCTAGTCGGTAAGTATATGTATCATAAAATTAACAAAAAATGATATACTTAACAACTGCTATCTAATTTTTGAGATACCAAGATTAGGACCTAAATCATATACCAATATGTTGAGTCATCAAGATCCACATGTAGTTTAAAAAAATTACCAATGCATTATTGAAGAGACATCATTCATTTATAAAAGTTTAGTCTCTTATTTAGTCCATATTGAAAATTTATTTGGTTTCTATTTAAGGTACATCAAATCTATAGCTAGTACCACATTAGACCTTTGTTAATAAATAACAACATTTAATAATTATTACATTCTTGTAATTGTCAATGTATTACTAAAGATCCACACACATCCTCTTGTTCACATATGACATTGAATTCAGACCTTTGCTAATAATTAACAACATTTAATAAATATAGCTAGTACTAACATTATAATTTTGTTGTTCAATCCTTCTTTTTAAGATTGAATTTCAATTGTTGTGCAATTCAACCAAAATGGAAACATTCTTCTTTACAAACATAACATATCTAAAAGAAGTTGTTACTAGAGTAAAAGTGAAATTATGATATGTATGTCTTTTCAAAATATTATAGAAATTGTTTATCATACACAGGATTTGGATATGTTGAACAATATTTTTTCTTAATTCTGACCAATTTTGTTGTTATTCCCCAACTCTTCAAGCATAATAATGTAATTCAACATCTAATCAGTGAGGTTTCCTCCTTATGCTTGTTTACATCTTTCATAACAAGAACAAATATAAAACATCAACAAAACCTTTTTGCAATGCTTTTACTATATCATGGGTTAAAAGTGATGAATGTGAACCATATGAACTCTATACATTGTGATATTGTGTAATTAGTTTTAATCAAAACTTGAAACATGTAATTTATATATATATATATATATAATTGAAAATTTTTAAACGTCATATTCATATTTTAGATAGGACTATTTTAGGAGTGATTTATTAATTCACCATGTTATTCTTGGAATACTTTATCCAAAGAAGAGTTTCATAGAATAAACATGTATAAGGGACATGATTCACTAAAGAAATTGTGAAGTAATGACATATAAGATCAAACATGCTTACCCATAAGATAGGAAGTAGGTGGAAATTTACTTTTACTCCAAGTTTGCAAGATGTAATTGATGTTCAACATCTTGTGGTACACAACAATAAGTTCTGAAATATATTAGGCCATATTTAAAAAGAATCAACACTTTAAAGATTATCTATAAGAAACACTACAGAGAATTCCCTATAAATAAACACATAATGAAATACTTCCATTTTTTGGAAATCCCTTGACGGGTAGAAATGGAAAATATGTGTGATGGGTCCATCTCACATAAATTGATAGATAGCTCATCCATTTGTGTGGATCAAATCGAAGACACATGCTCAATCTGGCCCCACACATGATAGAGAAGTTTATCTATAGCTGCATTCTACAAGTTATAGTCTGTGAGACAAAGGTAGCAATCAGAAGCTAGAAATAATATGTATTCTCTCAAAACAAAAATTATCAATATGTTGTGTTTTACACACACACACCCATGTAATTACGTTAGTATATGCCTCCCCTTTAGTTCCAACTCTGGTGGAGTATCTGTAACATCCCTGACCTGGGTTATTCTTTAACCCTAGATGTTTTGATTAAGAAATATGATTATATTCTTAATCTCATCTTGTGAAAAGTAATTAAGGCTCAAAAGGAACCTATGTTTCAATTTTGGTCCTGTTTGAACAATGTTGAAGCAATGTTTGCTTATTTTGGACTAAAGTGCAAATTACACAAGTTGAGGGGTTAAATTGCAAATGTTTCATGATAAGATGTTCCTCTGATGTTGAGACATCATAAGAATGAATATGATGTAGTGGTATGGTTTCCACAAGCTTGGACACCAAGATTAAGCTTGTAAAGCAATCCTTGTGCATTAAAACCTAGTTTTGGTGTAATGTGCAATTTACCCAAAATCTAGGGTTCAATATGCAAATTACCACTTCAATATGGTCCTTAATGTTTCTTGGCATCATGTAGAGCAAATAAAATGAGAGGGACTCCTCATTTGAATTAAGTTGTAGGAGAGAGAATCTTGACATTAAAATAATCAAGAATAATGCCTAATTGAAACCATAATTCGATTTAGGGCAAAAATGAATAAAAATAATTGAAGGGCTTTCAACCAAAATGTTTTGGGTTGATTTTAAATAAGGATGGACGTTCCTTTAACAAGATAAGGAACGAAAATATCTTAAGTAGGTGAAATTCCACTGACCTTTTTATAAAGAAAAGTAATATCCACTCACATGTGGGATATTATATTATAAGCATTAAGGTGCTTAATTTGCTTTTCTTTAAATTGAGGATAATGAAAGAGAATTAAAGGCAAGGAAGGTGCCTCGTACCCAAGGTAGTTGAGGGGGAAGAGGCGGCCACTTTATTGGGATTAATTGGATTTTTATAAGGCATTTTCTCTCTCATCAATTTCCTTATAAAAGTGCCATTTCCAAGCCCAAACCAAGGCCTTTTTCGGATTTTCTTCTTCCCCTTGCTTGCAAAACCGACCAAGGAGCTAGGGAGGAGCAGGTATCACGTCCCCAACCTGTGGGTAAGCCCTTGACCTTCGTTCTCCATGATTTCATGGTGAAAATCGAAAATAAATTATGGATTCCTTCTTATTTCGATCTCCTCTTCAACCCTAGCCAACTTTTACAATCAAAAGCTTGAGGACGAGCCTAGGGGGAGTTTCAAGAGCTTCATCCACCATTAATGGCGTGAGCTTGGAGATTTGGAGCTCAATTGGAGGCGGGTTTTATAACTCAAACCCTTAAACATTGCTATTGCATCAATTCTCTATGCTTTGTTGATTGATTTCTTCAATTTGATACACTCTTGTTTCTTTGCTGCAATTTCCATCAAGAACGGTTGCTGTTCTTGGTTGTTCGAAGGAAGGGGATGATGACATAATCCTAGATGCTTATCCAAAGAAAATTACCAAGCAAAACCGTTTTGATAGCTACTCCAAATCGTTTTAATTTGATTGGCTATGCGGTTTCAGCAAACCGTTTAAGGGCAAACGGTTTGAAACCGTTTGGGAGCAAACGGTTTCAAGACCGTTTGAGATGGTTTACCAAGCGTTGACCGTCTGGGAATTTTGTTCCTAATTATGTAGGCTGATAACCCTCCAAATTTGAGGGATTAACTCCAAAGGAATCGAGAGTTGAAGGCCAATCAATTAGGCAATCGGATTAAATTATGTGCTGATTTTCAACCTGATTAACTTGACCTGGTTGAGCAAACGGTTTCAAGACCATTTGAGATGGTTGACCAAGCATTGACCGTATGGTATTACTGTTCATAATTATGTTTATTAATAACCCTCTAAATTTGAGGGATTAACTCCAAAGGAATCGAGAGTTGAAGGCCAATCAATTAGGCAATCGGATTAAATTATGTGCTGATTTTCAACCTGATTAACTTGACATGGTTGAGCAAACGGTTTCAAGACCGTTTGAGATGGTTGACCAAGCATTTACCGTATGGGATTACGGTTCATAATTATGTTTATTAATAACCCTACAAATTTGAGGGATTACCTCCAAAGGAATCGTGAGTTGAAGCCTAATCAATTAGGGAAACCTAATTGGATTAAGTGCTGATTTTCAATCTGATTTTATTGAACTTTTTGGGAAAACGGTCTCAAGACCGTTTGATTGCGTTGACCAAGCGTTTACCGTTTGGGATTTATGTTCCTAATGATGTGATCTAATGACTCACCAAATTTGATGGATTAATTCCAAACGAGTCATGAGTTGAAGGCTAATCAATTGGGCTAACCCTAATTGAAATCAGTGCTGAAATCACAATGAGCTAATTTGAGATTTTGGGTTGATTAGCCCAAACGGTCTCAAGACCGTTTGGGGGATCATACAAACGGTCTCAAGACCGTTTGAGGTCACCTCAAGACCGTTTGGAGGTCTGGGGTCAAGTATAGTTGACCAATTGAAGGTCCAAATGTACTAATCATATTGCAATGTAGTGCTGATCTGTTGATCAACTCGATAGACCAATCCATGATGATTTTTCACTAGAATCCAAAGGTTGGATGGGCCAAACGGTCTCAAGACCGTTTGGAGCTCATCCAAACGGTCTCAAGACCGTTTGGTGGTCACCCAAGACCATTTGGAGGTCTAGGGTTGAGTATGGTTAGGTGTTTGAAGGTCTAAAGGTACCAAGCTGTTATACAATGCAATGCTGATTTGGTGATCAATCCAATGATCCAAACCTTAATTGGATGGCTTGGATTTGAGTGATATGATGGGCAAACGGTCTCAAGACCGTTTGGAGGTCATCCAAACGACCTCAAGACCGTTTGGGGTCAGGTCATACCCAATTTGGATAATGGTTCAATAGTTTCAAAGTAACCAATCTTGCATTGATGAGTGTTGTTGGATCTTCGATTCCAAACCCTAATTCAATTGAATCAAACCCTAATTGATGATCAACTGAGGGTCAATTGAGGGTCAAATCAGTTTAAGGTTGACCTATTAAACTAAATTGAAGTATGAGTATAGGTCCAATTGATGATTGGTTCCATGAATTCAATGATTGAAGGAATCAACATTGAAAACCCCAATTCAATTGGATACCTCATGTCATTGAAGGTCCAATTGATCAAACCTTTTTGGAAACCTAATGTAATTAGGTGAGAGATACCATTAATGGTACTAATCAATAATGCATAACAAATGCATGGATCCAATATATGATTAGTGAACCCTAGTTGAGGGTGTATCCTTATGAATCCTGGTTGAGGGTGTATCCTTGTGAAACCCTAGTTGAGGGTGTATCCTTAAAAACCCTGGTTGAGGGTGTATCCTTGTGAAACCCTAGTGGAGGGTGTATCATTGTGAACCCTGGTTGAGGGTGTAACCTTGTGAAACCCTAGTGGAGGGTGTATCATTGTGAACCATGGTTGAGGGTGTATCCTTGTGAAACCCTAGTTGAGGGTGTATCATTGTGATTGTTTATAGGCAACTTTATAATAAAGTTATGCCTTAAACTAAGATAAGTCCATATCATGTGAAATAGCTGGACAATTCTAATGTGTGGCCTATGCATTATATGCTAAGGGTGAGTATTCTGTGACGGAATGTATTAAGAGGGGAAATACCTTAATACAAGATAAAGTTGGTTAACTCAAGAGGGTTTGAATTAATGAGAAATGGGAAACCCTAACCCTGGTAAGGGAATAGTGGTGTTACCCTTGAATAATGATGTTATATATTGTTTTGCATGGTGCTGATATGAAATTAATGTATTATCATCTGTACTAACCATGCAGGTATGATGTGATGATGAACATAGCCAGGTATGAGCTATGACATTTTATGTATTGACATTGTTTATTGGGCCTTATGTGCCATGCTATACCTTATTGCCTAGTATGAGGTAATAAGAGAAGTAATGGGCCTTAAGTGCCATGAGAAGATGTTTATGTAATAAGCATCATATTTACCTTGGTCAGGTGACCTGAAGGTGATAATTACCTGAAAAAGTGGTAATAATGCTCAATGATGAGCTAAGGGTTTGAATACCCAGAACCATATGATTATGGTATTGAGTTGCAAAGGAATGAAAATTCCCAGTATTGAAATGAGGGACTGAGATCCCCATGTCTTATAAAGACTGAGAAGTGATTAATGGAAATAGTACATGTTTTCTTTATAGCATTTGTCTTATTAAGTTATGTTTGGAAACTTGGCTGATGCTAAAAGAATATGATAATGTACTTAATTAATCAAGTGATACCATATAATGTAGTTGCCCTGATCATAGATCCATCAGCGTCAGAATTAGCTGAATGGTGAAATGAGTTTACTCAGAACGCATATTTTTGAATATGTGGGGGTAATTGGGCAATTATATCCTTATGCCCCATAGGCATTGCTACGGGCTATGTCCTATGAACGGGATTGGTTACGGACCATACCCCAATAAGAGCATGGCTACGGGCCATGACTCCACAAAATAATACCAGGCATTGGCTACGGGCCATATCCTGAAGAGAGTATATGCTATGGGCTATAGCTCTAATAGCGATGTTTCTAGTATACCCTGGAAAGCTATCTAGCAGAGACACAAGATGTCCTGCATGTTATGTCGTACTGACCGAGATAGTTGAGGTCATGGGAATCCGACTCTTCCATTGACCTATGTGTGGTACCGATGCTTTACGTAACCGTGGTCGGTTGGAGTATGAGCGGTATACCTCATCTCCTCAGGGCATAAGTGTGATTGTAAAATGTAATCAGCCGTATATCACGTTTTCTTAAGGATTGAATACGGAGATTCATTGGCTGATGTTGCATTTCTTTGTGCATTCCTTAGTAGATAAATGTTAATTATGTTTCTTTATATTCTCTGCAAAATAGACAGATGAATTACTTATCTACCATGGGTAGATGCAATGACCTCCTTGAGAATGGAGATTATCTTATTCTGTTCTATGATGAATAACTCTACCTGATAATGTAAAAGTAACCCCTACTCAGTTTTAATTTGATAAACTGCAATAATAATGTTTTTGGCGGAGAGTTATATCTCTCGCTGGGGCAATTTTCAATTGTCTCACCCCCGTGGGAAAACATTTTTAGGTATGCATGGAAGGCAAGGCAGGAAATCCCTAGAACAGAGATGAGCAGAAGCAACAGCAACAACAAGGACAGCAATGAGATCTCAGGTGGAGATATTGTCTGTCAAGTCATATAGATAGTAGTCCTATGTGTCGTCTCTGTACTCTCAGGTCCTCGGAGTTTTAAATGATTCAATCGGAGTTTTGGCTTAATGCCTCAAAGTTTTATAATGCCTGTGTATATTTGTTAATAGGGCAGTCAATGTTGTAATCCTTAAAAAGGAATTGTACAGGCTGTGTACTTGTGATCCAGGATGAAATGGAAATACTTTGGTTCATGGTTAAAGAGTTTTCATGTGAATGGATCTCTTTGCAAAAAGTTTTAAATTTTCAGTAATCCGCTGCAAATAATTCACTTCCGCATTAGTTAATCCTGTTTTCGCGAGACGGTTGTTACAATTAGTGGTATCAGAGCTCTAGGTTCGTTGAGTCTATAGAGACATAGGACTAAGTTGTTGAGTCTGTGTTAGTGTACTCTAGTATACCCTATAATGATTTCTGCTTGTGCAGAGAAAGGGTAAAGTTTAAAATGACTGGAGAGCACAATGAACACATTGCTTAGGGCAATGTTTTTGCACCAAGAAGAGGTGCAAGGGATCATGCAAGAATAGAATGAGTGCCTGAGAATCCCCATTAAGACCTGATCAGGATAGAGAATCCTATGATCATGCTCTTGTTGGGAAGATTAGGGCAACAGTAATGCATATAAGTGAACTGGATGCTAGCCTTATAACCTAGGTTATCAGTCCTTAATACAGAAAGCTTGAGCTTTAAAAGAGTTCCTGAATGAATTAGTCATGTGGGAACAAGGGAAAATGTGGAAAAGATTAACTTATGGCAAGAAAGTGGACTCTGCCATGAGTTCAGACAGATAATAAATCTGTGATGGTAGTGCCCAAGAAGGGGCAATAAGCTGAGAAGTAGGGAATGGTCTCTATAATTCTAAAGACATTTGCCTAATGGTTTAAAAAAAAAGCCAAGTTTTTGGTACTAATAGTGCAATAAATGCCTAGTGTACCAGGGAAGTAGCCACTAAGTAAGTGCAAAGGTCTTAGCCTTTCACCTGTAAGATTCTATGGCTTAGTTTTTGCTTCAGTAATAAGACTAGTAAGACCATGATATGAGTACAAGGTATGTTATAAATGTGTACATGTTGAGTACACTAAACCCTTTTTTTTTATAAAAAGGAGGATTGTTGATATTGTTTTCCCCATTGGTTTCTATATAGGGATGAAATGATGAGAACTAGAATTTGAATTCTGTTCAGTATTCTTTTAAATGCTCTATATTGATCTTACCTCCATGAAAGAGGAAGAGGTATAGAAGAGATGCCTGGATAAAATCCAGGGATGTTAAATCTTATGTTATGGTAATATGAAAAGAAAGGAATATGATAGCATGTAAGTGCATACTACTTGATCTCAGTACTTGTAAACCCTGATCAGGTGTACAACTATTGATGATAAAGTGAGTATGGAAACTCTTAGATTGATATCTTTTTGATTGCCCTGATCAAGTAATCATTCTGATACAATCTAAAGAGTATCATGAAATTGGAAATATGATATGGATAAATGTATCATATCTTAAGAACAAGAAAGAAGGATCTGATAGGAATTCAGACCAGTATGTGTATATGAGGAAGTAAAAGTATGACCCTCATATGATGAGAAAGAGAACAAGGGAGGTGATCCCTGTTCTAATAAGTTGTAAATATGATAAAAGAAAGATGAGAATATAATGTGTTTTCAACACATGCGACTGATACCAAGGTAAGAGATTATGGTATCTGAGAATTATCAGATGGTTTAGATTGGCTACCTGGAATGGTCAACTATGAAATCAGTCTGATTATATAAAATGATATGAACATCACATGTTAGGGGTTTATGCTTTGCATAAACATAACAACTAAATATGTCTTTAAGATAAGTTCTCATTTGACTCTATGAGAATATTGTGTGAAGGAACTTTGTGCTGATCAAAGTTCTATGATGTCTACATAAGAATGAGGTGTTATGAAGAGACATGATGATATGATGAATGAATAATATTTGTTCCCTTTATCTGGGATTTCGGGGACGAAATCCTTGTTAGGGGTTTATAATTTGTAACATCCCTGACCTGGGTTATTCTTTAACCCTAGGTGTTTTGATTAAGAAATATGATTATATGCTTAATCTCATCTTGTGAAAAGTAATTAAGGCTCAAAAGGAACCTATGTTTCAATTTTGGTCCTGTTTGAACAATGTTGAAGCAATGTTTGCTTATTTTGGACTAAAGTGCAAATTACATAAGTTGAGGGGTTAAATTGCAAATGTTGCATGATAAGATGTTCCTATGATGTTGAGACATCATAAGAATGAATATGATGTAGTGGTATGGTTTCCACAAGCTTGGACACCAAGATTAAGCTTGCAAAGCAATCCTTGTGCATTAAAACCTAGTTTTGGTGTAATGTGCAATTTACCCAAAATATAGGGTTCAATATGCAAATTACCACTTCAATATGGTCCTTAATGTTTCTTGGAATCATGTAGAGCAAATAAAATGAGAGGGACTCCTCATTTGAATTAAGTTGTAGGAGAGAGAATCTTGACATTAAAATAATCAAGAATAATGCCTAATTGAAACCATAATTCGATTTAGGGCAAAAATGAATAAAAATAATTGAAGGGATTTCAACCAAAATGTTTTGGGTTGATTTTGAATAAGGATGGACGTTCCTTTAACAAGATAAGGAACGAAAATATATTAAGTAGGTGAAATTCCACTCACCTTTTTATAAAGAAAAGTAATATCCACTCACATGTGGGATATTGTATTATAAGCATTAAGGTGCTTAATTTGCTTTTCTTTAAATTGAGGATAATGAAGGAGAATTAAAGGCAAGGAAGGTGCCTCGTACCCAAGGTATTTGAGGGGGAAGAGGCGGCCACTTTATTGGGATTAATTGGATTTTTATAAGGCATTTTCTCTCTCATCAATTTCCTTATAAAAGTGCCATTTCCAAGCCCAAACCAAGGCCTTTTTCGGATTTTCTTCTTCCCCTTGCTTGAAAAACCGACCAAGGAGCTAGGGAGGAGCAGGTAGCACGTCCTCAACCTGTGGGTAAGCCCTTGACCTTCGTTCTCCATGATTTCATGGTGAAAATCGAAAATAAATTATGGATTCCTTCTTATTTCGATCTCCTCTTCAACCCTAGCCAACTTTTGCAATCAAAAGCTTGAGGACGAGCCTAGGGGGAGTTTCAAGAGCTTCATCCACCATTAATGGCGTGATCTTGGAGCTTTGGAGCTCAATTGGAGGCGGGTTTTATAACTCAAACCCTTAAACATTGCTATTGCATCAATTCTCTATGCTTTGTTGATTGATTTCTTCAATTTGATACACTCTTGTTTCTTTGCTGCAATTTCCATCAAGAACGGTTGCTGTTCTTGGTTGTTCGAAGGAAGGGGATGATGACATCATCCTATATGCTTATCCAAATAAAATTACCAAGCAAAACCGTTTTGATAGCTACTCCAAATCGTTTTAATTTGATTGGCTATGCGGTTTCAGCAAACCGTTTAAGGGAAAACGGTTTGAAACCGTTTGGGAGCAAACGGTTTGAAACCGTTTGGGAGCAAACGGTTTCAAGACCGTTTGAGATGGTGACCAAGTGTTTAACGTTTGGGAATTTTGTTCCTAATGATGTAGGCTGATAACCCTCCAAATTTGAGGGATTAACTCCAAAGGAATCGAGAGTTGAAGGCCAATCAATTAGGCAATCGGATTAAATTATGTGCTGATTTTCAACCTGATTAACTTGACCTGGTTGAGAAAACGGTTTCAAGACCGTTTGAGATGGTTGACCAAGCTTTGACCGTATGGGATTACTGTTCATAATTATGTTTATTAATAACCCTCCAAATTTGATGGATTAAATCCAAAGGAATCGAGAGTTGAAGGCCAATCAATTAGGCAATCAGATTAAATTATGTGCTAATTTTCAACCTGATTAACTTGACATGGTTGAGAAAACGGTTTCAAGACCGTTTGAGATGGTTGACCAAGCATTGACCGTATGGTATTACGGTTCATAATTATGTTTATTAATAACCCTACAAATTTTAGGGATTAACTCCAAAGGAATCGTGAGTTGAAGCCTAATCAATTAGGGAAACCTAATTGGATTAAGTGCTGATTTTCAATCTGATTTAATTGAACTTTTTGGGCAAACGGTCTCAAGACCGTTTGAGTGCGTTGACCAAGCGTTGACCGTTTGGGATTACTGTTCCTAATGATGTGATCTAATGACTCACCAAATGTGATGGATTAATTCCAAACGAGTCATGAGTTGAAGGCTAATCAATTGGGCTAACCCTAATTGAAATCAGTGCTGAAATCACAATGAGCTAATTTGAGATTTTGGGTTGATTAGCCCAAACGGTCTCAAGACCGTTTGGGGGATCATCCAAACGGTCTCAAGACCGTTTGGGGTCACCTCAAGACCGTTTGGAGGTCTGGGGTCAAGTATAGTTGACCAATTGAAGGTCCAAATGTACTAATCATATTGCAATGTAGTGCTGATCTGTTGATCAACACGATAGACCAATCCATGATGATTTTTCACTAGAATCCAAAGGTTGGATGGGCCAAACGGTCTCAAGACCGTTTGGAGCTCATACAAACGGTCTCAAGACCGTTTGGTGGTCACCCAAGACCATTTGGAGGTCTAGGGTTGAGTATGGTTAGGTGTTTGAAGGTCTAAAGGTACCAAGCTGTTATACAATGCAATGCTGATTTGGTGATCAATCCAATGATCCAAACCTTAATTGGATGGCTTGGATTTGAGTGATATGATGGGCAAACGGTCTCAAGACCGTTTGGAGGTCATCCAAACGACCTCAAGACCGTTTGGGGTCAGGTCATACCCAATTTGGATAATGGTTCAATAGTTTCAAAGTAACCAATCTTGCATTGATGAGTGTTGTTGGATCTTCGATTCCAAACCCTAATTCAATTGAATCAAACCCTAATTGATGATCAATTGAGGGTCAAATCAGTTTAAGGTTGACCTATTAAACTCAATTGAAGTATGAGTATAGGTCCAATTGATGATTGGTTCCATGAATTCAATGATTGAAGGAATCAACATTGAAAACCCCAATTCAATTGGATACCTCATGTCATTGAAGGTCCAATTGATCAAACCTTTTTGGAAACCTAATGTAATTAGGTGAGAGATACCCTTAATGGTACTAATCAATAATGCATAACAAATGCATGGATCCAATATATGATTAGTGAACCCTAGTTGAGGGTGTATCCTTATGAATCCTGGTTGAGGGTGTATCCTTGTGAAACCCTAGTTGAGGGTGTATCCTTATAAACCCTGGTTGAGGGTGTATCCTTGTGAAACCCTAGTGGAGGGTGTATCATTGTGAACCCTGGTTGAGGGTGTAACCTTGTGAAACCCTAGTGGAGGGTGTATCATTGTGAACCATGGTTGAGGGTGTATCCTTGTGAAACCCTAGTTGAGGGTGTATCATTGCGATTGTTTATAGGCAACTTTATAATAAAGTTATGCCTTAAACTAAGATAAGTCCATATCATGTGAAATAGCTGGACAATTCTAATGTGTGGCCTATGCATTATATGCTAAGGGTGAGTATTCTGTGATGGAATGTATTAAGAGGGGAAATACCTTAATACAAGATAAAGTTGGTTAACTCAAGAGGGTTTGAATTAATGAGAAATAGGAAACCCTAACCCTGGTAAGGGAATAGTGGTGTTACCCTTGAATAATGATGTTATATATTATTTTGCATGGTGCTGATATGAAATTAATGTATTATCATCTGTACTAACCATGCAGGTATGATGTGATGATGAACATAGCCAGGTATGAGCTATGACATTTTATGTATTGACATTGTTTATTGGGCCTTATGTGCCATGCTATACCTTATTGCCTAGTATGAGGTAATAAGAGAAGTAATGGGCCTTAAGTGCCATGAGAAGATGTTTATGTAATAAGCATCATATTTACCTTGGTCAGGTGACCTGAAGGTGATAATTACCTGAAAAAGTGGTAATAATGCTCAATGATGAGCTAAGGGTTTGAATACCCAGAACCATATGATTATGGTATTGAGTTGCAAAGCAATGAAAATTCCCAGTATTGAAATGAGGGACTGAGATCCCCATGTCTTATAAAGACTGAGAAGTGATTAATGGAAATAGTACATGTTTTCTTTATAGCATTTGTCTTATTAAGTTATGTTTGGAAACTTGGCTGATGCTAAAAGAATATGATAATGTACTTAATTAATCAAGTGATACCATATAATGTAGTTTCCCTGATCACAGATCCATCAGCGTCAGAATTAGCTGAATGGTGAAACGAGTTTACTCGGAACGCATATTTTTGAATATGTGGGGGTAATTGGGCAATTATATCCTTATGCCCCATAGGCATTGCTACGGGCTATGTCCTATGAACGTGATTGGTTACGGACCATACCCCAATAAGAGCATGGCTACGGGCCATGACTCCACAAAATAATATCGGGCATTGGCTACGGGCCATATCCTAAAGAGAGTATATGCTATGGGCTATAACTCTAATAGCGATGTTGCCAGTATATCCTGGAAAGCTATCTAGCAGAGACACAAGATGTCCTGCATGTTATCTCGTACTGACCGAGATAGTTGAGGTCATGGGAATCCGGCTCTTCCATTGACCTATGTGTGGTACCGATGCTTTACGTAACCGTGGTCGGTTGGAGTATGAGCGGTATACCTCATCTCCTCAGGGCATAAGTGTGATTGTAAAATGTAATCAGCCGTATAGCACGTTTGCTTAAGGATTGAATACGGAGATTCATTGGCTGATGTTGCATTTCTTTGTGCATTCCTTAGTAGATAAATGTTAATTATGTTTCTTTATATTCTATGCAAAATAGACAGATGAATTACTTATCTACCATGGGTAGATGCAATGACCTCCTTGAGAATGGAGATTATCTTATTCTGTTCTATGATGAATAATTCTACCAGATAATGTAAAAGTAACCCCTACTCAGTTTTAATTTGATAAACTGCAATAATAATGTTTTTGGCGGAGAGTTATATCTCTCGCTGGGGCAATTTTCAATTGTCTCACCCCCGTGGGAAAACATTTTTAGGTATGCATGGAAGGCAAGGTAGGAAATCCCTAGAACAGAGATGAGTAGAAGCAACAGCAACAACAAGGACAGCAATGAGATCTCAGGTGGAGATATTGTCTGTCAATGTTGGTATGTATGCCCTGAGAGCCAATCATGTGATGATTGGTGGGATACATTAAGATTGATTTGATAAACATAAAAGGCGAGCTTCCAATTCTTTCTGGTTCAGTCATATGAGATAGTGATAGAACAGATTGAATGTCTAGAGAATGACAGTACTCAATGACGTATGCCTTCAGGTTCATGACCTGAACGATGAGATCATACGGATGCTAAGAGTTTGTACATTCTTGTTATGTCCCTAGTCGGATGTCATTGTGGAAGGTAGACAGACAGCAATGACACACAAGACTAGATTGTGGTGTTGGTTGATGACAGAATCTCATTAGTCATGATATAGAGATATCAAACCAAACACATAGGTACTTGTTAGAGAACAAGGTACCTGACAGACCCACCGTGAGTTTGACACATGGAACCATGAGATGGTAGTCACAGTCAGTACTCACAGTGATGGTGGTGAGTGTGATTCTTAGACCTGAAATCACTGCACTCAACACATGTCGTTGGGCACACTTTGACATCATCAAACGCAGTCCTGAAACATGGGTTGTTATAAAGGTGATGATTGGGTGGCTTTGACACATGGGACTTTTGAGGGGTGAGTGATAGATATGGGATTTGTCCCTCCTGAGGGAGTTTGATATCCATGGCCACTTGATGAGTAGGATTGAGAAAGGCGTGCACGCATGTGTGAATCAGTATATGATACTGATGTCATACATATCTCTTCCAGTCTACTCTGAGATCAAGGAAGTGAATGAACGTTGACAGGATGACTGTTCCATGCCTCGAGTTCATTCGGGATATCAGTGACAAAGGAATTATACATTCGCTGTAACACCATTCACGGATTGTAGGATGAAAGTTGTTCTCCAACTTTCTACTTTCACATGGGTAGCACTGATGTGTGACTAGGCACCGCTCTTTGCTTGTGAAGTCAAAAGTGTTATGGACTTTCACTGCCAACGTGAAATGGACCTGCAGGGTCACACACATAGGATTTAACCTGGAAGAGGAGTTTTGTCTACAAAGCAATGTTTAGATTGATTACTAAAGGAGTTTAGTAGTTCAATTAAACACTCAATCAGTCGATAGCTCAATATCGTATGGTTCAAGGTGTTGGACGCATTGAATGGAGTATCGGATTGATTGAAATCGCAATTGACTGATTTTTGCCCAACCTGTGCTCCCAACCGATCGGTTCATGTGATGAACCGGTCGGCTGAGGTTGCTGAACCGGTCGGCTGGAGTGTCCAGGCCGATCGGCTCATGCCCAGGTTGAAACGACTGGTTCAAGGGTTGAACCGATCGGCTCAACTGGTGCAACCGACCAGTTGGGAAAAGTCATGTCGGCAAGAATTTTCCTTTAGTTTCAAATTGCCCAATTCGATTGGGAATAACATTGGTATTCGATACCAATTGAGAACGAAACAAGGAAAGTCTTTTTGAGCCAGATTAGGACCATGAACCGATCGGTTCAGGGCACCAACCGATCGGTTGGAGTGCCCCAATCGATCGGCTCAGGTCCAACCGATCGGCTCAATGGCCGAACTGATCGGTTCAGTTGTGAACCGATCATTTCAAGTTGCGAGATGGTTGCTTTTTGTGGAAAATTCTCGAACCCTTCTACTCCTGCTTTAGTCCCGCATTGCCCGGGATGGAGAACCCTGTCCCATGACTCTCCTATATATATAGGGGTATTGGGGGCTTCTCATAGTACAACTCAGTGCAACCAGTTGCTCTGCAAGTTGTCGTTCTCTCTGGTTTTGGTAACCGTGAGAGAGCCCGAGCAAGTGCTTCCCGCAAAAGGGAGGTGCAGCAAGGGAAGGACAACTGCAGTAGCTAAAGGAGGCAGGAGAGCGTGTTGGCGACTAGTACGTCAACAGGAGGGTGCGACTCCTTCCACTTCCTTGTGGGACAAGGAGTGTGGAGTTCCAGGTGGTCCGTGTGGACTACTACAGAGGCGGGAGGACACTGCCGCTTAGGAGGACAACTGTCATCCGACAGTCCGGTTCGAGTAGGAGTTGTCAGTCCCGGTGTGACCAGGAGCTGCACAGACACCGTCGAAGTCCGAAGTTGAAGACCGCGCATTGTGCGAGGTATTGTCGCCGAGCAAGCCTCGGGACAAGGTATGATTCCGCAAACCATCCTTTCCTATTATATAGACGTTGACGCGTTTCCTCGGTACGAGTTGGGGAGAATTTTTTTTGTTTCCGCTGCCGTCTTCTGTCTCCCTTAAAACCCAACAGTGGTATCAGAGCCACGTCAACTGCTCTATATTTTAGGAATATCGATATGATCGATTTTGGTTTGTCGCCTTTATTTATTGCATGCGATGCGAATAATATCGACTTTATGCATGTCCAATCCTAAATCCACAAATCCCTAATTGCATATATGATATGTATTATTAATGCACTCGATATGCGTCGCCCTTAAATGAGTTTTGTGGTGGATGTGTGTAGCGTGATTATGGCCTATAAACCCCTATCTGTGTGTGGTTGTTTGTGGTTGCTTGCATCTCGGTCTGTGCACCGATCTTCCCTCTCTTATTCCTAATGTAACTCGAAATAATTCAAGATTCTTTCCTACCTTTGCTCCCCCCGAATGTAAATCGGGGTTTCCTTTTTAAAGCAATGTAATAAATAGAATAGGATTTTATTTCCTGTTATGTCAAAGACCGGCGGACATCAAGATGACTGCTCAGACGATCGGTTCAAGGAGTGAACCGATCGGTTGACGTTCCAGATGGTCGGTTCAAGGAGTGAACCGATCGGGTGATGACCGGTTCAAGGAGTGAGACGAGCGGGTGGAGGACATGACGAGATGCACGACGACCAGGCGAACCGATCGGTTGGAGGAGCCAACCGATCGGCTGGTGGCACCCAGACGACTAGCTGGAGAGTACAGATCATTCATGTGATGAGTTGATCAACTCGAATGGCAAGGCACAGATGTTCATCTTGTACAGGTTGCATGTGATGTAGACCTAGATGACTGTGATTCCTCTTGGCTCGAGGAATCACATTAGGATGGCCATAATCATCACTTTTTATCGTTTGTGCATGTTTTATGTGGGATATAGCATGTATATGATACGTACTATGTATTGTGGTGATTGGATATGTATATGTATATAAAAACCAAATCCCTCATTAAAATATTAAGTCTTATATGCCTTCCATTAGCGGCACACATGAAAAGCTCGATCGACCAAGCGTAGGTTACACCAAAGCGTGGTGCGCCGTCTATCTTGTGGAAGTGTGAAGGGTAGACATGTAGGTTCTGCCAAAGCAGGGTGCATGTTCTATCATGTCGGCTTTTGGGTTAGACTTAACTGGTGATTCTTAGAGCGTCTAAGCCCAGAGGCAAGGAATGTTCATGGCAAGGTGTTGTGCATGTTCATTCAACAAGAGTTGCAAATGATGCAATTGGCAAGAGTTTCCTACCTGAGAGATCTAAGTTGTGGGCGATCAGCCAAAGCTGACTCATGACTTAGAGGATTTCAGGATCTTGCCCACTAGAAGGTTGTACACTGCAATCTTCCGAATTGATTGTGAGGGCTATCAATTTGAAGTAAAATAGTGGGAGCGATAATTAATTAAAGGCCTAATTATATCGTCAAATTTTCAAATCAATCAAATAAGTCAAAAATGAGTTTTGGACTAAAATTGCATATTTTCTTTTTGTAGTTCAAATGGCAACAAACAACAACAACTTTTCTTTGCGATCGGTCCTTGACAAGGACAAGCTAAATGGGATAAACTTCCACGACTGGTATCGGACATTGAGAATTGTTCTCACTCAAGAGCGTAAGCTCTATGTCCTGGATACTCCAATTCCAGAGGAACCCGCTCCTAATGCACCAAGAACAGAAAGGGATGCTTACTAGAAGCATTCTGATGATGCCATTGATGCAAAGTGCTTGATGCTATGTTCAATGAACCATGAGTTGCAGAGGCAACATGAGAACATGGGTGTCATAGAGATGATTCTGCATCTCAGGAACATGTATGAAGATCAGGCACGGCAAGAGAGGTACAATGTTTCTAGGGCGTTGTTCAAGTGCGTCATGACAGAAGGAGATCCAGTTGGTCCTCACACACTCAAGATGATTGGGTATGTGGAGAACCTGCGGAGACTGGGATTTCCACTGAGCCAAGAGTTGGCTACTGACGTGATACTGCAATCGTTGCCAGAATCTTACAGTCAGTTTGTGATGAACTACAACATGAACAACTTTGATAGGCCACTGTCAGAGTTGTTGGGCATGTTGAGGACAACCGAGTTACAGATGAAGAAGGACAAGCCTAAGTCCGTGATGGTGATCACGAGCAAGAAAGGCAAGTCCAAGTGCAAGGGCAAGGGCAAAGCTAAGAAAGGTTCTGAAGCTAGCCAGGAGTCCAAGCCATCTTCAGCTCTCAAGGCCAAGGGAGGCGTGACCAAGAAAGGAAATTGCCACCATTGTCAAAAGCCAGGACATTGGAAAAGGAACTTGTGGCAACACATCCCATTATCACACAGATAACGAGGTGTTACGCGAAAACGTGCGGAAAACACCATAACCACAGATTATCAAAACACGGGTTAATTAAAACCGATTGCGGAAAACTGATAAACTGTGAAACTATTACTTTCCAGTCCTCATCCTGCACAGAAACATGTCATATAAATATGTACATACACAAGATCTGACACGTGTCCACAGCTCAGGAACAGCTGTCCATCCTTCACATGAGTTCACCACCTGTTCATATATACATAAAGGCCCACATCCGGCCAACAACAGGATATACAGATATCATCAAACGATCTTCGTGAAACATCGTCAAAACACTGCCAAGGACCTGAGAGTACAGGGATGACTCTAGACTCTACTACAAAACATCCAAAACAGCAGCATGTCCATCGCTTGCCTTCTACTGCTCCTCAAGCTGCTCGTCCGCAACACCACAACCACGACCACGTCTACCTCGACCACCTAAAAAGGGTGGAAACCAGCGGAGTGAGACAATTGAACAATTGTCCCAGAGGGAAACATAGCTCCCCACCGCAACCATAGAACCTCAGCAAGATAAACCATAACAGCAATTATAACATGAGCAGATATATCAGAAACAGTTATATATATAGCAAGATCATTCTTACCGGCAAGCATACCAGCTGTACTAAAGCGTAAAACCAGATGTCTTTCAAAGGAACATGACTATCAAGATGAGATATATCAACATGTAACAGGATTATTAGAACAGGGTAAAATGCCATATAACCTGATTATCAAGATAAGGTAGATTACCACATGACCTGCAAGGTATAACAGAGATATTACACAAACAAGGACTCAACCAATGTTTTGTGTTTGATTTGATCAGTAAATACTAAACGGTTGTATTACATTTTATTATGCCCTGAGGATTTGAACCGTACCGTTCAAATCCAACCTTCGGTTACGAAACCCAAGACGGTGCCATCAAGGTCAATGGAAGAGCCAGACTCCACGACCTCCCACCTCATGGTCAGTACATGAGAACAACACAAGCAGGACCGCAATCACATGCTGAAGTGGTCTAAGCCACATGGTTAGCTCCATAGGCTACCCATTCTCTAGCCCGCCTTGGTACATGTCTCGGCGCTAGTAAAACTGAGCCACGGGCCTGATCACCGTGCTCTGAGCCATGAACACATTCATGCTCCATACATTACATATCCTGAGCCATGGGCCTGTTCACCATGCTCTACACACATATCTGAGTCTGCAACCGAAGTTACACTCTTACCTCCTCATTTTCAGGCTAGGAGCAACCTACACATATTCAACAATATGCGCTTCTAGGTTAACCCGTAGGAAAACCTGTTTCACCATCACCAAGTCCTGACGATGATGTATCTATGGCCAGGGCAACTACATGATATATTTCACTGTGATTAATTAGTATCTTTTAGATGGATTGCAAGATTCAACCAAGTTGTATAACATGCAAAGATATAACAGAAAGTAAAGAACATAATATTATTGAAAACACATCAATCTGATCCATCTCAGGGATCCCACTTCACCTGCTACCACTTGGCCTCTTGCCAACCATCCAGATCCATCTCAAGGATCATCACATACCACAGGGTCTCAATCCTTCATCATTACTGTCACTGCCTCTTAAGGCTCACATCATCATCATGGGACCAACACATCACATACATAATCTTATAGAGCAATTATCAAAGTAATGTTACTCATTACATATGTCACATAGCCCTTTCATGGCTAAGTCATCACCTGCAAGGTTAAGGTATGCAATAATTGTAGATTCAACATAAGGAATATGCTCACTATCATGAAATATCATTAAAGATAATTAAATTACCAATATTACACTTATTTGGTAACCAAGTGTGTTAAGTACATCATTAACAAACTATACTGATGCTTACCCTGAATCTCAGGATTATACAAACAATCAGGGGATATAGAAATCATGTTGGGTATACAGAACCAACACTATTATTAACAAGGTCATTACTATGTCATCAACTATTGTCATCTTTATCATGAAGCAACCTTTAACATAACTGTCACTTAGCATCATTATTACCAACATTATTATCATTAAACAAACTACTAGAGTAGTTATCATCATCTTCATTATCATTAACAATTAAGCATAACGGGTCACATCATGCATCTATTACATGAGGGCTATCATCATATACATTACTACCATTAGCATCCTTATTATTTGCAAGGAAACATATTACATATTGATGATATCACAAACACCACCATCGTTTTATTGGTTAATGTATAAACATCCACTTCTATCACATAAGGGACCGTCAACAAAGAAACTCATATCCTCACTATAGCCTCACAACCCTCATCTGAAACCTATCACCCAACATGGGTATCGGCCACCACACTAACCCCATCGGCCATCATGGCCCAAGGCATGTCGCCCAACATGGTATCGGCCATCAGGGCACATAGCCTATCGTCCATCATGGCACTACTTGGCCCTATCGTCCACCACATGGACAAGGAGATAACTCAACACAAGAGCACCCATTCTATCGTCCAACTCAAGGACATCCATGTCGCCCAACACCATCAGACCATGTCGCCCAACAAGAGAGAGAGAGAGAGTATCACCCATCTCCAAGGGTACTCACCATATCGGCCAACAAACCCTAGCTCACCCTATCGCCCAACTCAAGGGCAAGGGTATCGGCCAACCTAAAGGACTCATCATGGCGCCCAACACCAGCTACCATATCATCCACCAAGGGGAACACCATGCCGTCCAACTCAAAAACAAAGGTGTTGCTCAACCCAAGGAACCATATCGCCCAACATGGTCACCATGTCGGCCAACATCCATACTAGGTCAACCTATCGTCCAACCCAAGAGGAAGGGTGTTGCCCAACACCAAGAACACTGATATCGTTCAACTCAAGGACAAGGGTGTCGCCCAACACACCCACAAGGAAGGGATATCGCCCAACCCTAGGTCACCTTCAACCTCCAACACAAGGGAGCACAACCCTAAAAAGCAAGGTATACAAGGAACCCTAAACCCAAGAGAGGGATATCGGCCACTAAGGTATATAAGCAAGATGCTCAAGAAAGGAACTAAACTAGTCTACTCACATGTAACAAGGTTAAAGCTAGAGGTAAAAGAGTTAGGGTTAGAAACTATGCAACCCGCCTTAAGCTCCAAGGAAGAAGATGCACTTTGAGCTCCAAGGTTGTCGGCCACCAAAGCTCCAAAGCACTCCAAGGTCCAAAGCTATCGTCCACCAAGCTGCTCCAGGAAGGTGTATTGGCCACCACTTCAGCTCCAAGGAAGTGTATCGGCCAACACAAGCAAGATGGAGAGGGATATCATGCACCAAGGGTGGAGGGGAGACCAAAAGAGCAAAGGAGACTAAGGCAAGGAGAAGAGCTACCTATATAGGAAGAAGGGGAGGAGAAACCAATGTACAACCATGCTATGTGTCGTCCACCCAAGGGACACATGTCCACCAACTCAAGCCACCTCTCATGCAAGCCATAAGGCACTTGTCCAAGATGTGCACCATGTGTCCACCAACCAAGCCAAGCCATCTGGGCGACACAACAAGAGCTACTGGGCAACACACCAAGCAACTGGGCGACACACCACCTGCCCTGGGCGACACAAGGCTCAAGCAAGCCCAAACAAGGAACTCCAAGGCCCAAACAAGCTCAACTCAGGCCCAAAGGACTCAAACAACAAGCACAAGCCTTCCTCTCAACCCTAGAGGAAGCAAAGAGGGAAAACATCTCACAAGATGGCAAACTTGCCCACAAAACCCTAAACTTGGGTTATTTGCAAGTAGCCCCTCGAACTCTGAACAAAGCTTAACAAAACCCTAATCACCACTTAAGGTGATTAGCAAGCACCAAATCACCAAGATCAAGCAAAACAAACAGGGTAAACCCTAAACGCAGGTCAGGGTCCTTACAGCCGTAAACCTCTACAAAAGGATTTTGTCCCCGAAATCCGAAGAGAAAAGCGAGGGATACTTCCTCCTCATCTCTTCCTCAAGCTCCCACGTGGCTTCCTCAACGCCACGGTGATGCCAAAGGACCTTCGCAAGAACCAGATCCTTTCTCTTTAGCTTCTTGACTCTTCTGTCAAGGATCATCATAGGACCCTCTTCATAAGTCACATCTCTGTCAAGCTCAACTTCAACTGGTTGTATCACTGTTCCTGTATCCGGATGACTTTTCTTCAGCATACTGACATGGAACACTGGATGTAACCTGTGCAACTCTGGAGGCAATTCTAACTCATAAGCCACCTTGCCAACACGTGCTATGACTGAGTAAGGCCCCATATATCTGGGAGCTAACTTACCTTTCCGTCCAAACCTCAGCACACCTTTCCACGGAGAGACTTTAAGATACACCTTGTCTCCCACCTGGAACTCCAAGGGTCGTCTGCAATTGTCTGCATAAGACTTCTGCCTGTCTTGTGCCGCTTTCAACTGTTGTTGTATCACCTTGATCTTTTCTGTCGTTTGCTGTACTAACTCAGGGCCCAAAAGCTGATATTCACCTGATTCATACCAACACAAAGGAGATCTGCACTTCCTCCCATACAAAGCCTCATAGGGAGCCATGTCAATGCTCCGCTGATAGCTATTGTTGTAGGCAAACTCTATCAAACTGAGATGTACGTCCCAACTGCCTAGGAACTGCAAAACACAAGCACGAAGAAGATCCTCCAAAGTCTGAATAGTCCTCTCAGACTGTCCATCTGTCTGCGGGTGGAAAGCGGTACTGAACTTCAACTGCGTTCCCATCGCCCTGTGTAACTGTTCCCAAAAATGACTTGTAAACTGAGGACCTCTATCAGAAACTATCGTTGCTGGCACACCATGCAAACGAACTATCTCTCCACATATACTCGAGCGAGCTTTTCAGCTGTATACGTGGTCTTCACATGTATGAAATGGGCAGACTTCGTTAATCTGTCCACTATCACCCAAATGGAATCATGATTCTTAGCTGTCCTGGGTAGACCAACTACGAAATCCATGGTTATGTGATCCCTTTTCCACTGTGGTATAGGCAAAGGTTGCAACGTACCTGCCGGCTTTTGATGCTCAGCCTTGACTTGCTGACACACCGCACACCTAGCCACAAACTCAGCTACATATTTCTTCAAGCCGGGCCACCAGTACAAGTCCTTCAGGCTATGATACATTTTGGTGACGCCTGGATGCATAGCATACATCGACGTGTGTGCTTCCTCGAGCACCAACTCCCTCAGATTATCAGCATCTGGAACCACCATCCTATTATGATAGCAAACCACTCCATCCTCGGACTCATGGAACCCATCACGCTTTTCGCTGCCAAACTCTGATCTGATTAGCTGTACTGTATCATCCGTTTGCTGTGCATCCTTGATCTGCTGTCTCAACGTGGGCTTGATTTGCATCTGTGCTAAAACTCCAGCTAATGAGGAAACCTCCATCTGTACGTTCATCTGCCGTAAGGAGACTAACATGTCCCGCCTATGGCATACCAAAGAACTCATCTGTGCCTTCTTGGGAGTAGAAGACTTTCTGCTATGCGTGTCTGCTACCACATTCGCCTTACCAGGATGATACTCGATAGTGCAATCATAATCATTGATCAACTCCATCCACCGACGCTGTCGCATGTTCAACTCTTGCTGTGAGAACATGTACTTCAGATTCTTGTGATCTGTAAAGATCCGACGCACTTCTCCATAAAGATAGTGTCTCCAAATCTTTAACGCATGAACCACTGCTGCCAGCTCCAAGTCATGGGTCGGATAGTTCTCCTCGTGTTTCTTAAGCTGTCGCGAAGCAAAAGAAACCACATGATCTTCCTGCATCAGCACACAACCCAAACCTTTCTTGGACGCATCATAGAAAACAACATAGCCTTTTCCAGATTCTGGCAAGATCAACACTGGAGCACTGGTTAGCTTTTCCTTCAAACTTTGGAAAGCTTGCTGACATCGATCATTCCAAACAAAAGGTACATCCTTCCTAGTCAACTTTGTCATCGGTAGAGCTATCGAACTGAAGTCCTTGATAAACCTCCGGTAGTATCCTGCTAGACCAAGGAAACTATGAACTTCCGTCGGCGTCTTCGGCTGTTCCCAATCCACAACGGATTCCACTTTCTTCAGATCTACTTTGACTCCTTCAGCAGATATCACATGACCTAAGAAAGTCACTTCATCCAACCAGAACTCACACTTACTAAACGTAGCATACAACTGATGTTGACGAAGGAGAGTCAACGCTTGACGAAGATGTTGCTCATGCTCTAGCCGGTTCCGACTATAGATCAAGATGTCGTCTATAAAAACTACAACAAACTGATCTAAGAACGGACGAAACACTCTGTTCATCAGGTCCATGAAAGCAACAGGTGCATTGGTTAATCCAAACGGCATAACCACAAACTCAAAATGACCATACCTCGTCCTAAAAGCTGACTTTGGTATGTCATCCGCCTTTATCCTCAACTGATGATATCCAGACCGTAGATCGATCTTCGAAAACACTGTACCACAACGCAACTGATCGAACAGGTCATCTATCCTCAGCAACGAGTACTTATTCTTGATCGTGACCTTGTTCAACTGTCGGTAGTCTATACACAACCGCATCAAACCATCCTTCTTCTTAACAAACAACACGGGAGCACCCCAAGGTGACGTGCTCGGTCTGATGAAACCTTTCACCAACAACTCTTGTAACTGCTTCTTCAACTCTACCATCTCTGCTGGAGCCATCCTATAAGGTGTCTGTGCAATCGGCTGCGTTCCCGAAACCAGATTGATCTCAAAATCGATCTCTTGGGGTGGAGGAACACCAGGAAACTCCTCAGGAAACACATCTGCAAACTCTCGGACCACTGACACTTCTTCAAGGTTAAGGCCTTTCGCCTTGGTATCCACAACGGTATCCACAACGTGAGCTAAGAATGCCTCACATCCTTGTCGCAACAACCTATCTGCCACCATAGATGACACCAGACACGTCGGAAGAATCTTCCTATCTCCCTGGAAGATCCACTTCTCTCCAGCAGCATCAAACACCGCCTGCTTGGAACCACAGTCCAAGACAACCTTATACTTCTCTAAGGTATCCATCCCAAGGATAACATCGAAACCATGCATATCAAGTGGTATGAGATCCACCTGAATGCTGTGTCCCGAAAAAGACAAAACACAAGATGGACACTCTTCTCGAAGCAAAGAGGAACCATCAAGAGGGGTTTCTAACAACAAGCTATCCTTCTTACAACTAACAGGTAGATGACAGTTTTCAAGCATACTATAGGCGATAAAAGAGTGTGTGGCACCCGGGTCAACCAGAACAGATATAAAGCAAGAAGAAGACATATCAGAATGAAATAACTCCATCTGACCTGTCACCACTCGCGGGTTGACTATCGCCTCCGGCTGATTCATGGCATAGAATCGAGCCATTGCTTGCTGTCCACGACCTCTGCTCCCTTGAGCAGACGATCCAGCTTGAGACGCTTGACCGCGTCCTCGTCCTCTGCTACCACTGGGCTGTGGTCTCTCGGACTTCTGGAAACTCTGCCTCGGTTGCTGCGTCACTTCAACATCTCTATTCGGGCAATTGAACTTCCAATGCCCGACTTGTCCACAGAGATGACATGCTCTATTGTCAACTCGTGGCCTAGATGGCCCTATCACTGCCACCAAAGTTGAACTGTGCGCCTTAAACGGTGAAGAAACATAACCATTTCCCTTACTCGGAGACCACTGAGATGGTACGCCAGCACTTCTCATCACTGACGGTGCTGAAAACCTGGGTTTCTTGAAGCCACAAAACCTTCATCCTTGAAACTGAGCAGGTCTTTTAAGAGACACTGACTCTCTTTTCTCCCTTACTGTCCTCTCGATCCGTCGAACTGATTCTACAAACGTAGAAAACCGCTCTCGGTTTTCCAGCGCAGACACAGGGGTTGTCAACTCAGCACTCAAACCCTTCTCGAAACGTCTGATCCGTTCATCATCTGTCGCCACCATGTGAGGACAGAACCTCAACAGATCCATAAACTTAGCTTCATACTCGGTGATGTTCATCGTTCCTTGCCGCAACTTCTCAAACTGACTGATCTTCTCATCCAGGTACGTCTTCAGAAAGTATCTGGTGACGAACTCGCGTCGAAACACTTCCCAACAGATCACCTCACCAGGCCGCTTCTCTTCCTCGATGGTCCACCAGTGACCAGCACTACCCTTCAAAAGGTAGACAACATGCTTCACTTTGTCTGCTTCGGGGATGTCGAGGATCCGGAAAGCCTTTTCAAGACTCGTCAGCCACAGATCTGCATCCGCTGGATCAGCCGTTCCAGCATAATCCGAAGCTCCGACTCGGCGAAGCCGCTCAAAGGTCTTCCCAATACCCGATGCTTCTCCATGGGGAACCTGTGCTCGTGGAGGAGGCACTGGTAATCGCTCAACCATGAGATTCATCGTAGCCATTAACTGCCCCATAAGCTGTTGGTAGGCAGGGTGTTCAAGTATGGCTGGGTCTGGTTGGGGGACCTCAGGCACCCGATCTTCATGTGCCCGTCCATCTGCTCCATCAACCGATGCAACATCACTATGCTCAGGAGCATGTTCTTCGTGGTTTCCAGACATCTTGGCTTTTCTTCTGCTGAGGGCAGAAGATCTTTGTAAGATAACCTGGAAAACGAATAAGAACAGACTCAACCTAGTCCTAGATCCCTGTAGACTCAGCGAACCTAAAGCTCTGATACCAAAACTTGTGGCAACACATCCCATTATCACACAGATAACGAGGTGTTACGCGAAAACGTGTGGAAAACACCATAACCACAGATTATCAAAACACGGGTTAATTAAAACCAATTGCAGAAAACTGATAAACTGTGAAACTATTACTTTCCAGTCCTCATCCTGCACAGAAACATGTCATATAAATATGTACATACACAAGATCTGACACGTGTCCACAGCTCAGGAATAGCTGTCCATCCTTCACATGAGTTCACCACCTGTTCATATATACATAAAGGCCCACATCCGGCCAACAGCAGGATATACAGATATCATCGAATGATCTTCATGAAACATCGTCAAAACACTGCCAAGGACCTGAGAGTACAGGGATGACTCTAGACTCTACTACAAAACATCCAAAACAGCAGCATGTCCATCGCTTGCCTTCTACTGCTCCTCAAGCTGCTCGTCCGCAACACCACAACCACGACCACGTCTACCTCGACCACCTAAAAAGGGTGGAAACCAGCGGAGTGAGACAATTGAACAATTGTCCCAGCGAGAAACATAGCTCCCCACCGCAACCATAGAACCTCAGCAAGATAAACCATAACAGCAATTATAACATGAGCAGATATATCAGAAGCAGTTATATATATATAGCAAGATCATTCTTACCGGCAAGCATACCAGCTGTACTAAAGCGTAAAACCAGATGTCTTTCAAAGGAACATGACTATCAAGATGAGATATATCAACATGTAACAGGATTATTAGAACAGGGTATAATGCCATATAACCTGATTATCAAGATAAGGTAGATTACCACATGACCTGCAAGGTATAACATAGATATTACACAAACAAGGTCTCAACCAATATTTCGTGTTTGATTTGATCAGTAAATACTAAACGGTTGTATTACATTTTATTATGCCCTGAGGATTTGAACCGTACCGTTCAAATCCAACATTTGGTTACGAAACCCAAGACGGTGCCATACAAGGTCAATGGAAGAGCCGGACTCCACGACCTCCCACCTCATGGTCAGTACATGAGTACAACACAAGCAGGACCACAGTCACATGCTGAAGTGGTCTAAGCCACATGGTTAGCTCCATAGGCTACCCATTATCTAGCCCGCCTTGGTACAAGTCTCGGCGCTAGTAAAACTGAGCCACGGGCCTGATCATCGTGCTCTGAGCCATGAACGCATTCATGCTCCATACATTACATATCCTGAGCCATGGGCCTGTTCACCATGCTCTACACACATATCTGAGTCTGCAACCGAAGTTACACTCTTACCTCCTCATTTTTAGGCTAGGAGCAACCTACACATATTCAACAATATCGGCTTCCAGGTTAACCCGTAGGAAAACCTGTTTCACCATCACCAAGTCCTGACGATGATGGATCTATGGCCAGGGCAACTACATGATATATTTCACTGTGATTAATTAGTATCTTTTAGATGGATTGCAAGATTCAACCAAGTTGTATAACATGCAAAGATATAACAGAAAGTAAAGAACATAATATTATTGAAAACACATCAATCTGATCCATCTCAGGGATCCCACTTCACCTGCTACCACTTGGCCTCTTGCCAACCATCCAGATCCATCTCAAGGATCATCACATACCACGGGGTCTCAATCCTTCATCATGTACTGTCACTGCCTCTTAAGGCTCACATCATCATCATGGGACCAACATATCACATACATAATCTTATAGAGCAATTATCAAAGTAATGTTACTCATTACATATGTCACATAGCCCTTTCATGGCTAAGTCATCACCTGCAAGGTTAAGGTATGCAATAATTGTAGATTCAACATAAGGAATATTCTCACTATCATGAAATATCATTCAAGATAATTAAATTACCAATATTACACTTATTTGGTAACCAAGTGTGTTAAGTACATCATTAACAAACTATACTGATGCTTACCCTGAATCTCAGGATTATACAAACAATCAGGGGATATAGAAATCATGTTGGGTATACAGAACCAACACTATTATTAACAAGGTAATTACTATGTCATCAACTATTGTCATCTTTATCATGAAGCAACCTTTAACATAACTGTCACTTAGCATCATTATTACCAACATTATTATCATTAAACAAACTACTAGAGTAGTTATCATCATCTTCATTATCATTAACAATTAAGCATAACGGGTCACATCATGCATCTATTACATGAGGGCTATCATCATATACATTACTACCATTAGCATCCTTATTATTTGCAAGGCAACATATTACATATTGATGATATCACAAACACCACCATCGTTTTATTGGTTAATGTATAAACATCCACTTCTATCACATAAGGGACCGTCACCAAAGAAACTCATACCCTCACTATAGCCTCACAACCCTCATCTGAAACCTATCACCCAACATGGGTATCGGCCACCACACTAACCCTATCGGCCATCATGGCCCAAGGCATGTCGCCCAACATGGTATCGACCATCATGGTATCGGCCATCAGGGCACATAGCCTATCGTCCATCATGGAACTACTTGGCCCTATCGTCCACCACATGGACAAGGAGATAACTCAACACAAGAGCACCCATTCTATCGTCCAACTCAAGGACATCCATGTCGCCCAACACCATCAGACCATGTCGCCCAACAAGAGAGAGAGAGAGAGAGAGAGAGAGTATCGCCCATCTCCAAGGGTACTCACCATATCGGCCAACAAACCCTAGCTCACCCTATCGCCCAACTCAAGGGCAAGGGTATCGGTCAACCTAAAGGACTCATCATGGCGCCCAACACCAGCTACCATATCATCCACCAAGGGGAACACCATGCCGTCCAACTCAAAAACAAAGGTGTTGCTCAACCCAAGGAACCATATCGCCCAACATGGTCACCATGTCGGCCAACATCCATACTAGGTCAACCTATCGTCCAACCCAAGAGGAAGGGTGTTGCCCAACACCAAGAACACTGATATCGTTCAACTCAAGGACAAGGGTGTCGCCCAACACACCCACAAGGAAGGGATATCGCCCAACCCTAGGTCACCTTCAACCTCCAACACAAGGGAGCACAACCCTAAAAAGCAAGGTATACAAGGAACCCTAAACCCAAGAGAGGGATATCGGCCACTAAGGTATATAAGAAAGATGCTCAAGAAAGGAACTAAACAAGCAAGATGGAGAGGGATATCGTGCACCAAGGGTGGAGGGGAGACCAAAAGAGAAAAGGAGACTAAGGCAAGGAGAAGAGCTACCTATATAGGAAGAAGGGGAGGAGAAACCAAGGTACAACCATGCTATGTGTCGTCCACCCAAGGGACACATGTCCACCAACTCAAGCCACCTCTCATGCAAGCCATAAGGCACTTGTACAAGATGTGCACCATGTGTCCACCAACCAAGCCAAGCCATCTGGGCGACACAACAAGAGCTACTGGGCGACACACCACCTGCCCTGGGCGACACAAGGCTCAAGCAAGCCCAAACAAGGAACTCCAAGGCCCAAACAAGCTCAACTCAGGCCCAAAGGACTCAAACAACAAGCCCAAGCCTTCCTCTCAACCCTAGAGGAAGCAAAGAGGGAAAACATCTCACAAGATGGCAAACTTGCCCACAAAACCCTAAACTTGGGTTATTTGCAAGTAGCTCCTCGAACTCTCAACAAAGCTTAACAAAACCCTAATCACCACTTAAGGTGATTAGCAAGAACCAAAGCACCAAGATCAAGCAAAACAAATAGGGTAAACCCTAAACGCAGGTCAGGGTCCTTACAGAATTGTCCTCTCTACCTAGAAGAACAAAAGAAGAAGGAGGCGACTGAAGCCTCTACTTGAAGGTGTCATGTAAATAAACTTGTAACACTTTTTGAGATATATGATATCAAGATGTAAAGTGTAAAGCATTCTTACTTGGGGCAAGTGTTGCCTTTATAGATAGGAATACTTTAGTTTATTTTCAGCCAATAAGGCATGTAATACAGTTATGAACTGCTATTTCATACTTGCCAATAGATAGAAACACTTTATTTTTGCATATTGTATGACAATGATGGCAATTAATAAAGTTGTGTTTTCAATCTTAAAGATAGGATCTGTGGCAATGCCTTATTTATCTTGTGATATTTGATATGCATAAGATAAGATGATACCTAAAAGTTATAGATAACTCAAACAATTTAATTAGCATTAATCATGAGAAATTCATTTCTAGTTTCCATGTGATGGATAAAACTAGACTCTTTTGGTTAGAGAACCAGTAAGGGACATGAATATCTTGGACATGATTAATCAATCTTCACTAATGTAGTGGGAGAGTGATTATCCTATTAGGCATAATACATGTGATGTATTTACATACCTATTGGAATAAATGCTAATACTTCAAATGGTGTTTAGAGAAATACCAATATGAATATCTTGAAATGTTCAAGATTATCATAAATGAAGTACAAATTTGGTAAAGTATTAATTCTTGATGAGATCAATGAATGAAATACTTGGACCAAATGTTTGAGATCCTTATGAGTGATTATGATAGTGTATCATAGTGAACTCATGATTAAGGCATGGTGATGTCTGAATCAAGAAGGAATCATACTCTAAGGAGTTAGAGAATGATTATCAAATAACTGAATTCTTCTTAATAAAAGAATACCCCACACTAATAAAAGAAATTAAGAATCACAAGGGTTGTGAGTTCTTATATCTTTAACAGATACACCTCAATTATCTATGAGTTGTTCATGTGATGAGTCAACTATCAAGATGAATATGAGGAACCAAATCTTGAGTTATGGTTTAAAACCATTACATCCGAAATGACTTCCATGTGAACCATAAGGTATGACCTTGATGGTAGCACTCATTGGATCATATCCATAAGTGCAGATGAATCTTAAGACACATGGATAACATTTTGAGAAGGATGATGCTTGTTGATTGCAACTTAATGGCTAAGACATTTGGCATATGGATACAAAAACCGCATTCCTATGAGGAATAAAACCAGGATGTGTACGTGACACAACCTATAAGGTTTATGAATCCACTAATGCAAATGAAGTCTATAAGTTACAATGGACTAATCAATGTGATTGATTGAGTTCAAGCAACTCAAAATTGGATCTTTATTTTGATGATATAGTCAAAGGGTTTGACTGATATGTCAAAGATAAAGAAGGGATCTGTGATTTAGTGGGAGCGTGTTCACATTCCACATATTGATGTGAAATGGAAATGTTCTAGATTGGAAATCTGAAAAGTGGAAATTATCTTTAAGGAAGATAGAGATGTTTCCTATGTGATAGGAATAGAGATCTATAAAGATAGTTCTCAAAAATCTCTTGACCTGAAAGAGAAAGCATACATTGGCAATCTGTACTGAAGTGTTCAGTATGCACAGATTCAGTGGGAGAAAACTTGTCCATGTTACATGAAGTTAGTATCCCAAGGCCAAGTGTCCAATTCTTATGAAGAATGAGAACACTAAGAATAGATATGGATCTATCATGTATGTAATCATCCCATTATCTTGCATGTATGACATGGCAAGAATAAAATGCATTCATCATCTTGTATGTAGGACATGGCAATATGATGTGCTCATCCTTATAACTCGTATGTGTGACATGACAAGTGGATGTCTGTCTGCTTCCAGTAAGTGTTACTGGAATACCATGAGAACTTGATAAGTGCTTGTGAAGCACTAGTTCTATGGAGAAGAGTTCAATGTAAAGAGTTACATTGATGAGAACTTCTGAAAGGACAGAAAATTAATCGCAATATATATACATGAGATGTATAAAAGTGAATGTTTGTTGATAATTGGAAGTGTTCCAATAAAGCCATTTAAAAGGGAAATGCCGAGTATCTATGTGTTGGTGAACAACAGTGGATACTATATGGATCTGAAAGTTCATGAGATGAACTTATATTCCGCTCATTGATGACAAGTCTGGAATCCTTGATCATGCAATGTGGCTAAAGGTTAGCAATGGAATACTAGATCACATATTACGGCAACTCCATCTCATACGTGTGACGTACAACGAAGAGATGAGAGACATGCAATTTATACAGACTTTGGCAAGGTGTTGCCATTACTCACTATGTTGGCACTACAACACAGTAACATGTGGGACATGTTTGAAGATCACTATGAATATGATTCATAGGTGATTGGCTCGCAGTGCAAGTGGGAGTCTGTTGGTATGTATGCCCCGAGAGCCAATCATGTGATGATTGGTGGGATACATTAAGATTGATTTGATAAACATAAAAGGCGAGCTTCCAATTCTTTCTGGTTCAGTCATATGAGATAGTGATAGAACATATTGAATGTCTAGAGAATGACAGTACTCAATGACGTATGCCTTCAGGTTCATGACCTGAACGATGAGATAATACGGATGCTAAGAGTTTGTACATTCTTGTTATGTCCCTAGTCGGATGTCATTGTGGAAGGTAGATAGACAGCAATGACACACAAGACTAGATTGTGGTGTTGGTTGATGATAGAATCTCATTAGTCATGATATAGAGATATCAAACCAAACACATATGTACTTGTTAGAGAACAAGGTACCGGACAGACCCACCGTGAGTTTGACACATGGAACCATGAGATGGTAGTCACAGTCAGTACTCACAGTGATGGTGGTGAGTGTGATTCTTAGACCTGAAATCACTGCACTCAACACATGTCGTTGGGCACACTTTGACATCATCAAACGCAGTCCTGAAACATGGGTTGTTATAAAGGTGATGATTGGGTGGCTTTGACACATGGGGCTTTTGAGGGGTGAGTGATAGATATGGGATTTGTCCCTCCTGAGGGAGTTTGATATCCATGGCCACTTGATGAGTAGGATTGAGAAAGGCGTGCACGCATGTGTGAATCAGTATATGATACTGATGTCATACATATCTCTTCCAGTCTACTCTGAGATCAAGGAAGTGAATGAACGTTGATAGGATGACTGTTCCATGCCTCGTGTTCATTCGGGATATCAGTGACAAAGGAATTATACATTCGCTGTAACACCATTCACGGATTGTAGGATGAAAGTTGTTCTCCAACTTTCTACTTTCACTTGGGTAGCACTGATGTGTGACTAGGCACCGCTCTTTGCTTGTGAAGTCATAAGTGTTATGGAATTTCACTGCCAACGTGAAATGGACCTGCAGGGTCACACACATAGGATTTAACCTGGAAGAGGAGTTTTGTCTACAAAGCAATGTTTAGATTGATTACTAAAGGAGTTTAGTAGTTCAATTAAACACTCAATCAGTCGATAGCTCAATATCGTATGGTTCAAGGTGTTGGACGCATTGAATGGAGTATCGGATTGATTGAAATTGCAATTGACTGATTTTTGCCCAACCTGTACTCCCAACCGATAGGTTCATGTGATGAACCGGTCGGCTGAGGTTGCTGAACCGGTCGGCTGGAGTGTCCAGGCCGATCGGCTCATGCCCAGGTTGAAACGACCGGTTCAAGGGTTGAACCGATCGGCTCAACTGGTGCAACCGACCAGTTGGGAAAAGTCATGTCGGCAAGAATTTTCCTTTGGTTTCAAATTGCCCAATTCGATTGGGAATAACATTGGTATTCGATACCAATTGAGAACGAAACAAGGAAAGTCTTTTTGAGCCGGATTAGGACCATGAACCGATCGGTTCAGGGCACCAACCGATCGGTTGGAGTGCCCCAAACGATCGGCTCAGGTCCAACCGATCGGCTCAATGGCCGAACCGATCGGTTCAGTTGTGAACCGATCATTTCAAGTTGCGAGATGGTTGCTTTTTGTGGAAAATTCTCGAACCCTTCTACTCCTGCTTTAGTCCCGCATTGCCCGGGATGGAGAACCCTATCCCATGACTCTCCTATATATATAGGGGTATTGGGGGCTTCTCATAGTACAGCTCAGTGCAACCAGTTGCTCTGCAAGTTGTCGTTCTCTCTGGTTTTGGTAACCGTGAGAGAGCCCGAGCAAGTGCTTCCCGCAAAAGGGAGGTGCAGCAAGGGAAGGACAACTGCAGTTGCTACAGGAGGTAGGAGAGCGTGTTGGCGACTAGTACGTCAACAGGAGGGTGCGACTCCTTCCACTTCCTTGTGGGACAAGGAGTGTGGAGTTCCAGGTGGTCCGTGTGGACTACTACAGAGGCGGGAGGACACTGCCGCTTAGGAGGACAACTGTCATCCGACAGTCCGGTTCGAGTAGGAGTTGTCAGTCCCGGTGCGACCAGGAGCTGCACAGACACCATCGAAGTCCGGAGTTGAAGACCGCACATTGCACGAGGTATTGTCTCCGAGCAAGCCTCGGGAAAAGGTATGATTCCGCAAACCATCCTTTCCTATTATATAGACGTTGACGCGTTTCCTCGGTATGGGTTGGGGAGAATTTGTTTTGTTTCCGCTGCCTTCTTCTGTCTCCCTTAAAACCCAACAGTGGTATCAGAGCCACGTCAACTGCTCTATATTTTAGGAATATCGATATGATCAATTTTGGTTTGTCGCCTTTATTTATTGCATGCGATGCGAATAATATCGGCTTTATGCATGTCCAATCCTAAATCCACAAATCCCTAATTACATATATGATATGTATTATTAATGCACTCGATACGCGTCGCCCTTAAACGAGTTTTGTGGTGGATGTGTGTAGCGTGATTATGGCCTATAAACCCCTATCTGTGTGTGGTTGTTTGTGGTTGCTTGCATCTCAGTCTGTGCACCGATCTTCCCTCTCTTATTCCTGATGTAACTCGAAATAATTCGAGATTCTTTCCTACCTTTGCTCCCCCCGAATGTAAATCAGGGTTTCCTTTTTAAAGCAATGTAATAAATAGAATAGGATTTTATTTCTTGTTATGTCAAAGACCGGAGGACATCAAGATGACTGCTCAGACGATCGGTTCAAGGAGTGAACCGATCGGTTGACGTTCCAGATGGTCGGTTCAAGGAGTGAACCGATCGGTTGATGACCGGTTTGAGGAGCGAGACGAGCGGGTGGCAGACATGACGAGATGCACGACGACCAGGCGAACCGATCGGTTGGAGGAGCCAACCGATCGGCTGGTGGCACCCAGACGACCGACTGGAGAGTACAGATCATTCATGTGATGAGTTGATCAACTCGGATGGCAAGGCAAAGATGTTCATCTTGTACAAGTTGCATGTGATGTAGACCTAGATGACCGTGATTCCTCTTGGCTCGAGGAATCACATTAGGATGGCCATAATCATCGCTTTTTATCATTTTTGCATGTTTTATGTGGGATATAGCATGTATATGATACGTACTATGTATTGTGGTCATTGGATATGTATATATATATATAAACCAAATCCCTCATTAAAATATTAAGTCTTATATGCCTTCCATTAGCGGCACACATGAAAAGCTCGATCGACCAAGCGTAGGTTATGCCAAAGCGTGGTGGGCCGTCTATCTTGTGGAAGTGTGAAGGGTAGACATGTAGGTTCTTCCAAAGAAGGGTGCATGTTCTATCGTGTCGGCTTTTGGGTTAGACTTAACTGGTGATTCTTAGAGCGTCTAAGCCCAGAGGCAAGGAATGTTCATGGAAAGGTGTTGTGCATGTTCATTCAACAAGAGTTGCATATGATGCAATTGGCAAGAGTTGCCTACCTGAGAGATCTAAGTTGTGGGCAATCAGCCAAAGCTGACTCATGACTTAGAGGATTTCAGAATCTTGCCCACTAGAAGGTTGTACACTGCAATCTTCCGAATTGATGGTGAGGGCTATCAATTTGAAGTAAAATAGTGGGAGCGATAATTAATTAAAGGCCTAATTATATCGTCAAATTTTCAAATCAATCAAATAAGTCAAAAATGAGTTTTGGACTAAAATTGCATATTTTCTTTTTGTAGTTCAAATGGAAACAAACAACAACAACTTTTCTTTGCGATCGGTCCTTGACAAGGACAAGCTAAATGGGACAAACTTCCACGACTGGTATCGGACATTGAGAATTGTTCTCACTCAAGAGCGTAAGCTCTATGTCCTGGATACTCCAATTCCAGAGGAACCCACTCCTAATGCACAAAGAACAGAAAGGGATGCTTACAAGAAGCATTCTGATGATGCCATTGATGCAAAGTGCTTGATGCTATGTTCAATGAACCATGAGTTGCAGAGGCAACATGAGAACATGGGTGTCATAGAGATGATTCTGCATCTCAGGAACATGTATGAAGATCAGGCACGGCAAGAGAGGTACAATGTTTCTAGGGCGTTGTTCAAGTGCGTCATGACAGAAGGAGATCCAGTTGGTCCTCACACACTCAAGATGATTGGGTATGTGGAGAACCTGCAGAGACTGGGATTTCCACTGAGCCAAGAGTTGGCTACTGACGTGATACTGCAATCGTTGCCAGAATCTTACAATCAGTTTGTGATGAACTACAACATGAACAACTTTGATAGGCCACTGTCAGAGTTGTTGGGCATGTTGAGGACAGCCGAGTTACAGATGAAAAAGGACAAGCCTAAGTCCGTGATGGTGATCACGAGCAAGAAAGGCAAGTCCAAGCGCAAGGGCAAGGGCAAAGCTAAGAAAGGTTCTGAAGCTAGCCAGGAGTCCAAGCCATCTTCAGCTCTCAAGGCCAAGGGAGGCGTGACCAAGAAAGAAAATTGCCACCATTGTCAAAAGCCAGGACATTGGAAAAGGAATTGTCCTCTCTACCTGGAAGAACAAAAGAAGAAGGAGGCGAATGAAGCCTCTACTTGAAGGTGTCATGTAAATAAACTTGTAACACTTTTTGAGATATATGATATCAAGATGTAAAGTGTAAAGCATTCTTACTTGGGGAAAGTGTTGCCTTTATAGATAGGAATACTTTAGTTTATTTTCAGCCAATAAGGCATGTAATACAGTTATGAACTACTATTTCATACTTGCCAATAGATAGAAACACTTTATTTTTGCATATTGTATGACAATGATGGCAATTAATAAAGTTGTGTTTTCAATCTTAAAGATATGATCTTTGTGGCAATGCCTTATTTATCTTGTGATATTTGATATGCATAAGATAAGACGATACCTAAAAGTTATAGATAACTCAAACAATTTAATTAGCATTAATCATGAGAAATTCATTTCTAGTTTCCATGTGATGGATAAAACTAGACTCTTTTGGTTAGAGAACCAGTAAGGGACATGAATATCTTGGACATGATTAATCAATCTTCACTAATGTAGTGGGAGAGTGATTATCCTATTAGGCATAATACATGTGATGTATTTACATACCTATTGGAATAAATGCTAATACTTCAAATGGTTTTTAGAGAAATACCAATATGAATATCTTGAAATGTTCAAGATTATCATAAATGAAGTACAAATTTGGTAAAGTATTAATTCTTGATGAGATCAATGAATGAAATACTTGGACCAAATGTTTGAGATCCTTATGAGTGATTATGATAGTGTATCATAGTGAACTCATGATTAAGGCATGGTGATGTCTGAATCAAGAAGGAATCATACTCTAAGGAGTTAGAGAATGATTATCAAATAACTGAATTCTTCTTAATAAAAGAATACCCCACACTAATAAAAGAAATTAAGAATCACAAGGGTTGTGAGTTCTTATATCTTTAACAGATACACCTCAATTATCTATGAGTTGTTCATGTGATGAGTCAACTATCAAGATGAATATGAGGAACCGAATCTTGAGTTATGGTTTAAAACCATTACATCCGAAATGACTTCCATGTGAACCATAAGGTATGACCTTGATGGTAGCACTAATTGGATCATATCCATAAGTGCAGATGAATCTTAAGACACATGGATAACATTTTGAGAAGGATGATGCTTGTTGATTGCAACTTAATGGCTAAGACATTTGGCATATGGATACTAAAACCGCATTCCTATGAGGAATAAAACCAAGATGTATACGTGACACAGCCTATAAGGTTTATGAATCCACTAATGCAAATAAAGTCTATAAGTTACAATGGACTGATCAATGTGATTGATTGAGTTCAAGAAACTCAAAATTGGATCTTTATTTTGATGATATAGTCAAAGGGTTTGACTGATATGTCAAAGATAAAGAAGGGATCTGTGATTTAGTGGGAGCATGTTCACATTCCACATATTGATGTGAAATGGAAATGTTCTAGATTGGAAATCCAAAAAGTGGAAATTATCTTTAAGGAAGATAGAGATGTTTCCTATGTGATAGGAATAGAGATCTATAAAGATAGTTCTCGAAAATCTCTTGACCTGAAAGAGAAAGCATACATTGGCAATCTGTACTGAAGTGTTCAGTATGCATAGATTCAGTGGGAGAAAACTTGTCCATGTTACATGAAGTTAGTATCCCAAGGCCAAGTGTCCAATTCTTATGAAGAATGAGAACACTAAGAATAGATATGGATCTATCATGTATGTAATCATCCCATTATCTTGCATGTATGACATGGCAAGAATAAAATGCATTCATCATCTTGTATGTAGGACATGGCAATATGATGTGCTCATCCTGATAACTCATATGTGTGACATGACGAGTGGATGTCTGTCTGCTTCCAGTAAGTGTTACTGGAATACCATGAGAACTTGATAAGTGCTTGTGAAGCACTAGTTCTATGGAGAAGTGTTCGATGTAAAGAGTTACATTGATGCGATCTTCCGAAAGGACAAAAAATTAATCGCAATATATATACATGAGATGTATAAAAGTGAATGTTTGTTGATAATTGGAAGTGTTCCAATAAAGCCATTTAAAAGGGAAATGCCGAGTATCTATGTGTTAGTGAACAGCAGTGGATACTACATGGATCTGAAAGTTCATGAGATGAACTTATATTCCGCTCATTGATGACAAGTCTGGAATCCTTGATCATGCAATGTGGCTAAAGGTTAGCAATGGAATACTAGATCGCATATTACGGCAACTCCATCTCATACGTGTGACGTACAGTGAAGAGATGAGAGACATGCAATTTATGCAGACTTTGGCAAGGTGTTGCCATTACTCACTATGTTGGCACTACATCACAGTAACATGTGGGACATGTTTGAAGATCACTATGAATATGATTCATAAGTGATTGGCTCGCAGTGCAAGTGGGAGTCTGTTGGTATGTATGCCCTGAGAGCCAATCATATGATGATTGGTGGGATACATTAAGATTGATTTGATAAACATAAAAGGCGAGCTTCCAATTCTTTCTGGTTCAGTCATATGAGATAGTGATAGAACAGATTGAATGTCTAGAGAATGACAGTACTCAATGACGTATGCCTTCAGGTTCATGACCTGAACGATGAGATCATACGGATGCTAAGAGTTTGTACATTCTTGTTATGTCCCTAGTCAGATGTTATTGTGGAAGGTAGATAGACAGCAATGACACACAAGACTAGATTGTGGTGTTGGTTGATGACAAAATCTCATTAGTCATGATATAGAGATATCAAACCAAACACATAGGTACTTGTTAGAGAACAAGGTACCGGACAGACCCACCGTGAGTTTGACACATGGAACCATGAGATAGTAGTCACAGTCAGTACTCACAGTGATGGTGGTGAGTGTGATTCTTAGACCTGAAATCACTGCACTCAACACATGTCGTTGGGCACACTTTGACATCATCAAACGCAGTCCTGAAACATGGGTTGTTATAAAGGTGATGATTGGGTGGCTTTGACACATGGAGCTTTTGAGGGGTGAGTGATAGATATGGGATTTGTCCCTCCTGAGGGAGTTTGATATCCATGGCCACTTGATGAGTAGGATTGAGAAAGGCGTGCACGCATGTGTGAATCAGTATATGATACTGATGTCATACATATCTCTTCCAGTCTACTCTAAGATCAAGGAAGTGAATGAACGTTGACAGGATGACTGTTCCATGCCTCGAGTTCATTCTGGATATCAGTGACAAAGGAATTATACATTCGCTGTAACACCATTCACGGATTGTAGGATGAAAGTTGTTCTCCAACTTTCTACTTTCACTTGGGTAGCACTGATGTGTGACTAGGCACCACTCTTTGCTTGTGAAGTCATAAGTGTTATGGACTTTCACTACCAACGTGAAATGGACCTGCAGGGTCACACACATAGGATTTAACCTGGAAGAGGAGTTTTGTCTACAAAGCAATGTTTAGATTGATTACTAAAGAAGTTTAGTAGTTCAATTAAACACTCAATCAGTCGATAGCTCAATATCGTATGGTTCAAGGTGTTGGACGCATTGAATGGAGTATAAGATTGATTGAAATCGCAATTGACTGATTTTTGCCCAACATGTGCTCCCAACCGATCGGTTCATGTGATGAACCGGTCGGCTGAGGTTGCTGAACCGGTCAGCTGGAGTGTCTAGGCCGATCGGCTCATGCCCAGGTTGAAACGACCGGTTCAAGGGTTGAACTGATCGGCTCAACTGGTGCAACCGACCAGTTGGGAAAAGTCATGTCGGCAAGAATTTTCCTTTGGTTTCAAATTGCCCAATTCGATTGGGAATAACATTGGTATTCGATACCAATTGAGAACGAAACAAGGAAAGTCTTTTTGAGCCGGATTAGGACCATGAACCGATCGGTTCAGGGCACCAACCGATCGGTTGGAGTGCCCCAAACGATCGGCTCAGGTCCAACCGATCGGCTCAATGGCCGAACCGATCGGTTCAGTTGTGAACCGATCATTTCAAGTTGCGAGATGGTTGCTTTTTGTGGAAAATTCTCGAACCCTTCTACTCCTGCTTTAGTCCCGCATTGCCCGGGATGGAGAACCCTGTCCCATGACTCTCCTATATATATAGGGGTATTGGGGGCTTCTCATAGTACAGCTCAGTGCAACCAGTTGCTCTGCAAATTGTCGTTCTCTCTGGTTTTGGTAACCGTGAGAGATCCCGAGCAAGTGCTTCCCGCAAAAGGGAGGTGTATCAAGGGAAGGACAACTGCAGTTGCTACAGGAGGCAGGACAGCGTGTTGGCGACTAGTACGTCAACAGGAGGGTGCGACTCCTTCCACTTCCTTGTGGGACAAGGAGTGTGGAGTTCCAGGTGGTCCGTGTGGACTACTACAGAGGCGGGAGGACACTGCCGCTTAGGAGGACAACTGTCATCCGACAGTCCGGTTTGAGTAGGAGTTGTCAGTCCCAGTGCGACCAGGAGCTGCACAGACACCATCGAAGTCCGGAGTTGAAGACCGCGCATTGCGCGAGGTATTGTCGCCGAGCAAGCCTCGGGATAAGGTATGATTCCGCAAACCATCCTTTCCTATTATATAGACGTTGACGCGTTTCCTCGGTATGGGTTGGGGAGAATTTTTTTTGTTTCCGCTGCCTTCTTCTGTCTCCCTTAAAACCCAACAGTCAAGTCATATAGATAGTAGTCCTATGTGTCGTCTCTGTACTCTCAGGTCCTCGGAGTTTTAAATGATTCCATCGGAGTTTTGGTTTAATGCCTCAAAGTTTTATACTGCCTGTGTATATTTGTTAATAGGGCAGTCAATGTTGTAATCCTTAAAAAGGAATTGTACAGGCTGTGTACTTGTGATCCAGGATGAAATGGAAATACTTTGGTTCATGGTTAAAGAGTTTTCATGTGAATGGATCTCTTTCCAAAAAGTTTTAAATTTTCAGTAATCCGCTGCAAATAATTCGCTTCCGCATTAGTTAATCCTGTTTTCGCTAGACGGTTGTTACAGTATCAACAAGATGTTCAATGCTGGTTCCAATGACCTTCACTTAATTTATCATACTGTGAGATATACATAAGATATGAAATGCCATACTACACTTATATAAGTCTCAATGTATTACAATTGAATTGTTTGTTAGTCTCCTCCTTAACATAAAACAAAAATATATAATATATAAAAATGCAAAATATGGAGATTAAACAAATAGTTTTTTTAAGACAATTGCTGATCAATGAACTCAAATAACCTTTTTGTTATTATAAAAGACATCCAAATTTGTTTTATTTATAAGATAAAAGTTTCCTTTAAATAAAATTTACAACCTTGATAGTTGAATGGACAAACATGATAAGTTTAAAATAAAAGTTACAATATTTATGCTTCCCATGTCCCTAGGAAGTTTCAGATGCCAAGAACAAATTTTATGTAATGATTTTAAGAAAACAAATGAGTTTTTTTAATAAATGTGACATATATGCATTTGAATATAAGTGCAAGAAAAAACTTACCATCCCCACTTTATAAATGCATTTAATCAATATGACATATGATGTAGCTATTAATCAACCATTATATGTTCATATCACTCATTTATGGTTATCATCATATTCATGATGTCAAAAGAGAATGCAATGATGCAATTCAAATATTACTAATTCATCATAAGACAAGAGAAGAAATGCAACTTATAAAGACATGTAGGTTGGTAGGATTGGTTATACATGGGATGCATGGAGACAAATGAAAACAAAATAAATAATAGACCACTGAAAAAAAGTTCAATTATCAGTCACCCCAAACTTATACAGTACAATGTCTACACTATAATAATAAGCTTGTGTGAGGAACAACTGGATGCCCATTGTGGGGAGATGGCGTCAAAGGATACGCGATTTTTCTTGTCCAATGGGGAAATACATAGGATGTTGGGTCATCAGGGATAGTGTGACACCTTGTCACACTAAATGAAATTACTCGAAACACAAAACACGATCAACTACTAATTAATCACATAGTCAAAAATGCGGGATAATTAAAACCATTTCCAACAATGTAAACAAACTTTAGAATATTTACAAAAGGTCCATCATTCCATTCTCATATACTGTAACAACTATTTACATATGTGTCCAATGACCTAAGTCACATCCTGCATACAAAAGATATTTCACATGTACATGCCATATATTTACAAACATTAGCACACTACCAAAATCTCATGTCGATACAAGTATATCATCTAGAAAACACATCCCATACCAAGACCTGACAGTACAGGGATGACACTAGGACTCTACTACTAACATCTACATCTAACCAACCTTATGAATCTATTAATCACCAGGTTGGTTCTCTTCCACAGCACGACCTCGACCACGTTGCCCACGACCACCTAAAAAATGTGGTAACCCACGGATGAGACCCAGTCCCAGCGAGAGATATAACTCTCTCCAACATATATTGATTATAACATATTAATTAACAGTAAATACATTGAGTAGTTAGGATATTGAATAAACAATATGAATAGATTGAACAGTTTAAGCATACTAAGCAGTTAAGAAAATAAGTTGTAACATCATGTAGAATTGTACAATTGTCATAAGTCTGCATCATGTAAGAACTATGTAGTGTAAAAACAAAACAAGGGTTAATCAACCAATGTGATACATATTAAACCCTAGTAATTATACTACACGGATGGTATTATATGTTTTATTATTATGCCCTGGAGAGTTTGAGTCGTACCACTCAAAATCCAACTGACCACTGCGAAGTGCTATTCAGTTCCGTATAAGATCTAGGAGTGTCTATATCCTAAGATCTCTTGCCCTTGGTCAGTTCGAGTAAACTACAACGACATACCAGTCAAACTGCAAACAATGACATATAGTGAACTGATAACAACTAGTCCGTACTTGGTACAAGTTATGATACTAGAAAATAGGGTATACAAAACCCTCTAATATGAGGTACAACCGCCACTGTCCTCAATCACATCAAATATCTGAGGCATGACCATAGCCATCCTCCATAACCTACAATTATGGATGATAAGGATATATCCTCAACTTGCCACCCCCACATACTCAACAGTATGCGCTCCGAGTTTCCTTTGGGAATACTCGTTTCACCATCCAGTAAGTTCTGACACTGAAGATGGCTCTACGACACATGGCTCTACATGATTAAGGTTACACTTGATTAATTACTGCCAATTGAATGCATTAAGGCTTTATCATACAAGTGGACATTCAAACCCTAATTCTTTTCTAACAAGAGTATATGTATAACAACTTCAAAAGATATAAAACATTTGAGATATAAATCTTAATCACATTACCACATGATATCATTCATTGCAAATTAATGGACCACACTTATCATCATATTATTGCAAGATACCAATATCTTATTACAAGTTCCAGGGTTTTAACCCTTATTGGAACATGAAGAGGATTTCACCTCAATAATGGCTTCAAACATGCCCAAAGGTATTTGAGACCATAACATTATTCATAGTAAGGTTGTCATCATCATTACATGCCTTAAACAAGGCTCAAAAGATCATTAGCACATGTATGTCCATAGATATTAACATGGCAAGGCACTATGATATTCAAATAATACTACATTGTGGTTTCAACATAAGAAGAGTGTAATTCATTATCACATTAATCATTCAAGAGGTCTGATTCTAACCAATCAACATCATATAATTACATTAAGGTTAGGTATAACAAGCTAGATCACATTAGAGTTACACATCCACTTATTATAGTGATTTATCAAATATAACTATATAATGGCAAAGGTAAGACTACCAATTAATGATATTGAACCATTGAATTATCTTCACTAGGACCCACATATAATACCATGTGATTTATTCTAATCCATTGGATGTTAAACCATCTAATATTATTCATTGGATCAAGTTCATTGTTCAAGGTTATCAATTGAAGTATAAGTCTAACCATTAAATCAATTGAACCAAGAAACCATTGGTTTATGGTTTAGTTAATTCTACAATCACATTCCTAATTCATCATATATGTTGATGACATGATATAACATTAATTGTGATCATTAGTTCACCATTGGTTGCTAGATCAGTAATACATTCAGTTAACACCATCAAATATTAAGTCAATATTATCATCGATTGATAACATCATTAGAATACTTGGTGGATGATATTTAAATGTCTAATTGAGTCAAAACCTATCCTAAGGGGTGACCATAGGTTGTCACCATGCATTTAACACCCTTGATAATGAACATCAGTTTCCAAGATAGCAACACCATTGGTTGTTGAATGGTATGTCCATAGGTTATGTAATAGAGAAGGAAATCGCTTGAAAACCCTAATTAGAACAATTAATTATTGTGTGCTTAGCACCATAGGTTGATGCTATCAACCTGTACCAGATCATGTTACACCTTAGAAAGGTTGTAAACATGTTTACAAGTTCATATAGAACTGGAACAAAACATGGAACACCACAAAAATTCGTAATTCTAAACAAGCATGGTTTCTCTATACTTAGATCATCACATTTAAGCATAAACATGAACTAACAAGCTTCTAATAAGCAATATAAGTGAAGAATGTTATATAAATCGCCTCTATAGAGTAGGTCAGATATCAAACAGCAAGAATCTCGAGAAAATAAGGCAAGGAATCCCTAGATTCAGATCTGAACTTGGCCAAATAGGCACTTCTCTCCACAAAGAAGCAATATCCTAGAAAAAGAAACAAAAAGGAATGATTTTTGAGTTCTAGAGTCATTTTCACCATAGAACAGAAGGGTTCCGACCTGGAGAGATGTAGGAGGAAGAAGAGAAAAGAATTAAATGGAGGAAATAAGAAAAAAATTACACTTTTAGGTCAATATCACTAGGAAGAAGCTTTATAGACCCAAAAAGGGAATCAATTACAACCCTAATTTTTTTTTCCAATAAGATCCCCACTTTCTTCTTCCTTGGGCAGAAAAATTAGCAGTTGAATAGAGGGAGAACGAATCTGGGTGAAGGATAGAGGTGGTGGAGAGAAAGTGGCTCGTTTTGGTGCTTGGGGATAAGGATGTGACACTTTAATATTAAGAAAAAGAAAAAGTTGAAATTCTAGTATATATCCAAGTGTCCATGGCTTTAAATTATTAAGAATATATAAGCACACACACAAGAAGATCTCCCACCATCCCTCTAGACCTGCTTAGCTTTCCTTTGACGAAATTCCCAGCCAATCACATAATTCCTTAGTTGATAGCTACTAAAGGTAGTTCATCCACGAAGGGAAAACCCCTAAAATACCCTTGATGAAAATACCTTCAAACCATGGCTCACCTAGGAGACCCATGGCTCAAAAATCTAAAAAATGATAATATAACATCTAAGGAACATAATGTATGTGAAAAATTGCAAATAAAACCCTTCAATTGGGTAAATTGTAGAGAAGTCCAAAATGTACAGAAAATTGCATAACTTGCTCGAACAGTGTCCAAATTGGAATAAATTTGAAACTTAAGCTTGTATTATGATTAAAAAATATATCATAAGGGGGATATAATCAATATCAATACCGATGCTAGGGTTCGGAGGGAGAGGCGGCAGCCGTGACGGCTGTTCCCGCTGCACCTGCTGCTCACACCGATGGCAGTCCCGTCCCTGTTCAAAACCCGGACACAGACACTGCCATGTCCCAGGCTGAGGAAACCCCATCGCTATCGTACAAGGAGGCGATAGTCAGGTGGACCACCAAGACTCCTTCTACTCTCGCTCAAGTTCCGCCAGACATGCTTAAGGCTGAAGACATCCATGTGGACCGTAACGGTACCATCCCAAAAATCACCGTCAACCCTAACTATATCCCGCCGCTGATGGAACCCTGGAAATTCACAGTTATCATCAAGGTCATGGGAACGACGGTCAGCTTCAACGCCCTAATGAATAGGATCACCGTGCTCTGGAGCCTGACGGGGGAGTTCCGCGCGATCGACCTAGACATGGGATACTATATTATCCAACTCGCCAACAAAGATGGGTTCATCCGTGCCATGACGGGGGGGTCCATGGCTGATCTTCAACCATTATCTCTCAATCCAATCATGGTCCAAGGAGTTTTGCCCTTCGGATCGCATCCCACATAAACTAGTTGTGTGGGAAAGGGTCGCGGACCTGCCAGTATATCTATTTCAAAACCAGCTTCTTTCCAGCATCGGTGACCTCATCGGCAAGACTATCAAAATCGACACAACCACCAAATTCGGCCACTGTGGCAAGTTTGCTAGGATTGCGGTGGAAGTGGACACTTCTAAACCCTTACTACCTGTGATAGAGGTGAACGGCGAGAAGTTCCATTTGGAGTATGAAAACCTCCCCACACTTTGCATGAAATGTGGGCGGTTAGGTCATGCCGAGGGGGACTGTAAGTCTGTGCCTGCGTTCCTTGCGCCGACAGACCCGTCAGCGCTAATGGTTCCGCTTCTATCTACCCCTATGTACACCGAAGCCATCCATGCAAAGATGCCGCCAAGGAATATGCTTACTAAGAAGGCTCCCGCAACGCAGCCTTCAGGGGCAGCCAAGGAAGTGCCAACACATGCTCGCGATCAGGCCACGGGCAATCCTAAGAACCAGCAATCAGCAGATAACAAAGACCCCTCCAGTGCTCAGTGGGAGGAAGTTGTTAGCCGTAAGAACAAGTATAAGATGAAGAAGAAAGCAAACTCCACCTCTGGTTAGAACCCACACAAGGCGAAAGACAAACCCTCATCATCCAAAGAAGCCCTGCAAGGTGACGACACGGCCGTGGTCTTGGTTGACGATGAGACTCTGGACGGGAGGCCTGCTCAACAGCAACCGGATGCGTTCAAATTCCAAGCCACCATCCCCGCTGCCCCTGATGGGATTCCCTCCAGTTTCAACTGGGGTTCCCACAGCGGTAAGGGAGGCGTTCTCCTCAGAAACAGACAGATTGTTTATCAGACGATCGGTCTAGGCAGAGAAAGGAAGAAGGGCAAGTTAGCCCAGCTATTGGGCAACATCAATGAAGCTAACCCCTCCGCTAGGAGGTCCATTCCCTTTGATGCACCGGACACATGAGCAGACACTTGCATGGATGGCACAGAGGAGACCTCTGGTCTTCTTGCTACTATCCAATGAGTTCTTAGGGCCTTACCTTCACCAGCTGTCACCAAATGACAAACATCTACTACTGGAACATCCAAGGAGCTTGCTCCAAGGACAAGTTGAATCTTCTCAAAGAGTACAAAAGGAGATATAATCTCCACATTCTTGCTATCATAGAACCACGGTGCAGTGGTCCAAAAGCCATTAACATCATCCAGAAATTGGGGTTCACCTCCTCGCATCGAGTGGAAGCCCTGGGCTTCTCAGGTGGTATTTGGGTCTGGTGGGACTCCCACAAATGCAGCGTAGAAATTGTGCAGAGCCATCGACAGTATGTCCATTGTTTCATCAATAATTCTTGGCATCTTACCTTTGTTTACGGGTCGCCTAACCCCATTAAAAGGGACCTGCTCTAGAAAAGGTTGGCTGACATTGCCGTCCTCATGTCTGGAGCCTGGGCCCTTGCCAGAGACTTCAACACGATGCTAGACCCTTCCGAGAAGATTGGAGGTAAAAGTTTCGATCGGCGCTCCAGCCTTAAGTTTAACTCTTTATTGCTTAACTCTGGGCTTGCTGATATCAAGTCCTCAGGGAATCGCTACACTTATAAGAAGGGCAACCTTTTTGAGAAGCTTTATCATGTTATAGCCAATGCGGACTGGATGTTCATTGAGAACCGCATGACGGTCAGCATCCTTCCTCTTATCCATAGTGATCACAATCCCATCCTTATCTCTGGTCACCGCCCTTCTCAACGCCAGAAGCCTTTCTTCAGAACTAGATTGAGTTGGAACCAATCCACCTCTTTCAAGTCTGAGCTCCTTCCGGCTTGGGATAGCTCCCTCTCTTTCTTGGATGCCCTCCCAACATTCCAAGCTACTGCTCTAAAGTGGGATAGTCTGCGCATAAAACAACAACACAAGCAGAAGGATATCATCCTCCGTCGCCTGGCAGCCTGTCAGGTATCATCCAATTTTCATAGAACCACTAACCACTCACTTTCCATTGACTTGCAAGAGAAGCTCGATTCAATCGTCGCTAGTGAGGAGGCGAATTGGCAACAAAAGGAGAATATCAATTGGCTTCAATACGGCGATGGCAACAATAAATTCTTTCAGACTTATGTGAAGTCTCGCCGTCATAGCAACAAGATATCTCATCTTCGCGCCGAGGACGGAAGCTGGATAGAGTCTCCCATGGCCCTACGAGACCTGGTCTGTTCTTATTTCTGTAATCTCATATGTACTCCCACCATCCCGGAGCCCGACAAGAGGGACATCATAGAGTATATTGTCCACTTCCCGGACATCCCAGAAGCAAGATCCATTGGACATATTCCCGATGTAGCAGAGATTAAATGTGTGCTTTTTCTCATGTCACCTGTAAAGGCCCCAGGTCCTGATGGTATTCATAATGAATTTGTTCAAACCAATTGGTCCCATGTCGGCGGTTCCTTTGTTTCTACTGTTCAAAATGCCTTCATCCATAGCAAGGTGGACGATCGCCTAGCTGATTCCCTTATGGTGCTTATACCAAAAGTTGCTATTCTGCAACGTTGTTCTGAGTTGAGGCCCATCACCCTAAATAACTGTTGCTTCAAACTTATTTCAAAGATTATTGTGGAAAGAATCAAGCCTTTTCTTAATGCTTCGATTTCAGAAACTCAATCTAGCTTTGTTCCAGGCCGTCGTATTTGTGATAACATCCTGTTAGTTCAAGAGGTTGTTCACTCTATGAAGCTGATGCGAGGCAATAAGAAGTGGGTTGCTGTTAAACTTGACCTCTCTAAGGCATTTGATTGTATGAGTTGGTCCTTTGTGGAAGACACCCTTCTTAAAACTGGTTTACCAAACGGTCTTATCCAGTTGATCATGCAAATCATTTCATCTGGGAGTACATCTATACATTAGGAAGGCACGCACATGAAGCCGTTCAAGGCATGCCATGGTGTGCGTCAGGGAGACCCCATTAGCCCCTATCTCTTTGTTCTCTGCATGGAAAGACTCAGTCAAGCGATTACTGCTGCTTCCTGCAATGGGGAGTGGAAACCAGTTATGTTATCACAGAAAGGGGTTCCACTCACCCATGTTATGTTTGCAGATGATATACTCCTTATGGCTGAAGTGTCTAAACACCAAGCCGATCTAATGAGCTCCATTCTCCAGAACTTCGCTCGGCTGTCAGGACATGTCATCTCCAACGATAAGTCTAGGTGTTTCTTTTCTACAAATACCACTGTCAGAGAACACAATGCTTTCTGTCGAAGGCTGGGAATTTCTATCACCATGGACCTGGGCCGATACCTTGGTGTACCTATCTTGCATCATCATCTTAATAAGAACACACATGCGTCTATCTTACAGTCCATCAAATCCAGGATGAGCAGCTGGTCGTCTCGTTGTCTTTCTCTGGCCGGCCGTATCACCCTTGCCAAAAACACACTCCAATCCATCCCCTCCTATACAATGCAATCTGTCAAGTTGTCTCCCTCCGTATGCGATGACATCGATCGTCACATAAGGGATTTTATTTGGTCTGGGGGATGAGACCAAAGAAAGTCTTCCATGGTATCCTGGAAAAAGCTCACTAGGAGTAAGGAGCTCGGAGGCCTTGGAATCAAGGATGCCAGGAAGCAAAATGAGGCCTTGATGATGAGAAATGTTTGGTATTTTATGAATAACCCATCTTGTCTCTGGGTGCGTGTGATGCACGAGAAATATGTCAAAAGAGGCTCTATATCTAAGAAGCCTGGATCCACTGCCTGGTCTTTCATTAAGTCACAGCTACCCAAGCTTGAAGACTTATGTTCTAAAATAGTAAACTCAGACATCTCCAAAAATGTTTGGCACAACAAATGGCTCTTCGGCAGAACCATAATGGAGATTGGTCCAAGCACTGTCATCCCTGAAAGCGTTGATGACCTCAAGGTCATAAGCATGGTGCTAGAAAATGGTGAATGGGACTGGGATTTCATCCGATCCCATCTTCCGCAAGCTTTTTGGAGACTCATACAAAGCACACAACCTCCGGTGATGGAAGGTGGGCCTAATTCTTGGTGTTGGCCGCTCAAAACTAATGGGGTTTTTTCGTGTCGCACAACATACAACTGGCTATGTTATGTACCATCTCTCCCTCAGGCATCGAGGTGGAAAGAGATCTGGTCCTCTCTCGCCCCCTGAAAGTCCAAACCTTCATCTGGCTTCTTTGTCATAGAGCCATTTTTACAAATGTTGAGAAAGTTAGAAGGCACATTAGCACTGATGGTAACTGCCCGAGATGCCACTTAGCTTGCGAGTCTATCTTGCATTGCCTTCGTGACTGCCCTGCTAGCAAGGAGGTCTGGCAGCGCCTTGGAGCAGATATGCATTTCTTCCAACACTCGGAGTGCGAGTGGATTCGGTTCATAACTCATGGAAGTGGCACCCCTGAGGAGAATCTGACCCACTACGTTGGCTCCTGGGCTATTTGGCGGGCAAGGAATGATGCGATCCACAATGGGCAACATATGACACCGGCCTCTCAGACTGAGTTCATTAAAGGGCGAGTACAAGCTTTGTTGAACCTCCCTAAAGCAAAGTCGAGACAGCAGCAGAACTGGAACACTCTCACCACCAAACACCTACGAGATTATGAGCACATCATCTTCGTGGATGCAACCTTCCAAGGTCACAGTCTCAAGACTGGAATTGGGATCTATGCCATTCACAAATCGGGCCACTGTATCTTTGGAATAGGTGAGCCGGGCTATGCTTCTTCTGCTAAAGAAGCAGAGATGATGGGAATACTAAATGATTTAAAGATATGCAGGACGAGGGGTTGGATGTCCTCTATTATCTATTCCGATTCCACTACTGCTATTAGTGCACTTACTCAGCCCACGAATGAAGCAAATAGATTTGAACCTCTAAGAAGGTTGGCACACTCCATCCTAACTGCTATTCCTTCCCTGCAGGTCTCCTATGTCCCTCGTGACATGAATGCAGTAGCTGATCATATCGCAAAACACACCCAGTATTCCTCTATTCCCCACCATTTCACCACTGTGAAGCCACCTTGGCTTACTTTGGACATCAACACTTTTATGTCTTCTTTCTTTGCCCGTATGAGAGAACGGGGTGAATAAATTTTAATCTCTCAGTCTCCCAAAAACAAATATATCAAAACGTTAGAATAGGGTTATAAGTATTCAATTATGGTAATTAAGCTCATTCAACTCATTAAGCAAGTTCAAGGGCCTTACTGATAGGAAGAGGAGAATATGGGTGGGGTGGTTCTTCTGGTTGATGTGAAAATCATCCATCTGACTGAAATGTGAGGACTTATTGTAGTGATGGTTGTGTAATGCATGTATATATTATTCCTAGTGTTCCATCATTATTGACTACTATTGGAAAGACATATACATGCAACTATACCTCTACACTCATCCAGGAGTTGATCATGTACAACATATACATGATTTTTACAAGTGAGGGCAAACCTCAACAAATTTTACATAAAAAATGTTCCTATGTCATCACCTTTCTAATGCAGTAGACATTTTGTAATGTGAATCATACATTAAAAACCACACCACATGTATCCTTCCTCTCAAAAATCATGTTTGAAAAACATTCGTGGAGGATGAAAATAACTATATTGTTGAGGTGGTTTGCCCCAAGTTTCCTCAACTCATAGGCCACGTCACCGGTGATCTCAGACCAAGATATTTAGTAATCAAAAGTCAATCCCATTTTTACCTAAAACTTTGTGTTTCCAATAGAAAACAATGTATTGTACAATCAGATTTTGAAACATGGATCTCTTGATTCTCTAGATCTTGTAAATTGTTAAAAACTCACATTCAAGACCAGGGTATGTATTCATGTTACCTTTGGAGGATCCTTTAAGAATGGATATGTTCTTGAGAATGGACTTGACCTCATTTCTCAAGTCAAACACCTCTAGAGTCCGCTTGCAAAGAAATATGGAAGCATATATGTGATGGACATTGAGGTTCTAGACTCTCTCAATCTTCTCCTCACAATGGATGTTGAAGAGGACAAAAACATGGGACACATTCTTATCTTCCTCTTATTCAAATCCTTTCTCCTTTACCTTGTGTTTAGGAACGAACTCTTGGGTGTTAGATGGATATCATTAATATCTATTACCTCCTCCTTCTCTTCTCCTCATCATGGTTCCTGTGGAGATGTAAGGAGAGTGAGTGTCAAATGGCGTGGAGATGCATTTGTCTTGAGGCGGTGCACAAAATTATATGTGACATGCATTCTCCCATTAGGGTCCTTCTTTTTCGAGTTGTGCATGTCCTACAAGGTAGGTTTCTTGTTGTGCATTATGGAATTAGGGTTTCATTGGCTTGTGGAGACTAGGAATCATGGATTTGTCCTACTTAGAGGTTGGGGATGGATGAGGAGGTGCCCATGTAGTTATAGTAGCGAAATGGAGGTACATAATTAGTTTTTAGTAGAGAAGCTCTTTCCTCCCAACTTATGAGTTGTGTTATCTTTATGATGGAGGTTCTTCCCATTTTTTACACGAGGTGTCTATGGAGACTCATGTCATGCTCGAGGGTTGCTCCACTTGGAAAATGATAGTCTTGAGGATATTTTACACTTTGGTGGATATGATTGTTGCATTTTTTGTAGGGGGAGTGGTATTGGGAAATATGAGGATAGAGTATAGCAGCGGAAACAAATTTTTTATTTATCTATATTCCCAAACAACAAGATTGCATCAACTATTATGAAATAGGAAGGATAGTTTTAGAGAGTTATACCTGGTCCTAGAGTAAGTCCAGTGACAAAACACACTCCTTCACAACTGCTGATAAGTTACTCTTGGATGGTGGCTGTGCAACTCTTGGTCTTCACAACAAATAACAAATAAGATAGCTTCTGTAGAGCTCCTGGGTGGTCGGGCCACAAACTACAGGTTGTAGTTGACCTCCTAGAAAAAAACTAATAGACTCTTGCCTTTAAAGTAGTCCATACAAACCAACTAGAACTCCTATCATTCACCAAGAACAAATAGGATGGAGTTGTCCCTCCTATTGGTGTACTAGTCACCAACCTGCTCCCCCACAATGACAACTTCTCAGTTGTTCTCTCCCGTAGGATATCCCTCCTCTTTAGGTAGGCTTTCCCGAGCTCTCTTGGTTATCAAAACCAGATAGGACAATAGTTGTTAGAGGAATTGATTGTGTCTTGGAAATCCCCCTAGTACCCCTTCTTTTATAGGCGGGTTTAGGGTCAAGGTTCTCAATATGTATGGGATTGTGTGGGAGTGGAAAGGACTGGAAGAACTTGAACTTTCACAACTGGAAAAAGACAAAACAACCATTTCACACACCCAGACGGTCGTCTGGTATGTGAGATGGTCGTCTTGCACTACCAAACAACCATTTGGAAATTTCTCAATAGCACACGAATTTGGTAATTTTGATTCAAATGAATATACATATTTATTTTACTTGCATCTCAAGTAAGTGAATTTGAAACCATTTGAGGAACATCCCGGGCCTTCATTCGACCCACAAGATGCCTGTCTCACCCAGGCGAGATGCCCACCTCACTCACCCAGACAACCGTCTGATGATTTGGGATGAGCTGGTCGGTTCAATCATATTGAACCGGTCAGATTAAGGGAAGAACTAAGACAATTCGAACTTCGATCAGCCTGACTCCCAAACGCCCGTCTCAACACTTGAGATGCTAGTCTGTGTTCCCAAACGACTGCCTCACTCAGTGAGATGGTCGTTTGGAGGCCTAGTCATCCAATCGAGCAATCAGTTGCATGAATTGAATACCTAAACACTTTAATAATCAATCAAACAAACATTCGAGATCAAAGTCCTATTCCAGACGACTTTCTATGTGTGTGACCCTATAGGTCCCATGTCACATCGGCGGTGAATGTTCATAACTACCTTATAACATCACACACAAAGAGTGGTGCCTAGTTGCACATCAGTGCTACCCAAGTGAATGGAAAGTTGGAGAACAACTTCAACCTACAATTTGTGTATGGTGCTGCAGTGATTGTATAGTTCCTTTGTCTTTGATATCCAAGATTAACTCTAGGCATGGTTGGTCATCCTCTCAACATTCAATCCATGTTTCTTAAACCAAGAGCATACTGTCTAAGATAATGTGACTTGAATATCATATATTGATTCACATGTGCATGCACATGCATTTCTCAGTCTCGCTTATCAAGTGGCCACTATATCATACTCCAATAGGAGGAACAAATGTCATATCTATCACTCACAGTCTATCCCCATGTGTCTAAATCACCCAATCATCACTGTTATAAGAACTCATGTTTTAGGACTGCGTTTGATGATGTCAAAGTGTACCCAACGACATGTGATGAGTGCAATGATTTTAGGTCTAAGAATCACAATCACCACCCTCACTATGAGAGATGAATGTGAATACAAAATCATGTGTCACTCTCAAGGTGTGTTTATCTGATACATTTTTCCCTAACATGTATCTATGTGCTTGGTTTGATATTGCCATATCATGAGTTAGTGAGACTCAGTCATCAACCAACTCACACTCCAGTCTTATGTGTTACTAGTGTCTATCTACCTTCCACAGTACCAACATACTAGGAACATATTTATAATATGTATATGTACTCTTAGCATCAGTGTGGTCTCATTTCCATAAGGCTAATACTTGAAGACATACACCATTGAGTAATATTATTATCTAGACATTCACTTTGTATCCTCAATATCTTATAACTGGGTGAAATAGATGAATTGGAAGCTTGCCTTATACATGTTAATATTAATCAAATAATTTTAGGTAATTATGCCATGTCAATCATCATATGATTGGCTCTACGGGCCTACCTTACCAACAAGAGGCTGCATCTAGGGCACCTGATGCACCTCTGTCAGACTTTTCTCTATGTGTTTTGAACTATCATCACTTTGTAATGTGCTTATATGCATGCATGTCATGCAATAATATAGACTCACCTGATTTGGAAGATTTCAAGGCACATCATGCATTTGATTAGTGGGTTGTGCACAAACATAGAACATTTGACTCTTTTATCCACCATCTTGCATGGTGTGTTATTGATTGAGTGTGTCATGCATCTTCTTTGGAAAGGAATTTTAGTTTATCATGAATATGTATGCCTTGTTGTTGGTGAGGCACATAATGTGGATATTCCATACCCTCAAATTCACTAATCATGAAAATCCTAATTTTTACCTTCACAAAGCTTATGAAAGTTCCACCAGCAAGAGGATGAATCTTATCATAGTATTATTAGGAATGAACCAAAAATACCACATTTTTTATAAGTAGTTGTGATATAAGTAATCACACAAGAACTAGTATTTATCCTAGGAATTTGATTGTTGAATTACATTAAGATTGCAGTAACTAAAAATCTAGAATAAGTTATAGATTTGTCAATGGATGGAAACACTAGGGTGATTTACTTTAACCACTGCTACCTAACATTCACTCTCTTACTACATCAAAAATAAGCATGAAAACTTAATATTAAGTCCAAATAAATCCATCCTTTTAGAGTGAGGATTATAACTTGGCATATATTACTCTAAGATTGATATTGTATTAGCTAGAGATTATGTACTTACAACCTATAAATACACCTACTTAATTGGATTCATGGTTCTCTCCCCCAAGTCCAGATAATGATGCCTATATGTCAGACCACCACATAAGGAAAACAATAAAAGATAGATTTAAAGTTTAATATCATACATAAAAACATCATTGCTATATATTGAGAAGAAATGGGTAGTGGGGCTACTCCTCACACCCTATTGAGATTGATATTGGCTCATGGTAACTTTAATAAGATCAAAAGGAATACAGAGGAAAAAAATACATCATCACTATAGAAGATGAATGCACAAATGTGGTGCATCGATGCATGTCTTCATGATTAGAATATTGGTGGAAAACTCTATGCCAAGATCACTCCATGGCATTTGTCACTGGTGGTCTTGAAGGCATCATCTTCCTCCTTTTGGGACTTGTCTATCACTATGAATGAGAAGTAGGTGGCTGATCATGATGGAGACTTGTGTCATTCAAGAAAGCAACCAATTCTTCCTCTATAAAATGCTCCATTTTGGCATGGTGACTTGGCTACTACCGATCACTACAATCGTATTGAGACAGAGAACCTAAATAGTTGTTGATCTCCCAATTGTTAGGTGTGCATCTTTGTTGGTTGTTCCCTACCAGGTCTCTATCGATCACTAGAAAATGCTCTTCCAAATCAAGAAACTATTTTGGATGGTAAAGGGGTTTCATTGGTCAATGCATCCTTTATGGTTAGGACCTTAGATCTTTCATGGAGGTGCATGTGTACTCGATTGATGTTGATGATTAAACAATGAAAACCTCCAATGGGAAATGGAGATAGATTGGAGGATGGAGTCTGAAAACTTAGCATCTTCAAGATGGTGAACCTTTTCTTTTGGGGAAAGGGCTTGTATCTATAGGTTTTGAGCTAGGGTTTTCAACTCATCCAACTACATTGAGTAACGATGTCTCTGACAATGAATGCAAATTCAACAATAAAGGAATATGAGGCTTTACCAACACAAATTTTTTCCTTAAGTGCCTAAGTTGTATAGGTTACACACATGTAGAAGTTTCATCAGAGTATAGCTTGGAAAAATCTAAGTTTTGGTGTCATGGAGGTATCAACGGTTGAAGAACGAAAGAATCCAATCGATGAACAAGCAAAGTTCTCATTTCTAGATGGTTTCATTAGTATTGGGTGCAACATTCCCATCGATATACATCTGTGCATAATGAGCATTGGTAGGAGAACAATGTTTTCAATGGTTAATTATTTGTCAGTTACAGTGCATGATTCTTGTGTACTTTCTTAATTATCTAAGTTTATTGTTTGATGGAGAATGCAAACTAATGAAAAGACAAAGCAATGAAAATGCTCGTTGAAGTGAATCTGTGGGGTTCTATTGTCTTGGGTTGATGGGCTTGGCTGTGAAGTCATTTCAATCAAATTGACAACTGGTGGAAGGGTAAATTATTGAAAATTATGTCTAATATCAAAATTTTCTTTAGGACCATTGTTCACTAGTTTGTAAGGATTAAAGCTCAAACCAACCATGTAATTGAAGGAATTGGATCAAAACTATAAAAAATTAAAATAAAACCAAGGACAAGCAAATTGAAGCTAATTCAAAAGTAAAAGGCAAGAACTAACTACAAAAATAAGCTAACATTATGACTCCAACTAGGGTGAATATGTTCTAATCAAATGACAACAAACTTATAGATTGCTCATTTACAAGTAAAATTAAATTATAAACAACGAACAAATGAATAGTTGCAAGCAATGTGATTGCTTGACCTTCACATCATAGTGAGTTCCCTCAACATGATATGGCCAAGATTCCCAAATTTAAAAGATCAATGCCCACAGATAGCCATGTCATTCTTGCCAAGTTTTCTTCCCAAAAAAGTTTCCTCACGACTGTCCCCACTGATAAACACGTCTAAGAGTCTCTTGGGAGTTCAAAGAGTCTTGTCATCCAACAGGTATGCTTATGTTCTGGACTGGGGCTCATAAAAGAATGTCAAAATGTGACATTCATAATGTCCCAAAGTGGAAAATGGAAATAATGGGGTGTGGAAGGAATATGTGAATGTATGCTCTACTCAACTTGAGATTGTATTCTTATTCTTATTTCATTTTTCCTTGAATGAGTTGCGTACTTTACTTTTTTATATTGGCATTTCTTTTTCTTTTTTGCATGTAGATATTAAATAGAAAGGGGTATGAAAGAAGTAGATAGAGTGAGATGGAGGTTGTCCGTCGTGAATTTAAAGTTTTTCACTTTTGTGGATTTTTTATTTTTTTGGTGGAAGGAAGGTAAGAAGATGGAAGAAGAAGTATAGAAGAGGGTTTGGATCATCACGCCATAAGATTTACAATTTAGTGCATCAAATGGTGTCACTAGTTCCACTATGATCAAATAGAGACATGATAGGTGAAAAGGTGATGATTCTATGAAGTTTTTTTGCTATATAATTAGAAGAGAAACGTGTGTAGTCTATCTTATTTCCTCAAATACTTGCAACTTTTCTAGGGAAGCAAGATATTTTGGTACCTAGGACGCCTAAGTGATTTCTAGCCATCAGTTTGTTAAAACAATGGCCCGTATGAAGTGTTATTTTGAAGAATGGGAGTCAAATGATGAAAAGATGAATATGTACATGTAGAGCATTTGAATTTAGGACAACTAGATAGTGGCTATGTTTTCTCTAGAGAATAGAAAAATTTGACATTTTTTAGATGAATTCAATACTAGAATGCAAATATGAGATTTCAAGTCAAAAATATATAAGTGTGGGTGAAAAATAAAGTATGTATCACCCACCTTCCAACTAAAAATTAGATATTTAGTCATTCACAATAACAATAAATTAATGATGGAGAGGAAGAACACAACTAGAGTACCATAGGCTATTATTTGCTTCTTATCAACAAAATGCATTCACTTACAATCAAAATTATTAGAACTTATGATATTATCATGAGATGCACTACCTAATTGATTTAAGGATGATGCTAAATCTAAAAACTAAATGTGATCAAATAAATTAACTTTTGGATTGGCTTCCAAGAAGTGCCTTTGTTTAATGTCGACAGATCCACAATTGGAGCTCAATATTTGGATGGAGGTGGAAGGAGCATGAAAGGTTGTTCCGTGTGCATGTTGGTTATTGTGTATTAGTATTTGACACACTATCCATTTTCATTAAGTGATCCTAGTTTATCACACCAAATAGTGACTTCTTCATGTCGAAATATGTACTTGATGATGAAAGGTCCCACCTATTGGGTCAAGATTTTTCCTGAGAAGCATCAAAGACAAGAGTTGTTGAATAACACTTTATCTCCATTTCCCCTTTAAGTGGAAATAATTCCACATCTTGATTCTCTCCTTGTAAATGTGTGCATTATTGTACATTTTCAGTCACAACTATTCTAGCTCTTGAAGTTGAAATTGTTAGTTTTATTTTTCTACTAAGTAGATCAAAGTTGAGCTCTTTGATGGTTCATTAGGAACTGTACTGAAGCTCTAGCAAGTGATAAGATTTCTCATAAAATCATATAGAAAGGTGTGGTATGCATTGGAGCCATGTAAGATGTTTTGTTGGCCCAGAGTGTGTTATTCAACTTACGTATCCAATCCTAACTCCTTATGTAATGACCCCGCCTCCCGGTAACCCCCAATTAAGGGAGACCCAAAGGTCGGAATCGTTAGTCAATTTACAGGATCAAAGGTTCAACATATAATCAACAATAATTATAAAATTCTACTAACTAAACTGGAATTGGGTAAAAAAATTAAAACTTTTACTTACCTTTATAAAACTTGGAAATCTAACTATCCACAGCTTGAAATACTCTATCTAATCCTCCTTGCACTTTATTTCTTAACTTCACGATGTGCCACTTTACTGTTTGTGTTTTTCAGGATATTACCTAAAACGCCGACAAACAAAACATCGATCAACAATTGCTGGTATGTGGAGGCAACCAAAATTTCACAATTAGGTCTAACAATTTAAGTATTGCAATCAAGGCAATTAACAAGTCAATTTACATTTTCCATGTGACAATCCCCACCGCTTTTGCCCTAACCCTGGATTTGACTTAAGGCCACCTTCTCAATCCCGAGCTTGGTTCCTGGGAGTCACCTCTCATGGTGCTCCTTAGTCTTGCCTCATCAATCACCTTCTCATTCCTGAGCTTGGTGTCTAGGGTCACCTCTCATGGTGCCCATTGGTCTACCCTCCTGGGCCTGACCTTTATGGAATCTTCCATCAGGGTGGCATGTAGGTGCAGGATTTACACATTTATATTAAATGGTGATAGTCATAGTCACTTTATAATTGCAATATGAACATCCAAATAATTTAGTTGCATTCAATGTGATTAAACATTTGGGAATCCATCGGGAAACTAAAGCGGTTATTCATATTTAACAACATACATGTTAAGCAAATTTGAATGCAGAAATAACCAATTAATCAGGATTCAAGCAAGCACACACACAATTATTCCTGAAAAAGGCATCCAATTTATTTATCATTAAACTCATCATCTTGATTCATTCATCCTAGTTGTTGCCTAGGTTATTTACCCCTTTTTAGGATTTTGAGAAAAATTAGGGTTCTACTTTATATTTATTACTTTAAACCCTAATTTCACCAAATCATTTGCAAATCCTAACTTTTCATCAAAAGATCTAGTTTTATCTTTTACCAAAAAGGAAACTCTAATTTCAGATTATAATCACCTTTCATTTTCTTTTCTCTATTCTAGGGTTTCTAAACATATTAATCAACATACAAGGTTAAAAACCCTAAACATGTAATTCTATCATCAAAGTAGGTTAAAAACCATCTTAATCATTAATCAGGTTAAACATATTCGAATTAACCTAATTGCAAGACTAAATATATCCTTGATAATCAATTAGGGTTTTCTTTTTACAAATTAACTCTTTTTCCATCAAAATATGTACTTTTGAAAAAATATACAGATCCAGATATCCAAACCTTTTTTAACGTATTCCTCATATTTTTCTGATCATTTTTCATGTATTAAGTTTTCTCATCGGAGTTTCCTAGCTAAAGATACGATTTTTATATGAAAAACCCATTTTATAATTTATTTGCTATTTTCCAAAAAGACTAGGACCGCCCGATCCATGGGCCTTGGATCCACCGAGGATCCAACGGCCCTGAAGGAGCGTGCTTATCTTTTGTAAACAGAGGGAGTGAAGGATGAAGGTGCCCTTTACCTGTAAATAGAACGCGGAGGGCAGAAGTGTAAAAGGCCCGCAATCTTCTTCTTCTTCCTCCTTCCGTCGAGCAAGCTGATCCAGCAGTCAACTCGAGGGTTGACTTCGAGCTCCGGACCTCCTGCGAGCAAGCTAAGTGTACAGGGAGCTCCGTCTCCCTCGGCCAAAGTCGACGATGCCCTCAATCGTTCACCCGAGCCCCGCCAAGCTGCCTCCCCAACTCGCCGGATTCCGACGAGGCTAAGCCAAAGGAACGATGTACAAGTCGAGGCGAATTACCAAATTGGCGGCACAGGAACGTCTCTTGCGACTATCTGCATGTTAGGGTAGGGTTTATTTGTGTGTTGGAGCCCTCACAAGCCCCCCCCCCCCTATATATAGGGTCGGAGGCAGTCCCACATAGATTGGGAACTTCTCCAGTTAACGACCAAACCCCGCAAAAGTTGGGTTACTCCTGTGCGGTTTACCTTCCTGAATGCAATGGAACGTATTGCAGGCCCGCATCTTCCTTGAATCAGTAGGAATTTGGAGATGGAAGGTTCCCCTATAACCTGCAACTTCCCAATCCGGTGGAACTTAGGAGATAAATGACCATCATTGGATTGAGATCCAACGGTCTCAGTTGTACGCGACCAAACTAAAAGGAAAATCATTTTCCTATTCAGAATAAATCCAACTTTTGTCAATTTCTTAGGAAATTCATATTTCCCAAACCCTTGCTCCTTTCTTTCTCAAATTTTAAGGGAAAGTTTCTTTTAATATTTCCTAGCTTTGTACGAAATTTGGGAAACAACTTGCAATGGATGAGAAGGCTTCGTTCTCTCCCAAGTTTTCTCATCAATTAATCCAAATTAATTTATATTCCTTTTTCCTTTGTGATTATCTTGTTTTGTTGGGTCCCTTGGACCTCAAGGAAACATAAAGGCATGAATTCCCATATTGGGTAATATTGGTTTGCCTTTATCTTCTTTTAATAGTCAATTTCTTAGATTTCTCTCTTATTAATCAATTTCTTTTCCTTTTTAATTTTGTTTTAAAGGGATTTCTCTTTATCTCTCTTCTATTTTCCTATTGGGATTTCTTCTAACATTAGGAATCCTTGGGATACGAAAATCCACCAAGGATAACTCAATTATACCCCTTTTTACATATTTTCCATATTTCATCAATATTTTCAATTTCTTGCTTAATAAAGAAATACTTGATTTATCTCTTCTTTTCTTATTGCTCTCTTTATGCAACTTTGGACTCCTTGGTACCCAAGGAACCCAAGAGGCACGAAATCCTTCCTTGGATTTGCCTTCTAGAGGTTTCTACCTCTTTCTTTTCTCAAATATTCAATTATTCATTAATTAATTGAATTTCCTTGTTTATTAGGCCCAATAGCCAATAAAGCCCACAAATCAAACAACAAGGCTATTTTAAACGAAATCCATTTATTCACAACAAATGACATTATTTGTCCAAATATCTTTAATATGAGAAATTACATTTCTCACCAAAAGAACCCAAAATTTGGGGTTGTAACATCCTTCCCCTCTTATAAGAATTTTTCCCTCAAAATTCCATCAAGCAAGCAAACAAACATGATAAGTATTCTTATGTCCATCAGGGCTCCCATGTGGCTTCACCCTTTCCATGGTGTTTCCCAAGAACCTTCATTATCTCATTTTCTTCCATCTGAGTTCTTTCTTACCTTGGTATATCGTACCCTCATAGGTGACTCAGGACTTTTCATCTTTTCAAAAGCCGAATAGGTTAAGGGCTCAACACCTGGCTTGGGTACCTCACATAGTGCTCCAGATCGGACTCATGCAACACATCACTTTATCCTGAGGGGTAAGTTTAAACACAACCATCTCCACCAATCCATCTCAATGGATCCATATATCAGGGACTCAGCTTTCTCAGCTGTAGCTTAGAGGGGTCGGATTTTCACATCACATATTCTCCCACAGTGAACTGCATGTCAGTCTGCTTTGCATCAACTCGTGACTCATGTCACCACTGGGCTCTCTCTCAGCTATTGCACAATCAAAGCGACTTCTTCTGCACACACTTGTGGTTCTTTTCTGACCTTTGCGAGGCCTCCTTCACCAACATCATCATAATGAAGTGGTGACCGACACAACCTCCTTATAGAACTTCTTTCATCCCGATACAGGCTATGGTGGTTAACATCACATCTTAAGAACTGTCTGTTTATATCACCCTGGCAAGCTCACTTTCTCACCTCAGACTCTCTTTGGTCTGGATCATGTCAAACATTAGTTAGAGGTGATAAACGGTACTAACATTGAGTTCTGCATGTTTCTACTTCCACCCCATGGAAGTGAACCTTGGTCATACCCAAGAACTTTTGAACTCGCATCATGGTGTAGTTGAACCATCTCTTTTCATATGTAGTTCAACCAGATCTGTCCCTTGATAGAACTCTTCCTTTCTCATGTCATCTAGGTAGGGAGATCTAGCATAACCCATATTGTATCTAGACCTTCTTGGTCTAGGAGAGACTCACAACATCCATAGTGATGAACTCCCATTCCCTCTCGGGAACTTTTATACTTTATATCCATGCACTGGGTTAATGGTGTTCGTCCTTCACCTCCTGGCTTGCATGGCCACATGCTACATGCAAATTTGTTTTTAGCATCCAGAATGCTACCATCACTTACTATCTTTGTAGTATCAAGGTATATCATGACCTCCTGTATTGTTATGATTCCTCAAGCTTGATACCTCAGAAACCCTAAACCACTCTCAAAAGGGTTTTATTACCTTCCTATCCAAAGAAGTGTATCTGAGGTTCTATCACCATCCTTCTACCACGTCAAGGACTAGGCTTGCTATCAGAACAACCACTAATCTTATTCAACAAATCTTGTTATATCTGAGTGTTAGTCAAACTTATCTCTTTTTCTCAACTTAATGTTAGCCTAACAACCTCAACTCCTTCTATCTTCCAGCTAAGCTAGGCACTATATCTCAACCAGAGCATCCATTACCACTTCTCATCCTTAGGTATTAGGTAATGTTGAAGACATACACCTCCATGAATTCTACTTATCATATCATCTCAAACTCTAAGTTTTTCTTCAACAAGGAACTCTGAGCGCATCCTCATGGTGATCAAACTCAACTTTGCATCACTTGCAAATTCCACATAGCTCATGATAAAACATCCTCAAAAGATGATCTCCTTAATACTCTTAGTGTTTGTAAACCATCCATGTATCATTCGCTCCACAAGGGTGTGTTCTCGCCTCTATCCTTATACCTTGTAGCAACGTTCCAACTTACATCATCTTTATCCTTGGTATATGACATGTGTATTGTCCTCTCTCTTACTCCCATAACAAGAGGAAATAAGCATTTGGCTGCAGTCCAAATACATAGTTCTTCCTATTCCAAGAGTAGAGATGGTACATCCCACCTTGCCAGTACACCTTCAAATCTAAGTTGAAACGTGCAACTCATGTCTCCACATCACAAACATCATGATATCAAAAATTTCTTCCATGGAAAACTGATCTGAAACCTACTTGGGTCACCACACAATCCTTGGTCATCTCCTCTAGGTCTATAGGGTGCCGAAACTTTTGGGGTCATCCCTCTTCCCTTATGCATCCAGAGAGTTCCCTACTCATCTACCCTTTGGGTTCCATGAGTTCATGAAGGTGATCAATCTCCTAACCCATGGCCCTTAGACAATGGTAGCAGTTACCTCCCGACCCTATGGTCATGTGCAACTAGGGAATTAGGCAACTCTGTCTTTCATCGGTCTTATCCCTACCTGACCCTTGGATAGACTTAGGATTCTATCATAGTACATGTTCAACTCAGAACCTTACCTAATCCTTCATCATCTCCCTCTGCATTCTTGGGTTGTCTTTTATCCTTTCATAAGGGTCATGGCGACCTGCCTACCTTGTTCGAGCCCCATACCGGTTACCTCCATGGTAATACATCCACATGCACATAGAGATGGTTATCTATGGGTTGATAGGTTCATTCTCATGCCATGTACTCTTCACTTAGCTTCTCAAGATCCTATGAAACCTCCTTAGGTTACCTCAAAACCAACCAAACTGGTAAACTTCTTACCAAAGGGTCGTTCTCCCAGGATGGGAGGAAACTACACCTTTATAACAAAGGTCACAAGCATCCTTAAGGTTTACATCCATATGGGCATGCTTAAACCAACAACTACTAAGGCACAAGTGTACCTACAAAACCATGCTAGGTCTCACTTGTTCTCATCCTCAACATTACATCAACTTAGTTGTGAGGGGTTCATCAAACATACCCTTAACGTAAGGGTTTTCCTTTACCTCTACACATGAGGAGTACCATGCTCGAAACTATAGAGACTCAAATCTCATCATGAGCATCGGATACACTGCTTCCCCTCTTAGGCCTAGGAACCCTAGGTTCACCTTTGGGTATCCAACAACATGCTCAACCTCTTAACCACGAATCAAGCATGTACAAGGGATGTCATGTACTTCCATGATCTTTCTACTCAAGCAACACTTTGGAGTTGAGTCCTCTTCCAGGGCAACCAACTAGGTATAAAGCCTCACAACAGGTTACTTAAACCTCCTCATGGTCTACATCACTCTTTATCTCATCCAACAGATAACCACTTATACCATGGGTACTAGAAGCATCATCCTCTCTCTAGGGTTTGGTTTCTCTAAAGGCAACCAAGATATCATCAGCCTCCAGGAATCAAGCATAAGGCAACCACTATCATCCACGTAGGTCGCATCATCCTCAACTCCCCACTATTCCTCAAGTTTCAGGGTTTTAGACTTCCAACCTCCTTGTTGGGGTCCTGCTTCCTCTCTCTAGTTCTAGAACCACGTCCAACCATATCTACTAGAGGTCCCTTCTCCATGAAGGCTCATGCTCTCAAGCAAACCCCTAAGTGGTTGAAGCCTATGCTCAACTCATGTTTGGCTCAAGATTATTCATATCTCTTTATGCTTATCTCATAAGCCATCCATCATGCCCTTCTGGCCAGGGTTTCAACCTACTACTGTACCACTGACGTACTCTGGGGGCATGCTATCCCTTACTTGCATAAGCCCATAGGGTTCTATAGGTTCTACTTTATCCTCATTCAAGAAGGAGCTATCCTTCTCTCTAGCACGCACGACCCTCTCCAGGGTTGGGTCGCCCAAGGTACTAGGTCATTTATCCTCTTATGGCATCCCAAAGGCATGTCCAACCAAACACTCGGTCTAACTCATCATGTCATCTCTATCTCTAACCTTCACTTAGGGTTAGGGTTAACATCATCCTCAAAGGATGTGCTAGGTATCTACTTTTGATGGAGGTCTCTACCTCCAAGACTAACCCTCTCTACTCATCCTCTTACCAAGGAGGTCTATCCTCAGGTTTCTCCTGAGGGCAATGACAACTCGTGTCATATGACCTAAGCATGTATCTATTATTTTACGCTTACTCTATTAAGCTTATGTCCATGACATCTCATTTACATGCTTTTTATTAATTTGGTGGAGGATTTCTTAATCCTTATCAACCTTACCCATACCTCAAGAGGGCGAGGAGAAGAGAGGAAACCCTAATCCCTACGGTCCTTAACAGAATTTGAGTTGAGAAGGGATGAACAAGATGAGAGAATCCTAAAGGTATCTTATTTCGAGTCATATCCTAAGACATCGGCCAGGCAGTCACAAAATCCAGGAGTCCTCGTATTCTGACTAGCGGTGTGGAGGAAAATATTGCCAGCCCCCGGACGTAATCCTTTTGTAGACACCTCAGTCTTTCGGACACTCCTCTAATAACTCCCTCGGTTCTATGGAATCTGTAAAATTTAATAATTATTGATGATTAGATGGAGAACCTACGCTCTGATACCAATTGTAACGACCCCGCCTCCCGGTAACCCCCAATTAAGGGAGACCCGAAGGTCGGAATCGTTAGTCAATTTATAGGATCAAAGGTTCAACATATAATCAACAATAATTATAAAATTCTACTAACTAAACTGGAATTGGGTACAAAAATTAAAACTTTTACTTACCTTTATAAAATTTGGAAATCTAACTATCCACAGCTTGAAATACTCTATCTAATCCTCCTTGCACTTTATTTCTTAACTTCACGATGTGACACTTTACTGTTTGTGTTTTTCAGGATATTACCTAAAATGCCGACAAACAAAACATCGATCAGCAATTGCTGGTATGTGGAGGCAACCAAAATTTCACAATTAGGTCTAACAATTTAAGTTTTGCAATCAAGGTAATTAACAAGTCAATTTACATTTTCCATGTGACAATCCCCACCGCTTTTGCCCTAACCCTGGATTTGACTTAAGGCCACCTTCTCAATCCCGAACTTGGTGCCTGGGAGTCATCTCTCATGGTGCTCCTTAGTCTTGCCTCATCAATCACCTTCTCATTCCTGAGCTTGGTGTCTAGGGTCACCTCTCATGGTGCCCATTGGTCTACCCTCCTGGGCCTGACCTTTATGGCATCTTCCATCAGGGTGGCATGTAGGTGCATGATTTACACATTTATATTTAATGGTGATAGTCATAGTCACTTTATAATTGCAATATGAACATCCAAACAATTTAGTTACATTCAATGTGATTAAACATTCGGGAATCCATCGGGAAACTAAAGCGGTTATTCATATTTAATCACATACCTGTTAAGAAGATTTGAATGCAGAAATAACCAATCAATCAGGATTCAAGAAAGCACACACACAATTATTCCTGAAAAAGGCATCCAATTTCTTTATCATTAAACTCGTCATCTTGATTCATTCATCCTAGTTGTTGCCTAGGTTATTTACCCCTTTTTAGGATTTTGAGCAAAATTAGGGTTCTACTTTATATTTATTACTTTAAACCCTAATTTCACCAAATCATTTGCAAATCCTAACTTTTCATCAAAAGATCTAGTTTTATCTTTTACCAAAAAGAAAACTCTAATTTCAGATTATAATCACCTTTCATTTTCTTTTCTCTATTCTAGGGTTTCTAAACATATTAATCAACATACTAGGTTAAAAACCCTAAACATGTAATTCTATCATTAAAGCAGGTTAAAAACCATCTTAATCATTAATCAAGTTAAACATATTCGAATTAACCTAATTGCAAGACTAAATATATCCTTGATAATCAATTAGGGTTTTCTTTTTACAAATTAACTCTTTTTCCATCAAAATATTTACTTTTGCCAAAATATACATATTCAGATATCCAAACCTTTTTTAGTGTATTCCTCATATTTTTCTGATCATTTTTCATGTATTAAGTTTTCTCATCGGAGTTTCCTAGCTCAAGATACGATTTTTATATGAAAAACCCCTTTTATAATTTATTTGCTATTTTCCAAAAAGACTAGGACCGCCCGATCCATGGGCCTTGGATCCACCGAGGATCCAACGGCCCTGAAGGAGCGCGCTTATCTTTTATAAACAGAGGGAGTGAAGGACGAAGGTGCCCTTTACCTGTAAAGAGAACGCGGAGGGCAGAAGTGTAAAAGGCCCGCAATCTTCTTCTTCCTCCTTGCGTCGAGCAAGCCGATCCAGCAGTCAACTCGAGGGTTGACTTCAAGCTCCAAACCTCATGCGAGCAATCTGAGGGTACAGGGAGCTCCGTCTCCCTCGGCCGAAGTCGACGATGCCCTCAATCGTTCACCCGACCCCCGCCAAGTTGCCTCCGCAACTCGCCGGATTCCGACGAGGCTAAGCCAAAGGAACGATGTATAGGTCGAGGCGAATTACCAAATTGGCGGCACATGAACGTCTCTTGCGACTATCCGCAGGTTAGGGTAGGGTTTATTTGCGCGCTGGAGCCCTCACAAGCACACCCTATATATAGGGTCGGAGGCAGTCCCACATAGATTGGGAACTTCTCCAGTTAACGGCCAAACCCCGCAAAAGTTGGGTTACTCCTGTGCGGTTTACCTTCCTGAATGCAATGGAACATATTGCAGGCCCGCATCTTCCTTGAATCAGTAGGAATTTGGAAATGGAAGGTTCCCCTGTAACCTGCAACTTCCCAATCCGGTGGAACTTAGGAGATAAATGACCATCGTTGGATTGAGATCCAACAGTCTCATTTGTACGCAACCAAACTAAAAGGAAAATCATTTTCCTATTCAGAATAAATCCAACTTTTGTCAATTTCTTAGGAAATTCATATTTCCCAAACCCTTGCTCCTTTCTTTCTCAAATTTTAAGGGAAAGTTTCTTTTAATATTTCCTAGCTTTGTACGAAATTTGGGAAACAACTTGCAATGGATGAGAAGGCTTCCTTCTCTCCCAAGTTTTCTCATCAATTAATCCAAATTAATTTATATTCCTTTTTCCTTTGTGATTATCTTGTTGTTTTGGGTCCCTTGGACCTCAAGGAAACATAAAGGCACGAATTCCCATATTGGGGAATATTGGTTTGCCTTTATCTTCTTTTAATAGTCAATTTCTCAGATTTCTCTCTTATTAATCAATTTCTTTTTTTTTTAATTTTGTTTTAAAGGGATTTCTCTTTATCTCTCTTCTATTTTCTTATTGGGATTTCTTCTAACATTAGGAATCCTTGGGATACAAAAATCCACCAAGGATAACTCAATTATACCCCTTTTTACATATTTTCCACATTTCATCAATATTTTCAATTTCTTTCTTAATAAAGAAATACTTGATTTATCCCTTCTTTTCTTATTGCTCTCTTTATGCAACTTTGGACTCCTTGGTACCCAAGGAACCCAAGAGGCACGAAATCCTTCCTTGGATTTGCCTTCTAGAGGTTTATACCTCTTTCTTTTCTCAAATATTCAATTATTCATTAATTAATTGAATTTCCTTGTTTATTAGGCCCAATAGCCAATAAAGCCCACAAATCAAACAACAAGGCTATTTTAAACGAAATCCATTTATTCACAACAAACGACATTATTTGAGAAATTTGGGGTTGTAACACCTTATGTCAACTATCTTCTACACAATGACTTTTATATGGATATCAGAAACCTCCACTTGGGAAATTGTATGTGGGTGGTATGGCGTAGTCACACAGAGAGAGACATCATACCTTCATACTAGAAATTTGAAGTTGTGCTCAAGCAAGTGGAATCCCCCACCATAAAAGATAGAATGGGGGACTTTGATAGATGGAAAGATGATATACCAAATTAGGTTGATAAGTGGCTTGGAATTGCTAGAAATTATGGGGATGGATTGACAACCATGCAACATAATAAAAAAAAAACAAGGATGTATCAAAATCTATAAGAGGAGGAAAATTGGCCCATGTAGTCTACTCCTCATACGTAAGATATTTTTACTTCTTGCTCAAGATGAAATGACATCTCATCCCTCTTGAAGATGGTTCTAGTTCTCCAGGAATGATTATAGGATTTGAAATATTTGTGGGTATCCTTGAATATGGAGGTCAAGAAAATCCCACAATGAAGAACCTTAGACTCAGTCTTGTTTGGTCTCATGTGTCTCCTAGTTGGGATATAATTACATTGTTAAAAAATAACTACAAATTTCTCTTGAGAAATGCACATGTAGTAAAGTTCATATGAACATATCTACATAGATAAAGTCCATCAGATAGTAATGGAATATAATAGACATAAACTTCTTATTTTCATTTCTGGTGCAATATGTATGAATGACTCTGATATCTAGGTAGTTCACAAAATCCACATACCATGGAATGGATATCATTACCTTCACTAATCACCATCAAGAAAAGGCCATTGGTAGGGACAGGGTAACTTTTTTGGATTTATAATTGAAAGAGATGATAGGAAACAACATTTTAAGTTCCCTTATAATCTTTTATTTCTTTATCAAACTCTTACAAGGGTGGTATCCATCTAGTGAGCCTAGGGTTCTTGTCCTTCTTTGACATTAAACACTTGATAACATCATTGGTTAGTATAGCGTATCACCTTTGAGCCTATTAGATAGGAGGGAAAATATTTTGGAGGCATAGATAATGGTGTCGATCTCTTTGTTAGTGGTTTCATAGTTACTATGTGTGTTACCCATTGACTTTCTAGAATAGTAAATGAAATGATGCTTCTTGTTTACATGCTACCCTAGAACTGCACCTACTACATAGTTACTAGAAACACACATGATCTCGAAAAGAAGAGACCAATCTTGGGAACAGAGTATGGGGTAGAAATTAGGGCTTCCTCTAGGTTGGCGAATCTCTTCATACTTTCAGAGTCAAAGAGGAAAACAACATCCCTTTGAACAATGCTTTAAAAAGGTTTAGTGATCTTGCTGAAGTCATGAACGAACCTACTATAGAAGTAGATATGTGCTAGAAATGTGGCTCTAGAGTTGAAATAATGTCAAAAGCTAATTCCCTCCTTCACCATGAAATATATTAAGAACCATATGTGCTTCTTGATGAGTGTATTTATACCCATTTTTACATAATATTTTACTCACTTTTACGGGTTGTTGTGTTTCTATTTCCTAGTTTTAGCGTCACATTCACTCAAATGCAATTATCTTTCCTTTTCTAAATTTTAATGCATTTCATATATATATTATGCAGAACCTTCCAAAATTGTATGATAATGCCCAGGTGAACGATCAAGCCATCATGATGTTATGCTTCAAGGGAAGGAAGGCCTGCAAGCCCTCATGATGCTACACCTCAAGAGAATGAAGGCCCACAAGCCCTCCATTTGTTCACTTTCCTTCCACTTAGTCAAGCGATTAGCACTGCCCTTTGCCCAACTCAAGCCGCTTGCTACCAGAGTCTTCCACATTCTTCCATTCTAATGTGCACTCCTAGCATCCAGCCCATTCTGGTTCCCCCATGTTGGTCTACTAGAGAATTGAACATGAGGTCCAATTTGAGTAACCCACGTGAGTCTCCTATTCGATTGAGTACGGGCCATGAATTTAGATGCTTTAGGACACAAGAACTCACCATTAGGGTTTTGGTAGAAGGGGACCCTTATCATCCATTCTGAAGTGTCTCTAATCATTGATTATAATCCACATTATGTAGTACAAACCCTTATGGGGAGTGAGGAGGTGGCGACTGCAGTAGAGAGATTGGTCTTCCTACACCAGGCGTCATGGCCCTCTCACTCGTTCCTTATATCTTTATGATGTTTTCCCTCTACATGAGCGAGTAGACGTTTGTGTTGGGGCATGGGGAATAGCCCCATCTGCCTGTATTTTATTCTAGCTTGTATCTAAACTCTACAACATAGTTTCTATATGAAGTATCATTCTACTTATTTCCGTGCCTTACAAATTGTTAACTTGCTTCACATATAAGTTATAATCATAGATATGCATGTTGTTGTGAGCATGATTAGAAAAAAGAATGATTTTTTTATCCCCATGAGGTGTCAACAAGGGATAGTGAGGTGATTAGGATATGATCTACTACATGTCGAGGATGGTTGGTTGTAAGTGAGGGAGTCCAATTGTAATAAACTAGAAACTTGGGTTCTGAGGATACTCATTTCTAAGGGAGATTAGGACAAGTGACGACATGTATCCCATGAGGGTGTAACAACTAAACCTCTATTTAGTAATGACTATTAAAAAGTTAGACCTCATTAGGATACTTACACAGGAAGTGGCAGCAAAACCCCATGCCTTGATTCTTTGTATTATGTGTTATTTACTTCTTTAATCTTTATTTCTTTCAGAAACAATTTAATTTAATCAATCCTTCAACTACTCTATGATAAATATTACTCTTAATACTTCTAAATCTATATAACTGATTAAAAAGGTTGTCCTTTGGGTTTGATCGTAGAGTATACTTCAATATGGATTCCGCTCATGTGGGGTGGGGGGAATTAGTGCACCACATTTTGGTCCTAGGAGTTATTCTTTTAGGATTTTTCTTGGTGCAACATTTGGAGCCCCATCAAAAATCTGGCTTCATTTTTGGGGACAATAGTAGTTAACTATTTTTGAAAGTATAAGTTTAATTAGGTTTTTCTTTTTATTTATTTATTTTTCTTGATAATATTGAAAATCTTCTAGACGCACTACTTACAATAATATTGCCTCTATTCAGGTACTCCTAGCATATGCGAAGATCCAAAAGTCTTGATTTGGGATTTCTATTCAATCTTGAGATCAAGAAAACTCTTTGAAAACTTAACAAGAAGAAGACCATGGTAGATGTCACAGCTGCAGAAGAAGTATCCAAGCACGTATCGTTGCAGCTATTTTGGCCCATTGTGAATTACTCACCATAGAATATAGGGAATAGGCATAACCTAAGTTCAAGACCATCCTAGAAGCTGGCCAAGCTGTAGAATGCAAAAAAGAATTATGATATTTCTCCATCCCTAAGGTCACCGACTTAACTCATCCAGTCCAACCTCCAAGTGACCCGATCGAGATCAGAGCCTGATGGATTAGTCTACTGCAAAACTCTACCTTTACAGGAAGGAATGAAGATGATTGTCATGAGGATCTCCTTAAACTCATTGACCTTTACTCGATGATGAAGTCATTCAAAGCCACTGATGAATCCATGTGACTGCAACTTTTCAAATATTCCCTGACTGACAAACCTAGATCCTGGTACAACACTCTTTAAGGAGACCCAATCACTATATGGGAAGTCCTAGAAAACAACTTCCTAGAGTAATTGTACCCTCCTTCAATGACATACTTGATCTGAGGATAGATTACAAGATCAATCAAGTAGGTAGAGAATCTCTATTTGAAGCATGGGAGTGATTCATTGAACTCCTATGCAAGTTCCTATACCATGACATCCCCGAGAACTAGATCATTGAATTTTTTTATCGGGGGGTTTATGAAGAGGTAAAAAAGTTCCTCGATTCTTCCTCTAATGGAAAGTTCATATAACAAAGCTTCAATAGTGCACTTAAGATAATCAACCTCGTGATAGAAAAGCAGACTCACTAGATAAGACCCTCAAGAAAGGGCATTCTTAAAGTACCCATGGTGGAGGATTTCTCAGAACTTAAATGTATCTATGAATCTCTAACAACTCTCTATATCTCACCAGTAGGATAATCTTGAAAAATCATTAGAGTGTACAAAAGGAAGAACCAGACACCCCAAGTACAAATTATTTTACCCTCCTGCAAGTTCTGCCATGTAGTGGATCACAACATAGTCCATCATTAACAACTATATGTTGCGTTCAATGAGCACCAAGCCGAGAAACAATCTATAATCACTCAAACCGAAGATGTGAAATCAATCCACAACATCCCAGGACAAGAGTACTATAATGCAAAGCCAAGCTCGAAACCATCATGGTTTCCAATATGGGAACCCTGCTGGAGTCTGGAGTCCCAATCAGACGTTAATGCCACCCGCCTGGGGTAGAGCACTGATGACCTATAATGGCCCACACAACTTCATGTTCAATTTTCCTAGATGGAATTGCCAACAGTGGCATCAATATCAGAATGAAAATCACACCCCACTGCTACAAATTGAGGCCGCACAAACACAAGACCCAATGAAGTCACTTCAAGAGATGATGGCATCATAACAGACCCAACTTGCCTATTTAACAACTAATCAAAAGGCGTTGGAATCCCAGATTTCCCATTTGGCATCCAGCCAGCAGCCCCCCCCCCAATGGGCACAATCGTTGGCCAACCTAAAAACAAACCCAAGCATCCAGAGCAACCAGAATAATTAAATGATGTAATGACCATGTCAGGAAATGTGTATCTCACACCTCCTATCTCCACTCTCATCCTTACTGCTCCCAACATAGATGAAAGCACCCCATTCAAAGCCTAGAATTTCCTGAATGACAATCCTACAGTCAGCAATCTAAAGTACCAAACAAAAAAAACCCCTGTAGTGCCAACATGGCCAAGCACCATCGAAAAGTCAATTGAAGAAACTCCCAAAGTCAACTTTGAACCACCATTAACATCTGCAGCTCTTATGTACATGCCATGTGTGCCTTATACAAGACACCTCAAGCAAACTGAGCTAAGTGATGACTCATGAAATTCAAGGACACCATGAGGAAAATCCATGGTAACATATCGTTACTCAATCTACTGACTAAAACACCAATATGGTGCAAGTACCTCAAGTTTTTTTTAGGAAACCGTTTGACTCGGGAAACCAAGACAGTGAAGCTAACACAAACGACCTCCAATGTCATACAAAATCACCTACCTCAAAAGAGACGGGACCCATGATATTTTTGGATAGATTGTTTCTTTGGATATGACACGTGCCGTAAGGGACTCGTTGACATAGGCTCTAGTATATCTATTATGCCTTATGCTCTATGCTAGTGTCTAGGATTCAAAATATCCTACCCACAATAAGGGACATTTATTTATTCAATGCATCCATCACTAAACCCTTGGGAATTATTAAAGACATCCTAGTGAAGCTATGACATGATACCTATGTCCCATGTGATTTCTTGGTTATGCATATCAAAGTAGACAATCATTTCCTACTCATTTTGGGAATGCCATTTCTAGCCACTAAGAGAGATCTAATGGATGTCAAAGCCGAAAAACAAGTCCTACAACCAGGGAAGAATACTATTGAATACCAAGTTCTTGAAGACATAAAAAGGGTGCATAACTTGATTGAAGCTTTTAAAGTAGAAGGTAATCCAAAATTAGAACAAATAGACCCGTATGATACCAATAAAGACATAAAGGTCTTGCCCACAGGCAAGGTATGTACATCATCTAACCATGATCCAGGACCTAGACATTTAAAGGATAACGGTTCAAATACCATATTAGTGTGTTTGACGTAAAAAACAACATCATCGGTCAGGTCTGTGATGTTAAATTGGGACGCTTGCTGGGAGGCAACCCAACCCTTTTTTCATTTATTTTTATTTTTACTTTTCTTTCTTTGTTTTCTTTTGACAACTTTATTTTGAAAAAAAGGTAGAAAAGAAGGAGAGCAAGGAGAGAAGGAGAAGGAAGAGTATCACGTCCTTGACAACCATGTCTAATTAATGGATAGCGGCCATGACTAGCAAGCTTGATGATGAAATTCTCTCATCTTTCCATAAATTCCCACTGGCCAGCCAATCGTTTGACAGAAAGGGATATCACAATCTTATGAAATGATAAGTGACAAAAAAGTGGGCTACATGGTCCGATGAGGATCACTCTCTTTATTTTCCATAAAATACTTTATTTCCTTCTCGTAGATAATTTTTCTTTATCTTTTATGAGAAACATTATTTCTTAGAATTAGTAGCCACTCTTATCTCACTTTAATTATCAATATTCACTACCATAATATCTTGATTGGGGCTTTCTAGGAAGCGCTTGACGTGAACTCCCTATTGACTAGGGATAACGTGTACATGGGTTTGTAATCGCCAGCTTTTTGGGCACCCCTAATGTCTCTTCGATGCAACTATACAATGGGTGAAGTGTAGGGTTTGTTAATACCAGCTTCTTCCTTCTAACAATCAGACACAAGGCCAATCATCTATATCCCCTCTTCCTTGACACTACCAATTGGATCAACAAATACCATCATCAATGACAGACTTCAGTGATCGAGCGACGTCCCTTCATCGATCGACGAGACTCCATCAGACCGTGATCTACTCCTCTACTACTCCCATGACACTTATGTCCCTTGGGAATTCGAATTTATACATCAGGCACATCGACAGGGGATGCCAATAGTAGATCCAAATCTACTGATCAACTAGTTGTAAAATCAGCAAACCATCACCCTAGCAATAAAGTATTGGATAGACACAAGCTGTGGAGAATGGGGCGCATGACCCCAGGCACCCTCACCACCACCAAACAAAGACCACGGAAACTGGAGTCCAAGGTGACACTTATATCAGGACGTCCCCAATGGGATAAGAACCAACTCTTATGGTTCTATTGTGTTCTCTTGGATGAACAACACCATCAAACCCCTCCATCTCCACCTCCACTATTCTTCATAGCAAATCCCCTCCATCTCTAACTTCTATCTCCCTAAGGACAAGCACAATTTTGAAATTGGGGGTGGAGGATGTGTTGTACGTCATCTCTACCACTTCAACTCTAAACTTTCCCTTTCTCATCCTCAAACATTTCTTTCTTCTTCTTCTCCATCTTTTATTTGCATCTGTCTTTTTTTTGTGTGTGAGTTGTGGCCTTTACCTAGCCGGACACTTTGATGTATGATGAAAATGGAAATATATGAACAAATTGTTCCCCTTTTCCTCAAGCTAACCCGTGCAAAAGGAATTTTTAAGGAATAAAGATGTATTCAATAAATCTGGTCCACGATAAAATAACTAAGAATTCCTTCCCCTTGAAAATGACAATAAGCAGTTGGAATTTGAAAGGTCAAGCTGCACGTGTCTCCAACATGACTTGCAACAATATTCATGGTCACTTTTTTACCCTACATTAACTGAATTAATTGATATAATATGATGATTTGACTCGCATGCAACAACAAAAAGAAGAAGCACAAGTCAACTTCTTGCTCTCACTGCTCTTCCGCCATCTCTTACCAATTTGCCATCCAAAAGAAAAAAAAATGAAATATTCACCATATTCCAAATCTAAGTATGGAGTGGCATCCCTTTCATAAATACTCCTCCCTTTCAAGTTGCATCTATAGATATGGAATGAACAAAAGAGGTCAATTAGACCAAAAGAAAATATGTAGTCAATGTAACCGCAACCAAATAAAATGTCTCGAGTCAAATAGAGAAGAGACAAATACAATAACCGAATCACAAATAAGGTCCCAAGTTGAATAGAGGAAAGACCAGGGAATCAAGTTTGTGATATTCTCCCCCTTTCATCCAATTTTTCATACCCAGGGGACTTATCAAAATTTTCCCCATATAGCCAATTGCCTTGACTTGTGCTTACTTCTATTTGTGCAGAAAAATCAAGAGTATTATTGATATGAAATTAGTTCATCGCAGGTTATGGGGTCAAGCGAATAGAGGAGCAAACCCCAGTTGGGGGATACCCAAGTGTGTTTATGTGACCTCTAAGTATTAGGGTCACTTGATCATGATTTTTGGAAAGCAGACCGCAAATTTTCCTTAGTTAGGAGAGGAAGGCTTGGATCCCAATATCAATTGTTGATTTCCTATTTATTTTTCTTTACTTAGGATGAGAAAAGGATTAAGACAATGGTAGTTTGATGAGTATATTTATACCCATTTTTACATATTGTTTTACTCACTTTTTAGGGGTTGTTGTGTTTCTATATCCTAGTTTTATCTTCATATTCACTCAAGTGCAATTATCTTTCCTTTTCTGTACTTTAATGCATTTTTATATATACTTCATGCAAAACCAGCCAAATTTGTATGAAAATGCCCAGATGGATGATCAATTCCTCATTATCCGATGCCTCAACGTAAGGAAGGCCCACAAACCCTCTATTTGTTCACTTTCCAGTTGCCTAGCCAAGCGATCGACTCTACCATTCACCCGTCTCAAGCCACTCTTTATCCAGAGGCTTTCAAATGCTTTCCTTCTTACGTGCACTCCTAGCATACAACCTATTCCATTGTTCACCCCATGCTAGTCCGCTAGAGAACTAGACACGAGGTCCAAATTGAGTAATCCACATGAGTCGCTTGTTGGACCAAGTAAGGGCCATGGAATTAGATGCCTTTGACCACGCACATTCAACATTAGGGTTTTGATAGTTAGAAATTCATCAATATAAGGGAACCCTTATCATCCATTCTAAAGGGTCATTGATCCCTTATTAGAAGCCACATTGTGCAATACAAAACCTTGTGGGGAGGGAGGAGGCAACAACCACAATGAAGAGAATGGTCTTCATATACCAGGAATCATGGCCCTCTCCATTGTTCCTTCTATCTTTATGTTGTTATTCCTCACCATGAGTGAGTAGACATTTGTGTCGGGGCATGGGGACTATCCCCAATTGCCTACATCTTATTATCTCTTGTATCTAAACTCTTTAGTATAGTTGTTATCTGTAGTATCATTCTTCTTATTTCCTTGTCTTGGAAATTGATGAGTTGCTTTGCATATGAGTTATAATCATGGATAAGTAGGTTGGTGTGAGCATGATTAAAACACCATAATGATCTAATTATACCCCTGAGGTGTCAAAAAGGGATAGTGAGGTGATTCGGCTACGATATTCTACGTCTCGAGAATGCTCAGTCGTAAGTGAGGGAGTCCAGTCTGAATAAACTAGGAACTTGGGTGTTGAGGATGCATCAGTGATGAAGTAGTGAACTCCTTCTTGCTACTTGTAACGTTTAGCTACTATCCTGACCCTAAAATTGTCTATGCTACCATATGCCTTTAGATTCTATTTGAATACCCATTTGCATCCAATGGTTTTACAACTTGGAGGAAGATCAGTTAGAATCCATGAATGATTGTTCATAATAGATTCTATTTCACTATCAACAACTTCCTTCCAAAAACTAAGATCTATGGATTTCATGGCATGTTCATAGGTCTTAGGGTGTTATACTAACAAGGTGTAGAAGTTAAAGACAAATTTCTTTTCTAAATTAGCCCTCTTACCCCAACCAAAGTCACTGGGAGGCTCAACGACTTCAAGGTTCAATAGTGCAGGTTTAGGTATGAGTATGTAAAATAGAGGAGTTTAATCTTGAATGGTTTCTGAAGGTTCTAAAGTTTTATTATTTGAAGAACCTTCACCATCTTGTTTCAAAACATTAGATTTGAATGGAAAGATGTTTTCATAGTAAACAACATATACATGTCTTATTTCTAGTATGGAGTTTGTTTTAGTGTCAGGTATGTCTCACTTTATTACTAGAAATATGTTTTCATTGCTATTTTAAACATAACCTGTGAGAACCATATCAACAATTTTGAAACCGAGTTTTCCCTTCTTATTTTCAAGAATTTTAACTTTGAACAAGCACCCCCACACTTTAAGGTACTTTAAAATAGGTTTCCTATTAAACCAACGTTCATAAGGTGTTTTTTGTATGTGTTTGAAAGGGATACAGTTGAACACATAGTTAGCGGTTGAAAAACCTTCCCCCACATTTTTTAATGTAGGCCATATTTAGCTAACATGGAATTTCCCATGTCAATCAGGGTTCTATTCTTTCTTTCAGATACACAATTAGATTGTAGGTTGTATGGGGCACTGGTTTCATGAATAAAGCCATGATCTTCACATAACTGTTTAAGTTCATTAGAAGTATATTCACCCCCTCTATTAGATCAAATCCTGTTCAGGTTCTTCTCAGTTTGATTTTTTACTTGTGACTTATAAATTCTAAGTTTTTCCATTTGTTCATCCTTGGATTTCAACAAGTAAGTGCATTGGTATTTGTAAAAATCATCAATGAATGTCACAAAGTAGCACATGCCATCATGAGTAAGAATACTATTGAAATCACATATGTCAATATGAACAATATCAAGTAGTGATGTATTCCTTCCACTGACCTAAAAGGTTTCTTAGGTAATTTGGCTCGAACACATATTTGACATCTAACATCATTAGAGATTAGAGTCTTGGGAATTAAGTCCATGTGAACCATTCATGTCATACTGTTCTTGTTAACATGTCCTAGATGAGCATGCCAAACAATACTAGATATTAAGGTAGAAAGGGTGCTCAATCAAATATCATTAATATGAGAGGTACCATTACAAGAAGAGACACATAACTTAATTAAATTCCCACATGTGTACCGAACACCTATGTAAGAACCAAATATAGAGATTACAACTTTGTTTCCTTGACATAAAATAGTGTAACCAGATGACATGATCAACACATCACTATTTAGTTTTTATTAAAACTAGGAATATGAAAAAGGGTTTGTAATCTAAGGATTTTCCCATATGTGAGCTTCATATCCACATCTCCATAGCCTACAACTTTCTTCACAGACACATCATCACCCATCACATGACTGTTGTCTGCCTGATAGGTAGAAAAAGTAGAAAGATCATAGTAGATGTGAGAAACTATACCAGAGTACATCCACCAATTCTCACTAGAAGAAAAGTTAACACTAAGAACAAGAGGATTAGTGGTATCTTTTAGAAGAGGATGCATCATCACCCTCATTGATCATTTCATTTTTGCATTCTTAGGGGCCTGACAAGTTTGCTTCCTTTGACTTTTACGGTCCATGCAAACATTTCCAAGATGACTAGGGTTACCATTTGCATAACAAATGTATTCCCCCAAAATTAGAGTTCTTATTATGACCGCATTGCTTTCTTTTCTTGAAATATTGTTTATACTTAGGATTAAATTTGTTTGGTTTCATCATGGATTTGACATCATCTACTAGATTGATAGGGGTATTAACGTTGACATCCTTTTCTCTATGATGGAATTCAGATTTAGGAGATTTCACTAAGGAGGACATTGTTAACCTATCTATCTATGATGAAGAGACTTGCCAAAGTCCTTCTGGATGGAGGGTTAAGGGTTGTCACTTAAACGTTTTCCTCAAGCTTATAACCACTTGCAATAGAATTTGAGACTAGGTTCTTGTACTCAAATACTTGGTCTGGAATAGGCTTGTTATCCACCATATTGTATTCATACCATTTTACAAAGGCATATTGTTCTAGCCCAACATATTGCATTCCAATCTTGTCATCCAAAGTTTTCCAAAGCTCAAGGGAAGAAGGCTTCTTGTGGTATATGTCATAGAGCTCATCATAAATAGATGACAAGATACTACAATGACAAAGGTAATCTAACTCTTTGGATATTTTGGCAGGAGAAGAGTACACGGGAGAATATGGATATTGTATGTATGAATCAGGATGTCAACAATATTAAAGGATGGTTAACGTTCCTCAGGTGGTGTGATATCTAAAACTGGACCTAAGGAAGGGGGATAGAACTTCATCTTTTATTTCCAATAATGGAAATATAAACTCATAAATTGTTTGGGCCTAAGTTTAGCTATGTCTTCCATGGTCATCATGGTTCTAGGGTCCATATTATGTAAATAAAAATACTCAGATGAACAACAACCAACCAATAACTAGAAAAGGATTTTGTCTTCACTAAAGTTGGAAATAATTAGTTTCCAATTACTTTTAAACATTTTTTTTCAATATATGGCAATAACTTAATCTGATCGATAATAAAGAACAAAGAAATAATAGAGTTTAGACAAACATGTGGGTGAAGGAGCATAAAAAAGATCATTCTCATGAAGAAAAAATCCACCTCTCCTATGCACGAGCTTTACCAACATCTTGCCTCCTGAATTCAATCACACCACAACTTAGGTATTACCTCTCGATGCCAGTAAGAGGACAATGGGGAACATTCCTTTGGCCCTTGAACATCGTCAAAAAACAAGTTATGAAAGATACTATCAGATGCACAATTTTGGGTGGAGAAGAATGGCAAAGAATAATTTGGATGTATCCCCTCAAATTTGCAAATAAACAAACAAGTCTTCTTTAATGATTATTGGGTATCAAGTCCCGAAACAATATTGTTTGTTGGGTGCACCCAAAATAGAATCAAATGGACTTAACAACTTGAGACTTTAGTGGATTTATATCATGAGAATTCATGGTTTGAATGGCTTAACACAGTTGCTTTTCCAAAGGCAATTAAAGAATGGGAAATTGTTGAAAAAATCAAAGCACCGTCAAACAAAGCAAAATAAAGAAGTTTATATTTAATAAAAATGTTAAATCACACGGACATACCGAACTATACAAGAGGATTTGAAATATAGCTAAAAATGTGAACTGGAATAAAATAGTAGATATGTGGGTTTGCCAAAGTAGGGTGTACACACTATCATGTTGGCTTTTGGGTTAGGATTAACTAGGTGACCTTAATGAGATTAAATGCCTGGAAGCATAGAGATTGATTGTGACACGGAGTTGTGTGCATCATCTATCCAAGAGTTACATTTACATGCAATTGGAAAAAGTGGCCTACCTAAATAGTGAAGTTGTGGGCGGTCAACCAAAGTTGACTCATAATTTGATGAATTATGGATCTTCGCTCACTAGAATATTATACAATGCAATCTTCTGAATTGGTAGTGAGGGATGTCAACTTGAAAAAAATAGTGGAAGAGATAATTAACTAAAGGCCTAATTAACGTTCTCAATATTACCAAATCAAATAAAAAATGTTTTCACAAATTTGCAAATTTTCTTTTGTAGAAACTAATGGCAAACAAAAATACATTTTCATTGTGATTGGTACTTGAGAAGGCCAAGCTGAATGGGAACAACTTACATGTCTGGTGCAGGACATTGAGAAATGTTCTCACTCATGAGAGTAAACTCTATGTCCTTGAAACACCAGTTGTAGAGGAACCCGCTCTGAATGCGCCTAAAGTTGAGATGGATTCTTATTTGAAGCATGGCAATGATGCAACATACATCAAAGACCTTATGTTGATATGTAAGAACTGTGAGTTGCAAAAACAATATGAAAACATGGACATTTCAAGATGGTAACACATCTTAAGAATCATGTAAATAAAGAAAGCTATTATGTATCCAAAGTGCTATCTGAGTGCAAATTGATAGAGGAAGATCTAGTAGAGCCCCATGTGCTCAATATGGTTAGGCATGTGGAACGTCTAGAGAGACTGGGATTTCCTTTAGGCTAAGAGTTGGACATGGCTATGATTCTATAATCATTTTCTGAATCATATAAATAGTTTATTAAGTGTTGTTACTTGAGTAACTTGGCCAAACCATAGTCTAAATATCTTGGCATGTTGATGAATGTCAAAGAACACATGAAGAAGGACAAACTCGTGATCATGATCAATGAAGGGGAGTCTAAGGATAAAGGCAAGGCCAAGAAATGTGTTGAGGCTAAGTTGAAGACCAAATCTTATGCACTCAAGATAAGGAGAAGGGCGTGTGCAAAACAAATGTCATTTTCACTTTAAGGAACTTTGGAAAGATGAAGAAGATATAGATCTCCACTTTAGGACCTGAGAAGACTATGCAGAGAAAGACTTGTTACCACTACAGTTGGAATCTATCATTCATAGTCATGTAATAGAATTAGTGAATTGCCATTATGTATCTTCCACTAATGAAAAGCATCATGTATCTTATATGGACAAGAGTATTATGAATCAAATGATTTTTTATTTCAAAAAGATGAGATCTTATATGGAAATGCCTTACGTCTCATAAACTATACTCAATAATTCTAAAAATGAATATGTATAAGACATTATTGAATGACTGATGACTCAAACAATGGATACCTATAGCATTGTCATCTAGAGAACATAAATAAGAAGTACATTTTTAGAATCCATACAGATGATTTTCTAGACTCTTTTGATTATTTAACCAATAAAGGCACATGAGTCTTATTTTTTGGGAAATATGACATAAACACCTTTCACTAGATGTAGTGAGAGAGAGAATATTATGTCAAGGCATATACATGTTGATGTTTGTAGTCCTTTCATAATAAATGCTAAAGGTGGTTAATAGTACCTCATTATATTTACCAAAGATCTCAGTAGATATGGTAGTTTGTATTTAATGAAATACAAGACTGAATCTCTTAATGTGTTAACAAAGATCATGAATGAAGTACATAATAAAAATAATAAAAGAATTAAAACAATTTAATAGGATGATGTGGAAATTATTTAAACCAAGAGTTTTAGGACCTTCTAGGGGACTGTGATAATGTATCATGATGAACTCCACCTGAAACAAAATGAATGGGTCAGTTCACATGTGAAACGATTGGTTCAACACTTGAGTTGGTCGGTTCACTATGTTTTCTATTTTTAATCATATTGGCTTTCAATATTCAATTAATGCACAACATGATGTTAGCCTCAATATCTTGATCTAGTCTCATTTATCTCCCAAATCAGTTGGTTCACAACCTGAATCTATTAGTTCATATTCTAAACCGGTAAGTTCACTTTTTGAATAGTTCATTTCAAAATTTTGATAACCAATCTTATTTAAGTTAAATATCTAAACACTTTAGTAATCACGTTAAACCATATTTATGAGTAAACTTTTCCAAGTTTATCCTATGTGTGTTACCCTACATGTCCCAAGTTATTTTTCCAGTGAATGTCCATAACTAATTTATGACATGACAAACAATGAGCGGTATCTAGCAACACATCAATGGTACCCAAGAAATTGGAAAGTTTGAAAACAACTTCAAGCTACAATGTATGATTAGTGTTACAGTGATTGTGTAGTTCCTTTGTATTTAATATCTAGATTTAACTCGAGGCATGGAATTCTCATCCTCTCAACTTTCAGTCCTCTTCCTTGATCTAGAGTAGACTATCTAAGATGCATATGTGAGCTCACAATATTGATTCACATGAGTATGACCATAGATTTCTCAATATCGGTTATCAAGTGGCCTGGATATCAACTCCAGTAGGAGGGATACATCCCATATACATCACTCAGAATCATTCCTCAAGTGTTGCAATGTATCCAAGCATCAACATTATGGTAACTCTTATTCATGGTCATGTTGGATGATGTCAAAGTACATCAAACGACTTGTGATGAGTGTAGTGATTTCAGGTCTATAACTACAATCACCACCATCACTTTGAGAGCTTATTTTGACTACCATTCAATGGTTTTCGTGTATCACTCTCAAGGTGGGTCTGTCTGATACATTACTCTCTAACAAGTACCTATGTGTTTGGTTTGATATCACAAATCATGACTGATGATGTTTTGTCATCAACCAACACACACTCTAGTCTTACCTGTTATTGTCGCATATTAGCTTCCTCAATAACATCTGACTAGGGGCATAACAAGAATGTATGTACTCTTATCATTCATATAATCTCACTGTTTAGAGCCTCAACCTAAAGACATACGTCATCGAGTAACATCATTATTTAGACATCTATTATGTTACACCATTATCTCATAGTTGAACAAACAAATAGTTGAAGATTGCCTTTATTATTAATCAAATAATTTACACAATATGTCATTACAATCATCATATGATTGATTTGCTGGGCATGCATACCAACAAATACTACTTTTATATTCCATCCGACAACAAAGTGTTTGTTAGTGGGATTGATGTATTCCTAGAAAAGGAATTTATTTCCACATGAATTAGTGGGAGAAAAGTAGAAAGTCAAAAAGATCAAGACCAACAAGAAAACATTGAACCAGTTAGTGGTACATTAGGAACAAGGAGAGTCACAAATTATTGTGGAATCTCAAGTTCCCCTCATGTAACACAAAGGACCTTATAGATCTAGTAGGACACACCTTGATCCATAAGATTAGGATATCTTATGACCCAAAGAAGGTGGTGAGTTGGTCATAACTAATGAGCCAATAACCTACCTAGAAGATATTGAGGGGCCAAAGTTTGAGAAATGGATTGAGGCCATTGGATCTAAAATGGATCCCATGTACACCAGTAAGGTATGACCTTAGTGGATCCACTTGAAGGGGTAAAACATATAGGGTGGAATTGGGTATTCAAGATAAAGACTGACATGGATGGAAATGTATATACCTATAAGGGTAGATTGGTTGCAAATGGTTTCAAACAAGTTCTAGGTGTTAAACATGACAAAATATTTTCACCCATTGTCAAGGTTAAATCCATCAGGATCATGCTTACCATTGAAACTTATTATGACTATGAGTGTGATGCTCTGAGGCTCCACAAATGAGATTACTCAAAATCAAATGCTGAAACATAACAAAACATGTGGATTACCAAAAATCATAGGAAATTAAAACTGATTTAGAAAAAGAACCATGAGACAAAAACTTATCACATATAAGTCCACAAGCCTATCACCTGCATTACATATCATATCACAAGGTGCTTACATCATTGGGCATCATCATTTCTATCATCAACTTGTGATATTAGGTACCTAATCCACATATATATACATATGCCATATGTTACTTATATGGAGTACAAGAAAAAAACCTCATATCGATAACGTATCCACAAAACACATCGAGAACACCCCCAAAGACATGAGTGTACAAGGATGACATCTAGGACTTGATCAACAAAAGACTACAAGCACATCCAACCTTATATACTATTGCTCTTGATGTAATTATTCCATAGCAACATGATCTCTACCTCTTCGTGCATGACCACCTAAAAGATGTGGAAACCCACGGGGTGAGACCAAATGTCCTAGTGAGAGATATAATTCTCTGCCAATGTCTATTAAAGAACATGTAACTAAGCAAGTTAGTAAGGTACTTAGCAGGATGAGCAGATTCAACTAAACAATATGTATCCAATGGATAAAGCAGATTAAGAAAACTAGGCAATTCTCACCAAGCAGTAGAATAATTAATATTCTAAAATGGAATATGAAGAACATGTATAATAATTGATTTCTCTTACCACCTTATAATTCAAGAAATCATTACAAAGGCAAGGCAAAGGGTATCATCAAATGTTATTTGTATTTGACCCTAGATATTACACTACAAGGATATGTTTCACCTTTTATTATTGCCCTGAGGATTTGAATCATGCCACCCAAATATAACAGAACACTACTAAGTCAAAATTAGTGCCATACAAGGTCAATTGAAGAGCCATCTTGGTCAACACAACAGAAAACACCACACAAACATATCAGTCAACTACATCAATGACATATAGTCAAGTTGAAGGATTGGCTCACGCATGGACATCCATATATATATATATATATATATATATATATATATATATATATATATATATATATATATATATATATATATATATATATATATATACATACACACAGAGAGAGAGAGAGAGAGAGTCAGGCTAGAATACACTCGAGTGTACAGATTACGTCGTACACCTCAATGGTGTTTTCCTATCTAGACATTATCTTTCCAAAATCGAATCCATTGATCTTCATGGTTACAATAATAATAGGCCACATACAAAATTTGAGCTCATTTGGATGAAGACAACAAAATCGACGCACAAAACTAATTTGAAATGCATGATTCTTTCCTCCTTAGATGCACAACCTATAAGTATCCAAATGAGCTAAAATTTATTATATAGTACGTTATTAAGATATTTAAGAAGATCAATGGTTTAGAATTTTCAAAAAGTTGCTGCATCTTTAAAAATGACTGAGGTTTACGGTGGCCTCCGGTACACTCGAGTGTACACTAGCCTGACTCTCTCTCTCTCTCTCTCTCTCTCTCTATATATATATATATATATATATATATATATATATATATAATCACACCTAGCCCACCTTGGTATATATAAAACACTAGAGGAATAGGCTCACATATGGCCATTCTATAAATAAGGATTGGCTCGCTCATGGCCATCCATATCACAAGGAGTGCAGCTCAGGCATGGCCGTATCACATATTCCATAATTGTGGATATAAGTATATAGTTGACTCATACCCCACATATTCAAAAATATGCACTCTAAGTTTCCTATAGGAATGACTCGTTTCACCACCCAACACTCAGACTACCACTGGAATGGATCTATGGCACATGGCACCTACATGATTAGAGTTTCACTTGATTAATTAAGCCAGTTGGGTATATTATAGGATCAATCAACTTACAACGTAAAAAGTCAAAACAAACTCTACAAGAATAAGGAATTAGCGCAACTCCAGAAGATATAAAATGTGTAAGGTATGAACTAGTCACATCATCACCAGATGGTACTTGTAACACTGCCATTCACAAGGCCATCACAATATCACATCATTGTGGGATATCAATCCCTTCATCATATCACTGAAGGTTACCACCTCACAATAGTCATTAAGCCATCACCAAGTCATTGGAACCATCACATCAAAATGATTTCAAGATGCCTCATAAAGGCTCATAGCCATTACCCTATATCACATAATACTCATTATAACATATACAAGTCATGACATTCATTTCACCTACAAGGTTAGGAGTTCATAAACAAGAGAGAGAAAACATCACAACTTGATAATCACTCTAAGTGAGATAAGAAAGTATATCATATGACCCCGAAGCTAGGTGTGATGACCCAAACTTTAGGGTTTTTGATAACTAACATAGTACTGGAGGATCAGACATGATATGTAGATGACAAATACAAAATTGAGGAATTGGTAAACCAATTATGGATTCTTTCACCAAATTATGTGTATTGAGATACAAAACAGGACTATGATACCTAATTGAGTGATGGATGGCTTTTGATAATCAAACTGAGTATTCATGTGTCTCAACATCCTTTAATGTTATTATGAACATATTAGTATTTTGAAGTTGTGTGGTTATTGTTGGAGAGAGAATGGTAATTATATGAGACCTTACAACACCATAGCTATGATGCTTTTTGGAGAAATTATTTGATAGATCAAATAATGGATTTTTTGTATGAAATTCATATGGAAGCTAGACTACATTATCAGGAACTAATGTCTAAAATTTTATATATTTTTAACTACCCGTTTGGGAGATATGGAGGTTTGAATTATTGATATAAATATAATCAAACTATGGTAATTTTTGATATTTAGTACTTAGGTGTGACAAATTAGATGTCACGCAGCCCACTCAACCGAGAGCCCATGTATTTGAGACCATGGGTAGGAGATGTGGCCTCATCTAGGTCGTTTGCTATAATCTGGTGGTGGAGACTTTGTTTCCCTCCTCCAATTCCCACAGAGAAAAGGGGTGACAAAATACCAAATTTCTCATCATCGATGAACAATAGATCTGTGACATAAACAAAAACCCAACTAAGCTTCTAGTTCCGCAAGAAATAGAGATTCTAAATGACAATTTTGGGACTGTTTTGTATAGAATGGAGAGCGATTGACCCGTTTTTTTTCTCTACTCCCTCTCCATCATTGTGATCACTATAGCCAAGTACATGGTCAAGAGGCTAGGGGTCCAAATCTAGAAGTTTGGGCTGTAGGGAGCACCAACGAGGCAGAGAATGATGAGGCGACATCAACTGGGTGAGCGTCTCCTTGTGCAAAGCCTTACCCTGAGCTTTCGAAGCTCATATTCCTGGCCATGGAGGACATTCTTATGACCAGACTTCCTTGGGCTTTCACCTCTCTTAAGGATGACATTTGAGATTAGGAGTTCGCAAAGAAGGTTTAGAGCTAGTTGTGATGATACACAATGAGCAAAACCCCAATCTCACAGAGCCTTCTCCGTTACGCTCAAATTGGAGTTCAACATGGTGTCTTCGGCACCCATCAAACCACTTGGAGAGCCAGTCGTTGATCTATGCTTGTAACATACCAGAACTTAGACCCTACCCTAGAAGTTCGATCTTTTGGGTTTGACCAAACAAGGGTAAGGTTAGAGTGATCCTAATAATCTAATGTGTGAATAATGTAATATAATACATCAAATAATTGATTTGGTGATAATAAAATGATAAATAACTTAATTGGATGCATAATGAGGTTAATGAGCCTCTAGTGGGCCAAGTGACAAAATTCATTTAAGAAATCCTCAAATTAAATAATAGACTTCAAATTCGTAATCTACACATCAAAAGTAAGCCTACATGTCAATTTTCATTTAATTTGGACTACCTTGAAATAACATGCTAAGTTAGGAGAGAGAAATTACCTAAAAGGTGTAATTAATAAATAAATATAATAAATAACTCCAAAAGAGGAAAATAATCTTATATTCGTGATCTACATAATAAATATAGCCTTTGGGTAAATTTTTATCCAATTTGGAGAAAGTTTGCTTAAAAGGTAATATTAGGAGAGATAAAGTGTGTAGAACCTTCAAAATATTAAATAAATATTCAAACAACTTCAATATGTAAAATTGATGGAAAATTCGTATCTAACACATTAAATATGACTTGTGGGTCAAGTTTCCTAAAATTTTGATAATCCTAAAGCCATTAATGAAGGAGGAAAGAGAAAATAGAAATTAATTTATTTAACATATTGAAAGTTCCCAAAAGGCAAATCTAATTTCATATTCGAAATCTACATGCCTTTATTGACCTCTGTGCAAAGTTTGGCTTAATTTAGTTAATGTTTGGACCCTTAATTTTCTTAGTACAGAAAGTTAATCAAACATTATTTAAGTGCAAAGTATTTTCTCGATTTCCTTGTCACGCTATGATTCAGAATTTCATTTTCTTAAGTTTCGGGTTTAATCTAGACCCTCTGATTTTTGATCGACGACACTTGGCTCATCTTCCACCTTTGGCAGGAGTCCAGCGTGACCCGTTCTATGCCCCGACTGTGATCTTTGCTCGGGTCTCTCTCCCTTTTCTTTCTTTCTTTTCCTCCGTTTTCTCCCCCCTCACCTTCCTTGCTTTTTCCCGAATCCTTTGGTCCTATAAATGATAGGGCACCTAGTCTACATCTGGAACACACTGGGCACTGCCCCCTTGCCCCGTTCTTCCCCTGTTTCAGTCTTCTTTTCCCTCTCGTCTCCATCTCTAGCCATCCGACTTCCAGAAAATAGATCACTGACCTCCGTCGGGATCCCATGTCCTCGTTTCTCATCTTGGTTGGCCTCCTTCAACCCTGCGGTACCTCCCCCACGTCTGTCTGACTCCACCGAAATCATGGAGTCGGGGGCGGAGGTTTTCAACCTGTCTGGTGTTGCTTCGCCCCTAGGATATCCTCCCTATGGTCCCGTGAAGATTTGAAGCCTTCCAATTTGATCGAAAGGCAAGTCACTCACTTTTCCCCTTTTTCCTCTACTATTCTTTGGTCTTTGACCCCTGGGAACCAATGTCATGTTATTCGCTTCGTTTTGCTTTCGATTTTCATCGGCATCAGTGTAGTTTGGCATCACGAACTCCACCACGATGATGGTTTTCCCAGATCAGTTATGGAATTATTGGATTGATCCATGTTGTTTGACTTTTCCGACTGGTTCTTCAGGTTTTGTCGAAGAAGATGACTTGCTACCGTTTTCCTCTCTTGCCCTCCATCTTTTCTTTTGTCCTTTGTTTTTCACCTAGGGGCAATTTTGTCTTTTCATGCAGTCACATCCTTTTTGTTTTGTGCATTGCTTTGCCTAGTTGGGTGAGTGCCCTGTTGACATGGGAGGCTTTGATTGGCCAGCCCAGTCTGCATAGGTCTCTCCCTCTCTCTCTTCCTCTCTCGTGGTTTAAACGCTGACATGGAATTTTGTCATTGGTTAAATTTCAAAAATTCATAATTAATTATCCACTAATCAGAAAATTACAAATAAATACTCGTTGGAAACATAAAAATAAGATCTAGCTAATGGTATAAGTTTGGGTGGCTAAATATAATGTTTAATAATATGTGTTTTTAATGGATCTAATTGATGATGAATTAACTTGTAAAAAAACCATAACTAATTATCTATAACTCAGAAAAGTATAATAAAATATGTTTTGAACTCCTAATGACATATACTAAAATATGGCATGGTTTTGGAAACCTAATTCGCCTAATGGTAAAAAGGTGGTTTTTAGGGTTTCGATAATGCACATGAAATTGATACAAATCTACCTACATGTTTAATAGGTTCTTTGGATGCCTAGGCTTGGACCTAGAAGTGACATTGGATCGTTTGACTGTAAAGTTGAGGTATGTTTGCATCCCCGATTATTCTTGTTGAGCAATTAGCCTATTTTTGTCTTACTTTTGGTCCTATGGACATTAGCCTACACATTGTCTTATTCTTTTGAAATCATTCTTCATGTGAAGTATCTTATTTTGTTATTGATCTTGTGATCATATATATTCTCTCGGAATTTTATCTTGTTGCCTTGGTGCAAGTTGGACTTTTGATGATATATACCCACTATGATGTGGATTTTACTTGTTGATATATGCCCACTATGATGTGGATGTTTATATGTTTGTGTTGTCCATTGTGTGATGGAAACCTTGATAATTTTGACTATAGTTTCTACTTGCCTCTATATTAAACATGCTATGTGATTCAGTAGGACTAGAGTAGTGCAAATTGCATTGGTTTTGTTTATAGAAGATCTGATATTTCCTGCTCTTTTGGGACGGCAAGGAACCTCATACCCCGGGCAAGATGTGTGATTCTTGGCCCATGTTTTTATATAAATTTGGGAGATTGGCAATATTCCTTTCTCTATCAGGCTTCAGCTTTATGGGGGTTGGCCGCCAATTGTGTTTATATTGTTTTAGGGCTATGCTTATCTCACATGCATGCAGGATATTGAGTGTGGGGTGTGTTCCCTACTTGTGCTTTGTTTCCGACCATGGTAGTGGATTTATTTATGGCACAATCCTTTTATATGTTATTTTATGGCAAGTATCTCCTTTAATGTGATTCTTTCTCTTGATACCCATTTGGGTGGTACTTATCTGTTGCATGGGAAGCCTTTTATTTTGATATCCCTTATTCTTTATAAATTGCTCAATTTGCTTTTTAGTATGCACATACCAGCCTTTGCTAATGTCTTCTATTGTTTCTCTTTTGCTGGGGTATGCTTCCAACCCTAGGTGGAGGACATGGATGGCTTGACATGGGGACCCGGACCTAGATTGAGAAGTTAAAGCTTGGAGACAATCTTGAGGTGGTTTAGATTTCCTCTACATGGATCCTTGTGATGTAAGTTTGTAACCCTTTGTTTTATAATTGAATATAGTCATGTTTTTATTCCGCTGCTATACTTTGGTCTTTTGTTACCATTATATAAAGATTCGAAAATTTTACACCCACTCCATCATGCCTTCTGAGTGTGTTTGGACTGGAGGTTTTATTGTTCAAATTTTTAGTAGAGAAGTGGTTTCACTTCTTTACAATGCTCATCTACGAAGCTTTTGGGGTCAATACTTCATGACGATTATAAGGATTGGGCCGCTGGTTGGTTGCCGATGTCCCTGTATGCGGCGGCATTCTCCGTGCGTCGTCACGTAGGACCAGATCACATGAAGGAGAGAGAGCATGAGCGAGAGAAAATATAGTTGAAGACTTCTCCAGTCCAAATCATGAACTACCCGACAAAAAAAAATTGGGATGCTTCATTATATCCAGTTGGGCAGAGCACCTGCTCTCGCTTACCAAGTGGCAGAGATCTAAGAATTGACCAATGTAACGACAGTCATCAAACTGACAAACAAACCATTACTAATTAAGAGGAATAAACATAAACAAATGATTAACAAAAATCACTAAAAATTAAAACCATTTTTTTTGCAAGGAGACCCTTGTCCAGAAAACGTTTACTAAGAGATCCAAAACTCATACATGTCATGATTTACATTGTACAACATCTCATCTAGATGACAACATATAATAGTTCCTCCATGAAAACACATACTGGAACACATAAAACCTCGAGGCATTCAAGCCAAAATGTCAGATTATTCATGAAACCAGTACGAACCAACTCCAAAGACCTGAGAGTACAGAGACGACACATAGGACATCTATCTAAAGGACATGACAGACAATACACTCAACCTGAGCTGTCACTACTGCCTCAACTGTTGTTCCTCCTCTACAGAAAGATCTTCGCCACCTCATGCACGTCCACCTAAAAAAAATTTGGATCCCCCGGGGTGAGACAATTGTCCTAGCGAGAGATATAAATCTCCACCGATCATATTATTATCATAGATTAAGCATTTATAAACTGAGCAGTGGTTCTTTTTATATTAATAGGCAGGATAATTCACTTTATGAACATAATGAAGTAATCTCCTTTCTTAAGGAGAGCATTGCATCTACTATGGTAGAGTTATAAATCATCGATCTGCTTTGCAAGGAATGCAAATAAACATAAATATCATCTATGAACTAAGATGTATAACTAAATTGCGCATCAAATAATATTTCTCATATTCGATCCTTAAGAAAATATGCTACACGTCTGAACATATTTTAACAATCACGCTTATGCCCTGAGGAGATGAAGCTTACCCCATTCATCTCCAACCGACCACAAACTTCTCACTAGTCGGTACCATACAAGGTCAATGGGAGAGCCGGTTGGCATGACCTCACTTGTCTCGGTCAGTATGAGACCACTTAAGTTTAGCAAGACATCTTGTGTCAACTACAAATAGTTGTGACAGGGTACGTAGGCATCCTCGCTTAGAGCTACAATTTCAACTACACTCTCTTAGGGGAAACATCTAATAACAACCGTTCCCATTTATGAAATTACAGAGTCATGGCGGAACAAACACCATACTCTAAGCCACATGCCAGTTCACTGTGCTCAACATAGAGTCTACGACTGAAGTCACACTCGAGCCAGGATATGACATATAGCCAAATCCCCATTCATTTTGGGCTCATAAGGGGATCGACTCACACATGGCCCTACGTACTTACGCCCCCACATACTTAAAAGTATGCACTCTGGGTTATGCCACGGGGAACCCGTTTCACCATTCAGCAAATCCAGACGCTAATGGATCTATGATCAGGGAAATGTTTTATAGTTCCTAATGATGTATTACATGTATTACAACATTGTATTAGCATCAAACACGTTATCATTATTAAACACAACAAATTCTACAAAGAAAAGTGTAATACATCTATCACATACTTTTCAGATCTCTAAAACACATGATACTTGGGATCTCAGTCCCTCATCACATTACTGGGAATTCTCATTCCTTCACATCATTATAATGATTACTGGATCTCGGTGTTCAAACCCTTGGATCATCACACAACATTGATATCTCTATAACAGATAAACATTACCTCTAGGTCCTCAGACCTAGGTATTCATTTTACTTGTTGTACACGTATTCCATGTGGCTCACAAGGCCATTACACATCTTGTCACCTCTCACTAGGCAACAACTTATTCATATGGCTCAGAAGGCCATGACACATCTTGTCACCTCTCACTAGGTAACAACTTATTCATATGCCACACAAGGCCATTACTCATTATACTTTTTGTACAAGTATTTAACATGCCTTACAAGGCTTATGCAATTAGAGAAATACATCCTTCCCCATTCTTAGCGTTAGGGTTTCCTTTCATAGTCAAATATGGTTTTGAGTTAATATTATTAGTCTAGACCCTAATTCATTGCTCCACACATCTAGGAGCATATATTCATATCATAAGTATGCAATCATACTTATCTATTCTCATCATTTGTCATTAAATGATTATCAACACAAGGTATGAGTTTCTCTCTCATCCTCTATAAGATATTGATTACATCATACTTTATTATATTGGCTTGACCCTTTCTCAAGGTATGTTAGCCTACACTTATCAAAGTGCATTACATCTCAATGTAATAATTGACATGACACACTTCATGTGCTACTCATCCAAGTATATGGGATCTAAGGTGCATCAAGGTGCGTCAACCTTGAGGTGCTGGATGTGGTATTTATCATGCCTTGATGTATTACTTCCCTTGTTGCTTTTAACTTACTTAAGTTCATCAACTTATCTTGTATTAGGGTATATCCCATCCTAATACTTTATGCACTGACACATCACATTTATCATGTAGTGTATTGGCCATAAGTCACACATTTGAATTAACCAACTATCATCAAGTGATATAGACTCATCTCGAGTTAATGCATTGTTGATATACCATTATCAACCACTTTACGTGTTCTACCTATCAAGTTATTAACCAAACCATATAATTACTTGGTGTTACACTCATCACTCCTAAGAGTGCTTTACCCTCACCTTTACAAGGTGCATCAGATTGAATCATGTATGTCAAGTTGAACACATGTATTGGATTAGGTGTATATTGATCTAGGCATCATCATATCCCTCATACCCTTACCCATTAAGGTATCAACCTTACCATTCATATGCTGTATCAACTTCATCATACATGAGTGTAACGTTCTCACCTCTCTCAAAGATATTGGCCACACCGTACTTTAGTGTATTGGCCATCACATGTTCTAGGGTATTAACCACCTTACCATGTTTGTCATCTAGTGTATTGGATTACCCACCATATCAGTTTAGAGATATGTCCTCAACACCATATCGTCCAAGAGGTGTATGCTTAACCCTATATTGGTTTAAAGGTGTATGCTTACTACCCATATCACTTTAGAGGTGTATGTATGCTTACCATATCAGGCAAGAGGTGTGTGTGCTTCACGCCATATCGGGCAGAGAGGTGTGTGTGTGCTTCACACCATATCACTTTAGATGTGTATGCTTGACCTCATATCATGCAAGAGGTGTATACAAAACCACCATATCATGAAAGAATGTATTAAATAATATCCATATCATTTTAGTGAAGTAATTGCATCACCATATCGGGTTAGAGGTGCTTGCTTGTGTGCTTGAACCCGATATCACTTTATAAGGTGATACCGTCTTCTTCAAGCTCTAAACCATCGTTCTAACTATTATAGTTCATGGAAACAGGTCTAACCAACTACTAGAACTCATAATGTCATCAACTATTTCAGAAAATTTAGGAATTAAAAGTAGATCATTAAGTATAGAAATTTAGGTGATGAATAATAACATGATAGAGTTCAAGTTATATAACCCGCATTAAGAACAACTTCAAAGCTCCAAGCTCCAAAGCTCCATGTTCCTCAGGTTTAAGATGACATATAAAAAGTTCAAGGCTCATTCACAACTCCTTCATATACAAGGAATCACCATGGATAAGCAATTGGTGAAGAAGAAAAGAAAGGAAGATCATAACCCTAAAATCATGCTTCAATCCAAGGTTGAAGATGATCATGGCCTCACCTTAGGGTTAAGTATTGAGCTCCCTCTTGCTCCTTAGTACATTGCATGATACCTCACTACTCTTGCACGATATTCCATCACTTGTGTCCGATATACCCATCACTTGTGGCCAAAAACACTCCACTATGGCCGATATCCCCTTGCTAGGCCGATATCACCTTGCTAGGCCGATATCAACTTGCTAAGGCCAATACCCAAGGCCTATGAACGATACCACATCACCTATGTACGAAAACACGTCTACATGCACGCTATTTAAGAGAAAGGAGGTGGTAGGATTCGAAAATGTTCACTAAGGGGTGAAAGAAGGGGTATATATACTTGTTGTTCATGAAGAAGTGTGAAAATGAGGTGTCATCAATTTAAGCTACTAGGTTCCACGTGTCCATGCATGGTTGACACATGTACTTGCATGCACTCCATCTTTATCTTGCCATGAAAAATAAAAACTTTAGAATAATGCAAGTGATAAGGGTCGACCCCCTTTGGTTATCTTCTTGGACAAGCCACTTCCACTCACATTATTATATTCACAAATTCAATGCAACCTTTTCCAAAGGAAAGTTGCAAGCCGATAACCATTGCTTTATTGAGGTTCTTAGCTTGTTTTTGAAGAGTCAAAGAGTTGAAAACACGATATGGGGGTGTACTCTTTGTCTTCTTGTCTGATAGGGACTCCCATTTAATCACTACAACCCGATACACTTAATACAAGCTCAAATTAGGGTTTCCATTCAACCTCTTTTTTGGTCTTTTCATCACCAAGAATACCATCACTCATAATTGATTCAAACATGGTGTCTAATTCATTCTATCTCCTCTAAATTATACATAGAGTAAGTAGGGACACACTAGAGGTGGTAATTTGCATATCAACCTACATTTTGGGTAAATTACGATTTGTACCAAAATTGGTGCACAAGGTACTAGCATTATTCAAACATATTCAAACTTGGAATTTAGGATTTCCAAAAGCCACCACTTAGCATAATTATCTATTTTATGATGCTAAAACATATAGGGAACGTTGAACATGTGACATATTGCAATATAACCCCTCAACTTGGGTAAATTGCACTTTGGTCCAAAATAAAGGAACATTGCTCAAACAACATTCAATCAGGACCAAACTTGGAACATAAGTGTGTCACATGATAAAAAAATACCTTAGAGGATTATATTAAAGTTCTAAGAAACTTACTTAGCCAAAACAAATAGGGTTAACTAATAACCCAGGTCAGGGTCATTACAAGTTATAAACCCCTAACAAGGATTTCATCCCCGAAATCCCAGGTAAAGGGAGACATATATTATTCATTCATTATATCATCAAGTCTCCAAATAACATATTAATGTCATGGAGATGCTATAGAACTTTGATCAACACAAAGTTCTTCCACACATGGTTATCATAGAATCTGTCACACAGGACACATACTCCATTGTCTTTTTCATTATTGAATGTAGAGTCAACTCTGTGTCAGGTAATACTTTTCTTAGTCAGAGAAACATTACACATACCCTATTTAACTCAGGTGTCAAAACTCACTGATTTGTCACCTTTCTCAACTTACAACTTTATGTGACATGATTCTTAATTTTGGGGAGTCCTCCATACCCCTCATTCAGTTTAGTATTTCACTTTCAAGGAAAGACCAGAGTTACGTTCTGTCACCCACTTGAGACTGTTGGCTAAATGGACATCTATAAATCTCTTTGTTTTGATTATGACAAACATTTCATTCTTATTGATCTAACGAGCTACTTGAGTGTGCAGGATTAAGGTGGATGACAAAGTAACTAGGGAAATCCATATGCTTACATTTTTATGTTTTCATGAAATGTAATCGACTTGTAAAAACTTGTACAAATATATAATGTACAAGTACTTAGATTTCATGTAAATCAAGCGTTAGATTCTCCCTAGCTAAACACCACATTTAGATAAGTCATCCCCTTCAAATAGGATCACATTTGCACACTCATACATATAATTAGTGCCTAAATTGAAACATTGAAACAGGATCAATCTCGGTCGACCAACTCCTCGACCGAGACACTCTCGGTCGACAATCTTCTCGACCGAGAAAGATCCAAAGTAGCCGTTAGACACAAATGACAAGGTAGTTGGCAGTTGGAGATAGACGTTGCAAATCACTTGATCCAGAGAGCCTGTCGGTCGACAAAACTTCGATCGAGTAGGTATCTCGGTCGACCATTCCTCGACCGAGATGAACTCTGACAGCAACTGCAGAGTAAATTAATTAGCCGTTGCTAAAGCAACAAACTTGTACCTAACAGCTAGTTAAGCACTTAGAAACCCCTAGAAGTTGTCTAGAATGTCCTTAAGCATCCTTAGACCATTCCTATAAATAGGACAAGCCATAGGACACTCAAACACAATTGTTACACTTGAGAAATCCTTGAGCATACTTTGAGCAATCTGTTTGTGAGCAATTTGAGCATTGTAACAATTGGCTACTTTCATCCTTAGCTCAAAATTCGTGCCCTATAGGCTAGTATCTCCTACCCACTGCAATCACAAGTCCATACACTTGGTTAGGAGATCTATACGCTTGATCTAGGCAAATCAAGCCTTGAGCTACAAAGGATAAGTTGTAATTTCCTTTTTCCTTTCTTGTTCTCTATTACTGTTTGTACTCTCCTTGCTACTCCTAGGTTGGAGGCTGCGGATTGGAGAGGGTGGAGATCTTCTTGGTGAAGAAGGCGACCTTGAGCTACTTCAGAAGGCTGGTGCAACGGGAGGTTACTTCTAGAGAGGAAGGCTACTTCAAGGGGGAGCTTGGAGTTACTTCAAGAAGGCTACCTCAAGTTGGTGCACCTACTTCAAGTGAAGGCTGTTCAAGGGGTGTAAAGGAAAGTATTGTATTTTGTATAAATCCTTGAGAAGGTAATAAAATAAATACTTTCAAAATCCTGGTTGGGTAAGCAACCAGGTAGTGGACTGACAACTTTAGTATTTGGTAAAGTTGGAACCACTCTAAACACCTGTCTCCTTCTTCCAATTTCAATTGTGGTTGTTCGAGTTCAATAAATTGTTAAAATTATTTAAAAACTCTATTCACCCTCCCCTCTAGTGTTTTTCAATTGGTATCAGAGCAGGCTTCAAGGAACCCTAACCAGGTCTTGAAGAATGGAGGGTAATGGTGATTACAATCACAACAAAAGGTGCTACTTGGACAAAACTACAACATGTTGCAATTGGTGCTTAGGAACAAGCCACACAACAACTAGATGCCCATGGAGATCAAAGAAAGAAGATGAGCACAAATATTGTGTTATTGCTACAACTAGTGAAGAAGAAGAAGAGGTAAGTCTTTTTGATTTATCTAAAGAAGAACTAGTTGCTAGTCTTGAAGAAACACATATTAAATATGTTGAGTGCAAGAAGAAATTAAAGAAATCTATTAAAGCAAATGATGAATTACATGCTAAGCTTCTTGCTATGAATTCCAAAAATGAAGATCTTAAAAAGATCATTGAAGATCATGATAGTAAGATAAAATCTATAGAGGCAAATTGCAATCTACTTTCTTTAGAGAAGATCAATTTGCAAACTCAAGTGAACGATCTTCAAAAACAACCCATATTGTGCACTCATATAGATTATGACACTATTGTCAAAGAACAAAACTCATTGTCATCTAATCTAGACCAAGCAAAACTAGATATCAAGAAGAGAATGGATGAGATTGCCAAGTTACAACAAAAAGTTAGTAGTTTAAATAACAATGGCATTCTTGATCAAATCTTAGATAATTCCTATCATCAAATTGGGAGAAGAGGACTAGGTTACAAGCCTAAAGGTAAATCCTATCAACAACCTAGTTGGAGAAAGTCACAAACCCATCAATCTATATATGTACCTAAAGGAACATCTTCACCCAAGGACAACACAGAACACAACCATAGAAAAAGATATGAGGTTGACTCGATATGTTGTCATTATTGTTTGCGCCTTGGTCACTATTCTTTTTCATGCCCTTACAAGAGAAAAGATGTCGAGTTAGTTTGGGTTCCAAAACCTCCAAACTAAATGAACAAGAATCAAGTTGAGATATGACCAAGGACCTTAGTTGCATATTTCTATGTCTATCTCAACTCAACACAATGAGATAACAAATAAATTTAAGTATCTAAATAATTAACTTGCATAATTATGTTTCATTTGGAAGAAATTAACAGTTCCAGAAATCTTGTCGGTCGAAAGACTGTCGACCGAGAGACCATCGGTCGAGAAATTGTCAACCGAGCATGTCACTGATCTCCAGTCTGCTACAAAATTGCTGAATTCTTTTAAATTTGATGAAATTGCTATCTATTTGTGATTGATAACTGGAAAATCATCCCTGCAAATTTAAATGAGATTAATATTAGTTTATTCCCTAAATGATTTAAGTTTAAACTAAAATTATGCTTAGTTCAATGAAAAGAAAATTTCTATTTTCACATGATTTTTCCTAAAGTATTTTCTGGTCTATCCATATACAAAGCATGTGATGGAATTATCATTATATGTTGTTATCATTACATCATGGATATGCTTTCACTATTTGGTACGCATAGATAATGATAATTGTATGCATGGATCCGTGATGATATATTCGGCAAGAAAAATGATTTATTAGTTATATTCTATTGCTTGCAACACTTAAGACAAAATCTCTAAATTAGTATCTTTTGAGACTTGAGATATTAATTGTGCCTTCATTTAAGAATCATATTAAGTAGTATGCTTCAACCTGTTACTTAATCAAATTTTATGCAGATATTATATTCGATATATTCAATTTGAAAATCTGCAAATTTGCCTCTTGGTTAAAATGAAATTTGACCAAGGGGCGCTATGGTCGTAGTCAAATTCGACCTAAAATAAGTTTGACACAATAACTATTTGAATATCATTTTATTGTGATTAAAACCAAAATTAATTTATGATCACAAAACTGTCCCAATATTGTCAAAAATAAAACAAAATATTACTCCCTTTGAAAATATATATATGCTCTACAAATTCAGTCTATCATTACATTAAAAATCAGCTTAAAAATTCGTAACCAGTAAGTCTGTCGGTCGACGAATCTTCGACCGAAAACCTCTCGGTCTGCCCACCTCTCTCGACCGATAGAGTCTAGACAAGACCTAACATCGGACACACTTCCGGTCGACAATTGTTCGACCGAGACAGTGTCGGTCGACAATTGCTCGACCGAGAAAGAGCCGTTGGGATATGACCGTTGCAATCCGACCGTTACCGTTAATGGCCGACCGTTGCAAGTCGACCGTTGGACGGTCGAGTGGTGCGTCTGGAATATGACCGTTGCGGACGCTCGGTCGACAAATTATCGACCGATCGGGTCACTGGATTGCTATAAAAGGGACCAAAAATGGGTCACTTCTTCACACTTTCATATTCTTGTTTCCATAGGCCCTCTCTAGTGAATTCTTGTGCAAATCTTTAGCATCTTCATCCCCAAGACTTCCTTGCTTCTTCTCCACCTTCAAGCAACGCAATGACATCATCCTCTGCTCGTGGAAAGAAGAAGGTCGCTGGCAGGAAACAAAGGGAGGCTACTCCACCAATGACGATCATCAACGACATTGCCTTCGTCGACGGAGATGATGGTGATCGCTATCTACGGCTCTCCTCCAAAGCTCCTCTCCCACGACGACCAGTTGAAGTTATGGACTTCCTCAACATCGTCGACTTGGAGGATCTTTTTGAAGTGCAAAAGTTGAAAGAATTCATCAACCCTTCTTTCCCTTCCTATTCCACCAAGGTAGTGAATGAATTCTATGCTAACCTCATCTCTCATTCTGAAAATGAAACCATCTTCTTCTATACTATGGTCAATGGGCATAACTTTCGATTTACTGAAGAAGATATTCTTGACATGCTAAATATTGACCTAGATGAATATCAAGACACCCTTGACCTTACCACTGGAAACCCACTTAATCAATTTTCCCAAGACAACCATACCGTTAGTCTTAGTGACATCAAAAGAACCATTTTTCAATCCAATACAACCTGTCACGAAGATAGGGGCACATACTATGCTATCAATCTCAAACCTGCTGCTAGGATTGTAAACCTTATTGTTTCAACAAACATACATCCTAGAGCAAATAAGTCTGAAGTTCCTATTTTTCGTATGTGTCTAATCTATGCCATTATCCAACGTATTCCCACAAATTTTATCCGCATCATTCTTAAAAACATGCTTGAGTTTTCTGGCAATCCTCCATATGCTGATCTTGTATGCCAAATTACTCAACATTTTCTTAAGACACAAATTGAGGATGTGGGATACACATGGGAGCGTAGACCACAAAAAATAAGTAAGAATACTGTAGAAAAAATGGGAATTGATTTCGGTCATAAGAGGGCTAGGGTAGAAGGAGAGACATCTACCCAAGATATACCACCTCCACCTCCTCCTACTAGCCTACCCTTTGATCCCATCCAAAACACTCTAACCTATGTTGCTGGGTCACAATATCATCTTAGTAAACAATTAGATTATAACCATCATGCCATGACTTATCTAAATCAAAGAATGCAAACCCTTTCTCCAAACCAACCAGATGAATATCCTTATTCTTTAAATCTGGGCATGCTCAATCCATATAATCCATCTTACAACTACTATCAACCTCCACCTCCACCATCTACAGATCTCACGCATACCCAGTTTTCATCAATGCAACTACAAGATATTGCTGCTCATTTCCGATTTGATCGGGTTCCTACCTTCTTGGAAGCGTATGCCTTAACCAAGACAGGTGCTCTGGAGTGGCAAACTTTGGTCCAGTATTATGGAGCTGAGCCTTTTCTTGGGAAAGACCCTGATGTTGATGTAATTCTTAAGTCTTTCCAGTGAGATTTGGAGTTATATTAGTTGTAATGGAATCTTTGCAAAATTGTAATAAATGGGTTATCTTTACATGATTTGGCTATCTTTTCATGCTTATAATGAAATTGGTTATCTTTAAAATGGATATCTTTTTGGCATCATTTGAATTTGGATTATAAGACTATTGTAGAGCATACAAAATAAGGGGAGTAATAAATAAAAATAAATAAAAAAGGATGAAAATCTTTGCAAATATCTAAAAGTTCAAGTTATGGCTAAATTGACATCTATTGCAAAGCACTTATACCTTGGGATATCTATCTAAAGGGGAGCATAGTACAAAATTAAGGGGGAGAAGCAATATCAAATATTCAACATGGATATATTTTTGAAATGACAAAGGGGGAGAAAAGAATATCAAAATAAAATAAAGATCATAACTATACTAAGAACTCACTTGCAAAACAAGAATGGCTACAAAAGGTAATCTTCAGGTATGAAACTCATTTGTTTTATATTTCCTTTATTTATATTTTTGGAAATGTTTGTCATCTTCAAAAAGGGGGAGATTGTTGGCTAAATGGACATCTATAAATCCCTTTGTTTTGATTATGACAAACATTTCATTCTTATTGATCTAACGAGCTACTTGAGTGTGCAGGATTAAGGTGGATGACAAAGTAACTAGGGAAATCCATATGCTTACATGTTTATGTTTTCATGAAATGTAATCGCCTTGTAAAAACTTGTACAAATATATAATGTACAAGTACTTAGATTTCATGTAAATCAAGCGTTAGATTCTCCCTAGCTAAACACCACATTTAGATAAGTCATCCCCTTCAAATAGGATCACATTTGCACACTCATACATATAATTAGTGCCTAAATTGAAACATTGAAACAGGATCAATCTCGGTCGACCAACTCCTCGACCGAGACACTCTCGGTCGACAATCTTCTCGACCGAGAAAGATCCAAAGTAGCTGTTAGACACAACTGACAAGGTAGTTGGCAGTTGGAGATAGACGTTGCAAATCACTTGATCCAGAGAGCCTGTCGGTCGACAAAACTTCGACCGAGTAGGCATCTCGGTCGACCATTCCTCGACTGAGATGAACTCTGACAGCAACTGCAGAGTAAATTAATTAGCCATTGCTAAAGCAATAAACTTGTACCTAATGGCTATTTAAGCACTTAGAAACCCCTAGAAGTTGTCTAGAATGTCCTTAAGCATCCTTAGACCATTCCTATAAATAGGACAAGCCATAGGACACTCAAACACACTTGTTACACTTGAGAAATCCTTGAGCATACTTTGAGCAATCTGTTTGTGAGCAATTTGAGCATTGTAACAATTGGCTACTTTCATCCTTAGTTCAAAATTCGTGTCCTATAGGCCAGTATCTCCTACCCACTGCAATCACAAGTCCATACACTTGGTTAGGAGATCTATACGCTTGATCTAGGCAAATCAAGCCTTGAGCTACAAAGGATAAGTTGTAATTTCCTTTTTCCTTTCTTGTTCTCTATTAATGTTTGTACTCTCCTTGCTACTCCTAGGTTGGAGGCTGCAGATTGGAGAGGGTGGAGATCTTCTTGGTGAAGAAGGCAACCTTGAGCTACTTCAGAAGGCTGGTGCAACGGGAGGTTACTTCTAGAGAGGAAGGCTACTTCAAGGGGGGGCTTGGAGTTACTTCAAGAAGGCTACCTCAAGTTGGTGCACCTACTTCAAGTGAAGGCTGTTCAAGGGGTGTAAAGGAAAGTATTGTATTTTGTATAAATCCTTGAGAAGGTAATAAAATAAATACTTTCAAAATCCCGGTTGGGTAAGCAACCGGGTAGTGGACTGACAACTTTAGTATTTGCTAAAGTTGGAACCACTCTAAACACTTGTCTCCTTCTTCCAATTTCAATTGTGGTTGTTTGAGTTCAATAAATTGTTAAAATTATTTAAAAACTCTATTCACCCCCCCCCCTCTAGTGTTTTTCAGAGACTACAAGTCTTATCATACATCTGTTGTGCCATCTAATCTACTGACACAACACCAAACTTTCTTACTACTTGTACCAACTATCTCATTAGTTGTACATTCTCTTATCATAAGGGGAGGTTACTTATCAATTAAGAACTTATCTTAGAGGTATCTCTAGATGTTATGTATAAGTTTCCTTAACAGATCTAGATAGGGACATTATAAGGAATTATTTTTAGCTTGATAAGCTTTCCCCACAATGATTTTACAATTGTTCCTTCAATTCGTAAATCCTTATCGATGTTATGTTTATGCAGGGCATAAACCCCTAACATATGATGTCCATACTATTCTATGTAACTAGAATGATTTCACAGTTGGCCATTCTAGGTAGCCAACATAAATCATCTAATTAGGAGTTATGTTTTTACTTCCCATACCACCTGATATTTCTTAGATACCAGAATTCCTTACTTTGGTATCTGTCACATATGTCAAAAACACATCACATCCTCATCATTTCCGTTTCTCTGTTGTTATTACCAAACCCACACTTATAAAGGATCTTTCTTTCATCTTTGGGACATTATTTATTACACATATCTTTATCTTGGAACCAAAGTCCAAGTTGAACTGATACTTTTCTAAGTATCCATCAATGGATTATTTCTAATCCATGCACATCAAGTGTCATAGTACTCACTTGATTGCCATGTCCCTAAAAGGAGAGAACACAAAGAAACATATTCATCTTATCACCCCATCATCACCCAGGCTTGTTTAACAAAGAGAAGAGATTATCATCTCCTCAGATTATTGCATGAACTTTCAACTATTCATGAGTCACATACTCTTATTTCATCCTACGTTCCTTGCCATCAGCATAGGAATTATAAGGATGATTACATGTCATCACTCCTTTCTTTGTTATTGTCTAATATGTTCATGAACATTTTGTGATTTTATCACATTTCCCATTACCACATCATGGGAAAAGATCTTTACTATTCACATACTTTATCAGATAGGGATCATCTCCCTGGTTCTCATTCTCTTATCATGAGGATTATACTTTTTACTACCTCATACACACAGATTGATCTGAGATCATCTTAGATTCCATTTAATGAACTTAGGATGTGATAAAAATATCCATGCCATATTTTCAATTTCATAATGCTCACTATATTGTCTCAAAATGACTACTTGATCAGAGTAATCAGAAAGATAACAATCTTAGAGTTCCATACTCACCTTATCTTCAATAGTTGAATGCTTGGCCAGGGTATACAAGTACTGAGATTAGGTAGTATGCACTTTGTTTACTATCATATTCCTTACTTTCCATGCCATCAAAAACATAGGATTTAACATCCCTGGATTTTCTCCAGGCATCACCTCTACACCTCATTCTCTTTCACATAGATAGAGCAATTATAAAGCATTAAATGAATATTAAATCGAATATAAATTCTAGTCCTCATCATTTCTTCCCTATGTCCCCATAGGACAATCAATAGGGAAATCCATAACAACAATCCTTCTTATGATAATCAGATAAAATCAAGATAAGGCATATAAAATGAAAAAGCTCTATCTGAATGTTACCCCTTGTGGTCATCTACCGCTCCAGGTTGACTCAACATATAGAGTCTAGTTGTTTCACGTTGTTACTCTTGCCTTTTTACATTATTGGGCTATAACTTTTGTAAGCCCTGCCGAGTCTACCTCGATTGTTGAATTGTTTCCTCCCTTCTTTTCAAAGAAAAGAGTTTAGTATGCTCAACATGTCCATTTCTATAACATGTCTTGTCCTCGTACCATGGTCTTATCGGTCTTATTACTAATGTAGAAACTAAGCCATGGGTTCTTACGGGTGGAAAGTTAGGACCTTTGCCTTTACATAGTGATTACTACTCTAGTGTACTAGGCGTTTATTACACTGGTGGCACCGAAACTTTGGCTTTTTAGAACAACTAGGCAAATGTCTCTAGAACTGTAGTGATATTTCCTTAATTCTCAACTTATTGCTCCTCCTTGGGAATTACCATCACAGATGTACTATCTGTCCATACTTATGGCAGTGTCCATTTTCCTTCCATATGTTAATCCTTAACACATTTTCCACTATTCCAACATGACTATGTGATTTAGGACCCCTTTTTAAGCCCAACGTTTCTATATTGAGCACTGGTAACCTCAGTTGTAATGCTAGTATCCAGTCTACTATATGCATCACTATTTTCCCTACTTGCCTCTCAAAAGCATAAAAAGCAAGATTCTCTATCCTGATTGGGTCAAAATGGGAATTCTCAGGCACTTGTTCTTCTCTTGCCTGATCCCTTGCACCCTCTCTTAGTGCAACAACATTGTTCTCAACAACATGTTCCTCACGTTCTCCAGTCATTTTTAAACTTCACCCTTTCTTCTGCATAAAAAGAAGTCACTATAGGGTGTACTGGAGGACACTAGAACAGACTCAACACCTTAGTCATATGTCTCTGTAGACTCAGCGAACCTTAAGCTCTGATACCAAAACTTGTAATGACAATCATCAAACCGACAAACAAATCATTACTAATTAATCGGAATAAACATAATTAGAGGATTAACAAAAATCATTAAAAATTAAAACCATTTCCTTTTGCAAGGAGATCCTTGTCCATAAAACTTTTATTAAAAGATCCAAAACTCATACATGTCATGATTTACATTGTACAACGTCTCATCTTGAGGACAACATATAACAGTTGCTCTATCGAAACACATATTGGAACAACATAAAACCTCGAGGCATTCAAGCCAAAATCTCAGATCATTCATGAAACTAGTACGAACCAACTCCAAGGACCTGATATTACAGAGACAACACATAGGACTTCTATCTACAAGACGCGAAAGACAATACACTCAACCTGAGTTGTCATTGCTGCCTCAACTGTTGTTCCTCCTCTGTAGAAAGATCTTCGCCACCTCATGCACGTCCATCTAAAAAAAATATGGATCCCACGGGGTGAGACAATTGTCCCAACAAGAGATATAAATCTCCGCCGATCATTTTATTATCATAGATTAAGCATTTATAAACTGAGCAAAGGTTCTTTTTATATTAACGGGTAGGATAATTCACTGTATGAACATAATGAAGTAATCTCCTTTCATAAGGAGAACATTGCATCTACCTATGGTAGAGTTATAAATCATCTATCTACTTTGCAATGAATGTAAATAAACATAAATATCATTTATCAACTAAGATGTAAAACTAAATTGTGCATCAAACAATATTTCTCATATTCGATCCTTAAGCAGATATGCTACATGGCTGAACATATTTTAACAATCAATCTTATGCCCTGAGGAGATGAAGCATAACCCATTCAGCTCCAAATGACCACAAACTTCTTACAAGTCGGTACCATACAAGGTCAATGGGAGAGCCGATTGTCATGACCTCACTTGTCTCAGTCAGTACGAAACCACTTAAGTTTAACAAGACATCTTGTGTCGAATGCAAATAGTTGTGCCAGGGTGCATAGGCATCCTCGCTTAGAGCTGCAACGTCAATTGCACTCTCTTAGGGGAACATCTACTAACAATCGTCCCTAGTTATGACATTACTGAATCATGGCAGCACAAGCAACAAACTTTGAGCCACGGGCCAGTTCACCGTGCTCAACATAGAGTCTACGACTGAAGTCGCACTCGAGCCAGGATATGACATATAGCCAAATCCCCATTCATTTTGGGCTCGTAAGGGGATCGACTCACACATGGTCGTCCGTACTTACACCCCCACATACTCAAAAGTATGCACTCTGGATTATGCCGCGGGGAACCCATTTCACCATTCAGCAAATCATGATGATGATGGATCTATGGTCAGGGCAATGTTTTATAGTTCCTAATGATGTATTTCATGTATTACAACATTCTTTTAGCATCAAACAAGTTATCATTATTAATCACAAAAAATGCTACAAAGAAAAGTGTAATACATCTATCACGTACTTTTCATATCTTTAAAACACATGATACTTGGGATCTCAGTCCCTCATCACATTACTGGGAATTCTCATCCCTTCCAATCATTATCATGATTACTAGATCTGGGTATTCAAACCCTTGCATCATCACACAACATTGTTATCTCTATAACAAATAAACATTACCTCTAGGTCCTCAGACCCAAGTATTCATTTTACTTGTTGTACAAGTATTCCATATGTCTCACAAGGCCATTACACATCTTGTCACCTCTCACTAGGAAACAACTTATTCATATGGCTCACAAGGCCATGACACATCTTGTCACCTCTTACTAGGCAACAACTTATTCATATGGCTCACAAGGCCATTAATCATTATACTTGTTGTACAAGTATTTAACATGCCTTACAAGGCTTATGCAATAAGAGAAATACATCCTTCCCAATTATTAGGGTTAGGGTTTCCTTTTATAGTCGAATAGGTTTTCAAGTTAATATTATCAGTCCAGACCCTAATTCATTGCTCCACATATCTAGGAGCATATATTCATATCATAAGTATGCAATCATACTTATCTGTTCTCATCATTTTTCAATTAATGATTATCAACACAAGGTATGAGTTTCTCTCTCATCCTCTATAGGATATTGATTACATCATACTTTATTATCTTGGCTTGACCCTTTCTCAAGGTATTAGCCTACACTTATCAAAGTGAATTACATCTAAATGTAACAATTGACATGACACACTTCATGTGTTACTCATCCAAGTATATTGCATTTAAGGTGCATCAAGGTGCGTCAACCTTGAGGTGCTGGATGTGGTATTTATCATGCCTTGATGTACTACTTCCCTCATTGCTTTTAACTTACTTAAGTTCATCAACTTATCTTGTATTAGGGTATATCCCATCCTAATACTTTATGCACTAACACATCACATTTATCATGTAGTGTATTGCCCATAAGTCACACATTTGAACTACCCAACTATCATCAAGTGATATAGACTCATCTTGAGTTAAGGCATTATTGATATACCGTTATCAACAACTTTAGGTGTTCTACCTATCAAGATATTAACCAAACCACATCATTACTTGGTGTTACACTCGTCACTCCTAAGAGTGTTTTACCCTCACCTTTACAAGGTGCATCAGATTGAATCATGTATGTCAAGTTGAACACATGTATTGGATTAGGTGTATATCAATCTAGGCATCATCATATCCCTCAGATCCTTAACCATTAAGGTATCAACCTTACCATTCATATGGTGTATCAACTTCACCATACATGAGTGTAACGTTCTCACCTCTCTCGAAGATATTGGCCATACAGTACTTTAGTGTATTGGCCATCACATGTTCTAGGGTATTAACCACCTTACCACTTTTGTCATCTAGTGTATTGGATTACCCACCATATCATTTTAGAGATATGTTCTCAACACCATATCATCCAAGAGGGGTATGCTTAACCCAATATTGGTTTAGAGGTGTATGCTTGCTACCCATATCACTTTAGAGGTGTATGTATGCTTACCATATCGGGCTTGACACCATATCGAGTAGAGAGGTGTGTGTGCGCTTCACACCATATCGGGAAAAGAGGTGTGTGTGCTTCACACCATATCAGGCAGAGAGGGGTGTGTGTGCTTCACACCATATCAGGACGAGAGGTGTGTGTGTGCTTCACACCATATCAGGCATAGAGGTGTGTGTGTGCTTCACACCATATCCGACAGAGAGGTGTCACTACTACAGAAATAGCATTCAGTGTCGCTTTTCTGGGCGTCGGTTATTTCGGACAACCGACGCCTATAATATTAGGCGTCAGTTATTTATACAAACCGACGTCTATATTCGAAGACCAGCCAAACACGGGTACCGCTTTGTATTCAGCGTCGACTGAGTGTAACCAACCGACGCCTAAAGGCGCCCGCGAAATCCAATTTTCGAGCGAAAAAAATCTGGGTCACATACAGTGTCGGTTGTTTAACAATTCACTGATGCCTATGTGAAATGAAATTTTGCTCAAAAAGTTCCACTTTCGGTGTCGGTTATCCTTGGATAACCGACACTGATAATAGTTCCCGCCAATTAATTTGGGGTAAAGATTGTCTAATTGGACGTCGGTTATTACGATCAACCGACGCTGAAGATAATAGGCGTCGGTTGGCCTAGATAACCGACGCTGTTGACCAACTTAATAGAGGCCCGATCACCCGACTCTTCCCCCTTTCTTCCTGTTTCATCGATTCTCCTGTGCGCTCTCCCAAAATTGCCGCCTGGTGCCTGCCGCTTCTCGCTCGCCGCCGACGATCCCTGCTGCTGCTCTGCGTCGCCGCCGCCGCCCGCCACCTTCCTCCTTGCGCCGCCGCCGCCCGCTCCTTCCTCCCTACTCACGCCCTACTGCGGCGTTGTCTTCTTGCTTGCCTCCGATGCTCATAAGGTATTAGCCGTAGCACCTTCTTCCTTGTCTTCTTACTTGCCGCCTGCTTCTCTGCTCTGCTTGCTGCTCTTACTTTAAAACCTAAGACTAGTTAGTGTTCTACTTCTTTCACTGAGAATTGAGAAGAATGACCTACCACGGCCGTGCTGCCGGCCGTGGTAGGCCAACACAGCCACGGCCGTGTTTGATTTGATTTAAACCCTAATTTGATTTAAACTTGTCCATTCTAGCATCCTAATTTGATTTGATTAAACACTAACATTGATGAAACCCCAACATCAATTGTGATGAAAGCCTAACATGTACATATCTATTATTGTGTTTGTTGGCCTAGAAACCCGTCCAAGATTGACTCATTAGGAGTAAATCTTGGATAGTCCCCGGTTTGGGACTGTTCTTGAACACCTAATCTCACTTAGGATGTAAGTGTATAATGTGTATTGGGTTTTCGAGAAAATTTTGGTAGCATTTCCCCGTTTGTTCTCTAAGTACATATGTACTTAGAGAACAGCGGGGAAATGCTGCCGAAATTTTCTTAAAAACCCAATACACATTATACACTTACTAGTGAGATTAGGTGTTCAAGGATGGGATATGTGGTACACATTTATTATATATAAGAATGACATCACATGTGTTTGTTGGCCTAGAAAGTGAACAATTATTGTTCTTTATATTACTTGTACATTGGTATAAATTAGAATGAACAATCACTAAATTATATACTATTTGTATGGAGTCAGGCTTCATTGTAGATATCTATTATTGTGTTTGTTGGCCTAGAAACCCGTCCAAGATTGACTCATTAGGAGTAAATCTTGGATAGTCCCCGGTTTGGGACTATTCTTGAACACCTAATCTCACTTAGGATGTAAGTGTATAATGTGTATTGGGTTTTCGAGAAAATTTCGGCAACATTTCCCCGTTTGTTCTCTAAGTACATATGTACTTAGAGAACAACGGGGAAATGCTGCCGAAATTTTCTTGAAAACCCAATACCCATTATACACTTACTAGTAAGATTAGGTGTTCAAGGATGGGATAGGTGGTACACATTTATTATATATAAGAATGACATCACATGTGTTTGTTGGCCTAGAAAGTGAACAATCATTGTTCTTTATATTACTTGTACATTGGTATAAATTAGAATGAACAATCACTAAATTTTATACTGTTTGTATGGAGTCCGGCTTCATTGTAGATATCTATTATTGTGTTTGTTGGCCTAGAAACCCGTCTAAGATTGTCTCATTAGGAGTGACAATTTGGTAAGAAATCACAATGTAGTATGGCCACACGGAGTGACAATTCTTCATTCAAGAAGAAGTCAATATTTTGGGATCTTCCTTATTGGAGTTCTTTGACAGTAAGGCATTGTATCGATGTAATGCACGTTGAGAAAAATGTATGTGATAGCATCATTGGTACTCTGTTAAATATACCAGGTAAGACTAAAGATGGGATAAAATCTAGACTGGACCTACGTGAAATGGGAATAAGGTCAGAATTAACAGAATTACGTGAAATGGGTAATAAAAAAACATACTTACCTCCCGCTTGTTACACGTTGTCTAGAAAGGAGAAGAAAACTTTTTGTGAATGCTTGGTAAATGTTAAGGTGCCACATGGTTACTCATCCAACATCCGTAGATTGGTATCAATGAAAGATATGAAGTTGATAGGTCTTAAATCTCATGATTGTCACACTCTAATGCAACAAATATTGCCCGTGGCAATTCGATCTATATTGCCAAAGCATGTAAGGTTTGCAATTACCAGACTTTGTTTCTTTTTCAACAGTCTATGCAGCAAAGTTATTGACCCTGATACTCTCGATAATTTGCAAAGAGAAGTGGTTGTTACCCTATGTCAGCTTGAGATGTATTTCCCTCCTTCATTCTTTGATATCATGGTACATCTTGTTGTCCACTTGACTAGGGAAGTGAAAATGTTGGGACCAGTTTTCTTGCATTGGATGTATCCCTTTGAACGATACATGAGCATTTTTAAAGGTGATGTTCGAAACCGTTATCGGCCTGAAGGGAGTATTATTGAAGGTTATGTGGCGAGAGAGGTTATGGATTTTTGCAATGACTTTCTCAGTGGTAATGACACTCCTGATAATGGCAAGAATATTGGGGAGGGCAAAGGAATTTTGGGATCACAGGTGAAAGTAATCAGCCGTGAGCAGTTGGAACAAGCTCACTTGTATATTTTACACAATATGGACGAAGTGAGTGTTTATATCGAGGAACATACCAATTTCATAAAGAAACAACATCCTCGAGCAAGTTCAATGTGGCTTGCTAGAGAGCATAATAAGACTTTTACTAAGTGGTTTGAAGATAAAGTCTTACATCAACTATCTCAAACACCAAATGATATTACAGAAACTATCAAATGCCTCGCCTTTAAACCAAAACTGAATGTTATGTCTTATGAAGGGTTTGACATAATGGATTCACATATTACACAAAGCGCCAAGATGATAAGAGTGTCGTCCAAAATAGTGGGGTCACTCTTCAAGCGTCGACTATGTACTTTGCAAGTGCAAAGGATAAGAGTCCACGTGAAGCTAAAATGTCATATTACGGTGTCATTGAAGACATTTGGGAGTTTGACTACATAGATTTCAAAATTCCGCTCTTTAAATGTAATTGGGTTGATAACACCAAAGGAGTTATTGTGGATGAATTGGGTTTCACTTTGGTGAACTTTGAAAAGATTGGCGAGAAGGGTGAACCATTCATATTGGCATCACAGGCGAAACAAATATTCTATATCGATGATCCTGCAAATGATAAATGGTCAGTTGTTCTTCATGGTAAAAGATAGTTCATTGAAGATCCTATAGATGAAGAAGAGTACTATGATAAGTATGATGACTCCAGTCCATTCTCAGTTGGGTTGCCAACTCCACAAAATATTGAAGCTAATGATGACTTATATGTGCGCGGAGATCACAATGAAGGATTGTTAATTGGTAAAAGATCACAATTTTAGAGACATGTATGTTTATACAAATGCTAAATGTTTGCCTTTTTCTAGTTAATACAAATGCTAAATGTTTGCCTTTTTCTAGTTAATACAAATGCTAAATGTTTGCCTTTTTAATGACATTTTCAGATGGCTGACCATGATGAGCATGATGTCCATGATGAGCATGAAGTCCATGATGAGCATGCTGTCCATGACGAGCATGGCGAGGATACCAATGTAAGTTCTAAAAACATATCCTGTATTTCTATAAAATTCATTATCTTCTAGTTATGTCATATATCTTATATTTCTATATTGGGCTAATTCAGTGTGTTTATTTTTGTCAAATTTTAGGTTGATGATGCACATGTACCCACTGAAGCACTGGAGCAACTTGATGCGCAGCACCAAACACTTAACAAGAAAAGGGGCATCACTATGTTGAAGAAGTTAATAGCGCTTAGTGGCAGTGGATCCAAATTGGTTGTGGAGTTTGATAATGGAGGAAATGCAATCGGAGTGAACCGCAATAATTTTGTAAACTATCTTGGGTGTACCACTCAGAGCCATTGTGGTGTTAAGTATGATAATTGGCATAAAGTTCCTCAGGGGAAAAAAGACTTGATATGGAAGGATTTATGTGTGAGTTATTATTATTTGCAATTCTATTTTGTAGATTACAAATTCTATTATTTGCAATTCTATTTTGGATACTAGTTAACAACATTTCTATTTTACAAAATCTGTTTGCATTGGATGAGAAGTTGCATCGTAAAAGTGTGATGCAACATGCTGGAAAGATGCTTAGGAATTATAGGACAAATCTGAACAGATAATACATAAAAGAGGGTGATAAGAAAAAGAAGTCAGCCCTTGAACAATGGAACTTCTTGGACAAAGAAGATTGGGACAATTTTGTTGCTTCAAGAAAATCTAAAGAATTCAAGGTATTAGGTGTCACTCCCAATTTAATTAATATACATTGTATTCACCTATTCAAGATTAAGATTTAGTGATACTAACTAAATCATTAATGTGCATACTAACTAGGCCCTCAGTGACGCACAGAAAGCAAGGCGTGCAATGAATGTGCATGACCACACTATGGGTCCAAAAGGCTATGCAAGCGTTCGCCAAAGACTACATGCGGAGTCTGCGGCTACTCAGGAGTTTGCTCCTACTCAGGAGTCTGCTCCTACTCAGGAGTCTGCCACACCCATGCCTCGCCATGATATCTGGATAGCTGGGAGGCAAAACAAGAAGGGTGAAATAAAGAAGCCCGTAACTGCTGAGGCGGCTGCAAAAATGGTATAATACAACTCTTATAGCAATCGTTTGAATATTGATTATTTGTGGTGTTAATTTACCAATTTCTGTTGATGGTGATTAGCGGGAGCTGCACGAGCAGAGGAAACAAGGCACGTTCATCCCTCAGGGCACAAGGTATGAATTGACAGTTGCTCTGGGTAACCCAGAGCATCCTGGACGTGTTAGGGGTGCAGGCGCTGGTGTGGGCATCAAAGCATTCTTTGGGCCATCCCAGCGCAAACCCAGAGCGGGACTTTCTCAAGAAGAGGTAACCTATTCTTTTTTTAGAATGTTACTACAAAAGGAAATTCAATAATAAGAAGCTAATGTTTCTTTTATCCATGTATAGCAGAATAAGAGAGTCGAGGATATAGTTGCTAAGAAGGTCAACGATGTAGTTGCTGAGAAGGTCAAGGAAGAATTGCTGCGGTGGCAGGCATCTCAGGCTTCCAATCAGCCTATGGCGACCCACTCTTCTCCTGATGCACAGACTGCGAGTAATCCTGGAGACCCATCGCCTAACACGTCTACTGTAAGTATTGTTTATGACATTGTACCTAGTCTTTTCAAGATGATATGTTTTCAAGATGATATGTATATATGTATAACATTCTTTACGTAAATTTGTAGGCATTGAAGCCATGCCGCTTAAGAATACAAGACTATGTTGTTGCAGAGGCGCAGGCTTACCCGTCCCTTCCTGGGGAAAGGTTTCACGGGACTCCAATGCCACAGAGCTACGTTCGTGTGGGCCCATTACGTGTGTTACCTGATTGGAGGGAAGCTACATTGCCATATCCCCACCCGGATATTGATACACTTGCTGGGGTAGAAGGTGGGGTCATATTGTGGCCCAAAGCAGATGTCGTCTACACTAATGAAAATGTAAGATAAATTTACATTGATTTAGACTGTTAATGTGTATATATGATGTCAACTGATCTGAAATTATATATATAGGTTAAAAAGAAGACACCAGGAGCACCTAGGCCTCCACCTCCACTTCCCGCATTACCAACTTGGGTTCCAACTGACCTAACATACCCGTTAGGTCCTGCTTGTAGGGGAATGGCATGTTGGCTACGGGCACATAATATACATTGCCTGATAATTGTTTCTTTAGATGCAGATTATGCAGGTCAATTATACGATAGCTCTTTATTTATACAAGATATTATTGAGCTGTTTATGTATGATTGGCTGAATACATCAATGATAGAGACATGGATAAGGTGAGATCTTTTTTATACATCCATATACCTTGTGTAAGATCCGGTGATCTGGTTTCTTATATATTAATGCATACGTAATACATGTTTTGCAGCTACTTAGTCGAAGATCATTGCAAACAATTTGCATTTGATCATGTGGGATTTTTTATTCCATCATTGATTAGTATGGTAGCTAAAGACCCTGATAATGTTCAACAATACTGTATAGATGCTTTTACAATTTTTGGTCAGCAAAAGAAGACGATAATAATAGCTCCATTCAATGTCAAGTAAGTTTACTTTATTTATAATTTGGACTTAAGAAAATTCCATTTTTATTGTGCATTTTGAGTTATTAATTGTTAACTTTTTACCTCTAGCGGTAGACATTGGGAGTTACTAGTTATTGTCCCCGGGACGTTCACTGTTTATTATCTAGATCACGCGACAATTACATTAAACACTAAAATTGGACACGTAATGAGAATGCCATTATTCTGGTGAGAAATATTTCATTTTTGTATCTGTTAACATCTGTTATTACATTACTATTTACTTATGTAATTTACTGTGTTATATTAACATGTAGGGGTTTAGATGCATTCAAAAAGGCTGGAGGAACGGTCCCAAGGAAAAAGAACCAGCCAATAAATTGGCAGAACGTACAAGTAAGTTCCCGACTCCAATGTATATATTATTGATGTGAATTGTTCTTAGTTGTATTATTTTGTATGTTTCAATTTATAGTGCGCTACACAAGACAATGGCTGGGCATGCACATACTATGTGATGTGATTTATGCAGATGATTATCAAACATGCCGCATTGGACATCGATACCATACATGAGGTATTATATATAGTCTCATTAGTTAGTATGAAATATATCAATCTTATTTTTATATTATTACTTATATATATACATCATTCTCTTTGCAGGTGTTTAAAAATGACCACACTATAGGTAAACGCTTAAAAATATATATATGCTCCATATACGATGGAAGCATTAAATGAAATAAGAGAAGAATGGGCAAAAGCCATACAAGCAGTGACAATTGTAAGATATAATTGGGATGTTGATAGCGATAATGAATGATACTTTGTAAATGAATATTTCTGAATGTTAATACATGTATTTGAATGTTTCTATATGTGTGAATGTGAGAATTGAATTGATGTCTGAATGTATCTACTTGTGTGAAATTTTCCTTGGGACTTTTGCAGGTTTGTGGCCTGTTTGTAGGCTGATATCAATGGATGTCGTAAACCTGCAGTTCAGAAAACTGAACTACAGGTTCTCATCCTGCTGACCAGCCACAGCAGGCCGACAAACTGATATGAAAAAAAAACAGATATAGGCGTCGGTTATTTATAGAAAACCGTCAGCAAAGACCTACAACGTCGGTTATTGGATAAAAACTGACGTCTAATATTACAAACAACCCGACCGTGCAGGAAAGCACGGCCGTGGTGGAAAAGGCGTTGCTTATTCATATAAAACTGATGCCTATAGTACTAAACACGGCCGTGCAGGGAAGCATGGCCGTGTCATCTTGAAGTATGGCATCGGTCTTTTAGTAGATAACCGACGCAGAATGTGTCCTAGATGACGTCATTTTCTGTGGCGCGAACCCTTTTGGCGTCGGTTATCTACTAAAAGACCGACGCTTATATGTTAAATAGGCGTCGGTTAAAAAGTCGACGCCGAAGTGTTCGACCTTTAGCGGCGCCCACATAGGCGTCGCTCAGAAACTGACACCAAAGGGGGTTAAACAACTGACGCCAAAGGCTGTTTCTGTAGTAGTGTGTGTGTGTGCTTCACACCATATCGGGCAGAGAGGTGTGTGTGTGCTTCACACCATATCGGGTAGAGAGTTGTGTGTGTGCTTCACACCATATCGGGCAGAGAGGTGTGTGTGTTCTTCACACCATATCACTTTAGAGGTGTATGCTTGACCTCATATCGTGCAAGAGGTGTATACTACACCACCATATCATGCAAGCATGTATTAAATCATATCCATATAATTTTAGTGAAGTAGTTGCATCACCATATCGGGTTAGAGGTGCATGCTTGTGTGCTTGAACCTGATATCACTTTATAAGGTGATACCATCTTCTTCAAGCTCTAAACCTTCATTCTAACTATTATAGTTCATGGCAACAGGTCTAAGAAACTACTAGAACTCATAATGTGATCAACTACTTTAGAAAATTTCGGAATTAAAAGTAGATCATTAAGTATAGCAATTTAGGTGATGAATAATAACATGATAGAGTTCAAGTTATATAACCTGCCTTAAGAACAACTTCAAAGTTCCAATCTCCAAAGCTCCATGTTCCTAAGGTTGAAAATGACTTATCAAAAGTCCAAGGCTCGTTCAAAACTCCTTCATACACAAGGAATCACCATGGATAAGGAATTAGTGAAGAATAAAATAAAGGAAGATCATAACCCTAAAATCATGCTTCAATCCAAGGTTGAAGATGATCAAGGCCTCACCTTAGCGTTAAGTATTGAGATCCCTCTTTCTCCTTAGCACCTTGAACGATACCTCACTACCCTTGCATGATATGCCATCACTTGTGGCCGATATCCCCTTCACTTGTGGCCAAAAATACTCCACTATGGCTGATATCACCTTGCTAGGCCAATATCAACTTGCTAAGGTCAATACCTAAGGCTATGCATGATACCACATCACCTATGCATGAGACAAAGGCTCAATGCAAGATATCTAAGAGCAAGGAGGTGGTAGGATTCGAAAACGTTCACTAAGGAATGAAAGAAGGGGTATATATACTTGTTGTTCATGAAGAAGTGTGAAAATGAGGTGTCATCAATTTAAGCTACTAGGTGCCACGTGTCCATGCATGGTTGACACATGTACTGTTACAACCCCAATTTTTGGGTCCATTTGGTGAGAAATGTAATTTCTCATATTAAGGATATTTGAACGAATAATGATATAATGTATTTGGAATAAATGGATTTTTTTTACAATAGCCTTGATGTTTGTGTTGTGGGATTTATTGGCTATTGGGCCCAAATAACAAGAAAATTCAATTAGTAAATGAAAAATTGAATATTTGATAAAAGAAAAATGTGGAAACCTCTAGAAGGCAAATCTAAAGAGGGATTTCGTGCCTCTTGGGTTCCAAGGAGTCCAAAGTTGCAAAGAAAAGGCAATAAGAAAAGAAAAGATTAATTAAGTATTTCTTTATTAAGAAAGAAATTGAAAATAATGATAAAATGTGGAAAATGAATTGAAAGAGGCATAAATGAGATTTCTTGGTGAATTTTCGTATCCATGAGGTTGCTAATATTAAAAGGAATGCCAATGAGGAAAATAAAAGAGAAATAAAGAGAAAACCTCAAAAAGAGTTATTTTATAAGAAATAAACATGATAATGAAGAAATAATGCATATAGATGCATCTAGAAGGATAATAAGTATCCTTGAAAAGGAATTTCGAAATAATAGAGTGTCTTGGGATCCAAGGAGTCTCAATAAAGAAGAAAGATAAAGAAAATACCAAAATTGCAATAAAAGGATAATGCGATACATTATTAATGAGTTTTGTGATATTGTTAAAAAGGAAAGAGAGAAAGTACTTCTTAATTAAGGGTGATTCCTTTCCTATTAGGAAAAGCATTGTTTGCTTTGTGGGCAAGCGTTTTGGGACGTGGATACCCTCCCTATATAAAGAGGGAGAGCCTCTGGATCGAGTTCCAAAATAAACCCATGAAATTCTCTCTTCCTTCTTCATCTTCTTCTCCTTCCTTATGTACAAACCCTAGCATAAAGGGTGGTTCAAATCCTAGAGCAGGGCAGGGCCGAGGAGGAGTTGCGGTGGATGCATGCTACTCTCACGATGCTAATGGCAAGCTTGAGGGGTACTCCTCCACCCTAACCCGAATGCAGCATTAGCAGCAGCAACACAACTGCTTTTGGCTGCCGCATTCTGCAGACCTTCCCAATCTGAACCAGCAGCGTGGATGTGACTTGAAGATGCCCTGAGGAGCATGGAGGTCCGACGAAGTCAAGAGTAGGAGCAAACGAGGCTACGGGTCTGGAACCTGGAGAAGAACTCGCGCCAAGCGCAGCTAGGGCAGCGACTGAGGTAGTGCGTGAGGTTGAAGATGAGCAGAAGCGTCGTTGGACACTTCTACCCCTCTGCGGGTTGAAGAAACTACTAACTTATCGAGGGAAAAACAATCTTTTCAAAATGTTTCCAAACCCGCCAACGTAGCATGGAAACGGCTACGTGGCGATCTCAGATTGGCCGAAAGGTACATTTTCTTACAAAATTCATAACTAATCACTGGTATCTCGGATTAAAACAAGTCATATATGAAAATTGATCCTCAGAATGAGAGTAACACAAAGCAATTATGTTTGAAGACTAATTCTTCTTGAAACTCAAAAAGTGTACGGTTTTACATCTTTTGATGCATTAATTGATAGAAAAACCCTAGAATGATATAAAAATGAAGATGATGAATCTTTTACATGTTTTTGATCAATCTTAACCTATTAAGAGTAAAGGGAATGGTAAAATCATAAAAGGATGATTATTATGTTGGTGTTAGGGTTTTATGATCATGAACATGGTTAAATGGACTAAAAACCCTGATTTGAGTAAATATGAGTTTTAGAGGTCATAACACGATATTACAAGAATACAATTGTAATATAATGATTCTTGAACATAGTTTGGATTAAAGAATCCTTCATGAAGATAATTAAGATGTTTAGGATTTTGTAAGAAACCTTAGAAACCCTAATTTAGGGTCAAAGAGGATAAGATCATATTTAATTTGAAAAGTGTTGTTATATGATGGTTCTAATCTATTTTGAGCATAAAGTTCTTAACTATGGATAAAAACTCCAAATGTAGTGATTAGGGTTTTCTCATGAATAAAAGGTGGAATTAATCACAAATCGAGTTCATATGTTAATTAGACCATAATGAACTTTGAATTGATGATAAATGCATATAATGATCTTGTCATGGATAAAAAGTATAAAAATAGTAGCTTTAATGAAAAAGAAGCTTAATGAAATTAATTGATGATTAATGTGCCTTTAATATGGAAATAGGGTTATATGTTGTTACGATAACCTTAATGTTGAAGAATAGATGAGATAATTAGGGTTTATGAGTAATGATATAAAATTAGGGTTTATGATAATAAAAGATGAAGTAAAACCCTAATTTCCAAGGAAACCCTAAAAATTGGAATAGAAATCCTAAGGAATAAGATGATATTGGATAAATATTGATAAAAGGAAATTGGTATAATTATTTCAGGATTCTGTGCATAATTGATTGCATGATTGGGATTTCTCTGTTCTGGATAATTCTGTCTCAAATCTACAATCAAAGGTATGTGGTTACGCTTATGAATAATCGCTTTAGTTTCACGACGATTTCCGCATGTTTTATCAGTTGCTTGAAAATAACTGATGGATGCTTTTATTTCATGCAACTATAGAGTGAATCTGACTATCACTATGAATATACATGTATAACTGGCTAGATCAAGGTCCACCTCTGTGACTTGTAAAGGCTAAAAAGGGGTAACCTAGAGTAAGGTCTAGGTTATCGTGGGTTAGAAATTGGGCTACCAAGTGTAGTGCCATGAGACCCATTAACCTGCCATGAGTTAAGGAGTGGGGTACTTAAGAGTAGTGCCATGTAACTCAACCCTCGAAACTGGTTCACCTATAGGTGGGACAGTGAGGGGTTTAATGGGGATCTACCATAAGGAATGTAGTATCCAGGTCCACTGCAGGGATAGCACAGAGGATAGGGAACTCATGGATCGTTGAGTTATATTTAAAACATAATCTTAGTTCTTAAATGATTAATTGAATGATTACGTTGTTATCATAGTTGCACGCTTATTGTTTCCCCCCACATACCAGCTTCGGCTGACTGACGTTTTGTTTTTCGGCGTTCTAGGTACAAGCCAAAAGGACAAACAATAAATCGTCATATTGTGAAATATATGAAGTAAAATACAAGGAGGATTAGTTAGAATATTATCCATAAGTGGATAGAAGTTTAGAGATCCAAGTTTTCAAAAAGGTATGCAAAAGATTATTTTCTTACAGGTTTCCCATTTAGTCTGTTAAAATTTGATAATTATCCTTGGTTAATTGCCAAACCTTTGATCCGGAAGTTATGGATGTGGCTTCGACCTCTCGGTTTCCCTTAATTGGGGGTTATCGGGAGGTGGGGTCATAACATTTGGTATCAGAGCGTAGGTTTCTCACTTAACCATTAATAATTATTAAATTTTACAAACTCCATATAACCCAAGGGAGTTATTAGAGGATTATCTGAAAGACGAAGGTGTCTAGAAAAGGATCATGACTGGGGCCTGGCAATATTTTCCTCTGCACCGCTAGTCAGAATACGAGGACTCCCGGATCCGTGTGACTTCCTGGCCAAAGTCTTAGGGTATGAATTGAAATAAGATACCTTTAGGACTTTCTCATCTTATTCATCCCTTCTCAACACAAATTCTATTAAGGACCTTAAGGATTAGGGTTTTCTCTCTTTTCCTCACCCTCTTGAGGTATGGGTAAGGTTAATAAGGTCTAAGGAATCCTCCACCAAATTAATGAAAAGTATGTAAAGAAGATGTCATGGACATAAGCTTAAAGAATAGATACATGCTTAGGTCATATGACATAAGTTGTCATGTCCTCAGAATAGACCTGAGGCTAGACCTTCTTGTTAGGAGGATAAGTTAGTCTTGGAGATAGAGATCTCCATTGCAAGTAGAGACCTGGCACATCCTCTGAGGATGATGCCAACCCTAACCCTAAGTGAAGGTTAGAGAGAGATGAGTTAGACCAGGTGTTTGAAAGGGCATGCCTTTGGGATGCCATATGATCCATGGGTGACCTAGCACCTTTGGCAACCCTACCCTGGGAAGGGTAGTGCATGTTAGGGTAAAGGATAGATCCTTAGATGATGATGTTAGTGAAGGACCTTAGAAACCCAATGGGCTTATGTGAGTAGGGCATAACATGCACCCAGGGTATGTTAGTAGTGTGAGCAAAGGGTTGAAACCCTGACCAGGAGAGTATGAAGGATGGCTTATGAAATAAGCATAAAGAACTATGGATAACTTTGAGCAAACATAAGTTGAACATAGGATTCATCTAGGTAGGGGCATGCTTTTGAGATTGACCCTTCACGAAGATAGGACCTCTAATGGTGAGGTTGGTTGTAGGGTTAGCTCTAGAGAGAGAGCAGGAAACCCAGCAAGAAGGTTGGAATCCTAGACTCCGAGATATGAGGAGAAGTCGGGAGTTGAGGATGATGCGACCTAAGTGGATGATAGTGGTCACCACATGCTTGATCCCTAGAGGTTGATGATGTCTTGGTTTCCATGGGAGGGACCAAACCCTAGAGGGAGGATGAGGTTATGGCACCTATGTGCCTATGGTATAAGTGTTTACCTTCTAAGAAAGGAAGAAGATGTTCGATATACCCTGAAGAGGATTTGTAACAGGTTATGAGGCCTTGTACCTTATTGTTTGTCCTTGAGGAGGATCCAACTCTAAGTGTTGCTCGAGTTGAAGGATGACAGGAAGTGCATCTCATGCCTTTTGCAAGCTTGATTCATGGTTAAGAGATAGAGCATGCAGTTGGACACCTAAAAGTGAACCTAGGGTTCCTAGGCCTAAGAGGGGAAGTGGTATACCTAATGCTCATGACGAGAATTAAGTTGTTATAGTTTCAAAAATGGTATTCCTCATGTATAGAGGAAAAGGGAAGCCCCTTAAGTTTAAGGTATGTTTGAGGAACCCCACCCCAGATAAGTTGATGACACGGGAAGGTATGATCTTGATCTAATATTGAGGAATGAGAATAAGCGTGACCTAACATGGTTTAGCAGGTGGTCCGCTTGTGCCTTAGTAGATGCTGGGTTAAGCAGCCTCATATGGATGTAAACCCTAGACCGTAGGGTGTTTGTGACCTTGTTGTCAAGAGATAGTTTCCTCCCATACTGGGAGAGGGACCCTTTTGAAGGGGGTACACCAATTTTTGTGAAAACCAAAAGAGGTCTCATAGGATCTTGAGAAGCTAAGTGAAACGTACATGGTATGAGAATGAGCCTGTAGACCCATCGATAATCATCTCTATGTGCATGTGGATGTGTTACCATGGAGGTAACCGGTATGGGGCCTGACCAAGGTAGGCCGGTCACCATGACCCCTATGAAAGGATGAATGTCAGCCCATGTATACAAAGAGAGATGATGAAGGCTTGGGTAAGGTTCTAAGTTGGACATGTACTATAAATGGAATCCTAAGTCTATTCTAGGGTCAGGTAGGGATAAGACCGACGAAAGTAGAAGTTGTCTAATTCCCTAGTTGCACATGACCATAGGGTCGGGAGGTAACAACTATCATTGTCTGAGGACCATGGGTTAGGAGATTGATCATCTTCACGAACTCATGGGACCCAAAGGGCAGATGAGTAGGGCACTCTCTGGATGCATAAGGGAAGAGGGATGACCCCAAAAGTGCTGACACCCTATAGACCATGAAGAGATGACCAATGGATGTGTGTAAACCTTAATAGGTTCAAGACTAGTTTCCATGGAAGTAACTTCGATATCAAGATGATCGTAATATAGATGCATAAACAGCATGTTTCAACTTAGATTTAAAGGTGTACTGGCAGGGTGGGATGTACCATCTCTACTCTTAGAACAGCAAGAACTCTATATTTGGACTGCATCCAAATGCTTATTTCTTCTTGTTATGGGAGTGAGAGATAGAACAATACGCATGTCATACACCAAGGATAAAAGATGATGTGGTTTGGAACGTTGCCATGAGATATGGGTACATAGAAGATAACATGCCCTAGTAAAGTGAATGATACATGGATGGTTTGCAAACACTAAAGAGGAATAAGGTAGTCATCTTATAAGGATGTTTCTAGCATGAGATATGTGGAGTTTGCAAGTGATGCAAGGTTGAGTTTGAATCATCATAAGGATGAGCTCAGAGTTTTCTTGATGAAAGCGGACTTAGAGTTGAGATGAGATGATAAGTGAAATACATGAAAGTGTAGGTCTTCAAATGTTACCTAATACATAAGAAGGTGAAGTGGTAATGGATGCTCTGGTTGAGATATATCTGCCTAGTTTGGTTGTTAGACTAACCCTAAGTTTGGAAAGGAAGATATGTTTGGCTAACACTAATGTAATGAGATCAGTTAATGGTTGTTTGGTTAGCCAGTCTAGTCCTTGATGCAATGAAAGGATGGTGGTAGAACCTTGATGCACTTCTTTGGAAAAGAAGGTGATGAAACCCCGATAGAATAGTTTAGGGGTTTTGAGGTATTGATCTTGAAGAATAATGACATATAGGAGATCATGATTTTAAGATCACCATAGACCATGGATAGTAAGTGACAGTAGTACTTTGGATACCTAAGATAAAGTTGCATGTGGTATATGGACATGCCAGCCGAGGGTGAAGGACGAACACCAGTAACCCAATGCATTCATATAAAGGATAAAGAGTCCCCGAAAGATAAAGGGAGTTCCTCACTATGGATGTTGTAAGTCTTCCCTGGATCAAGGAAGGTCAAGATGCAATATGGGTTATGGTAGATCACCTTACCTAGATGACATGAGAAAGAAAGAGTTCTGTCAAGGACATATCTGGTTGAACTACCTATGAGAGAGATGGTTCAACTACACCATGAGGTGAGTACAAAAGTTCTTACATTTGACCTAAAGGTTCCCTTCCAAAAGGTGGAAGTAGGTACATGAAGAAATCGATGTTAGTACAGTTTATCACCCCTAACTAATGGTTAGTATGATCCAGACTAAAGGGTTTGATGAGAGCATATGTGCTCATTCAGGGTGATAGCTGGAGACAGTTCTTGTCCTATCCAAGATGTGAAGATAACCTCCATAGCCAGTATCGGGATTTAAAGAAGCTCTGTAAGAGAGGTTGTGTCGATCACCACTTCAGTAAGGTGATGTTGGTGAAAGGACCACGTGATGGTTAGAAAAGGACCAAAGTGTGTGTAGATGAAGTCACTTTGATCGTGCAATGGATGAAAGAAGCCTAGAGACGACAAGGGTCGTGAACGGATGCAAAGTAGACTGACATGCAGTTCACTGTGGGAAATATGTGACATGAAAATCCGACCCCTCTGATATATAGCTATGAAAGATGAGTCCCCGATACATGGGTCCATTGAGATGGACTGGTGGAGAAGGTTAAGTTTGACCTTACCCCTCAGGATAAAGTAATGTGTGATGAGTTCCATGTGTCCAATTTAGAGCACTATGTGAGGTACCCCGACCATGTGTTGAGAAATGAACCTAGTGAGCCCCAAGGGAGGCTGAAATGGCCTGAGTCACCTATGCAGTTTATAGACGCTAGGATAAAAGAACTCATAGAAAAGAATATGTGATGATAAAGGTTCTTTGAAAGCGCTATGGGTAAGGTAAAGCCACATAGGGGCCAATGGTGGACATGGAAAAGTCTTATCCTGAATTGTTTGTTTGCTTGATAGAATTTTGAGGACAAAATTCCTATAAGGGGGGAAGGATGTTACAACCCCAATTTTTGGGTTCATTTGGTGATAAATGTAATTTCTCATATTAAGGATATTTGAACAAATAATGATATAATGTATTCGGAATAAATGGATTTTTTTTACAATAGCCTTGATGTTTGTGTTGTGGGCTTTATTGGCTATTGGGCCCAAATAACAAGAAAATTCAATTAGTAAATGAAAAATTGAATATTTGAGAAAAGAAAAATGTGGAAACCTCTAGAAGGCAAATCCAAAGAGGGATTTCGTGCCTCTTGGGTTCCTTGGGTTCCAAGGAGTCCAAAGTTGCAAAGAAAAGGCAATAAGAAAAGAAAAGATTAATTAAGTATTTCTTTATTAAGATAGAAATTGAAAATAATGATAAAATGTGGAAAATGAATGGAAAGAGGCATAAATGAGATTTCTTGGTGAAGTTTTGTATCCATGAGGTTGCTAATATTAAAAGGAATGCCAATGAGGAAAATAAAAGAGAAATAAAGAGAAAACCTCAAAAAGAGTTATTTTATAAGAAATAAACATGATAATGAAGAAATAATGCATATAGATGCATCTAGAAGGATAATAAGTATCCTTGAAAAGGAATTTCGAAATAATAGAGTGTCTTGGGATCCAAGGAGTCTCAATAAAGAAGAAAGATAAAGAAAATACCAAAATTGCAAAATAAAAGGATAATGTGATACATTATTAATGAATTTTGTGATATTATTAAAAAGGAAAATAGTTTCTACAAAAGAAAATAGAAATTCATGCTTATGGATTAAAAAGAAAACATAAAGGGAATAAGAGAAAAGAATTTCGAATTCTTAATGACCCAGGATCATGGATAAATAAGGATTTGCTAAGGAGAGAGAAAGTACTTCTTAATTAAGGGAGATTCCTTTCCTATTAGGAAAAGCATTGTTTGGTTTGTGGGAAAGAGTTCTGGGATGTGGATACCCTCCCTATATAAAGAGGGAGAGCCTCTGGATCGAGTTCCAGAATAAACCCACAAAATTCTCTCTTCCTTCTTCATCTTCTTCTCCTTCCTTATGTACAAACCCTAGCATAAAGGGTGGTTTGAATCCTAGAGCAGGGCGGGGTCGAGGAGGAGTTGTGGTGGATGCATGCTACTCTCACGACGCTAATGGCAAGATCTAGGGGTACTCCTCCACCCTAACCCGAACGCAGCAGCAGCATAGCTGCTTTTGGCAGCCGCACTCTGCAGACCTGCCCGACCTAAACCAACAGTGTGGATGTGGCTTGACGATGCCTGGAGGAGCGTGGAGGTCCGACGAAGTCAAGAGTAGGAGCAGACGAGGTTGTGGGTCTGGAACCTAGAGAAGAACTCGCGCCAAGTGCAGCTAGGGCAGCGACTGAGGTGTTGCGTGAGGTTGAAGATGAGCAGAAGCGTCGTTGGACACTTCTGTCCCTCCGCGGGCTGAAGAAATTGCTAACTTATCGAGGGCGGAATAGTCTTTTCAAAATGTTTCCAAACCCGCCAACGTTGCTTGGAAATGGCTACGTGGCGATCTCTGATTGGTTGAAAGGTACATTTTCTTACAAAATTCATAACTAATCACTGGTAGCTCGGATTAAAACAAGTCATGCGAGCAGGGCAGTAAGCATCAGAAATTCTGTAGGAAAGTGGTTGGGTGGAATCTCTACTGACCTGCAACCATTGGAGGTGGAAGAGGCAGAGTTAGCGGGGATCACCGTTGCAATGGAAGTCGCGGATATGAATGACATAAAAGAGGCCATCATTGAGTCTGACTCTAAGGTTGTAGTGAATGTGGCGAACGGTATTGTTCAGGATTTTCCCAAACATGCCAAGTCTATCACGCAGATTCATCGTTTGAATAGAGCAGGCTGGCAGGTGAGATACATTCCTAGGGAAGCCAATGTGGTGGTGGATACACTTGCTAAACTCCATCGCAACCGAGTTGGGCAAGAATGGTATGCCATCCCCCCTATTGAAATCCAACCCCATTTAGCTAGGGATATTTGTAAGGGTAGTACTACTACCTTGTTTCCAGTTAATGCATTGATTAGTGAATGTAATTTTAGTTTTAATGAAGCTCGCAAGAGGAGGGAGGGATGAATAAGATAGCCTCCAGACTTTCTTAAAAAAGCAAGTCATATATGAAAATTGATCCTCAGAACGAGAGGAACACAAAGAAATTATGTTTGAAGCCTAATTCTGCTTGAAACTAAAAAAATATAGGTTTTTACATCTTTTGATGCATTAATTGATAGAAAAACCCTAGAATGATATAAAAATGAACATGATGAATCTTTTATATGTTTTTTATCAATCTTAACATGTTAAGAGTAAAGGGAATGGTAAAATCATAAAAGGATGATTAGTATGTTGGTTTTAGGGTTTTATGATCATGAACATGGTCTAATGGACTAAAAACCCTGATTTGAGTAAATATGAGTTTTAGTGGTCATAACACGATATTACAAGAATACAATTGTAATATAATGATTCTTGAACATAGTTTGGATTAGAGAATCCTTCATGAAGATAATTAAGATGTTTAGGATTTTGTAAGAAACCTTAAAAACCCTAATTTAGGGTCAAAGAGGATAAGATCATATTTAATTTGAAAAATGTTGTTATATGATGGTTCTAATCTATTTCGAGCATTAAAGTTCTTAACTATGGATAAAATCTCTAATTGTAGTGATTAGGATTTTCTCATGAATTAAAGGTGGAATTAATGGTAAATCGAGTTCATATGCTAATTTGACCATAATGAACTTTGAATTGATGATAAATGCGTATAATGATCTTGTCATGGATAAAAAGGGTAAAAATAGTAGCTTTAATGAAAAAGAAGCTTAATGAAATTAATTGATGATTAATGTGCCTTTAATATGGAAATAGGGTTATATGTTGTTACGATAACCTTAATGTTGAAGAATAGATGAGATAATTAGGGTTTATGAGTAATATTATAAAATTAGGCTTTAAGATAATAAAAGATGAAGTGAAACCCTAATTTCTAAGGAAACCCTAAAAATTGGAATAGAAATCCTAAGGAATAAGATGATATTGGATAAATATTGATAAAAAGAAATCGGTATATTTATTTCAGGATTTTGTGCATAATTGATTGGTTGATTGGGATTTCTCTATTCTGGATAATTATATATCAAATCTGCAATCAAAGGTATGTGGTTACGCTTATGAATAATCACTTTAGTTTCACGGCGATTTCCACCTGTTTTATCGGTTGCTTGAAAATAACTGTTGGATGCTTTTATTTCATGCAACTATAGAGTGACTATGAATATAACTATGAATATAAATGTATAGCTGGCTAGATCCGGGTCTACCTCTATGACTTGTAAAGGCTAAAAAGGGGTAACCTATAGTAAGGTCTAGGTTATCGTGGGATAGAAATTGGGCTACAAAGTGTAGTGCCATGAGACCCATTAGCCTACCATGAGTTAAGGAGTGGGCTACTTATGAGTAGTGCCATGTAACTCAACCCTAGAAACTGGTTCACCTATAGGTGGGACCATGAGGGGTTTAATGGGGATCTACCATAAGGAAGGTAGTATCCAGGTCCACTGCAGGGATAGCACAGAGGATAGGGTAGTCATGGATCGCAGAGTTATATTTAAAACGTAATCTTGGTTGTCAAATGATTAATTGAATGATTACGTTGTTATCATAGTTTCACGTTTATTGTTCACCCCCCCCACATACTAGCTTCGGCTGATCGACATTTTTTTTGTTGGCGTTTTAGGTACAAAACAAAAGGACAAACAATAAATCATCATATTGTGAAATACATGAAGTAAATACAAGGAGGATTTGTTAGAATAATATCCATAAGTGGATAGAAGTTTAGAGATACAAGTTTTCAAAAAGGTATGCAAAAGTTTATTTTCTTACCATTTTCCCATTTAGTATGTTAAAATTTGATAATTATTCTTGGTTAATTTCCGAACCTTTGATCTGGAAGTTATGGGTGCGGCTTTGACCTCTCGATTTCCCTTAATTGGGGGTTATCGGGAGGTGGGGTCGTAACATGTACTTGCATGCACTCCATATTTATCTTTCCATGCAAAATAAAAAATTGAGGAGAATGAAAGTGATAAGGGTCGGCCCCCTTTGGCTATCTTCTAGGACAAGCCACTTCCACTTACATTATTATATTCACAAATTCAATGCAACCTTTTCCAAAGGAAAGTTGCAAGCCAATAACCATTTCCTTATTGAGGTGTTTACCTCGTTTTTGAAGATTCAAAGAGTTAAAAACACGATATGGGGGTCTCCTCTTTGGATCCTTGGCCGATAGAGACTCCCATTTAATCACTACAACCCGATACACTTAATACAAGCTCAAATTAGGGTTTCCATTCAACCCCTTTCTTGGTCTTTTCATCACCAACAATACCATCACTAATAATTGATTCAAAAATTGTGTCTCATTAATGCTCTCTCCTATAAATGATATATAGAGGAAGTAGGGACACACTAGAGGTGGTAATTTGCATATCAATCCTACATTTTGGGTAAATTACAATTCGACCAAAATTGGTGCACAAGGTACTAGCATTATTCAAACATGTTTAAACTTGGAATTTAGGCTTTGCAAAAGCCAGCACTTAGCATCACTCTGTCTTTTATGATGCTAAAACATATAGGGAACGTTCAACATGTTACATATTGCAATATAACCCCTCAACTGGGGTAAATTGTACTTTGGTCCAATATAAAGGAACATTTCTCAAGCAGCATTCAATCAGGACCAAACATGGAACATAAGTGTGTCACATGATAAAAAAACACCTTAGAGGATTATATTAAAGTTCTAAGAAACCTACTTAGCCAAAACAAATAGGGTTAACTCATAACCCAGGTCAGGGTCATTACAACCAGGAGGATCCAGTGGCTCTAGTAAATTCTTTGAGGTAAATATTGTCTTAATTCATCAGTAATACATGGAAACTTTGAAAACACTTAGTAAATAGATCCAATAGCCACTAATTACCCGAAAAACACCCAAAGACTCAAAAAGGTACTCTCTTTATTGTGAAACCCATATTTTAGACTTTTGAGACACCGATGTCGTGATATTTAAATTAGATGAGAATGTTTCATTTAGATAGTATAACTAGTAATTAATGATTATTAAATCTAAGAAAAATACTAATGAACCATAATGTCATTAGGAATAGAAATATGTACTTTGATCATATTTTGATGTCAATTTATTAGGCATTTCCTCATTTATTATAATTAGATGCTTTAAACCTAATAATAATTCCAGAAGATATTATAGGGATCATAAAAATATAAAACTTGGGCTAGACCCTTAAAATGACTTACTGATCGGCAAAAAAATTCCAGAGACACATTTTAGATAAGTAACACCTATTTTTGACCTAAATCCTAAAATGGAGCAAAATACCATTAATAATGGTGAACCTTGTATTAATGAGGAATATTTGTTATTGATCAGGTGATGACCAGATATCTAGATGATCAAGAATTATTAGAAATCTCTGAACTTAGGTACGTGGGTTTATTTAATTATATGACTATGGTTTTCTTTCTTGCAATCATGATATGTATGTATGCTCTCTTTTATTTGCAAATATTGAATGTAGTATTGCTATGCATTACTCGTTGTTTTGTCACTTGAAAACATAAATAATGAGAAGATGTTTTGTAGTTATTTAAGGTGTTCATTATCCCCCTTATGAGGGAATGGATTAATGTTGACTAGTACACTTCCCTAGAGCACACGGTGTATGGGCAGTTTCCTTAGAGTACTCGGTACACAGGGATATGCCCAATATATATGTTTTGGTACTAGTCCACCTTAGTAATGCAATCCATTTAGAAAAATGAGTAAAAATTGGCATATTTCTCTTAATGAAGAAATGTTTTCTATGATTTTCTTCCTTTCTTTCTGCAAGTCTATTCAAATTATGAAAACCATAAATATTTGTATCTTTCTACCCATGTACACAACACATTGTGTTGATTCATTGCTTCACGTATGTTTTAGGTTCAGAGCTAGCGTGGGATAAAAGACGTGAAGTGAGCAGTGTTCAGGTTGTACCTATTGTGTAGATCCTAGTTTAGCATACATGTTCTTAGACTATAGAATTTTCATTCAATATGTAATTGTAAATCATGTTGTAATAACTCACTTGGTAATATATACATGTTGAATGTTGAGAATGTTATGGTGTATGAAATATAGTTGTATATTCATGTATGCGTATGTCGCTTCCGCATCGTTCTCTGAAATAATTGCCTAACATTTTCGGATTTGTCCTCTCGGGCCTTCTGAGTATCAAGACGGAAAAACCTGGGGACGTCACACTAGGGTTAGGGTTGCATGTATAGCCGATTTGGGTTTTATAGTTACATTCAATCACCAATCCCTAACTACACCATATACCACTTTCTTGGAGCATATTAGGGTTAAGGAGCATGATTACAATTGATTACACAATCATCCAAGCAACACTATATATGATTCACTACTTTCTTACTCTTACACATGTATTATTAAGTGTTCATATACATCTCTCAACCACTCATGAAACTAGTGTCTCGACTACCTCATGTAAGGTGTCTCGACTGCAACAGACCTAGGTGTCTCAATTGCAACCAACCATGTGTCTCAACCTCCAACCAAACTAGATCACGACCATGACACAACACCTACATGGCATCACGACCCACACCAAAACAAAGCATCTCGACCAGAAGCAAAATGTGGCATCACAACCAAAAGCAAAAGATGGTGTCGAGACCAGAAGCAAACATGGTGTTGTGACCGCAAAACCCACTTGTCTCAACCACCCAACAACTAGGTCATGATACAAGGCCCAAGGTGACAAGTCATGAATGAGACCAAGAAAACATCACGTCCATCAACCCATGAACAAGGTGACTCAGCTGAGACAAAAATAGGCCATCACGACTGAAACAAAACCAACTATCTCGGCCAAACACCGAAAAAGGAACCAAAGTGTCTCAGCCAAGACCAGCTATGGAAAAATAACATCATCAAGATCAAGGAAAAACTAAGATCAAAATAGAAAATAACCTCAAGTAACAACCACTATCCTCAAGGTGCAAAAGCATTATACAAAACAGCCACCAAAAACCCTAAAAGGAAATGAGTCATAATACCACCATGAAGGAACTTTGTGCAAGAGAGAGAAACCCACGTTCAACTCATCTAAATAGAATATAAACTCTAAGATACATCAAGGTATATGAGCATCATGCATGTGATCAAAACCAAGATCCAGAGGTAGGAGAAAACCATCCAACTCAACATCATTACAAAAATGGGTACCATGTAATTAGGGTTTCCGATATTAAGCAACCAAGCATTATAACCATCATAATTCAAGACCTAGAACATGGTATCATATACTAGAATCATAGGATCTTGATTTAGAGTGAGAAATAGAAACATGCAAGCAAAGAAAAGTGCAATAATAGAAAGGGTAGAGGGTTATATCACCCACCTTAAGGAAGATCACTACAAGGATTACAAGATCCAATCACATAATCACTAAGGGAGGGAAAATATCCACCAAAAGATCCATTTTCAGCCACAAGATCACCTTAAAGAGAAGAAGATGCCAAGGTAAAAATTTTCCCAAGAAAAGAGGGTAAAAGAACCCTAGACCGAACCAAGGAAAGAAGGGGGAAAAGAACTCCCTCTCACTTGGGTAACACCTTAACAAAACATGGCCTATTACCCTTTTGATAAGGAGATTACTCTCAAGAACAACCACCATGGATAATATGTAGTCTAAGGCCGAGAAAAGAGAAGAAGATGGGGTTGAAGATCTAAGGAGAAAGCCATAAAAGAAGGGCATACACTTACCAAGGTTAAAGATGAGCAAGAATCGTCACATGCAAGGGATCCAATGACCAAAGCTCCAAGGAAGAAATCCTTCTTGCTCCTCATGGCTAAAAGGACGAGCAAGAGAGGGTGAGGAAGAAAGACAACCAAATGGTTCCCTTGCATGGATAGAAAATGGTTTATACAACAAAGGAGGAGGGAAGTAAGGTAATGAGTGATGTGTCAACACCTAAAGGCACCAAAGGGACAATTGTCCACCCAAGAAACCAACATGCCACCAGTTAAACCTTGAATGCATGAGATGGTGATATAACCTAGGTGGATTCTCAACCACTTGGGTGACCACCAGCTTGGTTTTGGTCGAGACACTCCAAGGAGGTTGAAACAACACCAAAGCACATGTCTCGGTCGAGACGAAAAGGATCACCACCACCCAAGGTCGAAGCACAAAACACAAGGACAACTGTCTCGGCCCAAGACCAACACGGTCAAGAAAAAAACACACACAAGGAAGGTGTCTTGGTCAAGACACACCCAAAACCACCACTAGGTTGAGGCACACCCAACCAACCACACATGGTTGAGTCACTCAAAACCCTAGAAACCCTAATCACCTCTAGGGGAGTCATCACTCATCAAAGGCTCAAACAAGGCACCCCAAAGCATCACATTCTCTCGCATGAAGCCAAGAACGAGAAGGAACACTCTAGAGGTGACAAATTTCAAGATAACCCTCACAAATGGGTAAATTGTGATTTTGATCCAAAAAAGCACATAAAGCACAAACATCATCAAAATAAGCTCAAACGGGAGACTTAAGCTCTCCACAAGCTCGAAGAATATTGTAAAGGATTAAAGAAATGTTCTAAGAACATCATAAAGCCCAAGAAAATAGGGTTAGCCCAAAACATAGGTCATGTGTCTTTACAATGAGATTTGTCATATGGATGTTAAAACCACATTCCTTAACACAAAGACTCATGATGATGTGTTTAGGGACAACCTGAAGGTATTATAAATCCAAAGAATGAAGATAAAGTCTTAAGCTACAAAATTCAATCTATAGATTGAAGCAAGCATCTCAGAGCTAGAATCTTTGATTTCACAAAACAGTCAAAGAGTTTGACTTTATTCAAAATGAATATGAAACTTGTATTTACAAAAGGTTAGTGTAATGGTGACTATTACAAATATTGATGGGGAATGACAACCTTATCCTACAAATGTTAAAAATCATGATGGAAAGTACGCTAGCCATGTAGGATTTAGGTGAAGCATCCAATATCTTAGGAATTAAGGTCTATAGAGATAGATCTAGAATGCTTCTTGACATACGTAAGAGAACATATATTGGTAAGGTATTGAAAGGGTTCAGAATTTAAGGCTTAATGAGAGAAAATTTGTCCATAAAAAATAGTCTCTCAAGAGTGAATGTCCCAGTTCTTGTGGAAGAATGGGAAACTATGAGTAAAATTCCGTATGTTTTCACTATTGGATATACCATGTATCCAATGTTATGTACCCATCCTATTGTCTCATTTGTACTGGAAATGACGAGCGAATATCAATTAGATTCTAGTGAAGGTCTATAAATTGTAATAAAGAATATCCTTATGTACTTGAGTAGCACTAAGGATCAGTTCCTTGTTTATAGTAATAAGGAAGATTTGGGTTGAAAGGGTTACTCCAATGCAAGCTTTCAAACTAGAAAACAAGATCGATCACGACCCAAATTTGTGTTTGACCTTAAAACTAATATATAAGATGGAAAAGTTCCAAGAAATAGACAATTATTGATTTTTCAATAGTATCTGAGTACCTTGATGTTTCAAACACAACAAAGGATACTATATGGATCAAGAAGTTCATTTAGATGAGCTTGTGGAAGGTTCCAACCATTGATGATATTGTAGAAAACTATGAAAATGATGGAGATTTTAGGTAAGATAGGAAACTTGGATAAAATACCATGACATTTCCATCTCATATGAGAAATCATACTACAAGGAGATGTGAAAACTTGCAAAGTACCTACTAGAAGAAAATGCTGCTAATCCGCTACAAAAACACTTCCATAGAAGAAACATGATGGACATGTTAAGATCACTCATTATAAGATTTGTAGGTGATTAGGTCTGAATTCAAGTGGGAGTTTGTTGGTATTTATGCCTAGAGATCCAATCATATGATAATTGGAATGGGGCATCATATACTTGATTTGATAATAGTAAAGGTAATTCTATCTATCGTGCTTGTATTAGTCATGAGATGATGATGCCGACGTGATAAATGTATAAAGAATGATGTTACTCAATGACATATGTCTTTAGGTTTAGGACCTGAATAATGAGATCATATGTATTATAAGAGTACATGCATTCTTGTTATGTCCCTAGTCAGATATTACTATGGAAGAAAAATAGATAAAAGTAATACATAAAACTGAAATGTGTGTTGACTGATGATAGAGTCTCATTAGTCATGATATCAAATATCAAGTAAAACACATAGGTACTTGATTTAGAATAGTGTACTGGACATGCCCACCTTGAAGATACATGGAAACCAGGGACTGACAATCACAATCATATCTCAAAGTGATAGTAATGATAGTAGTTCTTAGACTTGAAGTCACTACACTCATCACATGTTGGTCAATGAACTTTAACACCATACAACATGATCGTGAATAATGGTTACAATAAAGGTGGTGCTCGAGTATATTGTGACACATGGAGAATTACTATGAGTGATGTAGATGGGGTCTGTCCATCCTATAGGAGTTCATATGTTAGCCAATTGATAAGTGAGATTGAGGAATGTATGACCATACCTGTGTGACTCTGTATGTGAAATATGAGCTCATATGCACCTCATACAGTCTACTCCTGTTCAAGGAACATGGATTCAATATTAAGAGGATGACAATTCCATGCCTCAACTTCAATCTAGATATCAAAGACAAAGGAACTATACAATCACTATAACACTTATCATGGATTGTAGGTTGAAGTCGTTATACAACTTCCCGTTACTTGGGAGTATTTCTATATACCACTCATTGTTTCTTATGTCATAATATAGTTATAAACATTCACTATCAACATAATTTGGTACCTATAGGGTCAGACACATAGGATTCACTTGGAATAGGAGTTTACTCATGAATAAGGTCTTACTTGATTACTAAAGCATTTAGTGAATCAACTTAAACAACATTGAATGATAGTTGGATGATTAGAGTATCTAGTCTTCCGACTAGGGATACAAGTCAACCATCTAGAGTGTCCATTTGACCGAATAAAAATTCCAATCGATGGAATACACGATCAGTAATACTAGATCAACGATTGATGTTATTGTGCATTGATCGTTGCATTAAAAGCCAATATATTTTCAAAGAGTAAACATTCCAATCAACTGACCAGATCTTCTAGTCGACCAACTTGGGTTCCAATCAACCTACTAGGAGCCCAATCCATCCACCCCTATATAAAGAAGGGGGTGGGAAAGGCTTTTTGGAGACGTCACCTAATCTTAACTTTATGGTAACATGAGAGCCAGAGGTGTCTTACCTTAGTACCAGAGAGAGATAGAAAAAGGGGAGAAAAGTTGATGGTAGCACATTTAAAAAATGAGGGACAACTCCTTCCTGTCAGTTCTAGTAGAACAAAAAGAGTTTCTATTGGTCCACATAGAATATCTAGAGGTGTGGAGGCCATTTTCATCTCACTAGGAGAACGTCGTAAACTGCCATTTGTGGTTCTACACCAGGATGTCGCCATCACCAATCATTGGTCTGCTTCTTGAAGAAGAAGCACGACCCTTGTGTGAATTTTCACTGTAATTGTTCCAGGACCAGGTATATGCCTCACAACCTTCTTTCCTAGATACATCATTGTTGATGCAATCTACTGGTTTGGAACAGGGACATATTTTCAATTTCCTCTACCTTATCTGCCATCCTTATTTCCCTATAGTTATATGCAATTCTTCCTTCCTCTCCTAGGGTACAATAACTACCCAGGGGGTCACCATTTATATGCCTACATTGATATGTACTTATTCTTTTGGCTCAGTTCAACGAACCACCTCTTATTTCTTATCTTTTGGATAGTGTACATAATTATTCCCACAATTGCACCAAGAGTAGGTTTGAAAAGAAGGTTCTTGTCAACTTAATTATTTTATCACAATAGTCTTATCAATTTTGTAGTATGTAGGTGCCAAAATTCAAGTTCACCTCCTTAGGTGAATCATGTATCATAAGGAAATGTCTAGGGGTATAGTCCTATCCTTGGGAGGTTTTATTTTAGGATTTATCAAACTCAAAGATCTTCGGTTCCTTTTTGGGACTTGAGGTGGTATATATTTATCTCCACCTACTATTAGGGTTTTCATGTACCTATGTACCACCTTACATAATTTGGTTTATTTTTATGATCCTTATCTTTGGTTAGGGTTCAATGATATCATACACATTGTTGTTTTTTCTCTTTCTCTAACTCTTATTACAAAAGTTCATATATGGGTACTTTCCTTTATTGTTGATGTATATTCTATTTTTAAGGATGCATTTATTATTATTAGGCTTTATTTTTATCTTCCTAAAGTAATATTCATACACCAAATTTTTTATAGTTGATAATACGTTCCTAGAAGTTTCTAGGGTTCTTTATTATAGGAGAAGCAGAAAACATGTTTTCCATATTTTATCTTCAAAACTAACTTTAGCATTTTCCTTAGTTGGCGGTGGACACCTTAATCCTAATTTTTTTCATACCTTATCATATGTGAGGAGAGATGTGCATTTATATTTTTAAATGGGGTGCGATTATGGTTGAAGAGAATATATATGAAAGGGAGATGAAGATTAAATGAGAATACCTAGAAGTATGTTACTTTAGGTAAATCATTAATCTTTCGACAGATAGGGTATCCCATTTGGAAGGGGAAGTATTCATACACCAAATTGGATGAGGAGAAACGATTTAAATCCCTAGAGTTGGCTTCTTAGTGATAAAGAAAATTCACATTGATTTGGAAGTGAGAACCCCAACCCATTACGATTTTGGTAAGTCCCTTGGTAATGTGAGTAACACCCAAATTGTGAAAACTTGACTTTTCTTTGTCCTACATTGTACTCTTTCTCTCTACTAAGGTGGTTTCTTACTGAAATTAATATCATTTCTATTATTTAAATGTGGCAATGCCCCAATTTAGTCATTTCACTGGTCAATTTTACTACATGTACATTAATTGACAAAATTAAAGTATATATCAATTATGAATATGTATCCATATTATATGATGAATTGAACCTCATACTTGTGATTTACCTTGCCATTGTTGTATTGTGTGGTGTGAATATTTCAATTTTGAAGCTAATGACACAAAAATCACTTTGATTGGACTTTGGAATCAGAAGTTATGATATGTTGAAGGTGTGTCATTTTTTCTTGGACAAATTGGGATTTAATCCCTTTTCGGGCTGGCTTGGTGCCTTGCCTAGGCCCAATAGGTCACACGCGGTGTACCTACATTGAGTATCCTCCTATCTCACCCTTTTGCAATCCATTTCCTTTTCTTGTCTAGCTCGTACCATTGGATTCCTGATCCTTATATAATGATCTCGATCCAACAAATGGATACCATTATCCTACTAATCCATGTGATTTACGTTGACCCCTATTTTATTGCATGTGGATGATATTTCTACTTTGAATCTAACAACAAAAATATCAGAATTTGGAATCAAAAGTTATGATATGTTGAAGGTGTGACATTTTTTCTTGGATAAATTGGAATTTAACCCCTTTTTGGGCCGACCTGACACCTTTCCCCGGCCAAACAGGGCACATGTGGTCCACCTTCCTTGAGTATCCTCCCCTCTCACCCTTGTACTGCCCATCACCGTTTCTCAGGTAGTTGGTGTCTTTGGATGCTCGACCCTAAGATAACAATCTTAATCTAATGACTAGAGACCATTCTCCTACCTCCATACAAGGGCCAATGGAGGTGGTGATGTTTCCACCTATCACCTCCTCATCTTCACTAATACACAATGTTCTCAACACCCTAGAAAAAAAATGAGATCCCCATTCTTTTTCCCTCACTTTTATCTTCCTTTCCCTATCATTCAGACATAGCAGTGCCACCCTACCTCATTCTTATTGTCCAACCTACAACCATAGTTGCAACCGTGGAATCTCGACACAAGATCTTCTTCACACCCCCTCATCTTGACTTGAGGCTAGATATGATGTCATAGGCTCCGTTACACACTAGGAAGTCTATCTATAGCTTATATCAAGGACCATCACACCCTCTTTATTGCCACTCTGATGAGCATCATGTATGTTCCTTGTGTCCAGCTGCCTGCAACGCCTGTTGCAATTGGTGTTGTGTAGTAGATTGTGAGTGCACCCCAATTCTTTGCGCAAAGGGGGACAACATCTAGTAGAGGTTGCCAACATATCCTCTTCGTAAAAGGTTGATTGGATATGTAGTCGAGCGACATGGAAAAACATTAAGGTGTTGTGAAATAGGCCACCCGATCCACATCGGAGCGCTCTGGATGCATGTGACATCAAGGTGATGATCCCACATTCAATTTTCCCAAACTTTCAATGTAAATCTTAATAAATGCATATATACCAACTAACTCATCCAAAATATATGAAATTATATATAAGTTTGATCATCTAAAAAATAAATACAACTTGGACATAGTTTGAGACCCTAAAACATCCTCCTTTTTCCTTATTTTGATAAAAATGTGATCTTTTACTACACCACTTTTTAATGCATGATTATAATGAAACTTAAATATTTTATGTACTTCTACCCTCCTAAGAATTGTACTTCTACCCTCCTAAGCATCAAATAAGTGACTGTTATGCTCTTGTGACCCTAATGAAGGTTCTAATAACCCCATTTCTCATGAATGACTCTTTTTGTACATATATGACTTGATTGGACTCTAATGATGTAGTTTTCCCTTTTGGTGCTAATATTTCTACCTAAGGACACCAAATGCTTGATCAACCATTAAATCAGTAGCTTTATAAGTTGAAGCACTAGGGAAACCCTAATAATCTTTCTTGTACTCTTGATGACCTAGTATGCATATTTGTAACTCCTTTATGTTGATGCTTGTTATTCTTTGATTAAATGATGTGTTTGACCTAGATTATGCACCAAACTACCTTAGATCCCTGAAATAAGTATCTATATGATGATTTGAGACCATAGTCTATGATTAACACCATGTTTGGATATGGTAGTGGTGATGACCCTTAGCCCACTAGTGTTGACCTAGAGCAACACATGGCTTGCTTGCTTTACTTGTGCCCTATCCCATGTGAATCTTGTTATTATGACCTCCCCTCTCTAAAATGAGTTGACACTATTAATATTGTTTTCCCTTGGTGTGAATGTCCACCTAAGTCACATGTTGAACCTTATTGTCATATGAACTATGTTGATGTTGAATGTATGCTGAAATGTAGATACCCAATGTTACTTGTTTGATGTATAGACTCTAGGGGACACCCACCTATCTATGGATAATCTTCTTATGTCACTAAGTTTCTAACATATACCATATTTAATGATTGATCCTCATGTCTTGATGAATCTTGACCATGTTTACCATATTTACAAGTCCTTTGACCTTGAAATGTACCAATGTGACATAAAATCTTGTAATAATCACATAAAATAGATGGAACCTTGGAATGACATGAAACTTGAAGTACACCTTCATGATGACCTATAAATCACTAAAAGACCACCAAACATGTAATTAACCAACTTGAAACCTAATTTGTTCAAAACCCCAAAAATGAAACTAATTAGAAATAATAATGGAGATTTGAGGCATATATACAATCTTCTTCTTTATCATGTTTGTATTATGATCTAGATGGTCAAGGATTGGTATGAAATCTCTAAATCAGGTGCAAGCTTTAATAATTATATGACTATGGCTTTCTTTCTTATAATGTGATACATACATATGCTTGTCTATGTTCTCAAATATTGCTTTATAATATTCTAGTATTGTACTTGATGTATGTCTAGTTGTCATTGGTTAATAACTTTCAAACATAGTATAGAAACTCCATTATACAAACATTTTGCACTTGAGTGTATTTTCGGCGTATTGACACAAGGTTGGACATCCTACTTGGGTTGTCAAGATAGGCTCGAGCTTATCGATAAAAGTGTTAGCTCTTGGTGATGGCATTGAGGTCCCTCATGTAGAAAACTAATCTTGAGAACCCTTATAGACTCCTCCAGTGGGAACTTAGTCAAAAGGGTCTTATTATGTATGATGTTATGGTATAACTGGAGTAAAATGATCTAAAACATGGGCTCTCATTTTGCTAAATATTTAATTTTTTTATTCTTGTTCTTCTAATTCTACAACTCTTTTCAAATTATGCAAAGCTTATATATATATGTATCTTTCTACCCTGTATTTAACACCTCACGTGTTGGCATACATTGTTTGACTTATTTTATAGGTTTAGAGATGGATGCAGAGTTGATGACATGGTGAGCTATGTTAGGTGTACTTGGTGTAAGATCCCTAGTGTATATGAACATATTTGGAGAATTTGACTCTTCAATATGTAATTGAAATCTTGTAATAAGACAATTTTTCTTAATAATACTTATTGAATGTAGATATTATCATTTTTAATTTTATATTCTTATGTGTTCATGTATGTAAGCTTTTACGCTTCCACATTTGGGCTTTGATAATACCATGCTAGGGAAAGATGCCAACATATTATCACCATTAACTTTTCTCTAATTTGGACTTAGGATTTGGGTAACAAACGGTTTTGTGACCCCAATCATATGACTCTTGTGATTGTTAGGTAATAGCTCCTTAGAATAGTGTGTGAAGATGCGATGTGGGCTTAATATGAATAAGCATAATTAAGAACGATGCCTAAAGATGTGAATTATGCAAGACATAATTTATGTGTTGCATGTATGCATATGCCCTGGATGTTTATTTAATTGCTTGTTTAAAAATATATTTTTCCATTTTTATATGCTAATCCTACTTTCTAATTCATATTGGTTTGTATGCCCAAATAGCCAGTCATATGATGATTGTAATGGGCCACTAGATACCTGATTTGATATTGATAAGGTAATTATGTCTATTAAGTTTGTCTCAATCATGAGATGATGACACATACATAGTAGATGTCTAAAGAATGATGTTACTCAATGACATATGTCTTGAGGTTGATGACCTGAACACGAGATCATATGTATGATAAGATGACATACATTCTTCTTATGTCCCTAGTCAGATATTATTGTGGCAGCAAAATAGACAACAATAATACATAAGATTAGAGTGTGTGTTGGTTGATGATAGAATCTCATCACTCATGATATGCCATATCAAACCAAACACATAGGTACATGTTAGAGAACAATGTATCAGACAGACCCACCTTGAGAGTGATACATGGATTGTTACAACCCCACCACCCGATAACCCCCAATTAAGGGAGACCGAGAGGTCGAAGCCGCACCCATAACTTCCGGATCAAAGGTTCAGCAATTAACCAAGAATAATTATCAAATTTTAACAAACTAAATAGGAAAACTGTAAGAGAATAAACTTTCACATACCTTTTTGAAAACTTGGATCTCTAAACTTCTATCCACTTATTGATTCTACTCTAACTAATCCTCCTTGTATTTTACTTCATGCACTTCACAATATGGCGATTTACTATTTATCCTTTTGGCTTGTCCCTAAAATGCCGACAAACAAAACGTCAGTCAGCCGAAGCTGGTATGTGGGGGAAACAATAATCATATAAATATGTTAACATCGTAATCATTCAATTAATCATTTAACAACCAATATTATGTTTTAAATATAACTCTGCGATCCAAGAGTACCTTATCCTCTGTGTTGTCCCCATTAAACCCCTCATGATCCACCTATCAAGTGAACCGGTTTCTAGGGTTGAGTCACATGGAACTACCCATAGGTAAACCACTCCTTAACTCATGGTATGCTAAAGCGTCTCATTGCACTACACGTAGGTAGCCCAGTTTCTAACTCTCGATAACCTAGACCTTGCTCTAGGATTACCCCTTTTTTAACCTTTTCAAAGCAACAGCGGTGGACCCAGATCTAGCCAGTTTTATATGTACATATGGTGATAATCATAGTCACTTTATAGTTGCACGAAATAAATAGACATCCAACAATTATTTTTCAAGCAACTGATAAAACATTCGGGAATCACTGTGAAACTAGAATGATTATTCATAAGCGTAACCACATACCTGATCCAGAGCAATTTGATGTCCAAGCATGTTGGAAAGTGCTATCCGAGTTGATGGAGCCGCCCTTGTGTTGGTTGTCGTGATCGGGAGCTGGGTGTATATGGGACATTTGGGTCTACACTGAAATGGGGAAAGATTATGAGGCCATATAGTTGAGCCTTGACGAGGACGTCAAGAGTCTAAGTGGGGGAGATTGTAACATCCTAGGATTTGAGGCCTAAGATAACATGATCTTAAAAGGAATGATTGGACTACCCATATCACCAAGGTGCACCTCCTTTTCAGGGAGCCCATCTCTAAAGAACTCCATAGTTAAGCGTGCTTAACTTGGAGTAGTACTAGGATGGGTGACCAGTCGGGAAGTTGACCCCGGCTTGCGCATGAGTGAGGAAAATGTGCGTAGTTAAGGCTAGTGGTGGTTTGTAGGGCCAGTTGTAAATCCTAAAACACTACTAGAGCCTCGGGAAGTAGGCCCGGTCATTACAAACGGTAGAAGAGCCAATTCCCCTCTAGTAGGTGGGGCCCACATGGGCCTGGCATGCTGCAGTCCACGCATGTTGGAAAGGGCTATCTGAGTTGATGGAGCCGCCCATGCACTGGTAGTGTCCAGGCATGTTGGAAAGGGCTATCCGAGTTGATGGAGCCGCCCTTGTGTTGGTAGCCATGATCGGGAGCTGGGTGTAAATGGGACATTTGGGTCTACACTAAAATGGGGAAAGATTATGAGGCCATATAGTTGAGCCTTGATGAGGACGTGAAGAGTCTAAGTGGGGGAGATTGTAACATACTAGGATTTGAGGCCTGAGATAACATGATCTTAAAAGGAATGATTGGACTACCCATATCACCAAGGTGCACCTCTTTTACAGGGAGCCCATCTCTAAAGAACTCCATAGTTAAGCGTACTTGACTTGGAGTAGTACTAGGATGGGTGAAAAGTCAGGTAGTTGACCCCGACTTGCTCGTGAGTAAGGACAATGTGCGCAGTTAAGGCTAGTGGTGGTCTGTGGGGCCAGTCGTCATTCCTGAAACTCTACTAAATCCTCGGGCAGTAGGCCCGGTCGTTACATGGATACCATGGAATGGTAGTCATAATCAACTCTCATAGTGATAGTGATGATTGTGGTTCTTCGACCTGAAGTCAATACACTCATCACATGTCGTTGGATGTACTTTGACATCATCCAATGTGACCTTGTATAAGGGTTGCCATAAAAGTGATACTCAGGTGTATTGTGACACATGGGGATAGAGTGTGAATGATGTAGATGGAATTTGTCCCTCCTACAAGACAATTGATATCTAGGCCACTTGATAAGAAATACTAAGAAATGTACGACCATGCTCATGAGAATTAATATATGATATGTGAGCTGACATACATCTTAGATACTCTACTCTAGTTTTTAGGAAAATGGATTGAATATTGAGAGGATGATGCTTCCATGCCTCGATTTCAATCCGGATATAAGAGACAAAGGAACTATACAATCACAGTAACACTGATCACAGATTGTAGGTTGAAGTTGTTCTCCAACTTTTTAAATTACTTGGGTTGAAATGATGTGTTTCTAGATACCGCTCATTTCTTGTGATGCCATAAGTTAGTTATGGACATACACTATCAATGTGATTTGGGACCTATAGGGTCACACACATAGTATTTCACTTGAAATAGGAGTATATTCATGAGTTATGTTTAACTTGATTACAAAAAGTATTTAGGTATTTAATCTAAGCAACACTAGTTCAAAATTGACTGACTTGGACTCTAAACTAATCGATTCAAGTGTTGAACCAATCGACTGGAGTTTCAGGTCAATCAGAAACAACATTGACTGAATAGTGTAAGTTGGACAAGTTGAACGACCATTTCACATATGAAACGACCTTTTTAAGAGTGAAACGACTGGTTCATCTTTTGGGTTATCATTTCAATGATAAAGTTGATTGGATCAAGGATTGATGTTGATGTCATGATTGTGAATTAATTGAATATTTAATGCCAATTTTATTCAAAAGAGAAAAACTACTGAGCTGACCAGTTGAAGGCTTGAGCCGACCAATTGGACAATGAACCGATCGGTTCACCATTCATAGTTTCTAGAAAATTCATTAACTCCATCTCCTCGACTCCCATAATGACTGGAAACCCTGACCATAGCCCTTCCTATAAGTAGAGGGGTACTAGGGGCTTCCTACATACAAAAATAAGCTCTTACAATTATTGTCCTCTCTAGTTGTGATAACCAATAAAGAGCTCGATCAAGTCCTACCCATAGAAGGGAGAGATAGCAAGGGAGAACAATTAAGAGAGTGAATCAACCCTAGCAGGTTGACATTCTAAGGGACAACTCCTTCCCGATGGCTCTGGTAGCGCAACATGGAGTTTAGGTGGTTCGTGTGGACTACTATAGATATGAAGAGGTTGTTGTCTGAATCTAGGAGAATGAGATCAAATAGTTGTCTATGGTGATCAACCAGGAGGCTGTTGTTGACGACTGCTCGAGTGATGCCTGAAGAAGAAGCATGCTGCAACTTGAAGAAAGGAATACTCTACTCCAATAGGAGTTGATGCTGGACTTCCTCCTAGATTAAGTATGACTCTTGATACCCTCTTTTCTAGATACATCATTGTTGACGTGATCTCACTAGTTAGGTAATCAAGCATTAAAACTTTTATTTCCACTAGCTTATCTGTCACTCCAATTTTCCAAGAATTCATGTAATAAATTTTAACATCCTCTAACTATGCTTGTCTATTAAATGGAATGAACCCACTCACCAAGGTAAAATAACTCATAGACATGATTACATTGTTTTTTCCAAGTGTGCAAAGATATGCAGTAGATGAGCAGATGTTTGTGGAACCTTGGTGATGGGTTAGTCATGTTCTGTTAGATAATAAGATCCGTACACACTCAGTCCTAGCTTGGGATAATACATATCATATGTTATGATTTGTTTCAAATGATGCTTCTCTTGTGATAGTTATTAAGCATTATGAACATGTTGTAAAAAAGAAAGATATGCTATGTGAAATTGTATAGTATATGATAAAAAATGTAGCAGGAAATACTATTTATATATGATCCTTTTCTTGAGATATGAGAATCTGAGTGTTTAAGTAAGCTTATATGTTAAATTAGTTTTATTTTTGTTGAGATAAATTGTGTTTGTTCTGGGTTAAGCCCACTCGAGATGTTTATGTTTTATGCTTATGCACCCCAAGAGTTTTGTTGATTTAATTGCAATTTGATTGATTCTGGTTTGATTTTAAGACATTGTTTGGGGTTTGTTACCTATTTAGCCCTGTATTTTGACTTAATTAGGCTTATCTGGGAGGTGGAAGATATCGAGATTTATGTTGTCTACTTTTCATGGTGAAGACCGAGGACAAGATTGAAAAGATGTGCCCAACACTTTTTGTTGCAAGGGGGGTGTTGTTTGCATGATCTCTTATAGAAGGTAGTCCAAGTTATTCAGTCTTTTCGGCTATTGGGTGCACCAATATACATCCATTTATTATTTTTCTAAAATTGGTGATTCCATTCATTCCATTAGTGTTGCTTGCACATGAACTTTTTAGTAACAAACCAAAGATCTAAACATTTCGATATCCCATCTCGCACAAAATACATCCCTATATTGTACTATATATTTCTACATATTAGTTCAATATTGTTGTACTATAATATTATTCTAGTATTATATGTACAAATGTATTTAAAATTATGTTTATACGTTGATACTTTGCATCAATATTGTATTTTTAACAATGTTGATCTCATTTTTCTATATGTAGTTGCTTTATGCCACGAGTGTGTTTCTCTTTTAAAGAAGATATTAATATTAATATATTAATTTTTATTTTTTCTTTCTTCTCTCCTTCGCTTTTTTGTCAAGATATTAATTTTTTATTATTTATTTTACCTTCTTCTCTCCAAAGAACAATTCTCATTTTTAATAGATACACATTTCGAAGGAAGGAAATAAAAAGAAGGGAAATAAAGGTAGGAAAGTAGAAAGAGATATAGAGATGTAAAAGAGGGAAATAAAAAGAGGAAGAAAATATAAAAGAAGGAAGTAAAAAGAATGAAACAATACTAATGTTTCAAGTAGGGGTGGGCATGGTCCAATCATGTCTGGTTGGACCCTAAAACCATAGACCAAACCATATATAGTAGTCTAAAAATTTTTCAATCCAAACTTGACTATGAAAAGAATCTAGACCGAACTTGATTGCCAAAATGTAGGCAAATTCAACTAAGTTTGGTCTAATCCCATGACTACCTAGTATTTACTAACTACACATTTAAATTCAAATCAATAATAATTTGATTTAACTTTTATATCAAGTTATTTGTGTTCTTCAATAACAATAATACTTTCATAATGTAATATAAATCTTATTATCCAAATATTAGATGGAATGTTTTATCTATTACATGCAATAATTAAACATAAAACCATTTTAAAATATTATATATATGTATAAATTGACAACAACATTTACTATATATATATATATATATATATATATATTTATTTATTTATATATATAGATATATATATATAGATATATATATATACACATATATATGTACATATATATGCATATATATATATGTATATATATACATAGATATATTTATACATATATATGTAGATATATACATATATATACATATATATATACATATATATGTATATATACATATATATACATATATATGTATATATATACATATATATACATATATATGTATATATATGTATATATATGCATATATATACATATATATACATATATATGTATATAAATACAGATATATATACATATATATGTGTATATATGTATATATATAGGGCCCATATTTATTGCTCGCGCGGGTAACAACCCACCCACCCATTTGACCACTTTTTTTCAAAACAAAAATCTCAAATGTAGAGGACTATTTTTTCTAGCTCTCCAAAAAATTTTAGCCAAAAATAATATCATTTGCCCCTCCAAAATCAAAAAACCCGTCCTTATATATATCTGCTGTATATTTTGTTCATAGTTACTCTTTTATTTGTGTAGTTACTTTTTGTTCACCATAGTTACTTTTTTGACAGCAGAGTCACTTTTTTGGGCAGGAGAGTTACTTTTTTGGCTGTCAGGTAGCGAAAATCCAGGCTACCCATGCGAGCAACGAATGAATGCCCATATATATATATATATATATATATATATATATATTTATAGTCAGGCTAGAATACACTCGAGTGTACAGATCGCATGAATACACTCAAGTATGTTTGCATATCAAGACTATTTTTTGTAAAATGTAAACCATTGATCTTCATCGTCATACTATAACTAGGCTACATACAAATTTTGAGCTCATTTGGATGAGTGTAAGTCACTCATCCAAGGGCAACAAAATCTATGCGTGAAACTAATTTGAAATGCATAATTTTAGCGGTCTTTATAACACCACCAATAAATGTCCAAATGTGATCAAATTTTGTGTATGAGCTACTCACAAGATGTTTAAGAAGATCAATGGATTAAATTTTTGAAAAAAATATTGCTTCTTGAAAAACTACTTGAGTGTATTCTGCTCTGAATACACTCGAGTGTACAGAGAGAGAGAGAGAGAGAGTGAGAGTCAGGCTAGAATACACTTGAGTGTATTCAGAGCAGAATACACTCAAATAGTTTTTCATGATGTAATATTTTTTTTCAAAAATCTAATCTGTTGATCTTCTTAAACATGTTGTGAATAGCTCATACACAAAAGTTGAGCTCATTTGGACATTTATAGGTTATGTTATAAAGACTACAAAAATTATGCATTTCAAACTAGTTTCACGCGTCTATTTTGTTGCCCTTTGATGAGTGACATACACTCATCTAAATGGGCTAAAAATTTGTATGTAGCCTAGTTATAGTATGACGATGAAGATCAATGGTTTACATTTTGCAAAAAATAGTCTTGATATGTAAAAACACTTGAGTGTATTCATGTGATCTGTACACTTGTGTGCATTCTAGCCTGACTCTCTCTCTCTCTCTCCCTCTCTAATCATGGCTAGAATAATTTACTATATATAGAAACACACATTTACATATATAAAGTTGATCAAGTTCAGATAGATTGATTAACTAATTGTTCAAACTATGACCAGACCAATTTAGGATGGTCTATACACTTTAGAAACTAAACTTGACCTCCATACCCATCCGGACAAGACTTAACCATGCCACTTGGTCAAGTTCAGTTTGATATGGTGGCCAAGGTTGGTTTCATGTCCATTTCTAGTCGCAAGTGGAGCATACATGCTTTCTCTAGTGGTAATTGTTTTTGGAAATTTACTTTTCTCTCCTTGAAAATTTCCTTTCCTTTCCTTTGTACCGCTTATGTGCAACTTTGTCAACAACTTCATCTTGAACAAGTACGCCAACGTTGGTGGCTGTGTTAGTGGTGGTTGTGTGTAACTTTGTCTATGACCTCATCCCGTACCAAGCTCATGGTCTCCAACTTCTTCTTCTCAGTCTCACCCCTCGTCATCCATCAGTGTGAGTGTACATCAATATTCTATAAGAGATATGCTAAGTGCACTAGTACAGAACCGACCTTTAGTGTCAGTTATTTAAGGCCTTTGGCATCAATTTCAAAGCGACACCCAAGTGGGCGCCGCTAAAAGTCGAAACCTTTAGCGTCGGTTTTAACACCTACGCCATAACCCTTCCCACCACCAAAAATGCGCCAGCAAGGGCACTATAGGCGTCGATTATTTAATAAAACTGACACTATATCCAGGTCAAAGAAGTCATTGTTTCACAAAAACTGACGTCATAACCCTTCCCACCACCAACAAAACGCACCAGCAAGGGCACCATCAGCGTCAGTTTGTATATATAACCGACACTATATCCAAATAAAGACGTCAGTTTTATACCAATAACCGACGCCATATAGACGTCATGTTTTTGCTAATAACCGACAATGTATGTCTTTGTTGTCGGTTTATACTAATAACCGATGCCTATGTTAAGATCTTTTTTTCTTATCAGTTTACAAGCCTACTGTATGGCTGGTCAGCTGGATGCAGAACCTACAGTTTAGTTTTGAACTACAAGTTTATAACATCCATTGATATCATCCAACAACATGCCACAAACCTGTAAAATTAACAAGATGGACAATAATTTATGATCACACACATGTATAAGAACATTTAATTCATATTATTTTTCATCACACACATGTGGAAACCAGTAGTTCCATTTCAAATTTCCTCCATTTTCACACACATTTAGCAACCTGCAGTTCTATTCATTTCATCTCTTTTAACATTTAGACATATGTAGAAACATTCACGTATTGATCATCTTCACATTCACACATATGACAATTCAAAAACATTCATTCACATGTCATCAAATACAAAAATAATTATGATAACAAAGTTTAGAAATATCATTCTTTATTATTATCATCATCAGTATCCCAATCATAATAAAAAATTTCCACTACTTGTAAGGCTTTTGCCCGTTGTTCTCTTACATCATCTAATTCTTCCATCGTATAGGGAGTATGTACATCTAATAACTTTTCACCTATAATGAATTCACTGGTTTTAAACACCTACAAAGAGAATGACATATATATAATTAATAATATATAATAATATTGATATATTTCATATTATCTAATGAGACTATATATAATACCTATTGTATGGTATCGATTTTGATTACAGCATGTTTGATAATTAGATCCATATATCGCATCACATAGTATGCACGTCCAACTGTTGTCTTGTTTATCACACTATAAATTGAAACATACACTACTACAGAAACAGCCTTTGGCGTCGGTTGTTTAACCCCCTTTGGCGTCGATTTCTGAGCGACGCCTATGTGGGCGCCGCTAAAGGTCCAACACTACTATTTAACATATAGGCGTCGGGCTTTTAGTAGATAACCGACGCCAAAAGGGTTCGTGCCATAAAAAACGACGTCATCTAGGACACATTCTGCGTCGGTTATCTACTAAAAGACCGACGCATATATGGACTATAGCGTCAGTGTTTACTTGGTAACCGACGCAGAAAGTGTCCTAGATGATGCTATTTTCTGTGGCACGAACAGCCGACGCCATTTCCAATACGGCTGTTGCCACATTAGGCGTCGGTTTTGTTCAGAAACCCGACGCTGTAGGTCTTTGCTGACGGTTTTTTGTAAATAACCGACGCCTATATCTATTTTTTTTTTTCATATCAGTTTGCAGGCCTGCTGTGGCTGGTCAGCAGGATGAGAACCTGCAGTTCAGTTTTCTGAACTGCAGGTTTACGACATCCATTGATATCAGCCTACAAACAGGCCACAAACCTGCAAAAGTCCCAAGGAAAATTTCACACAAGTAGATACATTCAGACATCAATTCAATTCTCACATTCACACATATAGAAACATTAAAATACATGTATTAACATTCAGAAATATTCATTTACAAAGTATCATTCATTATCGCTATCAACATCCCAATTATATCTTACAGTTGCCACTGCTTGTATGGCTTTTGCCCATTCTTCTCTTATTTCATTTAATGCTTCCATCGTATATGGAACATGTATATTTTTTAAGTGTTTACCTATAGTGTTGTCAGTTTTAAACACCTGCAAAGAGAATGATGTATATATATAAGTAATAATATAAAAATAAGATTGATATATTTCGTACTAACTAATGAGACTATATATAATACCTCATGTATGGTATCGATGTCCAATGCGGCATGTTTGATAATCATCTGCATAAATCGCATCACATAGTATGCGCATGCCCATCCATTGTCTTGTGTATCACACTATAAATTGAAACATACAAAATAATACAACTAAGCACAATTCACATCAATAATATATACATTGGAGTCGGGAACTTACTTGTACGTTCTGCCAATTTATTGGCTGGTTCTTTTTCCTTGGGACCGTTCCTCCAGCCTTTTTGAATGCATCTAAACCCCTACATGTTAATATAACACAATAAATTACATAAGTAAATAGTAATGTAATAACAGATGTTAACAAATACAAAAATGAAATATTTCTCACCAGAATAATGGCATTCTCATTACGTGTCCAATTTTAGTGTTTAATGTACTTCCCGCGGGATCTAGATAATAAACAGTGAACGTCTCGAGGACAATAACTAGTAACTCCCAATGTCTACCGCTAGAGGTAAAAAGTTAACAATTAATAACTCAAAATGCACAATAAAAATGGAATTTTCTTAAGTCCAAATTATAAATAAAGTAAACTTACTTGACATTGAATGGAGCTATTATTATCGTCTTCTTTTGCTGACCAAAAATTGTAAAAGCATCTATACAGTATTGTTGAACACTATCAGGGTCTTTAGCTACCATACTAATAAATAATGGAATCAAAAATCCCACATGATCAAATGCAAATTATTTGCAATGATCTTCGACTAAGTAGCTGCAAAACATGTATTACGTATGCATTAATATATAAGAAACCAGATCACCGGATCTTACACAAGGTATATGGATGTATAAACAAGATCTCACCTTATCCATGTCTCTATCATTGATGTATTCAGCCAATCATACATAAACAACTCAATAATATCTTGTATAAATAAAGAGCTATCGTATGATTGACCTGCATAATCTGCATCTAAAGAAACAATTATCGGGCAATGTATATTATGTTCCCGTAGCCAACATGCCATTCCCCTACAAGCAGGACCTAACGGGTATGTTAGGTCAGTTGGAACCCAAGTTGGTAATGCGGGAAGTGGAGGTGGAGGCTTAGGTGCTCCTGGTGTCTTCTTTTTAACCTGTATATATAATTTCAGATCAGTTGACATCATATATACACACATTAACAGTCTAAATCAATGTAAATTTATCTTACAATTTCAGTAGTGTAGACGACATCTGCTTTGGGCCACAATATGACCCCGCCTTCTGCCTCAGCAAGTGTATCAATATCCGGGTGGGGATATGGCAATGTAGCTTCCCTCCAATCGGGTAACACACGTAATGGGCCCACACGAACGTAGCCCTGTGGCATCGGAGTCCCGTGAAACCTTTCCCCAGGAAGGGACGGGTAAGCCTGCACCTCTGCAACAACATAGTCTTATATTCTTAAGCGGCATGGCTTCAATGCCTACAAATTTACGTAAAGAATGTTATACATATATACATATCATCTTGAAAACATATCATCTTGAAAAGACTAGCTACAATGTCATAAACAATACTTACAGCAGACGTGTTAGGCGATGGGTCTCCAGGATTACTCACAGTCTGTGCATCAGGAGAAGAGTGGGTCGCCATAGGCTGATTGGAAGCCTAAGATGCCTGCCACCGCAGCAATTCTTCCTTGACCTTCTCATCAACTACATCGTTGACCTTCTTAGCAACTATATCCTCGACTCTCTTATTCTCCTATACATGGATAAAAGAAACATTAGCTTCTTATTATTGAATTTCCTTTTGTAGTAACATTCTAAATATAGAATAGGTTACCTCTTCTTGAGAAAGTCCCGCTCTGGGTTTGCGCTGGGATGGCCCAAAGAATGCTTTGATGCCCACACCAGCGCCTGCACCCCTAACACGTCCAGGATGCTCTGGGTTACCCAGATCAACTGTCAATTCATCCCTTGTGCCCTGAGGGATGAACGTGCCTTGTTTCCTCTGCTCGTGCATCTCCCGCTAATCACCATCAACAAAAATTGGTAAGTTAACACCACAAATAATCAATATTCAAACGATTGCTCTAAGAGTTGTATTTTACCATTTTCGCAGCCGCCTCAGCAGTTACGAGCTACTTTATTTCACCCTTCTTGTTTTGCCTCCCAGCTATCCATATATCATGGCGAGGCATGGGTGTGGCAGACTCCTGAGTAGGAGCAGACTCCTGAGTAGATGCAGACTCTGCATGTAGTCTTTGGCGAACGCTTGCATAGACTTTTGGACCCATAGTGTGGTCATGCACATTCAGTGCACGCCTTGCTTTTTGTGCGTCACTGAGGGCCTAGTTAGTATGCACATTAATGATTTGGTTAGTATCGCTAAATGTTAATCTTGAATAGGTGAATACAATGTATATTAATTAAATTGGAAGTGACGCCTAATACCTTGAATTCTTCAGATTTTCTGGAAGCAACAAAATTGTCCCAATCTTCTTTGTCCATGAAGTTCCATTGTTCAAGGGCTGACTTATTTTTCTTATCACCCTCTTTTATGTATTCTCTGTTCAAATTTGTCCTATAATTCCTAAGCATCTTTCCACCGTGTTGCATCACACTTTTACGATGCAACTTCTCATCCAATGCAAACAGATTCTGTAAAATAGAAATGTTATTAACTAGTATCCAAAATAGAATTGCAAATAATAGAATTTGTAATCTACAAAATAGAATTGCAAATATTAATAATTCATGCATAAATCCTTCCATATCAAGTCTTTTTTCCCCTGAGGAACTTTATGCCAATTATCATACTTAACACCACAATGGCTCTGAGTGGTACACCCAAGATAGTTTACAAAATTATTGCGGTTCACTCCAATTGCATTTCCTCCATTATCAAACTCCACAACGAATTTGGATCCACTGCCACTAAGCGCTATTAACTTCTTCAACAGAGTGATGCCCCTTTTCTTGTTAAGTGTTTGGTGTTGCGCATCAAGTTGCTCCAGTGCTTCAGTGGGTACATGTGCATCATCAACCTAAAATTTGACAAAAATAAACACACTGAATTAGCCCAATATAGAAATATAAGATATATGACATAACTAGAAGATAATGAATTTTATAGAAATACAGGATATGTTTTTAGAACTTACATTGGTATCCTCGCCATGCTCGTCATGGACAGCATGCTCATCATGGACTTCATGCTCATCATGGACATCATGCTCATCATGGTCAGTCATCTGAAAATGTCATTAAAAAGGAAAACATTTAGCATTTGTATTAACTAGAAAAAGGCAAACATTTAGCATTTGTATTAACTAGAAAAAGGCAAACATTTAGCATTTGTATTAACTAGAAAAAGGCAAACATTTAGCATTTGTATAAACTAGAAAAAGGCAAACATTTAGCATTTGTATAAACATACATGTCTCTAAAATTGTGATCTTTTATCAATTAACAATCCTTCATTGTGATCTCCACGCACATATAAGTCATCATTAGCATCAATATTTTGTGGAGTTGGCAACCCAACTGAGAATGGACTGGAGTCATCATACTTATCATAGTACTCTTCTTCATCTATAGGATCTTCAATGAACTGTCTTTTACCATGAAGAACAACCGACCATTTATCATTTGCAGGATCATCAATATAGAATATTTGTTTTGCCTGTGATGCCAATATGAATGGTTCACCCTTCTCGCCAATCTTTTCAAAGTGAAACCCAATTCATCCACTATAACGCCTTTGGTGTTATCAACCCAATTACATTTAAAGAGCGGAATTTTGAAATCTATGTAGTCAAACTCCCAAATGTCTTCAATGACACCGTAATATGACATTTTAGCTTCACGTGGACTCTTATCCTTTACACTTGCAAAGTACATAGTCGACGCTTGAAGAGTGACCCCACTATTTTGGACGACACTCTTATCATCTTGGCGCTTTGTGTAATATGTGAATCCATTAATGTCAAACCCTTCATAAGACATAACATTCGGTTTTGGTTTAAAGGCGAGGCATTTGATAGTTTCTGTAATATCATTTGGTGTTTGAGATAGTTGATGTAAGACTTTATCTTCAAACCACTTAGTAAAAGTCTTATTATGCTCTCTAGCAAGCCACATTGAACTTGCTCGAGGATGTTGTCTCTTTATGAAATTGGTATGTTCCTCGATATAAACACTCACTTCGTCCATATTGTGTAAAATATACAAGTGAGCTTGTTCCAACTGCTCACGGCTGATTACTTTCACCCGTGATCCCAAAATTCCTTTGCCCTCCTCAATATTCTTGTCATTATCAGGAGTGTCATTACCACTGAGAAAGTCATTGCAAAAATCCATAACCTCTCTCGCCACATAACCTTCAATAATACTCCCTTCAGGCCGATAACGGTTTCGAACATCACCTTTAAAAACGCTCATGTATCGTTCAAAGGGATACATCCAATGCAAGAAAACTGGTCCCAACATTTTCACTTCCCTAGTCAAGTGGACAACAAGATGTACCATGATATCAAAGAACAAAGGAGGGAAATACATCTCAAGCTGACATAGGGTAACAACCACTTCTCTTTGCAAATTATCAAGAGTATCAGGGTCAATAACTTTGCTGCATAGACTGTTGAAAAAGAAACAAAGTCTGGTAATTGCAAACCTTACATGCTTCGGCAATATAGATCAAATTGCCACGGGCAATATTTGTTGCATTAGAGTGTGACAATCATGATATTTAAGACCTATCAACTTCAGATCTTTCATTGATACCAATCTACGGATGTTGGATGAGTAACCATGTGACACCTTAACATTTACCAAGCATTCACAAAAAAGTTTTCTTCTCCTTTCTAGACAACTTGTAACAAGCGGGAGGTAAGTATGTTCTTTTATTACCCATTTCACGTAATTCTGTTAATTCTGACCTTATTCCCATTTCACGTAGGTCCAGTCTGGATTTTATCCCATCTTTAGTCTTACTTGGTATATTTAACAAAGTACTAATGATGCTATCACAGACATTTTTCTCAACGTGCATTACATCGATACAATGCCTGACTGTCAAAGAACTCCAATAAGGAAGATCCCAAAATATTGACTTCTTCTTGAATGATGAATTGTCACTCCGTGTGGCCATACTACATTGTGATTTCTTACCAAATTCATTGACAATGTCTTTTACTCTTGCATAAACAACATCCCCTGGTATAGGTTTAGGTGCACTCCGTTCATCATTCCATCCATTGAATGCTTTGCGCTTCCTACGATACGGATGGAATTTTGAAAGAAACCTTCGATGACCAAGATATACAGTCTTGCCGCCATGTTTTAGTCTTATTGAATCAGTGTTCTCTTCACATATAGGACACACTTTAGCTCCTTTGACACTATATCCAGACAAATTCCCATATGCTGGAAAGTCATTAACAGTGCAAAACAACATAGCGTGCAAACGAAATGTCTCTCTTGCTGAAGCATCATAGGTCATCACACCTTCAGCCCAAAGTTTCTTTAAGTCATCAATCAAAGGTTCAAGATAAACATCGATATCATTTCCGGGTTGTTTAGGGGCCGATATCAACAACGACAACATAACATACTTATTTTTCATACACATCCAGGGAGGAAGATTGTATATAACAAGCATGACTGGCCAAGTGCTATGTTGGCTGCTCAATGTCCCGTACGGATTCATCCCATCTGAACAAAGCCCAAGTCTTAGATTCCTATCTTCTTCACCAAATTTGGGGTACAATAGATCAATCTTCTTCCACTGTGGGGAATCAGACGCATGTCATAGGATCCCATCATTATTTTTCTTAACATCTGCATGCCACCTCAAATTCTTCGCATCTTTCGGATTTGCAAACAAGCGTTGAAACCGTGATATTATAGGTAGATACCACAACACCTTGGCAGGAGAACTAGTTTTGGACTCCCCCGAAGTCGTCAATTTATACCGTGACGCAGCTTATTTTGGACAATCTTTCAAATCTACATAGTCCTTTTGAAATAATACACAATCATTCGGGCATGCGTGTATCTTCTTGGCCTCCATTCCCATTGGGCATAACATTTCTTTACCTGGTATGTTGAGATTGGCAGCTCGTTTCCTTTAGGAAGCATTTCTTTCAACAAAGTCAACAATGAAGTGAAGCTTTTGTCGCTCCATCTATTGTTAGCTTTCAACTTATACAATCTCAACACAGCACTAAGCTTCGTAAACTTAGCACAGCCTGTGTATAACGGTATCTCAGCATCATGCACAATGTTTCTAAAGATAGGAGGTGGATCGGTGTGCTCTACCCTACAACTATCCAGCATCGCATCAACGATGTCTGCTGGAACTGGTTCGTTCACATTTACGTCATCGGAGGTAATTTCTTCTTCCACCCAAGCACTGCTATCGACATCTATTGGTTTCGATTTTGAAATCTCTCCATGCCAGTGCCATTCTATATAGCCTTGTACAATCCCGTTGCACATGACATGACTTTTGATTTCCTCACCAGTGTTGACTTTCAAGTTGTTACAACAATGCCTACATGGACAGTAGAACCTATCTGTAGGTTTTTTCCTATGTTCCTCGGCAAATCTAATAAACTGATCAAGACCAGATATAAACTCTGGGGTGCAACGATTACGAATGGACATCCATGATCTATCCATTCTATGATCAGAGAAAACAAGTATATATTAGGAAACAAGTATATATTAGGAAAAGATTAGGGTATACACTTACATCCTACCTAAGTGTATAATGTGATGTCATTCTTATATATAATAAATGTGTACCACCTATCCCATCCTTGAACACCTAATCTCACTAGTAAGTGTATAATGTGTATTGGGTTTTCAAGAAAATTTCGGCAGCATTTCCCCACTGTTCTCTAAGTACATATATACTTAGAGAACAAACGGGGAAATGCTACCGAAATTTTCTCGAAAACCCAATACACATTATACACTTACATCCTAAGTGAGATTAGGTGTTCAAGAACAGTCCCAAACCGGGGACTATCCAAGATTTACTCCTAATGAGTCAATCTTGGACGGGTTTCTAGGCCAACAAACACATTTTATGTCATTCTTATATATAATAAATATGTACCACCTATCCCATCCTTGAACACCTAATCTCACTAGTAAGTGTATAATGTGTATTGGGTTTTCAAGAAAATTTCGGCATCATTTCCCCGCTGTTCTATAAGTACATATATACTTAGAGAACAAACGGGGAAATGCTACCGAAATTTTCGCGAAAACCCAATACACATTATACACTTACATCCTAAGTGAGATTAGGTGTTCAAGAACAGTCCCAAACCGGGGACTATCCAAGTAAATCTTGGACGGGTTTCTAGGCCAACAAATACATGTGTTGTCATTCTTATATATAATAAATGTCTATAAACTATAGGAAACATGGTTAATCCTAATCAACAGAGCATTATTAAATAATAAATCAAGAAATCAATAGTTTCAAACAAAAGGTCTAGGAATCTTTACTAGACATTATATGTATCCCTAATCATCATATTTAACATACTACATTATTATGAACATCCAGATCAGATTAAGATCATACTATGTTATAACCATTGGTTTAATAACCCTATTTCCGCATGTACATGTTTATCAACTTTAAAACCCTATAATTCATGAAATCATTCTAATTCAATTTAATATGTTGGGATCAAATAATTATATAATGACATCAGAATATATAGAAGAATCATAATTAACATCATTAACAACATGCTCATCAAACTAGGGTTTTCGAGAAAATTTTATTCACAATCTATGCATTTTTCTGATCAAAACCATATACAATATGTCTATAATTGGAGCTAGCATTTATTTCCTATATTATTGGCAATATTAATGTGTGAATCTGACCTGGAGAGGAGTTGTGGTCGAACCTGGAAGGTAGGGCTAGGGCTAGATGAGTTACGGCCGGTCTGGAGAGGAGCTGTGGTCGAACCAGACGGCGGCGCCGAGTGGGCGACGACAATGGCACGTGGCGGCAGTGCACGACGATCGATGAGCAGGTGGAGAAGATGGTTGCGGAGGCACGACGGCGGTGGAGAAGCAGCTAGCTGTCGGCCTGGCGGCGGCGGCGTGGAGGCACCAGAGGAGAAGGCGGCATTCACAAATCAGCACTGGCGGCGGAGAAGGCGGCGCGGCGGCACTGTCGTTGAGGAAGATGGTGGTGGTTGCGGCGGAGTGGAGGGTCAGGCCACAACAGAGAAGAAAGGGTCGGGGAACAATTTAGGTGATGAAACAGAAGAAAGGGGAAGAGTCGGGTGATCGTGGGATATTAAGCTCACCAATAGCGTCGATTGTTTCAAACAACCGACGCCTAAACCTCTTTAGCGTCGGTTGTTTGAACCAACTGACGTTCAATTGGACGATATTTTCACGAAATTGTTTGGCGGGAACCACTTTCGGCGTCGGTTATCAACGGATAACCGACGCTGAAAGTGACACTTTTCGTGCAAAGTTTCATCACACATAGGCGTCAGTGGCTATTTAAATAACCGACACTGTATGTGACACTTTTTCTTTTCGCTCGAAAATTGGATTTCGCGGGAGCTTTTAGGCATCGGTTTGTTATAGTCAACTGACGATGAATACAAAGTGGTACCCGTGTCTGGCTGGTCTTCGAATATAGACGTTGGTTTGCCTAAACAACCGACGCCTTATATTATAGGCGTTCGTTTTCCTTAATAACCGACGCCCATAAAAGCGACACTGAATGCTATTTCTGTAGTAGTGATACAAAATGTTCAAAAATACAAATAAGCACAGTTCAAATAAATAATATATACATTGGAGTCGGGAAATTACTTTCACATTCTCCCAATTTCATAACTGTTTCTTTTGCTTGGAGATGTTGGAGATGTTCCTCCAGCTTTTTTGAACTCTCTTAAAACCCTACATGTTAATGTAACACATTAAATTGCATAATTAAATAGTAATGTAATAACATATGTTAACGGATATAAAAATATGAAGTATTTCTCACGTGAATAATGGCCCTTTCATTGGGTGTCCATATAATGTGTCTAATTCCTTCCCCGCAGGAACTAGATAATAAACAGTGAACGTCTTGGGGACAATGACCAGTAACTCCCAATGCCTACCACTAAAGGTAATAAAATTAAAAATTAATAACTCAAAATCCACAATAAAAATGTAATTTTCTTAAGTCCAAATTATAAGCAAAGTAAACTTAATCAACATTGAATGGAGCTATTATCACCATCTTCTTTTTTTACCAAAATATTTAAAAGAAACAGTGCAGTATGAGGTAACTGATGAAGTGTCTTTATCTACAAGACTAATCAAAGATGGAACTAGAAATCCCACATGGGAAAATGAAAAATATTTACAAATCGTGTGTAAGTGGCTGCAAAACATGTATTATGTATGCATTAATATATAAGAAACCAGATCACTATATATAAAACAAGGTACATGGATGTATAAACAAGATCTCACCATATCCATAGCTCTATCATAGATGTATTCAACCAATCATAATGAAACAATTCCAAAATATCTTGTATAAATAGATTGTTATTGTATGATTCACCTGCAGCATCCTCCAGAATAGAAACATTTATAGGAAAATTTGGGTTATGTTCTCCTATCCATACTTCCATACCCCTACAATTAGGACCTAACGAGGCGTATAGGTCCCTTGGAAGCCAACTAGGTACTTCACGAGGTAGAGGTGGAGGGAAAGATGTAGTGGATGTCTTCCTTTTGACCTGTATATATAATTCCAGATCAATTGACTATATACACACTAACAAATTAACATAATGTAAATTTACCATACAATATTAGTATAGATGACATCCGCTTTGGGTCACAATATCACTCTGCCTTCTACCTCACCGATCGTTTGAGAATCTAGGTGGGCATACGACAATGGAAGATCCCTCCAATTAGGGAGTACATGTATCGGGCTCACATGAATCACACCATCTGGTACTGTAGTCCCATGAAATATGTCCCCTGGAAGGGGTGGGTAAGCCTCAACCTCTACAGTGATATATTCTTAACTTTTTAGATGGCATGGCTTCAACCCCTACAAATTTATGTAAAGAATGTTATATACATATATACATAAACATATCATCTTGAAAATACTAGCTACTATGTCATAAAAATACTTACAGTAGACGTGCTAGGTGGTGGGTCTACATGATTACTCTCAACCACCTCTATAGTAGGAGAAGAGTGGCACACCACAAGCACAGTCTGAGTGGCAGTCTGAGATGCCTGTCACTTGCTAATTGCTTCATGGAGTCTTTTATCAAGTATTTACTCGACTCTCCTATTAATTAACTCATCTACCTATACATCGAAAAAAGATACACTAGATTTTAATTATTAAATTCCCTTCCACAATAACATTCTAAAAAAAGAATAGGTTACCTCAACATTTGATAATCTCACTTTTGGGATAGGTTTGCGTTGTGATAGCCTAAAGAATGCTTTTATGCCCACACCAGCGCATGCACCCCTAACACATCTAGGATGATCTGGGTTACCAAGAGCAACTGTCAATTCATCCCTTGTGTCCTTAGGGATGAACTTGCATTCCTTCCTCTTCTCGTGAAGCTCCCACTAATCACCATCAATAGAAATTGGTAAGTAAATATAAAAATAATCAACATCGATTTCTCTAAGAGTTGAATTTTACCATTTTTGCCACCGCCTCAACAGTTGCGGACTTGGTTATATCTCCTTTCTTGTTTTGCCTCCCAGCTATCCACATAGCATGGTGAGGCATAGGTGCGAGACCAATAGTAGAGGACTCTACAGTCTCTTGAGTAGCAACAGACTGAGTAGTAGACTCAGCCTATAGTCTTTGGCGAACGCCTGCATAGACTTTTGGACCCATCATGTGGTCATGCGCATTTAGTGCATGCCTTGCTCTTTGAGCATTGTTGATTGCCTTGTTAGTAAGCACATTGATTTGGTTAGTAACACTAAAGGTTAATCTTGAATAAGTGAATACATAAGAAAGTATATTATTTAAATTGGGAGTGGCACTTAATACCTTGAATTCATCAGTTTTTCTTTTGGTAAAAAACTCCTCCCAGTCATTGGGGTTTAGGTAGTTCCATTGCTCAGTGGCTGGCTTCTTCCTTTTCTCAACATCTCATATGTAATCTCGGGTGAGATTTGTCCTATAGTACCTTAGGACCCTCCCACAATGTTTCATCACGCATTTACGATGCAACTTTTCATCCAGTTCAAATATACTCTGCAAAATAGAATTGCTATTAACTAGTATCCTAAAAATTAATAATCTAAAAAATAGAATTGCAAATAATAATAACTCATGCATAGTTCCTTCCATACTAAGTCTTTCTTCCTCTTAGGAACTTTATGCCAAGATTCTACATTAGGACTACAACGGCTACGAGTAAGAACCCCAAGATATGAAATGAACGAGTTATAGTTCACTCCAACTGGATTTCCTACATGATCAAAATCCTCAGCCAGTTTGGATCCATTGCCCCTTTGTTGTAGTAACTTGTTCATCATAGTGATGCCCCTCAATTTTTCAATTTTTTTGCTGCTCATCAAGTGCCCCAAGTTCTTCAGGGGGTACATTATCAACCTAAAATTTGACAAAATAAACACACTTACGTGATATAACTATAAATGGACATATAGATAGAAATATAGGATATATTTTTAAAACTTATATTGTGAGGAGACGCATTGATATCCTCACCATCACGGTAATCATCATCACGGTCATCATGCTCATGCTCAGCCATCTGAAAGTGTCATTAAAAAATCAAACATATATCATTTGACATAACTAGAAGATAATAAAACATTGTAAAGTTCACATTCAGAAAAATAAAACATATAAAAAAATATAAACATGCATGCCTCTAATATTGTGATCCTTTATCAATTAACAATCTGTCATTGTGATCTCCGCGCACATACAAGTCATCATTAGCTTCAATATTTGGTGGTGTTGGAAACCCAATTGAGAATGGACTGGAGTCATCATACTTATCATAGGACTCTTCTTCATCTATATGATCTTCAATGAACTGTCTTTTACCAGGAGGAACAACCGACCGTTTATCATTTGCAGGATCATCAATATAAAATACTTGTTTCTCCTATGATGCCAATATGAATGGTTCACCCTTGTCGGCAATCTTTTCAAAGTTCACTAATGTGAAACCCAATTCATCCACTATAACTCCTTTGGTGTTATCAATCCAATTACATTTAAAGAACGGAATTCTGAAATCTATGTAGTCAAACTCCCATATGTCTTCAATGACACCGTAATATGACATTTTAGCTTCACGTGGACTCTTATCCTTTGCACTTGCAAAAAACAATGAAGATACTTGAAGGGTGACCCCACTGTTTTGGACGACACTCTTATGATCTTGATGCTTTGTGTAATATGAGAATCCATTCATGTCAAACCCTTCATAATACATAACATTCAATTTTGGTTTAAAGGAGAGGCATTTGATAGTTTCAATAAGATTATTTGGTGTTTGAGATAGTTGATATCAGACTTTATCTTCAAACCACTCAATAGATGTCTTGTTAGGTTGTCTAGGAAGCCACATTGAATTAACTCGAGGATATTGTCTCTTGATGAAATTGGTTTGTTCCTCGATATAAACACTCACTTCATCGATGTTGTGTAAAATATACAAGTGACCTTGTTCCAACTACTCACGGTTGATTACTTTCATCCGTGATCCCAAAATTCCTTTGTCGAAATACTCCTCAATATTCTTCTCATTAACATGAGTGTCATTAGCACTCAAAAAGTCATTGCAAAAAATCCATAACCTCTCTCACCACATAACCCTCAATAATAATCCCTTCAGGCCGATAACGGTTTCGAACATCACCTTTAAAAACACTCATGTATCGTTTAAAGGGATACATCCAATGTAAGAAAATTGGTCCCAACATTTTCACTTCCCTAGTCTAGTGGACAACAAGATGTACCATGATGTCAAAGAACGAAGGTGGAAAATATATCTCAAGCTGACATAGGGTAACAACCACTTCTCTTTGCAATTTATCGAGAGTATCAGGGTCAATAAATTTGCTGCACAGACTGTTGAAAAAGAAATAAAGTCTGGTGATTGCAAACCTTACATGCTTCAGCAATATAGATCGAATTGCCACATGCAATATTTTTTAATTAGAGTGTGACAATCATGAGATTTAAGACCTATCAACTTCAGATCTTTCATTGATACCAATCTACGTATGTTAGATGAGTAACCCAGTGGCAACTTAACATTTATCAAGCATTCACTAAAAGCTTTCTTCTCCTTTCTAGAAAATGTGTAACAAGCGGGAGGTAAATATTTTCTCTGATTGCTACTAACTACTTCTATTAATTTTGTCCTTATTCCCATTTCATGTAGGTCCATTCTGGATTTTATGCCATCTTTAGTCTTACGTGGTATATTCAACAGAGTACCAATGATGCTATGACATACATTTTTCTCAACGTGCATGACATCGATACAATGCCTGACTGCCAAAGAACTCCAATAAGGAAGATCCCAAAATATTGACTTTTTCTTAAATAAAGATTTGTCACTCTGTGTGGCCATGGTACATTGTGATCTCTTACCAAATTCATTGGCAAAGTCTTTTACTCTTTCATAAACAACCTCCCCTGGTATAGGTTGAGGTACACTCTGTTCCTCATTCCATCCATTGAATGCTTTGCGCAACCTACGATACATATGGAATTTTGAAAGAAACCTTCAATGACCAAGATATACAGTCTTGCCGCCATGTTTTAGTCGTATTGTATCAATATTATCTTCACATGTAGGACATGCTTTAGATCCTTTGACACAATATCCAGACAAATTCCCATATGCTGGGAAGTCATTAATAGTGGAAAACAACATAGCGTGCAAACGAAATGTCTCTCTTTGTGAAGCATCATAGGTCATCACACCTTCACCCCAGAGTTTCTTTAAGTCATCAATCAAAGGTTCTAGATAAATGTCGATATCATTTTCAGGTTGTTTAGGGCCCGATATCAACAACGACAACATAACATACTTATTTTTCATACACAACCAGGGAGGAAGATTGTATATAACAAGCATAACTGGCCAAGTGCTATGTTGGCTGCTCAATGTCCCGTACAGATTCATCCCATCTGTACAAAGCCCAAGTCTTGGATTCCTGACTTCTTCACCAAATTTAGGGTATAATAAATCAATCTACTTCCACTGTGGGGAATCATACGCATGTCGTAGGTTCCCATCATTATTTTTCTTAACATCTACATGCCACATCAAATTCTTCGCATCTATCAGATTGGAAAACAAGCATTGAAACTGTGATATTATAGGTAGATAGCACATCACTTTGGTAGGAGAACCAGTTTTAGACTCCCCCGAAGCCATCAATTTATACCTTGACGCACCACATTTTGGACAATCTTTCAAATCCACATAATCCTTTTGAAGTAATACACAATCATTCGGGCATATATGCGTGTATCTTCTTGGCCTCCATTCCCATTGGGAACAACAATTTCTTTAACTGGTATGTTGAGATTGGCAGCTCATTTCCTTCAGGAAGAATTTCTTTCAACAAAGACAACAATGAAGTGAAGCTTTTATCGCTCCATCTATTATTAGCTTTCAGCTTATACAATCTCAAAATAAATCCAAGCTTTGTAAACTTAGTACAACCTATGTATAACGGTATCTCATCATCATGAAAAATGTTTCTAAACATGGGAGGTGGATCGGTGTGCTCTACCCTACAACTATCCAACATCACATCAACGATGTCTACTGGAACTGGTTCGTTCACATCGACGTCATTGGAGGCAATCTTTTCTTCCACACAAGCACTGCTATCGACATCCACTAATTTCAGGTTTGAAATCTCTCCATGCCAATGCCATTCTATATAGCCTTGTACAATCCTGTTGTACATGACCTGACTTTTGATTTCGTCACCAGTGCTGACTTTTAAGTTGTTACCGCAATGCCTACATGGACAGTAGAACCTATCTCCAGGTTGTTTCCTATGTTCCTCGACAAATATAATAAATTGATCAAGACCAGAAATAAACTTTGGGGTGCAGTGATTTGGAATGGACATCCATGATCTATCCATTCTATGATCAAAGAGAAAACAAGTATATATTAGGGTTTAGGGTTAAAATATTAGGTCTTATACACTTACATCCTAAGTGAGATTAAGTGTTCAAGAATAGTCCCAAACTAGGGACTATCCAATATTTACTCCTAATGAGTAAATCTTGGATGGGTTTCTAGGCCAACAAATACATGTATGTTTTCATTCTTATATATAATAAATGTGTACTGGCTATCCCATTCTTGAACACCTAATATCACTAGTAAGTGTATATCATGTATTGGGTTTTCAAGAAAATTTCGGTAGCATTTCCCCGCTGTTCTCCAAGTGCATATGTACTTAGAGTACAAATGGGAAAATACTACTGAAATTTTCTTGAAAACCCAATACACATTATACACTTACATCCTAAGTGAGATTAAGTGTTCAAGAACAGTCCCAAACCAGGGACTATCCAAGATTTACTCCTAATGAGTAAATCTTGGACGGGTTTTTAGGCCAACAAATACATGTATGTTGTCATTGTTATACCTACAATCCTAGTTTCATCATTCATATCCTATGTTTTATGTAACATCATTTAATCATGCATGTCAGTAAATACTAAACAATAAATAAACCATGATTCCATATATCAAAGATTTGAATCAAAATGAAGCCTAATGGCACATTGGAAGAGTGAGAATATTATACAACACTTGAAGGTTGAAGAAGAAATATATGCAAATCAACAGTAAGTCAACAACACATGCAACAACACAAATGCACAATTTAATTCTGTTATAATGTATTAATTAGGGGTCAATCTTGAAGTTTTAACTAGAGCTTCATATATCAACATACATACTAGGTCATATTTCAAATCAAGATTTAAGCATTTAATCACGTTAGGGCGCATACATGATTCACAAGGTATTTGGGTGCACAAAGAATAATATATGTTACTGATTTAGGAGTTCACATAATCATTTTAGAAATCGAAGACCCACATGTGAGTTAAGTTTGAGATTCAACATCAATGTATCTTTAAGACGCATGTTTCAAAGTTCAATGCACATAATCAAATCAAATTAGGATGCTAGAATGGACAAGTTTGAATCTTATTTCAACATGCATCAAAATTTACTGAATTAGGTCAAGCATGAGGATTAGACAAGTTAAAACAATATATTAATACTAATCAGTAGATAAATGAATAAAAACTAGTAGATAAGAAATACAAATAAGTAGATAAGTAAATACTAATCAATAGATAAGTAAATACTAATCAGTAGATAAGTAATTTGAAAAATTAGTAGATGATTAAATAATTTATAAAATTAGATGAACAAATACAAAGGCCTAAATTTAAATAATGTGATGAATAAAAAATCATTAGATGAACACATCGGTAGAGAAGTAAATACAAATCCATAGATAAGTAAATATAAATTAGCACATAAGTAAATACGAATCAGTAGATAAGTAAATACAAATAGGTAGATAAGTAAATACAAATCAGTAGATACATAAATACAAATAAGTGGATATATATATTCAAATAAGTAGATAAGTAAATTCAAATCAGTAAATGAATAAATACAAATCAGTAGATAAGTAAATACAAACCAGTAGATAAGTAAATACTAATCAGTTGATGGAAATCAGTAAAATAAAAAACTTTGTTACATGTATTACTTCTGGGCGCCCAGGTTGAGGCGGGCCTTGGGCTGCCTAGGCCACCTAGGCACCGCCTGGGCGCCCTCCTGTACAACACAGAGTTCAAGATATGTAACCTGCCTAGCAGTAGGGGAAGCAGAGGCTAGTTCTCGCGACCTCAGGCTTGAGCTCTGACGGTGCAACAACTCCTCAGGCGACCTTCACAATTGCGACGTCCTTTATAGTGGCGACAACTGGCGGTTGGAGGAAAAGGCCCAGATGGCGGTTGGAGGAAGAGGACCGGCGGTGGGAAAGGTAGACTGACGACGACAACCAGTAGGGGCGGCAGAGGACGGCCAGTAGGCGGCGGAGGACAGGGCCGACCGGCAGAGGAGCAACAGGATGCGGAGGAGCAGCAGGCGGTGGAGGACCAGCAGGCGATGGAAGAGCAGTAGGTAGAAGAATCACTACAATCGCCAGAGACCTAGTGAAATCGTGATGAAATAGAGAATGAGAAAGAATCTGTTTCATGGGTACTATTAAGTTAACCATCGTCGTCGGTTGTTTAAAAAATCGACACCTAAGATCCAAGAGCGTCGATCACAACAAAAAAATAGACACCTATGTTAAATCATAGTCGTCAGTTTCAACTAGAAAAACTGACGTCTATCTACATATACCGAAAAAAAAGTTTTTGAATTACGACCATAGTCATCGGTTGTCATTGAAAATCGACACCAATTGGGCAATTTTGGGGGTAAAAATTTTCACGGGGACAGCGCGCAAACTCACATCGACGTCGGTTATTGTATGAAAATCGACGACAAAAGGAGATCCGATTTCTGTCTCGTAAAAAACCTTTAGTCTTCAGTTTCTTGGTCAACAACTGACGCCGTATGTGAGATTTTGAAGGTATTTTTTTTACACTGGAAAGATTAGATTTGGCGGGCGATTTTAGGCGTCAGTTTCTTATTGCGCAACCGATGCTAAATAAACAATGATACCCGTGTCTGGCCGGGTTCACATATAGATGTCAGTTTGTGTATTCAGTCGACGTTGTAGGGTTTAGGCGTCGGTTTCTTGGATACAATCAACGCTTGAAAATGTGACGTTATAAGCCATTTATGTACCAGTGGTGGAAACAATTTTGAAAATCAAAATGGAAATTTTTCACCACATGTTAGAGGGTATAATAAATGAAATATGTATTTTATTTGTTATACCCTCAAATATGGGAGTGGAGAATGAATGATGGTGTGGGTTTCAAAATGAGTCTAGATAGCAAACCTCATAAGAAATATATTAAGTGGAAACCATTTTGAAACCATTCTATAAGGCCGCTTCCAGTAGACAAAGAGAAAGAGGGGGAGACGCCGATAAAGCTGCACATGCACATGCTCACAGAGAATGGACAGAGCTGGACCTTTGTCCTGCTAGACCATCCAGCTACGTTGGAGACTGTCGCTATGGATCCGGCAACCAACTTCGGATCCAGTAAATCACAGCCATCGAAACCCAAAAAACCCTCCCTAGAGATCCATGTGCAGTACACACACTGTGCACACTGATTTCTAAGAGAGTTTTATAATTTTTAAGGGCTGAGATGCACACATATCTCTAGGGAGTTTTTTGAATTTGGAGGACTGAGATTTTTGCTCAAGATGTAATGAGAAAAACCCCCTCACAACTTGGATCCAGGATCCTGGAAACCAAGCATTCTATAGCTAGTGGATGACCTCGAGAGGTTTGTGCGCCGTGGAGAGTACTACCGGAAGGTTGGTAAAGCGTGGAAGAGAGGGTACTTGTTGTACGGGCCGCCAGGGACAGGAAAGTCTAGCCTGATTGCCGCCATGGCAAACTACCTCAAGTTCGATGTCTATAAACTCCAGGTCAGTGAGTTCACTGACAATGCAAGACACCGAAACACCATTGTCAGCACTGCCAACCGATCTATCCTTGTTGTCGAGGACGCACGACGGCTCCCTGCAGCTCCGTTCAAGGACTAAAAAGTCCAAAAATATGAAAACGGGCTAGCAAGACGCGGCGTCGGCGGCCGCTATACCGGCAACGTTACCCTGTCTGGGGTCCTCAGCATGATTGACGGCCTCCTGTCTAGCTGCAATGACGAGCGGATCATCATCCTCACCACCAATCACAAGAAAGCCTCGACCCGGCCGGCTCTGGTCCGACCAGGCAGGATGAAACTCAACATCCATACGTCGTACTGCTCCCCCGCAGGGTTCCGGATATTGGCTGACAATCACCATTAAGTAAAAGACCACAAGCTGTTCCCGGAGATTGAGCGGCTCATCCAAGAAGAGGTAAACATCACTCCTGCAGAGATTACCGACGAGCTGATGAAGAGCGAGCATGTGGACGAAGTGTTCTAGATCATACACGAATTCATCCTACCGAAGAGGTCTGATCCAAAGAGAAGGAAAAGAGCCATTAGGATGGGCGGTGCACAGGAGGTGATGCGACGACGGCAGAGCATGGGCATGAAGAAGATGAGGGTAAGGAAGACAAGGCGAGGGAAGTGGGGGGAACCATGCCGACTAGTAACGAGTACAGTGGAAACAAGTTCATCACCGATAAAAAACAAACTGAAAGCGAATCAAGCAATATTGAAAGTGACTCCAACGACAGCGATGTGACGGAATCTAGTGGAGTGATTACCAATAAGACACCGTGAAACACCAATAAATAGCTCGGAAGAATCATCCTATCGGGATAAAATTTTCCTGTCTAGCTTAGATGAACGAGATCCTTTATGATCGGATGAATATTTCTAGATGAAGAGAAGTACCAAATTCATTCAAAATGTCTACAATACAGTGGAAAAAGTACCAAATTCATTCAAAATATCTGCAATACGGGAAAAGTGGTTCCGCCACTCTATTGAGACTAACGGACAAGACATCCATAGTCAAGTATGCTTATATCCCACATTGTATATTGTATTAGACATATCTTTAAGTGCAAGAGGAACTTCTCAATATTTTTCAATTTTAACTTGGATCTCCTTTATACTAAGGATAAAAATTGACCCTCAACGTCTTATCAATTTTTAATCCATAAGAAGTCATAGAGGCTTTGAGTAGCCTAGATATGAAAAATTAACCCTCATATCTGCCTTCAAATATGTTATTGCAACTTGTTGTTGGATCTGTTGTTTCATTTAGTCTTAACCACATATTTATCCCAAAGACTCACCCTAAAAAGATCATAAGGCGTTTTTACGGTCGAGATTAAATGCAATAGCATCACAACAACATACTGGAACAACGAATTTAAATGCAATAGCATCACAACAACATACTGGAACAACGAATTCAGACTATCATTATTCATATATTTTTTAATTGAAATGTAGTCACAAAGGTTTGGAATAAATTAAGTGTTGAGATATCACTTTTTGTTAATTGAATTAACATCTCCTTTATTAAAAAATATTGGTGTGATGGAAAACAACTTTTCATGATCAACAAAGAAATTATTTAAAAAATGATATCACACGCCCTTACAAAATTCTCAATGCTACCTTCATCGCTCTTATTAAAAAGTCTCACAATCCCACTAATATTAATGTTTGAAATTCAAACTGTCTCATAAGCATTTGATATGAAAACCGTCATTCAAGTCTTCAAGAATGAATAAATCACATTTGAGGTCAAATAACCAACAACCTTTACGTAGACATGTTCATGATGCATACATGATATAAAATGAAACAATCATTTTCACTCGCAAACTAGATTTTTATAAGAAGTTTGACATCTAAACGAACAATTTCTTCTAAAATGTCTTCATAGATAGAATTTCTAAAAAAATGGGTATCATGGATGTACAATTGCATTAGGTCATGAAATTCTCAATTCTTATTGTTGGACCCTTTTTGATACTTTATCAGAACTATTAGGCTTCAACAATGGGAGTTGTATTCCCCTACCTTTTCCATATTACTACCTCCATTATTGTAAGTATATTTTAGGTTTGTTAATATGTTGACACCCCATTTTTTCTCACTTAGCATAAGTTCAAGATTAATACTAATTTTTTGGTTAATGATGGAGTTCATTCCATTATCCATAAATATTTCATATGTATTATTTTTCTCACATTTTTTTGTATATTTCATACATTTAATTTGACCCACATTCACCTTGTCTTGGACATTCTGTGAAAAAACTTCTTTTTAGATCAAAGTAAAATTTTCTCTTCAATTATGCTTTTCATAAGATGTTATTATAAATTTCTCAGTTGAATTATCCAAACTAAAATATTTTTTACCAATGGATATTCAATTGATCTTTTCTGATAAATTTGATAGATAATCTTAAATTATCTCTATCCGCAATCTTCTACAATTTCTCCAGAATATTCTTGAAATTAGTAGAAAAATCAGGAAACCAATTTTTATCCAATTGAGACACCCGAAGGATATGAGTCATCCACCACCTGATGAATCACCTCGATCCACATGTCCCATAGATGTGGCACATCATGGTGATCTATGCCATTTCCAAAAAAATTTATCCATAACCTCGAACCTTAATATCCACCTATCAACAACCCCATATCCATCGTATTTTGGGCCCCATTTACATCATCACAAGCTAGTGGATTGAACTATCCATCTCTTTTATTTCCACATTATTCATGATTAGAGGAACCTTCTTTTGACACTACTTGTCTTGTTAGCATCTATTGTCGTTAAAATAATAATCAAAATTGTGATATTTCCATAATTGCTTTGTTATCTAGCTTTATTATTTAGTCATGTTATTATGCTTCACTTGCTTATATTTTCCTGAAATAAGATCTTATCCTTAGACAATGTCTGCTAATCAACCTCTATTCCTACTAATTGGTCCAAAGAACCCATGATCGATATCCTTCGTGGGAGGTCCTGAGGTGATTAGGCCGCAATCTGCCTAAAAACTGAACTTTTAGGACAATGATAGGAAGGACATGGACATCTCCATCCCTAAAAGCCCACCCATAAAAACATGTTCTTATTACAATCACCTTTTTTCCTTATTATAATCATCTTGAAATTACTCCTTCTTCGCAATTGCCAAAAATGGCTCGATATATGTTTACCTAGTGAGATGTGGGTGTTAATTCTGATCCACTCATAATAAGATTGTCAAACCCATTTTCTCTAGGTTTATTTTGACATTTTAATTTCTTATTTATTCAACTTGGATGATAACTTAGTTTTTCCCATGGATTAAATGATTTTATTATGTGTTTCCTTGTTTTCTATATAAAATATGGTGGCGACTCCAAACACATATTTTTGTGGAAAATGATATAAGTGGGGAAAATCCAAAACATGTATACTGTTTCTTATTACTTGATGGTAGGAGGCAACCACCCTTTCCTATAAATAGGATAATGGGGGAAGCATACAAACATAAGACAAATCCTAATGGGCCAATAGACAATTGGGCTGATATCACAAGTAAACTAAAACAACTTAAGTGAATAGATTAAAACACTTAGAATGCCTGGTCTAGCCAAAAACGATGCTAGGGTTTGGGAGCCACGGTGGCGGCCGCGGAGGCGGCCGTGGAGGACGCAGCCCAGGACCCTTCAACACCCATCATCCAGGGGAGGGGAGGAGCAACGTAGCTCCGACTGTTACTGTGGAAGATCCTGTCATCGATACCACTCCCGGAGATGTCTCCATGAGTCAGGAACAACCCAAGGCCACTACTGCTAGGCGTAGTTACAGGGATGCCCATGTCGGCAATGACCTTGGACCACTTTCATATACTAATCATGTATTGCTTGACACCCTTACGGCGGCGGATATCTAGGTCGATCTCTCGGGCATCCTGCATGCCTTCTCCGTCAAGCCAGAATCGATCCAGCCTCTGTTAGCTCCATGGCAGTTCGCCGTGGTGGTAAAAGCCATCGGGATCACAATCGGTTTCCAAGCCTTGGTGAACAAGATTAACGTTCTGTGGCAACCTACGGTGCGAATTCAGATAATAGACCTTGAAAACGGATACTACATCGTCCAGTTGGGCAATGGGGAGGACTATGAGAAGGCGCTTTTGGGAGGCCCGTGGACTGTGTTTGGAAATTACCTTTCCATCAAGTCTTGGTCGCCTTCCTTCAGGCCCTCGGAGAAAATCCCTCGCAAACTCTGTGTTTGGATTAGGGTTGCGGACATCCCCGTCTTCCTTTTCCAGAATCAACTCCTAATCAACATCGGTAACGTTGTTGGAAAAACCATCAAGGTGGATGCGAATACCCTCATGGGCAATCAGGGCAAATTTGCTAGGATTTCTATAGAGATTGACACCCAGAAACCCTTGCTTTCGGCGATCTTCATCAACGACGAGCAGTTTTGCCTAGAATATGAAAACCTACCCCAATTCTGCATGACATGTGGTCGTCTGGGTCACGTCGAGAGCGAGTACAAGCATGGCACCACTCCCCCGAGTGATCTTGTAACATCCCTGACCTGGGTTATAAACTAACCCTAGGTGTTTTGCCTAAATATGTAATTAAACCCTGGTGATTATCTTTTGACATGTAATTAAGTTCCTCAGGAACATATACTTTCAATTTTGTCCTTTTTAATCAAAGTTGTAGTATTATTTTGGTAATGCAGGGGCTTATGTGCAAATTACCTAGTTAAGGGGTTAACTTGCAATTGCACATGTTAAGATGTTCTTTTGATAATGAGACATCATATGAGTGAATATTATGAGACAAGATGGATTTCCCAAGCTTGGGCATCAAGATACAACTTGTGGAATAATCCTTATGCTTAAAAACCCTAATTTGGAGTAAAATGCAGTTTACCCAATTTGAGGGGTGCAACTTGTAAAATACACCATCTAGAACATCTTTTATGACTCTTGTCATCATTTAGAGTAGAAATGGTGAAAGGGACACATCAATGAATAATCAGATAAGAAAAATGACCTTTGTACATAAAATTCACTAAGTTTGAGTAAGGAAACCTTTCATGTATGTACCCTAGTTGAAAGTTGGCTTTATTTACCCCTAGATCTTGATATTTCATGAGCTTTGCATAAGTTTAGATGAGACTGGACGATCCCTTAAATAAGAAAGGACTTGGATGAGAATTTCAAAGTTCTAGAGGTCTTTATGGTGTAAATTAGCCTAAACTATATAAGCACCTTTCTTTCCAAACCAAGCAAACGTTTTCCTTCACTTCCTCACTTCTCATCTTTCTCAACCGACCAAGGCCAAGCTCTGGAGCTCAGGGAAATGACCAACCTGTTCTAAGGTAAGAGAACACCACCTTCTAGCTTGGATTCATGGAGGAAATCATGTTAAAAGGATGGATTGCTAGTTTTCTCACTTAGCTTTCTCGTTCTAGCCATCTTTTCCCAACCTTTCTTTGGAGAATTGACCTTGGCCGACCTGTGGAGCTCAAGACACCATTAAAGACTTGAAGCTTGGAATCTTGGAGCTCAAGGAACGACCTTAAGGCGGGTTTTATAACTCTAACCCTTAGCTTTGTTATGCATATCTTTGTTCTTGTCTTCTATGATTAGTTCTTCTTCTACCTCCCTTCTTCCTTGCTCTTTTGCAAGCAAAACGGTGGAGGAACCGACCTGAATAGAGGTTGAGGATGATGGGCGTGGATTCCTATGTCACTTTATGAAACGACCTTGAGTCCTTTTGGTCCAAACGGGTGCAACTCATTTAAGGTCAAACGGGTTCAACCCGTTTGATCTCAAACGACCCTGCAAGATCGTTTGGATCAAAACGACCCCAAGACCATTTCATAGGGTTGACCAAGTGTGGACCGTTTGAGTTTTCTGTTCACAATTATGTAGGATAATGACCCACCATATTTGAAGGGTTAACTCCAAAGGAATCGTAGGTTGAAGGCCAATCCATTAGGTAATAGAATTGAATTAAGTACTGATTTTCCCAATTAATTAACTTGAACTTTTGGGCAAACGGGTTCCAACCTGTTTGAGTGAGTTGACCAAGCATTGACCGTTTGGGATACCTATTCATAATATATTGATTTTCTTTCCTACAAAGAATTGTAATCTAATTCCTAACCAATTAAGAGTTGAAGACACTTCAATAACCTAACCCTAATCGGGTGAAAGTTGCTGATTTCAATATAGATCTTGTTGAGTTTTGGGTTGAAAGACCCAAACGGGTTCCAACCCGTTTGGGGGTTCATCCAAACGACCTCACACTCGTTTAATGACACTACAAGATCGTTTGGGGGTTTATGGTTAAAGAAATTTGATGGTTTGAGGGTCCAATTACAAGATGTTGATAAATTGATGAAAAGTGCTGATTTTTAATTTAATTAGGGCTCAACCCTTATCAAATCTTTTTGGTTTTTGGTCAAACTTTGGTCAAACGGTCTCAAGATCGTTTGGAGGTCACCTAAACGACCTCAAGACCGTTTGAGCCAAGTTTGGGCCCAATTGGAAGTCAATTGATAGGTTCAACTCTGATTTGAATCATATTGTTGAACATTGATGATTAGCCGATTGGAAACCCTAATTGAGTTAGATTTAACCCTAATTGGCTTTCAATTGAGGGTCAATTTGGTGTCCAGTTGATTGAGGCTCATCCTAATTGACTCAATTTGTATATGGTTAACATGGCTTGGGACAATTGAAAGCTTCAACATAAGAAATCCTTTTCAAGCATAATCTTTGTGTCACCTTTTATGTTCATGCGGTTTGAACTCAAGTAGACCCACAATCGTTTTAGACCAAACGAGTTTCCACCCGTTTAAGCCCAAACGAGTTCACACTCATTTAAGCCCAAACGAGTTCACACTCGTTTGAGTCCAAACGGGTTCACACCCGTTTAAGCCCAAACGAGTTCACACTCGTTTGAGTCCAAACGGGTTCACACTCGTTTGAGTCCAAACGGGTTCACACCCGTTTAAGCTCAAACGAGTTCACACTCGTTTAGGCTCAAACGGGTCCACACTCGTTTGGACTTAAATGGGTCCACACCCGTTTAAGATTAAGTGGGTCCACACTCATTTAATGTTCAAATGGATCCAAGGTCATTTGTGATTAAACAAGTTCAAGGTCATTTAAGAATCAAATGGGTTGAAGGTTGAAGGTTAAACCCTAAACCAATTGGAGACCTTCAAGGTTGATTATACTTAATCACTTGAAAGTGTAAAAGGTTCAATGATGATCTAATCTAAACCCTAATGGCAACCTAAGATGTTAAGGGACTAAGTGGCTAATGAATTGACCCATGATGATGGTCAATGGGTAAATTACCAAAATGCCCCTGAAAGGTTCAATTGAGTGATACCTTGTTTTAATCAAACCCTAATCACATGATAGTGATGAGTTGACTTGTGTTAATCAATGAGGACTTAACCCAACCTAATCTAGAGTGGTGTAATCACTAACTACTAGTTAGAGGAGAGAGAAAGTACCAATTATAATGGAAACTCAAGTAAAATACCTTCAATATACATGAATGTGCAAGTTTAGGTATGATCCACTTATGTGAGATCATGGAAACCCTAATTATGATAATTGATGAATCTTAATCTTATCTGAGGTCTTTAATGATGATGTTTCTCATACATGAGCATGTTATGAGATCATTTCACCATGAGGTGAATAGTAAACCCTAATTCTAGGGTGATGACATGTAATTTGAATAGTAAACCCTAATTGATGAAAACCTGGGAAACCTAGCTCTTGTATGAGTAGGGAGATATAACTTCTTTAAATAAGTTATTTACTGTTATCAGTTGATTTAACCATGCATGTTCCTTTATGAGGATGATCATATCCAGGTATGGATGATGATACTATATTCATTGAAAGCATGTTGTTAGCTTTATGAATAGTGATATATCCTGATGCCTTGTTAATAGCATCTTATGAGATTGATAGGCTGTGAGAGCCATGAATACCATCAAGGTCATGCTTTAAGAGATGACTTGTGATGAGAATATTGAGATATGACAATTGATGAGAGTTAGGCTTGCTACATTTAGTATTCTTCCTTCATAGTTTCTATGCTAATGATTAATGTTTGAAAACATGTTTGATGATAAAAGAATACTGAAATGTACCTAACTAATCAAGTATAATCATACCATGTAGAGCCCTGATCATAGACCCATCATTGTCAGGAGTTAAATGATGGTGAAACAGGTTTTCCTAAGGGGATTCCTGGAGCACATATTTTTTAATATGTGGGGTAATATGGATGTGAATTTCCTTACATCCTAGTATAGGAATTGATGTAGATGTATCTTAATCTATCAATCCTTCACTATGTTCTATGTCGGGGTGATGTAACACTAATCTCCCGAGGAAATCTTTTATACCGCATCGATGAGAGATAAACAAGAAATCTTTCGGTAGCGAAGAGAGTACAGAATGCCACTGTGACTCTAATAGTGAAGTACCAGAATACCCTGGTAAGCTATAGTAGTAGAGACACTAGATGTCCTGCATGTTGATCCTCTTACTGACTGAGGAAGATGAGGTCATAAGAATCCAGCTCTTTTGATGACCTATGTATGATACCGATGCGACTTAATAGTGATCGGTTGGAGTATGAGCGGTATACCTCATCTCCGCAGGGCATAATGATGTTTGTAAAGCATAATCAACCGCGTAGTATATCTGCTTAAGTTGAACTATGAGATACATTGGTTGAAGATACTTTACTTAGTATACATGTTCTTCATATTCCTTAAATGTTGTTGTTCTAATTGATAACAATCTGCTGCTGATTACCTTAAAGCTTTTATTTCCTATGTTATTCTTGGTTGCTATAACAAAGCTTCTGGCGAAGAGTTATAACTCTCGCTGGGACAATTATTTAAAATTGTCTCACCCCGTAGATTTCAACTTTTTAGGTGGTCGTCGAGGGCAAAGGAATCAATCTTCAGGAGACCAGTATCAGCAGCAGCAGTATCAGGAGCAGCAGTAAATCTCAGGTGGAGATTCAGACTACTGAGTTGTATAGTTAGATAGTCAGTCCTATGTGTTCTCTGTACTCTCAGGTCCTTGGAGTCTTTTGGTCTGAGATTTTGGTTTTGAGTTCTTGAGATTTTGTATCATGTTGTATATAATTACTCAAGAAGTAATTATCTGAGATGTAAACAGTTTATCTCCTTTCTTGGAAGAAGTTTTTATAGATTCAAGCTCTTATCTCGAAAAGTTTTAATTTCCCGTGATTTTTGTCTTCCGCTGTTAATCGAATCGCTTCCGCTAAGTTTATATCGTGGTTTTGGAGATCAGAGCCCACAGATCTGGGCACCATATCTATCCCTATCCCGCTTCTGACTGTCAGCTATACCGATGTGATTCATGCAAAGATGCCTAAGCGGCGGAAGGCTAATACGGCGGGAAGAAGCACCGCCACGAAGCCACCTGCGGCGACGCGAACTGATCAGCAGGGCCAGGCAAGCAGTTCACAAGAAAAACCCATACCAGTCGATGAGGGTGATAGGTTTCACCCTGTGCTAAGCAAAAAGGCAAAGCAACGAATGCGTCAGAAGGAGGCCGCCGCTAAAGCAACCCAAGTGGATGCTCCATTGGCAGCCCCACCTGCAGCACCGCAACAAGCGCCCGTTCAACCGACAGCCAACACAGTTGTGTTGCTCACCGGGAATAATGTGTGAGCGGGTAGAGAAGCACCCCCGACGGAATTCAGTGAGTTCCAATTCCAAGAAACCACGTGCGATCCTTCCAGTAAGAATATCGCATGTCACAACAGAAATGACAGTGGGTATGTCATGCTACGGAATAGGAAGATTGTCTTCCAAGCAACCCAGAGCCCTGATCGAGTCTGCAAGAAAGGGCGATCGGAGATAGCTCAAGGTACGATAGATTTAACCCCCCACGCCAAGCGCGTGCTGGAATTCCAACAACACTTGGAAGGTGCTTCCCATGTACCTTCAGAGGAGACCAACATGGATGAAGGACCGCAGTCCATTGGATTGTGCACATCTATTCAATAATTCCTTTATGAACATGCTTTGCTGGAACATCCAAGGCGCACGCCTGGACAGGAAGATTCCTTTAGTTCGTGAAATGAAGTCTACCCATAAGGTGAGCATCACGACCATCGTGCAGCCCCATTGCAGTGGTCCAACTGCAGACATCATTATCAAACATCTTGGCTATAATGCATCGCATAGGGTGGAAGATAATGGATTTTCAGGTGGTATCTGGATTTCCTGGAATCAATTTAACTGCTCTATTGAGATTATTCTCAATCATCGCCAACTTGTGCACTACCGTGTCAACGACGATTGGTTCTTAACCATTGTGTATGGTAGCCCTAATGCTACTACACAGGAGTTCCTCTGGGAAAGGTTGGAGGAGATCTCGTCTACTGTGACTCGCACTGCTTGGGCAGTGATGGGTGACTTTAACACTTTTCTTAACATTAACGAAAAGCGCGACAGTGCCTACTTTGACAGATGCACTAGCCGCCATTTCCATGAAGTCCTTGCCTTCACAGGGCTGGCTGAGTTGAAATCCCAAGGTCCCCTCTTCACCTTCAAGCGTCAGCAGCTTTATGAGCGGCTCGATCGAGTCGTCGCAAACTCTAAATGGATCCAAAGGTTTAGGGAAGGCTCTTCTATAGTTCTTCCCTACCTTTACTTAGACCATCATCCTATTCTTCTGTCCTGTGGAACCAAGTCGCCTAGGCATGCTCGCTTCCGGACCAAGGAAAGCTGGAACCTCGCTCCCGAGTTTAAGGAGAGGGTGATGTCATTATGGCCCCCTGGTAGCAACTTCCAGGACACGCTCCATGGCTTCACGCGTACAGCCTCTAGATGGTACTCTGAGCATACTACCCGTCATCACAAGGAGAAACGTCGTCTTCTCGATGCCATCGGTAGACACCAGGTGAATCTCCAAACCATGAATTATGCTCCACTTATGGACCCTATTGTTCCTCTTCAGGAATGACTTCATAATATTCTACTTCAAGAGGAGGTTGACTAGCAGCAGCGCGCGCACGTCGACTGGCTTTGGGCTAGCGACCTCAATACTAAATTTTACCAATACGTCGTCCAAGCTAGAAGGCACTACATCAAAACCACCTGACTCCAGAAAGAGGATGGGTGTTGGACAACTTCTTGCGATGAAACCAAGTGTCTTGTTCGCAGCTTCTTCGAACAACTTCTGACTCAACATGCCCCGACGCAAGCTACATGGATTCGTTCTTACCCGGGTACCTTCCCTGGTATTCCTGAAGCTTCCTTCACCGACCTGAACTCTATCCTGGACAGCTCTGAGATTAGAAGGACGACCTTCGCCATGGCACCTCTGAAAGCCACCGGCCCTAATGGCATTCATTCCGGCTTCATCCAACATAACTGGGAGATTGTTGGGCCAAGTGTTACTGCTACTGTACAGGAGGCCTTCTCCTTGGAATGCATCGATCCTGCCATGGCAGGCTCCTATATGGTTCTCATACCTAATGTCCCTGTGCCCCAGTGTTGCAGCGACCTGAGACCGATCTCTCTGAACAATAGTTGTTTTAAAATCATCTCCAAGGTGATTGTTGAGCGGCTCAAACCCTTCATGAATGAGTGGATTAATCCAACTCAATCAAGCTTTATACTGGGTCGACGCATCAGCGACAACATACTCCTCGTCCAGGAGGTTATCCACACTATGAAATCCAAATCTACCAGGAAGCCCCTGATGTGCATCAAGCTGGACCTCGCGAAGGCATTCGATCGAATGAACTAAGAATTTATTCATGACACCCTGAAGCGTACTGGTCTACCTGCTAAACTCACTGCTGTCATTATGGAAATCATCACAAAGGGTCAGACCTCTATCCTTTGGTAGGGCGACGCACTTCCCCCTTTTAAAGCATCCCAAGGTGTTCGTCAAGGAGACCCGATCAGTTCCTATGTCTTCGTCCTTTGCATGGAAAGACTGAGTCAAGCCATTTCTATTTCTGTGGATGCAGGCAAATGGAAGCCGATCACCCTTTCTCGTGATGGCCTGCAGCTCTCTCACGTTTTGTTTGCCGATGATATCCTTTTGCTAGGTGAAGCCTCGATGGCCCAGGCCCGGATCATATCCTCTATTCTTAAGGACTTCTCCTTGGCATTTGAACAATCCATTTCCAAACCCAAGTCTCACTGCTTCTTTAGCAAGCAGGTTCCCCAAACTCTGAAGAATAGAATATGCAAGAAGTTGGGATTCTCCTGGACTGATGACCTCGGGAAGTACCTGGGGGTACCTGTGCTACACCACCGTGTCAACAAGGACACCCATAGCAACATCCTAATTTCCATACAGAGAAGAATGAATAGTTGGGCACATAAGCATCTGTCCCTTGCTGGTCGGGTGACGCTGGCCAAGTCCACTCTTCAGGCGATTCCTACCTACACCATGCAGACAGATAAGCTCTCACCGAGCATCTGTGATGACATCAATAAACAAATTCGTCGATTTGTGTGGTCTGGTACATCCTATCCAAGGAAATCCTCCCTGGTTGTGTGGACCAAGGTTTCGTCCAGCAAGGATATCGGCGGCCTAGCCATCAGGGATGCTAAAGACCAGAACGAAGCTCTGATGTTGAAGAATGTGTGGACTTATCTCTCCGAACCCTCTAAGATTTAGGTCAGGGTGATGAAAGATAAATACACCACCAATGGGATGATCAAATTTGTGCCTAGATCCCCGGCTTGGAGCTTCATCAAGAAGAAAATCACTAGGATCTCTGAGATTAGTCACCATGTCATTAATAGCGGACAGAATACAAACGTTTGGAAGGATAAATGGATTTTCGACCACTCTATACTGGAGTCCCATCCAAACTAGACTATTCCTCCCGATCTCAGCGATCTTACAGTTTATTCCATGGTCTCTCCCACAGGAGGGTGGGACTGGGACTTCATTCATTGCTTCCTTCCTGAATCCACCTGGATAGCTATCTCTACCATTCCTCCACCCAGCCCCGGCTCGGGAACGACGGTTGGTCATGGCCTTTCGAAGAAAGCGAGCTATTCTCTACCAGATCAGTCTATCGTTGGATTAGACACGAGAAGGAGGTATCCACGCCTGGTCACTGGAGGAATATTTGGCAAGCCAAACTGTCGGAGCGCATAAAAATTCACCTCTGGCTCATGATGCATGGTGCTCTCATGACGAATATGGAGAAGCGGCGTCGACACATGGAGGCGTCTGAGGACTGCCCTATTTGCAATAATGGCCAAGATACTATGACTCATGCTCTTTGGGACTGCCCATCTAGCCGGGTTGTGTGGAACCTGTTGTTTCCCAATGAAGACCATCATGCTCTCCCTGCCAACGACTGGCTCCGGTAGTGCATCATGGTGCCGGTCAAATCTGCCACCCTGCGTGTGGTTGCCTGTTGGCATATATGGTCATGCCGGAACCTACATATTCACCAAAATCAAATCACACCTATCACGAAGAAGGTGGAGTTCATTCGACTCCGGGCAGAATCCATTCTCAAGCTTCCCAAGGAGCTTCCCATAGCTTGTCTTACTGCGTACCTCAACACCACAAGGATCACTGCCAAGTCGGTCTATGTTTTCCTTGACGCATCTTACCAACTTGGGCAGAGTACCGCGACCATCGGGATTCATGTCGTTCAGGCAAATGGCTCCCACATCCTCGACGTCTGTCAAACCATTCAATCCACCTCTCCTCTTGGGAGTGAAATCGCTGCTATCTTGCTGGGAGCACAGCTTTGCAAGGACAGATCCTGGGATTCTTTCTGTCTCTTCTCAGACTCCATGGTGGCCATTAGGCATATCATATCCAAAAAAACCCCACCGAAGTTCCTGGCCTACAGTAGGGAAGTCAGGAATCTTCTTGGACACTCACCTGAGGAGGTTATACACCATGTTCCTCGTGAGTTCAATGTTCCTGCAGACAGCTTGGCAAAATTTTCTAGGTCTTGTAAAACTTCTCTTAGATTCACTTCTAATGTACCCCACTAGTTCCTTCACCGGTGCCATGTGGATATTCCAACTATTTTGTCCGCAATAGAGTGCGGAATGAATAACAAATAGCTCTATTTTTCTAAAAAAAAATAGATTAAAACACTTAAGTAAATAGACACTAAACTAAAACAACTTAAGTTAATAGACTAAAACACTTAAGTAAATAGACACTCTAACACTCCCCCTCAAGCTGGAGCTTGTGAGAATCCCAAGTCAACTTGCAAATAGATAGATAAATAGATTGAACATAATCAAAATATAACTAAGCCCATACAAGAATTTGTCCCCCTCAATGTTACAATAAATCACTCAAGCACTCAAATCTCAAAGACTCCTCATCAAGTAGATACTCAAATGAAGTAGAAATTTGGGCAACATAGAAGGTTCTTGATAATCATAATGACATCTAGAACAACCGAAAGAATAGTAGTTAGGCAGCAATATCTTTGTCACATTTTTCGTCGTAGTAACCAGAGAGTGCTTGATCACAAATCCTAGAGAGCACTATGTCACAAGAAGCAACAATAGTCAATCTACAAACAAAGCATGGACGAACTAGAGAGTGCCGGATCACAGTAGCCAAACGTCAACATGCACACAAAGCATGGACAAGTAGAGAGTAAACGTGCATGATGAGTGTATTTATACCAATTTTTACATATTGTTTTACTCTCTTTTTAGTGGTTGTTTTATTTTTATTTTTCCTAGTTTTATCCTCATATTCACTCAAATGTAATTATAATTCCTTTTTTCTAAACTTTAATGTTTATATATATATTTTAAGAAGAACCAACCAAAATTGTACTACAATGCCCAGATGGTCAATCAAGCCCTCACGATTCTACACCTCAAGGGAAGGATGACCCACGAGCCCTCCATTTGTTCATCTTCCAGCCGCCTAGTCAAGCGATCATCTATGCCATTTGACTCACTGATCCACTCTCTACCTAAATTCTTCCAAATTCTTCTGCTCTAATGCACATTCCCAACATCCAGTCCATTCTGATTCATCCCATGCTGGTCTGCCAGAGAACCAGATGTGAGGACCAAATTGAGTAACCCCTACGAGTTGCATGTTGGACCAAATATGAGCCTTGCAATTAGATGCCTTCGACCACAAGCATGAAACACTTGAATTTTGAAAATGAGGAATGAATATATAAAAGGAACCCTTATCGTCCATTCTAACGGGTCTCTAATCATTGATTAGAAACCACATTGTGCAACACAAACCCTAGTGGGAAGTGAGAGGTGACAATCATAATGGAGAGATGGTCTTACTACACTAGGCGTCATGGCCATCTCCATCATTCCTTTATCTTTCACCATGAGAGAGTATTTGGTTGTGCTGGGGCATGGCGACTAGCCACATATACCCACATTTTATTCAAGTTTGTATCTAAACTCTCTAATATAGTTGCTAAATAAAGTATAATTCTTCTTATTTCCTTGCCTTGCAAATTGACGAATTGCTTTGCATATACGTTGTAATCATAGATATGTAGGTTGTTGTTTGCACAATTAGAACACTAGAATGATCTTATTACCCCCCTAAGGCATCAACAAGGGATAGTGAGGTGATTGGACTATAATGTGCTATGTGTTGAGGATGGTCAGTCATAGGTGAGGGAGTCCAATTGGAATGAAGTAGGAACTTGGGTGTCGAGGATGGTCCATTCTAAGGGATTTTAGGTCAAGTGAAGACCTATATCCTGTGAGGGTGCAACAACTAACATCTATTTAGTAACTACTATTGAAGAGTTAGATAGCATTAGGATAATTACGTAGGCATTGTAGTGAAACTCTATGCCCTACTTCTTTTTATTTTCTATTATAACTTCTTTAATCTCTATTGCTTTCAAAAACAATTTAGTTTAATCAATCCTTCAACTACTTGATGATAAATATTACTCTTAATACTTTTGGATCTATATAAATTCTTAAAAAGGTTGTCCTTTGGGTTCGATCGTAAAGTATATTGCAATACGGCTTACTCTTGTGTGGAGTGAGGAATTAGTGCACTACTTTTGGTTAAACCTAAGATTCTTTTAGAAATTTTCTTAGTATACATTTGGAGGCCCATAAAAAATTGATGCAGTTGCCAAGAATAATGGTAGTTAAACATTTTTGAAAATATAAGTGTAATTAGGGTTTTTCTTTTTATTTATTTATTTTTCGTGATAAGATTAAAAATATTTTAGAATTGGACGCACCACTTACGATCATCTTGCCTCTTTTTAGGTACTCCTAGTATTTATGAAGATCGAAAAGTCTTGATTCAATATTGTTATTCGATCCTAAAATCCAGAAAATGCTAAAAAAAGCTTTGCAAGGAGAAGACCATGACGGATACATCAACTATAGAAGCAGCTATCTAAACCTGTATCGATGCAAATATTGCAACCTAGCAATATTACTCGTCATAGAAGCTAGAGAATAGGAAGATGTCAAGTTCAAGACCAACCTAGAAGGTGCCCAAGCCGTAGAACATGCAAAAGAACTATGGGATTTGTCCATCCCTAAGGGCACCAACTTAACTCATCCAGTCAAACCTCCAGGCAATCTGATTGAGATCAAAGCCCAATGGGCTAGTCTATTACAAACTTCACCTTTAAAGTAATGATTAGATATGATTATTGGGAGAATATCCTTAAATTCATCGACCGTTGCCTGATGATAAAGCTATTTGAAACCACTGTAAACTCCATGCGACTACAACTTTTGAAATATTCCCCGACCAACAAAGATAGAGCTTGGTACAAAGAACTTCAAGGGGACCCAATCACTATGTGGGAATTTCAAGAAAAAAAGTTCCTGGAGAAATTATATCCTCCTTTGATGACATAGGCAATCCTAGGATAGATTACAAGATTCAATCAAGTACCTATAGAGTTACTATATGAAGCATGGGAACAATTTTATGAAATCCTACTCAAGTGCCCGCACCACGACATCCCCAAAAACTAGATCATCAAAATTTTCATCTAGGAGTTGACGAGGAGGCAAAGAAGTTCCTCGATTCTTCCTCAAATGGAAACTTCATGTGACAAATCTTTGAAAACACACTTAAGATAATTAACCCCGTGGCAAAAAATCAGACTCACTGGACAAGACACTAGGGAAAGGGCATGCTTAAAGTAGCCATGGTGGAGGATCACTCAGAACATGAAACTATCTTTGAAGCACTAAAAGCTCCCTCTCTCCATCAGGATATTATCAAAAATACTTCAGTACGTACAGAAGGAAGAACCAAATGTCCCAAATACAAATCATTTCACCCTCCTGCGATATATGTCGTGTAGTGGATCACAACACAATCCATTATCAATAACTATATGATGTATTCTATGAGCAATGAGACAAGCAATAATATACCATCACTCACACTGACGACATGAAATCATTCCACAATATCCCCGTGTAAGAGTATTATAATCTAGACAAAGCTCGAAGCCATCCTAGTTTCCAATATGGTAACCCTACTTGAGTTGAGATTCCCAATCAGACATTGATGCCACCCTTCCAGGGTATAGCACCGATGAGTTATAACGGCCCATGAAAATAGGGAAACTTCAAGTTCAATTTTCCTAGCCGGAATTACCAACAATGACAAAAATATCAAAATCTAAATCAGGACCCACCGCTACAAATTGAGGCCGCACCAGCATAAGACCCAATGAAGACACTTCAGGAGATGATGACATCATACTAGACCCAACTTGCCAATTCTATGACTAATCAAAAGGCACTAAAATCATAAATCACCCATTTGAGAGAAACAACCCCTAGTGGGCACGATCACTGGTCAACCCAAAAACAACCCCAAGCATCTGGAGCAGCCTGAACAGTTAAATGTCATATTGACCAGGTTAGGAAATGTATATCTCACACATCCTACCTCCACTCCTAGCTTTACTCCTCCCAACAAAGATGAATGCATCCCAGTAGAAGCCCTGAATTTCCCAAATGACCGCCCTATAGTAGCCCACTAGAGGACCATACAACGAACCCCCTGTGGCACCACTCAGCAAAGCGCCAGCAAAAAGTCAACTGAAGCAACTTTGGCAGTCAACTCTAAACCACCAACAAAAAATACAGAGCATGTGTACACGCCACATATATCATATGCAAGACATCTCAAGCAAACTAAGAGGGATGATCAATTCATGAAATTCAAAGATACCATGAAGAAATTGCATGACGACATCCCATTCCTTGATGCATTGACCAAAATATCAGCCTAGAGGAAATACCTTAAGACCCTTCACTCCAAAAAATATATGATCGAGGACTGCGAGATAGTGAAATTTGCACATATGGCTTCAGATATAGTTTAAAATCAATGCCCCAAAAGCAAAAGAACCCGAGCTCTATTGGGATACATTATTTCTTAGGAGATGAAACATGTAGTAAGGAATTCACCGACTTAGGAACTAGCATATCTACTATTCCTTACACTCTATGCTAGCATCTAGGATTCACATATCTTGTACCCAGAGAAATGACCATTCAGTTAGTTGATGCATCCATCACTAAACCCTTGGAAATTATGAAAGATGTCCCAGTGAAGCTAGGATATGATACCTATATCCCATGTGATTACGTGGTTATGCATATCAAAGAAGACAATCATTTCCACTCAATTTGGGAGGCCATTTCTAGCCACTATGAGAGATCTGGTTGAATTCAATGCCAGCAAACTCATCCTACATTCATGGAAGAAGACTATTGAAAACCACATTGTTAAAGATCTAAAAGGGTACATAATTCAATTGAATCTTTTAAAGAAGAAGGTAATCCAAAATTACAACAAATTGACCCACAGGATACCAATCAAGACAATAAGTTCTTGCCCATAGGCAAGGTATGCACATCATCTAACCCTGATTTAGGACCTATAGGAAAAGGGTTCATATTCCCTATTCATGTGTTTGACATGAAAAATGCTATCATCGGTTGGGTCCACGACGTTAAATCAGGACACTTTCTGGGAGACAACCAAGCCCCTTTTTTATTCTGTGTATTTTCATTTTTAGGTTTCTTTCTCCATTTTCTTTTGGCAAATTTATTTTGGAAAAAAAGGAGAGAAAAGAAGGAGAGTGAGGAGAGAAGGAGAAGGAAGAGTACTAAGTCCTTGACAACCCTTTCTAATTAATGGATAGTTGACATGACTAGCAAGCTTCATGATGAAAATATCTTATCTGATCATCAATTCCCGCTAGCCAGCTACTCATTTGATAGAAAAGATCTCGTGATCTTGTGAAAAATAAGAAATGTATAAAGTGGGCTACATGATCCGATGAGGATTTCTCTCTTTATTTTTCATAAAAGGCTTTATTTCCTTATCACAGATAATTTTTCTTTATATTTTATGAGAAGTGTTATTTTTTAGAATTAGTATATATTTTTATCTCACTCAATTTATTAATATTCACTACCATAATAACTTTATTGGGGATTTCTAGGAAACATTTGACATGGAATCCCTATGGACTAGGGATAACACGTGCATGGTTTGTACCTTCTAACTTATTGAGCAACCCTAACGTCTCTTCACTGTAGATATATAATGTCTGAAGTGCATAGCTTGTAAACACCAACATATTCCTTCTGACAATTGGACACAAGGCCAAGTGCCCATATTCCCTCTACCTTGACACCGCTAATGGAATCAACATATACAAACATCAACAACAGACTTCAAGGATTGAGCGATAACTCTTCATTGATCGATGAGATTCGATCATATCGAGATCTACTCCTCTAGTACTCTCAGGACACTTATGTCTCTTTGGAATTATGATTTGTGCACCTGATACATAGACAAGGGATGCCAGTAGCAGATCTGGATCCATTGATTCAACTGGCTATATGATCAACAAGCCATGTCTCTAGCAATAAGGTAATGGCTAGATGCAGGCTATAGGGAATGGGGCACACAACCCCAGGCACCCTCTCCACCACCAAGAGAATATCATGGCAACTGGTGGGCATGGCATCCCTTATATTAGGATTCCACCAATGGGAAAGAACATACTCTTAGGGTTCTATTATTTTCTCTTGTACAAACAACACCATCCAAGCCCTCCATCTCCACCTCCACCTCCATCACTCTCCATATCAGATCCCCTCCATCTCTAACTTCTATCTCCCTGAGGAAAGCTAGAATTTTGAACTTTGTATGGAGGCTGGGTGGAACATCATCTCCACCACCTCAACTCTAACCTTTCCCTTTCTCATCCTCAAACACTTCTTTCTTATTCTTCTCCATCTTTTATTTTCATCGATCATGTTTACCATTTTCTTTTCAATTTTCTTTGTGAGTAGTGGCCTTTACCTAGCCGACCACTTTGATGGATGCTAAAAATGAAAACATATGAATGAACTATACTCTTTTTCTCAAGCTAACCTGTGTAAAAGGAAGTTGTAAGGAATAACATGCTTGAACAGATCTAGGCCCCGATGACAACAACTAGGCATTCTTTCCCCTTGAAAGTGATGATAAGAAGATGGAATCAAAAGGTCAAGCCGCACGTGCCTCCAACATGACTTGCAACAATTTTTTTGAACACTTCTTTACCGTACATTAACTGAATTAACTGATATAATATGATGATCTGAATCCCATGTAGTAATAAAATAGAGAAACACAAGTCAGTCTCATGCTCTCACCTCTCTTCCATCATTTCTTACCTTTTAGCCATCCACAAAAAAAGATGAATTTTTCATCATATGCCAAACCCTATGTCGGGGGTTGCATCCCTTTCATAAATACTCCTCCATTTCTACTTTTGTCTACAGTTATGGCATGAATAAAAGAGGCCAATGTGCCCCAAAGAAAACATACGGTCAATGTAACCACAACCAAATAAAAGGTCTCGAGTTGATTAGAGGAGAGACAAATAAAATAACTAAATCCCAAATAATGTCTGAAGTCAAATAGAGGAGAGACCGGGGAATCAGGTTCATGCCATGTATTTCTCTCCCTTCTGTCTAATTTTTCATACCCAGAGGACTTATCAAAATTTACCCCAAATAGCCGAATAGCCCTGACTTATGCTTACTTCTATTCGTGTGGGTAGATCGTGAGTATTATTAATTTGAAATTAGTCCCTCGTAGGTTCTATGGTCTAGAAATTAGAGGAACAAGCCCCAATTGGGGATATCCAAGTGTGTCTATGTGACCTCTAAGGATTAGGGTCGCTTGATCATGATTGGGGGAAGGGAACCATAAAGTTTGCTTAGTTGGGAGAGGAAGGCTTGGATCCCAGCATCAATTCTTGATTTTCTTTATATTTTTTAACTCAAGACAAGCAAAGGATTACGTCCGGGGTAGTTTGATGAGTGTATTTATACCCAATTTTACATATTGTTTTACTCACTTTTTAGGGATTGTTGTGTTTCTAATTCCTAGCTTTGGCTTCATATTCACTCAAATGCAATTGTCTTACCTTTTCTAAACTTTCATGCATTTGTATATATATTTTATGCAAAACTATCCAAAATTGTACGACAATGCCCAGATGGATGATCAATCCCTCATGATACTACACCTCAAGGGAAGGAAGGCCCACAAGCCCTCCATTTGTTCACTTTCTAGCCACCTAGTCAAGAGATTGTCTCTACCATTCGCCTGACTCAAGCCATTCTATACTTAGAGACTTGTAGATTTTTCCATTCTGACACGCACTCCTAGCATCCAATCGATTCTAATTCACCCTATGCTGGTCCTCCACTGAATTGGATGCAAGGTACAAATTGAGTAACCCATGCGAGTTGCCTGTTGGACTGAGTATGGGCCATGCAATTAGATGCCTTTGACCACAAGAATTTATCATTAAGGTTTCAACAACAAGGAATTCATCTATAAAAGGAAACCCTTAAGGGTCTCTAATCGGTGATTTGAAACCACATTGTGCAACACAAACCTTAGCAGGGAGAAAGGAGGCAGTGGTCATAACCGAGTTTGTCTTCCAGGACTAGGTGACCCTGTTCATCGTTCCTTCTATCTTTATGTTTTTGTCCCTTGCAATGAGTGAGTATATGGTTGTGCTGGGCCATATTTTTTTAGTATACATAATTCTTCTTTTTAACTTTGGCATATTTTTTAGGATTTCTAGAAGATGAGAAATTGTGATGGAGTGGACTTTTGGAACCCTTCAATGTTAGATGACATAAGTAAATTCATGTATGTTGAGTTATCTTAAGTGTACTAGTGCTTTGGCAATGTTTGGATGGTGATTGAAGTTTATATCATGTTTGAATCCCAAAGCTTATGCCTTTTGAGGAATTTAATTGATTGGTCAATTAATGATATTTTGAGACCAATGTTTGATGGAATGTATTTAGGACAATAATAATAAAGTTGTGGACCAAAGCATTTTAATATTTAGCCTACATATAGACCTTCTTTGGTATGTGACACACCCTTTAGTTCTGTTGGTAGAGTCACGGATTGCTTGTAAGTGATTCGATCCATTCAACAGGATGAGAGTAGAACGACACCAGTGTGATCTCCTACATGAAGTTGCTTGGGATCGTGGACCCGTTAGAAACGTGGGATTCTTGGGCATCACACGTCGCAAGGAGAGGGACAAGGCACGATCGTCGTGGGGTAGTGGGAGATCTAAATGAGCAGTTGGATCTGCCCTTCCCCGCATATCCTCTTTGACGAACACACTACATCTGTCGTCTCTCCACAACTACATGTGAGGGTGATGACTTTGCCTACTCCGTAATCAAAGCGGGAGACTAGAGCAGTTCAACCGAGGCACTTTTGTGCATGCGGCAACCTCATGCAGGCTGGCGTCGAGTAGGAGACACAGTTGCAGCAACAGCCTGGAGGAGCCTCGGTTTACTCATAGAGCATAGGAAGACACGGCGGTGCCCAGAATCTAAGAAATGGAGGCGTCATGAAGGTGGCGTATCAACGGACGTGGAGAGGTTTCCCCTTTCCCTGCCGTCGCGGCGGCAGCTGACGCCGGCGAGGTCTTCGGATCCGCGAGAAGGAGCAGCTAACAGCAATCCTTAAGGCCGACGCCATGTAGGGAGGCCTTGCGAAGTGGTTCACGGCGTTGGAAGCTGACGAGGAGTGCTATGGGGTCACCTGTTCATCGCCCGAGATCACCTGTGCGGCGGCAGCATACGTGGGCGTTAGCTCTGTAATCGTGGAGATCTGAGGAACAACATCGACGCCCAATGGGAGAGAAAGAGAAGCAGAGCCCAGGGTGCAGAAGAGGTGGTCTCCAGGCCAGTGACTGGAGCTATGCGGCTGAGCCCTAAGAAGGCCACGACGGTGGCTGATCCAACAGAGAATGATGATTGCAGGTGCAGCATGTGGACGGGAGAATCGCGAAGTAGCCAGAGGCTTAGAGCAGGTAGGGCCGAAGCTTCTGGTCATGATGGACCGCGAGGAAGAGGAGAGGGATAGCCAGTGGCCTCGAAGCTTTTAGGTTTGCTTGCCGAAGGAGAGCCGACGGCGGCGCTGAGCGAGATTCTCGTGCAGAACGGGAGACGGAGTGTTGGACCCCCACACCGTGAGTGAAGAGAAAAGAAGGTTAGAAAAACCCGGTCCAATAGCACTGAACCAACCCTGAACCGGCCGGCTCCACCAGCAAGAAGGAGCCGCAGCCCCAATCTGGACACGTGGCGGCCTCTGATTCGTCGAAAAAGGTGATAATCTAATAATATTTCCAGATCTTGCATAATTTATAGTAATTAGCCCGATGATCAGAAAATTACAAATAAGGTATCAAACTGTTCAAAAAAATGAGTAGAATCACATGAAAGCTTAATATCAGTCTTTTGAGACAGTATTATTAGTTATATCATGTAAGTTGTAAAATGCTTAGTTCATGTGTAATAAATAACAAATGATGGCCTAAAATTATGATAATATGCCATTAAATCAATATTCAAGCTTATAATCCATTGGATATTAGTAACTATAATGTTGATGTACGAAATTATATAATTTTCTTAAAATGGCTAATTAGGGCTAATAACCCTATATTAAATGTAAATAATGCATACATGGTCAATAAATGATGAAATTTACAGAACAATCTTATATTAGTAACTGGAAGCTAATCTGGAACTGTGATGTCTTTTAGATGCATAAAATTCATGTTAGATGAAGATGACCTATAATACATGTGATGAAACCCTAATTTGAAGTAATACATGTAACTTAGGGTTAATATGCATCAATAATGATATTGAACCTAATGTTCAGATAATGATCTTTGATAATGAGATGCAATCTGGAAAATGACATTAGTGAGATAATCGTAAGATAAGAAGACAAGTAATGATGAGAATATTATAATGAGATAAGTTAAACCCTAATGGACATAACTAGGGTTAAGATGAGATGTAAGACGATGAGAACCTGATGGTGATATATGATCTTATCTTAATCAGGGTTGACCAAGATGTAGTTGATATGAGGATATGATGATTAGGTTTGTTCTTGATCAAGGTACGCCATTACCTCTTACTTGGCTTATTATACAATATGCTTGTGTTATATGGTAGTAAAGACTTGGCATATGATATTGATTGAAATGATTGCTCTTGTATGATATGTTTCTTGATTTTTCCATACTGATTGCTATGAACACATGAAACATAAGATATCTGGTCCATTATATGATAGCACTAAATCTCTTTGGTAGAATAGTGCATTGATGAAAGTACTAAATCTCTTCGGCAGAATAGTACATGATAGCACTAAATCTCTTTGGCAGAATAGTGCATTTGTGAAGTACTAAATCTCTTTGGCAGAATAGTACATGTGAGCACTAAATCTCTTTGGTAGAATAGTGCATGTGGTTAATCAAGTTTACATATAATGGAAATGTGCCTAAAATATGTGTTCTCTTTTGTTAATGAATATCCTTGTGCAAGTATATGCTTTTCATATATATATTCTTCTGTTACTGCCAAGTATATTAGTTTTATCTTATTGCCAAGATAGGATGAGAGGTATATAAAAGACACGTAGGCGTACTCAGTACAATATTCATGAAATATTGTGCTGACGTGTACCGCATGTAATCTTTTGTTTATGTTGTGGTTACGCTCTTGAAGATCCAGGATAGTTGAGAGTTGTATAGCGAGCTGATGTACAGGTGGACCTGTTGTCTTAAGATCCTGCAGTTTAGATGTAGTACATGTATATGTATAAGTTTGCTGTTCAATATGTAATATCAAATGTTGTAACAATTCATGTGGTAATTATATGTTGAATGGTGAACATGTGTTGTGGTTTATTATTGTTCATGTACATGTGCTACTGATTGTTTCCTTATGACTTCCTCTAATTTTCTTCTTCTTAGCCTTGTGTGGGATGTTTAAATTGGGATTCTCACTGAGGTGATGGTTTCAATTTTGACGTCGCACATCAGATTAAGTTTTAGAAAATCCGGGGACGTCACAGAAATTATGTGCATAACCCTTTTGGTCACCAAATCATATCAAACTTGTTATGTTTTGAACCCCCACCATGATATTCCTAATGGTTCTTATCTTAAATTGAAGCTCATTTACACTCTTGTGAAAAAATGTGAAATATGTCAACAAAATTATGTCTCAAATTAAGAAGTCGAACCAAATAAATTAGATAAACATTTAAAATGGAAAATAATAAATTTTCCAAAAATAGATTCTTATTGGTTCAAAAATGTCCATATGGATATGCACCAATGGTCTAGATGTAGAGAAAATATCCTTCAACTTGAGTAAAATTTGTTTTTCTTTACTTTAGTAAAAGTTTTACATTCTCATGTTCTTAAATAGGAGTACTTGATAGTACTCTACATGTTTGACTAACTGTCACAAATGATACACGTTACTATGTTCGGATCCATGATGCCTAGGGGTTCATATTCTTCCCTGACTATAAAACATTTTATCTTGATTGGATTGGTTATATTGGGCTTTATCATGAAAGTCTATTGTTATTCCTTCATAAATAAAATAACTATATTAACATGATAAAATTATTGAACCATATTTCCTAAACAAGTCGTCACATCCAATATCACGTAATTGATTAACACTTGTAACATTATGATGAAATCCATATACTAAAAATATGAATTTTATATATAAATTGTTACCTACACTCCTAATTCCAATATATTTTCCTTTTTCGTTGTCACCAAATGTTACATTTTTTTTCTTTCTCTTTATTTAAACTTCTTCTTATGGCTAGATATGTTCCAGGAGAAACCATTATCAACCGCATAGTCATGTGATTTTAAAATTTGGTACCCATTTATGGGTCATTGAGGGTAAGTATGATAAATTCATGCATGTTTGAGTTCAATTACACATTACCAAATATTTATAAATATACTTCTTCTAAGTATTGGATTTGGAAAAGAGAACAATGCCTACAAATGCATATGTTTTGTTAATATCACTCAAGTTTGCAATATTTTATTTCATGTCAAACTTGAAGTTCAACCTATATCTTTCTTGGTTCAACTTATACTTTGGATAATAAGGGTTTTTGTATACATGAAAAAAAAACACACATATACTAATGCATGAAATGTATCAATATATAATCATATCCAAAGTACTATAATGTATAGTTTAAGGTCCCAAACTAGCTTGTATGAACCCATGTATGGTTTATGTTAGAACTATCATAACAATAAAATATAATATGAAAAATATTAGGTGATGCTATATATGGGATCCAAACAAGTTTAATGGTCACCTTCATGTAGCAGAATTGGTAGAAAATGTGTCCAACATAGTTATAAGAGGAACAAACAATATTTTTTTTGGAATATGTGGTTGGTCGAACTAAAGCTTTCATATACCTTTTCTTTGATTGTTGATTATTTGGTCTATAGAAGAGACCACTAATGCCTACTAAATGTTATGAAATGAAGTAGGATATTTAGATAAAGTCCCCTTTTAAGAAGTTTGATGATAGTGTTTGTCTGGTAATTTTTTGTCACTCATAAGATCACTGATAGCTGTGTCAAGAAGAATTTCTCTAAACATAATGTTACTCTTTCTATCACATATTTTATTATATGAAACATGAATGTAGATTATAGGTTGAGAGTTTAAGCATGCAAATTTTCCAATAAAGGTTATTCTGCCTTGAATGAAAATCATTATCACCCTCATGATAATAAATTGTATATTTATAAGTAGATAGATACTACAACAGATGAAATAATCTCATATTTGAGACATTTTTTTCATGAAAATGTTTTAGGTAAACTACTTACTAATATAACCATCATTTTGTATTTAATTGTGTTACTGAGCATATTGAATCTTTTTTGGAAAAAAATTCAATCAAAAGTTCTTTCAAGAGATCATGTAAGATTTATTCTATTGGAGTTTCTTCAAATGGTTTATTCATTTACCAAGAAAGTTTGATATCTCCATATTTATCCACATATTCATCTTCATTTATGTATTCATATAAATATTGGAATGGTGATGTTGAGCATTACCTTCCTACATGTTGATAAGATCCATTAACCGCCTAGTTGGACCTTTGAAGTCCTCATTTCAGATGAGAAATCAATTATCCATATTGAAATGATTTTGTTTTGCCTTCATGGAATCAAGACACATTTGATATTTTGGTAAGGATCAAGATACATGATAGACTTGGGTCCCTTCCCTAGAGTTGATGAATTCAGGTCTCCTCATTAATTTCATGGTTGTGGTAGTGCTCTTGGTGATGCAAGGTAGCTGACTACTAATGTTAATGCCTAAGATCTCCCATGCCTTCCATCACCTCATATTGGTTGTCCTTGATGATTGGCTTGGGTATCCCCCTTAGGACAATCACTCATTGTTGCACATCCATCCACACTTCTAGAATGGGGTGGTTAAGTTTTGATAATATATTGAGAATCACATAAGGACTTATACTCTTTTAGAATTGAGTGCCTCATAAATCAGGTAAGGACTTATACTCAACGTGTCCTCCTTTCCCTTGAAAACCATATGAGTTTGATAGGTTTGTTCAGTAGCATCCTTGGGGCTTAAATGTAAGTTGGTGTTGACATTTTCCTTCCCTACATTCTACTATTCCATATACTTGAGGTGATTCAAGAAATATGGAAGGCTCCTTCATCTAGGAATGAGGTAGGTTCCCATATTGATTCCATAAAAGATCTTATCAAACTACACCTATGTGGTAGGTCTTTAAACTTCAATTTAATCTTGCATACATATCTACTGAGGGTCTCCACCACCAATTATATGGGTGCATACCTCTCTATTGAGATGACAATGCTGATTCTAGCATATCCCTGGTTGGCCCTAATTTTATTGAGTCAAAGTCACGAGGCTCAACCATAACATGTTTAATGATGTTAATCATGTGTTGTAATGAATGTTTCATGAACTGTCCCCTATAAAACTTCATGCAAAAACTAAGGATCTCATTTTGTGGCTTCGTTCAACTTGTTCATAATGCCAAACTAGAAGAGGAGTAGACCATTGTTCATGGCAAATAACTTCATTTCCTATTTTCTCCTCCACAAGAAAAAAAATCCACCATCATAGAGATTCAATATCACTCTCTTATTCCCTATGACTTGAGATATAATGTAATAGAGATGATAGACATCCACTTCATATAGGACTAGATTCAAGAATGTTATCCAAGGCCCAATGTCTTAGTCTATAATAACATTTCCCTCAAGTCAACAGACACAGGTTGATGCTTCAATATTTGGCAGACCTATAAATGGTTAAAGGTAATTTCACATTATTATGAAGTGAAAACCAAGTGAGAACTAAGTATCAAGGTGTCTCCTCTATAGATGCATTGAAATCAACAAAGTAAGCTAGACACCACTGAGGTATTTCCATAACTATTCTTAGGTGGAATCTTAGGAAGAGATAGTTGGGTTGGAAGTTGTAAAGGTGAAATTCATGAAAAGACATATTTAACCCCCACTTTATATAGAAAGTAGAGGAATGGAAGCACCTACAAAATCGAGATGGAATAGAGCATCCTTGCTAGAGAGAAATGTAGTCCTAACTAACACTACCCAAGTACATACATTTTTTATCTTTACAATGGTTTTGAATGAAATGATGACGTTTAGGCATAAGATAATTTTAATTTATATAACACAAAATATTCTAATATTTTTTAATGTAGAAATTACATTCTATCTATTATAAGTTAAATAGTTCTTGTCAATGTTTCTTGTTCCTTTTAGAATTGAAATCAAACACAATAATATATCTGAAACTCAAGCTTTTCCCTCATCATAACATAGCTCATGAGCATGTGTTACATCACTAAATCCACTACATGTCCATGAGATTATGATTTCCATTTTAATTATGTTATTATAATTCAAATATGTGGATTCAAAGATGTAATATCTTAAAACTCAAAATATTAATGTAATAGAGAATGACGATGAACTGTACAATGTAGCTTCCACTTAAACGATGAGGGAAAGCTTGAGCTCCAAGTATGGAATTATGTTTGATGTCGATTACTTGGAATTATGACATTAAATGGCACATTGACAAGACCCCTTGGTCCAAACATATTGTTAAAGACATGCATGCAAAAAAAGTCTCTACACATCAGAAAGTGTTGCCATGCATGAGCTACTTCTTTAAAATAATCAAATTGTTCAAGATGCTTTTGCAGTGAACCTAATATGAAACTATAAGACAAGTAAACCGATATAATGTGTAGTAAACATATTGTGATCATGTTAACAAATAGAACTTCGACTACAAGAACTTTAATCTAAACCACACAATAAAAAATCAAGACACATGAAAAAATAAGATATTCTTTATTTTCTATAATATTAAGTTTTGTACCATCACTTGAAAGAAATAGGAATCTTGTGTCACTAACACATATTCTTGTGGGGCCTACAATATTCATGATGCATGTATAATGTGATGAATCTAGCATGAAACAAGTAATCTATGATCAATTTTTAATATTATATGATTAATATTAACGTATGATTGCCATTACTAGGAAACAACATTTTTTAATCTAGGTAAACATTTTATTATATCTAAAAACATTGAATGAAGCTTCATATTGATATATTTCTAAGTTCATTGAAGGTATTCATTGCATATATGAATCTATTCTGATCACTTGCAAAAGTGGAAACAACATGTTTAATTTTAAGGAGATAGTCCCCTATTATGTTCAATATATAAGCCATGAAAATTTGCAAAAAGCTATTAGTTTTGGATTAAAACATTTTTTACATTTATATGCTATTGCATCCTTAAAATATAATTTTTTTGTCTCTTGGTATCACGACGCTTCAAAATTCTCAATCATTCATGTAGGATTCTTATTCTTTTTTCTATGTTTTGGATTCATAGGAAATTCCCTAATTTGTTCAATTCTATGCACCAATGAGATGAATGTTTTCTTCTTTTAAGGAAAAGTGGTACGTTCACCGTCATGATATTATTTAATTATTTAATCAAAAATTACCACATAAATGTTGCATGAATCCCAAATAACAAGGGTGTAAAAACACATAGTTTAGGATTCTTCTTAATAAAGGCCACCTATTTCATCTATGTTTCTATTTAAATGTTGCATGAATTCCAAATAAGAAGGGTGTAAAACACATAGTTTAGGATTCTTCTTAACAAAGGCCACCTATTTCATCTATGTTTCTATTTAACAATCCATATTTTAAAAAAAGTTTCTTCTATGCTTGTATAAAATAATATTGCAAGAATGACAAACTCTAGATACTCTAATTACTCGCTTAACCAGGTTCAATATATGATAAATTTTATCCATGAAAATTCTAGAGACATCTGATATGGATTTACAAAAAAGTGGATATATAATGGAGTAGAGAAGAGTTCCTCTACTATTTTCACTAATTACAATAGTGATTGTCCATCAAATAGGGTTTAATGACCCTTTGATGAAAAATAAATTTTGACGATTCTGATAAACAATATACAAAGATATATAATGCACTAGTTTCTATAGTTAGCCACTGAATATGGTGGATTATGGGAATGAACCTTTTCACATTGATTCTATTCCAAAATCCAATATAATAGACTTTAACACAAAATTTCTGGCAACATAGAAAGTTTTTGTTGTGTTATGGGACACATTAATGTGAAATAAGCACCTAATGTCATTCGACATACACATATACTCTTAAATAAGTTATATAACATGTATCCTAGGATTTTGGTTTAGAAACTTCCTCCCTCTAAAATGAGGGTAGTTAATGACAACATTAATCATACACTTATTTATCTAGAAATATATTTGCACGATGAAATATAATTTGTTGCAATGGCTGCCCTTCTTTCAAAGTATTTCTCCACGCTGGTATATGTTGTGTCTTGCATGTTTTGTATTGGATAGTGAGGCAAGCAATAATATGGTAAACTTAATAAAATATATTTATTCTATATTAATATAATACATAAAAAATCCATGTCAGGCTTCCAGTTGGTAAGTATATGTATCTTAAATAAACAAAGAATGATATACCTAACAAATACTATCTAATTTTTAAGATACCAAGATTAGGACTTGAATCATATACCAATATGTTGAGTCATCAAGATCCACAAGTAGTTTACCAAAATTATTAATGCCTTACTGATCAGACACCATTCATTTATAAAAGTTTAGTGTTTTATTTTTTGTCCATATTTAAAATTTCTTTGGTAAGGTACATCAAATTTATAGCTAGTACTGATTTAGACCTTTGCTAATAAACACCCACATTTAATAATTGTTAGGTTCTTGTAATTGTCAATGTCTTACCAAAAATCCACTCACATCTACTGGTTCACATAGGACATTGAATTTAGACCTTTGCTAATAAATATCAACATTTAATAATATACCTAGTGCTAATGTTTCAATTTTGTTATTCAATCCTTCTTTTTCAGATATAAAATTTCAATTAATATTGGTTGTGAAATTCAATCAATATGGAAACATTCTTTGTTAAAAAATAAAATATTTAGAGGAAGTTATTACTAGAGTAAAAGTAAAATTATGATATGTCCCCTTTAGAAAAGTCAAAATGATGTTATGTCTTTGTAAAATAGTATAGAAATTGTTTATCGTACGAAGGATTTGAATATGATTAACAATATTTTTATCTCATTTATGACCAATTTTATTATTATTTCCACAATTTCCACGCATAATAATGCAATTCAACATCTAATCTATGAGGTTTCCTCCTTATGCTTATACATCTTTCATAACAAGAACAAATATAAAATATCAAGAAAACCTTATTTGTAATATCATGGGTTAAATCATGTTGAATGTAGACCATGAACTCTATTACAATGTGATGTTGTGCAATTGATTTTATTCAATACTAGAAACATGTAATTTTAATATATATATATATATATAAGTGATGATTTTTCAACTTCATATTCATATTTTAGATATGACTAATGTAGGAGTGTTTAATTAATTCACCACTTTATTCTTGGAATACTTTTTCCATAGAAGAGTTTCATAGAATAAACACGTATACGTGAAATGATTCACTAAAAAAATGTGAAGTAATGACATCAATGATCAAACATGTTTACCCGTAAGATAGAAAGTAGATGGAAATTTACTTTTAATCCAAGTTTGCAAGATATAATTGACGCTCAACATCTTGTGGTGCACAACAATATGTTTTGAAATATATTAGGCCATATTTAAAAAGAGTCAACACTTTTAGGATTATCTATTAGAAGCATTATGGAGAATTCCCTATAAATAAACATACAATAAAATACTTCTAAATTTGGGGAACCCCTTGAAGGGTAGAAATGGAAAATAAGTATGATGGATCCATGTCACATTTATTGATATATATCTTCACCACTTGTATGGGTCAAATGGAAGAAATAGTGAGTAAGGTGACACCCTCTCAATATAGACCCACACATGATAGAAAATTATATCTATAACTGCATTCTACAAGTTGCAGTCTGAGAGAAAAATGTGGAAATTAGAAGATAGGAATAATATATATTCTGCAAAACCAAAAATAATCTATTTTTTGTGTTTTCCACTAAAACACCCATGTAATTATGGTAGTATATTCCATCCCTCTAGTTCCAACTCTTATGGAGTATTAATAGAATGTTCAACGCTTGTTCCAATAGCCTCCACTTAATTTATCATATTGTAAGAAATATATAAGATATCAGATGTCATACTACACTTATATAGGTCTTGATGTCTTAAAATTATAGTGTCTATTAGTCTCCCCTTAACAAATGACAAAAAATAGATAGTATATAAAAATGCCAAGTTTGTAAATTAACCAAATAGTTAATTTTTAAACACAATTTCTAATGAAGGAAATCAACTAACCTTTCTTGGATTAGAAAATACATCCAAATTTATTTTTTTATAAGATAAAATTTCCGTCTTAATAAATTTTACAACCTTTATAGTTTAATAGATAGATGTGATACATTTAAAATTAAAGCTATGATATTTATGAATCCCATGTCCCTAGGAAGTTTTAGGTGCCAAGAACAATTTGTATACAATTATTTAAGAAAACAAATTAGTTGTTTGGTAAATCTAAAATTCTTGCATTTAAATGTATGTGTAAGACAAAACTTGCCAACCCCACTTTATAAACACATTCAATCAATATGACATATGATGTAGTTGTTACTTAACCATTATTTTCTTATATAATTCATTTAAGGTTATCATCATATACATGATGTCAAAAGAGAACACAACCTTGCAATCGAAATATCATTAATTCCTGATAAGACAAAGAGAAGTGATTCAACATATAAATGTTGGTAAATATGGTACATAGCAAGCAACAAAACTTAAAATGTTATCTACCATATTCCCCATAATTAGTAGATCACCTCAATAACTATAATAAAGGAAGGATGGTTTTGAGGTTATACCTAGTCCTGGAGCAAGTCCAACGATAATCCTCATCGTCATAGATGTGCAAATCTGAATCTTGGTTGCACTAGGACTCGTCTAACTACTGTGCCTCCTAGTTTGCACCACAGATTATAGCCACAAATGTAGTCTTCTTCAGTAGCTCCTTTTTTCATGGACTGTTGGTTGATGTTGTCCCCTAAGCACCAAACAACGACTTCCTGCCTCTATGATAGTCCACACGGACTGCTTAGAACTCCTGTCATCCTGCTAGAACAATTAGGAAGGAGTCATCCTTCTCTGTTGGTGTACTAGTCACCGACTTGCTCTCCTACAATAATGATCTTAGTTGCTCTCTCCCTTGGCTATCCCTCCGTAGTCCGGTAGGACTTGCCTTAGCTCTTGTGGTTGCCAAAACCAGAGTGGACAATGTTTGTCAGAGCAACTATTTCTCAATTATCTATGTTGTGCTCTGGGAAGCCCACAATACCCTTCTATATATAGTAGAGGCCAGGTTCAGGATTCCTAGTTGCTATCCGATACGAGATTAATGTGCGGAAGTGGAAAGGACTAGAAGATCTCAAATTTTTGGACAAAGAGGAGGGAGCACCACTACGATACAAAACACAAAACAAAGACATATATCACTCTTCCACTTTGAAAGTGCTACATCCCTATGACAACTAAAATGGTTGTTTAGCAAACCCATATTGTCTTCTCACAAGTGAGATAGTCATTTCATAGTTCCCCAGTTGTACACAAATTTGGCAAATCAATAGGCATTCATTTCCTTGTGCAATAAGTATTGATCAAGAAAAACAAATAGGGAAACATCTAGAACCTTATCTGACTGGATTAGAACATCTCACCCATGTAAGTCGGCCATATCGGTCACCCAGACGGTCATCTAGTGACCCGAGTCGAGCCAGATTGGTAGGGTCAGTTCATTCCATAGACAAATTCAACTCACAACTAGCCTAACACCCAAACACCAGTGTCAACTCTTGAGACGACCATTTGGCACTTCCTGACGGCTGTCTCAACACTTGAGATGGGTGTTTGGATGTGCTATCAACTTATTTGTTCCAACTGTGCTGGCTGCAACTCTTGCACCATTAGCAACTTGCAGTCCACCTCACCTTTTCCTAAAGGCCTACTTCCTTTCATATATTGTATATGAGAGCATATGTGAGATCCACCTCTCGTATCTAATACCCAAGAAAATTAAGTAGATAGATTTATCTCATTAATGTATATACCTGAAGTGGAGATCACCATCCCCATCTTCTGCTTCCTGAAAGCCTTCAAGTACAAAGCATGCGTTCCTCTTGTACTTTTCTTTCTCCTTATCTTAAGTGTTGAAGAATTGGACTAAGGCTTGACCACAAAACTCTTCTTGGTCTTTCTTTGATCCTTGGAATCACCCCCACTGATCATCATCATGGGCTTCTCCTTCTTCACTTTTTCTTTAGCATGAAGCAACATGGCAAGAAATTCTAACATTTATCCAGCCAAATTACTAACATTGTAACATCCAATAAAACAACTATATGATTCTAGCATAGTCTTTAGAATCATACTCAGTGGTCTCAAGGTGAATCCCAACTCTTCAAGATGATACACATTTCCCATCGTATTGAGCACATGTTCTTTTACTGAGGTTCCCTCTATTAGCTTTTACTCAAGCAACATCTTTAGGATACTGTCCTTTTCTTGCTTTGTAAGACTGAGTTTCACTTTCTTAAGAAGTTCTACCATCTCAAGAACACTCATGTCTTCACATTGCTGATGCAACTCATAGTTCATGCAGCTTAGCATAAGGTAGTTTGTGTCCAACACATCATTGGCATGCTTCCAGTAAGCATCCACCTGTTCCCTAGGTGCATTAGGAGTAAATATTACTGGCACTTATCAAGGACATAAAGCTTGCACTCTTCATATGGAAATTTATTACATCAAGTTTGTCCTTCTTTAGGACCAATCAAAATCATATTTGTTCGTCATTGATTCTACAAGACAAAATTTACATTTGTCAAAATCCATTTTTTATTTGATTTTATTTGAAAATTTTTATGATATTAATTAGGCCTTTAATTATTATCACTCCTACTATTTTATTTGTTTTGAGAGACCTCAATATCAATTTGCAATATTGCAACATACAATATTCTAGTGGGCCAAGATCAATATTTCATCAAGTCATGAATCTTCTTTGGTTGATTGCCCACAACTTGACTATATAGGTAGGCCATCATGCCAATTGCATCGTATGAAACTCTTTGATAGATGATATGCATAACTCCTTGCCAAAATTATCTACATACTTCTCTACTTATACTCTCTAAGAATCCCAGTTAATCCTGACCCAAAAACCGACACGATACCAATGTACCCAGATTTGGCGGCACCTACGTCATTAGCATCACACTTCCATGAGATAGACGACGTACCATGCTTTGGCGTCACCTACACTTGGTGGATCAAGCTTTTCATGTATGTCTTTTTAGAAAGCATCTATTACTTAATATTTTAATTGAGGGATTTTGTATAAGTACATATATTTTATCCAATAACCATATATCTAGTATGTATCATATACATGTTATATCCCACAAAGACTTACATGCACTAAACAAAGGTGATGGTTATGGCCAGTCCTAATGCAATCCCTTGGAGCCACAAGAGATTATGTCATCTAGGTCTACATCATATGTAGAAACCTTTTGTTAATGAGGATCCATGCTTTCCAATCTAGGTTGATAGGTTCAACCTTTGAACCGACCAAATCGCCTCTTCGTCAGTTGTTAGGTCATCTCACCGATTTTTTGGTCCATTTGTCCACCATCGGTTGGCTCCTCTACTGGATCAGTCGGGCCCACCAAGCGATCTGTCCAATTTGTCCACCATCAACTCGCTCCTCCATTGGATCGATCTGGTCCACGAGGTGATTGGTCCAGTTTGCCAACCATGTCCTCCAAGGTCCTTCAGTCAGCGGGCTCATCTTCGGGATGCCTTCATCTTTGATATTAAAAGAAAGTAAACTATCCTACGTTTACATGATTATAGGGAAACCTTGAGTTACATTCGAGGGAAGAAAAGGTAGGAAAGAATTAACTTTACATTAGGAAGATAAGATAGAGGCTTGGTATGCAGACTGAGATAAATAGATAAACCAACCACATACAACCATGCATATATAGGGTTTATTGTCCATAACCAAGCTACACATCAACCATTGAAATTATTCTCATCGCATGCAATAATAGAAGAATGAAAAAACCAAAATTTGATCATATCGATTATCCCGTACTATAGTAAATTGACACTGGCTTTGATACCACTGTTGGGAAATATGGTACAGTGCATGCAACACAATTTAAAGTTTTATCTACCATATTCCCCATAATCAGTAGATCATATCAATAACTATAATGCAAGAAGGATGGTTTTGAGTTTAAACCTGATCCTAGAGAAAGTTCAACGATAATCCTCATCGTCATAGATGTACAACTCTTATTCCTGGTTGCACTGAGACTCATCTAACTACTACACCTCTTGGTGAGCACCATGGACTGTAGCCAAGAACATCATCTTCTTTAGAAGCTGCTCTTGTCATGGACTACTGGTTGACGTTGTCCTTCGAGTTGCAAATAACAACTTCCCGCCTCTATGGTAGTCCACACAGACCAAATAAAACTCATGTCATCCTACTAGAATGATTAGGAAAGAGTTGTCCTTCTCCATCAGTGTACTCGTCACTGACTTGCTCTCCCACAACAGTGGACTCTGTTGCTCTCTCCCTTGTCTATCCCTTCCTAGTTAGGTAGGACTTTCCTGGGCTCTCATGGCTACCACAACAAGAGAGGACAACATTTGTTAGAGAAACTACTTATCATGTATCTGTATTATGTTTGGGGAATC